>CM040242.1:229962782-231234867 GCA_022545495.1 Chrysanthemum lavandulifolium | reverse complement strand
ATCGAATGAAGCGGTCAATTCATAGCCACATGCTCACTCCACACATTCATCTCAAAAGAAATCATGATTAGTGCATCAATGACTCTGATATTTTCACTCCATGCTTCTGCTTCACCACTGCCAATATCATGAATCAACAAAAGCTTCCGCTACTCTGATAAGAAGTTATCGTGATCCAGAATGTGAGCATGTCGGTCTAATTTGTCACATTTTCCTATGCAGGCAACACTTCAATGTATGATGCTGAGCTTTACTATGGCTGATGATCTCTTATAATGCTCAAAGGTTATCATAGTGGATCAGCTTTTCAACCTCCACGAAATATTAACTATAGTTGTTCAATGATGATATCTCCACAGATGCACATAGTTTGAATACGTTGATGAAGAGAAGTCTACGAGCTCAAGACTGAAGTTTTATTAGAATGCTAGGATTCACAATGTAATTTATGGGGTGACCTCCCTAGGGAGATTGTTAGGAATTGGAAATTCCATAAGAAAAGAGTCGGTCACCCCAAATGTTATCTAGCCTAAGTTAGCTCGTAGACTTGTCGTTATTTATGTTATTAAGTAGTTTATTAGTTAGTTTAGTGCAACACCGTGGAGGAAGGACGGGTCTTTACCCATTGTATACCTGATCCACAGGCCGTCAGGAGGTTGTTTAGTTTGTAACCTATAAATACCCTCTACCTTATAAGGTAGAGGGTTGGATGTTCATTTGGGAATCTAATATTCCACAAGTTTCTCTTTCTAGAATATCCCACTTTCTCTCTCTAAAACATCTTATTCGCCTACTTGTGATTATGGTTTAGTGTGTTTGTGAAATCCAATATGTTACACTTTATCAGAAGAAGGATGGGTAGAGTCAATGCAAGAGGAGCTTCTTCAGTTCAAACTTCAAGAGGTTTGGACATTGGTTGATCTTCCTAATGGTAAGAGGGCAATTGGGACAAAGTGGGTGTTCAGAAACAAGAGGGATGAAAGAGGTATAGTGGTAAGGAACAAATCAAGGTTGGTTGCTCAAGGATACACACAAACTGAAGGTTTGGATTATGATGAAGTGTTTGCTCCAGTTGCAAGAATAGAAGCTATAAGATTGTTTTTAGTATATGCTTCATTCAAGAATTTTGTGGTGTATCAGATGAATGTTAAAAGTGCATTTTTGTATGGCACAATTGATGAGGAGGTTTATGTTTGTCAACCTCCTGGTTTTGAAGATCCTGATCATCCTGACAAGGTTTACAAGGTGAGGAAGGCTATGTATGGGTTGCATCAAGCTCGAAGGGCATGGTATGAGTGCATGTCTACTTATTTGATGGACAATGGGTTTAAAAGAGGGTTGATTGATAAAACTTTGTGCATTAGGAAGCACAAAGATGATATTTTATTAGTTCAGGTCTATGTAGATGACATCATCTTTGGCTCAACAAACAAGGAGCTATGCAAAGATTTTGAGAAACTTATGCATGATAAGTTTCAGATGAATTATATGGGAGAACTCACTTTCTTTTTAGGGCTACAGGTTCAACAGAGGACTGATGGTATCTTCATTAGTCAAGACAAGTATGTAGCAGATGTTTTGAAGAAGTTTGGGTTTCAAGATGTAAAAAGTGCTAGTACACCTATGGAGACTCAGAAACCACTGCTACCAGATTATGGAATTCCCAAAGTTGATTTGAAGTTGTACAGTCCATGATTGGATCTTTGATGTATCTCACCGCATCTAGGCCGATATTATGTTCTCGGTATGTGTGTGTAAGATTTCAAGTCACACCTAATACATCACACATGAATCTTTGTTAAGAGAATCTTTAGATACCTAAAAGGCCATCCTAAATTGGGCCTTTGGTACTCTAAGGATTCTCCTTTGATTTGGTGGCCTACGAGATAGTGACTATCTTGGTGCTAGTTTGGATAGAAATCTACTACCGGAGGATGTCGGTTTTGGGAAGCGACTAATTTCATGGCGGTGTAAAAGCAAACTATTGTGGCAAATTCTACAACCTGTCTAATATGTCTTGCTACTAGTTGTTGTGGTCAAGTTCTTTGGATTCGTAATCAATTCTTTGTATTTTGGGTACAATTTTATGCATACTAAGATTTACATTGATAATAACAGTACAATTTGCATCATTAAAAATCTTGTTTTACATTCTAGAACTAAACATATTGAGATAAGGCATCATTTTATTAGAGATTGTAATGAGAAAGGTTGATTCAAATGGTAAAAATCCATACTGATTTCAATGTTGCAGATCTTCTCACTAAAGCTTTTGATGTGGGGAGGTTTCAGTACCTTGTTGTTAGTATTGGAATGATTAATCTCTAACTCTCAACTTGTTTTGTAAAAGTTTGTATAAGTATTGGACTGTTATTATGTGATCTTAGTATTGCTATTTTTGTTTCTAACCACTGATAGTTGTGTTCAAACCACTGTTTGTTGCTTTGTGTTCCCACTAACCATTTTGCATATAAAAGAAAGTTACTTACAGATGCAAAAGAAGTGCTAAAGTTAAATTGTTCATTCATTCAAGAAACAGTTTATAGCTTACAGCTTCTAATTAACTTCAAGTGCAATTAAAAGACTAGTTCTATACAAGATTTCCTACACCTATCCTAGCTCATATCATCTATTCCAAAACCTGATCATATGTATGACCAGTACGATGAAGAAGCTGAAAATGATGGATTGATGAAAACGAAGATGATGAAGATGAATACAGTAGTTGTCTGTGGTTTTATTGTTGAAGTTGAGTCAAATAGCAGAACCTGTTGAGCATTCTAGGGAGTATGAAGTACATTATATGCTTCCTAAGGTTTTTGCACATATGAGGAATCAGACGCCAAATGTACAAATTAGGGATGTTCCTTTATTTCCGCATATGCTTGCTTTGCCAGCTGATCCTGAGTTTGATGAAGAACCCACTGATAGTACACTTGCAACCACTGTCACCACTATTAAAACAATTGTATGGACTAGGAGACAGAAGGGCACCAAGCTACCTCAGGCTGGTGTTAGTGGTGTTGTTCATGAGGCTGTCACATGGAGTGGAGGTGACATGATTGGAAGGGCTTCCACCATGACTCATGCTTAGATGCTTTGGTCGATAATAGTGAAACATAATTAAGACCCAACCTTTGGCAACTCCTAATGTGGAAAGTTCCTTGGAACTTAACACATGTGGAGGAATCCTAGCCAACCGGCTTCTATAGGGTGCATAGATGATCGTGCAAGGTGCGGTGCTATGTTTAATTTATCCAAGGATTCACCTCTCGGAGCAGTTAACACAACTCGAAGTGATGAGGATAGTTTGGAACATGAAACTGAATTGACGGATCCTAAGCTGGTACATGGTGACTTTTCCAATGAACCACCTCTCGGACCAGTTCACACAAGTCGAAGTGGGGAGGATATTCTTGAACGTTTTAATGAATTGACGGCTAAATGTGCTAAAATGGATGATACAATCTCAAGTCTTCAAGAGTTGGTTGTGTTTCAGGGTAAAGAAATTCGCAGGCTGAAGCATAGGATGTTGGTTTTGGAAAAAGTAAGAAGACCTGGGGTTGCTATTTTGAGAACTATGAGAAGGATGAAAAAGAAGGTGGACTCCTCTCCAGCTCTGAATGTGGAGAATGTATCCAAACAGGGGAGGAGTGAAGGCATGAATTCAGGGGAGACTGTTGATGTACCTATGGAAGAAGATGTTGATAGTGGAGATCAAGAATTTTTGGTATCTGATAAAGATGGGAATGAGGCAGTTCTTGAAAGTTTGAAGACTATGGTAGAAGATGAGGTAGTGCAAGACACAACCACTGATAGTGTGTCTGCAACCACGGTTAGTACTCTTAAAACCACTGCTGCAGTTTCAGATTTGGCAATTGTACCCACCGCTATCATAACCACTTCCACCATTGTTACAACTCTCTCTGTATCACCACCTAAATCTAAAGAAGTTGAGAAAGAAGCTGCAAGTACATTGATTAATCTTAGCAAAACCTCATCTAATCCTACACCCATCATTGCACCATTGTTACAACTCTCTCTGTATCACCACCTAAATCTAAAGAAGTTGAGAAAGAAGCTGCAAGTACATTGATTAATCTTAGCAAAACCTCATCTTATCCTACACCCATCATTGCACCTGTTTCATCTATTACATCTACTGCATACAAACCCAAATGCAAAAGTTTAGTAATTGGTGAGCCTTTGAAGAAGAAGGTGGCTTAACCAGACATTGGTAAAGGTAAAGGGATTGTAGAACCAGAGTTGAAGTTTAAAAGTAGAGAAGAACAAATTGCTTATGATAATGAGTATTCAAGAAGTATACAAGCTGCAGAGGAAGAAGCTGCAATGAAACAAAAGCAAGAAGAGGAGGAGGCTAGTCAAAAATGGTTAGCTAGGTGGTATGAATCACAAAACTATCTTCAAGCTTCTAATCCAATAAAGGATGAGTATACTGCACAAGAATGGGCATTGTTGGATGATGAGGAAAGAGCTAGACTTTTGGGTGAATGGGCAAGGAGGATTAGTAAAGAAAGGAAGCAAGTTATAAGAAAGAAACCTCCTACAATTGCACAGATGAGGAATGTATCGATGAAGATTATTAAGAATTCGAGGCATACATATTCTCGATAATCTTAATAAGTGTTCATTTGAAAGAATTCATGAGCTTTATCCGAGATGTATGAAGATTAATAATGATGATTTCGTGCAATGAATTCTAAAAAGGAAGAAGAGTGGATTCAAAGTAGACAAAGAGAAAATCAGATTCGTGAGACATCGATTCTAAAAGACCGAAATTAGTTGAATATGGTAATCAAATTATCTCTTATGTGTTTGAGCTTAATGGAAGTGAAGGATGTTGGAAAATTCAAAGACTCAATAATGAAGTTTATGAGTATAATAAATTTTCACAGATGCTTCAGTATTTTGATAGAGATGATTTGATGAATCTTTGGATACTTTACAAGAATAAGTTTGGTGAAGAACATCCAAATGATTATCATGAGAGACCGGTCTATCATCATTTGAAGATTTTATTTGAACCTACTCATGATGAACCTGAATGGAAAGGACTTTACAATGGTCATGTTACAAGATGGTTTTTATATCAAACTTGTGGAGTTCATGTTTTAATCATTTCGAGAAGTTATTCATATGCTTGTAGAAGGTGATTATCCTCAACCTGAATAAGTATCCGTGAGTTATTGCTCGATGATGAAGCCCGGTATTATCAAGATGTTGTTGCCCTCGATGGTCAAGCTTACAATTTGTTGCTGAAGTATGAGAAAATTCTTAAATCTAGTAAGTGTTTGGCTACATCCTCGAATTCAGATGTTTTGAGCTTAAAGAAAACTTGATAATTCTGTTGGAATGTATCAAGTTTAAGGGAGGATTGTTGGGTTTTTGGTTCCTTGGATCAAGAATTATTCTAAGTATTGGAACCACGGACAGAGTTGATAAAACCACGGACAGAAGAATGGAACCACTGATGAAGACAAACCGCGGCTAGTAGTATTGTTTAACCACGGATATTAAATTGTAACCACTGCTAGTCTTGTATAGTCGGTTTAGTATTTTGTATTAGATAAATATGGAAAAGATATTTATCTTGTAGGTTACGTAGTGTATTATGTAAAGGACTCCTTAGCCTATAAAAGGAGGTCCTAGGTTAGATTAGATATATGTATGTTTTATATCTAAGGTCGATACACTTCAAGGTTGTAAAACCCTAATACTGGTTAGAGTATTCGTGTTAATAATAATATTGAGGTGTTGAATGTTTATTGTTCTTCTTTTTAAGATTAAGTATTAAATTCCGCGTGATACTTAATAAGTCTTTGTTTAAAGTCAGTTTCTATATTAGATCGTTTGCTCAACTGGGATCAACAAACTCCTTAAGAACTTTAGATTAGCATCTTCAACTGAAACCTCTGCTTTGTATAACTCCGAAGATAACGAGAAGATTTTGGAATCATCATAAGCAACATCAAGGCCTTCTTTCTCCAACAAGGAATGTTTCAAACTGCGCTTCAATGATTACATGCATCTTTTGGTAGCATCATTAACTCCAAACCTTGTCTTAAGAGCAACCCATAGTTGCTTTGCATCTTTAGCATCATGGAACTTGAGTAGATGACCATCTGGGATAGCAGACAAGAGTATGTTGAGAGCCTTCTCTTGATTCCTTATTGTAGCTGCTGGTAAGACAACCTTAGGTGCTTTAGGTTGTCCAGGAATATCAATAGGTTCTGGAACGACTTCATTACCATTGACAATTACATTCCATAAAGCATGGTCTGTAATTGCAATATACTGCCTCATCTTCATGCTCCATAGGTTGTACTATCCCTTCTTAATGATAGGTATCCTGAGTGAGGTGATGGATGGTGGTGGAACAACTTCAGTCGACATCTTTAGGTTTTTGTTGTTTAACTAGGTTTTAGGGTTTCTTCTTAGTCAGAGTTTCCACACAAGCTCTGATACCACTTGTTGGATCAATGTACTCTAACCAAACTAACTTATATAGCTTGTTAAGGGTTTAATAACTTCGGATAAATCCTAGGTTATTAACAATGAAACACTGAGTAATCTCTATTAAGTACGCAGAATTTACTTAACAAAGCTAAGAAGAATATAACATTAACTTTCAATGATTTTATTAATAACTCTAAATCTGCTTGTTATGCAGACTCTTAAACAACTCTAAAACTCTAATAATAATCGTACTTTAAGATTCTAAAAACATATATCTCTAATGCCAATCTAGGGGTCCTTTTATAGGCTTAAGGATAACCCTAGTCAGTTTACAATTTGTATCCTTGTACGACAAGTAATCTAAACAAAGAATATTCTAGAATAACAAAGCTTTCCATAAACGAATATAGCAGTTCTTTAGCTTTGCAGTACTTTAACTTCGACAGCAGTACTTTGATTTTCTCTTTAGCAGTACTTTGACTTCTTCCAGTACTTTGTCATTCTTCAACACTTTCATATCCCAACAGTCTGTTTGTAATGCAGGTGATACAGATCATCATTTGGATTGTTGATAGCGGATGTTCCCGGCACATGACAGGCAATTTCAAAGTGTTATCAAACTTTGTCTCAAAGTCCATCGGCACTGTCAGGTTTGGAAATGATCACTTCGCAACTATCATGGGCTACGGAGACTACATCAATGGGAACATCGAAATTATCAGGATTTATTATGTGGAAGGTCTCGGTCACAATCTCTTTTCAGTTGGTCAGTTTTGTGATGGTGATTTGGAAGTTGCTTTTAGGGAGAAAACTTGTTTAATTCGTGACCTATAAGGAAACGATCTTATGTCTGGAAACTGCACATCAAGCCTTTACACAATAATAATGCAAGACATGATTGCTTCATCTCCCATCTGTATACTTTCTAAGGCATCATCAACAAAATCTTGGCTGTGGCACCGACGTCTTTCACACTTGAACTTTCAAACCATCACCAATCTTGCACGACACAAACTAGTTGAAGGTCTTCCAAGGTTTAGGTATTCAAAAGATCACTTATGCTCAGCCTGTGAACAAGAGAAAAGCACTCGTGCTCACTTTCCGCCAAAGAAGGATCACAGCTCTCAACATGTCCTTCATCTTCTTCACATGGATTTGTGTGGCCCGATGCATGTGCAGACGATTAATGGCAAACGTTACATTCTAGTAATTGTTGATGACTACTCAAGATGGACTTGGGTTTATTTTCTTTGAAGTAAAGATCAAGCTCCACAAATGATCATCACCTTTCTCACAAAAATTCAAGTTCAGCTCCGGAACACAGTTAGACAAGTCAGAACAGACAAAGGAACTGAATTTGTGAATCAAACTCTTCGAGAATACTATGAGAAAGTGGGAATTGGGCATCAAATATCAATTGCACGGACACCAAAATAAAATGGAGTTGTCGAAAGACGAAACCGTACATTAGTGGAAGCCGCAAGAACGATGTTAATCAATGCGAAACTTCTAGATTACTTATGGGCAGCAGCCGTGTCAACTGCATGTTACACTCAGAACCGTTCTATGATAACCAAACGCCACAACAAAACACCTTATAAGCTTATCCATAATAGAAAACTGAATCTCAAACACTTTCATGTATTTGGTGCTCTTTGTTACCCGAATAATGATCGTGATGACTTTCGAAAGCTCAAGGCTAAAGCTGACATTGGAGTCTTTGTTGGATACTATGAAAACTCATAGGGATACTGAATCTGGAATCGTCGTACAAAGGAGATTATGGAAACCATTCATGATAATTTTGATGAGCTTACAGATATGGCTTCTGAGCAAAACAGCTTGGAACCCGAATATAACTGTCTCAACTTCCCCCAATCATCAGCGGATCAATCTTTTCAACTCACTCATCGTCAAATGGAAACCTTGTTTGCTCCTATGTTTAGTGATGATATTGATCAACATGCTCCAAATGTATCAAATGTTTCCGCTACTCAACCTGATAATATTGCAATCCCTGATACACCTGAAACAACAACAATCGTTGCTGATGCACCTCCGATTGAATCTACAACAACAGCTGAACAAACTGATTCTAATGACGCTGATCCAGCTGATGATCCTCTTAATCAAGATGTACCTGCACCCGCATATTATGTTGGAAATGCATTCTTTAACCCTTTCGCTACTGAAAATGCAAACTCAGATGTTGCTGAATCATCTACTAGTCATCTGAATCCACCAAATTTGTACAACGTATATCAATATCAACCCTCGACACATCGTTGGACTAAAGACCATCCTCTTGTTAACAATATTGGTAACCCGAATCAACCAGTCGTTACTAGACAACGCCTTCAGACTGACGGTGAACATTGCATTTATGCACTCACCGTTTGTCAAACTGAACCCAAAAACATCAAAGATGCAATGACCAAAGACAACTGGATTAAATCCATGCAAGAAGAGCTGAACCAGTTCAAACGTTTAGAAGTATGGGAATTGGTTGAAAGACCAACAAGGGTCTATGTCATTGGTCTCAAATAGATTTGGAAAAACAAGTTAGGTACTGAGGGTACGCGAAATAAGTCACGTCTGGTGGCTAAGGGTTATAGACATGAAGAGGGGATTGACTTCGAAGAATCATTCGCACCGGTAGCTAGACTTGAGACTGTACGGATTTTTCTGGCATTCGCGGCTCACATGAACATCACGGTCTATCAGATGGATGTCAAAACTGCTTTTCTGAATGGTAAACTGAAAGAAACATTATATGTTAGTCAGCCATAAGTATTTGTTGATCCAGAGTTCCCTAATCACGTCTACAAACTGAATAAGGCTCTTTACGGTCTAAAACAAGCCCCTCGGGCGTGGTATGATGAGTTTTCCTCCTTTCTCCTTTCTCATAATTTTGTCAAATGATCGGTCGACCCAACACTGTTTATTCAATATCACGGGGCACATATTTTAATTGTTCAGATTTATGTGGATGACATCTTTTTTGGTTCTACCCACAAAAAGTACTCAAATGCTTTTTCAAAACTAATGAAAACAAATTTTGAAATGTCAATGATGGGTGAACTTACGTTCTTTTTAGGACTACAAGTTCATCAATCACCCCGTTGTATTTTCCTAAGTCAGTCCAAATATGCTCTTGAAATATTGAATAAACATGGAATGCAAAGTTGTGACACCTATGCAACACCAATGGCACATACCAACAAACTGGATGCTGATTTGCATGGGAAATTGGTTGACCCTACCAAATACCGAAGTATTATTGGGTCTCTCATGTATCTAACAGCCAGTAGACACGACATTGTATTTTCTGTATATCTTTGCTCCCGTTATCAGTCAAGGCCAACTTAAAGACACCGCCTGAGGCTAAAAGAATCCTATGATACGTAAAGGGAACCATTAACTTGGGGATCTGGTATCCAAAGGATTCTAGTTTTGAACTAATAGCCTTTTTAGACGCTGACCACGCAGGATGCTTAGATTCACGGAAAAGTACTTTATGAGGTTTGCAATTTCTTGATGATAAATTGGTGTCATGGCAATCGAAGAAACAAGATTGTACATCGCTGTCATCGACCGAAGCTGAATATGTGGCCATGTCTGCCTGTTGTGCTCAAGTCATTAGGATGAGAACACAACTCAAAGACTATGGTTACGTATTTTACAGAATCCTGGTGTACTGCGACAATAGAGGTGCTATTGCGATATCGTGCAACACCGTTCAACATTCGAAATCAAAGCACATCGATCTTCAATATCATTTCATCAAGGAGCATGTGGAAAAGGGTACCGTTGAATTATACTTTGTAGGTACTGAACACCAACAGGCGAATCTTCTCACCAAAGCCTTGGCTCCAGCAAGATTTACTGATTTGATCCACCGGATTGGTATGAGGCGTTTGACTCCAGAAGAACTGGACGAACTTTTAACACATTCTTAAAAACAGTCAAACACCAAAACCTCTTTTGTAAATAAATTTTCAAAAACAAAATATTAAAATATAAAATCTGATAAAATCCAAAAATATTCTTCTATCTAAATTTCTTTCAAAACCAAACATGGCAAGTACAAATCTTCCGTCAACACTATGTTCCATCAAACCTTTCATCATTTTTCCCGAACAAGTGTTGAGGGGGAGAATGTAAATTATTTTCAGTTTCATAAAACCTTGTACTTGCATGTTACCTAAAATATGTTGTTTCTTCTAAAAATGGTGGATCTGTTTCTTGTTAAATTCTCTCCTCAGACCCAAATGTTTTAAAATTTCATCATTTCAATAGTCGAGGGGGAGTTTCGTCAAGTTTCTTATCCAAAATGTGTTTTGAATATCCAAAGTGGAAGTTATTGGATCTTGGTTGAAAATTCTTAAGGTTAAGGGACTAAAATTGCCAAGTTGGAAAAGTAATTTTAACAAAAATAAACTAACCTAACACATTTATTACTATCACCAACCTAGCATTCAATTCTAAAACCTCCAAGATCCACGGCTTACATTCGATTCATCAATCCGTCCTACAAATTCAAATTCTGTAAGTGTAACTAGGTTTAGATCATGTTTTCACACAATGGTTTTCAAAATCTTTCAAATCCAACGGTTAAAACCTTCAAAATCTTTGAGTTTTGGGTTACGCGTATGCGTATGAACAAGATTTCACCAAAGTGGTGTTTTTGATGATATTGCTTATGTTAAAACCTTACTAAACGTGTTATAATGCTATGTCTATCATTTGTTCTCACCCAGTTTCACAAATTTATAGGTTTTGAATATCTAGGGTTTATAGTCGAATTGGGGGTTTACGCAAAAGAGTGTTTTGCTTTCATTAGATGTTAAGGATAGGTTTAGAATAACAATAATTTCACTAAATCAGTGTTGAATCATACCCAGAAACAACAAAAGTGAATAATTTGATTTTTAGGGTTTATGAATCGTAGAACATGAACTTTTTGATTTAATGGGTATTTGGTGTTAAAACCTGTTGCAACTTGTTCTTTAGTCATCTAAGATAGTGCAGAAACAAGCTTGTTAATTTTCCATGGTTAGATTTGTTACGCGTAACTTTAAGGTTTAGGGTTTAAGTCATTTTACGCCTAAGCTTTTCTACTCGTATATGTTCTTGTCATTGACCTATTTTGTGATCCTGAAAGTGTTAGAATTGATTTGTAATCATGTTGTTATGTGTAAATGTTACAGGTTAATTACGCGTAAAGAGCAGAATCAAGGTGTTCATGTGTTACGCATATGGAATACCTTATTCGTAAAGGTTACGCATAAGAGTAATCTTACGCGTAAAACTTACGCATAAGGGTCTACAGTGGGACTACGCGTATCCTGGAAGGATATGCGTAAACTTGGATGTTTACGCCTAAGGGCTACTCTTACGAGTAATCCTTACGCGTAACTTCTTTTCCTAAGCTTGCACGTAAGCACATAAGCTACGAGTATGCTTTTATGCGTAAGAAATTCTTACGCCTAAGGGTTACCCTTACGCTTAAGCTTAGGCCTACGTCTAAGGTCCATTGTTTACGCATAAGTTCACAAGGTTACGCCTAAGCCAACTTGTCACTTTATGTTGAAATGTTACGCGTACAAAACTTGTAATAAGTTACTCATATGTCACAAAAAAACCAATATTTCACTCATAAGCTATAAAAAGTTAAAATGTTGGGTGATTAAGTGAATTTTGGACATTAAAATTAAAAATTAACATACTCACGTAACTTATCACTTCATTTTCGGATAATTGGACTTAATGTGACTTTGGACTCGTAACATTAATAAACATGATAACTTCAATCAATAATTGGACAATAAAATCAAACTTAGACTAACATAATGTCTTTCGATATGTTGGTTCTTTTGTCTCAATACCTTTCAGATTACGAAATGGACGTCAATATGGAAAATCTCAATGCCTCCAATGAACTCATAATGGCAAATATCTTCCCAATGGATTATCGCAAAACAATTGGAAAGAACAACCTCAGAGTTGACTTTGAAAACTTCACCTGCTCAGAATCCTCGTGCAGAGTAGAAGTGGACATTCTCAAGGATCATCACTACCATCTTATGCTGTCTAACTCGGCTTCATTACCAGAGATCTACATCCCTCAGTTCTGGTACAATATGGACAAAATCGATGGTCAAGATGCAGTCAAAGTGACCCTTGGCACCAAGGAAGTCACGGTCACAGTAGCGGATCTTCAAACTATTCTTCTTCTACCAGTCATTCATTCTACCGATTACATTCCAACTCCTAGTGAAGAGGAAGTAATGCAATTTATGGTTGACATTGGATATGACGAAGCTGCTGGCACCATCACTAAACAGTCCAGTGTTGATCTCAAGAACATCCCTCAGCCCTGGAGGACAATCTACATCATGATCGCCAAGTCTGTCTCTGGGAGAGATAGCGGTCATGAACACCCTAAGCTAATGCACCTTCAAACCTTTTGGGGAATGGTCAATAAGCAACACATTGACTACGCAAGCTTGATATGGGAAGACATGATGCAACATCATAAGAAGCCTAGGTCAAAGATTCCCTTCATCAGATATACTAAGTTGCTGATCCAAAATATTCTCATTAAGTACCAGGACATCCCAATGAGAATCAATGACCCCGACACTCACTCAATGTTTTATGAGCCTACTTTAAACACTGTCAGATTCAAAGACTCTTCAACACGAAAACAAGGTGCGGAATTACTTGATTGCCTGATTACTGATGCAATCAAGGTTCTTCCTTCATACCTTCATTACAAGGAAGCTGTGAGTGCTGGTAAGGTCGGGTTTATGGATGAGAAGTCTACTTCAGTGGCTACCACAAGGGCAAGAAGATCAGGAAGCACTAGAAGCACTAGGAGCACCACCAAGTACAAGAAAAGGCATCCTAGCTTTAAGAAAAGAGTCCCAGCTCCGATCGTTCGTCCTCAAGTTAAATCGGAACCAATTCCACATGAAAACGATTTAAAAACTGAGTCTGAAGAAGTGACTTGTTGGAATCACTCCTAAACATTAATTCAAGTGCTAGTGATTCATATGTAATAGTTAGCTTAATATGGCTTTTATGTTAGTAATCATGCCAAGGCTTATGTAGAAAGCCCATGAGCCTTGGCCCAAGTCCAATAAGGAAAGGAAGGGACTAGGAGTGTTGCCCTAGCTCCCCCTCCTATAAATACCTTGTAATAACCCTCACTTGAGGGTTGGTTGTTCAATTCACTCTCTTTCACTTGCTATGCATAACCTTTCTTTATATTCATACGCATAGTGTTTGTGTGTGTTGTTCAACCGATCTATCTCTTCTCTATTTCTACATATTGATGCTTGTGTTACTAATATGGTGACCTAACAGTGGTATCATTCGCCAAATAGTTGGGTGAATCGTTTTTGTTGTTAAAGTGAGTTTCGGTCTTACGCGTAACAACGGTTCCAACTTTGGTTCGCTTAAAAACTTATTTTTTACACTTTTCAATCCAAGATTCTTGTACTTTCAACGTTTTAAGGTGTTAAAATAACTGTTTTTTGGCAAAAAGTTTCAAACTTTACGTGTGGATCATTGTTTTTAAGCTAGTTTTTTTACGTGGGTATTGTTCTACGCATAACTGTTTTATAAGCTTTGGATCATCAAGTTTCACACTTTTGTGTTATTTTGGTGATATTGAAGCTATTTCATCACAAAAATCTGGTATGGAAACATCGGTTGGCGTAAATCATTTTGGCTAATTTCTACGCGTAAGTGAAACCCTAATCTTACGCCAGAATCGCTCCTTGGTTCGATCTTCAACTGTGGATTACTCGGTGTTTTTCTTGCTTGGATAAGCCTAAAACACTTCGATTTTGGATATCTTTGCCTTTGTGATAGTGTAAAAGATCTTTTGGGTAAAACCCTAAAATTACGCATAAGCTTAAGCTTACGCGTAGAACTCCTTACGCATAAGATTCTTCTTACGCCTAAGCTCTGTCTTACACATAACGTAATCCTACGCCTAAGTTTTCTACGCTTAACTTTCTGTTTACGCATAACTTTAGTGTTTTCTCATTTCTTACGCGTAAGCTAATCCTATGCTTAACTATTGTTGTTACGCGTATCTTTGGTGTTTTTACGCATAAGTGGTACTTGGCTTTTCTGTGATTTCTACGCCTAAGGATACTTCATCAACAACGTTTCATTCGACTACAAAGATCCATTTAACAACACAAGTTTTTCAACATGTCTCAACCACCATACTCTAACTACTTTCCTTACACTTATAATCAACAACAACAACAACAACTAAGTCCACAACATCAACAATTTAATCATCAACAACAAATTTATCAACAACAATTTAATCAACACTATACTCCACAACTTGGAGCAATTCCACAACCACAAATGGTTCAACCACCACCAAGTCTTCAAGTACAACCTTACACAAACTTCAACAATCAACATCCATCCAGGAGTACTATGAAGGAACCAACATGGTTTGGCAAGATGTGTGAAGCCTTAAGTAGCCAACAATCAATTCATGAAGTCGGCTCACTGATAGACCTCCAATGCTCACTCCCTAATTATGATCAATGGGTGATAAGGTTCTTTAGGTTTTGTGATCTAAAGAAGCCACATGGAAAGTTCTTAAAGAAGGTCATTATGGAAGGTCCATTTCGGATGCCTCATCGTTATTACACCCAGATCCGTATGCCAATCCACCAAGAGATGTTGTCTCCAACATTGCAACTATATCGACCTCACTGGCGATGAACTTTTACACTTTGAAGCCGATGAACTAGCAATGCAATACATCCTTTTAGGATTACCCAATCCAATCCTTCAAGTGTTGACGCTCAAAAGATCGCAAAAGCAATGTGGGAACATATTCATCTTCTTATGGAAGGCACAACACTCAATCGGAAGACATGGAATCCAAAATATACTTGGCTTACGAACACTTCATGATTGAACCGGAGAGACATTAGAGTCATATCATCATCGTTTTCGAGATATCATTAATGATTTGGACAAACACAACATCATCATGCCACGAATTGCTGTCAACACTAAGTTCCTAAGTATTCTTGGTCTGGAATGGGTGAAGTATGTCATTTTTCTCCGTCAAGCTAAGAATCTTCATCATGCTACATACGGATTGTTGTACGACTATTTGAAGCCTCACCAAAAAGAAGTTGACAAAGAAAGGACTATCCGTGGACTCCTGGCTCCACAGTCAATTCCAGATAATCAACAACTTGCTTTATGGGCTCAAACTAATCTTCCTCCTCTAACAGCTCCTCAACCCGCTCCTCAACCAACTGCAACCATCACAACATATGATCAGTCACAGCAACAACCTCAACAAACTCAATTGGTTCCATACAACAACAACAACAATGCTCAAGCACTTTATAGTGAAGCTGATGAGGACTCTGCTGCTTTCGATGAATTGCAACAAGGATTTGTTATGATTGCTAAAGCCTTCGGTCGGTACACAAACAAATCCAACAATCGCATTCGCTCCTCATCCAACACAAGGAATCAAGTCACAGAACAATGGACGCGTTGAAGTTCGTAACCGTGGTTATGGTCGCCGATGGGAGGTGGTCAAGGGTTTAATGCTATTGGAAGGAATAACATGGGTGCTCCAACAACAAAGGGGTCAAATGGTTGAACAAGGAATGCTCGAAATGAGGTTAATGGTCTTCGTTGTTATAACCGCAATGAGAAGGGTCACCGGCTAATGCATGTCCTAAGCCGAGGACAAGAGGCGGTGCTTATCACAAAGAGGCATTGCTCTTGGCTCTCAAGGATGAAGTCGGTGGAACTCTTACCAACAAGGAATGAGCTTTATGGCGGATCGATTCGATGATGATATGGAGGACTTGCGGCTAATGCAGCGTTGATGTTGATGGCACAAATGTAAGCTCTACACATGAGTGACACAGGCCCAGTGTATGACACTGATGTCTTGTCTCAGGTACCGGAACAAAATATACTCATCCATGATCTGATATCTCTGCCAATTTCTCCATCCGACAAGGATCAAAATGTTCAACATGAGCCATCCACATCTCATTCTGATGATTATCAAATAGATCCTGTAGTTATATTTGACGAACAAGATAATCTTATGGTTAATATTGATAATCAAGTTGACTCCGTGGTTATATTTGAGGATCTAAATAATTATCATGATGAGACTCACGTTGAACAAGATGAGCTTCTGTCTAATAAAGAAATTGAGCTCCTGACCTTAATTAAAGACCAACACTCTCGTTTTGAAATTTGCACGAAATTAAAAGAGAAAAATGCACTGTTAATTAGGGATAATGAATGCTTAATTCGACAAATCAACTATTTTAAAACTCAAGAAAAACATGAAGAAGGTTTTGAAGCCGCTTTTGCTAAATCACATCAAAACGAAAAATCTTTAGAACGATAGATCCGTGATCTAGCCGCATCGAAGAATGCTTTGTTGTCTCAAATAGAACAACCGAAATATGAACATACAAAGCAACTTAACGCTCTTACTTTGAAACTCAAAAGCCAAGGTGAGTTGTTAACTTGTCAAAACAGTTCTCTGCATACAAAAAGCATTCAACGAAACGAATAGATGACCATCTTGAAGAAATTGTCGGTCTTCAAAACAAACTTAAAGAGTTTTGAAATGTTGTTTATAAACATGGTGAGTCAATCAAAACCATTCAAAAATTTACTTTAAAACCCAATCCAAATGGATATGGACCGAATGTTGCTGATTACAAACCAATGCTTTCAACCAAGGCATTCAAACCAAATCTCAAGTTTCCAAAGGAGAATATAAAGTTGATGATTACATTATGAGTGTTGTTGAATATCATCGTCAAGAGGAATTAGATGCAGAAGACGAGAGTCGATCAAAGTTATAAAATGTTGTTTATAACAAACCATTTAACTATTCAAAAGCTATCACTTTCGTGTCACCAAAGGATTCTTCGAACACACCTAGGATTATCATAAAAACGTCTGAGTCTTCTAATGTTACTCCCCAACCAAATTATGCATAAATTTATGGTCCTTTACCTTCACTCAGTGAAGTAAATTCAAAACCCGAAAATCGTCAAATTCTTAGATATTTTGACATTTTCACTTCTGACCTCAAACTTTTAGAACGTGAGATTGAATTTCATTCGAAATAAAAGTTAAACATTTTCAATCGCCTCAAGCGCGAGAAAAAAAGAGATATTTTTCAGAAAAGACTTTTGCCCCATGTTAAAATTTTGAAAAATTGTGCATTATATTGGGAAAGGGAGTTTCATAAGGAACTTGGATTGATGAAAATTGTTTTTGGGAAAACAGAAACATCCATTTCAAATACAAAACGTAAAAAGAAAATGTTACGAAAAGATGTTGATCGACTCTTGAAAGACGTTATCTGTGCTGATATCCATAATGTTGTGTTATTGCATTCTTTGCCATATGCATCTGATTATCTCTCTACTGATTCTGTTGATTCTGTTGTAATTGTTGAGAATACTGATAATGTGCTTGAGATCGAGTCTTTAAAAGTTGAAAATGAACGACTGATTAACGAACTTTCAATTGCAAAACGTCGTCTTCAATGGTGTCAAAAAGATTGTCACAATCGTGAACTTGCTTTGCAAAACAAAATCAACCAGTTGCATTCCAAAACTTTTAATCCAAAATTTGAGCAACTGGATGATCAAAATGCGTCTTTGAAATGTCAAATCTCTAAATATGAACAAGAACTTTTAAAAGTTAAAAAGGAATGTGGTGTCATATTTGATTTACTCCAAAAGACTCGTGATGCAGCATCAAACGAACTTGATCATTATCTTGCACATACTAAAGAAGTTTTGAATTTTCTTCGAAATCTTCGCTCGAAAATCAAGATTTGGTGCACACTATTATTAAGTTAAGGAGATGTTAGGAAAGGATGAACAAGTTCAGCCTAGCATCATTAAGAAAATTGCACTGTAACACTTCGAGAAAAGTGACACTAGAATGCCTCTTGACAAACCACAAGATACTAATGTGCTTCCTCATCGAAACAGAATAATTGCCTCTTTTCCCAAAGTCCGTACTTCACACCTAGGAGCAATACAAGGAAGAATAGGACGTTGCGACCTAAGAAAAGAACAATAAAGAATGATGAAGTAGAAGAACACACTAGGACTTTGAATAAGACTCATGTTGCACCCACTTTAGATATTGCGTCGACAAATGTAATAGAAAAGTGTTGTAACGAATGTCGAACCTTTAAGTACTTTTGATATTTAGTCCGATGCTTCTTGTGTTATTTGTCGTAAAAGTATGCTTTCGATTGTCATGACAAATGTGTTGCTAAAGCTATCTTGTCTCGCTTAAGGAATCCTAAGAATCGGAATACCTCTAGGCCCACTAATGCTTCTAAGTCCGTGCTTGGTAAACCGCCTCTTTAGATTCTAAGAAACACATTGATGTCACCGTAGTTCCAAGATCACCTCCATGAATGTCGTACCACCTAGTGCATTCACTAAGACTAAAGCTAATACTAGTTGGAGATGGCGAAATGGTTACGTAATACACTAGGATTTAAATGGATGCCTAAAATCATTGATGTGTGTATTTCTACTATAATCGCTTGAACCCTCTAACACTTCGGGTTCCACATCTACTTCTATTCCATCCGTGTCGCCTGTGTGTGTAATGCAGTGATACAGATCATCCTTTGATTGTTGATAGCGGATGTTCCCAACACATGACAGAAATCTTAAACTCATATCAAACTTTATTGCAAAGTTCATTGGCATCATCATATTCGGAATGATCACTTCACGCCTATCATGGGATACGGAGATTATATCAATGGTAATATCGAAATTAGGGGGTTTATTATGTGGAAGGCCTCGGTCACAATCTTTTTAGTCGGTCAATTACGTGATGGAGACTTGGAAGTTGCTTTTCGGGAGAAAACTTGTTTCATTCGTGATCTACAAGGAAACGATCTTATGTCCGCTCTCGCAATTCTAGTCTCAGACACTATCTCAATGCAAGACATGGTTGCTTCATCTCCCATCCGCTCTACTCTCAAAGGCTACATCAACAAAATCCACGCTATGGCACCGCTGCCTCTCACATCTAAAGTTTCAAACCATCACCAACCTTGCTCGACACAAACTTGTTAAAGGTCTCCGAGATTCCGGTATTCCAAAGATCACCTATGCTCGACTTGTAAACAAGGGAAAAGCACTCGTGCTCATTTTCCTTCAAAGGTCGAACACGACTCAAAGATGTGCTTCATCTTGTTCACATAGATTTGTGTGCCGATGTGCGTGCAAACGATTAATGGCAAACGCTACATCTTGGTAATTATCGATGACTACTCACGATGGACTTGGGTCTACTTTCTTGAAGTAAAGATCAAGCTCCACAGATGATCATCACCTTTCTCACAAAATTCAATTTCAGCTCGAACACCGTCCGCCAAATCGTAATGCATAAAGGAACCGAATTTAGAACCAAACTCTTCGAGAATTTTATGAGAAAGTAGGAATTGAGCATCGACATCTATTGCACGTACACCGTAACCAAACGGAGTTGTTGAAAACGAAACCGTACATTAGTGGAAGCTGCAAGAATAATGTTAATCAATGCTAAACTTCCAGATTACTTGTGGGCGTGTCGTATCAACGCATGCTATACTCAAAATCGCTCAATGATTACTAAACGCCACAACAAAACACCTTTTGAGCTTATCCACAACCATAAACCGAATCTCAAACACTTTCATGTATTTGGATCCTTTGCTACCCAAATAATGATCGTGATGACTTTAGAAAGCTCAAAGATAAAGTCGACATTGGAGTCTTTATAGGATATTGTGAAAATTCTAAGGGTTTCGGATCCGAATCGCCTCACAAAGCGAAAGTTATGGAAACGATTCATGCTAATTTTGATGAACTTACGAAATGGCTTCGAGTATAACACTTGGAACCCGGTCATAACCGTTTAAACTTCCTCAAACCCCATCACCAATGAACCAAGCCCCATCTTACTCGTCAACAAATGGAACGCTATTTGCTCATTGCTTTGTGATGACATTGATGAACGTGCTCGTGTGTATCCGATGTTTCATTGCTCAACCCGATCATATTCCTATACCGATACACTGCTACAACAACTCTCATTGAAGAAGCACCACCGATTGACTCTACAACAACAGTTGAACAAACTGCTTCCAATGACGCTCAACCAAATGATGATATTCTTAATGAAGTAACCCCACGGTGATTTTGATCCAAATCGTTCTTTAACCCGTTTGCCAATGAAACTACTGCACCGATGTCGCGGAATCATCAACAAACCATTTGAATCCTCAAAATCGCACAATGTATACCAACATCAACCTCTACACATCGTTGGACAAAAGACCATCCTCTAGAGAATATTATTGGCAACCCGAATCAACCATCGTTACAAGACAACGTCTTCACACGATGGTGAACATTGCATTTATGCTCTCACCGCCGCTAACTGAGCCTAAAAACATTAAAGACGCAATGACAAAAGACAAGCGGATTGAATCCATGCAAGAAGAACTCAACCAATTCAAACGTCTTGAAGTATGGAACCGGTTGAAAGACCAAGAGGGTCTCGTCATTGGTCTCAAATGGATTTGGAAAACAAATTGGATGTCAAGGAACGAATCGAAATAAATCACGTCCGGTGGCTAAGGGTTATAGATGGAAGAGGTATTGACTTTGAAGAATCATTTGCTCGGTTGCTCGTCTTGAGGTCGCTCGGATCTTTCTCACGTTCGCGGCTCATATGAACATAACGGTCTTTCGGATGGAAGTCAAAACGCTTTTACGAGTGGGCAACCGAAGAAACGGTTTATGTCACCCACCGGAAGGATTCGTTGATCCCGAGCTCCCAACCATGTCTACAAACCGAACAAAGCTCAGATAGTCTCAAACAAGCTCCTCGGGCGTGATGCGATAAGTTATCATCCTTCCTCATTGCCAATAAATTCACCAAAGGTTGGTCGATCCTACACTTTTCATACAATATCACGGGGCTCACATCTTAATCGTTCAAATCTATGTGGATGACATCATTTTGGGTCACCACATTTAAAATACTCAAATGCTTTTGCAAAATTAATGACAAAACATTTTGAAATGTCAATGATGGGTGAACTCACATTCTTTCTAGGAATGCAAGTTCATCAATCACCTCGTGGTATTTTCTTAAGTCACCCAAATATGCCCTTGAACTGTTAAACAAATTTGGAATGCAAAGCGTGACACCTATGCCACACCAATGGCTCATACCAAGAAGCTAGACGCGGATTTACATGAGAAATTGGTGGACCCTACCAAATACCGTAGTATTATTGGGTCTCTCATGTATCTAACATTAACAGCCACGATATTGTTTTTGTTGTATATCTTTGCTCCGTTATCGGTCAAGACCAACTGAAACCCACCTCTCTAGGCTAAAAGAATCCTCCGATACATCAAGGGAACCATTAATTTGGGATCCGTATCCGAAGGATTTTGGTTTTGAACTAATAGCATTTTCGATCTCGATCACGCAGATGCTTAGATTCACGGAAAAGTACTTGAGAGCATTACAATTTCTTGGTGATAAACCGTGTCATGGAAATCGAAGAAGCAAGATTGTACATCGTCCTCAACGAAGCGAGAATATGTAGCCATGTCGGTGTGTTGTGCTCAAGTCATTTGGATACGAACACAACTCAAAGACTATGGTTACGTGTTTGACATAATCCCGATGTCTCGCGATAATCGGAGTGCTATTGCGATCTCGTGCAAATCGCTTCAACACTCAAATCAAAGCACATCGATCTTGATATCATTTCATCAAGGATCACGTGGAACAGGGTACTGTTGAACTATACTTTGTGGGTACAAAATACTAATTGGCAGATCTTCTCACAAAAGCCTTAGCTCCTGCTAGGTTTAATGAGTTGGTCCACCGGATTGGTATGCGGTGTTTGACTCAAGAGGAACTGGATGAACTCCTAAAACATTCTTAAAAACCAGTCAAACACCAAAACCTCTTTTGTAAATACTTTTCAAAAACAAAATACAAAAATATAAAACCTGATAAAACAACAAAAATATTCTTCTATCTATATTTCTTTTCACATGGCAAGTACAATTCTTCCGTCAACACTCAAATCTTTCAAAATTCAGTATTTTTTCAATCAAGTGTTGAGGGGGAGAAAACTAGTATTCTTCTGTTTTATAATACATTGTACTTGCATGTTACCTTATCCCGGTTATTTCTTTTATAAATGGTGGTCTCATTTCTGGTTTTCTGACACTCCTCGGACTAAAATTTATAAACTTTCATTATTTCTTAAGTCAAGGGGAGTCGTCAAATTTCTTTCCAAATATCACTCGTTTGGTAACCAAAATGGAAGTTATAGGCATTGGATGTAAATGGTAAAGGTGGAAGGACTAATATTGTCAAAAGCTCAAAGTTATTTCTCATAAAACTTCCACCAACCTCATTTATTTCACTTCATTTATTATCTTACCAACCTAATCCTACGCGTAAAATCGGTCTCTCAATCCGCTTGCTTGATCTTCATTTTGTAAGTGGTTTCATAATCTAAACGTGTTTGTAAACAAAGGTTTTGATTTATATTAAAAACTAACGGTTAGATTTTCACTTATGAACGATTTGGTGTTCTACGATAAGCGTATGAACACCTAATCAAATGAGGGTGTTTGTGGTGAAAAGATAGTGTCAAAACGTTTATATAACATCATTGAAACTATTTTGATCATAAAACACACCCGATACACTAATTGAGTGATATTGTGAATTAGAGTTTATCGTGAAATTGGGTATTTTCATATGAGAACATTTTTGGTTAAAAGATAGTTGAGTGATGTTGTTCTTATGGTGAATTGATGATATCTAGGCTCGTAACCAACCCGTAAACACTAATTGATCTTTAATTAGAAATTAGGGTTTAAGTTCATACGCATTTGGGTATTTTTGATTCACTTAAATTCTGATGTTAAAACTTGGATAGAACTAATCATAAGGCTTCTTAGACCTCCCAAAATCATTTTGGTGCAATTTCTATGGCTTGATTACGTACTCGTAAAAATTAAACCTTAGGGTTTAGGTTTACGCATAAGTGTTCTTACGCGTAACTGTTATATGTGTATTCATGCTATGATCTGATGGTGATTGAATGTATGTGTTAATATTGGTGCTATGATTAACTTATTTCAGGTTTATAACGCGTGAAAATTCAGAATCAATGTTGTTTGACATCTACGCATAAGGATCACCTTACGCGTAGCATGTTATGCGTAAGAGAAATCTTACGCGTAACGTTCTGCCGTGAGGTTCTACATAAGGGACTACGGCGTATCCCGTGAAGGATATGCGTGTGAAGGACCTCACGCATAAGGTTGACTCTTACGAGTAAGCCTTACGCGTAAGGTTTATATACGCTTATCGTAAGCTCTACGCATAAGGCCCTCTTTTCCTACGCGTAATATTTCTTACGCGTAAGTCAAGAACCTACGCATAAGCTTGCGTTTACGCGTATACCACTCATGTTTACGCATAAGCTTGCCATTTCTATGCCTAAGCCTTGTTAACCTTAATTATGAATGGTTACGCGTGCAAACTTGTAAATAAATAAATCATAACGCCATGAAATCGATAATGTCACTAATAAGCTTAAACGTTTAATAAGTTGGGAAAAATAAGTGTAAACATGGACTTTAAAATTTAAAGTTAATCAACTCACGAAACCTATCACGACGTCATTGGACTATTAAACAAACAAGTGACTTTGGACTCGTAACAATCATCGACATATCACATTCAATAATTAGACAATAAGACCATCTGTTGACTAACATAATGTCTTTCGATATGTTGGTTCTTTTGGCTAAATATCTTCGATCACGACATGGACGCTCAAATTCGAATGTGGAAGCACCAAATGTTCTCACCATTGTTGATATCTTCCGAATGGCTATCCGATGAAGATTGAAATAACAACCTTCGTGTTGACTTTGAAACACTCACTTGCTCGAGTCTTCTTGCTTAATTGTTGTGGATATTCAAGAATCATCCTTATCGAGAACATGCTCTCCAATTACGCTACGATGCACGAGATCTACATTCATCGGTTTTGGAACACAATGCAAAAGATCCAAGGACAAAATCTTGTGACGGTGACTCTCAACCACAAACAAGTCACCATCACACCGCAGACTTAAGGGTCGTTTCTCCTCATTCCGGTCATCGAGCCAACCGAACTCAATGCCACACCAATCAAGAGATCGTTTCTACAATTCATGATCGACATTGGTTATGACGAAGCTTCAGGAGTAATCACTAAGCATTCTCATGTGGATCTTAAGAATATTCCTCAACCATGGAGAACTCTCTTCATCATCATCACCAAATATGTTTCTGGTCGTGACAGTGGCTATGAGCATCCCAAGATCATGGAACTGCAAATCTTTTGGGCTTTGGTCAACATGAAGCACATCGAAATTGAAGCTCTGATATGGGACGAGATGATGTCATTCTTTAAAAAGCTTGGATCAAAGATCCCTTATATCAGATATACAAAACTGTTGATCCAAAGAGCACTTGGGTATAACCCTGATATCCCCAAGAGAATCAATGACCCCAACAATCACGACATGTTGTCTGAACCTACTCTAACAGTCAGATTTAAGGAATCAACAACAAAGAAACAAGGTGATGTGTTGCCGGATCACCTTCTCTCTGAAGCAATCAAACAGCTTTACTCATATAAAAGGTATCTGGTAGCAGTTGATGAACACAAAGTTGCTTTTCTCGATGACAAGTCTTCTGGCACACCTACAAGGAGAACCGTAAGAGGCGGTGCGAGAAGTCTTGCAAGCACCGAGAGTCAACGAAGTTCCCTAAGAGGAAACCTCCACTTAAAAGGCGGTTCCTTCTAAGGAAGTTGTTCCCATTCCCATTCCCAAGTCTCGAATCGAAAAGAAAGCTAGTGGATGAAAGCTCAAGATACCGAATCGGGGCGATGAGGTATTCTACTCAAACCGCAACCGATGTTACTCCATCAGTAGCTAAACCTCCCAGTCCACCAGCTGACAAAGGTAAAGGGAAAACCCCAGTGCTTGAGCATGATAAGGAAAGCTCGGAAGAAGAACCATTTGATGAGCAAAAATACTATGAAAAGAAGTTGAAGAACCTCAGACTCAAACATCTTGCCGATGAATTCGTAAAAGATCAAACTCGTGGCCCTGGAGGTTCAAGTGGTGGTACTCATGCTACACCAGTTTCTGATGCGGTTAATCAACCCGATAAGGAAACTGGTACTACCATCACCCACGAACAACAACAAAGGCAGATTGAGGATTCGATCAACTTTCATATTGAGGAACCTGAAATGGATAAGACTGAGAAAACTCCTGCTGATACGAAGGCTGATGAAACGGCTAAGTCTGGAAATGATGAAGCAACCGCTTATGATCATTTTCTTCTAGACAGTCCCACCCGTTCTAAGGAGGAAACTTCTGAACCACCTAAGGACCCCGAGCCTCCTCACGTCTCTTCATCATCGAATTCATCCACATCCAAATCTGTGAAGAAGCCAACGGACTCTTGGATATCTCGAGCAAAGACAAGGATCGTTAAAGCGACGAGAATGACAAGATGTCAGCTGCAAGGGAGTACATCCAGAAGTTCATGCAACGTGATCCTCAAGGGGAAATGAACGAGATGATCAAAGGTTACACTCACAAGTTCCTTCTTGACATCGTTCCCGGAGTTACAAAGGAGATGTTTACCAAACAACTCTATTCGAATCTATTGCATTTGGCCAAGCAAACTATGAGATCAACACCAATGCAAGTAAACATCAACCCAGTTGATCCCATAATATTCTCAGATGTTGAATTGGTTAACAGGCTGGTAGCTCAAATGTCTAAACGATCTACAATATTTACTTCCTCCGAAGGTAAATTGTTTGAAGCATTGCTGGAATACCAACTTAAATCAGCATACAGAGAAGAAGCTCAAAGGCCTAAACGTCCAAGAGACGATGAAGATAAGGATAAGGATAAGCATGACGAGCCTAAACGCCCGAAGAAAACTGGTAAATCATCCTCCATGCAACCTCCACCCCTAAAGGACTCCAGCTCAACAACGATCTCCTCCTCGCTCTTCTACTGACAAACCTCAGGACTCTGAGTTACCACCCCAGTCTCAGAAAACCGGTGATCTCTTCGAGTATACTGGTGGTGACGATGAGGAAGTCCATGAGCCCCAACAACAACCTACCTCTCCCGACACAGCTAAGAAACCAGAATCCTCCTCCAAGCCAAAGAAAAAGAAGAAGAAGGCGCCTAAGGCTGACGTCGTATCATGGCTAGACGAGGATGACACTGAATATGACCGGTTCTCTACACTTGTTGATGCCACTCCCTACCCACGGAAGGTCAAGATTTGATAGAAGGTCGAACATTGGAGCATGCCAAGTTTCTTCAAGAAAAGTTTAGGGTGAAGAAGATGACAAAATCGAGTTGAAACGACTCAAGAATGAAGCATTTCAACTACTCAAAGACATTCGGAAAGTGCTATTGAAGTTGAATATCATCTTGATAATATAGCACGAGCCATGTCTAACAACATTGATTGGCTCAACCTCAAGCAAACATCAACTTTTCGGAAGAGACAAAGCTCCATACTATACCGATTGGTCTAAACCTCTACCAACGATTGTGAACCGGATCAACCTAAGATTCCATTTAACTACTTCTTCAACAATGACTTGGAATTTCTTCTACACGGTAGCGATGGTTCAAAGAAATACGCTACATCACTTACACTTCCGTTCCGTGAGCCATATACTCCAAATGCATAGCCATCGAAGAAAAGGCTACTCACATGTTCTCTAACAAAGTGGAACAATATGACATTGATGCAATGTATGGGATTCACCATTGGTCGGAACGCCGACGAATCTACTACAAAAGCTGCCAGGTTCGAAAGTCTACACATGAAGTGTACAGTGATAAAGGGATCGTTGCTGTTAAGCATATAGCTCTTTCGTCTAAATGGGATTACACTTTCCTCAAGAATATTGTGGTCAAAAGCCAAGACGAAAGAGACTATGATTTCTGTGAAGCGGACTTTCAAAATTTGTCTCTCAACGACATTAAAGATCTGTACCTTGCCAAGGTACAGGGAAGAATGAGACAATTCTCGACTGAAATTCAACGTGAATACATCAAGTCCTTGCTCATCTTCATCAGAAGCATAGTGATCCAGGAACGTGTAGAAGACTTGCAACTCGCCGTTGAATCATATCAAACACGTGTCAACTTTACCAGACCTCAGCTAGAACTTCCTGACATCAACCATCTTCCACAATACACTCTGTTGATCCCAGTTGAGCAAACGATCTAATATAGAAACTGACTTGAACAAAGAACTTATCAAGTATTACGCGGAATTTAACACTTGATCTTAAGAAGAAGAACAGTTAACTTTCAACACCTCAATATTATTTATTAATACGAATACTCTTACAGTATTAGGGTTTTGCAACCTTGAAGTGAAAACGACTTTAGATATCAAACACACGTATATCTAACCTAGCCTAGGACCTCCTTTTATAGGTTAAGGAGTCCTATACAATATACAATACGTAACCAACAAGATAAATATCTTTTCCATATTTATCTCGATACAATAAACTAACCGACACTATAGAACTAGCGATTCTTTACAATACTATCGTGATTACTTAAAACTACTAGCCGCGGTTATCTACATCGGTGGTTACTCTTCTTCCGTCCGTGGTTGTCTTCAAGCTTGTCCGCGGTTGTTCCATCACTTAAGTAATTCATCATACAAGGAACCTAAACCCAACAATCCTCCCTAAACTTGACAAATTCCAACAAATTCTCAAGTTTCTTTTAAGCTCAAAACATCGATGTGGAGGATGTAGCCAAACACTTACTTTTAAGTATCTTCTCATACTTCTTCAAAGAAATCATAAGCTTGACTATCATATGACAATAACATCTTGAAACAACCCGACTTCAACATCCGAGTAATTATTCTTTGGATGATTATTCGCTTTAGGATACTCACCTTCTACAAGCATATGAATAACGACCGTAAATGTTAAAACATGAACTCCACGGGTTTGATATAAAACCAACGAGTAACTTGACCATTGTAGAGTCCTTGCCATTACGGTTCATCATGAGTAGGCTCAAATAGAATCTTCAAATTATGATACATCAACCTCTCATGATAATCATCGGATGTACTTCACCAAAATAATTCTTGTAAAGAACCCAAAATTCATCAAATCATCTCTATCAAAATATTGAAGCATTTGAGAAAATTTATTATACTCGAAATATCATTATTGAGTCTTTGAATTTTCCAAACTCCTTCATCGCCATCTAAAAGATTAAACTCATAAGAAACAATTGGATTCACTTCAGAACAACTTTCAACTTCTTAGAATCGATGTCTCTGAACTACGATTTTCTTTTCGTTTACTCTCCATCCATGCATCATGATCTTTTCCCACTCTTTTCCTTTTGAGAATCCATAGGCGTAAATCATCATTATTAATTCTCATACATCTCTCATAGATTTCCACCATTCTTTTAAATGTACAGTACTAAGATTATCGAAACATATATACCGAAATTCTTGACAATCCTCATCAAAACATTCCTTAACCGAGCAATAGAAGGAGGTTTCTTTCTTACAATTTTCTTCCTTCCTCTACTAACTTTCTTTGCCAACATTCCCGAAGTCTAGCCTTTTCTTCATCATCGAACAAAGCCCATTCTTGAACAAGATATTCATCATTGATCAATTACAAGCTTTAAGATAATTTTGAGATTCATACCATATAGCCAATATCTTCGACTAGCTTCTTCTTCATCATTCTTTCTCTTTCCAAAGTCGCTTTATCCTCCTCTTCCAAACTTCTAGCAAACTCTTGATCATAAGCCTCTTGTTCCTTTATTTTGAACTTGATACTACTTCTTTGCCTTTTCCAACATTAGATTTGACCATTTTCTTCTTCACGGGTTCACCAATAACCAAACTTTTACCTTTTGGTTTACCTTTTGATTTAGTAGCGATGACCTAATAGATAAAGTAGGTGCAATAATTGATGTAGGTATTGATAATGTTTTGCTCAAATTAATCAATGTGCTTGCACCTCTTTCTCTACTTCTTTAGGCTTAGATGGTAATGCGAAATAGTGGTAACAATAGTAGAAGTAGTTGTAATAGCAGTTGGTATGACAAGATGAGAATCAATAGCCAAATCAAACAACATCGGTGGTTACAAAATTACTAACCGGGTTTCGGATATACCATCGATGGTTGTGTTACGTATTATGTCAACATTCCTCAATTCTTCAAGAACAACAACATTCCAGCTTTATCGAAACCACAAATTCTTGATCTCCACTCACAACATCTTCTTCCATAGTAACACCAACAGATACATTTCCACCTCCCACAAGTCATGCCATCACTCCTCCCTGTTTGGATACATCATCCACATTTAAAGTAGGAGAAGAGTTCACCTTCTTTTTGGGCGCCTCAAAGCCTTCAAAGCAAAGAAGTCCGTGTCTTTTACTCTTTCCAAAACCAAGATCCGATGCTTTAATCGCCGAATAGTTTTACCCTGAAGCACAGTAACTTCTTGTAGACTAGAAATCTTATCCTCCATTTTAGAACACTGAACCGTCAATTCATTTATACGTTCAAGAATATCCTCCCCACTTCGACCTGTGTTAACTGGTCCGAGAGGTGGATCATCGAAAAAGCCATCATTTACATAATCATCAACCTATAAAAGGAGGTCCTTAACCTATAAGGTACAATTTTTTAAGGCAGGTACAATTTTTTATAAGGTCCTGTACCTTATTGGTTTTGAGGCTCTGAAACCAATTGTGGAGTTTGTTAAACTCCTTGAGATCGTTTTGAGCCTTAGGGTTTAACAATAACATGTACAATACGCATCGGAATAATAAGAACATTATATGTTATTGACACAAGGTTTTTCCATTATCTCCCCAATTATATATTGATCAGAATATAACGTGTTACCTAAGCATAATGAGGATCTAAGCCATCTCAGATCTTAGGGATATACAAAACAAACACTAACCCTAGACGTTTATAGAAACACGTCTAGGTTACACACACACACCTTCATTAGACGTCTACATTGGAAGACTTGTATATAAAATCTACACCCCATGTCCTCTTTATATACTAGAGGATTAGGGTTTACAAAATACTACGAAGGACTAATAAGTAAATCTTCTTTTGCAAGCAAGTCCTTCCATCTTTTTGTAGATTTATTCTCTTTCTCTTTAAGCCCTTGATGTTTCATTCTTCTATTTACTTTGTCTCATCAAATCCAAGGAACCAAAAACCCAACAATCTTCCCCTATTTGATGATGACAAAACAAACAAAGTCGTGTACGAACTTCCCTAGACGAAGTAGCAGAAGTTGAGATGTAAACATCTCCATGAATGAAACAAATCTTGTCTTCCCCTTAATCCATGCTACGCCACTCCAACATCTCTTCCCCTTTTTGTTATCAACAAATAGAGAAATTAAGCAGTAGAAACTTCCCCTTGAGTGGTGCACGAACATAAAAAGATTCTTCAAATCTGTAAGCTCCATGTAATGATCACTTGTGAAGAAAACCAAATATAACGAACTTGATGAAGAAGTAAAATCACCCAAACTTGCATCTTATGTCTTGTTTATCCACGTGACTCTGAACGTATACTAACCAATGTATAAGGAGACCGCAATCTCTTGACAATAATCACTGAGCACAATAACGTCACTCCTTTAAGTGTTTGTCAATTCTTCGTCACAATCATTGAAGCACGAACAAGTTACCGTAAAAGTAGGTATGATACTTTTAAGATATGATAAAACACGTATCCAAGTAATTCAACTACAACATCAAATAAATGATATTCAACCGTCTTCGTAATCAATTATTCAATAAATCCAAATCCGAGCTTGTTTAAACCTTTAAGAACAAATTCCAAACTCCTTGTGTATGTGAACCAATCTCCTTCCCCTTAAGTCCAAAACTATACGAGAATAAAAACCATGTACCGTCCGATATCGAGCAATACTAGCAGTATGAACAACCATTCTCGAACAAAACTAACAATTGAAAGTGTCCATCATACTTTTAAATATACCACTGATCACTTTAATATTCAAAGTCATGACCACTTAAATTAATCTAATTTATCAACCCACGATAAATATCACAAACAATATACTCAAAAATTATGATATGCATGCACTACAAAATTAAGAGTATGGGGTAATGATCAATTCGATGGACCCCTTCAGGAAATTACTCACCGACCCATGATAATATAAACCACTAACCTAATCCCATGAATAAAAATTGTTCGAGGTTAACATCATGCAAATTCACTTCACCACCTTCCCATGTAGCCAATTATATCACATGAATAAATGTGCTTACTATGTCAAGACCTGTGATAATTTTTGACTTACCAAGTTTGTGTTTTACCATCCTCGACAAACAAAGGTTAAAACCCATCAATACAGATTTCAGATCAACCTTAGTAGCAACAACAGCCCAACAGAAAACCAATGAAAAGTGGTATCAAGATACTAGCATGGAATACGTAGCAGCAGATACGTAACAAAGGTAGCAGTGGAAACGATAACACTAGCAGTGGTTACCTTTCGAGAAGCCCATCAGTGGTTACAAGTAAAGCTATCAGTGGTTTCGATAAACTAGAAGTGGTTTTGAGAAGCCTAGCAGTGGTTACGAGAAACTGTCCGTGCTAGCAGTGGTCAGCAAGAAACCCTAACCAATTGATCTTTTCTTTTGCACTCTCACTTCAAACCCATGACCAGTATCACCGATCATTATGACAGAATAATCACAGCAAGTAGGAAAAATCATACACGTGTAGTTCACAACAACCCATCTATCACCATGAAGCTCATATGGACGAGTTATGAGCAGCAGTAAACATGAAGTGAACGAGCAGTAGAACGTGAATACTCGAGCAGTACTTAACTTATATGTGTAGCAGTAGAAACAAGTAACGAACCCTCGATGAGCAATACAAACTCGCGTAACAAGCAGTATAAACTTCTAAAGCATAGTAACTGATGGAAACCGAAGAAACAATAGCAGTAGTTACTTATCGAAAGCAGTACTAATGAGTACCAAATACCTGCTTTTGGACATAGATGAGTAGCACAAAAGTGAAAGAGCAACAGTTGATAAAAACGAATATAAAACCTTTATTCACTATTCTTAACCCTCGAAATATTGCCCTTTATTCTCCATCACGTGACCCATTCATGAATTTGAACCAAAAGCAAACAACGAATTCTTTAATCAAGAGCATGATCGTGAAAAGAAAACTACCAATTGCTATTAACCAATAAAATAAAATCATCGTCCATATTCCCCACACCACTTGCGACAAGAGAATTAATAATCAGTACGAGGTTAATTAAGAATCTAATTTTCAAACAATTTGTCTTTTTGTCATCACTCAATAAAGGTCGACTACACATACTTTTTTTTTTTTTTTTTTTTACGATGAACATAAATAACCTTTTAAGAACAGATCGTACCTCCTTCAAACATGGCATCTCTTCGACAGTAAACCTTGTGAATCCCTAGGTAACAAGCTCCCCAAGCTCTGAAACCAATTGTGGATCCCAGTTGAGCAAACGATCTAATATAGAAACTGACTTGAACAAAGAACTTATCAAGTATTACGCGGAATTTAACACTTGATCTTAAGAAGAAGAACAGTTAACTTTCAACACCTCAATATTATTTATTAATACGAATACTCTTACAGTATTAGGGTTTTGCAACCTTGAAGTGAAAACGACTTTAGATATCAAACACACGTATATCTAACCTAGCCTAGGACCTCCTTTTATAGGTTAAGGAGTCCTATACAATATACAATACGTAACCTACAAGATAAATATCTTTTCCATATTTATCTGATACAATAAACTAACCGACACTATAGAACTAGCGAGCTTACAATACTATCGTGATTACTTAAAACTACTAGCCGCGGTTATCTACATCAGTGGTTACTCTTCTTCTGTCCGTGGTTGTCTTCAAGCTTGTCCGCGGTTGTTCCATCACTTAAGTAATTCATCATACAAGGAACCTAAAACCCAACACACTCTCATTAGCAAACCGCGTGGAGTGGTTTACCGCAGTGAACTACATCGCAACTGCCTGATGGCATGTAGAGATCTTCATAAGTTTGGAGATCACACACTGAAGAGCGTCAGGGACGGCATGGCCTGTCGGTTAAAGGAGATACATGAAGGCATCGGGTCGAAGAAGAGATGGAATTCTCAGGAAAGACGGGATGTGAAGAGGATCATCACTATGATCGATGAAAGGTTGTACAGAAGGGACCAATTCAGAACTCTGGAAAGCTTCGTAGGTGGTCGTCCCAGGATTAATCTCACAGGCTATCAACGCCCTGTTCGCATTCCTGGAAAGATTGATGGACTACCTGGTAACCCTTAAATTGTTTCAATTTCATATTAATTTGGATGTGTGATTTAATATGGCTTGTGCACACATAATAGTGTACAACCCGTTCTTGTAATGAAAGGACCCTGTGGTACGCTTCAGTGCCACAATCCTTATAAAAGGAGTGAAAGTTTCTTACTTTTGAGTAAAACTTATCAAACCTTTCATTTTTAAAGGTTTTGCTCAAAAGAACAAGTACTTCCCCTTACTTTTTCAAAACCTCAAAAGTTAGTATTACTTGTTGAGGGGGAGTATTTGCTAAAACTATGTTCACAAAATTGTTCTTCGTGATAATCTTCCCATAAAAACTCGAAATGGTCATATTTATTATCAAAACGTTATCAAAAATAACATTTTTTATATGCCATTTTTTAGGGGGAGAAAATTATTGTGATAAGAAATATGTTGTGTTTTGCTATTGAATCCTCGTGTGAAAAGACTTCAACCCATGAATTGACGGGATCTGAACAGTCATACATTGAAAAGATTTGTCTTCCAAGACTTATCCAAGTAAATTGTACCCATTCGAGAAGCTCTTGATAGACATGAACTTTGACGGGGTTGACAACCTTTCGAGGTTTGTCCACACCTTCAAGGTAGTTATTAGAGCTAGTTGTCACCTAAAAACTGACAATGTAACTCTTTAACTATGCAACGTAACCGTGTCTCGCGGGGAATTGTCTATCTTGAGTCGATCAATTCAAAAGTGCACGCTCTTCTCTCACCGTGCAGATTTATGTCTAATACCTTAAGCATGTGTGGAGGGGGAGTATTTCTGCTAAAGATAAAACTCTCACAGTGGTACAAAATGTTTTTCATTCACAAACACTTTGAGAGATTTTCAAAGAAAATGGTTTTGTGGCAACATAGGTTAGTCATGGAGTTATAAGGTGACTAAGGGTTGGAATAACCGTCCTATGATCCGCCAGAGCCGGAGGGATCTACCCAAGGACATCACAAATAGTTAGTAATTAGAAGTCCTTAGGAATGATCATAAAAAGGAGAAAAAGAGAATCGTAGAAAGAATGAGTTGAAGAATTAAAAAGAAATGCAAAGAAAAGGGTGAAAAGAAATAGCCCTCAGTTATTCAACTTAGGCGATACACGGGTTCAATTCATATACTCTTGGTTGTCATTTGATGGCGCCGGTATTGAAGATTAAAAGTCGTCATGGACCCAATGGCGCATGCACTAAACCTTCTTAGCCACTCAAGTTTCTCTCAACGAAGCTTGTTTCATTCTCACAGGAACCCTATGTAAACTATCGGCTTTCTCTTAGAGATTCTTGGTATTGAAGAAGGAGACCCTCTCCTAGTCTCCGCTCGGAAAACCAAAACGCACTATTGAGTCTAGAGCCACGAGATTCATCAAATGATCTCATAGGTTCACTTGACATTTCATCACTTGTTGTTCAACAATAAGAACAACGATTGGTACGTTATCGAGTCCTACATGGATCCTAGCAATGCATTGTGAACATTTATGAGAGGTTCACAATTGTGATCCTCGATGATTGAATGGAAACTTACGCGGGGTCAACATCAAACGTACGGCGACAAAGTCACTTCGGTCCCGTGGATTACGCTTAGTATGTCTCAAACGGTCTACGATCGTGAGGTGATGCTTGGTGTACCTCGGCGACTCATCTCGAATCAAATGTACTTGGTACATCGTGTTATCTCACTTGTGGGACTCCAGGTTCAGAACGGCCTTTGTAAGAATTAGAGTTGTGTTTTCACATCTATGTCATAACACTCTCGAAGTTCAAACTTGTAAGTGCTGGAATCCGCTTATTTACTAACCTTTCTTATGTTTTCTTCTTATGGAAGCTCGGAGTGGGTGATCGATGCGATTCTTTACATGCTCATACCAACATCATCACTAATGGAAGTTCTCTCAAAAGGAAACACAAAAGTCAGAATGATTCTTCGTCAAGTCAAAGAATCTACAAAGTTTAAAGACTAAGAGAACTTCATCAATACTGAAATCCAACGTCAAAGAGCATGTGAGCATGTTGAAGAATGACGTGGAGACACTGGAGCAACGAAGCAGACCTAATGCAGACAACAACAGCATATTATCACTACCATCACAAAGAACAAAGATCAAAGAACAAAGAAATTGATGACGTCAAAGCAGAACTGTTCAAAGAAAACAATTTCTCTACACTAGGGAGATTGTTTGAATCAAGACACAACTTCTCACAAGAAAGAAGAATGTCAGAAGACGTCAAAGCTACTATTACATCAGCACCTACATCGTTTATTACTCTTTCATTCATCACCAACACTTAGGGGGAGATTGTTGGAATCACTCCTAAACATTAATTCAAGTGTTAGTGATTCATATGTAATAGTTAGCTTAATATGGCTTTTATGTTAGTAATCATGCCAAGGCTTATGTAGAAAGCCCATGAGCCTTGGCCCAAGTCCAATAAGGAAAGGAAGGGACTAGGAGTGTTTCCCTAGCTCCCTCTCCTATAAATACCTTGTAATAACCCTCACTTGAGGGTTGGTTGTTCAATTCACTCTCTTTCACTTGCTATGCATAACCTTTCTCTATATTCATACGCATAGTGTTTGTGTGTGTTGTTCAACCGATCTATCTCTTCTCTATTTCTACATATTGATGCTTGTGTTACTAATATGGTGACCTAACATGACTATCTATTCTGAAGAGAAAATGGCTACTTCATCTATCCAGATGTCAGAGGACAAACCCTTCAGTCCCTCGTCGGATAAAGGGAAGAAGCCATTGGAAGAAGAAGAAGAAGATGTTGAAGCTGACCCTAAGGATGAACAGAAACAGTAGCATAAAACTCTCAATCAGCTGAGGATAGAGCATGCTTCTAAGGAGTTCAATCTTCAGCAAATGAAAGGCCCTGGAGGTTCCAGCGGTGGTATTCCTGTTACACCCGTTCTTGATGCGTTTAATCAACCTGATAAGGGAACTGGTGCCACCACCAAGGAATCTACGGAGCAAAAGGAGCAGCAATATGAAGTAAGGTTTGACTTTGAAGATGTTGAACAAGAAACTGATGAGAGAATAACTGAGAAAGATGTGGAGGAAGCTGCAAGGGAAAGGGCTAGAGAAGAACTTGCTAAGAATGAAAAAGAGCAACCATTAGAAGGGAAACAGATAATTACATTCTGGACAACCCTGATCACATCCCTCAGCAATATTCGGAGCAACCCCATGACCCCTCCACAACTGAATCATCATCTCACTCACCACCACCACCATCAAAAGAAACAACAACAAAATCATCATCCAAGTCAATCAAGAAAAAGGCGGACACATGGGCGTCTCGTACCAAAGCAAAGATTTAGAAAGTTGTGCATCAATCCAGGAAACGTAAACAAAGTCTTGTAGACCAAAAATTAAACATGCTAGCTGACAGGGTTAATGAAGTTGGTCAAGAGATGAACACGTTCATAGAGGAGAGAGATCAGATAAAGTTATTCCTCAACAGAGACATTAAAGGAGAAATGGATGAGCAGATTAAGGACTACACTCATCATTTCCTTCTCCAATATGTCCCTGGAGTAACTAAAGAAATGTTCTCCAAACAATTCTACCCAACATTGAGAACACTGGCCAGGCAAACAATTACAACAATACCGGTGACAATGCAAACTCGACCAGTCCCGCCTCCTCATGTCACTGAAACTGATCTTTTATCACAGTTGATTACACAGATGTCTTCTCGATTCTATACGCTCACATCTGACGAATTAAAGTTTCTTGAGGTACTTCTTGATCATCAACTGAAGACAACATGCAAGGAAGCGGCTGGTCTAGAAAAGCGTCTAAGAGATGATGATGACACGGACAAAGACCCGAATGCAAAACGTCAAAAGAAAACTGGCGAGTCATCATCATCCATGCCACCACCACCGCCAAAGATGATCACCACATCAACTAATCAAGCTTCTCAACAACCACCATCGTCTGATAAACCTCAGGATACTGAGTCTCCACCACCAATGGAGAAAACCGATGACTACTTTACCTATAACGGTGGTGAAGATGAAGAAAATCCTGAGCCGCAACAACAACCATCACCTCCACCATCATCTAAGCGACAACCGCAATCATCCTCCAAACCAAAGAAGAAGAAATCAAATTCGTTCATCTCCTGGATAGACGAAGACGACATAGAGGAGTATGACTGGTTTAGTAAGTTAGTTGATGCAACGCCTTGATTACCGGAAGGTCAAGAACCGGTAGATGGTCGTACTATGGAGCAAGTCAAGATTATCCAGGATCCGCTTAAAGTCAAGAAGTTGACGAAAGGGGAATTACGCATGATCAGGAACAACGCATTCCAATTGTTGAAAGACAGATCCAGCAGTGTTATTGAAGTCGAATATCATCTCGATAACATTGCATGAGCCATGTCTAATAACATTGACTGGCTAAATCCCGAGTCAAACATCGACGTGTCAAGAAGGTATAACACTCCATATTACGCCGATTAGACCAAACCACTACGAACCATTGGCCGACCAGAGCAACCTAAAATTCCATACCACTTATTCTTTAACAACGACCTCGAGTTTCTTCAGCTTGGAAGTAGCATCAGAAAAAAGTATGCTACATCACTAACCTTCAATATACCAGCTGCAATCTTCTCTACCAATGTTACCATTGAGGAAGAGGCTACCAAACTGTTCGTTGACAAAGTGGTGGACTATGATCTTGACGCAAAGTATGGGATTCATCATTGGCCACCAAAGAGAAGTCTGTATTATAGAAGCTGCCAAGTTCAAAGGTCGAACAAGGAGGTTTATAGTGATAAGAAGTTCGTTGCTATCATGAAGGTCACTTTGGCTACGAAATGGGGTTATTCATTCTTGAAGGAAATCAAGGTCAAACGATAGGATGAACAAGAATATGACTTCACTGAGGCTGATTTTCTGAGATTGTCGCTCAACGACATCGAAGATATATATCTTGCTAAGGTACAAGGACGAATGAGACAATTCTCTACAGTTGTTCAGCTTCAGTACATCACAGCCCTATTGATCTTCATTCAAAGCAAGGTGATCCAAGAACGTGTTGAAGATCTCCAACTTGCGGTCGAATCATACCAGAAGCAGATCAACCTTACACAACCGCTGTTACACTTTCCCAACATTAACCAACTATCTCAGTACACCATCTTGAAGAAACCAAAGTTTGGGGTCGTTTATCGCAGTGAACTTCACCATAATTTCTTCATGGCGTACGAAGAGATTCACAAGTTCTGCAATTACACTTTGAAAATAGTTTGTGATGGGTTAGCGTACCGGTTAAAGGATATTCAGGAAGGTATTGGGTCAAAGAAGAGGTGGAATTCAGAGGAAAGGAAGGAAGCTAAAAGGATAATCAAGAGGCTGGATGAAAGGATGTTTCATCGAGATCAGATGAGGAGATTAGAGAGTTATGTGGGCGGAACATAGAGTTTCCCTATTGCTACGTTTCAACGTGAAGAGAGAATCATTGGTCTAATTGTCTAAATGTTGGGTACTCCGTAAACTCTTTTGATTGATATTTTGATGATTGATTTATTTTATTCATTATGGCTTGTGCACACATTACAGTGTACAACCTGTAATTGTAATCAAAAGGACCCTGTGGTACGCTTCAGTGCCACAATCCTTATAAAAGGAGCGAAAGCTTCTTACTTTTGAGTAAAACTTATCAAAACTTTCATCATTTTCAAAGTTTTGCTCAAAAGAACAAGTACTTCCCCTTGTGTTTTCAAAACCTCAAAAGTTAGTATTACTTGTTGAGGGGGAGTATTTGCAAAATATCTTTGTTCACAAAAGTTAGTATTACTTGTTGACGGGTTTAACAACCTGTTCAAGGTTTGTCCACACCTTCAAGGTAGTTATTAGAGCTAGTTGTCACCTAAAAGCTGACAATACATCTCTTTAACTATACAACGTAATCGTGTCTCGAGGGAAATTGTCTATCTTGATTCGATCAATTCATAAGTTCGAGCTCTACCCTCACTGTGCAGATTTCTGTCTAAACACTTCAGCACATGTGGAGGGGGAGTATTTCTGAAAATACAAAACTCTCGAAGTGTTACAAACATGTTTTCGTTCATAAACACTTTGAGAGATTTTCGAGAAAATGATTTTTATGGCAACATAGGATAGTCATGGAGTTATAAGGTGACTAAGTTTAGGGATAAACATCCTATGATCCGCCAAAGCCGGAAGGATCTACCCAAGGACACCACCAATAGTTATTATTTATAAGTCCTTAGGTATGATTATAAAAAGGAGAAAATGAGAATCGAAGAAAGAAGGAGTTGAAGAATTAAAAAGAAAAGTAAAGAAAAGGGTGAAAAGAAATAGCCCTCTAAATTATTCAACTTAGGGCAGACACGGGGTTCAATTCATATGCTACTGGCTGTCACTAGATGACACCGGTATTGAAGATTAAAGTTGTCATGGACCCAGTGAAGCACTACACTAACCTTCTTAGCCACTCATATTTCTCTCAACAGAAGCTTGTTTCATTCTCACAGGGAACCCTACGTAAACTATCGACTTTCTCTTATAGATTGTCGGTATTGAAGAAGGAGACCCTCTCCCTAGTCTCCGCTCAGGAAAACCAAAGTGCACTAATCGAGTCTAGAGCCACGAGATTCATCAAAAGATCTCTTAGGAACACATGAACTTTCATCACTTGCCGTTCAACATTAAGGACGCAAGTGATACATTCTAGAGTCCTTCGCAGATCCTAGCAATTTGCCAAGAACATTTATGAGGGGATTCATAATTGTGATCCTCAGTGATTGAATGGAAACTCCTGCCAGGGTCAACATCAAACAGCTCTGATAGCAGGTCGCTTCGGTAACTCCTTGTGGGTTACGCTTAGTGTTATCTCAAACGATCTACAGTCGTGAGGTAACGCTTGTGTACCTCGACTGACTCACTGAATCAGATGTACTTTGGTACATCGTGTTATCCTACTTGAGGGACTCCAGTTCAGGAACAACCTTTGCTAGAATTAGAGATGTGTTTTCACACTATGTTGTTAACACCCTCGAAGTTCGAACTTGTAAGTGCTAGAAATCCCGCTAAGGAGATTCCTTTCAAGAATCGAGTCCTGAAGATGTGGGTCATTACTTGAACTTGTTCCATGTAATGCCAACTGTCCCTCCACGGGGTTCGGACGGCTGATTTGCTCGACCAAGGTGAATGAAATCAAGACATTCATCGGTAAAACAATCGTAGTGGTCAATTCTTTTAGAAAAGACCACGATCGTGCTGAGTCTCCTCATGCTCGTACCTACAACAACGCAAATGAAGTTCTCTCAAAAGGCAACTCAAAAGTCATAATGATTCTTTGTCAAAGCCAAAGAATCTCCAAAGTTTAAAGACTAAGAGAACTACATCACATCTAAAATCCAAAGTCAAAAGGCATGTGAGCATGTTGGAGAAAGACGTGGAGACACCTGAGCAACGTAGCTGACCGGAGGCAGACAATCACATACTATCACCACATCCACACCATAACAAAGAACAAAGAACAAAGAATACTAAGACGTCAAAGCTGAAAACTTCAAAAGAAACAAGATCCTTATTCTGGGGACATTTTTGGAATCAAAGCACTTCTTCTCACAAGAAAGAAGAATGCTAGAAGACGTCAAGCAACCACTATTACATCATCACTAACAACTCAATGAAGATTGTTGGAGTCATCACTAACACTTAGGGGGAGATTGTTGGAATCACTCCTAACTTGTATTCCAAGTGTTAGTCATTAATATGTAATAGGTTGCTTAATTAGGCTTTTATGTTAGTAATTAAGGCTAGGCTCGTGTAGAAAGCCCATGAGCCTATGCAAAAGCCCAATAAGGAAAGGAAGGGACTAGATATGTTGCCCTAGCTCCCTTCCCCTATGAATACATTGTATCCTCTCATTTGAGAGGTTGGTTGTTCACTCAATACATGTCCTACGCATAAGCTTTTCTCATTATCATTCGTGTGTGTGTTTGTGTGTTCATCCGATCACCTTCATCTCTATTTCTTACATATTGATCCTTGTGTTAACTTATGGTGACCTAACATACTGCATACTCAGTAGAAATGTAACCAGTGCAGAAATGTTGAAAGAAATACGTCGATATATTAGTATAAGAAAAAATTTATTAAAGTTATGTCAATGGACATGTTATGGATTCTTACTAACTTCCAAACGTGTTTGCATCAGCATCATCTCCTACTTCTGGTTTTGAAATCAGGAGTCTTGATGTAGATATAGAATACCTCAAGCTATGCCATGAATAATGGGGAAATGCTTAGGCCAATCAAGCATCAAAACCCTGGTTTCATCTGTAGTAAGGTAACTAATTATTGTATGCAGTATGAAAGATAGAGACTAAGTGCAGTATCCAAACCAAAGAGATGAAAGTCCAAGATTTTGCTCGTCATATACTCAAAAATCAAAATTAGTTCATTTCTATAAATGCAGCATCCAAGAAGCTTTACAAGGTTCTGATCCTGAAGTTTGAAAATACAAATGACTTCATTTATGAACTCGTCCAGTCTTCCTTGTTGAGATATTTCTGAGAGCTTCTTCACAGCTACTTCTTACCCATCATCCGAACACCCTAAATGATTATAATTTAGAGTTCATGATAGCTTATAATATTCTTTAACTTTTAAATTTTTGGATTCATGATACTAATAAGCATTGAATTCTATTTGAAAAACATTAACCAATTACCTTGTAAATGGGACCAAAGCCACCTTCTCCATTTTTACAGAAACATAAAACAAGAACACAACACAGGTTACAAAACAGGCACATGTTGCACATGAAAAATAAGATCAAAGCTTCCAGGAACACGTAAACTTTTATTGAAGAAATCTTAACTCCAAAACTTCAATGATACTATGAGAATCCCTACCCTCCACGGTATATATAGACTAAACAATATGCATTGGACTATAACTAGGATTTCATTATTAATATCCTAAATAAACACATAGGACAAGCACTCCAAATCCTATTTTCTAAAACCTGATCCACGCTACAGCCCCAATCAGACTTCCACTCCAACTAGGATCTTCTTATCATGCCTAGAAGCCACATCAGACTCAGTTAATTCGCCAACAATCACCCCCTGAATTTCTGAGCCGAAGAGGGGAAATCTGGCAAACCAAGTAACGATCTCATCTCCTTGAACCTTATACGCGCCAAGTCCTTCGTTAATGGGAATGCTCTTTGATTATTTTCGGATACATGCTCAACAATTACCTACTCATTGCCAGTCACTTCCGCCAATAACTCCATTAGCCAAATTGCTTGACACACACCTGTAGTAGCCACCATGAACTCAGCTTCACGCAAAAATAATGCCACGGTAGTTTGATTTTGTGAGCACCATGTAATCGGTGATGTACCGAGATAAAAAAACGTGTCCATTAGTACTCTGCCCATCATTAATATCAACATTTTGACTGCTATATCCCACCAGTCTCATGTCATGACCTCAATTGTATTTAATTCCAAATGAATTTGTACCTTTAAGATAGCGTAGGATTTGTTTGATAGCACGAGCATGTGATTCCTTTGGACTTTTCATATATCTACTAACCACACCAACCGGGTAAGTCAAATCTGGATGAGTGTGCAAGAGCTAACGTAAGCAACCACCACTTTTTGGTATTGGGTAGCTTCAACTTCTGGTTCATCTTCTTCTTTTGAAAACGTGAGTCCTGGATCCATCGGACCTAAAGTTGCATTTCAATCTTGCATGTCAGCTTCTTTCAAGATCTTCCTTGCATATCTCTCTTGCTTGATCTCCACGCAATCCTTTTCTTGTGAGACTTCAATACCCAATTAATAAGTTAATTCACCAAGATCCAACATTTCAAATTGAGACACCATTCTCGTTTTGAACTTATTTATGAGGTCTAAACTTGTCCCAGTCACGAATAAATCATCCACATTAACTGAAACAATGATAAATTTTTCATTAGGCACCTTTCTATAGATCGCATTTTCGTGGACGCATTGTAGAAAACCTATCTCTTTTAAAGTACTATCGGGCTCCTTTCGATCACCATCCTTTTCTGGTTGCGAGAGCAATCAAGAGTCGTGTGGTCTCGAGTCGAGCTACCAACGTGAATACTTCATCACATTCAATAACAAGTTGTTGTTCATCTGATTCCCGTTCCACTTTGTTTGTATATTCTTTACCAACTTTTAGTTGAGCTTTATAAAGGCAATTTACACTACGTGGGACCTTTATAAGTAAACTTTCACAACTATCTTGCATGGTTGAGAAATCACCTCGGATACTGTAATATATTGGTTATCATAAACACACAAACACACTAATGAAGATTCGAACTTGAATGAGTTTTAGAGAGAGAAAGTGGAGAGAATGGGAACTTCTAGTAAGAGAAAGTAAATGTATATTATGAAGCTCCAACCTTCTACCTTGGGAGGTAGAAGGTATTTATAGTTTTTACAATATACGCCACCTACGGGCTGCAGATCAGGTATACAGTGGATAAAGACCCGTCCGTCATCCACGGTGTTACTTAACTAACTACTTATATAAACTAAACTACTAAGACTACAAGCTTTCAAATGCTTACAAATACTTGAGGTGACCGAGTCTTTCACTTACAGATTTACTAAATCCTAACAATCTCCCCCTAAGGTAGGTCACCTCAATTACAACTGGATATTACATTTTGAGTTCTAGCATTCTATTATACGTTCTTTACTTCGTAGCTCGTAATCTTTGATTCTTCAAAGTCCGCATGCTTTGTACTTTCAGTGGAGGTCTTTAACTGATCTATGACTTGGTGATCTTTGAGCTTTTTACTTTGAGATCATCAGCCACAGTAAATCTCTGACTCATCCTTTGTTGTGTTACACCTAAACCCAAGTTTTAAGTATTAAATAATGAGAATGCCATTGAAATAGTTTGACTTAGACTTTTATGAGTCGGGAGACTTGATATGATTGGTTAGTCAACGAAAGTTAAGTTGTAGTCAAACTAATAGTGAAAGAATGTGTAATGTGGTTATAGAAACATGATACATATACTTAAGGGACTAAATTTGACAAGTGTTAAATAAGTTATACAGTTGGTTGTGGCCAAAGTAGAAGAGAAATGACTCGAGGGACTATAAGTGATAATGGGCCAAAGTAGTAGCTAACTTAAGTTAGAAGAATCCCCAGGTTTTCTAAAAGGTTCTATCATTTTCTAAAATATGTATGTATATGTCGGTTTAGAAAGAAATAAGAGAGGGAAGATGAGCTTGATGATCAAGTGAATGAAGATTAATGTTTCTATGTTAATAGTTGAGCCTACTGATCATTGCAACATAAGTAAGTAACCTAAATTGAGTTGATTGATGAAATTAAATTAGGGTTTTTGTAGAATAATTGGGTATTTCATCATATGATCAAGATATGATCATATGATGATTAAAGAATGAAATTGGGTAAGTTATGGGTTGTATAAACCCTTAATATTGATATTGTTTTTATGTTGAAGTAGGTTTTGATGATGATGATGCTATTGGTTTAATTAGCGTGGATGAGAGGTAAGTAAATTGATTATAACAAGATGTTATATTGAGTTTATCATATTTGTATTATGTTTTATGTGTTAAATGATTGTTTGTGTTAAGGTTATGAATGGCCTAATGACTACTATAATAGGCTAAGAGGAAGATGTGGCTAGTTGGTTAAACTAGCTAAATGAGTTTAGCATAGTTGATATGCTATTGATGAAATTTGGAGTTTAAGAGTTGATGTATATTTAGTGATTATGTGTTTAGCAAAGATGTGACTAGCCTAATTGTGAAGTTAGCAAGGTATGTAGAATCTTATGTGTTATGAATGATGGGTTAAGTGAAACTTATGATGCAAATTGTGATTAATGATATATGATAACTTGTTATGTCTTTTACTTACTAAGCGAAAGCTTACGGTTTAGTTGTTTAACCGTTTTGTGGGTTCAATTGTGAAGGAGGTACAGCGATTGGAAAAGGCTTAAGGATTGGAAGAGTGTATGTTAGAAGGTTTGTATGCAAATAGGAGCTTAGGTAGAATACCAAGCTCGAAGTCAAAGTTGTTCCCCGGGAGTTTTAAATGAGTTAAATGTTTGTATGTCAAGTCTTTGAAATGGCTTAAGAGTCATTTTATAGGTCTTAAAGCATGTTAAAGAGTTATGTTTAAGTGGTGTATGCAACGGGTCAAAACGGGTATTTTGGCATAATACCCGTCACTTTTTAAAACACGTTTATGTGGGTCATTATGACCAATTTTATGCATATATTTGATGTTTATAATGACAAAATGATTTCTGGAAGTTTTGGTGTTATGTCATGTTATAGAAGTCATTTTCCGGAAAATGGGTCAAAAGTACACAAAAGGGTTATGCAGAAAAAGGGGTGTTTGGGACAAGGACTTTTTTAACCCATTATGGGCAAACAGGTCAAGAATATTTGGAAAAACAATGTATATGGTTAAGTGTTTGTAAAGTAGTTAAAATAGTTGGAGAACTAGTTGGAAAACTAGTGGAGAACTAGTTGGAGGACTAGTCAAAGTCAGTTTTCAAAAAATCATATCTTTAAAACGGTAAGTCGTCACGGGTCCCGCCACCCAGCGTTTCGAAGGTAATTGAGTCTAGTTTCATGTAAAAATACTTTCAAGGGTGATTTTCTTACATAATTATATCAGTTTAACGATTAGCAACAGCATGTCAGTTTTTAGTCAAGTTGTTTCCGCATAGAAGTTTAAATTTCAATGATTTTAAGTCGTGTTGTTCACGGGGTGTTACATGTTGTATCGCCTTCATGTGATATTTGTGACTTCTGGACCGACATGCTCACACGTTATTGGATCATGATATTTTGCATCAGAGTTGTGGAAGCATAGTTTGATGATATCAGAGCAATGAGACGAACTTATCATGATTTCTATAAACGTGAGTGTGATGTGTGAGCATGTGATTATGGATTGACTTCTCAATTTCGATCAGCTGCAACCGTCCGATGTTCCAGCAAACAACATTTAGCAGTAAAACACATGAAAGTGTCTTTGTTCACTTTCGTTGAATAGGGTTTCAAGAACCACAGTTTCCCATTGATCAATATAAATACTGCCTACGATCAGGTAGAATTCCTAAGAATCTCCTTGACATGGTTTCGCAGCTTGATCGAGCCGTTCTCAAATCGGAGCGTCCCAAAGTAGACAACATGGAGTACGTGAACCAGCAAATTGAGATTCAGTGATTGATAAAAATTGATTTGAAAAACAATCGCGCATTGCTGAAGAGAGAGATTTTGCAATACGACGAAAATTTTATGAGAAAGAAATCAAGTTTAAATCATAAGTACTTTTGTTTGAGAAATTAACGTGCAATAGATGTGCTAAGAGAAAAGAGTTTAGTAGCACATTGAAAGGTTTTTCCAAAAGTATTCGTCGATCCATTTCCTGGACCAAGGTTGATTCAAGAGTGAATCGCCCCATCGTGTCTATCCAGTTGTCACAAGCTTGATCTTTTGAAAGATCTCACATGTCACCTACCAAGAGCTTGTTTGATGTTGGCTCTAGAAGGATTTCCATCTTCATTGTGAATACTTTAAGTATCACTCGGACATTCTGGCAATACCACGAGGATAATGCGTAGGACTCTCAATATATAATCTCACTTTCCACATTGTGTGAAACAACAAGTCTTCATGAATTGTTTGTCCTAATGAGATTTATTGATGATCTCTTGGCTCTAGACTCAATAGTGCCTTTTGCTTTCCTATTCGGAGACTAGGGAGAGGGTATCTTTCTTCAATATCCACAATCTCTAAGAGAAAGTTGATAGATTATGTAGGTTCCCTGTGAGAATGAAACAAGTCCTTTTAAGAGAACTTAAGCAGCTTGGGAAGTTTTAGTGCAGTGCGTCACTGGGTCCATGACGTCTTGATTTCAATACCGGCGTTACCTTAGTAACCACTAGTAGCATATGTATTGAACCCGGTTTCTGCCCTAAGGTTGATATTTTGGAGGGCTAATTATTTTCAACCTTTCACTTTTCATTTCTTTTTCATTCTTCAACCCCTTCAGTGCTTACTGAGACTTCATTACTAGAACCTTGTTGGGTTTATTCCAGTCCTAGCTCTATCTCAGTCGGCACTCTTCCCTTATTCTCACTTTTCTCATTTTTTCATCATACCTAAGGACTTCTATACTATCTAGTGGATTGTCCCTGGTTTTCATTTCTTTTTCATTCTTCAACCCCTTTAGTGCTTACTGAGACTTCATTACTAGAACCTTGTTGGGTTTATTCCAGTCCTAGCTCTATCTCAGTCGGCACTCTTCCCTTATTCTCACTTTTCTCATTTTTTCATCATACCTAAGGACTTCTACACTATCTAGTGGATTGTCCCTGGGTAGATCCCTCCGGCTCTAGCGGGATCATGGGAACGATACCTAACCTTACCATCCTTATAACTCTAATGCATAAAGTAAAATGATCGGTCTTGTTGTACAGTTCTTTCCACCTTGAAACCAAATGAATATCATTTTGAAAGTCAATCAAGGTACTTGTGATATAATATCAAAGTATTTTGTACCTCAATCATTTTTTATCTTTCATAAATGCTCCCCCTCAACATGTGCGTTGCCTTTTAAAATCATTTAGCACATGGAGGAAGGAGTGCTTGTTTGAATCATTAAACAATCACCATTTTATCAAATTTAATATTTAAATCCCAATCTCTCCCCCGATCAAATCTAATATTTAAATACTTTAGAAAACATTTGGGGAAAGATGTGGTTTTCTTTTATCCTTTTACTGATAAAGAACACTTTATAGCTCCCCCTCAATATGTGCATCGATATTCGAAAGAGTTTAGCACATATTACAGAGAACCTGCACTCTGAGTCAAAACGATTACCTTTTATCAGATTTCATATTTAAATCACATTCTCTCCCCCAATCAAAAATTTCAAACCCTTTGAGATTTGTGATCCCAATTGATTTAAATCATTTAGAAAACTTTTTGGGGAAAGATGTGGCTTGATTTATAACTTAACTGATAAGGAACAAATTTAAAACATTTATTCACCACTTTATATCGTACAGTAAGTCATCTACAGTGCATAAGAAGCAAAAACAATTTGATGAAATATCTCCGTACATTATATTGAATGTTTATTCACTTGTCAGGCATTTGACACTGAGAATAACTACGGAATTATTTTGGTACCAATTATTTAAAAATATGAAGTTTTAAATCACTCTCCCCCTCAATCAATGACCGTAGTTGTTGATTGAGTGACAAAATGGAGTCCAGTTGATTTTCAAAAATTGAGTCCGATTTATTTTCAAACAATGTTGTCACCATGTTAAAACCAATGTTTTTCAGAAGAATCTTTAGAATGAAAAATATTTGTAGAGGAACATTTGTCTTTTTGTAGACAAATTTTCCTGATTTTTGTTTTTAGGATAAGTGCTCAATATTTAAAGAAGTCGATTTAGCTCAGCACTTTCCTTTCTTTAAAAGCAGGTTACAGTCATAAATAACTACAAGCCATGATTTTAAGCCCGGGTTACTGCTTGAAATGACAGTAAGCCATTATTTAAGCGCGGGTTACAATCTGAAGTAATTGTAAACCATCCATTTTAAGACATGTTTTAAAAAAATATTTACACCTTCTGCTCGAACTTCATATATAGTCCCGTGCCATTATTGAATGATATTTCTAAGACCGTAGATGTTATCGATACCAGAAGACATGCCTTGAGAAAACAATATTTTTGGTATTTTTGAATTTTCTGATTTTTATGGATTTCTTGTTGATTTTATATTTTTCTATTTTCTTTTTGCTGGTTTTATAGTTTTGTATTTTTCTTTTTTTTAAATATTTACAAAGAATTGGTGAAGAAATTCCTTTACTCCTCATCCTCTTCCTGAAGACGTTTGAGCGTTTCCGGTTGCAGACTCTTCATGCCGAGTCGAGGGAGGATAAACTCAACCGATCTCTTGGAAGGGCTTTTGTGAAGATGCCTGCCAACTGATACTCAGTCCTTACAAAGTAAAGTTCAACCACACCTTTATATATTTTTTCCCTGATGAAATGATGTTGAATGTCAATCTGCTTCGATCTTGAGTGTTGGAAATTGTTACAGCAGAGAATGTTGGCACTTTTTTTGTCGTAGTACAGAGGAATTTTATTGAATACAAAGCCATAGTAAGATAGTTGGGATCTCATCCATAAGATTTGAGCACAACATGATGACATGGCAATGTATTCAGCCTCTATAGAAGATATAGAAGTACTCATTTGCTTCTTTGACGACCAGCTCACTAGTTTATCACCCAAAAGCGAGCACCTCGGCGTGCTTGACGAGTATCTTGACACCTGCATGGTCAGCATCTGCATAGGCTGTTAGTGACATGGGGGTGTGCTTCGGATACCAAAGTCCCATGTTAATGGTTCCTTGGAGGAAAAGAACCTCTTCAAGGTGCTTTTTAGTAGGCTTAGCCTGGTAGCGAGAACACATGCATACAACAAATAGAATGTCAGGTCTACTAGCAGATCAAGGATCCAATCATACTACGATATTTAGTTTGATCAACCGGGATCCCCGAGTGGTCCTCATCCAGTTTGTTCGTTCCACCATGGGAGGTAGAAGGTATTTATAGTTTTTACAATATACGCCACCTACGGGCTATGGATCAGGTATACAGTGGGTAAAGACCCGTCCGTCCTCCACGGTGTTACTTAACTAACTACTTATATAAACTAAACGACTAAGACTACGAGCTTTCAAATGCTTACAAATACTTGAGGTGACCGAGTCTTTCACTTACGAATTTACTAAATCCTAACAGATACAAATATCATAACAGGATATCATCGCTTGTCCGAGACTTATCACATTACTTCGAAGAGCGGGAATATATAGAAATCTTTCAACAATTTTTTGTTCTCTATTTTTACCTTGGAGCAAAATCGAGCATTTTCCCTTTATGCTCACACACGAACCATCTCTAAACCTAACACGTCCAGTAATATTTTCATTAATTCAGAAAAGTAAAAGTAATTACCTGTCATGTGATTACTTGCACCGTTGTCAGAGTACCATACATCGTCTTCATCGGTATTTGACTCGCTCTTTGGTGGAGTGTACTTTTCTTTATTCATGAAAATCATTTCTTGAACCAGGTTCATTATAAAGAACGTTCCTTCCTCATGATACACCTCTTTCCCTTACATCTCATTAAGGTTAACTTCATGGTTTCAATTTTGTTCACGGCATTTTGAAACAAAGTGTCCATACTCATCACAACGGTAACACTGTATATGTGAGAGATTACATTTCTCATGTTGTTTACCCTTTTGTTCATAATCTTCATGGTTTTTCGAGGAGTCACGTTGACCTTGGTTTTGGTTGTTGTCACGTTGACCTTGGTTTTGAATGTTGCCACATCCACTACCTTGACCTTGACCATGACCACGACCACGGTCCCCAGAGTATGAACCACGCCCTCTTCCTATGCTTAAGTCATTATTCTCATTGGAATATTCAGTCCTAGCATAAAGTAAATTCTCTTGAGCATCATTTGCTTTATCTTCTTACTTTACTCTTTCTTCATACGCTTTCAGTCGTCCAACCACATCCTTAAACCCCATTTCTTTAAGGTATAAAACCTGTTCTAGGGCTGCACGATATGGACAAAACATCTAGGAAGACTTGTGAGAAACTTCTTTACCAGCTTATTTTCCGACAAGAACTTTCCAAGCATGGCTAATTTAGAAGCAATACGTGATAACTTTGCAGCATATTCGTCTATGGTACCGTTATCTGACATCTTCAGATTCTCAAACTCTATGATTAAGGTTTGAAGCCTAGTTTCCTTCACATGATCATCCCCTAGGTTACGACTCTTTATTGCTTCCCACATCTCCTTCCCAGTTTTCAAATTACCGATTTGTAAAATCAAATCTTCTGGAATTGATTGAAACAAAAAGCCTTTAACTATATTTTTTTCTTGGCATCGTCTGAGTCCGGATCTACAACATCCCATACTCCATGAATTCCAAGAAAAACTTCTATACGCATCTTCCATATGGTATAGTTTGTTGACGTTAACAACGGACATTGAAACATCAAGCTTGTTTCTTTTGCCTGCAGTGGTGGGTTAGAACTTGATGGATCTCCCGTCATGGTTCTTCTTCTGGATCATGAATAAGTTTGTAACGGGGAACTTTCCAGCCCTTATATCATGGCTAGATCAAGTTCAACAAGTGGTGAGAAAACCAATAGGCTTTGTACTTTTACAACTTACTGATGCATTGTGATCAGTTTAAAAAAGAAAAGTAGGCTGAGAAAAGTGGTTGAGATAATCACGAACCAACCAACAGGTTCAAAGGTTTTAAGTCGATCTTAGTTTAAGGTTTCTGTAACACTAACTTGTTGATACTCATGTTACCCACTACTTCACGTCTACCAGACATGTTCAAAGAACCCACGACCAGACCTGATCAATAAATCCACGACATACCTGATCAATAACCAACAACCAGAATACTTATCTGATCAAGGCTTACAACTAACCCCTTAATCGCAGGTTAGTTTCCTATAATCTTTTCTGGTTTATCTAACCCTAACTCACGGTTATAGGTTACCAAGAATTCTACGACAGTTTTGTTATCTAAGCTCTGATCAAATACGTTGGTACAGGCACCAATTGATGGCAAATATTTGATCAGTTTACACAATCTGATCACTCATGCGACTAAACCTCGTGTTCGCAGGTTTTAGTCCAACAAGTTTCTGAATTGTTTAACCCCTAAATAGTAGGTTACAGTTTCTTGTTTGCTCGTCCAACGCAGGTTCCCAGGATGCTGCAACAATCAGATAATGGATGTTGAGTGTGACCCTTAGTCGTGGCAACAATCCTCCACGATATGATACAAACTCTGATACCAATTATGGTTATCAGAGATCGCAGGACAGAAATACAAAATAAGAACACACCATAGGTTACAGAACATGCACATCTTGTGCAGGAAAAATAAGATCAAAGCTGCCAGGAGTACGAAAACTTTTATTGAAGAAATCTTAACTCTAAAACTTCAATGATACTATGAGAATCCTCCTAGCGTGGCTTCTCTAGATACTATGAGAATATCATAGAGTTGCACAACACCAGCTATATGAAACACACGACACACAGGAACACATGAAGTATGTTAACAGAAAGATCTATGTTGCCACAATATGGACACGCAAACTTTTATTGAAGAAATCTTAACTCTAAAACTTCAATGATACTATGAGAATCCCTACCCTCCACAGTATATATATAGACTAAACAATACGCATTAGACTATAACTAGGATTACATTATTAATATCATAAATAAACACATAGGACGAGTTGGACTAGCACTCCAACTCCTATTTTCTGAAACCTGATCCACGCTACAGCCACAATCAGACTTCTACTCCAACTAGGATCTTTTGGAATCTGATATCACGCCTAAAAGCCGCATCAGACTCAACTAATTCGCCAACACTGAAGGTGTCAGTAGCCCTTGCTACTTTACATAAGCTAAAAAACTATAAATCATCAAGATAGTGTTAGGTCACTAGTTTTACAAACACAAGTTATAAGAGAAATAATACTTAAGAGATGAAGGCGGATGAACAAGTGAAATAGCTAAACACACAAGGGTGTTTATGAAGGTCGGTTTAGAACAAAGAGAGGAAAAACAATGGTAATAATCAATTGATGAAGAGATTCGGTTAGTCCCTAATTATGCGTAAGTAATCTTTAGTTAGAGTGAATGATGATGAGAAAAACTTGAACAACCAACCCTCAGTGAGGTTTATGTTATGATGACAATAAAGAGGAGTTTGATGATGATAATTGTTAGGTCATTTATAGGATTGAACAAGGAGCTAGGGCAACACTCCATTGTTTATATAGGCAAGGAGCTCTCCTCTCCTTCCTATTCCTTATTGGGCTTGGGCCTAAGCTTATGGGCCTTCACATAAGCTTGACCTTAAACAAACATAAAGGCCATAATAAAGCTACCTATTACATATGAAATATAAATACTTGAAATCTTGTTTAGGAGTGATTCCAACAATCTCCCCTCAGTATATATGAATGTAAGCGGTGAAAGCGTTGATGTAATAGTAGCTCGGCGTCTTCGACATTCTTCTTTCTTGTGAGAGGAATTGCCTTGATTCGAACAATCTCCCGGTGTAGAGATAGTTATCTTTGAGCAGTTATGCTTGACGTCATCTTTAACTTTGTTCTTTGATCATTGTTCTTTGTGGTGAAAGTGATAGTATGTTGTTATGCGCATCGATGCCTCAGTGCCTTGTTGCTCCGGTGTCTCCACGTCATTCTTCAACATGCTCACACGCTCTTTGGCGTTGGAATTCAATCTTGATGAAGTTCTCTAAGTCTTTAACATTGTAGATTCTTTGGTTGATGAAGAATCATTCGATTGTTGTGTTGCTTTTGAATAGAACTTCCATTAGTGATGATGTTGGCGTGAGCATGAGAAGAATCGACACGATCATTCCGCTCGAGCTTCCATAAGAAAAAACATTTCAAGCGGTTAGTAATAAGCGGTTTCCGGCACTTACAAGTTTGAACTTGAGAGTGTTAACGACATAGTGTGAAAACACAACTCTAATTCTTACAAAGGCCGTTCTGAGCTGGAGTCCCACAAGTGAGATAACGCGATGTGCAAAGTACATCTGATTCGAGATAGTCGTTGAGGTACACGAAGCATCACCTCACGACTTTAGACCGTTTGAGACACACTCCGCGTAATCCACGGGGAGTTACGAAGTGACTTCTTTGTCGGGGCTGTTTGATGTTGACCACAGCGGGAGTTTCCATTCAATCACGAGGATCACGGATGTGAACCTCTCATAAATGTTCTCGACAGTTGCTAAGATCATGAAGGACTCGATATGAACCATTGATAATCTTATTTGTTGATCATCAAGTGATTAAATGTCAAGTGTTCCTAAGAGATCTTTTGATGAATCTCGTGGCTCTAGACTCAATAGTGCGTTTTGGTTTTCTGGCGGAGACTAGGGAGAGGTCTCCTTCTTCAATACCGGCGATCTCTAAGAAAGCCAATAGTTTACGTAGGGTTCCTGTGAGAATGAAACAAGCTTACATTGAGAGAAACTTGAGTGGCTAAGAAGGTTTAGTGCATGCGTCCTTTGGGTCCATGACGACTTTTAATCTTCAATACCGGTGTCACTAAGTGACAACCGATGTATATGAATTGAACCCGATTATGCGCCTAAGTTGAATAATCGGAGGCTATTTCTTTTCACCCTTTACTTTACATTTCTTTTGATTCTTCAACTCCTTCTTTCTCGATTCTCATTTTCTCCTTTTATAATCATTCCTAAGGACTTCTAACACTAACTAATGGTAGTGTCCTTGGGTAGATCCCTCCGACTCTGGCGGATCATAGGACAGTTATTCCTAACCTTAGTCACCTTATAACTCCATGACTAACCTATGTTTGCCATTAAAACCACTTGTATGTTAAAATATCTCTCAAAGGGTTTGTTAATGAAAACATGTTTGAACCACGATGAGAGATGAAGTTTTGCATAAATACTCCCCTCCACATGTGCTTAATAGTTTTAATGGTTAAATGCACGGTGAGGAAAAGCGCGCACTTTTGAATTGATCCACGAAGATAGACAATCCCCATGAGACACGGTTCGTTGCATAGTTAAAGAGTTACATTGTCGACTTTTAGGTGACAACTAGCTCTAATAACTACCTTGAAGGTGTAGACAAACCTCGAAAGGTTGTCATACCCGTCGAGTTCATGTCTATCAAGAGTTTCTCGAATGGTACTTTCTACTTGGACAAGTCCTTTGCGAGACACGTTTACATTACTAGCGAACTAGCTTGAAATTATTACCCGTCCGGGACAAGTCTTTTCGAGTTACAAGCAGTTTAGTACCGTCAATTCGTTGGTTAAGTCACGGTACACAGATTCATTTGCATTTTGCACAACATATTTCTTATCACACAAATTTTCTCCCCTCAAAATGGCATATAAAATGTTATTTTGAGCGGTTGAAATAAATATGACCATTTCGAGTGTTGCGGGAAGATGACCACTATGAACAATTTGTGAACAAAGTTTTAAATCAAATACTCCCCTCAACTAGTGATATAAGCGGTTGAGGTTTTGAAAATCATATGGGGAAGTACTTGTCTTTTGAGCAAAACCTTGAAAAATGAAAGGTTTGATAGGTTTTACTCAAAAATAAAAGCTTTCGCTCCTTTTATAAGGATTGTGGCAGGGCGTACCACGGGGTCCTTTCTTGACAATTACGGGTTGTACAACTTTATGTGTGCACAAGCCATTGACATATATAATCACACATCCAAAATTATATGAAGGAAGCAATTCAAGGGTACCGGGAAGTGCGGTGATGTTCCAGTGTGCATGCAGGCGTTGAAAGCGGTGATGTTTCTCTGGGTGGACCACCAACATAGCTCTCCAATCGTCAGGCGATCCCTTACGAACAACCGTTCATCAATCATGGTGATGATCGTCTCACATCCCTCCTTTCACGAGAATTCCGGTAGCTTAGGAGACCCGACTTTCGGTATATCCTTCAACACATGTCGCCAATCCATCCTAACCGACTTCAAGGTATGATCCCGAATTTGTGGAGCTCACTACACGCCATTAAGCGGTTTCTTTGAAGTTCACTATGGTAAACAACGCGAAAGGTTTCTTGATGAGTGTATATTGAGATAGTGGTTGAGATCGGGAAGAGTAAGCGTTGGAGGAGTGAGGTTGACACGTTTCGATAAGATTCAACGACCATCGGATATCTTCAACACGTTCTTTGATCACGATCGTCTAATGAAGATGAGAACCGACTTGATAAATTCACGTTGAACTCGATCGAGAATTGTCTCATCGACCACATACTTTGGCAAGGTACATGTCTTGATGTCGTTGAGGACAAGTTCTCAAAGTCGACCTCGGAGAATCCATAGTCTGTTCATCTTGTCGTTTGACTATGATATTCTTCAAGAATGTATAGTCCCACTTAGACTTGAGATCAATGTGTTTGATGGCCACGATGTCCTTAGAACTATACACTGCATGTTGAGACTTGAACCGGGCGACACGTAGTAGATTCTTGGCGTTCGGGCCAATGATGAATCCCATACAATGCATCTTGGTCGTATGCTTGCGTTGTCGAGAAAACAAGTGATTTGCGTTCCTCGATAGCTATGCGGTTTGAGTAAATAGCCTGCAGGGAATGGAAGAGTCAATGATGTAGCGTATTTTCGCGAACCATCGCTACCGTGTAAGAGAAAATCCGGTCTCTGTTAAAAAAGTATCGGAAGGAATCCGTGGTTCGTCTGTTTGGCCAATGGTCGGTGGGGTTTGGTCCAATCGGTGTAGTATGGAGGTTGTCCCTTTGTGTGAAGTCAATGTTTGCTTCGGATTGAGCCAATCCATGTTGTTAGACATAGCTCGGCGATGTTCTCAAGATGATATTCGACCTCGAGGCGCTTTCGAGCTGTCTTGTAGAAGTTGAAGCGCTTCATTCTTGATTCGCTTCAATTCATTTTGTCATTTTCTTCACATGGAACTTTTCTTGCAAAAGTTTTGCGTGCTCAATGTAGAACCGTCTACCAATTCTTGACCTTCATCGGGGTAGGGAGTTTGATTGACAAGTGTGGAGAACCATTCAAACTCTTGGTTTTATCGTCATCTAGCCATGATCGACTCGGTGAGTCGTCTTCTTCTTCTTTTGGAAGGCCTTGATGATGATCTTGGTTTACACTTGTTTGGGTGAGGTGGGTTGTTGTCGGGCTCAAGGACCTCTTCATCGTCACCACCCGTATACTCAAAGTAATCACTGTTTTATGAGTCGGGGTGGTAACTCGGAATCGTCCCGAGGTTTATCGATGAAGACCGAGGTGGAGGAGACTTTGTTGAGAAGAAGTCCGTGGTGGAGGAGGTGGCATCAAGTAGATTTACAGGCCCTTACGGCGTTTAGGTGCGAGTCCTTGTCCTTATCATCGTCATCTCTTGGTCGTTTGGGTTGATCGGTGACTCCTTGCATGATGATCGAGTTGAAAATCAAGTAGATTTTGAAAAATTTAGCTTCATCCGAGTAAGCGTTCGGATCGCTTTGACATTTGCATCACTAGTTTAGCGATTAACTTTCATTCGAGAGAGATCGACTTCTTTGGCCATTGTATGTTTAACCAATGCGGCGATGTTAGGGGTGAGTTATGCGGAAAATACTTCTCTAGTCACACGGGGCGATGTCGAGAAGAAACTTGTGGGTATGATCTCTTCTTGTCTTCTCCGGTTCCTTTTGGACTTTAGGAGCGATATCACGAAGGTACTTGTTAGTGTAACCTTGATCATTTCGTTCGGTTCCTCTTTCGATGACTCTTCATGAACTTGAACAAATTCCTTTCTTTCTCCATCTTGTCTTTCTCATCATTTAAGTCTTGAATTTGGTCGACAAACCAATTCATTTTACGTAAAGTATGTCCTTCTTTCGACTTGTTGGACGACTTTCACAATCTTTTATGAGTCGAGAAATCCAAGATTTAGGTGGTTTCTTCACCGATTTGGATGATGATCGGTTGACTTCGTTGATGGTGGTTGTGATGAATGAGACGAAGAATCCGATGATGATGAGATGTGAGGAGATTTCGGGTCCTTTGGAGGTTCAAAAGTTTCCTTCTGTGAGCGTGTAGGACTATCCAGAAGCAACTTGTCATAATCATCATCTTTATCTTTCTCCGTCTTCTCAGTTTCCGGTTTCTCAAAATCATATACAATAGTATCCTCTGCGGGCTTTTGTTGTTGCGAAGAGTGGTGGCACGGATCCCTTATCGGGTCGATTAACCGCATCGGGATGCGGAGAGGTGGGCGACACCACTTGATCCTCGGGGCCACCCATTTGATCTTTAGCAAATTCTTGACCTTTTGAAGATGTCGGACGATTTTGAACTTCTTCTGTATGATTTATCCGTTGCTCTTCTTCTTCTTGAGCTCTCATCATGTGACACAATTGCTTTGAGTCTTCCTTTTCCTTGGGCAGTTTGAGGACTTGGAGGTTTTGCTCTTGAGGATTTTCATCCTTTGCGGTTTGAGTATGTGATCTCTTCATACGTGTCGGTAGCATCGAGTCCTCGTCCACGAAGCTGTCTTTGCGGTTCGGTGAAAGGATCGGAGTGGCTTCACGAGAAGGAACTTTTTCTTAGGGGTAGGTTTCCTCTTTGGAATAGGTTTCTTCTTTGGAACATTCCTCGACTATCTGAACTTGTGACACTTCGGCACTTCCTTTTACGGTTCTCCTTACAGGTGTTCGAGAAGATTTTTCGTCGAGATGACCAACTTTGCCTTGTCATTGCTTCCGGATACCTTTTATGCGTTTGAGCTTTCGACATCTTGATTAGAAGAAATCGGCGACACAACACCTTGTTTCTTTGTAGGCGTTTCCTTGATTACGGCGGATAGAATAGGTTCCGTCAACATATCGTGATTGTCGGGGTCATTGAGCCTCTTGGGAATATCGGGATGAAGTCCAAGTGCTCTCTGGATCAACAATTTAGTATATCGATGTAGGAATCTTTGAGCCAAGTTTGTTGAGAAATGACATCATGTCATCCCAAATCGAGCTTCGATAGCGATGTGTTTCAAGTTGACCAATGCCCAAAATATTTGCGGTTCCATGAGCTTAGGATGCTCATAGCCACCGTCGCGACCGAAGCAGACTTGGTGATGATCATGTAGAGAGTTCTCGGGGTTGAGGAATACTCTTAAGCTCTACGTGAGAATGCTTGGTGATTACTCCACGTAGCCTCGTCATAACCGATATCGATTAAGAATTGGAGAGTGAGCTCTTCACGGTGTGGCATATAGTTTGGTTGGATCGACATCGAGGAATTAGGAGAACGACCCTTAAGTCTGCGGTGTAATGGTGACTTGTTTGTGATTGAGTCACCGTCGCGTGATCGTCCTGACCCTTTCCATAGTGTTCGAGGCTGTTGGATGTAGATCTCGAGAGCAGTTGCGAGTGAGTAAGCATGTTACGATCGGATGAGTCCTCGAATGTCAATAGCAATTAAACACGAAGATTACGAGCAAGTGAGGGTGTCAAAGTCAACACGGAGATTATTCTTTCCTATCTTCATTGGATAGCCATGAGGATAGATATCGACAATGGAGAGAACTTGGTGCATCCACATTCATTTGTTCGACCATGTCGTGATGCGAAATAACATTAGCCAAAAGAACCAACATATCGAAAGACATAATGTTAGTCAACGGAAGGTCTTATTGTCTAGTTATTGAATGTACGGTGATAATGATTATTCTGAGTCCTAAGTCACTTGTATGTTCAATAGTTCAATGATGTCGTGAAATGTTTAGTGAGTTAGTTAACTTTAAGTTTTAAAGTTTATTTTATCACTTATTGTTCACAACATATCAAGCGATTTAAGTTTATTAGTGACATTTTGGATTCGTGATGATATGATTAGTTTATTTACAAGTTTGTACACGTAACAATTCATAACGAAGGTATGATCTCGGCTTATCGTAGGATTGGTAAAGTTATGCGTGAGCGGGAATGATATATGCGTGGCGTAAACTTCGCGTAGGATCCTAACTACGCGTAAGAAGTGTTACAGCGTGGGAAAAGGGGACCTTATGCGTGGAGCTTATGCGTGGGCATATATTAACCTTACAGCGTAAGGCTACTCGTGAGAGTTGACCTTATGCGTGAGGTCATTGTTCGCATATCCTTCACGGGATCGCGTGGTCCCATATGTAGAACCTTATGCGTGGGCGCTACGCGTAAGACTAATCTTCACGCATAACAAGCTACGCGTGGGTGATCCTTATCGTGAATTAACAACAACCTTGATTACGAATATTATGTGTTGCAAGCACGAAATAAAGCATCACATCATCAATGATTAACATATAGCATTCGGTTTATGACGGATCAAAACACAATTGGACATTTTTTCGATTCTGGCGTAGAAACTCTTACGCGTAGTTTAAAACCCTAAATCTCTGGCGTATGAATTTTAGCCATGGATTATGCACCAAAGTTTTTACGGTATATCTTAGATGTTGTGAGAGCATATTGACCAAATCTTAACACTTAGTTTGCGGTGAATCAAAAATACCCAATTTTAGAACATTAAACCCTAATTCCTAATTACGAATCAATTAAGGTTTACGGGTGGTTATAAGGCATGGATATCATCAATTCATCATCACATAAGCATAACACAACAATCTTTTTGACCAAAACACTTCACATTCGAAAATACCCAATTCGACTTATAAACCCTAATTTTCAAAAATCATCAATTAGTGTTTCTGGGTGGATTTTGATGGTTAAAATGGTATCATTGATGTATTATGAACGTTTTGACACAAATCATTTCACCACAAACACACACATATTGATTGTGTGTTCTTACGCATAAGCGTAGAACACCTAATCACGCGTAGAACACGTTTTAGCCGTAGGATTTACATGAGATTCAAAACCTTATCATAAAAACATGTTGTGATCACGAAAACACTTACAAGATGAAGATCAAAAACACGGTTTTCTTGAGTGAATTTTAAGCGTAGGATGGTTTTAGGTATTTTTGCAATAAATGAGAAGTGAAAGTAGGTGGGAGGGTGTTTTATTAAAAAAAGGAGTTTAACCTTTTGATAGTTTTGGTCCCTCCACCTTTTCCTTTTTCAAACAAAGCCTTTTAACTTCCATTTTGGTTACCAAACAAAGATTTTAGGAAAGAAACATGACGACACTCCCCTCGACTTGAGAAAATAATGAAAGGTTATTAATTTAAGTCAGGGTGTCTTTGAACGAGAAAATGTACCACCATTTGTAACAGAATCAACGAGATATGATAACATGCAAGTACAGATGTTTTGAAGCAGTTAATAGATTATTTTCTCCCCTCAACACTTGATCGGAAAAATCTTGAATTTTGAAAGATTAAAGTGTTGACGGAAAAATGTACTTGCCATGTTGAAAGAAAGATAGATTAGGAGAATATTTTTGTTGTTTTATCGGATTTTATATTTTTGTATTTTGTTTTGAAAATTTATTTACAAAAGATGTTTTGGTGTTTGACGGGTTTTAAGGCTGTTTTAAGAGGTCATCAATTCCTCTTGAGTCAAACACCTCATACCAATCCGGTGGACCAACTCATTAAACCTAGCGGGAGGCAAGGCTTTGGTGAGCGGATCGCGCAATTGGTATTCGGTACCACAAAGTATAATTCAACGGTACCACATTCCACGTGGTCCTTGATGAAATGATAGCGTGATCGATGTGCTTTGATTTGAGTCTTTGAGCGAGTTGCGAGATGGCAATGGCACTCCGATTGTCATGATACATCGGGATTACATCAAATCGTAACCATAGTCTTTGAGTTGTGTTCTCATCCGGATGACTTGAGCACAACACGCGGACATGGCTACATATTACGCTTGGTTGATGACGAGATGTACAATCCTGCTTCTTTGATTGCCAAGACACGGTTTATCACCGAAATTGTAGAGCTCTGAAGTACTTTTCTTGAGTCTAAGCATCCTGCGTGATCGGCGTCTGGCGATTAGTTCAAAACCGAATCCTTGGATACGGATCCCCAAGTTAATGGTTCCCTTGATGTATCGGAGGATTCTTTTAGCCTCGAGAGGTGGGTTTCGGTTGGTCGCGACGATAGCGGGAGCATAGATAAGCGGCAAAGACAATATCAGTCGCTGGTTGTTAGATACATGAGAGACCCAATTATACTTGGTATTTGGTAGGGTCAACCAATTTCCCATGTAAATCGACATCTAATTTCTTGGTATGAGTCATTGGTGTGGCATAAGTATCACGGTTTTCATTCCAAATTTGTTTAACAATTCAAGGGCATATTTGGGTGACTCAAGAAAATACCACGGGGTGATTGATGAACTTGCGGTCCTAGAAAGAATGTAAGTTCACCCATCATGGACATTTCAAAATTTTCTTCATTAGTTTTGCAAAAGCGATTGAAAACTTTTTATGTGTAGACCCAAAATGATGTCATCCACGTAAATTTGAACAATTAAGATATGTGCCCGTGATATTGTATAAAAGAGTTGGGTCAACCGAGCCTTTGGTGAAATTATTGGCAATGAGGAAAGATGATAGCTTATCGTACCATGCCCGGGGCTTGTTTGAGACCATAAAGAGCTTTGTTCGGTTTGTAGACATGGTTCGGGAACTCGGGATCAACGAATCCATCGGTTGGTGACATAGACCGTTTCTTTAAGTTGTCCATTGAGAAGCGCCGTTTTGACATCCATCGATGAACCGTCATATTCATATGAGCGTGACGAGAAATATCGAGCGACCTCAAGGCGAACAGCGGAGCAAAAGATTCTTCAAAGTCTATTCCTCTTCGGCGATAACCCTTAGCAACTAGGCGTGACTTGTTTGGGATAACATTCCTTGACATCAATTTGTTTTCCAAATCCATTTTAGACCAATGGCGTAGACCCTGTTGGTCTTTCAACCGATTCCATACTTCAAGGCGTTTGAATTGGTTGAGTTCTTCTGCATGGATTCAATCCGGTTGTCTTTTGTCATTGCGTCTTTAATGTTTTAGGCTCAGTTAGCGAGACGGTGAGTGCATAAATGCAATGTTCACCATCGTGTGAAGGCGTTGTCTCGTAACGGTTGGTTGATTCGGGTTGCCAATAATGTTAGCGGAGGATGGTCTTTTGTCCATCGGTGTGTAGAGGTTGATGTTGGTATACATTGTGCGATTACGAGGATTCAAATGGTTTGTTGAAGATTCCGCGACATCAGTGCGGCGATCTCATTAGCAAGCGGGTTGAAGAACGCATTTGGATCAAAATCTGCGGTGGGGTACTTCATTGAGAATATCATCGGTTTGGTTCATCATTGTTGGAGCGGTGTGTTCAAGCTGTTGTGTTGGAGTCAAGCGGGTGTAGGTGCATCTTCAACGATGGTTGTTGTAGCAGTGTATCGGTATAGGAATATTATCGGGTTGTGCGGTGAGCAGCGGATACACACAGCACGTTCATCAATATCGTCACGAGCGGAGGAGCAAATAACCTTTCCATTTGTTGTGAGTTAGTTGGGGGCTTTGTTCGGTGATGATGGGGTTGAGGAAGTTTAAGCGGTTGTGACGGGTTCTAAGTGTTATACTCGAAAGCCATTTCCGTGAGTTCATCGAAATGAGCATGAATCGTTTCCATTACCTCCTTGGTTCGACGATTCAGTTGGAAACCTTTAGAATTGTCACGATATCAATAAAGACTCCAATATCGACTTTGGCTTTGAGCTTTCCAAAATCATCACGATCATTATTCGGATAGCAAAGGGATCCAAATACATGAAAGTGTTTGAGGTTCGGTTTATAGTTGTGGACAAGCTCGAAAGGTGTTTTGTTGTGGCGTTTGTGATCATAGAGCGGTTTGAGTATAGCATGCGATGAATCGACACGCCCATAAGTGTCTGGAAGTTTAGCATTGATTAACATTGTTCTTGCGACTTCCACTAACGTTCGGTTTAGTCTTTCAACAACTCCGTTTTGTTCGGTGTCGTGCAATAGATGTTTGATCTTTGAATTCCCACTTTCTCATAGAATTCACGAAGGGTTTTGTTAACAAATTCGGTTCCTTTATGCATTACGATTATCCGGCGGTGTTGCGGGCTGAACACGTATTTTTGTGAGAAGGTGATGATCATTTGTGGAGCTTGGTCTTTGCTACGAAGAAAGTAGACCCAAGTCCATCGTGAGTAGTCATCAACAATTACTAAGATGTAGCGTTTGCCATTGATCGTTTGCAGCGCGCCGGACCACACAAATCCATGTGAAGAAGATGTAGCACATCTTTGAGGCGTGTTCCACCTTTGAAGGAAAATGAGCACGAGTGCTTTTCCCTTGTTCACGGTGAGCAAAGGTGATCTTTTGAATACTGGAATCGTGGGAGTCCTTCACTAGTTTGTGTCGAGCAAGGTTGGTGATGGTTTGAAAGTTTAGATGTGAGAGCAGCGGTGCCATAGCGAGGATTTTGTAGATGTTGCCTTTGAAAGTAAGCAAATGGGAGAGGAAGCAACCATGTCTTGCATAGAGATAGTGTAGAGACTAGAATTACGCGAGCGGACATAAGGTCATTTCCTTGTAGATCACGAATGAAACAAGTTTTCTCCACGAAAGCAACCTCCAAATCTCCATCACAAAATTGACCTCTTGAAAGCAGTTGTGACCGAGGCCTTCCACATAGTAAACCCTGCGATTTCGATGTTCCCATTGACATAATCTCCGTAGCCCATGATGGGCTGCAGTGATCGTTCCCGAATCGGCGGTGCCAATGAACTTTGCAATAAAGTTTGATAACAGTTTAAGGTTGCTGTCATGTGTGGGGAACATCCGCTATCAACAATCGAGAGAATGATCATATCACTGCATTACACAGGGCGACACGGATGGAATAGAAGTAGATGTGGAACCCGAAATGTTAGAGGGTTCGAAGCGGTATGTTAGACATACACACATTGATAATTTTAGGCATCCATTTAAATCCTAGTGTGTTATATATCCATTTACGCCATCTATAACTACTCTTTGCTTTAGTCTTAGTGAAAGCACTAGGTGGTACTACATTCTTAGGAGGTGAGCGGGAGCTCTTGTGATAGCAATGGTTGCCTTAGAATCTAAAGAAGGTGGTTTACCAAGCACGGACTTAGAATGATTAGTGGGCCTAGAGGTATTCCGATTCTTAGGATTCCGTGTCGAGAGATTATAGCTTTAGCAACACATTTGTCATGACAATCGAATTCATACTCTTCGACAAATAACACAAGGTGCATCGATGAATATCAAAAGTACTTAACGGTTTAGCATTCGTTACATCACTATTTCTATTACATTTGCGGACGTAACATCTATAGTGGAAGCAACATGAGTTTTATTCGAGTCCTAGGGTGTTCTTCTACTTTAGCATTCCTTATTGATCTTTTCTTAGGTCGCAACTTCCTATTCTTCGATTGAGTGCTCTAGGTGGCGTGAAGTGCGGACGTTTGGAAAAGATGCAACTATTCTGTTTGATGAGAAAACACATTAGCAACTTGTGATTTGGCGGTGGGAATTCTAGGTTCACGATTACTAAGTGTGTTGGTGCTAATCTCTTAATCACGATGGCGGAAGTTGTTCATACTTTCCTAACATTTCCGTAACTTAGAGATGGTGTGAATCGGATCTTGATTTTGAGCGAATATTACCGGCAAAATTCATGACTTCTCTAGTGTGAGCAAGATAGTGATCAAGTTCGTTTGATGCTTCAAGTCGAGTCTTTTGAGTAAATCAAATATGACACCATATTCTGTTTAACTTTTAAAAGTTCTTGTTCATATTTTGAGATTTGACTTTTCAAAGACACGTTTTGATCATCCGGTTGCTCAATTTTAGGATCGAAAGATTTTGCACTCAATGGCGATTTTCTTTTGAAAACTAAGTTGATGGTTGTGAATATCTTTTCACACCAATGAAGACGACGTTTTGCATTGTAAATTTCGGTGAGTAATCGTTTATTTTCGACTTTTAAAGACTCGATCTGAAGCACATTATCGGTGTTCTCAATGATAACAACAGTTTCAACAATATCGGCGAGATATGATCGGATGCAAATGGCAAAGCATAGAATAACACAACATTATGGATATCGGCCGAGATAACATCTTCCAAGAGTCGATCAACATCTTTTCTCAAGAGTTTCTTTTTCGTTTAGTGTTAGAAATAGATGTTTACATTTTCTCAAACGTTTTCATTACCCCAAGTTCCTTATGAAAATCCTTTTCGAGCAATTGCACAACTTTTCAAGTTTTTAACATTAGGTAAAGATTTTTACGAAAAATGTCTCTTTGTTCTCGCGCGGGGCGATTGAAAATGTTCAACTTTGATTTCGGATCGATATTCTATCTCATGTTGTAAAATTTTGAGGTCGACCATGAAAATGTCAAAATATCGAAGAATTTTTCGATTTTCGGGTTGTGAGTTTACTTCACTAATGGAAGGTAAAGGACCATAAGTTTGTGCAAAGTCATTTTGGGATTAACATTAGAAGACTCGGTGTTTTGATGATAACCCTTGGTGTGTTTGAAGAATCCGTTGGTGTGTGAAAGTGACCGCGTTTTATAATTAAAGGTTTGTTGTAAACAACATTTTTAATTTTGATCGACTCTCGTCTTACGCATCTAATTCCTCTTGACGATGATATTCAACAACACTCATGTGATATTATCAATTTTGTATTACCTTTGGAAACTTGAGGAGTTGGTTTGAATGTTTTTAGTGAAAGCTTTGGTTTATGTCGGCTAGATTTTTCCATATCCTTTTGGATTGGGTTTTAAGGTAAACTTTTCAATAGTCATTCTTGATTCACCATGTTTGTAAACAACAGTTTTAAACTCTTTAAGTTTGTTTTGCAAGCCGATAATTTCTTCAAGAAGGTCATCTACCGATTCGTTGAATGCTTTTTGTATCACGGAGAAGCTGTTTTGACAATTTAACAACTCGACCTTAGCTTTTTGATTTTCCAAGGTGAGGCGTTAATTTGCTTTTTATGTTCGTGTTTGATTGTTCTAATTCGAGACAACAAAGCATTCTTGAGGCGGCTAGATCACGATCTGTCTCTCTAAATATTTTTCGTTTTGATGAGATTTTGCAAAGCGGCTTCAAAACCTTTTTCACGGTTGTCTTGAGTTTTGAAAAAGTTGAGTTGCATTTGTAAACATTCAAAATCCTTGGTTAACGATGCATTTTACTTTTAAGGGCGATTTAATGCAACACATTCGACAATTTGGGATTGTTGGTCTTTAAGTAACGAACAAGATCCGGATGAGGCAAGGTTCATCTTGTTCATCGTGAGTCACAACATGATCATTATTTAGATCCTCAAGTATAACCACGGAGTCAATTTGATTATCAAGGAAACCATAAGGTCATACGGATCGTCAAATGTAACTACGGGGTTTATTTAATCGTCGAAATGAGATGTAGATGACTCATTTTGAACATTCGAGCCGTCTTGGGATTCGAATATTGATGGAGATATTAGTTCGAGATATGATGATGGTTTGTTCGGTGCACGAGACAAGCCATCGATGTCATCTGGGGCTGTTTCACTCATGTGTAACTCTTGCATATTAGCCATCAACATAACGTTGCATTGGCACCAAGTCCTCCATATCATCATCCAAGTGCGCATACGCCATAAAGCTCATTCTTTATGCGTGAGAGATCCACCGACTTCATCCTTAAGAGCCAAAAGTAAAGCCTCTTTGAAATAAGCACTTGCCCCTAGTCCTTGGCTTTGGGCATGCATTAGCCAGTGTCCCTTCTCATTGCGGTTGTAGCATCTAAGACCATTTAACCGATTACGAGCATTTCCTGTTCCACCACTTGAGCTCTGTTGTTATTCCTACCCACATTAAACCCTTGACCACCGCCCATCGGCGACCATAATCACGATTACGAACTTCAACCGTCCATTGTTCTGCACTTGAGTCCGTGTGTTAGATGAGGAGCGAATCGATTGTTGGATTTGTTGGTGTAACGGCCAAAAGCATTAGCAATCATCACAAATCCTTGTTGCAATGCTTGAATGGATCGATTTCCTCGGTAGCTTCAACGACATATGCTTGAGCATTGTTCTTTGTATGGAACCAATTGATTTTGTTGAGGTTGTTCTTTGTGAAGGTGTGTTTGAAGCGATTGGTTGAGTTCTTTGGTTGAGAGGATAATTACATTGAGCATACAAGGCAAGTTGTTGATTATCCGGTTGTATTTGTTTAGCAATTTGAGCACGGAGAATCCTTTCCGATCAACTTCCTTTTCATGAGGCTTCAAGTAATCGTACAACAATCCATAAGTAGAATGATGCATATTCTTCGCAGCGGAGAAAAATGACATACTTCTCCCATTCGGGACCAAGACTACTCGGGAACTTAGTATTCACTTGCAATTCTTGGCATGATGATGTTGTGTTTATCCAAATCATTGATGATGTCGAAAATCGATGATGATAGGACTCTAGTGTCTCTCGGGTTCAATCATGAAGTGTTCATAAGCCAAGTAAATTTTGGATTCCAAATCCTCGATTGAGTCTGAGATCCTTCCATAAGAAGGCGAATATGATCCCACATTTTTGTGCGATCTTTTGAGCATCAACACTACGAAGAATTGGGTTTGGTAATCCTAAGAGGATGTATTCCATTGCAAGTTCATCGACTTCATAGTGTAGAAGTTACATAGGATTTAAATCTGCAACAATAGCAATGTTGGTTTGTTCATCTCTTGGTGGAGCAATGAGTTGGATCTCCGGGTACAATGACGGTGGGCATCTCAAATGGACCTTCAAGATAACCTTCTTTAAGAACTTTCCATGTGGCTTCTTTAGATCACAAAACCTAAAGAACCTTATCACCCATTGATCGTAGTTTCTGGAGTGAGCATTGGAGGTCTATCAAGTGATCGACTTCATGAATTGATTGTTGGTCGCTTAAAGCTTCACACATCTTTGCAAACCAAGTGGGTTCCTTCATAGTGTTCCTTGATGGATGTTGATTGAAATCATTTGTGTAGGTTTGAACTTGAAGGCTTGGTGGTGGTTGAACCATTTGTGGTTGTGGAATTGCACCAAGTTGTGGAGTATGTTCTTGATTAAATTGTTGTTGATAAATAGCTTGTTGTTGATTCCATTGTTGATGTTGTGGAGTTAATTGTTGTTGTTGTTGATGATTATAAGTGTGAGGAAATAGTTAGAGTATGGTGGTTGAGACATGATGATAAACTTGTGTGGTAAAATGGATCTTTGTAGTCGAATGAACCTTTGTTGATGAAGTGTCCTTAGGCGTAGAAAAGACAAGAACCAAGTAGCACTTATGCGTAAAAACACCAAAAGTTACGGCGTAACAATGAGGAGTTCTGGCGTGGGTTTTAGCTTCTGCGTAAGTAGGATAAAAGCACTAAAGTTATGCGTAGACAAAAGTTAGGCGTGAAAGTTAGGCGTGGGATTACCTTGTCGTAGACCTTAGTTTACGCGTAAAGTGAATCTTATCGTGGGATTCTCTGGCGTAAGCTTATCTTATCGTAAGTTTAGGGTTTTGCCCAAATGATCTTTACACTTCACGGTGCAAAAGATATCCAAAGTCGACGTATTTTCGGACTTATCCAAGTAAGAAAACACGGAATAAACCGGAAAATGAAGATCAAACCAAGGAAAAATCTTACGCGTAATTTTAGGGTTTTGATACGCGTGGGATTACTCGTAACTTTGATTTTGCCCAAATGTGTTTCTAAACCGGTTTTTGTTATGGAATAGCTTCAATAGTACCAAAAGAACACAAAATGTGAAATTTGATGTACCAAAGCGCTAGGCGGGTTCTGCGTGAAACGACACCCACGAACAAAAACAAGCTTAAAAGCGTAGATCCACGCGTAAAGTTTGAAACTTTTGCCAAAAACAAGTATTTTAACACCTCAAAACATTGAAAGTACAAGAATCTTGGATTAAAAAGTGTAAAAACAAGTTTTAAAGCGAACCAAAGTATCACTCGTTAGCCTTACGCGTGGGACCAAAACCAAAAACTTCAAAAGCAATAACGATTCACCCAACTATTTGGCGATTGATACCTTTGTTAGGTCACTAGTTTTACAAACACAAGTTATAAAGAAAGAGATGAAGGCGATTGAACAAGAACTAAACACACACACACAATAATATGAGGCGGTTATGCGTAATAGAGTGAATGAAAGAAAAACTTGAACAACCAACCCTCAGTGAGGGTTATTACAAAATTTATATAGGCAGGAGCTAGGGCAACACTCCTCTCCTTCCCATATTCCTTATTGGGCTTGGGCCTAAGCTTATGGGCCTTCTACATAAGCTTGACCTTAAACAAACATAAAGGCCATAATAAAGCTACCTATTACATATGAAATATAAATACTTGAAATCTTGTTTAGGAGTGATTCCAACAATAATCGCACTTGTGCGTATAAAAAATGTGGTAAAAGCCATGAGTTGAGTAATTGTTATTACTACCTATAAAGAATTTGGTAAAACGTTAGCGCATTTGTTATATCAGGTCACTAGGTTGAATACTATCTCATGGTCGAAATTAATGGGTAACTATGGAAACAAGCACAAGTGCAATTGTTATTCTCCTGGTTTAAAAATGACAACTAGAAATTTGAATTTTGGAATTGAACTAAATTTTCTTTTGTTTTATCTTACACAGAGCTTATGGATGTTTTTTAATATATGCCTTAGAATGACAAGAAGCCTACTAAAGAGTTAGACGACATCATGAGTTCGTGCATCTCATTGCGTGACATCTAATCATCAATCATGTTAGTGTTTAGAGAAGGTTGACATGTGGTCATGTCTTGCTTTTATATCTCCTTTCCCTTAGCCCAATAAAATACTTGATTGTGAAACTGTTGTGATGCTTAATTAGTGGTATCTAGTATGTTTTTTAGTCCATAGAACCCATATTAAACTATTGCGTGACATTGGATCTTCAATTCATTGGTTTTGGTATAACATTCATGGTTATGGTTTTGTTACAATTTTATTTTTGTTGGTTCTGCTTGTATATATTGTTTTGTTGTGATGTGACTTTATACCTGGAAATACATTGTAAACAGGTGGTATTTAATAAAAACCATGGTTCTAAAAGGCTTGTGAAGGCTCCGTAAAGGCGTGAGAATTGGTCATGCCGTTACACCACGGGTTATGCCGCTTTATGTCACGTCTTTTTGTAAACTCGATATATATGAAATATAATATAAATATTTTCATACTTTGTGCCGTCTTATGACACGCCTTATAAACGCAAAAACTTCTCCTTGACCGTTAAGGCGTGAGGCTTGGTCATGCAGCCACACCACGCCTCACACTATTTATAACCTTGATAAAAAAAAAAAAAAAAAAAAAAAAAAAACATGTTTTCTAAGCAAAGAACAAGGGTTTATGATAATTAAAAATGGTTGTTTTTACTCACATGGAGCAAGCTTTTCAACCAAAAAAACCATGTTCTATTATACATCATAAAGCCCGTTTTTAAAACCGGGCTTTATAGCAATTCTTTATAAAGTCTCCCTTTTATGACCTTATGAAAAACCGGGTCTTTGAACATTTTAAACCGGGCTGTATGTCTATTTTTGTAGTAGTGAACGCATTGTAACACCAAGAAAAAAGATAAAAGTAATAGTTAACGCTAAACTACTCCTTAAAATGATATACATAAGTTCACTACCTAGCATTATAAATGGTCAAGTATTAAAATCACAAATTGTAATGTTATACAACTCATCCATTGTAAATTTGTATATAACGAGAGTTGTTTTTAACGACGTGCATGGTAAATATGTATATCTTTGTAAACTTGTTCACAGTTAGAAAGCTTTAAAGATGTTCCCATTTATTTTTGGGTAAAGGGTTTTAAAGATGTTCCCATTTATATTGTTGAAGAAAATCTAAAACATATAAAATTTCCTATATGTTGTTGTAGAAGAGACTATTCGGACTTCGAAAAATGGTAAAAAGGCAATTTTGTCATGCAAGAAAGATAGTAAAAATTAATTAAAGGGGCGTTACAAATAAAAGACTTCAACAAGAGTAAACTTAGATGGTAGGGGTATTACACACGGTTGGTGCCCTATTTATGGTTATGACCTTGGAAGGGAAGAATATATGTTTGTTCGTTGCGCCATTGGCCCATTATTGCAAAACAAACTTGGTTGATATATTCTGATATCGCGAAATCTCCCCTTTTAGAAATAATCACCTTCGCGGATCGAGCAAAACACCCATCTATCCTTTCCTTCTTACATGATGTCGTGATTCAATCGATTCTTTGGATTCTTTGGCATAACAGAAATGATGACTTTCAAGAACAAATGAAGAAACAAAGATGTGATAGTAAAATGATGTAAAACTTCTTTCTTCTGATTGGAATTTGTTTTTTTGTCTTTTTAATTGAGTTTGGTGGTTCTTGAACCCTCGTAAAGCCCTATCCATTCATTGCAACATTTTATAAGGCAAATGTTTTTAAAAAGTATCATATTTGACATCATTTGCTTTTGTGGATAGCGATTTTTTTTTTTTTTTTTTTGTGGATACTTTTCTATCAAATTCATTTTTTTTAAGGTATTATGTGACATTTTTGTCATTCGGGAAAAAAAAAATTATATTAGCTAAGAGGGGCAAAAATGTCAAAAACTTTTGAAAAATACCCATAAAATGATGAATATGAAAGAAAAGTACCCACAAAAGCAAAAAAATTTGTTCGCTACCTATAAAAGCAAATGGTGATTGACCTATTTTATAGGGTAAAAGCCATAAAATAATAACGTACTTTTCAAATTTTGTAGACTTGAAACACTTACTTTTTTATTACCTTAGTTCACCAACGAACTTTCAAAATTTGTTTCGAATTCACCCATATGACCAATTTATATTAAAATAATAACTGAAATAACTATATTACCCTATTATTCTTTAAAATTTGTTTCGACTTCACCAACAAAATTTTAAAATTTGTTCTGATTTCACCCATATGCCGAGGGTAATAGAGTCGTTTCAGTTATTATTTTAATATAAACAGTCATATGGGTGAATCAAACAAATTTCGAAAGTTCGATGATAATAATAATAAAAATTAAGTATTTCAAGTCGGCAAATTTTGAAAAGTACGTTGTTATTTTATAGCTTTTACCTTATTTTATACTAGCTTCTTGCTATATAATTTATGCAAATGTCATTAAAAAAAAAGGCAGTTAAAAGGATTTAGTATTTTTTTTCTTGCGCGTATAAAGTAAATGTCACCAAGTGACTAATCTTTTTAACTGTTAGGCGCCGATAAATTTTTCTATCAAATCCTACTTCGGAATTTAACGTGTTACCGTGGTGAAACGGATCAAGCTTAACACTTGGATGGACCTTTGTAATACATTGTATACAAAAATAAAAAGGTAACCGATCCTTTGGGACACCTACCAGTCTCGTACTCTCATGGCTAACACGAGAGAGGTAAATTGTGTAATGCCGTGATTAAAAGGACACATGAACATGATTTGAACCCGTTGATAGAATTAAATAACATGACAATCGTAAATTTAAACACAATAAACATCAAAGTACATGCGGAAGCTTGGGAACATATAATTGCAATTAATTAACTGGAAAATAAAACGTATGCGTACTTTTTGCAATTCCAAGCTAGCACAAATCGGATCAAGATTAAAACCCAAGTTAGAGTTTATGTGGATTAATGAATTGACCCTTACCTTTTTCTCAATTCAATCCAAGATACAAACAATAATGTGTTTATACCACGTTTTTGTACACACATACTAATACCGAATTAAAGAGAATGCTAGTTCAAGAAAATACAAAACGTTTTTGTTGATGCAATAAAAAATCCGAACACCCTTATAGGTATAGGGTTTCAGCCGAGCACCTCAAAGAAGAAAAGAAAACAATTTGAGGGTCTAGTGTGTGTACAAAAGTTATGAAAAGAATAAACCAATAAACTTTGGGAACAAGTTAGGTTTTGGGTTAGGTTTCAACCTTGGTCGATTGGTTCTAATACCCTAAGGGGTTCTAGAACTTTCTTGTTCTCTATTTTTTTTATCTACAGTCCTTTTCTTTATCCGTTAGTCAATTTCCATTAATTACTAACGGCCGTTAGTTGTTTTGTGTTTTTAATAATTAAACATAACTTTTTATTTTAAATTATTAATCATTAATTCTTCATAAGTAAAGTGTGCAATCCTGTGGTATCGAGTTCGATTCTAGACATACACTATTAAATTTGTCCATTAAAACTAACAGCTCCCACTTGGACATATCTTAATAGTGTAATGACATTGGTTAGCGTCTAGCAACACGTCAATGCCCCTAGTACAACTCGAGTAAGTTCTCCTGGAAAAACCTTTTGATGATTCATCAACATACTTATCCTTTTGTTTCAAATACCATGTTAAAAAAGGATATGGATATAAGTCATTCATTTATTTAATTATTCTGTTTCTCGTTGTTTGTGATTGAGCAAGATTACCAAATCTTCTGATTGTATTCCAGATAGATCTTGGGAGTGGCCACACAAACATCTTGTCAACCCTACAAGAGGCCTAATAGTATTAACTTCAAAAATGAATTTGAAGGAACAAATTATGTATTGACTACAAGCAAAACCCATGAACTTTGCAACACTTCTGAAAACAATCCTCATAACTAACAGTTACGTATAGCATTAAAATGGTTCACAAAAATGAACTATATCCATGACAGTTATCTGGTATCTCAAGTATGAGGATAACTATTCATGATTTACTTAATGACTAGATCCATAGAGTACAATCATGTAGTTGAGATAAGTCCTATATTCAATTCATTGAATATCATGTGAATTTGGTATGTCAACGAATCAATATACTTTCAAGTATATTCTACCAAAACTCATATTTGTCTTAATTCAATCATATTCCCATATAAATAATTGACAACAGACTATTTTAGAATAACTAAATTATTTACGGATTAAACATGCAAATATAAGACACAACATTAAAAATGATCAATAAACATAACAAATACTTTATTTCATTAAAATAATAATTGTTTATAATATCCTTTATCCAAATACTAATCATAGTTATGCATGAAACTACTAGCCAAACGAAGTCCAATGCCATTGGAAAGTTCAGTAAACTTTTCTCTTTTGTAAAGCCTAAGTGAAATGATCAGCTAGATTGTCATCTGTTGAACTTTCAGTAGATTAATTTCACCTATGCGAATTTGTTCTCGAACATAGTGATATTTACGTAGAAAATGTTTGGTGTCCTTCATGATTCCAGGTTCATTGGCAAATATGATTGCAGCAGAATTGTCGCAATACATATTAATAGGTGATTCAATTGAAGGCATAACACCAAGCCCTGAAATGAATTTCCTAATCCAAACAGGTCTCACTGCGACACGAAGCGACTATGTATTCAACACATTGCGACATCGCAATTATACTATGCTTCTTGCTCTTCCAGGCTACTGCTCCTTCATTAATGACAAAGACATAACCCGTCTGAGACTTCGTATCATCTTTATCACATTGCCAAGACGCATCACAGAAACCTGTAACATCAAGTTCTGCATCTGGATTTCTACCATACACTAGAAACATATCTTTTGTATTTTTGAAATATTTGAGAATATGTTTAACAGCAGTCCAGTAAAGTTCACCTGGATTCTGTTGATATCAACTGGTGATATTTTGAGTGAATGCCACATCTGGCCTTGTGCATCTTACCGCACACATGATAGATCTATAGCCGAAGCATAAAGAATTATACTCATGCGTGCCACTTCTACAGGTTTTTAAGCACAGACTTCACTACTTAAGCCATGATTTACTTCCATTGGCAAATATCCTTTCTTGGAATTTTGCATATTGAATCTCTTCAATATTTTATCAATGTAAGTACTTTTACTTAATCCAATTAACCGCTATGATTTATCTTTGTAGATCTTGATTCCCAAAATGTATGCAGCTATCCCTAAGTCCTCCATATAAAAACACTTTCCAAGATAGGCCTTAACCTCTTGTAATCTTGGAATGTCTTTTACCATAATTAATATGCCATCGACATATAGGATAAGGAATGTAGGGAATTATATTTGTAAAGCAGATTTAAGTTTGTTTAAGTCTGTTTAAGTATTAGTTCTGGTTGTATAACGGTTAAGTCTGGTAGGCTTAGAATTCGTTGTTAAGTCTACCAGTACAAAGTTAAGTCTGGCAGACCTAAGTTATTGCTAATTAGTATTTGTAGTTAGTTCTGTTTATGATAAAACATAATAGTTTGTTAGAGTTATATTAGGGAAGGATATGTACACGTAGAGATATCTTTATCCTTCTGTGTCAATTAGGGTTTCCTTGGTGTATAAAGGATTCCTAATGTATTAGGTTAAGGAACGAGTTGTAAGCCTTAACCATTGATCAAAGCAATCAATAGAATATAGGAAGTTAGTATATCATTGTGTTTTTCATACTTATTGTGTTAAGTTTTCGCATTAGCACATTAAGGATTTGTTAAGAGTTCTTCACATAGTGAATTTGGATTTATTCAAGTTTGCTATAAGTCATATAAAGGCTACTTAGATCCGTAACTTTGGACCTACAAGTGGTATCAGAGCCTATAGAAGGACTCTGTTGTTAAAGATACACATACACAAACACTCATTCCAAACCAAAAAACATCAAACATGTTTGACAAAGCAACTGAAACCTTCTTTGACCACCCCAGCGATGACGAATCCAACCATGAAGATGGAGTAGACAACCGTCAACCTAAACAACCCCAAATCACAAATACCACAACCATCTCCAACATGAAGCTTCCACCATTGAAGAAAGATGAATATGACATCTGGGCTATGGAGATGGAGCACTATCTAGAATATACTGATAAATGAAGTGTGGAAGATGATACAAAAAGGAAACTCTAAAAAGAGGGTTTTCAAAGGAAAAGATGACGCTTATACGGTATTGCCATCTGCTACTGCTGCTGAAATTCTTGATGTAGAGAAGGAGAGAAAGGTCATGAACATCTCGTTAATGGCACTTCCCAAGGATCATATCAGACGTTTTCATGGGATGGATGATGCAAAGGAGATCTTGGAGGCAATCAAAGTAAGATTTGGAGGGAATGCTAACTCCAAAAAGATGCAAAAGGCTGTCTACAAAAAACATTTTGAGGCCATTACTATTTCCAGCTCTAAAGGATTCAAGAAGGGCTATGACAGGTTTCAACAACTATTGTCACAATTGGAGGCCTATGGTGCTGGTGTTTCTGATGAGGATGCAAATCACAAATTCCTCAGGTCTTTGCCACAAGAATTGTCAAGTCTGGCAATGACCATGAGGACCAAACCTGAAATTGACATCATGTAAATTGATGATCTGTACAACAACCTAAGGGTTTTTGAACAGGAAATCAAAAATGTGTCAAAACCATCCTCTTCTAGCTCTTAGAATGTTGCTTTTGTCTCACATGGCAAAAGCAGTACTAACCAAGTTAAGTCTGGTGGTAGTTATAGTACTTTTCAGCAAGTACTAAAGAAAGAGGGGCACCTGTTGGAGTTGCTGATGAGGTTATCTACTCTATCTTTTCTAAATTATCAGAAGAGATAGATTTGATCAATGAAGATATGGAGCAGATTGATGATACATATGTTGAGGAGATGGATATATATTAGCAGATAGCTATGATTGTTATCAGGATGAACAGGTTCTTTAAGAGAGATGGTAGAAGAGTTCGTTATGATCCAAAGACTCATGTTGGCTTTGATAAAAAGAAGCTTGAGTGCTACAACTGCCATAAGCCTGGTCACTTTGCAAGGGAATGTAGATCTCATGTGGCAACTGCTAGGAAGAAAAAGGAATCTCCCTATCAAACAAAGGAAGCTGAGAAGCAGGAGAGTCAAAAGGTTGGGATGCTGACCATAGATGGATATGCTATCAATTGGGGAGAACATGCTGAAAAGGAGTCTACCAATCACTCTGCTTCCATGGCCACTGGCTCAAACAGTGAGATATATCTATGTTTCAAACTCTATGTTGATTATTATAACCAACTTAAAACACAAATTGATGAGCAATTAACTCAGTTGAGAGAACAGGAAGTACAAATTTTAGCTTATACCAATGCTGTCAAAACCTTAGAAGCACAAATTTCAAATCTTCAAAAACAAAGTTCATCACTAAATAAAAAACTAATTTTTCAAGCTAATGATAATTTTGCTAAGAATGAAAAGCTAAGAAAATATAGAAGAATTGGTATGAAAGCTCAAAAAGAAAGAGATGAGTTAAAGAAAATAGTTGGGTCTTGGGGAGAGTCTTCTAAGAATATACATAGGCTAATAAATTCTGGCATGAGCTCTAACTGTAAATTGGGCTTAGGTCATCAGATTAAATTAGATAGTGAGGTTTTGAGATATGAGGAAGAGATGAAACCTGGTATATTTGGTAGTTCAGAAGAAGACTATATTGGTAAACCACTTTATAATACATTTGTTAAAACTGATAATTATAAAGGAGTTCCACCACCACTTAATGTAGACTACACACCTAAACCTGGACAAAAGTTTGATGAGTCTTTACTTGAGTACAGCAAATGGAAAAACCCTGAAACACTTGCTTCTCAAGACCATCCCATTGAATTTTCTACCTGTCAATCCAATGACAGTGAAGGATCCTTTGGGAAGAGTCCTGGAACCAGTGTCTCAGAAGACAAATCCAGTGAGTATTCTACCTGTCAATCTAATGACAGTGAAGGATCCATTGGGAATGTCTCTGAATGTTCTCTTGAGCTTAAATTTGAACCCATAAAGATTTCCAAACCAGCTTTTTTAATCAATAAGCCTTATGTGCCCAAACCAAAACAAGTTGAGTCTGTCATTTTTGCTATGATTGTTGTGTCTAAACCAGAAATAGTTAAACCTAGTTTTGTCCAACACGTAAAAACTCCTAGGCAACAGATTAAATCTGAGACACCTAAAGTAGACAGAAAAAATTGGAATGGGTTAATGCAGAGAGAATTTAGGGATGGATACTCTTTCACTAAGAAGAGTTGTTTTGTGTGTGGTAGCCTAAGCCATTTAATAAGAGACTGTGATTATCATGAGAAAAGAATGGCTAAAGAGGTAGAGCTTAGAAAGAAAATGGTTGTAACACTGGTAATGGTATAGTTAGACCAGTGAGGAATAATGCAAATAGAACTAATCATGCTAATCAGTTTGTTTCTAGACTAATACCTATTAATACTGGTAATTCATTTGTTAATTCTGTTAGACCAAAAGTGGGTACTGGTGCACCAATTAATTCTGGTAGGCAAAATATTAATTCTGGTAACATGTTTACGGTTAATACTGGTCGTGTTAATTCAGGTCAAGCCAAAGTTAATTCTGGTTATACGAATGTAAATTTAAAACAACCAGAACCTACTAGTACTTCACCCAGTCCCAAGTTTAGACAACCACAGGTGAATCAATTCACCAAAGACTTTATTATGGTTCACATTCACTTGTGAGGAAACCCATAGTTCATAATATATCTCAAATGTTTAAATATTATGCTGTAAAGGGTAATGGGGGAACTGCTGTTAAGCCCTCAGCAGGTTATACTTTGAGCCAGACCAAACCACACTCGAAGAGTAATAGTGGACCATCTTCTGTTTATACATGGAATTCTCAAGGTCCACAAGGCATACCCAAGCCTGTACATGCTTGGGTCCCCAAGAAAAACTAATTTCTTTTTTTAATGTGCAGGAACATCCACACCAGAAGCTAGGAGGTAGAGAAATTGTTGATAGTGGATGCTCTAGGCATATGACTGGTAATAAGGATCACTTGGAGGAGTTTGAGGAAGTCCGAGGAGGTTCTGTTACCTTTGGTGGTAGCATAGGCTACACTATGAATAGTTAGATCATAATAGATGTATTATAAACATCTATTTGTTAGTTTAATTTGGTGAATTTAGAACACTTTGAAGTAACTTTGATTTCTTTGTTTGCTACAATATTTTTGATGTGCTTAAATAATTTCTTTACAATTGGTTGTTCTAAGAATTAATTCTGGTAGACAATTTGAGTTAATTCTGATTTAAAGAACTACCTATTGTATATTTCTTGGTTTTTGAATTAATTTTCCAGGAATTGCATGGATGAAAGCAAGATGAAAGCCGTGCCAATTGTACTGTAAGTGAAAAATAGTTAATTCTGGTGAGTCATGGTTAATATTGGTTGACTATTTTAAGTCTGGTAGTGTTAAAAATATTACCGTTAGTGTTGGTCGAGGGAAAATCCATTTTTACTGTTTAATTTGTACCGTTACCTACTTCTAGGCGGTCAGAAGTATATATATGGATAATTTTTATTTATAGAATTCATATTTATCCATTATTTACTTTATCTCAATGTTTAAAAGTTTAAATCTTTTCTTTCGATTAAATCTTCTCACCAGCATTAACCCTAATCACGCCGCACTCACCAGTACTTCAATTTGACTTAAGAATGGCACAATTAAAGTTCAATGATAAGCACAATCAAGTGCGATTTCTCAAGAAGCCTAATGAAATCACAGGCTTCGAGCAGATAGTGGATTTTTTAAAGAGAACTCGCATACGGTATGCTCTTACTCATAATCTAACTATCTATATTTCCTTAGTCAAACAGTTCTGGCAGACTGCAACTGCTAGAACTCTTGCTGATGGGACACTAGAGTTAAATGCAACAATTGATACGTTAGAGTATTCAATCACTGAGGAATCAGTCAGAATTCATCTTCAATTGGCTAATGCCTCAGGGATCTCAATGTTGCCAAATGATGAACTTTTTCAGGGTCTAGGAAATATTAGATATCCAACTGATGTATCATTCACTTTTTGGAAAAGTACTTTTACACCACAATGGCGTTTTCTTTTGCATCATCTCCTACATTGTATGAGCTCTAAAAGTGGAGGATGAGATCAGTTTGGTAGCAATCTTGCTACTGCATTGGTATGTCTCTCCACTGGCAGACTCTTCAATTTTTATAAAATGATTTTTGATGCTATGGTTGCAAATGCCAAAAATAACAAAAAGTTTTTGATGTACCCAAGGTTTTTGCAAATGATTTTAAATGTTGAAACAACAAGCAAGCAATAGTATATTGCTGTCCCTTTTACTAAAAAGATTTTTGGTAATATGAAAAGGGGTTTTGAAGGGGTTCACGGGCCACTTTTGCATGCTATGTTTCCTGCTGGTACTATTAACATTGCATGTACATCATATCCATTTCCATCTACTTCTGCTACATCTGCAGCTCAGGATCAACCAACACATGGATCAGAAGAACCTACGTTTGCACAGAGGACACCAACTCCACCACCACCTTCACCTCCAGTTAATGAGGAACACCCACCAGTGATTCCTCACACTCAACCTCCAACAATCACTCCTAAAGCATATCCAACTTCCTTATCTGTGGAGGATCTTCTCAATCTAGTTCCACAATTTCTAAACAGGATAGATAAGTTGGAAAAGGAACTAAAAAATTCTAAGCAGACTCAAGAAGATGATGTTATTAGGTTGGTCAAAAAGCTTAAGGGAAAATTCACAAAGAAGGGGATAGACATCACAGATTTAGAAGGTGAAGAAAATTCTTCCAAACAGGGGAGGAATTTACCGAAGGGTGGATCAGACTTCAAAACACCAACAAAGGAGAAATCCTATGAGGAAACAAATATTAGTCCTCAAGGATTGAAAGCAGCTGAAATCTTGGCTAAGAATCTCAGTCAAAAGAAGTCTGCTAAGAAGATATTTGAGAAATAAGCTGCAAGTTCTGCTGAAGTTAAGTCTGGTGGTGATGAAGAAATTAATACTGGCTTTGAAGCAGATATTAATACTGGTGAGGATGAAGTTAAGTCTAGTGCAGAAGTTAATCCAGGTAGTGATAAGCCAGAGTCTGCTAGTGTTCCAGTTAAGTCTGGTGATGAATCTGTCACTCAGAGAGAAGGAAAAGGGATAATGGAAGAGACTTCTGAGCCCAAAAATACTAAAAGGCAGATTAGAGAAGAAGAAGCTATCATGGCTTAGATTGCTAGAATCCAAGCAGAGGATGCAGCTGCAGTAGCTAAGCTTGCAAGACAGAAAATGGATGATGAGCTTATTGCAAAGAGCTTGCATAACCCACCAGAACTAACTGAAGAGCAAAAGAAAAGACAAACTGAAGTTCTGGAAGCTTCTAAGTTCTACACAGATGAAGATCAGGACACCATACAATCCAAATTAGAAGTAAACAGGGACATCCTACCTGATATTTAAGCATAAGATTTTGCAAGGAAGATGGTGGAGATGGTTAATAAGAAGAAGAGGCTTCTTAGAGAGAAGAGGCAAAAGGAGAGGATGAACAGACCTCTGACAAAAGGAGAGCAAAGGGAATACATGATCAATTATATCAAGAATTAAGGTCACCCTAGTTGGAGGCTGAATCAGTTAAGGAAGTTGAAGGTTGATGATCTAAAAGCAAAGTTTGAAAAGGTGGTCTCACAGATTAAATCCTTTGCTCCAATGGATTCTGAATTAGAAACCTCTAAGTTCAAAAGGAAAAGTATCACACTTCAATAACATGAAGCAAAAAGGCAAAAGACTGCAGATGTTGAAGAAGTTGCTGCTACTCCAGAGGTTGAGAAGGATCCTGAAACTGAAAAGGTTAAGAAAGAGGAAGAGCCTAAAAAACCAGTGCTTAAGTAGACAAGAAGGAAGTCCACTGCAAAGAAGCCTGTAAAGAAGAGTAAGACTAAGATCAAGAAGGAGTTAGATGCTTATATGGAAGAAAAGGTTGATGAACCTTCATTAGAAGAATTTACAATGGGCTCCATTCCTAAAGGATCAACACTTCCTATAAAGATTGCTAAGGTTCAGATTATCAAAACTTGAAAGAAAGGATCTTACCAGATAGTAAGGGAAAATTACTCTGACACTATATATGTAACTTTCCTGCTTTGTTAAGTGATTTATCTAGGGATGATTTGAAGACTATGTACCAGCTGATGATGGAGAAGCATGGTGACAAGAGACCTGAAGAGGAGTATGAAAGAGTCCTCTGGGAGATTTGAAGATAATGTTTGAGGCACCAAATGCTGATAATGAGAGGTGGAAGCCGGCAAGTCAAGAACAAGTGACCAGATGGAGATATTTTCATACTTGTCAGGTTCACTGTTTGGAATTAGAAACTTTAATTGTTTATATGCTAACAAAAGTGGAATATCCACTTCCAAACAGGATTTGCAGGGCAATGCTTGACAAGAAGTTGCTTGGTGAAGTAAAAGATGATGCTTGTTATCAGCTTTTGAAGTTAATTGAATCAAAAGCTCAACAGCAATAATTTTAAAGTGTTTGAAAGAATTTTCTACGTGCTATTGAGTATATTTTAAAAGTTGATATAAGTATAAACGGTTTTTGAGATGGTTTCACTTGGTGAAGGTGCTTTATAGTAACACAACAAATGGTTATCAGTCCACCATGTCTAACCCACATAAGGACTGACTAATCCATGAGCAAACGGCTCTGGTAAAGATATCTCAAGTCTGTTTATGGCTGACAATTTACCAAAAATTGTATGGTGCTCAACTTACCATATCTATGTTTGATGAAGAGTTGGCTAACCCACAAGTTCATGGCTTGTGGTAAAGGCAGTGGAAAACCATGGCTAGTCCAAAAGCAAACAGCTTTTGGTAAAGACTAATAAAATCTGTTGATAGCTGCTGGTTTGCTAAACATCATATGGTTATGAATGTACTATGGTTTTACACACTAGAACATTGGTTACTCCAAAAGTAATGGCTAATTGGTAAAGAGACATCAATTCCATTAAGTTTTTTATGATTCACCTCTCACAGGACTTGACACACCTGGATGTGATGAGAATAGCATGAAACTTTTATGAATTGATGTACATACAGTCATTGTTGCAAAAAGGACTATGGAGTGCTGATATTTTGAAGATTGGATGTTGTACAGATCATATAATGAAGAATATTTAAAGATGAAACTCAAAGATAATTCCAAGATCCTCAAAGAGTACAAAGAACTTGAAGTTCACAAGTGAATATCAAGTTAGGGGAGGATTGTAGGAATTATATTTGTAAAGCAATTAAGTTTGTTTGAGTATGTTTAAGTATTAGTTACGGTAGTATAAAGGTTAAGTCCGGTAGGCTTAGAATTGTTGTTAAGTCTCCGAAGACAAAGTTAAGTCTGGCAGACCTAAGTTAATACTAGTTAGTATTTGTAGTTAGTTCTGTTTATGATAAAACAGAATAGTTTGTTAGAGTTATATTGGGAAGGATATGTACGCGTAGAGATATCTTAGGAAGAGATATCTTTATCCTTCTACACGTTTTATAGTCAATTAGGGTTTCCTTGGTGTATAAAAGGATTCCTAATGTATTAGGTTAAGGAACGAGTTGTAAACCTTAATTATTGATCAAAGCAATCAATAGAATATACGAAGTTAGTATATCATTGTGTTCTTCATACTTATTGTGTTAAGTTTCTGCATTAACACATTAAGGATTTGTTAAGAGTTCTTCACATAGTAAATTTGGATTTATTCAAGTTTGCTATATGTCATATAAAGGCTACTTAGATTCATAACTTTGGACCTACAAGGAAAGTAACATCACACCCACTAGCTTTTTGATATACACATGGCTCATCAAGATTCTGAGTAAATTCAAAATTTTTGATTTCTTCATCAAATCTCTTATTCCATTGCTTTGATGCTTGCTTCAATCCATAAATGGATCTTTGAAGTTTGCATACACGGTTTGGAAATTGTGGATTCACAAACCCCTCAGGCTGCGCCATATAGATGTCTTCATCTAGGCGACCATTTAAAAAGGCAGTTTTGACATCCATCTGCGAAATCTCAAAGACATAGTAAGTTGATATAGCTATAAGAATCCTAATAGCTCTAATGTCTGGGAAAGGAGAAAAGGTATCCTCGTAGTTAACCCCATAGGTTTGAGTAAAGCCTTTAGCTACGAAGAGCCTTATAGGTGTGTACATTGCCATCCATGTCAGTCTTTTTCTTATAGAGCCACTTACTTCTAACGACTTTAGCGTTAGGAGGCAGGTCAAACTCTATCCAGACTTCATTTTCTTTCATGGATTGCATTTCCCCATTCATTGTAACTTGCCATTTGTCCTTTTCAGGATCAGCCATGGTAGCTTTATAAAGCAGGTTCTCCAAGATCCCCTAATATAGTTTCCTCAACTTCTACGTTAAGACATAGACGTTCAGGTGCACGTATAGTCCTTACAGACCTGCGAATGGGAATAACTTCAGGTGGAGGACCCAGAATTTAAGGTTCCACAGGAAGTTCGCTAGTGTTTTCAGAAGGTAGTGTATCTTCATGATTATCTTCCAGATCATAAATTCTCCCACTGAATTCTTGAGATATGAGATCCTTTTCAAGAAAGTCTCCATACCTAGCAACAATTACTTTGTTTTTAGGTGGGTAGTAAAATTAGTAACCCATCGTTTCCTTTGGGTATCCTACAAAGATACACTTTATAGATCTTTTTTGGCGTTTATCTGCTGAGTCATGTTTAACAAACGCCTCGCAACCCTAGACCTTTTAATAAGACAAGTCAGGAGCTTTACCATGCCATATCTCATATGGTGTCTTATCAAACTTATTGGTCAGAACCATATTTAGAATGCGAACAGCAGATTCTAAAGCATAATCCCAAAAAGATAAAGGAAGAGTTGTAAGATTAAACATTGATCGCACCATGTCTAACAATGTACGATTTCTTCTCTCAGATACACCATTTTATTGTGGATTATATAAAGAGGTAAGATGCTGGACAATTCCATTCTTAGCTAGATAATATTTAATGTAGGTTCCCAAATATGTAAACTAACACAATATATCTAGTGAGAGAAAGTATAAAAAGATAAAGAGATGGGAGGATTCATAAGAAACATAATAAGGAAATGTAATATTGCAAATGAACCAACCAACCTTATAAGTGAGGTTTGAAATAGTATTTATACAACATAGATTAGGGCAACACCCATACTTAGTCTTTCTAGAAGGGTCTTAAGGCCCATGGGCTTACTACATAGACCTTAAGCTAATTACAAACATATAAGCCCATAATTATGACAACCTATTACATAAATAAATGACCGACACTTTATACTGATTACACGTAATCCCAACAATCTCCCCCTAAGAGTTGGTCATCATGATCTTCATTATGTAGGTTGTCTGACGTCTTTTGTTTTTTGACTTTCTTAGTTGATGACGTCTCCAGTCTTAACATTCTTTGTTCTTTGTTCTTGTTCTTGTGATCTTATGTTGGTATTGCCTTCAGTGCATCAATGTCTTTGTTTCTAATGACTTTGTCTTTTTTTTCCGACATGCTCATACTTCTTGATAACTTTCAATCTTTAACATTGATCTTTGTCTTTTAACTTTGTATATTCTTGGACTTTGATGTAGAATATTTCAGAACTTTGCTTTTGTGTAGATCTTTGTTGGTATGAGCATGTGGAAGTAGATGTTGATGATAATGGTGGTGGTAGTGGTCTTTGCTGGAACTTCAGGCCTTCATGAATACCTGCATGAAAACAGTTAGCAATAAAGTTCCTGACGTAAGTATTCGGATATTTTGTACAGGTACATCCCAGATCGCTGACGCGTTCTTTGACAAAAACTTAGAGCGGATGGTTGACATGTCCTCATAATTAATATCTTCATACTGTCGTTAAGAGTCGCAGGAGTACACCAAGGTATCACTCCATGACTGTAGACCGTTTGGAACCACCGTGAATACTAAGCTTAACCCACAAGGGATTACCGAAGTGACCTGCTGTCAGGGCTGTTTGATGTTGACCCTAGCAGGATTTTCCATTTAATCAGTGAGGATCAGATGTGTAAATCCTCTCATAAATGTTCTAGCAGATTGCGAGGATCTGCGTAGGACTCTAAAATTTACATCTTGTGTTCTTTATGTTGAACAACAAGTGTAGAAATGTTGAGTTGTAAGAGATCTTTTGATGAATCTCGAGGCTCTAGACTCGATTTGTGCATTTTGATTTTAGTATTCAGAGACTGGAGCGGTGTCTCCTGTTTCAATATCAACACAACTCGGAGTGAGAGGTCGATAGATTATGTAGGGTTTTCCGTGAGAATGAAACAAATCTTTTTGAGAGGACTTGAGTGGCTAGGAGGTTAAGTGCAGTGCGTCATTGGGTCCATGAAGTCTTTGTCTTCAATACCGGTGTCATCTTAGTGACAACCAGTAGCATATGAATTGAACCCGGTTTCTGCCCTAAGTTGAATTATGGAGGGCTATTTCTTTTCACCCTTTTCTCATAACTTTTCTTTTTAATTCTTCAACCCCTTCTTTCTCCTTTCTCACATTACTCCTTTTTTCAATCATACCTAAGGACTTTATAATTCTAAATATTGGTGTTGTCCTTGGGTAGATCCCTCCGGCTCTGGTGGATCATATGACGTATTTCCTATCCTTAGTCACCTTATAACTCTATGACTATTTCTATGTTGCCATAAAACCTTTTTCTTGAAAATCTCTCAAAGTGTTTATGATTATCAAACATATTTTGTTAACAATTTAAGAGTTTTTTATTTTCAGAAATACTCCCCCTCCACATGTGCTTATATTGTTTTAATTTGAATTGGCACATTGAGGGTAAAGCTTTCACTTTTTGAATTGATCGGCTCCTGATAGACAGTTCCCTGCGAGACACAGTTACGTTGCTTAGTTCAAGAGATCCATTGTCAGATTTTAGGTGACAACTAGCTCTAATAACTAACTTGAAGTTGTTAACACACCTTAGAAAGGAGGTTATACCCGTCAAAGTTCATGTCTACCAAGATTTTCTCGAATCGGTATGTTTTACTCAGACAAGTCCTTTTCGAGACACGTTTACATCACTGGCTAGGCCAGATTGAAATTATTACCCGTCCCGGACAAGTCCTTTCGATTAGTGACTTTTTAAGTTTGTCAATTCGTGGGTTATATCTGAGTTGAGCTCTTACGAGATTCCATACAATCAATCAACATAGTTTGATCACATGTTCCCCATAAAAATAGCATATACTTGTTGTTTTTGAAAAACTTTGATTAAAATATGCTTTTTGAAGTTTTAACATCATTCGAGAGTCATTTCACAAGAGCATTGTAGTTTAGAACAAAGATTTTTGAAGTACTCCACCTCAATTAGTGAAATTAATTTTAACTTTTAAACACTTGAGGGAATACTTTGTCTTTCGAACATAATTCTGAAAAACTTTTGAAAATTTGTTTAAAAATTTTTGAGTGAATTTTGCTAAAAAGTAAGAAGCTTTCACTCCTTATATTAGGATTGATGCACTGAAGCGTACCACAGGGTCCTTTCTTTAGAAAACGTGTCATGCACTGATATGTATGCATAAGCCATAATGTTTATACAAGTTACGTGAATCCTACGAATTAATTTCTAATCTAACTATGAGAGTTCAACCTAACTAGCTATTACAAATTATTTAGTCTGTGAATAGAAAGCAAATAATGTTTAATCCTGTTACAAATTAGCTGGGTCTTCGGAAGTTTGTAATGTCGAACCTTGAACGAGCTCCAATGTAACTTTAAGGTCTCCTTAAATGCTGACGTCTCTTGAGCACTTGGTTGATGTTGTTAATGAAATTTCTGACTTCACGTGCTTCTTGAGAGTTCCATCTCTTTTTCCCACACTTGTCCTTTTGTTCCTTCTGATTATCTTTAAGCCTTAACTCCAAGTCATTCCTTACCTCGGTGAGAGTAGCATCACAAAACTTGGGGAGTTCATCAAATGCCATAAACTGATACGGGTTTCATAGTTGAGATAGGTGAGTCCAAATTTCAGATCTCTCATCAAAGTGTATTGCGGTACCCCAATGATTGCTGGATGAGTGATAGTTGGCTTTGTTAGATTTAGCTTGATTTGATAGCTCTCCACTCCTAGCTGGAGGTCTTCCACATGTTCTTTGATGATGGCACTACGAATGGTAAGAAAGAGGGATGTAATGAGGAATACTGAGTACTGCGGTTAATGTGGAGTAGCTTTCCTTGACCTTTGAGCAAATACATATCTTCAATGTTGTTAAGATTCAGATTTGCGTAATCGGCTTCACTGAAGGTGTATTCTTTCTCATCTTCCCTTTTTACATTGACCTTCTTCATGTAGACACACCCATATCCTTCTTCAGTTTCTATGCTTTGGACAGAGACAATTCACAGATCACTATAGACCTCTTCACGATTTAATCTTTCAACATGCTTACTACGGTAATACATACGACGTACATTTGAACAATGATGGACACCATAGTAGGCATCCTTGTCGTATTTTCAACAAAAGAATTGAATAGCCTTGTAGCAGTTTCCTCAATTCCTGATTGTGGGTACTCAGCGACAAGGATAAGCGTGATGGAGGTTGCATATTTCCTTGTTTTGTCTCCGTCTCTTACAAATTCCAAGTCTTTGTTAAAAAAGAACTTGTATGGGATCATGGGGTGAATAACACTTCCGAGAAGAGGTAATGGCTTGGTGTAGTCTTTGTAGTACGTCTTGTTATGGTGTATGTTGCCTTCTGGATTGAGCCAGTCGATGTCGTTAGACATGGCACACGCAATGTTTTCCAGATGATATTCCAGCTCGAACTTGCTTGCTGAATGATCTGCTAGGAAATTGATTGCAGTCTTCTTGATGCGCCTGAGCTCTTTCTTTGACAACCATTAGATATTCATCTCAGACTTTAGTCTTTTGGAAAATTGGAGTGTACTTCCGTCTATTGGTGCTGAAGGTTCTCCAGTATCTGGTTGTGCAGAGACCAAGTCATCAAGCCAGCCATAATCTACCCTGGTGTCGTCATCTAGCCATGATACAACCTTTGGTTATGCTTTCTTCTTGGATTTTGACCGTTTGGATGTTGTTTTAGATGTAGGTTTTTGTTTCGGTATCTCATCTTCAGTATATACAAAGTGCATTTCTTCTGGTTTTTTTAGGGTTACGGTTGGCTTAGATGTTGACTGATTGTGAGCTTGTTCTTCAGAGTATTGAAATGGTGGAAGTATTGGTGGCTCAACGTTGTCAGTAGGTTTGGTGGTTGATGAGGTTGGAGTCTTGGAGGTCGAAGTAGACTTAGGAGCTGTTGCAGCAGTGGCGTGTGAAGTAGATCTGTCAACGGTCTTTGTACGTTTATCTTGTTGACTCTGACCTTGATCTTCATCATCACGAGGTCGTTTGTGTGAAGTTTCAGGTGCTCTGCATCCCTCACTTCTTTTGTCAATGACAACTTTGAGAGATTTGAGGAGTGCAGTTTCATCTTCATTCAAACTTTCGACAGATTCCACCAGCAATATAATTGATCCTCTAGTTCACTGGCTGTGAGATTTTCAACATCATATGGAAGGGTGGGAAGAGTCACAGGTGTAGAGGAGAGAATACATCTGACTGTTTAATTTAACACTGGTTCAACACAGTCCTTCGCTTCCTTTGAGACCATCTTACATAAATGTTTCTTAAGTTATTTATCTGTCTATTAGAGGATAGAATCATCCAAGCGTGATTCGATATCCTTCTTGAGAAACATGTCAATACCCTTTTTTCCTGTTGGAACTCTACCATCTGATCTGATAGAGTCTTGACGGTGTTGGTGAGAGATTCCACTTGAGCATGCAAAGTGTTGTCCTTCTTGATTCAAGCAAGAGCCATGGCTTTCTTGACTTTGAACGATGTGCGGGAAAATAATGGTAGAAGGAATGGGTTTCTTCACACATTTACATTTTGTTGATGTTGTTTTTGTTGTCGTTGTAGGTGGTGAAGATTGAGTAGAAGATTCTGGAATAGTTGTTGTATCTTTCTATTTCTCCTTCTCTTGATCATGAAGTGTTGGGGGCTCGGTGTTGATAAGGTGAAACCGAAGGTTTTCATCTGGGTTCTCATTGAAGAATTTATCAGTGTCTTCAAGATCCTTCTTGCGTTGTTCTTTAGTTTCAGCTGCTTCCTTTTTTGCAGCTTCATCAGTAACTTTCTGTAACAACTCTGCAGCCTTTTTAGCTAACGCTTCATCTTCATTCTATTTTATCAATCTCTCAGCCTTTTCATCTGCTTCTTTGGCTTTAGCAGCTTCTTCGGCTTTTCTGATCTTTCTTTCCTCTTCTTCCTTTTCCTTTGCAAGATCGGTCGTCGCTCATTCAATCATCTCATCATCGAATAGAGCATTAGCACCTGCATCATCATCCTCTTGATTATTTTGTTCTTCCTGGTCTTCATCAATTACTTCCTTTTTCAGAGGTTCATGAGAGCTTCCTCCTTTACCCTCAGTTTGTTTCCTGCTTCTTTTGAAAGTAAAATTCAGATTCCTGAGTTCTTTCTCTGCGATAGAAGGATCAGTGACAGGAGATTTTCCTCTATTCCTCTTATCCAACAGTGGTTCATTGACATCATCTTTTGGAAATTCTTAACTCTGTAAGTATTGATAAGTGTCTTCAACCATGTCACTAATTCCACTGTCTGAGTCTTTCATATCTGACTCAGTATCGATGTCGTCAAGGTTAGGTGAGGCTTCCGGAGAAGGTTTTGGTGAATGTTTAATTAGGGTACCTGGCACATGTCTTTTGCGCTTTGTGAGAGCCTTTGACGTACTTTCCAAGCTGCCTGCCTTTTTCCCTTTTTGAGTCCGTTACTTGAGAAGAATGTGTGTCGTCCAAATTAACTCTTGTGGTATGCCAAAATTGTTGAATATAGAATGTTGGAACTAAAGCAGATTTGTCCAGTTTGTACTTACAAGGATGAATTAACAGAATGTTCTTAATAATACGGCAAGTTGGTTCAACAATGTTGAGTTTGTTGAAATGAACCCTTTTGTTGTTTCTAGAGGTGGGCGGGTGGCAATCAAGTTGTGTTTGTGTTAACCTATTCGGGTTCTCGTGTTGGCGGGTTAGTATAGCCTTTACCCAATCACAACCCATTTATTAATTGTGTCGAGAAACTTAACCCTAACTCAAACCTGCATAAAACGTGTAACCCATTTGTGACCCATTTAACCCATTTAAGTAAATAGGTCAAGCAGTGAATAAAGCTGGTGGTTTGTCGATTTAACTAGTTTAAATGCAAAAAATGATATAAGGATCTAAAATATGATTAGAATAACATACAAATAACTAAGCGACAATTTTTTGAATTATAAGCGTTAATTTTCATAATATTTAAGGTATAAAATTATAATTCACTCATACTAAGTAAACAAAAGACATTTAATCCACATCCAACATAAAAACAGGTTATATATTTTATTTTTAAGATCTTATGTACTTAAACGGGTTCACGGGTTGACCAGTTTAATACTTACTCAACCCAAACACGACCCGTTTATTAAACGGGTTAGACGGGTTGACCCATGTTTTACCCAAACCTGTTTATCCTCAACCCAAACCTGTTTAACTTCGTGTCGTGTCGAGAATTGCCACCCCTAGTTGTTTCTGCCAATGACTACTTTGCAGTCTTCAGGGACAATGTCATTCAAAGTGACTCTATGGAGTGGTTGTGCTAGAGCGTTCACAATTTGTTCAGCCATTGTATTCTGAAAAAAAATTAGAAAACAAATATCCAAGAAATGTGTTAGCATAGAGTATAAGTTTGTTTTGCTAATTTTATTCCATTTTTTGAATGAACACTTTGGTCTTCTAAACTTAGTTACGGATTTGATATGACTTAAATTCGTTCTTGTTTAATGGTTTAGAGTCAAAATGTCCAAGAGTTATAGTCCACGAAATTTGAAAAATGATCATTAAGGTGTGTTATTAGAAAGTTTATGAGTTACTCAAAATTTAAGACTTGCTCGCAACTTTATTGAGTTACTCCAAACATTTTAGGTTACTCGAAACATTTTGACTTATTCGAAACTTTTTTTTTAAGTTACGCAAAAAATTTTGACTTGCTTGAAACTTTTGACTTGTTCGAAATATGAGTAAAAGTTTTGAACTTATTTGAAACATTTAAACTTATTCGAAATTTCTTATACAAGAAACTCGAAAGTTACTGTAGACATACTTGCTCGAAAGTCTGTGATTTCAATCTTGATTCAAGCAAAGTCTAAGTGTTACAAACTATTCTAAATACTCATTACAACATTTCTAATAACCTATAACACATTTTTAGACATCATAACACATTCTCGAAAGTTTTAAGAACACTAAATTTCTAACAAGTTCTAAATCTGATACAAACCACGTTTAACCGTTTCCAACACAATCCTAACACCCAAATTACCTTATCTGCATAATATCTAGGAACAAATCATACTCAAGCACACATATTCGAAAAACTTCTTAAACCCTTTTTAATTCGAACACCATTCTAGATTGATAAACTGTTAAAAATCATGCATGTCAAGTGTTATTTAAGTGATTTCGAACAAAACCCACCACATTAAATAGACACAAACTCAATCAATCAAGAAAACCCAAATATACGCCCTAAACCCTAATTCTTTCTAGAAACTGATTCAGCCATTGGATTTGAATGATATAAAAAACCGTTTTTAGGATTAGGATTGGGAATTCAAAAACACTTACAGATTTGGAGAAACTTAAACAGATCAAATTGTAGATTTTGAGCGCTTGGATTGTTGTATTTTCTTCTTAGAAAAGTTTTGAGAGTTTGTGACAAAAATTAAAAGTCGGAAGGGGTGTTAGTGAGAATTTTTTAGAAACTTTGACATATGGCAGATTTAGTCCCTAAACTCATACAATTTGGAAAGTTAGTCCTGGATAGAAAAAGTTTTGCACCGTTAGTCCTTAACTTTATCAATTTGTAAACATTTTCCCATAATTGGCAAAGAACAATTGTTTACTCTCCCATTTTGTTAAAAATTTTGAAACTTTGAAAGTTTTGGGAAAGGATTTTCTTGCAAACACATATTCAACAACTTTGAAACAACATAATTTTTAAAAGAGTATGTAAGTACTTGAAATTAGTTATAAAATATTTTTCCGAATTCTCCCCTCAACACATGCTTCATAAGAACTTGTTTAAAATATTTGAAGCAGATAGCATGTGTTGAATATGAGAAAAAAATTAAGTACTTATAGCTACATAACCAGGATAAACATATTTTTGGATTTTCTGTTTTTCAAAAAAAAATATTTAGAAGATAAAATCTTTTTGAATTTTGATGATTTTATATTTTTGTATTTTGTTTTTGATAAAATATTTACAAAAAATGGTTTTGGTTTTTGACATTTTTAGGATTTAAGTTATAAAATTTTCCTGTTCTTCTAGAGTCAAACACCTCATACTAATTCGATGAACTAAGTCAGCAAATCTTGCGGGTGGCAAGGCTTTGGTGAATAAGTCCGCCAATTGGTGTTCTGTGCCTACGAAGTATAATTCAACCATTCCCTTCTCGACATGCTCCTTTATGAAATGATATCTAAGAGCAATGTGTTTTGACTTAGAGTGTTGAACCGTGTTGCATGAGATTGCAATTGCACTTTTGGAGTCCCAATCCGGAATCTTGTCAAACATAGAACCATAATCCATTAGCTGTGTTTTCATCCAGATGACTTGAGCACAACATGCATACATGGCGACATATTCTGCTTCTGTTGAGGATAACTGATGAGTGTGTAAATACTCATCATTTTTAGTCAAATCTGAACTGCAAAACGTTTGAAAATGCTCAGAAATGCATCAAAATACTGAAAATATTCCAAAATTGCATTTTATATGTTTCAGATGCAAAATGTTTAAAATCAGATGAAAAATGAGCAAAGTTTGCATAGTTGGCGGTTCGAGTCCTCAAGTTTCTAAAATTGTCAAAAATAGTCCACGAGTCAAAATTTCAAAGAAAAATCACCAAAGGTCCTTTTAAATCATAACTTGTCAAATTTAGTCCTTTGGTGAAAATGTCAAAAGTTTGAGAAAATTACAAGAATGGTCCTTGAAGTTTGAAAATTGGCAAAATTGGCCCTGAAAATTGCAAAATGGCAAGTTTGGTCCCTGTACTTTTTAAGATTGTCACTTATGGTCCTTGGAGAAACTTTTCTTAATTGGCAGAAAAGGTCCTTGCATTTTCAGAATTGGCAACTTAGGTCCCTATATTATTTAAGCCTTTAAACCCTTTTTGGACCCATCAATACCACATTGGACCCTGTCACTATCCATTTTGGACCCCCTTGATATTAGCCTATCCAGTCAAACAGACCAGTCAAAAGGCCTTGGCGCCTCTTTTCTTTCTTCTCTGCAAACACCTGCAAAACACAACCAACACACAATCCTCCATCACTTTATCTCTTTCTTGTTCCCCCCTCCTCCACTACATCCAAGAGGCATTAAATGCACCTCCTAACCCCTTTACTCAATCTCACAGCTGTTATAAGCTTTTCCCGCCAAAATTCAATCCAAAGGCCAAAAATGGTTCTGCTCATCCAATGGACAGGAAAGAAAGTGGGATTCAATCAAGGAAGTGAGAGAAAGCTTTTGGGTATAAAGAAGGAAGAAAAAGCAAGCAAAGTAGTTAGTTAGTTTTAAGTTTCTTTCCTTTATGTCGTTTTTCAATAAAATGTTGTAGTTTAGATTAAAAGTTGTAATTTCAAGTTCATATGTATCAAACTCAGTTGTTTAACAAGTACAATCCAGTTTTAAGGTTTAATTCAAGGTCTCATTTATATTTCACATGTTGATAAGCTCATTTTATCATTCAACTCAGCTTATTTAAGCTTATTATAGTCTTTGGTGTGCCTGCTAATCAATTTCAAATAATTTGGATGCTTGGTCAACAAAAGTCAACCTTAGACTCAATGAGACTTGGTTTTGGAATTTGGGTGATGCAGATGATGATTAGGGTTGGAAATGGCTAAGTATAGTTGTTCTGTGGATTGGTTTTAAGCCTGCAAACAGCTGGACCTAAGTGAGTTTATATTTCACTTTTCATTTCAAGGCAATTTGCAGTTTTTGCTTATCTGTGGTCTTTATTAGTTTAAATATGTTTATTTAGTTGTATTAAACATGATTAAGCTCAGTGTGATCATTGGTACAAGCTAGTGTAGTGTTTCTATCATTTTAGTTGCTAATCAGTTATATAAAGGGGTGTTTGGATTGCTTGATAATCTGTTGCTAGTGGTTTATACAGTGGGTTAAATCAGTAGCTTGAAGTTTGTTATAGTGATTACCAGTCCTATATGTACTTGTTTTGTGCCTGCATTCATCATAAGTCAAAATTGCATCTTTACTGTTCTTGTGATCTCACCTGTTAAAATCAGTTAGAGTAATCATCACATATAGGTTCAAAATCAGTAGAAGTAGCTTGCTAAAGTTCATTCACATCTTATTTCATCCATATCAGCTTTACATTTGATCTTAAATTTCATTTTGGTCAAACTAGTAACTGTTCTTCAAAAAGTCAACTGTGTCCAAAGTCAGTTTTATGCAGATTTTGCAGCAACTGCACAGTACTCATTTTAAATTGTTGGGGTCTGATTTTTGGTCTACTTGCAGTCTTCTAGGTGGTCTTCAAGGCCACAAATCTGTTTTTAGCTCTAGATTATCTGATAAGCTTATAGATAAGCTCAAACATAGTACCTGTTTATCTGTTTCTGCCTGTGCAGCCCTTTGTTCCAATTAGGCCATTTTGATTTGATCTCCAACTTCTTTAATACTAGTCCTTAAGAGCTAAAAATTTGGATAGAGTATCTCTGCTAGGTGGTCTACAGATCTCCACTTCTGGTTTCCATGTTAGTTTTTTAGATAAGCAGTTTCATTAGCTAGAACATAGGGCCTGTTTCACTAATTTGCACAAGTATCAGTTTAGCTTAATCAGTTGTTCTCTGCTGTTTAGAGGTTAGGATTAGCTTACATAAGTTGTCTTAGAGTCGTTTTAGCATAACTCAGCTTGTGTAATCATTTGGTATCATCTAGTGCTTAATAGCTTATTTTCGTGCTTATTGCCCTAGTTTACTTGCGACCTTCATTTCTTCTACATATGCCCTTGTTTTTCTATTTTCATAGCTTTAGAATATCATTTTAGAATTTTCCTGTGAATTTCATAATTTTTAGACCTTTGTTTAGTATTTTTTCTTATTTAAAATCGGTTTTAATCACTTTTAATTAGCTTTAATTGCATTTAATTAAGAAAAGTTCCAAAATTAATTTTCGGTTTTCTCAGTTTAAGATAAATATAAAAGACAAAAAATATTTTTCTAGATTTTCTTAGTTAAATTTGTATTTTTAAATAATTTAATTAATTTTAATAGTTTTAAATTCCTAGAAAATTCAAAATAATCGAAAAATACAAAATAGTTTTGAAAATTCTATTTTGATATTTTAGATTTTTCCAAGTCTTAATTTTATTTTTCTAGCTTTATTTCCTATTTTCTTGTATTTTAGGTTATTATCTAATAGTTAAAATTAGTTTTAATTAATAATAATTAATTAATTAGTTATAAAAATAATTTTCTTTTTCTAAAATTTTCTTTTATCATTAGGATTGTAAAAATGTATTTCTCATATTTTTAGGATTTATATTGTATAAGTTTCACCTTTTTATTTTGTACGTTTACGTAATTTTTATTTAAACGTAAGTTTTAAGTTTTAAACAAACATCATTTTGCAAATAGTGATAGCGTTTATTTAATATTTTTTATCTTTTTAACTTTCTTTAATTTGCATTTAAGCCGTTGTAATTTGTTGGCTTTTTCCGTAGTTATAATCTATTCAAATCCCTTTTCATTCAAATCTCTCGATCACTGCGTTTGATAATCCATTGCATAGCTCATTTGGGACATAACGACCGGGAAACACTATACTCCCGGATCTTCATTGAGTTCGTTCTGAGCCGTTTTAAGCTTGTTACGGTCCGCCATTCACAAGTGGCGAGCTTGTGTGATAAAGCTTGACCGTTTTGTACGCATCAAATTTTTGGCGCCATTGCTTGGAGTCATGGTGATTATCTTCCGTCTAGCAGTTAGTGATTTGGATATTCACTCTTTGTTCATACAATCATTCGTATATGTTTATATTTTCTTATCCAAAATACAAAAACACTCTTCTCATTCCTCTTATTCGTTGATTCTACTTCTCTTACCCTCTTTTCTTGGTTTAATTCTATTCTTCGTATCCTCTCATCCATTTGATTCTCTTCTTAATCCTCTATATGTTTAATTCTTATGTCGACATTCGTCAACATCATCGTCACAAATGTGTGTGGCGGTGTGGAGGCCTAGTTCAGCGAATTTTGCAATTCGTGCGAATTATCCATCAAAATTATTTTCAAAGTTATTTCGACCACCCGCCACAACACGAAATACATTCTAATCTTGACAAACCGGTTCAAGCGTCGGAGCTACCCCAAGCACCCACCGAGGATTACGAGGACACTTTCTTTGAAGATAGAGCCCGTAATCTAATCGAACAAATTCAAGCCGATGAAAAAGGTCGAGAATTAGAATTGATTACGATGAACCCGTTCAAACACCGGTGACTAGCAAGAATGACTTGCCTAATCTTCACGTTTCTCAAGAACCAGAACCGGAGACCATAACGGAAGTGGTGGAAATTGCTAGCTCTCAGAGCACACCACTTGTCCCACCTCCTGATTTTTCAGAATGTTCTTCGAGACTTGATAGTCATTCGGATCACCATGTTGGTTTTGTTGATTCTTTGAATAAACTTATTCCTCTTCATAACTCTCAAATGCAATCGTTTATTCCTTGTGTCGGTTATGGTGAGCCTCTTTATGGTTCACCCTGTCGTTGGTGTACTTGTGTGCAATGTGGTAATGATATCCATAACGGGAGTTGTTTGTTTTGTGGTTCGAGGAATTCATTTGATTATGATCCTAATCCGAACTCATTTAACGACCCCTCAAACTTTTCCAATTACCCACCACAGCCCGACTTATCTTCATATGACCAACATTACTGCTGTGAATTTTGTGGAGGTCCCCACCAAGGATTTGAGTGTCAATCCGGAAACACGTTTGTCTATGAACAGTTTTCCAGTGATGCTCAGAGTTTTGGTTATGACCAAAATCCATATGATTCACCATTCCAGACTCAACAATTTCTTCATGTGAATCTTGTGGAGGTCCCCATTTCGATTCGATTGTCAAATAGGGAACCCATTTCCTTGCAACAATCATGACTCTCACATGTTTGATAATTTCCAACCTCCACAAGACTATACTGGTTCAAACTCCACCGAGCCGTTGTCTCAAGAAATCTCCGAGATTTTGAAACCACAATGAAAACACTTGATGATATGATTCAAAACTTTAAGAATCAAGTGAGTGGTGAAAAGACCATAGGAGAATTGCTGGCGAAGAACGAGAAGAACGAGAGGCTCGCAAATCTAGGGAAGAATTATTAATCCTAGAGCAAGCGGCTCTAAGACGTTCCCAATTTCTTAAGGCAGCTCTATATGATGATGACGAGGAGAGTTTTATCCTTTTAGAGATAATATTTCTCAACTCCTCGGTCGGTTGATATCCCAGCGATTGAGATTCCATCTCAAACAAGCGCTATCACACCCGAGATTCACACTCACTCTCTTATTATGGGGACGAGCATCTCGACATCGCTCTGAAAAGGAATCGGACGAATTCATAAAGTCTAGTGTTGAGAACCTTGTCCCAATCCCAAGAGAGTCACGGAATTCTTGATCATGTGTGATATCCTCCTCCTCTTGTCTTCCCAACGGATCATGTTGAGATGTTCTCCGATTCGATGATGATTCGTTATCTTGTGGAGACATCATTTATGTGGAAGATTCACCTTCCGAGCTTGTTAGCTTAGAAGAAGAGAATGATGAAGTTCTTGACCTTTGAAATCAAAGATGAAGCTCTTGAGCAACATTATTGAATGTCGGTCTTCTCATTTCTAAAATCGAGGCTTTCAAATAGAAACCTATTTCATCTCCTATCCCCATTAAGGATAGTGACATTCTTTCCGATGATTCTATTCCGGAAATGAAAGCCTCTGTTTTGATAATATGGGAGAGAAGATTAGTGGCGATACCACTTCTCATTCTCATAATTCTCTCCCGATTATGAATCATGTACATTGGAGGAGTTCACGGTGAACCCACTCATATCAATTCGAATATGATTCATTCACCTTCATGGAGTTCTCGGATGAACTCACTCATATCATATCTCCGCGGAATATGATAATTTCTACTTTGATCTAGACACTCCCATAATATGTCTTGATCAAGCAAGCTTAACTGATGAGATTCATGAGACTATGAATTCTCCTATTGAGGATGAAGAGTTAGTCATGATTTCTATCATGATTTTCTTTCTTTTCTTCATATATTCTGTCACTTCTCCTGTTCTTCACTCCTTCGGGAATGAAGACATTATCTTTGATCCCGGCATTTCCATGTATCATTTTTGAGCCGGCTCTATCATATCTCATCGGTGTGGAACTTTCTCGTGCTTCAAATGTTTGTCCAAACATCTTGAATGAAAGTCCGATGGAGATTGTTTCTTCCACTTTGCTTCCCCATGAACCAATGAATTCGGGGTCGAGTCAAGCTAGCGACTCGGTAATCAAAAACAGTAGCTTAACATGGGTTTTCACCCATGTGTTCCACCTAGTGTGGGGAGTTGCCCACATGTTATATATATATATATAAAAAAAAAAAAAAAAAAAAAAAATCTTCTTTCTAAATAATGGCGTAGTATTTCCTTTTCGTTCTTTGTTTCGGCATAACCGCGGTACTTTGAATATTGAGGGCAATATTCATTTCTAGTGTGGGAGGAATTCTCACGAATTTTATCATATAATTATACTAATTCCCGTTTTTGGCCAAAATTTTTTTTGGAGTAAGTGTTTTACACTTTCTCATTTGGTTATCGATCCGCCTTGTCTAAAAAACAAAGGATTGGCTAATCCAGAGCAAACGGCTCTTGGTAAAGATATCTCAAATCCGTTGACGGCAATTTGCCCAAAATTGTATGGTATTCATTTCACCATATCTTTAATTAGTAAAGAGTTGGCTAGCCCGCAAGTTTATGGCTTGTGGTAAAGGCGATGGAAAAACCATAATTGGTAATCACTCACCAAAGATAATATTGATAATTTATCTAAGAGTTGGCTAGTCCGAAGCAAACGGCTTCGGTAAAGACAAATCAAATCCGTTGGAAGTCGGTGGTTTGCTCAAAATCATATGGTTATCGGTGTACCATGGTTCTTACTTGAGCTGAAACATTTGGCTACTCGAGTAATGGATTTTGGTAAAGAGATTGAAATCCATTAGTTTTCTCAAAATATTGCTAGGGACTAGCAATAGTTTAGTGTGGGGCATTGATGAGTGTGTAAATACTCATCATTTTAATCAATCTGAGCGCAAAACGTTTGAAAATGCTCGAAATGCATCAAAATCTTGAAAATATTCCAAAATTGCATTTTATATGTTTCGGATGCAAAATGTTTAAAATCGGATGAAAATGAGCAAAGTTTGCATAGTTGGCGGTTCAGTCCTCAAGTTTCTAAAATTGTCAAAAATAGTCCACGAGTCAAAATTTCAAAGAAAAATCACCAAAGGTCCTTTTAAATCATAACTTGTCAAATTTAGTCCTTTGGTGAAAAATGTCAAAAGTTTGAGAAAATTACAAGAATGGTCCTTGAGTTTGAAAATTGGCAAAATTGGCCCTGAAAATTGCAAAATGGCAAGTTTGGTCCTGTACTTTTAAGAGTGTCACTTATGGTCCTTGGAGAAACTTTGCTTAATTGGCGAAAAGGTCCTTGCATTTTCGTAATTGGCAACTTAGGTCCCTATATTATTTAAGCCTTTAAACCCTTTTGGACCCATCAATACCACGTTGGACCTGTCACTATCCATTTTGGACCCCCTTGATATTAGCCTATCCAACAAACAGACGGTCAAAAGGCCTTGGCGCTCTTTTCTTTTTCTCTCTCGCAAACACCGCAAAACACAACCAACACACAATCCTCCATCACTTTATCTCTTTCTTGTTCCCCCCTCCTCCACTACATCCAAGAGGCATTAAATGCACCTCCTAACCCCTTTACTCAATCTCACAGCTGTTATAAGCTTTTCCCGCCAAAATTCAATCCAAAGGCCAAAAATGGTTCTGCTCATCCAATGGACAGGAAAGAAAGTGGGATTCAATCAAGGAAGTGAGAGAAAGCTTTTGGGTATAAAGAAGGAAGAAAAAGCAAGCAAAGTAGTTAGTTAGTTTTAAGTTTCTTTCCTTTATGTCGTTTTTCAATAAAATGTTGTAGTTTAGATTAAAAGTTGTAATTTCAAGTTCATATATATCAAACTCAGTTGTTTAACAAGTACAATCCAGTTTTAAGGTTTAATTCAAGGTCTCATTTATATTTCACATGTTGATGCTTACTGTTGAAAATTGCAAACTCATGTCTTATATCAAAGCTTCCAAAAGCTCATTTTATCATTCAACTCAGCCTATTTAAGCTTATTATAGTCTTTGGTGTGCCTGCTAATCAATTTCAAATAATTTGGATGCTTGGTCAACAAAAGTCAACCTGAGACTCAATGAGACTTGGTTTTGGAATTTGGGTGATGCAGATGATGATTAGGGTTGGAAATGGCTAAGTATAGTTGTTCTGTGGATTGGTTTTAAGCCTGCAAACAGCTGGACCTAAGTGAGTTTATATTTCACTTTTCATTTCAAGGCAATTTGCAGTTTTTGCTTATCTGTTTATCTAAGGTCTTTATTAGTTTAAATATGTTTATTTAGTTGTATTAAACATGATTAAGCTCAGTGTGATCATTGGTACAAGCTAGTGTAGTGTTTCTATCATTTTAGTTGCTAATCAGTTATATAAAGGGGTGTTTGGATTGCTTGATAATCTGTTGTTAGTGGTTTATACAGTGGGTTAAATCAGTAGCTTGGAGTTTGTTATAGTGATTACCAGTCCTATATGTACTTGTTTTGTGCCTGCATTCATCATAAGTCAAAATTGCATCTTTACTGTTCTTGTGATCTCACCTGTTAAAATCAGTTAGAGTAATCATCACATATAGGTTCAAAATCAGTAGAAGTAGCTTGCTAAAGTTCATTCACATCTTATTTCATCCATATCAGCTTTACATTTGACCTTAAATTTCATTTTGGTCAAACTAATGTATTCTTCAAAAGTCAATCGTGTCTAAGTCGGTTTATGCAGATTTTGCGAAGAATCGCACAAGACTCATTTTAAATTGTTGGGGTCTGATTTTTGGTCTACTTGTAGTCTTCTAGGTGGTCTTCAAGGCCACAAATCTGTTTTTAGCTCTAGATTATCTGATAAGCTTATAGATAAGCTCAAACATAGTACCTGTTTATCTGTTTCTGCCTGTGCAGCCCTTTGTTCCAATTAGGCCATTTTGATTTGATCTCCAACTTCTTTAATACTAGTCCTTAAGAGCTAAAAATTTGGATAGAGTATCTCTGCTAGGTGGTCTACAGATCTCCACTTCTGGTTTCCATGTTAGTTTTTTAGATAAGCAGTTTCATTAGCTAGAACATAGGGCCTGTTTATTTAATTTGCACAAGTATCAGTTTAGCTTAATCAGTTGTTCTCTGCTGTTTAGAGGTTAGGATTAGCTTACATAAGTTGTCTTAGAGTAGTTTTAGCATAACTCAGCTTGTGTAATCATTTGGTATCATCTAGTGCTTAATAGCTTATTTTCAAGTGCTTATTGCCCCTAGTTTACACTGCAGCCTTCATTTCTTCTACATATGCCCTTGTTTTTCTATTTTTCATAACTTTAGAATATCATTTTAGAATTTTCCTGTGAATTTCATAAATTTTAGACACTGTTTAGTATTTTTTCTTATTTAAAATCAGTTTTTAATCACTTTTAATTAGCTTTAATTGCATTTAATTAAGAAAAAGTTCCAAAAATTAATTTTTCAGTTTTCTCAGTTTAAGATAAATATAAAAAGACAAAAAATATTTTTCTAGATTTTTCTTAGTTAAATTTGTATTTTTAAATAATTTAATTAATTTTTAATAGTTTTAAATTCCTAGAAAATTCAAAAATAATCAGAAAAATACAAAAATAGTTTTGAAAATTCTATTTTGATATTTTAGATTTTTCCAAGTCTTAATTTTATTTTTCTAGCTTTATTTCCTATTTTCTTGTATTTTAGGTTATTATCTAATAGTTAAAATTAGTTTTTAATTAATAATAATTAATTAATTAGTTATAAAAATAATTTTCTTTTTCTAAAAATTTTCTTTTATCATTAGGATTGTAAAAATGTATTTCTCATATTTTTAGGATTTATATTGTATAAGTTTCACCTTTTTATTTTGTACGTTTACGTAATTTTTATTTAAACGTAAGTTTTAAGTTTTAAACAAACATCATTTTGCAAATAGTGATAGCGTTTATTTAATATTTTTTATCTTTTTAACTTTCTTTAATTTGCATTTAAGCCGTTGTAATTTGTTGGCTTTTTCCGTAGTTATAATCTATTCAAATCCCTTTTTCATTCAAATCTCTCGATCACTTTGCGTTTGATAATCCATTGCATAGCTCGCTGGGACATAACGACCCGGGGAAACACTATACTCCCCAGATCTTCATTGAGTTCGTTCCTGAGCCGTTTTAAGCTTGTTACGGTCTGCCATTCACAAGTGGCAGGCTTGTGTGATAAAGCTTGACTGTTTTGGCACGCATCAATAACGATGTGCAATCTTGCTTCTTCGATTACCAGGACACCAATTTGTCACCAAGAAATTGTAGGCCTCCAGAAGTACTTTTACGTGTATCTAACCAACCTGCGTAATCGACATCTGAAAAGGCTATTAGTTGAAAACCATAATACTTCGAATACCAGATCCCCAAATTAATGGTTCCCTTTAAGCATCGATTGATTCTTTTAGCCCAGAGAGGTGACGCTTAGTTGTTCTTGACTGATAACGGGAGCAAAGATATACAGCAAATACTATGTCTGGTCTACTAGCTGTTAGATACATGAGAGACCAATTAATACTACGGTATTTTGTAGGGTCAACAAGTTTCCCATGTAAATCAGTGTCTAGCTTAGTGGTTGCTGCCATTGATGTGTTATAGGTATCACATGTGGTCACACCGTGTTTCTTGAGAATATCAAAAGCATATTTGGATAGACTTAGGAAAATACCATGGGGTGATTGATGAACCTGGAGTCCTAAGAAGAACTTTAGTTCATCCACCATCCACATTTCAAAATTTTGATTCATTAATCTTGCAAAATCGTTTAAGTACTTTTATGAGTTGAACCAAAAATTATGTCATCAACATGAATTTGAACAATTAAAATATGTTTCTCGTGATATTGGATAAACAATGTTGGATCAACGGACCCTTTAATAAATTTATTGGCAAGCAAGAAAGCTGACAATTTATCATACTATGCCCATGGGGCTTGTTTTAGACCGTAAAGAGCTTTGTTGAGTAAGTAGACATGATTCAGATGATCTGTATCTACGAATCCCTCTGGTTGGCTTACATACACTTCTTCCCGTTGTTGACCATTCAGAAATGCTGTCTTCACATCCATTTGATAGACTGTGATGCTCATGTGAGCCACAAATGCTAGAAAACTTTGAACAACCTCAAGTCTAGCCACTGGTGCGAATGATTCTTCAAATTCGATGCCTTCTTCCTAACTATATCCTTTAGCCACCAAACGAGACTTGTTATGAATGACCGTGCCTTCAACGTCTACCTTGTTTTTCCAAATCCATTTGAGTCCAATAACATAGACCCCAGTTGGTCGTTCAACTAATTCTCATACTTCAAGACGTTTAAAATGATTTAATTCTTCTTGCATGGATTCAATCCAGTTGTTAAATGTCATTGCTTCTTTAATGTTTTTGGGTTCAGCATGACTAACAGTGAGAGCATAAATGCAATTTTCACCGTCTGTATGAAGGCATTTTCTCGTGATGACTGGTTGGTTAGGATTGCCAATAATGTTCACTAAATGATGATCTCTTGTCCATTTATGTGTCGAGGGTTGTTGTTGATATACGTTCTACAAATTTGGTGGAACCAGATTGCGTGCTGAGGATTTGGCAACATCTGGAATAGTGGATTCTAATGCGAATGGGTTAAAGAATGCATTGCCATCATAATCTGCAGGTGCAGGTACATTTTGATTAAGTGGATCATCAGCTGGTTCGTTGTCATTAGAGGCAGTTGTTCTTCTGTCATTGGAGACTCGATCGGTGGTGCATCAGCAACAATAGTTGTTGTGGTTTCAGGTGTATCAGGTAATGGATTTTGATTAGTTTGAGCAGCGGAAACATTTGATACATCAGGAGCACGTTGGTTGATATCCTCGTTGAATAGTGGAGCAAACAAAGTTTCTAATTGACGACGTGTGAGTTGAAATTGTTTATTAGTTGATGATTCAGGAAAGTTTAGATGGTTGAATACGAGTTCTAAGCTGTTTTGCTCAGAAGCCATTTTTGTAAGCTCATCGAAATTTACATGAATGGTTCCCATGATTTCCTAGTTCGACGGTTCCAAATTTGAAATCCTTTGGAATTTTCACAGTATCCAATGAAGAATCCTATGTCAGCTTTAGGTTTGAGCTTTCCTTGATCATCACGATCATTATTCGGATAGCAAAGAGCCCCAAACACATGAAAGTGCTTAATGTCATGTTTACGTTTATGAACAAGCTCATAAGGGGTTTTTTGTGGCCTTTTTTTTTTGGTAAAGGGGAGTAATCCTGCACCCTGGTAAAGTATATTAACCAAAAAAAATGAAGTACAACGGATGAGAGTGAGTCTCTCACCTCAGTCCCTTAGGACACTTACAGACTCGAATATAAGAATGACACACCATTCTTATAACTTACAATAAAATGAACCAACCAATAATGACAAAAGTACATAAACATTAACAATACTACTCAAGAACGACACTTGAGCCTTCTAAATCACTATGGCGGTCCACCTTAACTTCCATGAAGCATCCACGCAGAAAAATCCAGGCGACCTTCAACATACAATCTGTTTGTAGTGACAAACACCACAAACAAAACCACCACCATACCCATCATACACTAAATCCATAAACTACTACCCTTAGGTAATCTTGTAACTTGGATTTTATCAGCATTTTTTTAGCAGCATCCACTAACGTCCTGTGAGATATGGATGTGTGATGTGTAATTCTCATTGTCTCGAAGTATCCACGAAGCTTTTGATTTTTGAACTCAGTACCATTATCTGTTCTTACTATTCTGACTGTATTCTTTAATTGAACTTGAATCTTTGTAAGGAAGGTGATAATCATATCTAGAGCTTGATCTTTGCTTTGAAGAAAATAAACCCAAGTCCATCGGGAATAATCATCGACAATTACCAAAATGTAACGTTTACCATTTATAGTCTGCACGCTCATCGGGCAACATAAATCCATGTGAAGAAGTTCAACCACATGACTGGTGCGTTGTTCAGGTATAGAAGGGAAGTAAGCACGTATGCATTTTCCTTGTCCACATGCCAAACATAGGTAATCTTTTGAGTACCGGAATCTTGGAAGTCCTTTGACTAGTTTGTGTCGTGCGAGTTTAGTGATGGTTTTGAAGTTTAAATGTGAAAGTCGTTTGTGCCATAACCATGATTTAGTTGAAGTTGCTTTGGAAAGTAAACAGATTGGTGAGGAAGCAATCATGCCTGTCATGGATATAGTGTAAAGATGTGTCTCTCGTGTTCCTGAAATTAGATCGTTTCCTTCCAAGTCACGGACAAAACAAGTTTTCTCCCGAAATGCTACTTCCAAATCCCCGTCACAGAATTGACCTACTGAGAAAAGATTATGACCCAGTCCTTCGACATAGTAAACACGATTGATTTCGATGTTACCATTTATGTAGTCTCCATAGCCCATAATAGCAGCAAACTGATCATTCCTGAATCTGACAGCGCCGATGAACTTTGAAACAAAGTTTGCTAACAATTTGAGATTTCGTGTCATATGTCGGCTGCAGCCGCTATCAACAATCCACGTGACAATTTGGATCACCTGCAGTACACACAGACAACGAAGGTGGAATAGTGGTAGAGGTGGGACCCAAAAAGTTAGTGGGTTCCTTTACAGTTGTAGTACACATGGTAATAATTTTGGGTAACCACTTAAAACTAGGTGTACGTTGTAACAATCTCTGCCAAGTCCATCTAGTTCATACTTTTGTCTTAGTGAATTCGCAAGGTGAATACATCTTCCTAAGAGTTGGTATCGCAACTATGGGTTCATCTATGGCATTCTTAGAAACTACATATGGAACTTTTCCTAACACAGACTTAGAAGCTATAGTGCGCCTAGAGATAATGCCATTTGTATTTTTCCAAGTACGAGATATAATAGAATTTGCAACACAATTATCATGATTACCATACAGCATACTTTTACTACAAAACACATAAGAAGATTCAACATTTGCTTTCAAAGCATTCAAAGGTTTAACATTCATTACATTGCCTTTACTATTACATTTATCTAACGCAATATCTAAATCAGATGCAACATGATTTTTATTCAAAGTCCTAACATGATCTTCTACTTCTGGGGCTTCTAGTTTTCCACTTCTATGTTGCAAATTCCTATTCTTCGGTTGATTGCTCTTAGGCTGTGATTTGTTGATGATAGGAGTGGAGGCAACTATTCCTGTAGAAGTGGAAGGAGGCATATTAGTATCTTATGGTTTGTCGATAATGTGCTGCCTAATATCAACTTTAAACATTCCAGGAGCTATCACATTTGTTGCTAATCTTTCCTTTCTTAATTTTTGCTAGTTGCTCTTTTAATTCATTGATGATATGATTTTGTTCTTGAATTTTTGAGTTTAGGTTTCTATTTTCATGCATCATATCACGGGTGTATGCAACATGCTCATCGAATTATTTTGATGCTTGATTACATGTCTTTTTGAGAGAATCGAAAATGGTTTTGTATTCCTTTTTTACTTGTTCAATCTCTTGTTCAGATTTGAAAATTTGACATTTTAATGACGTGTTTTCATCATCCAGTCATTCAAGTTTTGGTTTCAATGTGTTTTCAACAGACTAGTTGAGTTTGTTTTGTAAAGCTAGCTCAAAATCAAGACTCTGAGTTTACACCAATGAAGACGTCGTTTGAGTTCAGAATTTCTTTTGACATTTTTCATTGTGCATCATCATTTTGAATCAAAATTCTCTCATTTTCAGCTTTTAAAATCTCAATATGTTATTTCAACATTTCATTTTCCTCTTTTAAATTTGAAGTATCATTATTGATTTCAGCAACATGGACATGTTCATAAAATGAATGAGAAGTATATAATAACACAACAAAGATAATATCATAACAAAGAACATCTTCCAAGAGTCGATCCACATGTTTACGAAGAATTTTCTTTTTATGTTTTGTATTTGAAATCGAGTTCTCAGTTGCATTGAAAGTGTTCATCATGGTGGCTACTTCCTTTTGAAGTTCCTGTTCCCAAAGGGTTGCACACAAACGCAAATGTTGCACATGAGGTGAAAATTGTGTTTAGAAAATTTGTCGTTTTTCTTTTTCGTGAGCAGATTGAAAAGTTGCAATTTTTATTTCAGAATTTCGTGTAATTGCTTATTCTAAAAACTTTACATCCTCCATAAATGTGTCAAAATACCGAAGTATCAGACATTTTTTGGGAAGAGTAGGTATATGTATGCTTTCAAAACAGGATGGTAAAGGTCCATTTATTTGTGAAACCGGTTGAACAGGACCAACGTCAGAAGATGAGTCATGAATTTCCAAAACATACCATGGTTGTTCTGTTTTCTCTTGTTTAGGGACAAAAGTTTTATAAAGATTTGGTAATTTTGAATAATCAAAAGGTTGATTATATTGTATTTTTAATCGACTCTCATCCTCTTGTTCCCATTCCTCCTCACAGTCATACACAACAACAAGAATAAGTGCATCATCATCTAAACATTCTTTACTGTAAATTTTTGGAATTTTCCTTGAGAGCTGTGTAGAGAAAACTTGGTGCTTTGAAGCCTAAAGCAACACATTTTGAACCATCAGGATTTGGTTTTAAGGTTAACATTTGTATTTGTTTAACTGACTCGCCAGTTTTGTATACAACATTTGTAAAATCTTTTAACTTTGCTTCCAAAGTGACAATTTCATCAATGTGAGAATCGAGTAATCTCCTGGATTTTTGTTTATGTTCGAAAAATCTTTGTTGACAAAGAGACAACTCCGAGTTTGTTTTTTGAAGATCGGTTGTCAGTTGTTCAATTTGTTGTTTTTGTACAAGTTTTTCGGTTTCAAATTTAGAAATCAAATCTTTATAGGAGGTCACCAATTCTATCATTTGATGTTGCAAGTCTTATTCTTTTTGTTGGGTTCAATAAATACCCAAACCCCTTTAATCTAGGATTTGAATAGAAAATAGCCCAAGTGTTTAGTCCATTAAACACTAATCAGGTCACTGAGTGCATAGCCTCTCAGTGAGTCATCTTCGGGATACTCAGTACGAGGCAAAGAAGAAGTCTCTCCACTCGATGAGGCGGAACTTAAAGGGTGAAGACGGGTCAAGAAGAAGATGATGGATTCGGTGGTGATGACAATAACTCACCGAATCCCTAAGACTACTCTCCAACTCTTACATCAAGACAAACTGAAGTAGAAGGCGAAGGATGTAAAGGCGAAGAAAAGCGGGACAAGGCGGGAAAAGGTTGAATCGAGATAAGGCGAAGTCCTTATCAACCAAAGTCAACTTTCCCGAATGGCAAAGATCGGGCTCGGTGTCATCACCGAACTTAGGAAAGTAGTCTTGTCTCTTACCAAGAATAGTCTTTATAATGAGACAAAATACATCGATATTTTGTCTTACGTATGATGTCGGTTGTCACTTAGGAAAGAGTCAAAATCATACATGTATAAATAGCATAAGAGATGGAGTGAAAAGGTTACGCTTGTGAATTGTAAAACACACATACACATGAGCCATCTTTTCACTCCTCCAATTACAACTTAGTTCTGAGATAGCTCGGTGAGCTCTAAGAGTTGTGCTCGGACTTAGCCCGAGCTTAGAGAGAGTCACCCAACTTTGTCATTTCAATCCCAAGTACTATTCAAGTACTTGGGTAATGTATCTTTGTTGATTTATATCTAATAAGAATATTATGTTGAAAATTCTTGAGTGTGTTTTCTTATATTAATTTCACCATAGTTCACTATTAACTTGTTTTATAAACTTAAAATTTGTTTTAAGCGATAGTGAGCGGGAACAACAAGTGGTATCGAGCCGGGCTAATTATAAAACTCGTTTTTTAGGCGCTCTAAAAGTTTTAAATTAGGATCCTAAATGGTGAAATTGATGTACCCCAACTAGTCGATAAAAGGGTGGAGTTTATTCAATTTGTTGCCCTAGACTTGAAGTTGGCAAATTCAACAAATGGAAAAAGCAAATGCTTTGCTATTTGATTGGGATGGAACCTTATTATATCAAGTGTATAAATGAAGGTCCATTTGTCCCAAAGATCTATGAAGGGTTGCCCAAACACAAGCTCGGTGGACCAGGATGAAAGGAGAGTGGTCAACCAGGACCGAGAGACTCAAAAGTATCATAATATCTTGTCTTCTGGCGATATCATGGAGTTCATTATAAGTCGTAGTACTGACTAAGCAAACTGGGATGACCTAGTTCATAGTCATGAAGGACCATCGATACCAAGGAAAGCAGGATAATGGACACGAAACTTGAGTATAACACCTTGAGGCTAAGGACTCGAAACTCTCTCTCAAACTTACACGGTACAAAACTCTTTTAAATGAACTGTCAAACGATGGTGTTAAGTTGTCCAAACATGAAATCAATGTTGGTTTTGTCAACGCCTCCACGAGAAGTGGTTGAATTTCTCTCGGGGACTTAGGAATGCTAATCATATCCAAAATCTTGAACTTCACGAAATTTATGGGAAATTTGTCTATGAGGAAAATCTCATCAGCAGACGATACCACGACTTAAAGAAGTCTCGAAAGTCAAGAAGTCCCCCACCACCACCTCATCACCAATATCAACTGCCTTCTATTCTAACAATGTTCAAGATTTTCGGGAAAATCGGATGATGAGCTTGATGAGAGATCAAGTGAGGAGTACCTAAATGACCGAACATCGAATTTGAGAAAAGGCACTCCTTGCTAACTCTCGAAGGTTTATAAAAGAAACAAAAGTTTTTGAATGCCAAAGCAAATGAGGACATCAAGGCTTTAAGTGTCACAAAAGAGGTCATTTGCAAAAGACATTTTTCAAAACAATTTCGAACCTCTTATAAACCATCGAGGTCAAATCGGTCCTCGAGCTTTAGCAAATTTCAACCAAAATCTATCGGTCTCATCAAAATTTTCAAAACAAATCAGATCAAAACAAAGCTGTGACTTTGAAGCTAAGTATAAGAAAGTCAAAGCTAAGCTTGCATTGCTCGAGGCGGTCCCTCGGAAACAACAAAAGTGTTCAATGCATGCGGGGTAAAAACAAAGGCCTTGTTCTTTGAGACCTTGATTGGGATGAAGAGCCGGTGTCATCGATGATGAAATGGTGCATGTCGATGCAATCGATGGCCCTCTCGTAAGAGGACAAGCTAGCGATTGGAAAGAATCATGCGAGAAATGGGGAATGGGTCAACATCACTATGAAGAAGGTAAACATCTTACTATCTATGGATGATGACTACGATTGGCGATCCTATATGAATTATCTTAATGTTGACCTTAAGTTCGTAGAAGAGCAAAGATTAAATCTCTTTTCAAAATACAACAAGCTAAGTTTTGAATTAAACAAGTGTAGAGATGAGCTGCTTATTTTAAAACAAGCCAAGCTTGAAACACACCTTGCAAATTCAAAACACCGAACTAGTTAAGAGAAATCGGGCTCTTCAAGACGAACTTAAAAGGAACAAGATATTCTTGATAGTTGGAATGCTAAGAATCCCAAGGTCTTTGATCTTGTGGGTGCCCCAAGAGCAAAAAGAGAGTCATAGGTGAAGATCATCTCACGACTCTGCAACAAAGACCAAAGTTCAAAACCATTTGTGTCTGGTGGAATGATTACCAACATGTTGACAACTCCAAATTCCGGTGATTGGATTGAAGGGTTAATCACGAGAGTAAGCTTCCAAACTTCGATTACGGAAGGATTCTTGAGCACGAGCCAAGCTCTTAAGAGCATGCTAGGACTTCGAGAGATGACCGGTGGTCTTGAACACATCTCGAGTGCAAGCAAAATCAAACACCGCTTCCACCCACGAAACCTCTTGAGGTCTTGATCAAGCTCGAGCTTACTACTCTAAAATTCAATCCTCACTCACCAAAGGAAAGATCCGGACTTGGTAGAACCATCCTTCAAAGACAAGCAAAATAATCCAACAAGAATCTAATCCTCTTGAGACTTCAACATCCTCTATCCCCACCTGAAGTCGACCAAATTCAAGAACTAAGCGAACTTGTGAGGAAGCTTCTTGAGAAAATGAAATCCATTGAAAAGGTCCCTGAACCAATCAAGGAGACAAAGTCGACTTCCTCCGGTTCCTCAAAGTCTAAGTCAACCTCCAAAACAAACAAAAGTGTGGTGTGTCATTATACCGGCCATACCATCGACAATCATTATAGAATCCTTTTTGCATGATGCGCAAAAGGATGATCACAGATCGCAGATCATCTACAGATGTCGGTCAAGCAAACTATACCAAAGTTGGTCATCAATATGCTTCATCCTCCAAAGTCGCTCCAAAGAATAGAGCAAAACCTTTTCCTCTGTGTCCTCACTGTGGGTTTAATGATCATCATCGGGATGATTGTCTCATGAATACATCTTTGTGATATATCGGTAATCCGACTCATGAGATATCCCAACATGACATGTCATTCATGCAAGGAGAAATTCCAAACAACCCGAGTCACCGAGTCATCCTCGACCTCTAAATGCAAAACACGTGGTAGCACTATGCACACAACTCTCGACCATGAGTCAATTGCAAATTTCAAAGAGACCTTGAGATCCAAGCCCACTAGTAAGTGGGTCACGAAGAGAAACTAATTCGGTTTACTACTTGTGCGAGACATGCCGGGAGCCTATTTGGCATCTAGGCAGTGGATGCTCGAAGCATGACCGGTGTGAAGGAATATCTGCACAAGTTTATAAAGGAACCAGGGACCCAAGGTAGTATTTGGTGATAATTCATCATGTCCCACTGAATGTTATGGTTCGATGGCGCAATGGAATAGTTTTCTCTAGAATAGCCTATGTCAATGGTCTCAAATACAATCTCATCGATGTCGATCAACTATGTGATGCTAAATACATTGTACAATTCAATGATAAACAAGGTACCATTTTCAATGCCAACAAGGAAGTTGTGTTGATAGCTCCTAGGAGAGATGATGTTTATGTGCTAGACATGTCAACACTCTCCCAGATGGAACATGTCTCTTTGCTAAAGCCATCGAAACTATCAATTGGGCGTGGCATAAGAGACTCTCACACTTAAACTTCAAAACCTCAACAACTTGGCAAAACAAAACAAGGTCCTTGGCTTACCATCACTGGTTTTGCAAAGACAAACCATGCTCGCTTTGTGAAAAGGTAAACACCACGAGCATCATTCAAAACCAAACAAAATTTCTCCATCAAAGCGCCTTCACCTCCTGCACATGGATCTCTTTGGACTGTCGGTCCCGGATCAATCCAAGATGAGAAGTATACACTTGTCATTGTTGATGAATTCTCAAGATACACTTGGGTATACTTTCTTTCCAAAAGAGTCGAGCGGTGATACAATAATGTCATTCATCGGAAAATAGAAAACCAAAATGACATTACAGTTAAACAAATCGAATCGACAATGGCACTGAGTTCGAAATCAAGAACTTGAGAGTTTACGTGATGAAAAGGAATTTCTTAAAATTTCTCATCTCCTTATACCCCGAACAAAATGGGGTTCTTTGAAAGGAAAACAGAACTCTCATTGAGGTCGCTAGAACTATGTTAAATGGCTCAATTTTCAAAACATTTACGGGTGAAGCGATCAAAGCGCTGTTACACTCAAAACAGGTCAATCATTGTCAAAAGACACAATAAAACCCCATATGAGATCTTCAAAGGTAGACTTCCTAACATCAGCTATTTTCATGTGTTTGGATGTCCTGTGTTCATTCATAACCACAAGGATCATCTAGGCAAGTTTGATGCAAAAGGCGATGATGGATACTTCTAGGCTACTCACCGATCTCCAAAGCCTTGAGGTTTTTAACACAAGGAGACAACAAGTTGAGAAACCTTTCATGTCACCTTTGATGAAAGCATTGAAAGTATCGGTTCACCAACACCTCGATGGAGGAAATAGGAATTGATGACTCATTAAGATATCCTCGATGAGTACAACACGAATTCAATTTCTCATATCAAGTCGATCTTGACATCTCATATTATGTCTTACCTCACAATCTACCCCAACCAACCATCGGTGAGTTCATTGATAATCAATCAATCTCTGGGTTAGGAAACACCGATTCAAATAATCGGGATCACCTAACTCATGAATCCCAACTGAACGAGACATCTCTATAGATGATCTAAATGATTCGTGACTCTTGCACCGAACTCACTTCGAACACCCAAGACATCATCAAGCTCGGATCCCGCACCACAAAGTAAGTGGACAAGAACTCGGGATATTGAGCTTGTAAACATCATTAGTGAACCCACCGAGGGCATTCTCACGGAAGCATGGTCGCTAATCTAGCTGCAGACTTGACCAATGAATGTCTCTATGCGATTACCTATCGGATATAGAACCCAAAATGTCACCGAGGCTCTAAAATACCCAAGCTGGGTTCGGGCTATGCAAGAAGAAGCTGCAGCAGTTTGATAAAAACAAGGTCATGACCTTGATCAAATGTCCTCGGGATGTAGTAGTCATAGGAATGAAGTGGGTTTCGAAACAAAGCGATGAAAACAGCATCGTCATTAAAACAAAGCCGACTTGTAGCCAAAGGTTCTGATCAACAAGAAGGCATTGACTATGATGAGACATTTGCTCTGTTGCAAGAATGGAAGCCATCGAATCTTCCTTGCATATGCAACATACATGAACTTGAGGTCTACCAAATGGATGTTAAAAGTGCATTCTTAAATGGTGATCTCAAGGAAGATGTGTATGTTCGGCAACCTCCGAGTGCTTTGAGGCGGTGAATTCCACGACTATGTCTCGTAAGCTTGACAAAGCCCTTTATGGACTTAAACAAGCTCCCGAGCATGGTATGAAACTCTCTCGGCCTTCGATACAAAACAAGTATGTCGGAGGAAAGATAGACAACACATTGTTTGTCTATAGAACCCAACAGGATGTGATACTAGTCCAGTGTATGTTGACGATATCATCTTTGGCTCAACAAACTACAAACTTTGCAAACAGTTTGAAAAACTAATGACAAAGAAGTTTGAAATGAGCATGATGGGGAACTTACATACTTTCTTGGACCGCAAATCGAACAAACCGATAAAGGAATATCCATCGACCAAGAGAAATACACGAAATCTCTTGAAGAAATATGAGATATTTGACTATGCCTCGGTGAAGACACCAATGGTCCCACCTAACAACCTTGGACCCGATCTCACCGGCAAATCACCAATCAAACTCATTTCGGAGGATTGTTGGCTCATCGATGTATCTAACAGCTACTAGACCGGACATACAATTTTCGATCTGTTTAATAGCAAGATATCACCAATCCTAAAGAATCTCACCTCACTGCAGCCAAAAGAATACTCGGTACACAAGAGAACCCCAAGCCTTGGACTCTATTATCCAAAATGCTCGGGGTTTGATCTCGAGGTTACTCGATTACGATTATCTTTGGTCAGAAGATGGATGAAAAAGTACCTCGGGGTCTGTCAATTTCGTGGAGGAAAACTGGTTTGTTGGAGTGCAAAGAAGCAACAATCGGTGGCTATGTCCTCACCGAAGTCGAATATGTAGGCTGCAGCAGATGTTGTGCCAATGTATTATGGATGAAAAGTCAACTCATTGACTATGACATCCATTACAAAATGGTGCCCATCTTACGTGATAACACTAGTGCAATTGCAATCTCAAACAACCCCGTCCTCTATCAAAGAACCAAACACATTGATATCGGATATCACTTCATTAGGGATCACATAATGAAAGGAGATATTGAACTTCATTTCATCCTCTTGAATATCAACTAGCCGATATCATCACCAAACCCTTGGATGAACCTACCTTGAGACGAAAGTCGAATTGGGAATGCTTGACATTGAAAGTCAAGTATCCGAAACCAATCTCGATAAGTTCTCTCAATTGGTTCATCCTCCTGAACACCCAAAATAAACCTCTCACCGAATGAGTAAGACTCATTCGAGGTACTGACACTTGACAAAGAGCATTGAATAAGTAACTAAATGATCCAAGTATCGCTTACTTTAATGTCCTAGGTTGGTAACTATGCCAATTTAATAAAGGAATATATGTCTCTTTGTCTTCTCACATCCCACTTGGCATTTAATGCCTCTCACAAAATATCAAATTGATATTTTATCTCGCAAAGGGCACTTTTACTTGCACTTTCGCAATTCCCTTGAAAACGGGATTTTATCATGGGTAATGGGTGGTAGCATTAAATGTGGAAATTCAAACGGCTTTCAAAACCGACTCTTAATATTCCCATTTGTGCACAAAACACCCCTCTTATCACACTATATATACCCTCTTCCAACTCAAACAAACACACACAAATCGTTTATGCAACAAAACTCTGTCAAAATCATTTCAAAATCATTTGTGTGTGCTCAATAACTCTTAAAAACCTCTTCTGGAAAACCCTTCTTGTAAACATTTACAAAAGTTTTTCATCACAAACTTGAAGAGATCTAAATACTTTGATTGTTCTAGTCAAAACATCTTTTTAAATCCTTAAATCCTTGTTAATGGAAATGGCTAGAACACAATCTCTCCAGTTTGCTTCTCAGTGGGTAGGGGATCTTACTAATGTTGAATTTAAAACAAATAATGTCATAGGAAATTTTGAATATCCTGAAAATGTCCCAACCTATAAAGACATTATAAAATTTTTATTCAACTGCCCACTTAAACGGCCTTTGTAAATGCCCTCAAGAGTGTACCCAAACTACCTCGGGGAGTTTTGGGCCATTGCTAGAGCCTTTGACTTGACACCTTCTCTCGATGAGAATAACCTTAGACCTCTCGGGAGTATCTCATCGAGTTCGGTCTAAATGGGAAACAATACACCTGGATTACAAAACGTTTTGCACTACAAGGTTAGATTATAACAAAGGTGTTTATGTCGCCCATCACGAACCCTCCACAGTGAAGGATGGGTTAAAACAAATCGTTTAGATCCTACTTTTTGGACAAGACCCTAGTTACTAAAAGCTCATTCCCATGGCTTGGAGGATCCTCTTCACTTTTGTGATTCGAGTCCTCGGCGGGAACCACTCATCCATGAACAAGTTAACTCTATTCGGTTGATGATGGCATCTTCTTGATGAATGGGGTCATTTGTCGACATAGGGAGATCATTTACAAGTGATCTCGTAGAACGGTTACTGAGCAAAACTAGGACGGCACGTTTCGTATCCTAGGTTTGTCTCTTGTGCTCTACAATCGTTCTTGGGTTCAAATTATACTCGGGATGAAAAATTTGGAAATTTACCCGCATCCCGAGCCCTTCAAATTTTCAAAAGGACCCATCCTCGTCACTCCCATTGAATTGACGGCCCACATGATTGTTGTAAACAATCAAAGTGGATCGATGTCTCAAACCCCGCTCAAAAAGAAAAGGGAAGTCTCGGTGGGACTAAGACTAAACCAAAGTCTCGGGGCCCGAGGCTTGAGAGCCTGACCAAGAGGCACAAAAGCCCGTGACCAAAAAGACACCCACCCACCAGCAACAACCACCCTAGTGACAACGAAGGACACCGATACATCATAGTCGGTGCCTTGGTCACACCTACTACTCCCCAAGATCCGGAGGAAACATACAACCACCGGTAGGGAGCGCCTTCCACAACGCCCGGTGATGACATTAGCAAATCCAAGCCTTTGTCCGAGGCGATCGATCTCTCCCAAAGACTCGGAGGAATCAAACAACCCGATAGGGATACAACTATCATCGACTACGCTAAAGGCATCGAAATGCCCACCGGTGTCTCGGGGTCACTGGGGACAAAGACTCGGAGGAAAGGAACAACCCGCCGATCGGAACCCACAACCAATCCTCGACACCGGCGAAGACACGGGAAGCGCCCACCGGTGTCCGAGGGGTCAACGGGGACAAAGACTCGAGGAAACATACCACCACGATATGGAACCCATCACCAACCCACAGTTAGCTGTTGTCGATGTCATTTGATATTATTCTCGAAGATGAACTTGCTTGATCGATGATGAAATCTTATCACCGGAGAAGAAATGGACGCCGAGGTTCAAATCGAACAAGAGCCTCGGCTGATCCGGAGGAGCATCTTGAATCACCAATCAAGCGACAATGATGACTCCTCTTCATCCATCGATGAATTTGAAAGATTTGATAATGTTCTCCCACTCACCGAAAGACAACTAGTTCGGTGGATAACCAAAGCTTCAAGAAGGTTATATTCGGGGTCACCGACACATTGTGGGAGCAACACACCGAGGTCAGCTGCGAGTTATCTTGATCTAAAGGTCAAGTACATGGCTTTGATGAAAATGTTCATGAGCATAGGGATCGATGTATGACAACATTCACCGATCGGATGAAAACATGGCTAAATTCCTCGGGCATCTTGAGGTGTTGGTACCACGATAGATGAAATCGTGGAGTTTGTCAAAGAAGACCCAAAGACTCAACTCTAAAGTCTTTGGAGGCTCTTGAGGAGCACTTGAAACAATCCTCAAACCTCACCGAACTACTCAACATGCTCAAGTCTGCAAATGTTCGTGGTCTTCCATCCTCGATCCAGTCTCTTCAAAATACATTGGACTCTCTAAATACGCAGTGGCTACCTTAGCTCAAGCATCCTCTTCTCGGCCTCGGACTCTTGGGCCTGAATGACCGCCTGGAGGTTTCTCAAAGCTAATTTGGAAACTAAAGTCACCGGTATTCAATCGCACTTCGACATCAAGGCTATGATCTCGAAATTTATCGGGCCTTCAAGGCTCGGCAGCAGTTCGGGGAGAATATTGTCAAGACACTCCTTCTCACACCGAGGGGAGCCAACACCACCATGTCGATGGCTCAAATCTCATCATCCCCACCAGTCTCGTAAACACCTATCTCATCAATCCCACCAACTACATCATCAACAACAACATTGACATAATCACTCCAATAACAACAACACCACCACCCCGGTAGCAACTTCATCTTCCCAGGCGGGACAAAGGAAAAGGCAAGTTGGCAACTTCGAGCTGAGAAGATTCCCTATAAAATCGGCGACATCAATACACGCTCACACAAGAACAAATGAGTAAACACCTTGCTAAAGAAGAAAAAGGTTGAAACAAGTCGAGGAAGAGAAAAAGAACAGAAAAGCACCGAAAAGGTTGTCGCCAAGAAGTCGAAAATATGGGATTAGATCCAAGCAAACTTCAAAAGGGTCGAGGCGGGGCAAAGTTCAAGGAAGCTCAGCGGCTCGGATGGTCGCAATGAAAAGCGTTGGAAGAAAAGAAGAAGAAATCAAGCTCTCGTGCAAAGCGTAATTGAGGAGTACAAGCGGGCGATGACAAGTCAAGGCTTCTGAAAAAATCACGGATGTCGAATCATCCCCAATACCAAACCACCGCCATGAGCGTCTATAGAGGGGTTGATAAAGACACTTCGAGGTCCATGATCCCTCAAATTCACCGACTTTGGGATCACTTGAACTTGATGAGCTTGGCCCAATCATTGAAAAGAAGAAGAATGCGGTGGTTAAGGACCGATGAAAATGCTCGATAAAAGATATGAAAGATCGAGAGATTGTCCATTTAACCGGGAATTCGGTCGCTTTAATCGCACCTCAAGGATCTCAACCACAATCATCCACCGGCAAAAGGAAGAGAGTTGAGTTCCAACACGAGATTAAAGTGCACGATGACCGAGTGTAACAGGAGTACTGAAGGGTTAAATTTGTAAACTGTCTAGTGATAGAGAAGCTCGAAGAGGGCTATTCCACATTGATGTCTATGGAAACCACCTTTTCAAAGATGGAGTGACATTGATCGGTGGGTGTAGCCGCAATCTTGAGCTACATACCGGTGGCCTCTCAAATCAAAACCCAAAAACATCGGGTTACGCCAAGACCGAATGCCAAGATAAGAGAACCCCGACAAAGAAACACTCCTAAAAAAGAAGCCTAAGCTTGAAGCACTGGGGATCCATTTCAACTGACATCATTTTGATTTATCTTTTGTACTAGTGATAGGAACCTTTTGTAATTTGATCAATAAATGATGTATGCTTTGTTAAAAATACTCAGTGTTCCTTATTGTATTCATTAGTACATTCAGTGTAGGAAGAAGCCATTTGCTCACTTACACTGATCAATCACTTAGGCTATTTGTATATCTAAATAGGGGGAGACTGTTGGGTTCAATAAATACCCAAACCCCTTTAATCTAGGATTTGAATAGAAAATAGCCCAAGTGTTTAGTCCATTAAACACTAATCAGGTCACTGAGTGCATAGCCTCTCAGTGAGTCATCTTCGGGATACTCAGTACGAGGCAAAGAAGAAGTCTCTCCACTCAGTAAGGCGGAACTTAAAGGGTGAAGACCGAGTCAAGAAGAAGATGATGGATTCGGTGGTGATGACAATAACTCACCGAATCCCTAAGACTACTCTCCAACTCTTACATCAAGACAAACTGAAGTAGAGGCGAAGGATGTAAAGATCAAGAAAAGCGGGACAAGGCGGAAAAGGTTGAATCGATAAGACGAAGTCCTTATCAACCAAAGTCAACTTTCCTGAATGGCAAAGATCGTGCTCGGTGTCATCACCGAACTTAGGAAAGTAGTCTTGTCTCTTACCAAGAATAGTCTTTATGTGAGACAAAATACATCGATATTTTGTCTTCTCACGTATGATGTCGATTGTCACTTAGGAAAGAGTCAAAATCATACATGTATAAATAGCATAAGAGATGGAGTGAAAAGGTTACGCTTGTGAATTGTAAAACACACATACACGCAAGCCATCTTTTCACTCCTCCAATTACAACTTAGTTCTGAGATAGCTCGGTGAGCTCTAAGAGTTGTGCTCGACTTAGCCCGAGCTTAGAGAGTCACCCAACTTTGTCATTTCAATCCCAAGTACTATTTCGCAAGTACTTGGGTAATGTATTCTTTGTTGATTTATATCTAATAAGAATATTATGTTGAAAATTACTCAGTGTGTTTTCTTATATTAATTTCAGTCATAGTTCACTATTAACTTGTTTTATAAACTTAAGCTGTTTTAAACGATAGTGAACGGGGAACAACACTTTTACATATGATTTTTGAAATGCAACTTCAAAACTTTTTTCTCTTGTTGCTTGATTTTCAAAATTTGTGAGTTGGAATATACAGCTCTCAAGTTCAGCCATTAATGATGCGATTTTGACTTTTAAATCCTTGTTTATTTCAATGCATTTTCAACTTGGGATTGGTGGTCAAGACTAAGGCCATGAGATCTAGATTTGGAGCATGCGTAGATTCATTTTGTTCAATTTGATCATTGTTATATTCTTCAATTGGATCATCTAATGTAACAACAGGGTTAATCTGGTCATTTTCTTGAAGAGATAGCGGTGAGTCATCTTGAACAAATTGCTTCTTGTCATGTGCAGATGCAGATGGTGACACAATTTCATGTATGAGACATGTGCTTGAATTGGGTACCTGAGACAGGCCATCAGTATCATAGACTGGGCATGCATCACTCATATGAAGTTCCTGCATCTTAGCCATTAAGACGACTGCAGCATTGGCTTCCAAATCTTCCATGTCATCATCTGATGCAACATCAGCCGTAAAACTTTGCTCCTTGTCAGACAGAGTTACACATGCTTCATCTTTAAGAGCTAACAGTAATGCCTGCTTGTGATATTCACTACCCCTCCGCTTTGGTTGTGGACAAGCATTAGCCAAGTGACCCGTTCCTATGCAGTTGTAGCACCTAATTTATGCATTACTAGTTGTTGCATTCCCAATTTCAGTAATCTAAACCTTTCTCTGAGGAGCACCCATGTGGTTGATATTTACAGTAAATGCTTGCCAAGAGCCTGTATTCCTAGTATAACCACCAGTAACCCCCTGACATTCATAATTTCTATTCTGAACTTCAATCTTTCGACCCTGTATCACAGCCTGATTTCTAGTGTTGGACGAGCTTCGGAGATGATTGTTAGATGGATTAAATATCTCTCAAAAGCTTTTTCAATAAGTGCAAATCCATCAGTCAACTCTTGGAATGCATCTGCATTTGGATCATTTGCTTGTCCATAGTACATGGTGTCGGAGTTGTTGTATTGAACCATTTGATTAGAATTTGATTGGTATGGGATGAGTTGGTTGCTGGATTTTGATTAAGGATGAGTTAAGCTTTGTTGTTGTTGGACATAAGCGTTATTTGACATTGGAAATTGTTGAGATTGAGCCATGAGTGCAAGTAAATTCAGCGTGGTGACGGTTGAAACATTACACACATAGCACAATCTTTTGCAACTTCTGATTATGATGCTTCATATAGTCGTACACCAACCCGTGTTTGACTTCATGGAGATTCTTGGTTTGACCAAAAAACATGACGTATTTTTCCCAATCTGGACCTAACGAATTCAGAAACTTGGTGTTGATGGAAATCTTAGGCATGTTCACATTATGTCTATCCAAGTAATTGAGGATGTCTGTATACCGATGGTAGTATGATTCCAATGATTCTTACGTTCTAACAGTGAACGTGTCATAAGAGTGATACAACTTAGATTCCGTGTCTTCTTGATTCAACTCAGTTCCTTCCATCAAGAGATGAATGTTTTCCCACATTTCTTGTGCAGTATTTTTAGAATCGATGCTTCGGAATATTGGATTCGGCATTCCCAAACAGATGCATTACATAGCAAGTTGATCTGCTTCCACCTGTAGGATTTGATCTGGGGTGAGATGACTCTCAACTACAGGAGTTGAAGTTGCAGCACGAGGTGGAGTAGTAGTGGGATCACCTGGAACCATTATACTAGGCCAGGGGTATGGTCCTTCAAGGATAACACATTTGAGATGTTTATCATTATGTTTCCTTAGTTCAATAAACCTTAAGAATATGCTTGCCCATTGAACATAATTTACTGGTGTTAGCATGGGAGGTCTGTCAAGAGAACCTGCTTCATGGACTGATTGTTGACTAGTGAGGGCTTCACACATCTGTCCAAACCAATGTGGTTACTTTGGAGTGATACCAGGAAATGGTTATTGCTGAGGGTATTGTTGTTGCTGTAGTTGCTGGAAAAATTGTTGTAGTGAAGGTTGTTGTAGTTGATTGAATTGTTGATGCTGAGGGAAATGTTGTTGCTGAGGAGGTTGTTGTTGCTGAAGGTATTGTTGAGGAAAATAGTTGAAATGCGGTGGTTGAGACATGATACTTGTGTAGTTATGATGGATCTTATAGACGGTTGAGAAGTATATTGTAGTGTTGATAAGTTATTGTCCTTGAAGTGTAATACAAGTTCCTAGAAAAGTTACTCAAAAAGTTTCTCAAAAGTCCAGTAGAGTACTCGAAAGTTCACTGTAGCAGGTTACGCAAAACTTTTGAAATTACTCGAAAGTGAAGTTACTCGAAACTTGCAACTTACTCGAAAGTCAAGTTACTCGAAACTTGTAACTTACTCGAAAGTTAAGTTATTCAAAAACTTCTTTCTAATTTGTATGAAATAGAAGAATTCCAAAGAGTCAAAGTGTTTTTCTAACTTATACAAGAAAGAATAACATTGAGTAATCCAAAATTCTAGGAGAATCCGCGTGAAGAAGTTACTCGAAATTTTATGGTATTAGTTGCTCAAAACTTGGTCAGAACAAAGATACTCAAAACTTAAGGATTTTGGCACTTACTCGAAAGTTGGACAGTTTGTTCAAATCACTTAAATTCGACCAAGAAGAGTTTGTAACCACGATTTTCTTGTACAAGTAGCTTAAAACACTAAAACTAAAGGAAAGTAGGAAACTTTAACACTTTAGATAATTTTTGAAGATACTCAAAAATATGTAGAAAACGATAAGTACACTTTCGAAAATCAAATTTTAGTTATAAAGCTTGTAACTTTATTGTTTTAAAAGGTTTGCAACACTAGTTGTAATCAAAAGAGTGCTAAAACCAAGAAAGAAACAAGAAAAGAACCAAAAACTAAAATAACGATTGAAAAAATAATAACTTTAATCTTGAAAAACAACATTTAACACCTCAAACCATCTTCTAGCGATTGATACCACTTGTAGGTTCTAAAATATGTAAACTAACACAATATATCTAGTGATAGAAAGTATAGAGAGAGAAAGAGATGAGAGGATTCATGAGAAACATAATAAGGAAATATAATATTGCAAATGAACAAACCAACCTCATAAGTTAGGTTTACAATAGTATTTATACTACATAGATTAGGGCAATGCCCATATTTAGTCTTTCTAGAAGGGTCTTAAGGCCCATGGGCTTACTACATAGACCTTAAGCTAATTACATACATATTAGCCCATAATTATGACAACCTATTACATAAATAAGTGACCGACACTTTATATTGATTGCACGTAATCCCAACATTTAAACTCTTGGCTTAGGTATTCAACACCTCTATCGGATCGAAGAGCTTTAATCTTCTTTCCTAGCTGCAATTCTACTTCAGCTTTGAAAACCTTAAATGTTTCAAACACCTCATTTTTATGTTTAAGCAAGTAAGCATAACCATAACGGCTGAAATCATCTGTAAATGTTAAGAAGTAGCTAGCACCTCTCCTTGACACATGTCTAAGTGGTCCACACATATCAGTATGTATCAAACCAAGTAGATTAGAAGCCTTTTCCATACCATTATTAAAAGGTTTCTTTGTCATCTTCCCAGATATACAAGATTCACATTTATCAAATGATTCATCATTGATACTTTTCAAAACCTATGGGCACACTGGAGAGACTTTGTGGAATAAGAGCTTAGGGGTTCGAGTCTTGGCTCGTGGTCACTCCAATTGGTGCCCCACTAGGCCAGGAGAGTTTCCGGAGCTATTCTTTGTAGGGTGGACAATGGCTGGTGCCAAAAGTCAACCGGGGTCAGGGTGTTCCTGCCAATCTACACCTTTTGTGGAATTGATACTTTTCAAAAGCCCATCATGTTGTAGCTTTTTCATGCGAGTCTTGCCTATGTGGGCAAGTCTACAATGCCAAAGATAAGAAGAATTCAAGTCTGACTTTATTCTCTTATTGATGTTAAACATCAAATTATTTTTATTGGATACATTATCATTCATGTCAATCTCAAACACACCATTCAAAGAAATAACATTAAAATAAAAAATATCATTTAAAGAAACAGAAATTCCATTACTAGTGAATGTGTGAAAAAAACCAAGATCTAACAATAAAGAAATTGAAACAACACCTCTAATAATAAAAGGTGCGTAATGAAAATTGTTTAATGACAATACTAATCCCGAAGGTAAAAAAGTAATTTAAACCCTCCTATGGCTTCACCATCTGCTTGTGCTCCATTTTCCACGTGCAGATATTGCTCCCCATAGGCCAGCTTCCTTTCAACTCTAAACCCTTGCAGTGTATTACATATATGAATACCGCATCCAGTATCATATACACACGAATTTATTTTATGAGTTAATGTAAATAATTTAATCATAAAGAAGTTACCTGAAGTATTGGAGACCTACCCAGACTTCTTGTACTTATTAGTTCGTAACTCTTCAAGATAGAGAGGACAATTTCTCTTCCAGTGTCCTACAACATTACAGTGGTGGCAAGCCTGATCCTTTTTGGGATTCTCTTTCTTCTTAGGACGGTATTTCTTAGGTTCAGGTTGATAGGCCATAACTTGCTTACCCTTATCAGCCTTTCCTTTGCCTTTACCCTTCTTGTTCGCTTGCGGTTTTGGCTTGTTAATCATACCACCTTTAATAGCAAGTGCCTGCGGTGTAGGAGCCTTTTTAGGTAATCCTTTTTCATATTCAATGAGAATGCGTGCAAATCACTCACTTTCTTCCCCACGCATTGCATATTGAAGTTGCACACAAAACCACCAAATTCCTTGTTTAGGGATCTATTGATTAGGCCAACAACAAATTCTTGCTCATAGGGTTTGCCAAGTGCCTCAAGTTGGTCCATGTAACTTTTCATTTCCAAGACATAAGCACTCACAGATTTACCATCTTCCTACTTACAGCTGTGTAGAGTATCAATCAAATCATACAATTCTACAGTTGCAGGTTTCTCAAACATACGTCTAAGTTCGTTGAGCATGTCATAAGGGAAAAAGTGCTCAAAATGCTTTTGAAAAGCAGGTGACATCATTCCAAGCATCATGCAAGCAACATCATTGTGTTTCTCATACTCAACTTTCCATGCTACTATTTCTTCTGCATATGCAATAGCAACAGGTTCAGCAAGACAAGGCTGATTCATATAATCTAGTCTTTTGGCCACTCGCAAGACAATTCTCAGCGACCTATACCAATCATTGAAGTTTGGGCCAGTTAATTTTTCTCGCTCAAAGAATTTTTTGAACGCAAAACTTGGAGTAGTGTTATCGGTTTAAGCCATTTCTACAGAAAAAAGTTCAAATATTAGTATTTTCGAATTTTTTTCAAGAAAATAAAATACCCAATGAAATATTCATATAACTATAGAATTTTCTTGGAAACTAGAATCCAAATTGACATAATTTCATCACATCAGTTGATCTGCTAGTAATGAAAGTATTCAACAAGGCGATTGTCGAACAATAATTGACAAAAAAAATTTCAATTCCTAGATCATTATAGGATTTACAATTGCCAAAAGTCTATTTGCAATGTAAGCATGTTTCATCCCCATCTCATGCCTTGAGTTATAGCTCTCACTAAATAACTCAATTAAGTTGTCTAATTTAAAAATCAGTAAATGTGTCTAGTTGTGGTCTCATGCAACATGAAGATTTGCCTTTCCATTGCAATCTAGCTAATTTCTCACATAACGTAAATTTCAACTTCAAGTGTTCTTTTAATTAGATGGCATAAACTTAAATTTTAAGGGTACTTATTTTGATTTTGGTGTCAAATCATTTATGTACAAAGTTGTCATGCATTCATCTTGTATCATATGTTTAAATAAAAAACTTTTACTAACTAATTTCTTTATTAAGCTTAAATCAACAAAGTTTTGATCGAAGAATTGGTTAAACCAATATTTCCTTAAGATGCTTCGCACATTAAATTGCCGTAGGTAGGTCCATTATGACGTAAGCGCGAAGTGTATTAAAAAACTTCTTCTTTCGGGTCATAATTTAATGCGTACCCTCCTTATACCTCTCACACATTTTGTCAATAATGGGTGAGCCTTTCTAGCTATTTGGTATAATCACATCAATCGACTAAAATTTTAAGATTTAATGTTTAAAACAAATCAAATTTCATCATTGTTTAGTCCAGTTTATTTTTTCTATTCAAAAATTACCCTTTGCTTACAATTGTCAAAACAAAAATAAACAAACAAGTAAAATAAAAAATAAATAACTAAAACAATGCGCACATAACTTAACAATTAATATGTGTAAATAAGTAGCCACATGCAAACTTATTCGATAAAACCTATTAATAATAAATTCTAGGTTCAAATTATGCATATATATTAACTAAGGCTTTCACTTACAAAGGCAAGTGAGCCATATACATCGACTAATCGATTGCGTAAGCCATAGTTAAATATATACCAAATAGCACGTAATTAATTCACTAATTTAATTGTGGTCTTCCGTAATTCAAGAATTATCAATAATTACATGTGAAAAAACTTAACAATTAATTCATATAAAACAATAATCCATGACAAAAATGCATGTTTCATCATGGATTCTACATAAAAACTATTACAATCGGTTACAAGATCGCATACAATTAATGACATACAATATATTCATTAATTAACACACAAATATACATGTAATTCTAGGTTTTCTAATTCAATTAATAAACAAAACCAAAAAAAAAACCCTGATTTTTTTTAAATAAGTAAATCGGCCCAAAAAAAATTAGGGCTTTCGATTTTTTAGGCAATCGCCCCCACCCCAAAAACAATTAGGGTTTCGGGTTTTCAAACCCTAAAATTCGACATATATACAAACACAATACAAATATTCGTTTTCTATGTGTTTCAGTAATTAATTACACATTATAATGGTCTCGTGATACTACTGTTAGAATTAAATAACATGACAATCATAAATTTAAACACAATAAACATCAAAGTACATGCGGAAGCGTAGGAACATATAATTGCAATTAATTAACTGAAAAATAAAACGTATGCGTATCTTTTGCAATTCCAAGCTAGCACAAATCGGATCAAGATTAAAACCCTAATTAGGGTTTATGTGGATTAACGAATTGACCCTTACCTTTTTTTTAATTCAATCCAAGATACAAACAATAGTGTGTTTGTGCCACGTTCTTGTACACACGTACTAATACCGAATTAAAGAGAATGCTAGGTCAATAAAATACAAAACGTTTTTGTTGATGCAATAAAAAATCCGAACACCCCTATAGGTCTAGGGTTTCGGCCGAGCACCTCAAAGAAGAAAAGAAAACAATTTTAGGGTTTAATGTGTGTACAAAAGTTATGAAAACAATAAACCCTTGCCCTTGTATATATAGCATGACAAAACTTCGGGAACAAGTTAAGTTTTGGGTTGGGTTTCACCCTTGGCCAATCGATTCTAATACTCTAAGTGGTTCTAGAACTTTTTTGTTCTCTATTTTTTCATCTATAGTCATTTTCTTTATCCGTTAGTCAATTTCCGTTAATTACTAACGGTCGTTAGTCGTTTTGTGTTTTTAATAATTAAATTTAATTTTTTATATTAAATTATGAGTGAATTACATAATTGGTCCTTAAGGTTTACCGGATCTTGCATATATTGTCATTGTGTTTTTTTTTATGGGTCATGTCCTCGTGGTATGCAAAAATTACGAGTCATGTCCAATTTACTAACGAAGTTTAAACTACTTTAAAAAAGGACTAACGTGATATAGATGCATAACGTGGGGGCCTAAAATTGTATATGTGAAACCCGGTAAACCTTAAGGACCATTTACGTAATTAACTCAGAAAAAAATATAAAAAATAAAGGAAAAAAAGCTACAAATTCATAACGTACTTTTAAAAAAAAACACATTATGCTCTATCTACTTCACTTATTGTCATAATAAATAACCGTGTTCATTTTATTCGGTTATTTTCTGTCCGTTTTTATCCGTTTTCGTAAATCGTCCATTTATATCTGTTTTCATTTTAATCTGTCCGGATAAAAACAGATAAAAACGGATAAAAATGGATAAAAACTGTTTGTATTATCCACGTCAAAACGGATAAAAACGGACAGAAAATAACCGAATAAAATGAAATCGGTTATGTATTATGACAATAAGTGAAGTAGATAAAGCATAATGTGTTTTTTTTGTAAAGTATGTTATAAATTTATAGCTTTTTCCAAAAAAAAAACTTTAAAAAAAATATAAAAAAAATTATTATACGTAAATTTTGGGCTTATGTACAATGTGAGGGCCTAAAAAAACTTATGACAATCGGTTATGTATTATGACAATAAGTGAAGCAGATAAAGCATAATGAGTTTTTTTGTAAAGTATATTATAAATTAATAGTTTTTTTCCAAAAAAAAAACTTTAAAAAAAAAATAAAAAAATTATTATACTTAAATTTTGGACTTATGTACAATGTGAGGGCCTAAAAAAACTTATTTCTTTTTTATATATATATATTTTAAAAACATTATACTTAAATTTTGAGAACTTATTTACAACGTGAGGCCTAAAAATTTTTATTAATACTTGATAAAAACTTAAAAAAAAAAAAAAAAAAAAAAAAAAAAAAAAAACTTTAAAATATATATAGACTGATCCGGCTGGAGGTGGAGGTGAAGGTGAAAGCGGTAGCAGTGGTGCTGCTGCCCCTGAGAAGGAAAACATAAGGCCACCAAAGGACGCGTAGCAGCAAAGCTTTTTGTCTTGTCAAGAGGGAAGCAGAGTTCATGGTAGCACATGGATTGGAGCAATGGTGGTCGGATGATTTGGAACTTGATTTGGCTTTGCAAAATAGTAAGCTTATTAGCAAGCAACTTAAGTCGTTGCACAGCCTTCCTCCTTGCTCCACCAAAAACAGTCGATGATGTTGCTGATGCTTTATTGAACTTATAATATATTGTTAATTACTAAGTATTTTTGTGTAGTCATCAAAGTTTTTTTTTATAAAAACATTTCAATAAAGTATTGGATTTTTGGGCCTGCAGATATTTTCGTACCAATGTATTTCGTTTTTTTATCGTAGACGAACTATTCGTTCATTGCAGATACCTGAATGAAGTGTAAGAATAGACAGTTCTGTTAATGAGTCAAGACTTGTTTTGTTTTTTGGTATTTTTCCATTTACCCGTTTGTTATTGATTACGATACAAGTGTGCTTATTTTTATCTATATGTTCAGATTCATTATTGTCATTAAAAGTTAGTCAACGGGTTACAATGATTTGTAGCTGTTAGTGAATAGTGACTTTAAGGTTGTTTCAACTTATTTATGAAAGACAACTTGCCTCATGAAAAGCTGCCTTATAAGATTATGAACTTTGGTGTTAGTCATGCCATCCCACTTGCTCTAAAATAAGACAATCATCGAATTCTAGCATAAAACACATTTTAAATATAAACATTTGAGTGATTTGAGGCAACATCACTCTTTGGTTTTGAGTCTTCTGCAACTTGTAATAAACCATTGTAATAGCTTTGCTCTTTTCATGCCTCTATATTATTCTTCAGGCCATATCTGCAAATGGTCATAACTGCCTACAAACCACAAAATAAGAAATGGTCATATGAAGAAAAGTATAACTTATATGCAATTTGTTACTTGTTAAATGCCAACAGCAATAGTCTGGTAGCCATTTAGGAAATTATTTATTAACTGAAATTAAACGAATGTACACGGTTTTATATGTTAGATCCTCTTATACATCCAAGAAAAACACGTGGCACTTTTTGATCAAGACATATCACCCGATTGGTGGACCAGAATAAATAGACGTGTTCATTGGTCAAAACTTGTCCACGAGTTTGAACTTTGAACCTATGTTTGGCGCAAGGTTTTTAAAGGCTTATTAAGGTTCGGGCTTTTATAATAAGCCGTCTTATGAAATAAGTCTCATTTGTCACATAGACTTATAAAGGTTTAAGGTTTATAAAATAAGTTATAACCTTCTATAAGCCCAAGCTTATAAAAAGAGGCTTAGAGCATGTACATTGATAACTCAAGTTATAAAATAACACCAGCCACGTCAGTGTCACATCAGCTTTAACATTTCATATTAACATCCCCAAAAAACACCAACATCGATAACATCACAAGCTTTAACATTTTTTTTTTAGCCCTATAACGGGCGTTGCCCAACTAACGCAGGTCCTCCAACTCTTCTTTAGCGCATGTCCTCCAATGGTGATAACGGCACTAACGCCGTTAAAGTGTTCCATAACGCCGTTATGGCGTTAACGTTGGGAATGCTCTTATAGAAGCTTATAGCTAGTTAAATTACCTAAATACCCTTCAAAATAAAATGAAGTATCTCGTAAATGCCGAAAATATATGTGAATTTAATTTGATGTATTTTTATGCGATTACATTAATAAGTTTCAACTCCAATTAATTCACCCAACAGCTTTATAAAAATATAATCATTAATTTTCGGCTTATAATATAAGTCCCAGACTCATTCCCAGTCATTGCGTCAAACACACCCTAAGTGTGATAAATAGACTTTAACATTGCTTCAGTCCCAACCCATTGCGCCAAACAGGCCCTAAATGTGATAAATAGACTTTAATATTACACACACTATCGTTACCTTAGCGTCATTGTAACGTCATATTAATTTTCTCTCTTTACAACCAACTTTACTATTAATTTAATGTAATAAGATAAATAACTTCATCAATTTTTTTTTTCCTTAAACATTAAAATTAAAATTTTATTAATAACTAAAAAAAACATTAAATTAATAATTCAAATAAAATTAAAAACATTATAATAAAAATTAATGCCCTTGAAGACACACCTAACGGGGTAAACCCAATAGGGGAAGACGCGTCTTCGGTGCCCATGATCGAGCCGCCATTCCCGAGTGGGTGTAATAAGGAGAGATCTAAAAACCGCATTTAATATCGTCACGTCAGCGTCACATCAACTTTCTCTCACTACAACCAACTTCACCACAAACTGAATGTAATAAGACAACTAAATTTACCACCAAAATATATATCACTTAAACACATATATACCCCATCAAACACACACGCACAAAAACACAAAACACACAATACACGACTCAATCATCCACAAGACTAAGTCTTGCAGCTTCTTGGTTAAAGACGCGTGGTCATGAGGAGATGAAATAGGAAGGACTCGATCATGGTAGCTAACAATCAGTCTTGAGTCTCCTATTACTAATGGTCTTAGGATCATATATAGTGTGTTAATTTAGCACACTACCTCTTGTTATAATTATATTTGCTACAACCCGGTCATTCAAACACTCATGTAATGCTCTAAACGCTCGTTCGTGTCATGAAAGGCCTTTACTTTTGCAAATGACATGTTCAATTCATATATATTTTGGAAAACAAGAAATGAATTTAAATCATTTATCTACTCATAAAGTTATTTTTTTTATCACATACTTAGAACAATTATAAAATAATTCTTCAAAGTCCATTGAACTTTGCCTTAAAACTCTAATTAATATTATGATATCATATTTTCATGTCGTGGGTATAGATTATTATTATTGCCGTCATCTAAAGATATTCCCTTATCAAGAAACTTAATTAAAGATTTAACAAAATAAATATATGATGATGCGGAGCATATGAATGAACTAGCATAATGATCATAGAAAATATGACACCATTGGCTTCCAAAATAGAGAGTTTCTGGTTTCTATGATCATATTCGGTAAAATGTGAATTGTGTTGGTTGATTATAAACATAATAACTTAACATAAACACAAGAAGCTAGACGAGAATTAAGCAAGAGTTTGCCGATCTGGTCCAGCTAAGACTATGTTTATCAACAATCTATCACAACCTAATTTCTACTAAAGTATTATTTTTTCTTTTCTTCACCTACACAATAATCTATACCTTTTTACCAACAACCCAACCCAACCTATACATACAACCTATCTATTCTTTTAAAAAAAAGGAAAAAAAGCAAATAACCATTCACTAACCGCCATGTGGTAGATTGAAGGTTGGCAATCTAAGTTGCCATGTGACCTTGGTCATGGGAGGATTTAAGAATTTTGATTTAAATATTATTATTTGTGTATAATATATACAACCGGTTGGGTTGTCAACCCATTGATAAACATAGTCTAATGCATGTAATATAGGGTCTATATCGTACACAATTTGGTCGGGGCCTATTTATCATTCATGCGCGACTTTGAGCCTAATGGCCCTTAACCTACTCTGTCCACTTATCTACAGAAAGCGCGAGTCGGGTTTGATCCGTAGTTCTGGGTTCACCCTTGGCCATAAACTCGTCAAGAAAACTATGCAATTTCAATTTACTTCTGAATATATTATTTATCATTATCCTTTGGATAAAATGTGTGGTGTACTTTATTTCAGAGTAGTATAAATATTGACTTTTTATAGTAGACTATTATTATTCATATCATAAATTATTACATGTTACATTTAGTAGATATAGCAAAATGGAATCATAAATATACATTATCAACGGTGATCAAGGTTATAAATAGCGTAAGTCGTGACGTGATGGCATAACTATGTCTCCCGTTTTAGTGGTCAAGGTGAAGCTTTTACGTTTTTAAGACGTGTCATAAGGTGACACAGAATATGAAAATATTTATTATTTATATCACATTTCATATATATCGACTTCACAAAAAACGTTGTACATAATGAATAAGATTAAGAAACTATTTTACATGTAATAGTCTTCATTTAATAAATAAATAAATAAAAAATAAATTATCAGAGTCGAATTAAAAAAACTTGCCACGCCCACGCCTTAGCGTGCCGTATCGCACTTTCCCACCTCATCTCACGCCACACCTAGAGTCGACGCTTTGTTCTATTTCGTAACGTGGATGTCACGTCTCACGCTTTAGCGACGGCTTGACGGCGCCATGATGCAATTCGAAACTAACAAGTCACTAGAACACTTGAAACAAATATCCAAACATCCAGAAAAAATAGTTAAAGAGAACTACAGGATAGGTAACAACTCCTTAAAAGTGATGTAGCAGTCTATATTCAAAATCACAAGAACATAGAACTCTATGAGATGAAATCGTTTATACTGAAAATCGGAAAACAAACTGCTAGTGCATGCAAACTGAAAGATTTTAAAAGCGTACGTAGATAAATATTTACACTTGAAGAAAATCTGAAACATATAAAGATTTCACATTGATTATTTTAGTAAGAGTAAGAGTATACGTAAGACTATTACTTCGAAAAATAAAAGTAAAATTTTCAAGCAAGACAGACAGTAGAAATTGAAGTTTGTGCTTCATGTAAATATTTCAAATTGATCTGTTAACCGTTAGGTGCCAAAAATATGTTCCACTAAATCTTACTCATTATGTTAAGGAGTTACCCACGGTGAAAGGGATCGAACAGAACGTACTTTTGTATGGATCTTTATTCCGAGTTCAACATATGTGTTTATGTAATACTATATACATTGTAAATGAAGGTAACCGATCTTATGGCATACCTTCCTCCTAGCTCCACCAAAAACCGTCGATGATTTTGCCGATGCTTCATTGAACTTATAATATATTGTTAATTAAGTATTTTTGTGTAGTGATCAAAGTTTTTTGCAAAAACATTTCAATAATATGTTGGATTTTTGGGCATGCAGATATTTCCAAACCAATTTATTTCGTTTTTTTTAACTGTAAACGAACTATTCGTTCATTGCAGATGCCAAAATGAAGTGTAAGAATTGACAGTTCTGTTAATGAGTCAAGACTTGTTTTGTTTTTTGGTATTTTTCCTTATTTACCCGTTTGTTATTCATTACGGTACAAATGATGACAGGCGGACCTACCCTATAGGTAGGCGGTGCCCGGGAATCACCTTGCGAGCAAAAATCGTTTAGAAGTGATGGATAGATTTTTTCGGGACCTATCTCAGAAAAATATGAGGAACCACCTTGAAGATTCATTGAACTTGAGGGAGATGCAAATAAGTAGATTTAGTGTAGTTACAACAAGCAATTTGTTGTTTAGGAAGTCTTGTTGATTGCAATGTTTACTACTGAACTCTTGTCAAGAAGAAGATGAGCAGTTATCATTTAGCAAGATCCTTTAATGTTGAGTTCAAAATGACTAGTCATGTTATCTCAAATAAGATATAGTGTTCCCCACAAGATGACCCACTTTGAGTTTAAAATAGAGGACACACTAAATTTTATGTGAGACAACATGACTAGTCATGTTGAACTCAACATTAGAGGATCTCCGTCCAAAATGGAAATAACCTTTGGACAAAGTGAGATGAAGAAACTATCGGATATAATGCTTTAAGCTTTTAATGCATTGGGCAGTGAAATGAACTTTGTTTTTAAGTTTTTTATGTCTAGTTTCGTACTACCCATCTCAATATGTTGTTCCCAACCCAATAACAAGTTGTGTGTTATTTTTATTAGCAACTGAATTATAATTTCTCACTTAGTTGCTAGTTAATCTCGGTTTTTTTTTAATAATTTTCTTGGTCTAACATTTTGTAGTTTCTAACTCCGGTGTAGATTTTTTTTAACTATCATCTTGTATTCACATATAGATGCTAAAAAACTTCAACTTTGTTCAGTTGCCAAAAGAATTGGAGTCAAGCAATAAGTAAAAACGAGTGTGGAAACCCACGCGACGCAATGATTGCTTTTGTAGACGTGAGTTTGGATAGGGACTATTTTTGCCAAATTGCTCAAAGCGACTTACTGCGTGACACTGAACCTCGCACATTGTTTTGCCAAGTTGTGAAAGTTGGCGTTTAATGCGTGTGTGTGAACTGCATTTAATGCTGTGAGTGTGTGAAGACACTGTTCATGTCTTGATGTATAGTATATAGGATAATTTAGTATTATGAGTCATGAATAGAGTCTCGATACGTATGCTATCATGAAGCTTTTCAAGCTATGAAACCTTAAAAGATTCAATTATTTAAACAATAATACCTGTTCAATTAAATTGTAAAGTGGTAATGATGCACTTTTCATTTGAATCCGATCCGACCTGACCCGTTATCTCATTAATTTTGGCTTCCCGACTAAGGGAACCACTTTAGATTTACACCTAAGTCCGCCACTTTATGTGCTTGTTTTTTTCCAACGTGTTCAAATTATCATATCTAATCTATATGTTTAGATTCATTATTGTCATTAAAAGTTAGTCAACAGGTTACAATGATGAGAAGAACAATAAATAATGTTGTAGCTGTTAGTGAATAGCGACTTTAGGGTTGTTTCAACTTATTTATGAAAGACAATTTGCCTCCTGAAAAGCTGCCTTTTAAGATTATGAACTTTGGTGTTAGTCATGCCATCCCACTTGCTCTAAAATAAGACAATCATCGAATTCTAGCATAAACCACATTTTAGTTAAGTGATTATCTATAATAATTTTTTTTAAAATATACGTTTGAGTGATTTGAGGCTACATCATTCTTTGGTTTTGAGTCTTCAACTTGTAATAAACCATTGTAATATCTTTGCTCTTTTCATGCCTCTTAGAGTCTTAGGTGTTCAGTTCGGTGTTCCACATATAGTATATGAAAAGTTGTATAATATATATGCAATTTGTCATAACTAAATTGCCTACAAACCACAAAATAAGAAATGGTCATATGAAAAATGTATCATCTATATGCAATTTGTTACTTGTTAATTGCCAACAGCAATAATCTCGTAGCCATTCTGGAAATTAAATATCAACTGAAATTAAAAGAAGATAAGCATGTGGCACTTTTTGATCAAGACATATCATCCTATTGTTGGACCAGAAAAAATAGACGTGTTCAGTGGTCAAAACTTGTCCACGAGTTTGAACCATTCAGACCGGTACGTGTGGTGTCGTGAAAAAAGTTCTGGCATTTTAGAAATTTTTTTCTATAACATCAAAATCTATCACTTAGCATAAAACACCAATTTTTCTAATAAAAGTGATGTCATTAATAAAAGTAAAGCCATGAAAACACATAAAACTCAACAAAACACAAATAAAACAAAAAAAAGAAGAAAAAAACATACCATCGTGTGGGCTAGTTGGTATGGCGCGAGGCACAACCGCACGAGGCATGGTGTCCTTGTGATGCCCTAGGTTCGTGTTCTGGGACGGCGCCACCCTCGCCACAGAGTACCAAACCCTCTAAGGGTTTGCTTCTTTTTCTCTTGATAAGTAAGCTTAAATAATTGTTTCCTCTTATACAAGAGGTCCACAAAAACTGAAAGGTTTATAGATATAATTAATATACGTATGACCGGATTCAAACATAAGACTTCAGGATTGCACACATTACGTATGAGAATCAATGTAAAAATGATTAATATATAAAATGTTATATTTAATTATTTGATCACGAATAAAATACTTAACGGTCATTAGTATTTAACGAAGTTTGATTAACGGTCGTTAAATATTAAGTTAAAGGACTAAAAAGGAAATTGGAGAAGAAGATTCCGGAATCCTTTGGGATTGCCTATAGCCGATCGGTTGTGGAGGGATTCCTAATCCTTCCATAACTTGGTCTCTAAGATTTGTTACCCTATAAATACATGGCCTTGGTTCCATTATTTGAACACTTGATACCCTAACAAATCTATCTTCTCTTCTCCTTCCCTCTCTTTGTGTTTGGCCGATCAACATATCCCAAACCCCTTGGGAGTCAATTTTCTTGAACACAAATATAAGTGTTAGATTTGTTTCGTGATCAAGAACCTAGCTTTTCTCATTGATTCGCTAGCAATACGTTTGTACAAGAACGAAGAGCAAATACACTTGTGTTTGCACATCTTGGGGTTCGACTTCTTTGTATAGGTCGACATACACAAACCCTAGTAAATTAGGGTTTTTGTTTGTGGTTCTTGATTACCGTTGTGTTTGAATTTTCTTAAAGGTATGCATCTATTTAAATTAGATTAATTAGTTTACAAGTATTTGATCTTTATGCTTCCGCTATTTGCTTTGATGATGTTTTTGTTTATAAGTGTTATGTAATTCATAAAACCTAAGTCGACTCTCTCTGGTGGAACAAACCGATCCATTAACACACTCGATCTTAAACATTATCACTTCTTTAATCGTTCCACTAAGGTCCTAAATTAAATATTGTCATTATTGTTTGACTCTATTGTGGGTCAGTGTAGTGATAATTGTTTTAATCACTTATTGGTTATACTGCACTTAGTGGGTCGGTTTGTAGGTTTTTTAGTGTATTCGAATTCCATTAATTGTCATATAACGTTTGATTTGCATGCATAATAACACCAGATTGATTTTACATCTCTTACTTCAATCATTAGCATTAATTGATCTTCATGATGGGGGGGTTAGTCCTTGAATCTTAATGTGTTAAAACCCTAACTTTTTTTTAGGGTTTTCCTTTCTTCTTTTGGTCTTTTGCTGCATACTGGTTACTCTTTTTGGGTGGTTAACGACTGTGTTTGGTGATTGTTTGTGGGGTTTGGAGAGATGGAAAAGGGCTTCTTGAATAATCTTAGTGCACTACTACACAAAAGGCCATAGACACCTCTTAATAGAGACCGGTTTAAAAAAACTAGTTTTTATAGCTAACAAGTAGGGAGCATAGGAGGCATACAAACCAGTTTTCTCAAACAAACCAGTCTCTTCAATCAAAATCACACTAAAACCGGTTTTCTTACAAGAAACCAGTCTCTGCAAAAAATAAAAGACAGTGGTTGTTTTGAAGAGACCGGTCTCTACGTTTTTAAATGATAGACACATGTTTTTTTTAGATAAACACGGTATTTTTTCCAAATTCATAATGGCTCTTTTTTTCTTACAGATCTATAACTACCGGGAACCATCAGTTTACTCAAATGAAAGAAAGAAAAAAAACAATATGTTAGCTTGCATATTTAAAATAAAATATACAAATTTTAATTTAGAAACTAATTCTTCTACTTTTAAATAGATATTAAGAATGAAATCTAACAAAAAGAAAAAGAAACTGTTGAGTTTATAATGGGTCAAATATCACGTACGTGAAATCCCGACTTCTTGGCCCATTATCTATATCTATATCTATATTACTTATAATGGAGGAAGACACTTCCCTCCTAATTATTTTTTTAAGATTTCCTAAAATAGATTTTTAAGCAAATACAAGTAAGGAAGCATTATTTACAAGTATTTAAAACACAAATAAAACTAAAAAAAACACTATTCAACATATACAATTAATACACAATTTAATTCACCCCATCATCAAAATATACAATTATTTCACCACAATGTACAACTAACTTAAACACAATTTGTGCATTAAATATTACTAGAATACTTAAAATACCTTAAACTATGTTCTTGGTCATCCTTGGTTCTAAGTCAAACGAAACGATATTGTTAAATCAATAGAGTTTAAAATGCATACAAAATACAATGTTCAAAAATATTATTAAATCGCAAGAGTGCCTCGAGAATCAACATATCGCCTTTTGTAATATTTTTAATAAAACTTACCAGAAAACTAAAAACTTTGTTTTATAAAATCGGACGATTTTTTCAAAGCAAAGGATGCAAAGGTGTAAGGTCCTAATTATATGATTATACACATTCACACATATCTATCTATATATATCTAACTATCTTATAATAGAGGGATGCACTTCCCTCATATTAATTATTTTAAGATTTCCATATATAGAATTTTAAGCAAATACACCTATCAAAGCATTATGTACAATTAACTTTTGCACAACTAAATACATAAATTGACTGGTCAACAAATACCATTAATGTTATTCTTAAAATACCCCTTAACTGAAAAATACAAATTATTAAGCTAATTGTACAAACGTTCCACTTTGTGATTCATCAATACATATAATCCCTTAGTAATATTCTAACACTACAGCAATATTGTCAAAACACCAAACACATAGAGCATCAACGACAAGAACCAAAATATTAATCATGTAAAAAACAGTTCTATGTTTCACATATATATATCCAAGAACAACAACGATTATGTTGTAACTCATATAAAAACAAAAAAAAAAAAGAAAAAAAATCAATCAACATAAAACAACTACAACAATATCACAGTCCATCTCATCGGATAGAAAAAACCATAACAAAAACCCCATTCTCCTCAAGATCTTAAATGAAATCAAAAAGAACAACAAAGATCTTGGGTTTCCTTAAAATTCCGGTTGATGTTAAAATAACAAAAATATAACCCATCATTGACCTGTTACTTTTGCTTTTGCTTCCACACACATCCAGCAGCCTAAAAAAATCATGTGTAATCTTTTTAAAACAAAGCATCTCTGAATTCTCTTTTATTTTTTAAAAACACGCAATAATCGTGACTGCCACAACTCCACCACTTTCGCCGCCACCACTGCTTTCGCCGCCACCAATTGAATCCGTCATTTGGTTTCAATTGTGTCTGTTTGGGTGGCAGATATTGTGGTTTGTGTGGTAGATTCAATGGTTTGGGATGTAGATTTGGTTGTGGTAACAGATCTTGAGGTACAAGTGGTAGAACTTATGGTTGATGTAGATGTGGTTGTACGGGTGGTGGTAGATCATGTAGTTTTGATGGTGAACTAAAGTATGTGTAAAGCTGATAAATGGTGGTTGAAAGTGGCGGAAAGCGGCAGAGGTGGTGGTGAGGGCGGTTGAAAGATAGTGTTGTGTGTGTTTTAGGTTAACTAAGGAGTATGCAGTAAGGTTAAATGCAAAAATATAGAATGAGAGGAATAATCGTTTTTTACATCATAACTTCAAAATGGAATTTTAATCATAATTATATTCTTTCTTATTTTAGTGACGTAGACAATGAAACATCTTTTATTTATCCATAAAGTGGGGAGTATTTTTGAATGTTAATTGCAAATTTCATTAAAATTATGCTAACGACATTAATCTAAGTTACTATAAATATTTACACTTTTTCTCATATACAGTGACAAAAATAATTATCGTAACTTTTTAATAATATAAGTGTTAATATATGTGTGTATATTTTAAATGTTTACAAATTGGTATAGTCTTCAATGCCAAATACAGTACACATAATTCAATAAAATTTCAAAATGTATACTAAATTAAAAGTTTCAAAATGTATACTAAACTAGAAAGTACGAACAATATTATTAAATTAGACTTCTCGAGATCATAAAATCAACCATAAAACAAAATCTTTTTGCTCTATAAAAGCCGTGACTAACTTTTGAATGCAAAGAATGCAAAAATGATGTTAAGTCTATGAATTAATACTAGCAGGGTATCTGCGTAATGTAACGACGGATATTCAATAACTAATTTTATGACGAGCAAATACTTTTTATTTATACGATTTTTCTAACAATAGCTTTAAAAATGAATGACAACTTTTAATTACAAAAACATACTTTAATTTACCATTTATTTCATATACATGTTTTGGTTCATTTATGTTGAAGCAAAATCATTAAAATCGGTTTGACCACCAATATACGTTTTATTCAAAGTTAAAATACAATTATGATCATCGGTAATAAGAAAGTAAATATGAATATACTACGGAGTACCTACTATTTCTTTTCTAAACAATACAAATATTAATCTATATCTATATCTATATCTATATCTTATCTTATCTTATCTTACTATTATATAAAGGGCGAATATTCAATTCCTAACTCCAATCTTAAAACCGAACCTAAAATTAAGCATTACACACCCGAACCTGTCCTATATAAACACAAACCCAAAATCCGAACCTAATTTCAAATGTAACCGAATGGAATTAATTGCAACAGTTTGGTCAATAGAATTAATTACTCAGATACCAAAAGTATCATCGAAAAGATTATTGTTACTTCAAAAAAAAAGAAAGATTATTACATTGCATGTTATGACGAAGTTAACGCACTGAATAATTTATTTCGCTCGACAATTCCTCATTTGCAAGATGCTTACTTTTGTAATTTGTGGAGTTCAACATCGACTTGAAAATTTTATCAGTTTGTTTAGAGACAATTATTTTGATCCTGCCAATATTACGTTTTATGACTTTTGGTTTGTTTGATTTAATCTTGCTTGGTTAGTCAATGATCTATAACAATCGCTTATTAGTTCATTTAGGTTGTATTAGTTAGTAAATATTGATGGTTACTCATCATAATTTGAGTATCTTATTCCTAACTCCAATCTTAATATCCGAAACTAAAATAAAGCATTACACACCCGAACATATACCATATAACTCTATCATTAATTCAATCTAGACTGATTAAGCAATCGAAAAAGGTGCCATCAAAAAATAAGTACTTCGAAAAAGATTCTCGCCGGAAAATATAATCACACGGGTACCCGCCGCCGCAACGCGCGGGTACCCGGCTAGTCATTTTAATACTCGCTTGGTTAGGGTTATACACAATACAAAGAACCCTAAAATATATTGCACTTGGTGAAGTCGACAACCATTGGAGGCCATTCTCGACATGACATCTTATTACATCGATAGAGAGCAGGTGTATACATTTGTGTATGGAGATCTGATCAGGTTGGAATGAAAAAAAGTGTTGCGATCGACTTGTTGTTCCTGCTCGGGTTATAAAAATTAGATCGATCCGTGCTCCAGTAAAGGTTTCAGGTTCGTTCATTCGTGGTTTAGGGTTCGTGATTGGACCGAGTTTTGGTTTCATCTGTTCGTATATGTGTGGGTACTGAGATTCGATCATATTTCGTTGATCTATATTGCTCGTGTTCGTGTTGGTGTTCATACTCGTGTTCGATTTCGATATCGATCTATTGTCGTTTGGCATGGAGGTAATTCTTGGGCCACAATATTAAACGTATGTTCTTTATAATTATTAGCAACTAATAAGCTTAGTGCTCACTTGTATTGCAATAGATTAATAAAAAACTAATAAACATAAACTGATCGTACATGTTTATGTGATAATGTCGAGAGGTGGTATGAAATCATTCTTTTGCATATTCAAAATAAATTTGTTCACTTGTATGTAGATATCTTGCAGCAGATCGTTTAGATTGGTTCGTACGATGGAGATAGAAAAAGATGCAAAAGGTATTAAACAACTAACTGAGATGCCATTGGTAAGGATCTTTTTAGCTTACAAAAAAAATAGTATCGTTTTCTTATCATAATAATTAAGTCGTAACTTATTGTTTCTGAAATTTTTATTGACTTTTTATCCAGGTTTGATACATTGATTTATTTGGCATTTGACAAGTTGGATATAAATGTGGAACAAGCACATATAAAGCTGTTTTTGTGTTCTAAGTCTCCAAAAAGAGATGAAATGTGGTGACACAATGTATATAGATTGTTTGTTACACTCTAGATCCTATGTAGACATAGATGATTGAATTGCAATCTTGATTTTGTATATGGATGATTTATAATATTTGAGAAGATGTTATTGTATCGGACTATAATATTTGAATTATATATCGACTTTTGAATGTGATGGTACTGAATTAGATTCATATTAGAATTAAATATCAATAAAAGCAAAAAAAATGAAAAATTAGAAATTTATCGATACTGATTAAACACTATAATAGAAACTGGTTCTTACTGATGAGAATTCTCATTTGTGATACCTGTTACACTCTATAATCAAAACTGGTTCTTACAATAAAACTGGTCTCAGTGCTCAAAAAAGGAGACCGGTTACGTAACCGGTTTTTATGTGTTTCAGTTAAAGAGATACCCCCTCACAAAGAGTGGTTCCAAAACCAGTTTTTATAAGCTATTCTAACCGGTTTCTATGGACTTTTTTGTAGTAGTGGTGTGTCCAAAGAGGCGAAACATGATGGTAAATTTTCCGGTGGGAGAGTTGATGCTGAAAAGAATGTTAGCAGCTCCTCGTCTAGTTTGGCCGGTCAAACTAGTTTGAAGAGTAGTGAATCGTTAAAGAGCTCTTCTGTTTCCAAATAGGTGGTTAATATTATGAATATGGGGCCTATTATTACCAATTGGACAGTTGATGATGGTGATGTTAATTTGTCTACACGTGTGGACGGGAATACGGATCCAAAGGTTGCTTCTAATTCGACGTCTGCCATGGCTACTAATGATGGTAGTGTTAAATCTAATGAGCATGTGGGGTCGGGATCGGTTCCAAAGGTAGATTCTCCTACTTCTTTTGCCAATGTCATTAATGCTACTCGTATTATTCCGAAAGTGAAATTTAGAGCATTGGTCAATGTGGATCATGTGGATAATTACCACACAATGTTACCTATGGCTGCTATGAAGAAGGTTTTAAGTAACACACTTGTTGGTTACTTTCTAGGTAAGACAACTGCTTTTCCTTTAGTTCAGACTTATGTTACTAATACATGGGGAAATTTTGGCTTGCAAAAGCTGATGAAGAATAGTGATAGTGTATTTCTTTTTAAGTTTGCTACTAAGGAGGGTGTGGATCGTGTTCTGGAACGAGGTCCTTGGATTATACGTAACTCACTCATTATTCTAAACAAATGGACTCCCACTTTATCCCTTAATAGGAACGAGGTAAAGAAGGTACCAGTTTTGATCAAAATGCATAAGGTTCCTTTGGTTGCTTATTCTGAGGATGGTTTGAGCTTGATTGCTACGCAAGTAGGGAAACCTATTATGTTAGATGATTTTACAAGCTCCATGTGTGTTGAGTCTTGGGGCCATATTAGTTTTGCTCGTGCTTTAGTTGAATTAAGCGCGGATTCAGAACTAAAAAGCCAGGTTACAATGGCAATTCCAAATGAAGAAGGTAATGGTTTTATTATTAAAATTATTAATATCAAATATGAATAGAAACCTTCTCATTGTGGTGAATGTAAAACTTTTGGACATGCTTTGATTGAATGCCCAAATCATGTTGGAGGTTGTTCATAGTAATACTAATGTGGCAGCAAAGGCTTTTGAAGCTTCTACTACTTTGGAAAAGACAGATGATGGTTTCATTGAGGCAAAGAATTGTAAGAGTAAGGGGAAGAATGTGGTTGCTCCTTTTCGGCCTATTGGAGGTATTCAGCTTAATAAGCCTAAACTAAAATTTTGGAGAGCTGTCTCGAAAAAGCCGGTTACTACTAAGGAGAAAATCACTAATGAGACAAGTACGAGTGGGACGATTATTGCTACATCGAACCCATTTGATGCTCTTGATATGGCCGATACTGATGATAATGGTATTCCTTATGCAACAAGTGTTTCTCCTAAGGATGGGGTTGATTCGGAGGTTGGTAATAAGAAGGAAACTAAATTGGCTGAAGAAGATAGTGATGATGAGGTTCTTGATTGCCAAAACGATATGGCTAGTTTTTTTAGCATATGGTATATCTGCTGTTGCTAGTTCTTCTAAGGGTGGAAATGGAAGTGCTACTCCTATTGTTGAGAAAATTTGGAAGATTGAAAAGCTAATTATTGAAGGGAAAGTTACTCTTGTGGATGATGATGGTAAACCTCTAAAAATGGTTGATTTGAAAGAGAATGAGCAGGATGCGGCTACTAAACCTAGTACCTCCTCTACGTTTACTTCTTCATCCATGGTGGGTAACCCATTCTCTAAGGTGGGTAATGTGGATGTTTCTGATAGCGACGACGATGAAGTTCTGGAATATCCTAACGAGAATAATTATTTCGGTAGTGGAGGGACTGAGAGGAGTCTTTTGGAACAATGGAAAGATGGTACATGTGACTACAATGATTATGATGATGATTACTTTGATGATTGTGGTCTATCTGCAGCCCAATTAAAGGCTGCTGCCATGCATGACATTAGACTTGGATAGGTTGTTTTCCTTTGGTTAGCATAAAGGCTAATGTGTCTTAGTTTATGCTTGGTTTTGTTCTGGTTTTCTAGTTTAGTGTAACTATTTGGATCATTTATGGCCTGTCATGAATGATATAGTGGTTGTTCAAGCGGTTGCTTGAGGTTAATGTGGTATTTCAGCCACATTCTTTTTGTACTTAACTGTTTTTTGGAGTAATATATTTTACCGGGTGGAGACTCTATACCCAAAAAAATTCATAAAACCCAACAAAAACCTCTCTCTGAATTAAAAAATTAACCTAGACAAGTTTCAAACCATCGCTTAATAAAAATAAAAAAAAAGCCCATATGATCGTATTTACCATCGCCACCTTAACGTCACTCCAGTTTTCTCTTTATACAATCAACTTAATCACAAATTTAATGTAATAAGAAAACCAAATTCACTAACAACTTCTATTCTTTTTTCATTTTCATTCGTTTTAAACATTAAAATTAAATACTTATTAAAAATTAAAAAAAAAATTACATTAATAATTCAATTAAAATTAAATTCATTACAATAAAAATTAATGCCCTTTAAGACACGTTTATCAAGGTAATCCTAATAGGGGAAGGCGCGTCTTTGGTGTCTAAGACAGAGTCATCGTTCCCGACGGGCTGTAATAAAAAGCTTTCAAGACTTCATAACCGTCAAATCAACGTCACATCAGTTTTCTCTCTTTATAATCAACTTTGCCACCAACTTAATGTAATAAGACAAGTAACTTCAGCACCAAAATATATCTCACTTAAACACATATATATCCCATCAAAACACACACGCACACAACATACAAAACATACAATGCACGGCTCGGTCATTCACAAGACCGAGTCTTGCATTTTTTTGGTTGAAGACGCGTGGTCATAAAAGGTGAAATAGAAAGGACTACATCTTGGTACCCAAGACTCCGTCTTGAGTCTACTGTTACGAATGGTCTTAGGGTCAGTCTACATCTCTACGTAACAAAGGCTGTTTTAATTTAGCACACTATCTTTTGTTGAATATAATTATACTTGCTACAATCCGGTCATTCAAACACTCATGTAATGCTCTAAACGCTCGTTCGTGTCATGAAAGGCCTTTACTTTTGTTAAATGATATGTTCAATATATTCCTATATATTTTGGAGACCAAAAAATAAAATAAAAAATGAAATGAATTTAAATCATTTATCTACTCATAACGTTAATTTTTATATCACATACTTTAAAAATTATAAAATCTTTTAATTTTAAGTCCATTGCCTTTAAACTCTAATTAATACAATGATTTCATATATTTTCATGTCGTGGGTATAAATTATTATTATTGCCGTCATCTAAAATTATTCCCTTACCAACAAACTTAATTAAAGATTTTACAAAATAAATATATGATGATGCGTAGCATATGAATGAACTAGCATAAACGAACATAGAAAATATGGCAGACACCATAGGCTTCCAAAATAGAGTTTCTTGTTTCTATTATCGTATCCCGTAAGATGTAAATTGTGTTGGTTGATTAAACACAAGAGCTTAACGTAAATACAAGAAGCTAGATGAAAATTAAGCTAGAGTTTGCCAATCTGGTCCAGCTAATGTAATAGGTCTATATTGTACACAATTTGGTCGGGTCTATTTATCATTCATGCACGACTTTGAGCCTAATGTCCCTTAACGTACTCCGTCCACTTATCCTCAAAAACTTGAGTCGGGTTTGATCCGTAATTCTGGGTTCGCCTTTGCCATAAACTCGTCAAGAAAACTACACAATTCGAATTTACATCTGAATAAATTATTTATCAGTATCATTTGGATAAAATGTGTATTTATTATTTTAGAATAATATAGGCATTGACTTTTTTTTATATTATTTATGCATATCATAAATAATAACATGTTACAGTTAGTAGATTTAGCAAACTGGAATCATAAATATATATTATCAACGGCAATATAAAAAGGTTATTGAAAAATTCGAAACTAACAAGTCACTAGAACACTCTCAGAAAAAAAAGTTAATTAAAGAGACCTACATGACAGGTAAACAACTCCTTAAAATGATGTAATACTCTATATTCAAAATCACAAGAACATAAAACTCTATGAGATGAAATTGTTTACACTGAAAATCCGAAAACAAACAGCTAGTGCATGCAAACCGAAAGTTTTCTTAGTGGCGTACGTAGAACCCTAGATAAATATTTATCCTTGAAGAAAATCTGAAACGTATAAAGATTTCACATTGATTATTTTAGTAAGAGTAAGAGTGTAAGACTATTACTTCGAAAAGTAAAATTTTCAAGCAAGAAAGACAATAGAAATTAAAGTTTGTGTTTCATGTAAAGATTTCAAATTGATCTGTTAACCATAAACCGTTAGGTGCCAAATATATGTTCCACTAGGGATCAAACAGAACGTACTTTTGTATGAATCTTTATTCCGAGTTCAACATATGCGTTTATGTATTATATACATTGTAAATGAAGGTAAACGATCTTATGGCATACCGATCGGTCACACAGCCAACACGTGAGATGCTGTGTTTGTTTGTGACTTTAAGGTTGTTTCTTCCATACTTGAAAGGCAATTTGCCTTATTAAGAGTTGCCTTTTACGTTGATACCTTGGTGGTAGTCATTGCCATCCCACTAGCACTAAAATAAGACAAGCATCGGATTTGAGCATAAAACACATTTTAGTCAAGTGATTATCATTAAAAGTGTTTTAAATATAATCACTGGAGGCAACATTACTCTTTGGTTTTGAGTCTTCAAGTTGTAACGAACCTTTGTAATATATAGCTTTGCTCTTTACATGCCTCTTAGGTGTACTGTTCGATTGGTGTTCAACATGTATAAGAGTGTTGCGTAGGGAGAACGAATAAAATGTTATTAGTTTGCTACTTCAGCGTCATCTCGTCATCTCATCAGCCTTTCAATAACACATCAATAACTAAAACACCTTCTTCAACAAAAAACCAATAACATTACCTGTAGTTCACACAAAATACTCCACCAAAAATACCCACTCACTAAAAAAAAAAAAAAAAAACTCAAATGGGACGAATGGCGCTAATGATTGCATTGGCTAAATGCCTACTAACACACGAATGGCACGTTTGGCGGTGTGATATAACATGTTGTTAGTTAGCCATTGGTACCATTTTGTGCTCAATGACATGCCCAACAGCACCCATACCGAACTCTAATCATTTTAGTATACTCTTCTTCGGTACAATGAGGATAATCATTTATTAATAAATGCAAGTTATGATTAAGACGTTAAATTTCACCAAAAAGTTAAAATCATAATTGCGGAAAGTAGTGTATTTGGATTCTTGACAAAGTAATTTTACCAATGATGGAAACTGATCGCAGTCTTATTTATCGGGTTAAAACTCTTTAATAAAATGATCACTGTCTCAAGGACCATTTTCTTTTGCATATACTTTACCAGCCATACCATTTTCTTTTGCCCTATCGTGACTCGACGTTATAGACCCTCTCCGATGGCCACAACAAGATGCGTTATGGGGTTTTACTTTTCTATTTTCAAAATTTTTTAATGTAAAATAATTAAGCCCGAGGTCTCAACTAAACCTATAACAAAAAATGAGTAATTCTTTGGTTTTGTAATATATAAATGTTATACAGTAAAAACTAATGTTGCGGTGCCATAGCTTACCTATAACATGCTCTGACGCCTAGCTCTTCTAAAGCCATAACTCTTAAACCCACACCATAGGCCCACTCATGGTGATTGACTCAACGTATCCATCCTCGCCAATGAGTGTTCCAAATAATTTAGGTTTCTTTTAAATTTCTTTCACTTTGTTAATGAAAGTAAAAACTAGTAGTTTATCATCAAGAATTCTTTCAATGGATTACTGCGACAAGGAGCCATGACGGAAAGAGGTGAAGTAGAGGCCTTCAAGGAGGCAACGGACCAAGATGACATGGTTTACGACACAAAAGGAGAATAATTTTTTTTATAGTTATTATTTTTGTTGTATGGATAGTTAAGCCTTGAGATACAGTGAATAATACAAGTAGTTTATAATCAAATACTCTCTCATTTTTAATTAATAATGCCTCTAAAATACAAATGAGTTTACTTCGGTGCTAACTTGAACGTTGTGTATTGGCTTATCCATAATCTTATGGTTGTTAAGAACTTGATCTTGAAATCTTAAAATCTTACTATTGTACTTAACAAAAACATGTCCATCATGCATAGAATCTTTGCAGGCATAAGATTTTACATTGGATCTTGATCTTACCATAAGATACTGAAATTTTTGCTACCCGATCGTACTTTTCTCAAACAACAACAACAACAACAATGACGACAAAACCCAATCTCACCGGAGCAGGGTAACTATAAGGGGGAGGTGAGATGTACACATATGCTACCCCTACCACAAGGATAAACCCGACAGTAGAGATACTACTTCTAGAAGGACCTCTGACATGTGAAAAAGTGTGAAATTATGCATATGAAAAGTTCAAGAAAAAAGAGCATGAAAGACGAAAACAAGTACAAGGCAACGTCAAGTAAGCAAAAAAGCCATAAACTAAACACATAAAAACACATAGAGAATACAGACAAGCAAAAAGGACAAGTCACAGGAGAAACAAAACACCATGACAAAAGGCAAAAAGTAAGAGAGGAAAGGGAGGCAAAAGCATAAACAAACAAAAGCAAAAACAAAAAATAATCAGGCAAGGGCAAAAAAAGCACGCATAGAAAAAGGACCTAAAGGCATACCGAAGTTAGTATACAAGCAAACAAAGTAGAAAGCCATAAATAACGACAAAAGAACAAAAGAGAAAAGGTCAAAAACAAAAATAAGCAAACGCCACAAGAGAATACAGAACATAGAAAAGAAAAAGCGCAAAAGAGACAGGGGCACGGGCAAAAGCAAACAAGCACAGATGCATAGACGCAAAAAGCAAAAGGGAAAAAGCACCAAGAAAGCGCAAGCAAAGACTAAGATGCTATAGGTAAAACCAAAAACCAAGACCAAAGAAAGCAACAAAGAACAAAGTAGGGCAATACAAATGGGCCAAAGCTAAGGCAAAGCAAAAGGGACAAGAGATACCACTAAACAACAAAAGAACAAGTTAAGAGGCTCTATCTCTAAAAACACAAGAGGCAAGTCCTCTAAGAGACGCCTATAAAGCCTAAACCAACCTCGCGTGAACTAGTTGCATGCTCTAATCCTATTTCTCCACGCATTCTTATATGAAGTTATGTCTTCGGACAAGAGAAGCTCCTTCATGTCTTTCTTAAGTCTATTCTCATACCTAAGTTTAGGTCTACCCTTCCTTCTCAAACCGTCGACTATAAACGCTTCGACTCTCCTTACTAGCGTTGTTCGTTGCCTCCTCCTGACATAATCAAACCACCTCAACCTTCCTACTCTCATTTTCAAGATTATAAATTCGAATTCAAGTTCTGCTCTGAAAACTCCATTCAGAATCATGTCAAGCACGGTTTTACCACAAGTCTACCTTAACATTCTCAGTTTTGCCACTTCCATCCTGTTTGCTTAAGCTTTTGTAATCAGATTATAAAAAATAAAAGAATGAATATGGTTAGATTATATTAAGTATTAACAGTTAAGAATACTAACACTGTCAATCGCCAAGTGCCTTAAAAGAGTAAAATTTACAGATTTTTTGACGTAACAATTTAATGTACTTAAAAATATGAATCCTTAACTATATAATTTGGTATTCCAAGATTATATAAGTTACATTTTTATAACGTTATCATGTTTAATACTATTCTTCCATCATAAGTGCAACATATTATTAGTTTTAACTTATAAATATGAATTAATAGACATATACGTGATTGAACATTTAAGTACGATTTTACTATGTTGATGTGATCTCATGATTCCGATCTTGTAAAGATTTTACAAGCAATTCTTGATGAGATCTCGATCTTAACAACCTTGCTAAACCATTTATCTAGTGCTCTAAAATTAAGCATAAAAATTACAAACGGTCATAATTGTCTACATATAAATGAGAAAAAAAGAAAGAAAAGGAAATGGTCTAAAATTAATGTGTCATTTACATGCAAATTGTCACTTGTTAAATTTCAATAGCAATAGTTTGATGCCCATTTGAGAAATTTAAATATTGATTGAATTAGTCCTCTCTTAATAAACGAATGTCCAGTTCTAAGGTAGATCCTGTTTATATGCTTGACTGCCTTAACAAATCCAAGAAAATTTATTTAAAACTCAACTTCAATTACTTTGATCAAGACACATTAACACACTTAGATTTGATAATGCTTAACTGCCTTAACATATCCAAGAAAATTAATTTAAAACTCAACTTCAATTACTTTGATGAAGACACATTAACAGTTTAACACATGCACTTAGATTTGATAAAGACAATGCCTTATCATTCCATTGGTGGATCAAGAAAAATAGACGTGTTCAATGGTCCACTAGTAGGGTCATGTGTAAATTTTTACGTGACAAAGGCTGTTTTAATTTAGCACACTATTTTCGTTCATAAAAATTTAGCACACTACCTTTTGTTGGATATAATTGCTACTCATAAGCTGATCCTAACTACTTCTTGTAATGCTTTAAACGCTCATTCGTGTCATGGAAGACCTTAATTACTTTAGTTTTGGACATGATATATTCCTATATGTTAGTTTGAACACTTATTAAAGAGCTTTTCAATCAAAGTCCTAAATATATTGTATCACATACTTTGAACTACAAACTAGCTTTTCAAAGTCTGATCCATTGAACTTTGCCTTGATCATACTCTAATCAATATTCTGTTTTGGTGTCGTGGTATAAACTTCTATTATTGTTGTCATCCTTAAATAGTCCCTTGATTATCAAGTGAATATATAGAAGGTTTAAAAAAAATGCAACTATATTAAAGCACCCCAAATTGGATAGAGGAAAATAATTACCCAAAAATAAAGCTCTCCATGATAGAGAAATAGCTCTGCAAAGAGGTGAGAAACATATATGTGCAAATGCCAAATTAAAGGAAAGAAAAGGCTAAGAACCAATATTCACCCAACATAAATATAAAAAAATAAGGTTTGGAAATCCAATTAGCCCATGAGATCTCCCTTAGAAAAGCGATTTGAAATCCAAAGAGAGGAGGGTAGGATCTTCGCAAAAATATCCTCACGAAGGATTGCCTGTCGTTTTTCAATGACTTCATGGACAAACCGATTCCGCCAATTCCATATTTACCATAAAGCAATGAAACATACACCTTTAAAAACCTTCTACGAAAGCTTATATCGATTGATGACCTAGCATTACGATCATAAAAATGACAACTTGGCTTCCCAAATCAAAACTTTCTGGCTGGTTTTTTATTTATATACTTTTAATCCCATTATATATCATACATATTTCCATAAAAGTAATTGTGTTGGTGATCAAACACAAGCGTGTAAGCACGAATAATAGACGAGAATTGAACTTGGGGTTTGTCAATCTGGTTGCTGTAGACGGTAGTGCATTAGTGTGTGGTGTCGTACACAACTTGGTCGTCGCCTATTTGTCATGCATGCATGACTTTGAACCTAACAACCCTCAACCTACTCTGTCACTAGCGAAAATCCTGATTCAAGTTGTGATTCCCATTTCTTACTCCGGCCGGCCATAAGTTCGTCCAGTCAACTACACAATTCCAATACCATGCTGTTGGAATTATATATCAAGACATTCAAATAAATAATCACAAAACATCAAAGTAATATTGATGATTTGAAGCGATATAGGATGTATTAACCTTGGTGCAATAATTAATTAACATAAAGAATATGAATTTTTGAGTCACTTGTAGATTCTTTGTTGATTCTAGCCATAAAGAACAAGAATCAAATCCACAAACTAGCAACGGATGAACCCTAATTTGATTTAGTTAGGATTATGTGAATTACCCTTACCTTTTGTAATTCAATCCAAGATAATAACAAAAGTATGTTATTACTAAGTTCTTGTACACACGCATTAAACCGAATTAAAGTACCGCTAGTTTTTATCAAACCAAATAACTTGATGTTTGAAAAGAGTGGATCGACACCTATGAAGGGTGTTCGACCGGTTTTAGCAAAACACACACACAAAACAATTTTAGGTTTAGCTAATGAGCACAAGAGATGGAAAACAAGACCCTAGCCTTGATATATACCCAAGCTAACTTGGTGAACAAGTTGTGGATTGTTTCCATGTTTCTTTGGCCGATCGGTATAGGAGTCCCAAAGGGATTCCGAACCTTCCCAACTTTTGCAATTTGATCCTTTTCCATAAACATTTAACGACCGTTAGTCCATTACATTAATTACTTAACGTCCGTTAGTTATTTCGCTTAATAAATAAATAAATACAACATTTATATTTAATTATTAACTTTAAATTCTCATACGTAAAGTGTGCAATCCCATAGTCTCGAAGTTCGATCCTAACTCACGCCTACTAATTTATATCCATAAAACCAACAGCCCCACTGGATATATCTTAATAGAGTGATCACATTCGTTAGCGCCTAGCAACACTTCGATGCCTCTAGTACAACTCGAGCAAGGCTCCTGAAAACCTTTTAATGATTTCTCATTATTATTATCCTTTTGTTTCTAATACCACGTTAAATAAAGATATGGAATTAAGTCATTCTTTATATAACTATTCTGCTTCTCGCTTGTAAGTGATTGACCAAGATTACCGAATCATCTAAACATATTTAGGGAGATTTGGGTGCGGCGACAAACATCTTGTCAACCCTACGAGGGCCCAAAGAAGATTAAACTCCAAATAAATTTGAAGGAACAAATTTATTTTGACTACAAGAATAACCCACAAACTTTGTAACATTTCAAAACAACCCTTATGACTACCGCCACGATAGCGTTAAGTTGCTCCACGTAAATGCACTACATTCATGACACTTATCCGGTATCTCAAGTCCGAGGATAACTATTCATAATTTACTTATAACAATATCCACAAAGTAAATTATGTAGTTGGGATAAGTCCTATATTCAATTCATTGAATATCATCCGAAATTGGTATGCATTCTCATCAATATACTTTCAAGTATATTCTACCACATCTCTCGATTTGTCTTAGTTTAATGATACTCCCATATCATTAATCGACAACGGACATTTAGAATAACTTAGTTATTCACGGATTAAACATGCAAATATAGGACAACAATATTATAAATGAAAATAAACATAATCCAAACTTTATTTCATCAAAATAATAAATGTTTTACAATATCCTTTATCCAAATACTAATCACGCTTATGCATGAAACTATTAGCTAAACGAAGTCCAATTCCATTGGCAAGTCCTACAAGCTTGTCTTTAGCTAAAGCCTTAGTGAACGGGTCACTAAGTTATCATCTCGTGAACTTTCAAGAGATTTATTTCACCTTCCGGACTTGTTCCCGAACATAGTGATACTCAGAGAAAATGTCCGTGCCCTTCATGACCTGTGTTCATTGGCAAATATGATTGCAGCAGAATTGTCACAATACATATCAATAGGCGATTCAATTGAAGGCATAACACCAAGCCCCGAAATGAATTTCCTAATCCAAACACCTCCATTGCGCTTCCGGCAATTATATATTCGCTTCGCAGCAGACATCGCATCGAGATCGCTTCTTGCTCTTCCAACAATCGCTCCTCCATTGATGACAAAGACATAACCCGTCTGAGACTTCAGATCATCTTTATCACATTGCCAGACGCATCACAAGAATCAGTAACACCAAGCTCGTGTCCGATTTCCACCATACACTAAAACATATCTTTAGTATTTCGAGATACTTCAGAATATGCTTAACAAAGAATCCAAAGAAGTTCACCCGGATTCTCGTTGATATCGACCGGTCATGTTTTGAGCGAACGCCACATCCGCCTTGTGCATCTCACAAAGATACATAATAGATCCTACACCAAGCATAAGGAACTTTCGCATGCGTACACCTCAAGAGTGTCAAGCACACATATCGCTACATAAGCCATGCTTTACTTCCATCGGCAAATATCCTTTCTTGGAATTTTGCATACCGAATCTCTTCAATATTTTATCAATGTAAGCACTTTGACTTAAACCAATTAACCGCTTTGACCTATCTCGTAGATCTTAATTCCTTAATGTATGCAGCTTTCTCCTAAATCCTTCATGGAAAAACACTTCCCAAGATATGCCTTAACATTTTGCATACTTGGAATGTCTTTTCCCATAATTAATATGTCATCGACATAAAGAATTAGGAAAATTACATCACTCCCACTAACTTTGTGATATACACATGGCTCATCAAGATTTTGAACAAATCCATACCTTTTGATTTCTTCATCAAATCTTTTATTCCATTGCCTTGATGCTTGCTTCAATCCATAAATGGACCTTTGAAGTTTGCATACACGGTTTGAAATTGTGGATTCACGAACCCCTCAAAGTTGCTTCATATAGATGTCTTCATCTAAGCGACCATTTAAGAAGGCGGTTTTGACATCCATTTGCCATATCTCATAGTCATAGTATGTCGCTATAGCTATGAGAATTCTAATAGCTCTAATGTCCGCTACAGGAGAAAAGGTCTCCTCGTAATCAATGCCATAAGTTTGAGTAAAACCTTGCGCAACTAGACGAGCTTTATAGACGTGTACATTGCCATCCATGTCGGCCTTAATCTTATAGAGCCACTTACTCCCAACCACCGAGGCGCTTTGGAGGTAAGTCAACCTCACCTGCACTTCATTTTCTCTCATGGATTGCATTTCATTCATTGCAACCGCCATTTCGCCTTGTCGACTTGCCATGGCAGCTTTATAACTAGTAGGCTCTCCAAGATCTCCTAACATAGTTTCCTCAACCTCTACGTTAAGACATAGACGTCAGTGCACGATATTCCTTACGGATCTACGAACGGAATCACTTCAACTTCGTGGAGGACCCAAACTATCGTGTTCTACCGAAGTACGTTAGTGTTTTCGTAAGGTAATGCATCTTCTTGATCATCTTCCGATCATAAACTCTCCCATCGAATTCTTGAGATACGAGATCTCTTTCAAGAAAATCTCCATACCTAGCAACAATTACTTTATTATCGCTGATAGTAAAAGTAGTAACCCATAGTTTCCTTAGGGTATCCTACGAAGATACACTTTACGATCTTTGTTGAGTTTATCCGCCGAGTCACGCTTAACATACGCCTCGCAACCCCGCACCTTTAAATAAGACAAAGTTAGAGTTTTACCATGCCATATTTCATATGGTGTCTTATCAACCTTCTTTGTGGGAACCATATTTAGAATACGAACAAGCAGATTCTAAAGCATAATCCCAAAAGGATAAAGGTAGAGTGGTAAGATTAAACATAGATCGATCATGTCCAACAATGTACGATTTCTTCTCTCGATACACCATTTTGTTGTGGAGTATATGGAGAAGTGAGATTCGACAATTCCATTCTCGCCTAAGTAATCTTTAAACTCTTGGCTTAGATACTCGCCTCCTCTATCGGATCAAGAGCTTTAATCTTCTTTCCCAATTGCGCTTCTACTTCACTTTGAAAACCTTAAATGTTTCAAACACCTCATGTTTATGCTTATAAATAAACATAACCATAACGGCCGAAATCATCAAGAAGGTTAAGAAGTAGCTAGCACCTCTCTTTGACACATGTCTAAGTGGTCCACACACATCAAGATGAATAAGACCAAGTAGATCGAAGCCCTCCATATTGCTATGAAAAGGTTTCTTAGTCATCTTCCCGATATGCATGACTCACATTTATCAAATGATTCATCATTGATATTTTGCAAAAGCCCTTCTTGTTGTAGCTTATGCATGCGAGCCTTGCCTATATGAGCAAGTCTACAATGCCAAAGATAAGAAGAATTCACGTCTGACTTTATCTTCTTGTTAATGCTAAACATCGAATTATTATTATTGTTAGATTCATTTCCAATCATATCAATTTCAAACACACCATTCACAGTAATTGCTTTAAAATAAAATACACCATTTAAAGAAACATCAATTCCATTACTTGAAATAGTATGAGTAAAACCATCATCCAACAAACTTGAAAAGGAAACAACACCTCTAATTATAGAAGGTGCATAATGACAATTGTTTAATAACAAGATTAAGCCCAAGGCAATACTAAACTAAACGCTCCTATGGCTTCAACAAATGCATGTGCGCCATTTCCCACGCAGAGATATTGCTCCCCATAGGCAAGCTTCCTCTTCACTCTAAACCCCTGCAGTATTACAAATGTGAATACCACAGCCCGTATCATATACCCAGAATTATTATGATTTAGAGTAAATAATTCAATGACAAATAAATTACCAAGTACCGCTACCGAGGACCCTTCATACTTCATCTTATTTGCCCGCAATTCATCAAGATAGAGAGCACGCTTTCTTCCAATGCCCAACGCCTTGCAATGGATGGCATGCTTGATCCTTTTAGGATTATCCTTCCTAGGAGTAGGGTTCTTCTTGGGTTGAGGTTGATAGGCCATCACCGCTTGCCTTTGTCAACCTTTCCTTACCCTTCCCTTCTTGTTGTTCGCACGCGGTTTTGGCTTATTAATTCTTCCACCGAATAGCAAGTACCGGGCGGTAGGAACCTTTGAGGCAACCCTTTCTCATAATCAATGAGCAATGCGTGTAGGTCAAGAATCGCCTTCCCACGCAGCGCATATTGAAATTTCGACAAAACCATTAAAATCCTTGTTATGGATCGATTAATCGATTCACATCCATGTCATCTTCATAAGTTTTGCCAAGTGCTTTTAGTCGGTCCATGTAACCTTTCATTTCCAAAGACATGAGCACTTACGGTTTACCTCTCCCCGCCATACCGTAACGCGTCGGTCAAGTCATAAATCTCGACGGCAAATGGTTTCTCAAACATAGTTCAAGTTCATTGAGCATATTATATGGGAAATAATGTTCGAACCGCTTTTGAAGAGCGATTCCATTGTTCCCAACATAAGACAAGCCACATCATTATGACGCTTATACTCCAGCTTCCACTGTCCTTTGAGCTTGAGTAGCTTCAGACCGCTTGGTTCAAGAGGCAAGGTTCATAAAGATATTTCATACGATCAAGAACTCTACGACAATTCTCAAAGAAATGTGCCAATCATTGAAATTTTAGAGCTACTAACTTTTCTCGATCAAAAAACTTTTGAACGCAGAATTTAGAGCAATGTTAGTGTTATCGGTGTTTTGAGCCATTTCTACGTAAAAAGTTCAAGTATTAGTATTTTCGATAATACACTTTTCAAGAAAATAAATATACCCAAGTTAATATAAACATATAACCATATAATTTTCTCGAAAACTAGGATCCAAATTATCATAGGTTTATCACATCGCTTGATCCGCTAGCAACAAACGATATAATAAGGTAATCATCGAACATTAATTGGCAAACAATTTCCAACTCCTAGATCATTATGGGATTTATATTTTCCAACGCTATTGCAAATATAAACATGTTTTATCCCATCTTATGCCATTGAGTCCAAGATCTCACTTCCTACTCAACTTAAGTGTCTAACTTAAAGAACTCGCAAATATGTCCATGCAAGATCTCACTTTACATAGAGATTTACCTCTCCATCACAATCTAGCCAAGTACTCTCATGACTAAATTGCAACTTCAAGTGTTCCTTTTAATTAGATGGCATATTCTTAATTTAAAAGGGTACTAGTTTTGATTTTATGTGGTCAAATCAAATATGTACAAAGATGTCATGCATTCATCTTGTAGCATAATTTTAATAAAAACTTTTATTACCAATTCATAAAGATCAAATTATCAAAGTTTTGATTGAGGTATTGGGTTCACCAATCAAGGAATTTAGTATTAATTATCATCCATTATACCGCACTTTTGCATAAGTGTAAACACTTAGTGTTTCGGATAATTACCACCGGTGGCGCATGGAATTAAAACTAATTCGCCTTAAGATGAGCTTGTACATTATATGGCTTACTAAGTAGCTCCATTCGAACTTACAGAGGGCGAGAGGACTGTGCACGCTAAAGCACAACCTAAGACATCCATTCAAGTGACTATGCGCACTTCTTTAAACCCCTTTATTAGTTCATTCGAATGGGTGAGCTGCTCACCATTGTACCAAAGTCACCAATCAATTAAACTATATTGACAACTTAACTCTTCCAAAACAATTAAATTTCGCCATTGTTTAGTCCGATTATTTTTCTATTCAAAATTACCCTTTGCTTAAAACCTGCCTAACATAATAAACAAACAAGTAACAAATAAAAATAAACTACTAAAAACAATGCGCACATAATAAACAATTTATACGTAAACAAGTAGCCACATGCAACTTATTCGATAAAATCCTATTAATAATCAATATCTAGGTTAAATTAATGTATATATTAATTTAGGGTTTTCACCCAACAATAGAAAGTGAGCCACATACATCGATGAATCGATTACAGTAAACCCTTAATTAATTATACCAAATTGCACATAATTGATTCATTAATATATTAATTGAGTCTTCCCAATTCAAGATTTATCATAAATAAATATGTCTCAACAATTAAACAATATATCAAAGCAACTTATCCATGACTAACATGCATGTATAGTCATGGACATCATAACAATTTATACAAGTAAGTCACAAGATCGCATATAAAAATTCCATGACACATAACAAATTATTCATGAATTAATCACGTAATCAATATTAATTCTAGGTTTTAATAAGGTTAGCAAACAATTTTCAAAACCCTAAAAAAATTTATGTATATGTCGATTTTAAAAAAAATGGTACGCCCCAATTTAAAAAAAAATTCGACCAAAACATAAATTAAACATAAACCCTAGATTAACATAGCAAACAACATACAAGTATTTGTTTTATTACGCTTATGTAATTAATTACTCATTAAAACCAATGGCTCGATACCACCGTTGGAATTATATATCAAGACATTCAAATAAATAATCACAAAACATCAAAGTAATATTATGGAAGCGTATAGGATGTATTAACGAATAATTAATTAACATAAAGAATATGCGTACTTTGTTGATTCTAGCCGAACAAGAATCAAATCCACAAACTAGCAACGGATGAACCCTAATTTGATTTAGTTAGGATTATGTGAATTACCCTTACCTTTTGTAATTCAATCCAAGATAATAACAAAAGTATGTTATTACTAAGTTCTTGTACACACGCATTAAACCGAATTAAAGTATCGCTAGTTTTTATCAAACCAAATAACTTGATGTTTGAAAAGAGTGGATCGACACCTATGAAGGGTGTTCGACCGGTTTTAGCAAAACACACACACAAAACAATTTTAGGTTTAGCTAATGAGCACAAGAGATGGAAAAACAAGACCCTAGCCTTGATATATACCCAAGCTAACTTGGTGAACAAGTTGTGGATTGTTTCCATGTTTCTTTGGCCGATCGGTTTAGGAGTCCCAAAGGGATTCCGGAACCTTCCCAACTTTTGCAATTTGATCCTTTTCCATAAACATTTAACGACCGTTAGTCCATTACATTAATTACTTAACGTCCGTTAGTTATTTCGCTTAATAAATAAATAAATACAACATTTATATTTAATTATTAACTTTAAATTCTCATACGTAAAGTGTGCCCAATCCCATAGTCTCGTAGTTCGATCCTAACTCACATTTAAGTACTTAGGTTCAACAACTACTAATTTATATCCATAAATAAACCAACAATTATTTCAATAATATATATATACATATCTAATTTGACAGCTTGAACATTTTCTTCTCAGTTAATACTTAATTACCATGTGGCAAATCTTCTTCTAGCTAAGGCTTGCGAGGGTTTTTTTTTTTTTTTTTCTCTATCAAGATATGATCGTAAACGAGAACATATATTAGTGTCACACCCTTGTGATTTTTTATATTTTGATCTTAACTATTTCATTTTTAATAACTGTTTGTACTATGTTGAAAGATAAGCCTAATACTTTCTTTCTGTTTGCCGGTCTAGAGAGTTTGTCATCTACCTACTTGCTAATATAATGTCATCAAATAATCAAGTTTAATAGACACAAAATGAATAGATTATACTAGATTTTTACAACAGTCTAGTTCGTTTAGTTCTGGCTCTTATGATCTCTTTCATCATGTTTTATGCAAGAAATAGAAACACTTATGTGTAATTTAATTGTCGTATCATGCAGCTTCTTTTTCAATACATTGTTCAAGAAATAAAATCCAAGCTATTAATTTCTTGGAAGCCTTCATCATAGAAGATAGATAGATCACGTTTGAGGACTAGCTACCTCCTTATAAAAAGTATTAAACTGTAATACAATAAAACTAAACCAAGGAACTTGGAGACCAAAATTAGTTTTAGAAGTAAGTAAAACTTCCAAATTTTCTCATATTACATTTTCTTAGCAGTGTTTAATCTCAAAAACCACTCCAGATCAACTTTTCGTTTGCAAAGAAAACTCACCAGGGGCATATCTTGTCTTATATATGTACTATAATTAGCCCACAAACACTTGAACCGAGCAATTGCGCCCTAAGGGCGATTTAAATGCATATCCATAAGGCGATTTACAATAATGTCTGATACGATGGTTGTACGTGATAAGTGTCGGTGGGTAATTAACCACCTCGAATTGATTAACCTTAAGGATTTTAATTATTAGATACATCAATTTAATAAACCTTGTCAAAAAGTATATCTGCCCTTTGAAATTCATGTTTGAAATTGCAATCAAGCTAGATTGTGACAACAAATAAGAAGAAATTGGAACACATTTACATAAAGATTATATTTAATCAATATATAGTCATATAGAGGTTCATGCTTACCTCAGTGTAATAAACATGAAAATTATTACAAATTATAAATTTACAAGATACAGAATTAAAGATGTGTGATTTGATAGTCAACTGGGCTTACACTATCTGCAATGTCACAAGTTCGACTGTTTCCTTCTCCTCGAAGTTATTCAACAACACTATACAAATTTACCATCAATTCTTCTGCATATATATTCGCTGGGGATAGACAAGTTATCATATATTTATAAACATGGACAAAGGAACCAAACATAATCCTCTTTTCCTCAAATCTGTGCTTCCATTGTTGCTTTCTTGAAATGTCATATCCTTGTTTCGATCTTCAAAATCACCTCGTTTTCCCTAAGATTATTTAACACGAAAACGGGTTATAGATATTAACCATTGTTTTGTAGTAAAGATAATATAAGAGTTGGTAGAAAATATTTACCAAAGAATTCTGTATTATTTGATTAAACCCCATATGTGGACTCCCAACCTATTAACAACATCCACATATAAAAGAAATTATCATTAAGCAAAACAAATAAATTCTTTTACAAAATAGAATGATAATTAATCTTATGACCATACCTTTGGACTATTAGCAGGAGAGCTAGCAGTATCTTCCAATGAATCATCATATCGAATACGATTTCTCGTTCTTCTATCTGTTTTCTTGATATGATTCAACTTCTTGTCAAATTTTGGGGCTTCACCATTCATCGAATTCGCCATATTATTCCACTCAACATATGAAGCAGCATCAGATAACTCAGGTTGGTCATGTTGCTGCTGGTGATGAGGGTCTTTATTAAAATGATCATGTTGATGTTTATGAGCTAATGAATTATTTTGATGATCTTGCTGTTGCGCAACCATAAAATCTTCGAAATATGTAGTCCAACCACTCTCTTCGGCTGTTACGGTGTCGCTATCAACCATGGAGTTGTTCATGGATGTGTATGAATATGATGAGTGATTCGAGTCCATAGATAGAGAGATATAGAGGTAGAAAGTTTAGATATAAAGAAGCAATAACAATGAGGATCGAGTTGCACACTTGTATATATAGAAATGAAATATAATAAAAAAAAAGTATTAGAATCTTGTGGTGTGGGGGCCAGTGAGTTGTGGAAGTTAAATGAAGAAGTTGCAACAGAAGAATAAGAAATAGTAAATGAGAGAGAGACGTGCTAAGAAGGAAACAAATATGATAGGGTATAGAGAGTTGACCTTTGTAGCTCCATCAAATGGAGCCTTCATGTGTAAAAACCTCCTAAATAAAGTTTCATGGTTTTTCTCTATTAACTTCTAATCACCTGTCCACCAACCCGAAAACTAGCCATCTCATTTAGTTTTAAAATATACAATTGTTTTCGTTTTACAAGATAAAAAGGATAATGAAACATGATCAACATATCCATGATTAAACAATTTATCAAACCGAATAATTTGAACTTGGTATAAACCCGACTCATCTAATTCGGGTTGTAAATGACCCGAATATTCAATGAATATTTTATGAACCGTGCTGTAAAATGTTCGTTCATGTGTGTTTATTTATTTAATGAACGAACATGAATAAGATTTTATGTCCATTTAGTTAAATGAACGAACATAAACAAAATTATTGTCCATTCATTTATGTTGGTGAAGGTCTGATTATACGTTCGTTAAATTTCGTTTATATGTTTATGGCCTATTTTTATTATATCTTTAAAAATTGGTACATTCAAACAGATGAACAGACATAAAACACAGTATTTTGTATATTCTTTTGTTTGTTTTCATACGTTCATTATGTTTGTTCGTTAAATTCGTTTAATCTCTTAATAAACGAACATTAATGAACACGAACAATCATATTTCTTAATGAACAAACATGAGCAAGAAATTCGTCCATTTAAGCGTTCGTGTCCGTTTATTTGTTCAATTAAAACAAAATAAACAAATATGAACAAGGCTTTGTTCGTGTTCGTCCGGTTCGTTTACACTCTTACATGTAATAGATAAATATACTATTGATGCTTGAGAAAAAGGACTTTCCTGAACCCAAGACTTGAACTTTATCCCTTTAAGTAGTTGTTGACCTTGAATCGATGGCACACACAAAAAACCAGTGGCCACTAGCCACTAGAAGATCGGTAAATCTTTGGAGAATAAAAAGATAAACATGATCAAAGCATCCAACCAACTATCCGAAAGTTATAAATGCCACAAATCAAGCACCTCGAACACCTAGCCACAAAATAAGGGAGAACACCCAATAGAGAGACATGGAAACGATTCACAAAATAAATGAGGTTGAACCAATACGTGACACATAACCAAGTTAATTGTTTTCGTAAAATTTTGTAATCTTGTATGAAATAGTTAATCATCAGTTAGGCATGTCGCTTAACGATTGAATTTCATCCTATTGACTAGAGAGCATACGAGACATAGATTGTGTGTGATATATGAAAGGATTTGTGTGCAAAAAACGCAATGACTTTCACACTTGCCTTCATGAAAATGCCGAAGGGTTACACCGGTGCACACTAAATAGAACATGAAAGTGGAACTAAGAACGAGTTTACGAAATGAAATGAAAATGAAGATGAAATGAAAATCCAGAAGTATTTTTATTAGAAATGAAAATATGGCAATATTTTCATTAAAGTGGTTAAACAGTAATTACCCAAATTCTAATATTTATCCAGGATGAATATTAGAGGGTATTTAATGACAAAAGATAAAATATAATTCCTAAAGGGGTTGTTTGGTCGTTCGTTTCCCCTAAGGGGTGTATTTTCAAACTAGGATACTTGTTGCACAAGTATAACTATTTTAGAATGTTATCTAGAAGGCTATAAATATAAAAGATTCTTAAATGATTCATTCACTTCTCCCATAACCCTAATTGGGATAAAATCCCTCTCCCCTCTCTCATTCATAACCGGTCATCTTTTGTCGACTAACCCGTGTTCGTGCTCGCCTAACTTGCGTAGGTTCGTAGCTCTAGTTCTACCTGTGCAGTACCGGTGGATACCTGGTGACACCCAAGGGTTGATCAACCCAAAAACCCTAAAGGTTAATCGCATGAAGTCGTATCCCGAAGAAGAAGGCGAATCCGTGCACGCAATTGACTTTAGATCAGAGTTGGCGCTTATGTGGTGCAGGAAAAAGGTAAGTAACTCTGTAAATACCCTTATTATGTGCTTAGATTTAGGTTATATCCCTGATTGAGAGATCTTGATATTAGGGTTTGGTTTGCATGGCGTTTACTTGTTTATTTTTCGTTGTGCATGTTTTATACGCCATGCGGGTGACCACCAAAATCCTACAATAGTATTAGAGCCACACTAATCTATATAACCAAAATAGGGTTCTTGGTAATTGATTTTATTGTCATAAAAATCAAATTTTGATTTAGTTATGAGGGTGCTTGGATCGATTTATACAAATTATGGTTTTTAGGGTTTTGCAGTTTGAATGGCAATTAGGGTTTAATCACCCTTGTAACTAATAGGGTTTGTACTGTTTTATCAATATCAAAATACTTGGATTTTATAACCTTTGAGGGTTTCGATCTAGGGTTGGATTTACACCGTAATTTTCTACGTTATAAAACATAAACATTCCTAATTAGTGTTGTCATGCTTACAAAAACTATGTTCTTATAATCAAATTAGGGTTTGAGGTTTTGGAACACATAACGTTCTAATCTTTAAGGTTTCTTAACCCTAATGTTTTTAACTTTATGAGGATACAAGGTATCCAGGATCAAAACATGAAAGAAACCCTAATTCAGGTTAATCGCAAAAACCATAATCCGTAAAACCCTAATTCTAGTTTTATAAGCTCTTGTTTTACCTCATGTGATTTAGGGTTTTAGGTATTTTTGAAAAATTGTAAACTTTACTAAAAATATTCTAAAACCATATTTGGTAACGCGATGTTACAAATTAAATCATATGGTAAATAAGAAAGTTTAAGGTACAAGAAAGGCAACCTATGGTTTACCCAAACCCTAGGTGGGTCAACTTATGGATCCTTAATAGATGGTATCAAGAAAATCGAAAGGCATGAATATTGGTGACCAAGCATGAGGTTTCTATAAGCTGATGAAACATTCAGTTTGGCCTAATTCAGAATCTGAGATTTTCGAATACTGAAACTAGGGTTAAGTCATAATCGGGAGATTTAGGGAATTAATTTTTATTAAAAATTCATAATAAAAAATTTCAAAATTAAATATGGTGACTTATGGTTTATTGTTGTATAAATCATGAACTTTTAAAATTTTAAGTTTCCAAAAACCCTAATTAGGGTTAATAAATTTTAAAAGTAAAATTTTCTAAATAGGTAATATGAAGCAATAAAGTAAGAACCGTCATTCTTGAAGAATGACAGGTTGCATTAGTAGGGGTGTGCATGGTTCGGTTTGGTTCGGTTTTTATACCAAAATCGAAACCGAAAACCGAATGTTCGGTTTTTTAAAAACCATAACTGAAACCGTTGGTTTTTCTCGGTTTTGGATTTTCGGTTTTTGGTCGGTTTGGTCGGTTTCTCGGTTATCCACTAAATTGGGCTTGGGCCCAACTTGGGCCAATTTTGCCCAAAAATGATAATAATTAGTAGGAAAAATGATAACAAAATATAACAAAACCAACAACAAAATATAACAAAACCAACAACTTATAACAAAAAATGATTATTCGAGAACTTAATAAAACCACAACTTAAAACTTAAAAGATAACAATCCGACAATATCTTAAATTGCAACACAAACGTCTAAACATAAAACCACAATATCTAAAATAGTTTCTTGACTTCAAACTCTAACGGAAACAACTTCATGACTTCAAATTTCATGTTGAGAAGTATCATTGTGTTGCTTTTTTTCAATAGAAAACATATCTACAAAAAAATATAAATAATGGATTAGCATAACATATAGCGGGAAAAATTAACATAGTTAAATCAGGTTTCATTACTTACCAAGTTCTAGTTTCTCCAAATTTTCCACCATCTCTTCAAGTGGTAAGCCATTAACGGGCATATCTTGCAAATCCGCCGGTGTAGACCGTAACCAATCTTGTGCACAAATGAGAGCTTTCGCGGTCTTAGGCGTAAGAGAGCTTCTATATTTATCGATAACCCTTCCACCGGTGCTAAATGCCGACTCCGATGCAACGGTCGAGATTGGCATTGCTAACACATGCTTAGCTACTTGTGATCATATTGGAAACTTCACCATATTTTGATTCCACCATCCTAAAACATCAAATGAATTATCCCCCCTTTTTTCTGCCCCATCCTTTAAATAAATATCTACTTTACTATAATCATCACCTTCACCATATTGGGTCTCCAAATACTTTGAAAACCCATCATCAAGGTCGATCTTCATGCTACTATCATCTTCACTAGGAGTAGAAGAAGAAGACACGGTAAAAGTTTGATCATCTTATTTGTCGAGTTTGATCTTGTAGTGCACATACAACTCTTTAAGAGCATCCTCCACAATTTTACAAATTTCAATAGTTTTCACGGACAATGTTTTCAATCGTTTCGGAAATTGGTCACCTTGATTGGATGTTTCTGTGGATGTTCGGCTTTTAGGATAAATTATATCCAAACAAAATTCAAGATACTTCAACTTATTTTGAGTAGAGATTACAACTTAGTTTCATGCATCATTTATACTAATTAAATTGATTGGTACGATGAAAGTAGTCATGAAACTGTCATCAACTCATGGTACATCATACTATCATAGGGTTCATAGGCAAATAAAATATATTTTGCAATTAGCATGCAACTAACTGAACTAAGTATAATAGCCTAATAGGAGAGTCGAAAGACATTAGACATGTTACACGCAATAAATAAAAACATGAAAGCAGACTTTATCCATACATGCATAAATATAATGACATCCGAATAAAAACATATATGAAAATCACCAAAGGATTAAACATGAAAGCAAACTTTATCCATGAAAGCAGACTTTCAGCAGAATAAAAACATATAAAAAAATCACCAAAGGATTAAACATGAAAGCATACTTTATCCATGAAAGCATACTTTAAACATGAAAGCAGACTTTCAGCAGAATAAAAACATATAAAAAAACCACCAAAGGATTACGAAGGTGATGAATGAATGACATCCGTACATGGCTTGCATCTTTTATCCATACATGCATAAATAAAAATATAAAATTAGATCATAAGTAATAACTTACCAATGCACTTTCACTTTCAGAGTTTCAGACTTCAGTAGAGGAGATGGAGAAGATAGATTTAGGGTTACCAATCCATTTAGTTCCCAAGGAAACCGAATAATTATATGTGTTTAATTGTTTTTGACGTTTGGTTTTTCCAAACTATTTTTAAATTTGATCCCTCCATTTTCTAATTTAGACAATTTAGTAATTAAGAATACATTTATAAATAAAATATATTATAATTAATGCAACGGTTCGGTTTCCATGGTTCGGTTTCTATATCAAAACCGAAACCGAACCGAAGTTTCGGTTATATGAAAAGTAAAAAATCAAACCATCGGTTTTTAGTTTCGGTCGGTTATTTTGGATCGGTTTTTTGGGTTTTCGGTTCGGTTTCGGTTTTTTCGGTTTTTTTTGCTCACCCCTATGCATTGGTAAAAGGGAGCGTCCCACGGATCCCTTGTGGAAGGGATCCGTGGGATCCGGGGAACAGTAGGATTTTTCCTCTATAAATAGTGAGCCATTTCTTCATTATTTCTCACCCTTTCTAACACACTTTCTCGAGTTAAAACTCACTAACCTCGGATCCAAGAGATCTATGTTTGTAGTTTTGTTTTTGTGTGATCTTTAGGTTCCTCTTAAAGGCAAGATCACAACCTTTGAAGTCGAGCAAGCTCAAGTCCATGAGTTGCCATGCTTCCTCATCATCAAAGCTCTTCAAGTCTTCTTGTTGACGATTCCTTTCTTTCTTCAAAGAAGTGTAGTGTTGAAGACATTAGTGAAAGATGTCTCAAGTGTCAAGGCGAAGATATTAGTGAAGAGTATCTATCGCCTATAGCATAAGCACTTGTGGTAGGTGCTTAGAAGTCAAGACAAGAAGCATTAGTGAAAGGTGCTTGAAGTCAAGACTAAAAGCATTAGTGAAGGTGCTTAGAAGTGAAGACACAAGACATTAGTGAAAGGTGTCTTGTAGATCTAGTCAAAGGCATTAGTGAAAGGTGCCTTAGATGTAAATTCGATATGGTGTGTTTCGATGTACAAGATAGACTAGTATTAGATCCAAGGATATTGATATCCTTGATGATGTTGTAAAGGAGTAGATCTCCTTTGGGATTAGTCGTTGGTGTAGTGTGGTAGTAGTTCCTCCATTGCAATGGAACTAGGTGCTTAGCCTAATACCTAATAAAGGGTAGGCAACGTTGTGAAGGTGAGTTCACGTTGGAGTGAAAGAACTAGGTACTTAGCCTAGTACCTTATAAAGGGTAGGCGACGTTGTGTAGGTTTGGTTCACCTTGGAGTGAAAGAACCCGGTGGTTAGCCTAGCACCGGAAAAAGGGTAGGCGACGTTGTGAAGGCTTCTCGCCATAAGGAGATTGGTGTAGTGTTTACAAACTCTCGAGGCGACTCGGGAGTGGAGTAGGGCAAAGAAGGTGTCCTTGTGCGAACCACTATAAATACTCGCGTTGTGGTTCGTAGCTTTACTCTTATCTTTTCATTACATATCTTTATATGCTTGTTTATCAACATCCAACACACACAACCAAATAGATTGACATAAGTCGATCTAAATAGTTTAAAAAAACTATTCAACCCCCCTTCTAGCTTTCCACACTGATGGCTTTGTTTATTGTGAGATTAGCTAAACAAGAAGACAAGAAATGTTAGTGCATTTTGTAAAACAAAATACGGTGTAGAAAAAAAATTAATATTGTCATCTAATCAACATCCAATAAGAGTGTTCTTAAGACCTAGTATTTGTTTTTAGAAATTTTTTTTCTTGGTGGTTTTCAATCATACACGGATCGTATCAAGTTTTTAAAGTACAATATACTCTAAGAAACTTGGTAACGAAGCTCTGGTACCAATTGTGAAAAACTAGAAGGGGGTTGAATAGTTTTACCGATTAAAACTTAGTTTTAAACTATTTAGATCGACTTATGTTAATCTATTTAATGTGTATGTTGGATGATGATAGATAAGCCTGTAAATAAGTAATGCAAAGATAAAGAGTAAAGGAACACAAAACCACGACACGAGTATTTATAGTGGTTCGGCTACAAGGAAACCTTCCTTGCCCTACTCCACTCCCCGAGTTCCCCACTCGAGAGTTCGTAAGCACTACACAACACAAGCTCCTTAATGTGGCGGAGAAGCCTTCACAACGTCGCCTACTCTTTATCCGGTACTAGGCTAGACACCGAGTTCTTCCACGAGGTAGAACCATACCTATCACAACGTCGCCTACACTTTATCCGTTACAAGGCTAGATGCCGAGTTCCATTACAAAGGAGGAACTACTACCAAACACTACACCACTATACGACTACTCCAAAGGAGACATACTCCTTATTACAAGATCATAAGGATATCAATATCCTTTAACCTAAACTAACTATCTTGTACATCGATGCACCATATCAAATGTACACCCTTGGCACCTTTCACTAAAGCCTTTGAAACGACCCTTCGGCACCTTTCAATAATGCCTTCGACACGACCCTTCAGCACCTTTCACTAATGCCTTTAACACAACACTTCTATGGAGGGAGAAAAGAACTATCAACAAGATACATTTCAGTGGTCTTGATGATGACGAAGCTTGGCAACTCATGACCTTGAGCTTGCACGTCTTCAAGAGGTGGTGATCTCACCTTTAAGAGGAACCTAATGAATCACACAAACATAAAACTACATTGAATGATCCTTTGGATCAGAGGTTAGAGATTTTACAGTACTAAGGGAGAGTATGTGTAAAAGTGGTAGTGAGCAAGAGAGAAATGGCTCACTATTTATAGACAAAAATGTCTATTGTCCCACGGATCCCTCCCCAGAGGGTTCCGGCTGTTGGGTCAGCTTAAGTCCGGATTTCAGGTTGCAAACCGGGTTATGGGTTATGAACCATGGGTTATGGGTAATGAATTATGGATACCCAACAAGATGCAATGTATCTAGACATTGGGTCATGGGTCTTAGGTCATGGATCATGGATAATACCCAACATGACTTCATGCATGATGTCATGCAATGGGTTATGGGTTATGGATCAAGCTCCATGGGTATGAGTCATGGACTTAGGGTTTACCCAACAACATTCAATGTACTTAGTCAATGGATCATGGGTCATGGGTCATGGACTTTGGTTTTGACCCATTACATCACCCATTATAATATGTACAAAGTATAAGTACATTTTCATATTACGTAAACACTAGTTATTATGCATTTCTATATGATGTAAACAAGATTACTTGTTTAGTGTTTATATGAAAATTTAAGTGTGTTAGTAAACTATTGGCTCAAACCTTTTACGTATTTTATTTGTTTCGTTAAAATGATTTTACGTTTGTTATCGACAAAACATTAGAAGATCGTAAAATATAAATAAACGTTTTTATGGCTTATTTGTATTAACAAATTTGTTTATGTGAGTGAGGTACTGCCATGTATTGCTCACGACCTCTTGGTACAGTGAAAAGGTTCCTACTTTTTTGTGTTTTCACAAGTGATAGTCTGAAAGGATTATGTGCAAACTACACAGTAGGCTTTCACACTTGCCTTCACAGAAATGCTGAAAGGTCATACCGGTAAAAGAGGAATTGGAAAAAAGATTACGAAATGAAATAAAGTAAAAGAGGAAATGAAAATACGGTATTATTTTCATTTAATGCTTAAATGGTAATTATCTGAAGGTTAATATTTATCCGGGATAAATATTAAATGGTAATTAATGACAAAAGACAAAACAACAAACCATAAGGGTTGTTTGTTTGGTCGATCGGCCGAATGCCCCAAGGAGGGGGTAATTGTGTTTTTGTCAAACTTGTTAACTTGGTTAACAAGTTAAGAGGGTTTCCTAAACTTTCTAGAATTGTCCTAGGTATCCTATAAATACCAAAGACTATCTAAAGGATTCATAACACATTGACTAAACCTTAAAAACTTTCTCATCTCTCCCTCTCCATTCGTCGACTGATTTCAAACCCCTAACAGTTTCGAAATCTTAATCGACTAAACCCTAGTGGATATCACCTACGTGGAAAAAAATGCTACAGTCTCGGTAGCCACCATATTGGAGAAGTCGGAAATAAAAAAGTAAGGTAATTGTTGAAGTAGGGTAATAACAAAGTAAGTAGTTTTAAACGGACAATTTCAAAAAATACGTAGCTATTTTATGGTTTTTACCCTTTCAAATGGTATTAGAATGACCACAGTGGAAAGATGTGACGATAAACAGCTGCATACGACGGTACGGTGATTTGTTAATTTAGCGAATTTTGGCAGAGGCCAACGATTTTAGCGCATGTGGTGTAAGAGAGGATGTAGAAAGCAATGTCATGTTTTTATACGGAATACGACATGCTTGTTAATGCAATGTTAAATTTTGGTTGTCAATATCTGTATTTGAAAGATCTTGTAAAATTTTATAACGCATATGGCGCAAAAAAGTTTATGGATCGACACTAAAAGATATATAATTAAGGTTTTGGGATTAAAAATTTATTAACTCTTTAACTAATTGATAAATAATAAACAGCAACATGTCATGAATGAATCGACTGACACGATTGTACCAAGAAAGTGCCACATATAGTAAAGTGCCACATATAGTAAAGAGTCCTTAGAGGTTTTGATAGGTGAGGATTCATAAGTAATGATATATTACTAATTTAACTATTCTCTTTTTTTTAAGGTTTAAGTAAAAGACTTTATAAGTAGTTGTCATTGTTCTAGAAAACAAATTAATGATTATATTTCAGCATCTCCTCCGACTAATGCATGGGATAATTCCTATACCGACTCCGACCAACCTCTGATTTTGCTATTTATTGATGAATATTCTCTTTGCTTAAGAATTAATCAATCAAACTTAAAAACCTGATCCCGTGACACTCGGGTATATAAACCATGATTTTATCACGTTCAATGAACATTTCTTATTCTTTATAGAAATGTGTTCCGCAATTATTGACAAATTTGTAGCTCGCATCTTTATTGATATTTATTCTATCACGAGTTTTCTGTAATGAAGCGTAAAGAATAAAACAATTGGTACTATATGTCTTTTCAGAAGTTTAAATTGACAAGAGAGATTTTGACCCCTTGCACCTGTTGATACATAATCTGGCGCGGGCTGGATTCGACGACTCTCCCTTAGCCGTTCGTCGTCTTCTCGAGCCCCAAGAGACCGCCAACAAAGAGAGCCGTTAGAGTGGACCCGGGCCGTGCCCGGGTCCACCTCCGACGGTCAAGTTAAGATCGGTGCGATGTGATGAGTTAGGGTTAGAGTAGAACATCATGCTCGTCACATATATCACGTCTCGAAGGAGATCCAACCATGTATTCTGGCGTGGATTAGGGTTTAAGCGTAGAGTGGCCATTATCTGCACGGCCGACTCATTCTCACCAGTCCGACTATACGTCCACAGCACCCTTTTTGTATGCCGATTCATCTTTTTCAAAGACAGATCCCATGTAATAAGTGTGTATTCTTGCCACTTTTTGTTAAAAGTTAACCGAACAACTAAACATTTACCGTCTAGATGCGATTCACTAAGCCACTAAGGCCACGTTAATAGCCGATTCTTGGTCATTTACCGTCTAGTATCCTGGTTGATCACATATCGTTGTCCTCTTTATCACATATAAAGCGATTGACATATAATTTGTTGTTTAGCTTTCGTTATCAGCTACTCCGTACTATTATTACTTTTTAACATGGAAAATAAAATTATATGTCAATCGCTTTATATGAGTTTGTTGTCAACTTAATTATTATCCTTATCCTTTACAATCTGAATTAAGTAGGTCTGCTTTGGACTCAATTATATGTAGTTAGAATATCTTTTTCTCGTTAACTCGAAGAAATGAAGAATCAAATATTAATATACATAGAAAATCTAATTTTGATCTAATTGAACAATCAGATATATTATTCTCAGAAACGGACTATTTTAATTGCAAGTACACAATTAATTAGAATCACATTATACTAAAGTAAGAAGAGAACCTTCTCAGGAAAATACGTACTAGAGATAAAAATTCAGCTTGTTTTATCGCGTAAAACATTCTCCGTAGAGTACTTCTCTTGAAATACCTTGTTAATATTATAATTTTAGCAAAAATTAAGGGTATTAACTTACAACAGTGCTTAGATTATAAATTTTGCATGACATTCTGACTCAACTTTCCTTGTCAAAATCTCAACAAAAATGTCACAACCATTTGTAACCTTCGCTCTCCTTTTTATGATCTTAAAAAGACTTACTTCCCCCTTCAAGGTTGAAGTAGAAGTGAAGTTCAGATGACCCGATTCGATATCATTGTAAAAATTTGGATTTGTCACCATTTTCTCCGCTGTCACATTTGCATAAGCCGTGATGGTATAGTTACCACGAGCTGGAATCTTGGCATGCTCAATAGGGATTTCAACTATTAAGGTTCCTCTATAATCAACATATGCAATGGAGTCTCGAAACTTGAAGCTCCCATGATTACGATTGCTTATTGTCACGTTTAACACAATTGTTGCATTTATGCTAATGTTAGGTAATAACTGAAACTCGACGTTTTCTAGGTGCGTGGGATGGGTTGTAACCTTAGGATGTTTCAGTTTGAAGACCGTAAATAGTAATATTATAGAAACAAGAAGGATGATCATAAGCAGTGCAACGAAGCCGCAACATATCTTTAAAATCTTTCTCGACTTCACTTTCTTGGCCTCCATTGCTTCCAATTTATTAGATGAATTTTAGTATTCTTTTAAAAGTGATATTTGGGAATTTAAATAAGGGCAAGAACATAAAGAAAAACATTGATAGTTATTTTGTTTGTTTTGCACATGAGATAGGGAAAGATTTCTATGACCGGCGTGGCGCGAAAATAGTCGTGTTACCTTCTACTATCATGAAAAAGACAATCTTTCATTCTTTGTTCTTAACTAGAATAAGATAATATGATATCTTGTTAAAATAAAAAAAAAAAAAAAAAAAAATAGAAACATCTGAATTTAACTAAATAAACTACCTTTTTTTTTTTTTTTTTTTTTTTTTGGCAAAAGTAAATTTCATTGAATTTCAACAACATAGTTGAATAAAATTACAACAATACATCAATTGCGATGTGAACTAACTACAAGGCCGTCTCGGGAATTATTGGTGCCCTGTGCGGTCGATAAAAATAAGGCCTTGAGCAAGTGAAATCTATGTTAAAGAAATCATATAAAGACATCTTAATGCAATTTAATTTTTTTTCATCAAACTCTTAACATATTTAATAGAGAAATGATACATGGACTTAAACTTAGGCCTAAACTTAAACCTAAAATCAAGTGTCAGCATCCTGATGGCTGTAGACATGGACCCACCTATTTTACAACTCATTAGGATGATGCCAAGTAGTTTTAAGTCTAAGTTTAGGCTTAAGTTTAGGTCCATGTATCATTTCTCTATTTAATATTGACCAAACTTTATATCTGCGACTACATCCAATCATAAAATACCAAAAGTGAAAATAGTTCCAAGAAATTAAAAGTACATTATTCTATTTCTTGTTCTTGCGCCTGATAGTTACTACCTCCGTCCCAAAATTATAGTTCCCTGTTGACTTTTCGGGTCTTTCTTTTTCAACTTTGACCTTAACTATTTTTATTTGTTTTATACAATAGTTGATGATAAATATACCAATGAAAATACATTTAAAACCCAAATACGTTCATATGTTTTTCATCAAGTATTATATAACACAAACAAAAATATTTAAGGTCAAAGTGTCACAATTCTCAATTTCCGGTCATTTCTCAAACTCCATATTCATCATTTCATATCAATTTATTCATGATTTTTTATTTCACCTTAAACGCGTAAATTTTATATTAAATAAACGTTATCGCGTGAGTTATTATTTTGAACATTTAATCCGTTACTTCCAAAATGATCCCGATATATTTTTATACTTACATTTAGTTTATAAAACTATATTTTGAGTTTACCTAGTGTTCTAAATTTATTTTGTATATAAATCGTTAAAGTTATATTATTACGACGCTTTTCTTAAAAACTACACTATAATTATTATATCACCAAATTTCACAAGGAATGTATTTTACAATTTTTATAATATCATTATACTCTATTTTGATCTATTAAAAATTTACTTGTACCTAAAAGCTACCAAAACCTTACAAGTTATTATTATTTACACATTTACTTACACTTTTCTTACAAGTATACAAGTATATACATAATGTATAAAAAGAAAAAAAAAATATATTATGTTGAAAAACATCCCCTAAAAACCGGCCATAGGGTTGCATTTATTGAAGTTGGTAATTTTTGTCTTTGATAGTATATATCTATACTCAAACTCAAGCTACTTCATTCATTCTCTCAATTTCAAAGTTAGTAAAATTATTTTTCTCTTTGTTTCTTCTCTAAACCGGTTCTACAAGGAGGTGTACAAGGATCATCAATTTTTCAAGCTCAAGTGTTAATAACAATCTAGATCACACTCTTGTTAAGGTTTTGAAATAAAAATCTAGGGTGTTTAGGTAAACCTTTGTTCTTTGCACCTCATCATAGTAGCTTGTAAGCATTTCATTTTCATTTACATCTCTCACTTTCATTTCATATGTATTTCATCAATTTTTAGCAAGTATGCAAGACTTATGTTGATTTATACTATTTTTACATTGATTTTTAGAGTTTATTACATATAAGTCATCCTATAATTATTCCCTTGTTATATTTTGGTCTTGATGATGTTTAGGAACCCATGACACCCTAAGAAGGTGTATGGTAGGATTAGTATAGCTTTGGAGTTGATTTGAAGGGATTGGAATAGGTTTAGTACGAGAAAAACTATTTTCGACAAGTATATATATTGGTCTGTCCTTATTTTGTTTTTCTGGAAAATCCGACAGTAGGCACGAATTTTTGGCCTTGATATTTAGAAAATATACTTTAAAACGAATCCGTGGCCGCTTGAACGGATTAAAACGGAGTTATAACGAAGAAGTTATGAATTTTTCAAGTTTGACGACGAAAAATATATTTTCTCGAAATTTCAAAGAACCTATTATTGTTTTGTACGAGTCAAAAACGAGTCCTAAGCTTTATAAATTATTTCGACTTATCAAAAATCTATTAGTATACTTTGATACGAAGCTAAGGACATATAATACGTAGAAAACGGATTTGAAACGACTAAGATATACACGTTTTCATAAAATTGCCGTAACTATTATTTTTAGAAAAACTATATTATTTTTACGAGATAAGTGTTACGGTAAATAAAATGACCATATTGAAGGCTGTTTTTAACGATGATGTAGAACTTTTTGTAACGAAATGTCTTCTAATAAAATCGAGATCACCAAGCATATTTTTCAAAACGACCAACCGTTTGTATAGCGGAGTTGTAATAAATTAATTACGGTTGCTTGAACTTTGCCGAAACTCACTTTTTACACAACAATTAGACAAAACCACCATCTTTAACCCTTATTATCTTTATGTTCGAGACCTTTATGTCGAAAACTCCTGAACTGAAACTTTTAGATTTTGATACAAGCTTTCCAAAACCGCCGAGTTCGTTTCCTAACGATCGACGTACACCATTTTACGACTAGTTTTTCAAAGCCATTTTTGTCACTTTCAAGAAATTTCCGACGACTTTATTTTACGACGAAAAGTGAAAATTTCACCATAAATCATTACGAAACTATTGTGGGATGACATTTTGACGTAAATACTTGTAAAGTGATTTAAGAATGGTCAAGACGTCAAAAGAGTATTTTTCGACGATAAGTATTATTTTCAAAACTCACAAATGGTATAAATAACATACGAAATGCATGCATAACATTACATCATAACTCATTACGTATCATATCATTCACAATAGGTCAAGGTTAAAGCATCACACTACATCTCGGTGTACTCACTCTTGTCATCATACCAGTTTATCAAGTGAGTTTCATAGCCCCACTTTCTATTACTTATTTGTTTTATAAACTCTTTGGGGAGATACATGCTCAATTACTCGCTTACAAATACAAATACTCAAAATATTTATACTTTTATGCTACGCTATACTTTTTATACTTGATTGCATTATACTTGATTGTGTTACGCTAAACTTGAAAGTCTCCTTGGATAACACACGCATTTGGGTTTCGAGATGAAGTAGAACCAATGCTATTACTTTCCTTGTGAGTTCATACCCGCTTTTACTTGTTTAAAATCCTATAAACTATTTGGGGTAGATACATGCTTATTTATCAAAACATTTAAACTCTTTGCCAAACAACATTACTTATACTCTAGACTTGGTGTGTGTATTGACTAGACTTAAACAAACATCCCAAAGATTTATATGTTGGAAGGCCATTAATTTGGATACACCCAACGTGCGTCGTTGGAGGAACATCCCAAGATTTATATGTTGGAAGGCCATTAATTTGGATACACCCAACGTGCGTCGTTGGAGGAACATCCCATCATTTATATGTTGGAAGGCCATTTATATGGATACGATAACGCGTGGCGTTGGAGGAACATCCCAACATGAGTTGTTGGAAGACCCTTGTGGTGACATTTATACTTTTAACCATCTTAATGTGCATATTCATGATTGTCATACTATTTTTAGCGGTGGGTTGTAAACACACAAAGGTTGCAAGTTTTGTATGGGCGGACTTGGGCCGAGTGGATTCTGATGCCTTTGCTTTGTGAACTATTCTATATGACCAAAACTTAGACTTTGTTGCATGAACGTTCTTTAAAGGCTTTACATTTCAACACAAACTCTATGAACTCACTCAACCTTTGTGTTGACACTTTTAGCATGTTTTATCTCGGTACCTAAGGCATTCACTTCATGGCATGCATATGGACATATCATAGAGTCGTGGTGACGACGCGTCTCACTTGGGATTTATAAACTTTAAAACATCGTTTGGCTTGTAACAAACTTATTTCCGCACAAGTTGATTTTCATTTGAGACCAATACTTTGTAAACTCGATTGTTTTAATAAATTAAACGATGTGTTTTCCAAACGACACTTTAGGTCGTTCGATATAACTGTAACTTTGATGCTATGACGGTCCTCCCAAGGTATTCAATTCACGCAAAAACAGTAATTTGGGGTGTGACAGATTGGTATCGAGCATCGGTTATAGAGAACTAGGTTGCATCATTGACCCTAGACTATAACCACATCATCATAGCATCTCATCATATCATTACAAGTGCATATTCTTTATACATGCGAACTTATGACTCAACACCAAACATCATATGAGTCGATTAGTCCAAGCATTGCATAGTTACTCCTAAATTATACATAGCCGATCACCTATGTCTAATTCAGAAGAATCATGCAATGAAGGGAGTAGTAGTCTCATATGAGTAAGCAATTCGTAATCGAGCCAAATTTTCAAAAGATTTTCTTCAAACCACTTGTTTCCGGTTTGATCCGCGTGATTCTTGTTTGATGAGTTGCAAAGATCAAGCTAGAAACAAGTTGTTACCTAAACCAATTTAGCCTAATCGTATGACGCTTCTTGTTTGATGAGTTGTGGGATTAAGTAAAAATCGGTTACCAAAAGTTTTTAAAATTTTGCTCGAGAATGGGAAAGCCTGCCTCATCGAGCCTAATCATAAGGGAGCATGTCTTAAGAATGGGATATAGTCACGACATATGCATGAGCATAAACTTTTAGAACCCTTGTCGCGTTTTGGGCCATAGTATCATTAATCGAATCGCGAGGACGCGATTCCTCTAACATGGGAAGAATGTCACAATTCTCAATTTCCGGTCATTTCTCAAACTCCATATTCATCATTTCATATCAATTTATTCATGATTTTTCATTTCACCTTAAACGCGTAAATTTTATATTAAATAAACGTTATCGCGTGAGTTATTATTTTGAACATTTAATCCGTTACTTCCAAAATGATCCCGATATATTTTATACTTACATTTAGTTTATAAAACTATATTTTGAGTTTACCTAGTGTTCTAAATTTATTTTGTATATAAATCGTTAAAGTTATATTATTACGACGCTTTTCTTAAAAACTACACTATAATTATTATATCACTCAAATTTCACAAGGAATGTATTTTTACAATTTTTATAATATCATTATACTCTATTTTGATCTATTAAAAATTTACTTGTACCTAAAAGCTACCAAAACCTTACAAGTTATTATTATTTACACATTTACTTACACTTTTCTTACAAGTATACAAGTATATACATAATGTATAAAAAGAAAAAAAAGAAAAAAATATTATGTTGAAAAACATCCCCTAAAAACCGGCCATAGGGTTGCATTTATTGAAGTTGGTAATTTTTGTCTTTGATAGTATATATCTATACTCAAACTCAAGCTACTTCATTCATTCTCTCAATTTCAAAGTTAGTAAAAATTATTTTTCTCTCTTTGTTTCTTCTCTCTAAACCGGTTCTACAAGGAGGTGTACAAGGGATCATCAATTTTTCAAGCTCAAGTGTTAATAACAATCTAGATCACACTCTTGTTAAGGTTTTGAAATAAAAACCTAGGGTGTTTAGGTAAACCTTTGTTCTTTGCACCTCATCATAGTAGCTTGTAAGCATTTCATTTTCATTTACATCTCTCACTTTCATTTCATATGTATTTCATCAATTTTTAGCAAGTATGCAAGACTTATGTTGATTTATACCATTTTTACATTGATTTTTAGAGTTTATTACATATAAGTCATCCTATAATTATTCCCTTGTTATATTTTGGTCTTGATGATGTTTAGGAACCCATGACACCCTAAGAAGGTGTATGGTAGGATTAGTATAGCTTTGGAGTTGATTTGAAGGGATTGGAATAGGTTTAGTACGAGAAAAACTATTTTCGACAAGTATATATATTGGTCTGTCCTTATTTTGTTTTTCTGGAAAATCCGACAGTGAGGCACGAATTTTGGCCTTGATATTTAGAAAATATACTTTAAAACGAATCCGTGGCAGCTTGAACGGATTAAAGCGGAGTTATAACGAAGAAGTTATGAATTTTTCAAGTTTGACGACGAAAATATATTTTCTGAAATTTCACAACCTATTATTGTTTTGTACGAGTCAAAAGCAGTCCTAAGCTTTATAAATTATTTCGACTTATCAAAAATCTATTAGTATACTTTGATACGAAGCTAAGGACATATAATACGTGAAAACGGATTTGAAACGACTAAGATATACACGTTTTCATAAAATTGCCGTAACTATTATTTTTAGAAAACTATATTATTTTTACGAGATAAGTGTTACGGTAACTAAAATGACCATATTGAAGGCTGTTTTAACGATGATGTAGAACTTTTGTAACGAAATGTCTTCTAATAAAATCGAGATCACCAAGCATATTTTTCAAAACGACCAACCGTTTGTATAGCAGAGTTGTAATAAATTAATTACGGTTGCTTGAACTTTGCCGAAACTCACTTTTTACACAACAATTAGACAAAACCACCATCTTTAACCCTTATTATCTTTATGTTCGAGACCTTTATGTCTAAAACTCCTGAACTGAAACTTTTAGATTTTGATACAAGCTTTCCAAAACCGCCGAGTTCGTTTCCTAACGATCGACGTACACCATTTTACGACTAGTTTTTCAAAGCCATTTTTGTCACTTTCAAGAAATTTCCGACGACTTTATTTTACGACGAAAAGTGAAAATTTCACCATAAATCATTACGAAACTATTGTGGGATGACATTTTGACGTAAATACTTGTAAAGTGATTTAAGAATGGTCAAGACATCAAAAGAGTATTTTTAACGATAAGTATTATTTTCAAAACTCACAAATGGTATAAATAACATACGAAATGCATGCATAACATTACATCATAACTCATTACGTATCATATCATTCACAATAGGTCAAGGTTAAAGCATCACACTACATCTCGGTGTACTCACTCTTGTCATCATACCAGTTTATCAAGTGAGTTTCATAGCCCCACTTTCTATTACTTATTTGTTTTATAAACTCTTTGGGGGAGATACATGCTCAATTACTCGCTTTTACAAATACAAATACTCAAAATATTTATACTTTTATGCTACGCTATACTTTTTATACTTGATTGCATTATACTTGATTGTGTTACGCTAAACTTGAAAGTCTCCTTGGATAACACACGCATTTGGGTTTCGGAGATGAAGTAGAACCAATGCTATTACTTTCCTTGTGAGTTCATACCCCGCTTTTACTTGTTTAAAATCCTATAAACTATTTGGGGCGAGATACATGCTTATTTATCAAAACATTTAAACTCTTTTGCCAAACAACATTACTTATACTCTAGACTTGGTGTGTGTATTGACTAGACTTAAACAAACATCCCAGCATTTATATGTTGGAAGGCCATTAATTTGGATACAGCCCAACGTGCGTCGTTGGAGGAACATCCGGCATTTATATGTTGGAAGGCCATTAATTTGGATACGCCCAGCGTGCGTCGTTGGAGGAACATCCCATCATTTATATGTTGGAAGGCCATTTATATGGATACGATTTCAACGTGGCGTTGGAGGAACATCCCAACATGAGTTGTTGGAAGACCCTTGTGGTGACATTTATACTTTTAACCATCTTAATGTGCATATTCATGATTGTCATACTATTTTTAGCGATGGGTTGTAAACACACAGGTTGCAAGTTTTGTATGGCGGGACTTGGGCCGAGTGGATTCTGATGCCTTTGCTTTGTGAACTATTCTATATGACCAAAACTTAGACTTTGTTGCATGAGCGTTCTTTAAAGGCTTTACATTTCAACACAAACTCTATGAACTCACTCAACCTTTGTGTTGACACTTTTAGCATGTTTTATCTCGGTACCTAAGGCATTCACTTCATGGCATGCATATGGACATATCATAGAGTCGTGGTGACGGCGTCTCACTTGGGATTTATAAACTTTAAAACATCGTTTGGCTTGTAACAAACTTATTTCCGCAAGTTGATTTTCATTTGAGACCAATACTTTGTAAACTCGATTGTTTTAATAAATTAAACGATGTGTTTTCCAAACGACACTTTAGGTCGTTCGATATAACTGTAACTTTGATGCTATGACAGCCCTCCCAAGGTATTCAATTCACGCAAAAGCAGTAATTTGGGGGTGTGACACAAAGTTGTAAAAGAAAGACCAAAAAAGTCAATAGGGGACTATAATTTTGAGACGGAGGGAGTAGTATATTTAGGAAAGTAGAGATGACGCTGGAAAATTACATTACATGGTCTATTGGGCTAAAGGCCTTTTGGATGTATGAATACATATGGGCTTTGCAAAACATGGTGCCCCTCAAACGAATTGGGCCATGTGCCCCGGCCCAGGTTGCCCATGCTCAAAACCGGGCCTGACTAAGGGCCCGTTTGGTTAGCGGTTTTACCATGGGATTTCAGCCTGACACAATCAAAAGTCACGTTTGGTTAAAAAAATGGGACCCACGGTTTGACATGATGGATGAATATATTGCTATACTGAATTCCCATCATAAGTGGCAGGATTAGAAAAGTTTTACTAAAAGTTTTTGTTTGCTTCTACATGTGGTGGGACCATATTTAATATCAACCTTAAACTTTAATTTAAAACTTGATTTCTAATTAAAAAAATAATAATTTTCTTTTATTTATTTCTAAAATAATAATATTATATCATTTAAATATTTTATATCTCATATTTAAAAAAAAAAAAAAACTAACCAAAATCCAAATCCAAATCCTAATCCAAATCCAAATCTAAATCCAAACCCCTTAACAAACAAAACGGGCCCTAAGTACTTAAAGAAATTAGAAATCTATAGAACTATCAAACAAAATAAAAGGATTTTTGTCTAATGCCTTTTGTTGTGATTATGTAGCTTTTGCTTGTCAACAGTATAATTTCATTGTCAAAGTTCAGAGGAAGTGCATGAAATCCTAGACGAATAGACCTTCAGTAGAACATGATATACCTATTGCTTCAACTCGGATAAGAAGTCACTGAATGTATCTCTCTCCGAACGAGCACAATTTCCGTCTAGAGTAATTCCTAATGAGGCGCCTAAAGAAGTAAGGCGTTGATGTTAAGTTTCGTCATCTTCATCTTCAGACATATCTTCGAGTGAGAAGTAGGTTGTCGTACAATGGTCATATTCATCTTCGCTAATGGATTTCTTTGATTTACAACGCGGTTTAATTTTTGAACGGGATGAAACCTTTGGCGATCCCTTTTCTTTCTTCTTTAAATTTAATTTCCTCTCTTGAGGAATTTTAGCAAATCTTTGAGATTTGTTGCAAATTGGATGGCAATCTAAAGATTTGCTAATCTTGGGTTTTAGGCCATGAGAATAAGTAGAATAAACAACGGTTTGATCATTTTGTTGATAACAAGAATGTGAAGTATTGGTGGTTATGGGTTGAGGCTCGTAAATAGGAAGTAGTAGTGTAGTGTTTAATTTGTGTGGTATATTTAATTTGTGTAGTGTTTTTATATGTATAGTGTATTTATTTGTGTAGTGTTTTTATATGTAGAGTATTTATTTTACGTTATGTTTTTTTAATTGTGTATTTGTTTTCATTTAATTAAATAATAATAATAAAACATTAGACATTAAAATATTAAACAAGTACAACAACAAATGTTATTAATATTACAACGAAATCTACTCCACATGAAGATTATTAATGTCATCTATAAGGTCATAGGGTATTCCACTTGAATGACATGAGTGATCAACTGGATTTCTTGTCAATTCCAGTGATGCCTCCAACGTCTTTATTCTTGCCTTCAACAAATTGTTTTGAGCCAATAGCATGTTGATCGTGCTATCTTTAGTTTCGCAGTTTGAGCACTGCTTTGAAGAAGTGCCTTGACCAAAGTACTTTTGTTGAAATACATCATTCCACATAAAGTATCGACACCCATAGTCTTTAGTCCCTGGCTGTTACATGATGAAACAATTATAAGAAATGTATTTTTAACAAACAAGTTATTGATATATTTACGTAAATAAGCAAACGTTTAATTATTTACCTTTGATAAAGGACATGCATAATACTTCTGACCACAAGTTTTGGGCTTTTGGGATGTTCTTTCAATTATAAATCCACGTAGACAACGACACAAGAAAGGATTTTCTTGTTGCATTTGGCCAAAATAATTTGTATAATTATTCACAATATAAATCAGTAATATCATGTGTTGGGTTCAGTAAATACCCAAACTCCTTAATCTAGGATTTGAATAGAAAATAGCCCAAGTGTTTAATCCGTTAACACAAACAGGTCACTGAGTGCATAGTCTCTCAGTGAGTCGTCTTCAAGATACTCGAGATGAGGCGAAGAAGAAGTCTCTCCACTCGATGAGGCGGAACTTAAAGGGTGAAGGCGGAGTCAAGAAGAAGATGATGGATTCGGTGGTGATGACAATAACTCACCAATCCTAAGATTCTCTCCAACTTCTTACATCAAGACAAACCAAGTAGAAGGCGAAGGATGTAAGGCGAAGAAAGAGCGGGACAAGGCGGAAATAGTTGAATCGGATAAGGCGAAGTCCTTATCAACCAAAGTCAACTTTCACTGAATGGCAAAGATCGTGCTCGGTGTCATCACCGAACTTAGGAAAGTAGTCTTGTCTCTTACCTAGAATAGTCTTTAAATGAGACAAAATACATCGATATTTTGTCTTACGTATGATGTCGGTTGTTACTTAGGAAAGAGTCAAATATCATACATGTATAAATAGCATAAGAGATGGAGTGAAAAGGTCAAGCTTGTGAATTGTAAAACACACATACATGAGCCATCTTTTCACTCCTCCAAATCTAACTTAGTTCTGAGATAGCTCGGTGAGCTCTAAGAGTTGTGCTCGGACTTAGCTGAGCTTAGAGAGAGTCACCCAACTTTGTCATTTCAATCCCAAGTACTATTCATGAGTACTTGGGTAACGTATTCTTTTGATTTATTTCTAATAAGAATATGATGTTGAAAATTACTTAGTGTGCTTTTCTTATGTTAATTTCACCATAGTTCACTATTAACTTGTTTTACAAACTTAAATTGTTTTAAGCGATAGTGAGCGGGAACAACAAGTGGTATCGAGCAAGGCTAATTATAAAACTCGTTTTTAGGCCTCTAAAAGTTTTAAATTAGGATCCTAAATGGTGAAATTGATGTACCCCAACTAGTCGATAAAAGAGTGGAGCTTATTAATTTGTTGCCCTAGACTTGAAGTTGGCAAATTCAACAAATGGAAAAGCGAATGCTTTGTTATTTGATTGGGATGGAACCTTATTATATCAAGTGTATAAATGAAGGTCCATTTGTCCCAAAGATCTTGAAGGTTGCCCAAACACGAAGCTCGGTGGACCAGGATGAAAGGAGAGTGGTCAACCGGGACAAAAGACTCAAAAGTATCATAATATCTTGTCTTCCCGACGATATTATGGAGTCGCGATAAGTCGTAGTACGCTAAGCAAACTGGATGACCTAGTTCATAGTCATGAAGGACCATCGATACCAAGGAAAGCAGGATAATGGACACGAAACTTGAGTATAACACCTTGAGGCTAAGGACTCGAAACTCTCTCAAACTTACACCGATACAAAACTCTTTTAAATGAACTTTCTAATGATGGTGTTAAGTTGTCCAAACATGAAATCAATGTTGGTTTTGTCAGCAGTCTCCACGAGAAGTGGTTGAATTTCTCTCGGAATGCTAATCATATCCAAAATCTTGAGCTTCACGAAATTTATTGGAAATTTGTCTATGAGGAAAATCTCATCAACAGACGATACCATGACTTAAAGAAGTCTCGAAGTCAAGAAGTCCCGACCACCACCTCATCACCAATATCAACGCTTTCTATTCTAACAATGTTGTTCAATATTTTCGTGAAAATTCGATGATGAGCGATGAGAGATCAAGTGAGGAGTACCTAAATGACCGAACACTAAATTTCGGAAAGGGCACTCCTTGCTAACTCTCGAAGGTTTATAAAAGAAACAAAGGTTTTCGAATGCCAAAGCAAATGAGGACCTTGAATGCTTTAAGTGTCACAAAAGAGGTCATTTTGCAAAAGGCATTTTCAAAAACAATTTCGAACCCTCTTATAAACCATCGGTCAAATCATCCTCGGGCTTTAGTAAATTTCAACAAAAATCTATCGGTCTCATCAAAATTTTCAAAACAAATCGATCAAAACAAAACTGTTGACTTTGAAGCTAAGTATAAGAAAGTCAAAGCTAAGCTTGCATTGCTCGAGGCGGTCCTCGAAACAACAAAAGTGTTCAATACATGCGGGGTAAAACAAAGGCCTTGTTCTTTGAGACCTTCGATCGGGATGAAGAGCCGGTGTCATCGATGATGAAATGGTGCATGTCGATGACCGATGGCCCTCTCGTAAGAGGACAAGCTAATAGTTGGAAAGAATCATGCGAAAAGGGGAATGGGTCAACATCACTATAAAGAAGGTAAACATCTTACTATCTATGGATGATGACTCGATTGGCGATCTTATATGAATTATCTTAATGTTGACCTAAAGTTCGTAGAAGAGCAAAGATTAAATCTCTTTTCAAAATACAACAAGCTAAGTTTTGAATTAAACAAGTGTAGAGATGAGCTGCTTATTTTAAAACAAGCCAAGCTTGAGGTCACACCTTGCAAATTCAAAACACCGAACTAGTTAAGAGAAATCGGGCTCTTCAAGACGAACTTAAAAGGAACAAGATATTCTTGATAGTTGGATGCTAAGAATCCTGGGGTCTTTGATCTTGTGGGTGCCCCAGTAGCAAAAAGAGAGTCATAGGTGAAGATCATCTCACGACTCTGCAACAAAGACCAAAGTTCAAAACCATTTGTGTGCGGTGGTATGATTACCAACATGTTGACAACTCAAATTCCAAAGGATTGGATTGAGCGGGTTAATCCTAAGAGTAAGCTTCCAAACTTGATTACGGAAGGATTCTTGAGCACGAGAGCCAAGCTCTTAAGAGCATGTTAGGACTTCTGAGATGGCGGTGGTCGAACACATCTCCGAGTGCAGGCGAATCTGAAACACCGCTTCCACCCTGAAACCTCTTGAGGTCTTGATCAAAGCTCGAGCTTACTCCTCTAAAATTCAATCCTCACTCACCAAAGGAAAGGTCCGGACTTGGTAGAACCATCCTACAAAGACAAGCAAAACTAATCCAACAAGAGTCTAATCCTCTTGAGACTTCAACATCCTCTGTCCCCACTAAAGTCGACCAAATTCAACAATCGATCGAACTTGTGAGGAAGCTTCTCAAAAAATGGAATCCATTGAAAAGGTCCACTGAACCAATCAAGGAGACAAAGTCAACTTCCTCCAGTTCCTCAAAGTCTAAGTCGACCTCTAAAACAAACAAAAGTGTGAAATGTGTCATTACACCACCCATACCATCGACAATCGCTATAGAATCCTTTTTGCATGATCGCAAAAGGATGATCACAGATCTATGAGACCATCTACGGTATGTCGGTCAAGCAAACTATACCAACGTTGGTCATCGGTATGCTTCATCCTCCAAAGTGCTCCAAAGAATAGAGCAAAACCTTTTCCTCTGTGCCCTTCTTCGTGGGTTTAATGATCATCATCGGGATGATTGTCTCATGAATACATCTTTGTGATATATGCGGTAATCCACTCATGAGACATCCCAACATGACAATGTCATTCATGCAAGGAGAAATTCCAAACAACCCGAGTCACCGAGTCATCCTCGACCTCTAAATGCAAAACACGTGGTAGCACTATGCACACAACCACCGACCATGAGTCGATTGCAAATTTCAAAGAGACCTTGAGACCCAAACCCACTAGTAAGTGGGTCACGAAGAAAACTAATTCGGTTTACTACTTGTGTAGAGACATGCCGGGGAGCCTATTTGGCATCTAGGCGGTGGATGCTCAAGAAGCATGGTGGTGTGAAGGAATATCTGCACAAGTATGTAAAGGAACCAGGCCCAAGGTAGTATTTGGTGATAACTCATCATGTCCCATCAAGGTTATGGTTCGATGGCGCAATGGAATAGTTTTCTAGAATAGCCTATGTCAATGGTCTCAAATACAATCTCATCGATGTCACCAACTATGTGATGCTAAATACATTGTACAATTCAATGATAAACAAGGTACCGTTTTCAATGCCAACAAGGAAGTTGTGTTGATAGCTCTAGGAGATGATGTTTATGTACTAGACATGTCAACACTCTCCCAAGATGGAACGTGTCTCTTTGCTAAAGCCACCGAAACTATCAATTGGGCGTGGCATAAGAGACTCTCACACTTAAACTTCAAAACCTCAACAACTTGGCAAAACAAAACAAGGTCCTTGGCTTACCATCACTTTGGTTTTGCAAAAGACAAACCATGCTCGCGCTGTGAAAAGGGTAAACACCACGAGCATCATTCAAAACCAAACAAAATCTCTCCATCAAAGCGCCTTTACCTCCGCACATGGATCTCTTTGGACCGTCACCCCGGATCAATCCAAGATGAGAAGTATACACTTGTCATTGTTGATGAGTTCTCAAGATACACTTGGGTATACTTTCTTTCCAAGAAGAGTCGAGCGGTGATACAATAATGTCATTCATCGGGAAGATAGAAAACCATAATGACATTCTTGTTAAACAAATCGAGCCGACAATGGTACGAGTTCGAAATCAAGAGCTTGCGAGGTTCGTGATGAAAAGGAATTTCTCAAAATTTCTCATCTCCATATACCCCCGAACAAAATGGGGTTCTTTGAAAGGAAAAACAGAACTCTCATTGAGGTTGCTAGAACTATGTTAAATGGCTCACCCTCTCAAAGCATTTACGACCAAGCGATCAAAGCGCATGTTACACTCAAACAGGTCAATCATTGTCAAAAGACATAATAAAACCCCATATGAGATCTTCAAAGGAAGACTTCGACATCGCCTATTTTCATGTATTTGGATGTCATGTGTTCATTCATAACCACAAGGATCATCTAGGCAAGTTTGATGCAAAAGGCGATGATGGATACTTCTTAGGCTACTCAACGATCTCCAAAGCCTTGAGGTTTTTAACACAAGGAGACAACAAGTTGAGGAAACCTTTCATGTCACCTTTGATGAAAGTCTTTGAAAGCATCGGGTTCACCAACACCTCGATGGAGGAAATAGGAATTGATAACTCATCAAGATATCCTCGATGAGTACAACATCAATTCAATTCCTCGTATCAAGCGATGTCGACATCTCATATTATGTCTTACCTCACAACCTACCCCAACCAACCATCGGTGAGTTCATTGATAATCGATCGGTCCTATTTGGGATAGGAAACACCGATTCAAATGATCGAGAACACAGAACTCATGAATCTCACCTCGAACAAGACATCTCTACGGATGTTCTAAATGATTCTGTAGCTCTTACACCGAACTCACATCCGAACACCCGGTGACATCATCAAGCTCGGATCCCGGACCACAAAGTAAGTGGACAAGAACTCGGGATATCAAGCTTGTAAACATCATTGGTGAACCCACCGAGGCATGCTCACGGAAGCATGGTCGCTAGTCTAACTGCAGCTTGACCAATGAATGTCTATATGCTTGATTACCTATCGATATAGAACCCAAAAGTGTCACCGAGGCTCTAAAATACCCAAGTGGGTTCAAAGCTATGCAAGAAGAATCGCAATAGCTTGATAAAACAAGGTCATGACCTTGATCAAATGTCCTCAAGATGTAGTAGTCATTGGAATGAAGTGGGTTTTCGAAACAAAGCGGATGAAAACAGCCTTCATTAAAAACAAAGCCGACTTGTAGCCAAAGGTTACAACAACAAGAAGGCATTGAATATGATGAGACATTTGCTCTGTTGCAAGAATGGAAGCCATCGGGATCTTCCTTGCATATGCAACATACATGAACTTCGTGGTCTACCAAATGGATGTTAAAAGTGCATTCTTAAATGGTGATCTCAAGGAAGATGTGTATGTTCGGCAACCTCCGGGCTTTGAGAGTAGTGAATTCACGACTATGTCTCAAAATGGACAAAGCCCTTTATGGACTTAAACAAGCTCCCGGGGCATGGTATGAAACTCTCGGCCTTCCCGATACAAAACAAGTTTGTTAGAGGAAAGATAGACAACACACTTTGTTTGTCTATAGAACTCAACAGATGTAATTCTAGTCCAAGTGTATGTTGATGATATCATTTTGGCTCAACAAACTACAAACTTTGCAAACAGTTTGAAAAGCGATGACAAAGAAGTTTGAAATGAGCATGATGGGAGAACTCACATACTTTCTTGGACTACAAATCGAAACAAGCGATAAAGGAATATCCATCGGTCAAGAGAAATACACCGAAATCTCTTGAAGAAATATGAGATATCGACTATGCCTCGGTGAAGACACCAATGGTCCCACCTAACAACCTTGGACTGATCTCACCGGCAAATCATTCAATCAAACCCATTTCGGAGGGATTGTTGGCTCACCGATGTATCTAACCGCTACTAGACCGGACATACAATTTTCGGTTTGTTTAATAGCAAGATGTCACCCAATCCCAAAGAATCTCACCTCACTGCAGCCAAAAGATTACTCGGTACACGAAAGGAACCCCAAACCTTGGACTCTATTATCCAAAATGCTCGTGGTTTGATCTCAAGGGTTACTCGATTACGATTATCTTGGTACGCAACATGGATGAAAAAAGTACATCGTGGTCTGTCAATTTCTTGGAGGAAAAGCGGTTTGTTGGAGTGCAAAGAAGCAACAATCGGTGGCTATGTCCTCACCGAAGGTGAATATGTAGTCAGCAGCAGGATGTTGTGCCAATGTATTATTGATGAAAAGTCAACTCGGTGACTATGACATCCATTACAAAATGGTGCCCATCTTACGTGATAACACTAGTGCTATTGCAATCTCCAACAACCCCGTCCTCCACCAAAGAACCAAACACATTGATATCGGATATCACTTCATCGTGATCACATAATGAAAGGAGATATTGAATTACATTTCATCCCTCTCGAATATCAATCGGTGATATCTTCACCAAACCTTGGATGAACCTACCTTCGAGACCGAAATTTGAATTAGGAATGCTTGACATTGAAAGCCAAGTATCCGAAAACCAATCTCGGTGAGTTCTCTCAAATGGTTCATTCTCCCCAACATCCAAAACCAACCTCTCACCGAATAAGTAAGACTCATTCAGGGTCCCCGACACTTGACAAAGAGCATTGAATGAGTAACTAAATGATCCAAGTATTAGTTACTTAAATGTCCTAGGTTGGTAACTATGCCAATTTAATAAAGGAATATATGTCTCTTTGTCTTCTTGTCATCCCACTTGGCATTTAATGCCTCTCACAAAAATATCAAATTGATATTTTATCTTTGAAAAAGTGCACTTTTACTGCCTCGCAATCTATTCCTTGAAAAGCGAGTTTTCTTCGGGTAATGGAGTGGTAGCATTAAATGTGGAAATTCAAACGTCTTTCAAAACCGACTCTAATATTCCCATTTATGCACAAAACACCCTCTTATCACTCTATAAATACCCTCTTCCAACACATACAAACACACACAAATTATTTTCGCAACTAAACTCATCAAAATTCTTTCTCAAATCCGAAATATTTGTGTGTTCTCAATATCTTTAAAACCTCTTTGGAAAAACCCTCCTTGTAAACATTTACAAAGTTTTCATCACAAACTTGAAGAGATCTAAATACTTTGATTGTTCTTATCAAAACATTTTTAAACCCTAAAATCTTCGTTAATGGAAATTGCTAGAACACAATCTCTCCGGTTTGCTTCTCGATGGGTAGGGGATCTTACTAACGTTGAATTTAAAACAAATAATGTCATAGGAAATTTTGAATATCCTAAAATGTCCCAACCTATAAAGACATTATAAAATTTTTATTCAACCGCCCACTCAAAACGGCCTTTGTAAATGTCCTCGATGGTGTACCCAAACTACCTCGGGGAGTTTTGGGCTACCGCTAGAGCCTTTGACCCGACACCTTCTCTCGATGAGAATAACCTTAGACCTCTCGGGAGTATCTCATCGAGTTCGATCTAAATGGGAAACAATACACCTGGATTACAAAATGTTTTGCACTTCAACGAGGTTAGATTATAACAAAGGTGCTTATGTCGCCCATCCCGAACCCTCCACGTTGAAGGATGGGTTAAAACAAATCGTTTTAGATCCAACTTTTTGGACAAGACCCCGTCACTAAAAGCTCATTCCCGTGGCTTGGAGGATCCTCTTCACTTTTGTGATTCGGGTCCTCGGCGGAAGCACTCATCCACCGAACAAGTTAACTCTATTCGATTGATGATGGCATCTTCTTGATTAATGGGGTCATCATCGACATAGGGAGATCATTTACGGTGATCTCGTAACGAAGCTCTGAGCAAAACTAGGACGAGTATGTTTCGTATCCTAGGTTTGTCTCCGTGCTTTGCAATCGTTCTCGGGTTCAAATTATACTCGGGATGAAAAATTTGGAAATTTACCGCATCCCGAGCCCATCAAATTTTCAAAGGACCCATCCCTTGTCACTCCCATTGAATTGACGGCCCACATGATTGTTGTAAACAATCAAAGTGGATCGATGTCTCCAAACCCCGCTCCTAAAAGAAAAGGGAAGTCTCGGTGGGACTAAGACTAAACCAAAGTCTCGGGGCCCCGAGGCTTGAGGAGCACACCTAAGAGGCACAAAAGCCCGAGACCAAAAAGACACCCACCGACCAGGCAACAATCACCCCAAGGACAACAAAGGACACCGATACATCATAGTCGGTGCCCTTGGTCACACCTACTACTCCCAAGATCTGAGGAAACATACAACCCGCCGGTAGGGGCGCCTTCCACAACGCCCAATGATGACATTAGCAAATCCAAGCCTTTGTCCGAGGGCACACCGATCGATCCCAAAGACTCGGAGGAATCAAACAACCCACGATAGGGATACACCTATCACCGACTACGCTAAAGGCATCGAAATGCCCACCGGTGTCTTAGGGGTCACCGGGGACAAAGACTCGGAGGAAAGGAACGACCACCGACACGGAACCCACAACCAATCCCGACTCCGGTGAAGGCACTGGAAACGCCCACCGGTGTCCGAGGGGTCAACTGGGACAAAGACTCGGAGGAAACATACCACCACGATATGGAACCCATCACCAACCCCCGTTAACTGCTGTCGATGTCACCGGGATATTATTTTACGAAGATGAGCTTCTTGAGATCGATGATGAAATCTTATCACCGGAGAAGAAATGGACGCCGAGGTTCAAGTGAACAAGAGCCTCACCGATCCACAGGAGCATATCAATCACCGTCAAGCGACAATGATGACTCTCTTCCTCCACCGATGAATTTGAAAGATTTGATAATGTTCTCCCACTTCTCGAAAGACAACTAGTTCGATGGATCACCAAAGCTTCAAGAAGGTTATATTCGGGGTCATCGACACATTGTGGGAACAACACACCGAGGTCAGCTGCGAGTTATGCCGATCTAAAGGTCGAGGTACATGGCTTTGATGAAAATGTTCATGAGCATGTGGATCGATCTATGACAACATTCACCGATCGATGAAAACATGGCTAAATTCCTCGGGCATCTTGAGGTGTAGGTACCACGATAGATGAAATCGGGAGTTTGTCAAAGAAGACCCAACACTCAACTCTAAAGCGCCTGGAGGCTACCGAGGAGCACTTGAAACAATCCTCAAACCTCACCGAATCGCTCAATATGCTCAAGTCCGCAAATGTTCGTGGTCTTCAATCCTCGATCCAGTCTCTTCAAACTACATTGGACTCTTTGAATACGCAGTGGCTACTTTGGCTCAGCATCCTCATCTCGGCCCGGAATCTTGGGCCCCGAATGATAGCCCCGAAGTTTCTCGGGCTAATTTGGAAACTAAAGTCACCGGTATTCAATCGACACTTCGACATCAAGGCTATGATCTCGAAATTTATCAGCCTTCATGGTCAAGTCGCCACCCCTTGACCAACTCAACTCTTGCCTCACCGAGGCTCGACAGCAGTTGAGGGGAGAATATTGTCAAGAAACTCCTTCTCACACCGAGGGGAGCCAACACCAACAACATCGATGGCTCAAATCTCATCATCACCACCGGTCTCAAGAACACCTATCTCATCAATCCCACCAACAACATCAACAACAACAACACCGACAAGAATTACTCCAATAACAACAACACCACCACCCATGGTAGCAACTTCATCTTCCTCGGGCCGGAAAATGGAAAGGGCAAATGGCAAATTCTAAGCCCAGAAGATTCCTATAAAATTGGCGACACCGAGTACTGCCACACCACAACAAATGAGTAAACATCTTGCTAAAGAAGAAAGAAGATTGAAACTAGGCGAGGAAGAGAAAAGAACAGAGAAGCACCGCAAAGGTTGTCGTGAAGAAGTCGAAAACATGGGATTAGATCCAAGCAAGCTCCAAAAGGGTCAGCAGACAAAAGTTCAAGGAAGCTCAGTTTGCTCGGATGATCAGAATGAGAAAATAGTTGGAAGAAAAGAAGAAGAAAATCAATCTCTCGTGCAAAGCGTAATTGAGGATTACAATTGGACAATGACAAGTCAAGGCTTCTGAAAAGATCACGGATGTCGAATCATCCCTAATACCAAACCTCGGCCATGAGCGTCTCTGAGGGATGATAAAAGGCACTTGAAGTTCATGATCCTCTCAAATTCACCGACTTGGGATCACCGAACTCGATGAACTTGGTCCAATTATTGAAAAGAAGAAAAATCGGTGGTTAAGGACACGATGAAAATGCTCGAGAAAGATATGAAAGACGAGGATTGTCCATTGAACTAGGAATTCACCCGCCTTAATCGCACCTCAAGGATCTCAACCACAATCATCCACCGCAAAAGGAAGAGAGTTGAGTTCCAACACGAAATAAAAGTGCAGGACCGGAGTGTAATAGGAGCTTCTGAAGGGTTAAATTTGTGAACTGTTTAGTGATTGAGAAGCTCGAAGAGGGCTATTCCACATTGATGTCTATGGAAACCACCTTTTCAAAGATGGAGTGATATTGATCGGTGGTGTGGTCAGTAATGTGAGCTACATACTAGTGGCCTCTCAAATTCAACCCCAAAGAAACATCGTGTTACGCCAAGACCGAATGCCAAGATAAGAGACCATCCCGACAGAGAAACACTCATCACCAAAAGGTCAAGCTTGAAGCATTGGGAATCCATCCGGATTGACATCATTTTGTTTTATCTTTTGTACTAGTGATAGGAACTATGTAATCGATCAATAAGCGATGTATGTTTTATTCATTTACCCAAGGTTCCTTATTGTATTCATTAGTACATTCAATGTAAGAAGAAGCCTCTTGCTCACTTACATCGATCAAACACTTAGGCTATTTGTATATCCAAATAGGGGAGACTGTTGGGTTCATAAATACCCAAACCCTTAATCTAGGATTTGAATAGAAAATAGCCCAAGTGTTTAATCCGTTAACACAAACAGTCACCGAGTGCATAGTCTCTCGGTGAGTCATCTTCGTGATACTCGGATGAGGCGAAGAAGAAGTCTCCACTCGATGAGGCGGAACTTAAAGGGTGAAGACGGAGTCAAGAAGAAGATGATGGATTCGGTGTGATGACAATAACTCACCGAATCCCTAAGATTCCTCTCCAACTTCTTACATCAAGACAAACCAAGTAGAAGATCAAGGATGTAAAGATCAAGAAAGAGCGGGACAAGGCGGAAAAGGTTGAATCGGATAAGGCGAAGTCCTTATCAACCAAAGTCAACTTTCCCGAATGGCAAAAGATCGTGCTCGGTGTCATCACCGAACTTAGGAAAGTAGTCTTGTCTCTTACCTAGAATAGTCTTTAGAATGAGACAAAATACATCGATATTTTGTCTTACGTATGATGTCGGTTGTCACTTAGGAAAGAGTCAAATATCATACATGTATAAATAGCATAAGAGATGGAGTGAAAAGGTCAAGCTTGTGAATTGTAAAACACACATACACATGAAGCCATCTTTTCACTCCTCCAAATACAACTTAGTTCCTGAGATAGCTCAGTGAGCTCTAAGAGTTGTGCTCAGACTTAGCCTGAGCTTAGAGAGGAGTCACCCAACTTTGTCATTTCAATCCCAAGTACTATTCCACAAATACTTGGGTAACGTATTCTTTTTTGATTTATTTCTAATAAGAATATGATGTTGAAAATTACTTAGTGTGCTTTTCTTATGTTAATTTCAGTCATAGTTCACTATTAACTTGTTTTACAAACTTAAATTGTTTTAAACGATAGTGAACGGGGAACAACATCATGGTTCACAAAATTAGAAGCTTCGAATACATAAATAACCAATCTTGTTATAGATTAATAGTTGATACATGGTTCACAAAATCACAATATAACTAGAAACTAAGATCAATCACGCCCAAGGCGTAGTCACTCCAATGATGCCGCCATCCGTCCCACACGAAAATCTAACTTTGAAATCGTCTCTCAATTCAAGAATCTCGCTCGACTCGTCAACGCGAGACGGTCAGAACAAAAGATGAGGAAGAACAGGAGGACGGTGTTAAAATTCTCCTCATCTGAAGCTGGAGATATAGCTGGAGAGGGAGGCACATAAGATGGAGAAGAAGGCACATAATCTAGACTCTCAACACGAGTGGGTGTGTTGCTGACACAATGAATGTCTCTCACTATCCTCTCACACGTAAAAGTACTTCTCTCTCTATCCTCTCGTTTCTCTCTCTCTCTCTATCATTTAATAGATCTGAAAAGTTTTTAGATCTTGATCTAAAAACTTGTTAGACTGTTGTGGTGATATTTCTGATGTTGTGTTAATGTTGTCTGATGTTGTGGGTTGGTTTCGTTGATTATTTTTTAGATCTAAGAAGGTTTTAGATCTTGAATACTTTTTAGATGTTGAAAAAAATAAAAGATTTGGTATCGTTTACGTGGTAAAGAATGTTTTTTTTAATCTAAAAACTTGTTAGATCTGGAAAAAAAAGAGGTGGTATCTATTGTGGTGATGTTTCTGATGTTGTGGTGATGTTGTCTGATGTTGTGGGTTGGTTTCGTTGATTATTTTTAAGATCTAACAATCCTTTAGATCTAGAAAACTTTTTAGATCTTGAAAAAGATGAAAGATTTGGTATTTATTTATGTGGTAAACACTGATTTTTTTTTGTAAATCTAAAAACTTGTTAGATCTGAAAACAAAAAAGAGGTGGTATCTTGTGGTGATGTTGTCTGATGTTGTGGGTTGGTTTCGTTGATTATTTTTAAGATCTAACAATCTTTTAGATCTTGAAAACTTTTTAGATCTTGAAAAAAATGAAAGATTTGGTATCTATTTATGTGGTAAACACTGATTTTTTTTTGTAAATCTAAAACTTATTAGATCTGAAAAAAAAAAGAAAAAAAAGTGGTATCTTGTGGTGATGTTGTCTGATATTGTAGGTTGGTTTCGTTGATTATTTTTAAGATCCAACAATCTTTTAGATCTTGAAAACTTTTTAGATCTTGAAAAAAATGAAAGATTTGGTATCTATTTATGTGGTAAACACTGATTTTTTTTTGTAAATCTAAGACCTTGTTAGATCTGAAAAAAAAGGTGGTATCTTGTGGTGATGTTATCTGATATTGTGGGTTGGTTTCGTTGATTATTTTTTAGATCTAACAATTTTTTAGATCTTGAAAACGTTTTAGATCTTGATTATGTTGTGGGTTGGTTTCGTTGATTATCTGTTTATGTGAAAAAGACTGATTTTTTTTTAAATCTAAAAACTTGTTAGATCTTAAAAAAGTGGCATCTGTTGTGGTGATGTTTCTGATGTTGTGGTGTTGTTGCTTATTAGACTTTGTGGTTATGTTTTGCAGGTTTGGGGTGCCTCAATAGCATGACCCTTGCTGGGGCTGCAGGGGTGATAGCCAAGCACCCCATTTGGTCTTGTTTGGTAATGCAGTTTCATTACTGGATGGTAAAGTGATGATTTTTAGCTCACTTTGCAACTTTAATGAAAAAAAATTGAGAGTTTTGGCATGGCAAAATTGATGATTTTTTTTAAAAAAGACAATGATGATTTTTTTTAAAAAAAACTTAAGAGTTTTTGCATGGCAAAATCGAATAGACGGTAAAGTGAGTTTCTACCTCACTTTGCAACATTCAAATTTGCAGTCAACATGAGCTAAAAAGCTAATAATCTGAGCCTATTGGATAACTTTTCTACCTCTTGTGTGTCAAATGGTGAACGAGACATGGTTGTTGCTTGTGGTGCTGTTGCTTGATGTGGTGGACTGTGACACTTGTGGTCCTGTTGCTTTCTTGCTAGTTGTTGTTGTTTGTTGTGGTTTTTGGAGATATTGCTAGTTGTGTTGTTGCTTTCTTGCTAGTTGTTGGGTACTGTTGTTGCTTTCTTGTGGCATTATAAGGCTGAATGCCTACACTTGTTTACTTTCTTGTGAACTTTTGTAGAAAGGGAATCGTACCTCTTGCACAATGAAAACGTGTTTGTGCTTGGTTAGACTTGTGCAGTTTTGAGACCTGTTGTGACTTGTGCAGTTTTGAGACATGTTGTGCTTGGCTAGTAGAAAATAGGGTACTTGGTTAGACTGAGTGCAGTTTTGATACCTGTTGGTGCTTGGCTAGTAGAAACTGGGGTGCTTGGCTAGACTGCTGTTGTGAACTTGTGCGCTTGTGCAATTTTGAGACCTGTTGTGACTTGTGAGGCGATGATGATAACCGAAACCGAATGGACGGCAAAGTGAGGTTTATCTTATTTGCAACCTTCGAATTTGAGCATTTTTTAAAAAAATTACGAGGCGATGATGATTTTTGAGCCTTAAAATTGTCCGAGGCGATGATGATAACCGAAACCGAATGGACGGTAAAGTGAGATAAAATCTCACTTTGCAACCTTCGAATCTGAGCCTCAAAAATTTTCCGACTACGTTTTTTTCTAAAAAGTTATAAAACAAAAAAAAACTTATAAAAAAAAAACTTGTAAAAAACTAAAAAAAACTTGTAAAAAACTAAAAAGTTGTAAAACAAAAAAAAAACCTTGTAAAAAACTAAAAAAACTTGTAAAACTAAAAATAAAAAAAAGAGTAAACTACACCGTTCGTCCTTGTGGTACACGTTGACCATCAAGGATCGTCCTTTGACCAAAAAACTTGCACCATCCGTCCTTAAGTGGGAAACGTTATACACCATTGGTCCTTCACTCTAACAGTCTTCACTAACGCTCGTTAATTGTCCACATGTGATACCCACGTGAGGGTATTTTAGTCCTTTTACCCTTTACTTTTTAACTTTATCTTCTTATTTTAATTAACTTCATTTCCAGCCATCACCACACATCAACATCTCCAACAATCTTCATCTTCTTTATATATTCATCTTCATCACCACCATTATCACCTTCACAATCCCCAAAATCAACACCCAAGAACACTGTACCAAAACCCACAAATCCCAATCACCTACCACCATCATGTTTACATAGATCTAACATAACCAACAACATTGCTCCATTGACCAACCACCGTGATTTCATGCTACCACCGCCATCCCATACCGCCATACAACTGTCACCGCCATCACTAGAGCCACCACGTCGCCACCACCATCATCTACACACAACATAACCCACCACACCACCACATCTTGACGATAAAACCCATTTGTAGGTACAAGTGTTAAAATATACTAAAGTGATAAAACCCACTTCAATGTCAACAATAATGGCGATTTTCACCCAGATCCGTGACCGAATCTTGCGTCTCACACAAACCGATACAAACACACCAGACGCACCCCTAGATGGGGCTCACGATGGTGGTCCGAGACAAGCGAGGAAAACACCACTTGTGATGGTTTCTTTCCAGCCGAGAACAAACACACCCAATTTGTTTCAAGGTGATTACAAGTAACCAATCCAAACTATGACTAGTCGGGTTTTAACCCGTAACCCGTACGTGTTTACACACCCGACCCGTTTCGTAACCAAATTAAACGAATACCCTTTGAACCCAAACTTTTTAAATACTTCGATCAAAACCCAAACCAAACTTTTTAAATACTTCGATACCGTGTCTTACCCTGAAAGTGGAAGGAGAGGCAGATGGTGATGATGGTTGCGTGGTTGAAGTGGTGATGGTGATAAGATAGTGGGCCGGTGGTGATACGGAGAGGGAAGAGAAGACTTATTCTTCTCTTTTCTTCTTTGATACAAATGAGAAGGAAGCGATATGTATAATAGGAAAATACTGATTTTAATGATGGCGGTTTGATTAAAAAGAGTATTGTATTTGGATGTTTTAAGAGTAAGCTTTTTGGATGAAAATATGCTCTTGTGTTTATATGATTGTGTATATATATGTGTGTTTGGATGGAAATATGCTCAGTCTGCGTGATGATTACGGAGAATGTGGAGTTTGTGTTGATGAATAAGTGGAAAAGATGAAGTAGAGAGAGTAGTAATAAAAGACCAAATTACCCACGCCATGTAGATTTAACGCCCGTTACTCACGCCAGTTAGGGTGAGGGACCAACGCTGAGTAACGTTTCGCAGTTAAGAACCAACGGTGCAATTTTTTTGGTCAAAGGACGATACTTGATGGTCAACGTATACCACAAGGACGAATGGTGTAGTTTACTCATAAAAAAAACTTGTATTTTATATTTTGGCAAACCAAAGCAAACCAAAGCACCAACGGTGCACCTAAAGCACCCAAACCTCAACTTTTTTATATTTTGGCACAGAAATCGAGAAAAACATTCTCACCCAATGATTGCCAATGATTGCCAAGCACCCCATATTTTCTACTTGCGAAGCACCCCATAGCCTTTGGGTGCCTCAATAGCATGACCCTTATGGGTAATTGACCAAAGTACTATCAAAAGATGACATTTATGGGTAATTGACCAAAGTACTATCAAAAGATGGAAAATAATCATCTCAAAACGTTCGAATTTTAATTTGAATTAGAAAACAGTGCAACTGTGATGTACTAGAATCTTTAATCCCCGTCGATGAAGAAACTAATTTTCTTAGTGGATCGTCTTTCTTGGAACCATTCTTGAGGTCTAGCGAAAATCCTCCCAAGTTCAACTTCGATAAATTTACTTTAAACTCGTTATCTTTAAAGTAATCCCAATTATCTTCCACGTCATTTTCTTTCAGAAAAATATCACTACGCACACCTGTTAGGCCAATTTAGAGCCCAAGGATCCTCGACTAAGATTTTGAACATAAAATAACCCGAGCGTAAATGAAGTCCCTGAATGATAAAACATTCAGGGGGTAATCTTCATTCTTCACCGACTAAAAGAAAGTCTCTCTACTTCCTGAGGCGGAACTTAACAATCTGAAGTTTGAACCTGAAAGAATGATTGAGTCAGTGAGTGATGACAATAGCTCACTGACTCCCTTTGATCTCTTCAACAACAAAGACATCCTGAACTTAAATATGTAGGAAAATTATTTTAATCTCTGAAACAAATAAGTACGAACTTTATTGGAAATAAAAGTGATAGCTACTTATCAAAGAAAGTCAGTGAATTACAAGAGTTTGTACAAAAAGAGAAAACATGTGTCAACAACACTGTACCCTATAGTAAGGTTGGACATGTTCCATGAATAGAACCATTTAATGCAGTAAGGTACCAGTGTACATTCCTAATTAGATGCTTGACATGTCGCTATTAACCCACGGGTATCCACTTCGACTTTGTCTATAAAAGAGAATGTTGTAACGAGTAAATGTTACCACATACAATTAATGTGTTATAGCATTTACGAGATTATTTACTCCTACTAGAACTAAGTCTCTGAACACCTTCAATGTGTTAGCATAGTTCTTACTTAAACACATTACTTTGGTTTGTGTTTAAGAAAGTGAGGTGAATACTACACTTTGCATTCAACTTTGATTAACAATCATAGTAAATTATTTGATTTATTTCTAATAAGAATTTAAATGTTGAAAAACTTTGGTGTGTTTATTGTTTAAACTACTTTATGTGTTGTTGCTTTAAAGTGTTTTAAACTTAGTTATCTTAAGTTATATTTACTTTAAAGAGAACAACAACACCATTAACCATTATTTTTATTGATGTTTGAATACTCACGAGCATATTAGTTTCGATCATCACAGAAGCTTTTTGTCAAATCTTTTTAGACAAACATTAGTATCAGGTGTTACACTCCGTTCCCGGCTTGACCAGATTTTAAAAACTTTTGAAGCGGAAACACATTGATTATAACGGACTCACATTAAACACTTCATTAAACGATAAGAATCTATAACATTTGACCATTTTAAATACTTAAAAAGACGTATACTCGAAAACCTTTCGAAACCTTTTACACAAAAACTATAAGACATACCAAAAAACCCTTCTATTATACCAATACGTCGTATCCATAACATAATTATGGATACGCCTTATTACTCATGATGTTCAATATGTCGTGTCCAATCTCTTGGATACGCCATATTAAATCTGCAGACACAGAACAACACGCTTAACACAATATGTTTTGACACCATTTCAACATTATAACCATTACAATCATCTTCCATTCCTCATATACACTTTGACCAACATAATATAACGCAATAAACATTACTTGACCTAATTTAACCCAAAATGGGTACAATTAAGCATTAATCCAAACACCCCTTTAAATCATAACTCATACACTTAGCCATTTCCTTCACACGCCATTTGCCATCCCAATTACTTTATCGACTATAACATACGTTATGACACTTAACGATACGTTTAAAGACTCACGGGGGTACAACATTGACATAGAGCTCGGTACTCTACCTAGCTCCTACATTCTTACCAAATCTTATAACTTCTATACTTCCATTACTAAGTCGTAATCCATACATTACCTTCTTCACGCGTAACCTACAAAACATTGATAACTTAAACCGTAAGCATAAAGCTTAGTAAGTAAAGCGGATTTAACTTAACATCATACATCAAACATAAATTACACATCATAACCATTATTCCTTCACAACATTAATCATAATACATACGTTAAGCCATTATTAAGCATCACCATTCACATTCTAATCAAATCCACCCTATTCTATCATTCTTTCGCTAGTCATGCCAAACTAGCCTTACAATCTTCTTTCACATAATCACATACACATCAAGCCATTCAATAACCTTAACATAAACAACACATAATACATAATTCATTGAAATCCATATAACATTAACTTATAACCGGTTTACTTACCTTGATTCCAAGCTAAGTTACCATTCGTAAATTCATCATAGTCATTATCATCCTTATCCCCATCATCATCATCATCCTAGTTCATCATCATCATACACATAAACACTTAACACATACTCAAATAACCAAAATCAATGGTTTATACAACCATTAACTTACTTTAACACCTCTAATCATCCTATAATCATATATTGATTATATGATGATCTATCCCATCATTCACTAACTTAAATCCATTATAAAATCATCACGTAATTACTATAACACTTACATATCTTAAAATCAACATTTACACAATCGTTCCCAAGTTAGGGTTCAAAAACCCTAACTACCTAATTCATCAATTAACCTTAAATAAACATCATACCTTATGCAGAATCAAGCTATGATTCCACTTCTTGAATCGCAACGCATAAACCATCACACTTCCACCCTTAGCACTCTATTTCCCTCTTAGCTCGGTACCACAGAGAACACACATGAAATGTGTGGAAATGTCTAGAACCATCACACATAGTATATACGTATACTTTGACATTTTGGATCCAACTGTTTGTCCTTCATAGTATACTTTGACATTTTAACGACCTGTAATTTAAAAAAATTGGTAGTGATATGCATATTAGCCAAAATTTCCATGAGCCTTGAGTGATGGCCTCAAGCCTATTGCAATAGGGACTTTGGTCGATCAAATCCATGAGGCTTGAATCCTTTACTGCATAATGACCATTGTAGTAATATAACACTTTTTCTAGTATAAATACAACACTTTTTTAAGTCTATAAACTTTATTTGTTATTAATAATGTATTTCTTTCAAAATATATATGAATATATATTGTCTAAGGGTGTGTTTGTTTTATTAAGATGTTTTACGTCTGAATCTGACTACCACATCTTACTGGTAAGAGGTGGCTAGAAATTCTAATCTGAACGAAATAATGTTGTTTGTTTTTGTATAATTGTCCGAATGATTTTAAGTGCTCGTTTCTGCAATTTATTTATCACACCAATGCAATGCGATAATAAGTAACTTATGTAAATAGGAAACGAGAATTTTTATCATAAATATAATATCGTTAATAAACCATCAAATATATTATATGAACATAAGTTTTCAATCTTTTATCGAGTAAGAAGCAATAAGACAAGCCTCCCACCTCTTATTGAGTAAGATGTTATATGTCTGACAAGGTCTAACTCAAAAGAAAAAAACAAACAACACTAATGTCTGACCACCTCTTACTCAGTAAGAGTAAGAGGCTAGTAAGACATTTAAAAAAAAAAACAAACACACCCTAAGTTTCATAAATTATTATATTTAGTGCTAATAATATATAAATAAAAAAATTATTAATTATGCAGTTTCCGGGTAAAAATCCTAAACCGATCCAAATTCGAATTTCGTTTCGTCTGTTTGATAAATAAAAACAACTTCAAATTCGATTTGGTTTTTGATTTTTCCTTAAACAAATGTCAACCCATCCCAAACCGAGAAACACCTCTAAACCATCACAAGGAGTAATCATATCGAATATTTCACTTGACAACGTACTAATGGAAAACCATCGAACTTGCCAAACAACTTGTCAGTTTAAAAGACCATTTAGTACCAGAGGGGGGCCATTATCGACACGACATCAAATACGATCTGAGACGAACCTGAAATAAACAGGTATGGAGTAAGAATAAACATGTTCGGGTACAAAACAAGTCGCCCTATATAACTCGTTTAATAAATGGGTCAAGTTTGGGTTTGGTAGTATTAAACATGTCAACCCGTTTAAATTTATAAACCTTAAAATAATAAATATTGAAAGGGTTAGGATACCCCCTCCCCACCCACCCACCCACCCACCCAACACCTACATCCTCTTACCACTTATTATTATTTTCTAACTTTTTTTTTTTAATTTTTATAAATTTGTTTTTGTTATAAAACAGAAAATATATAGTTTGATAAGAAGTACGAAACAAAAATTGATAGGAAACAAAAAAAATACAAAACAAAAACTGATAAAAAAAATCGTCTTATACCATTAACAGAGACAGTAAAAGGTAGGCCTAGAAGGGTATGCATAACAACATAGCTGGGGTTTGAGTTTATAATTAGTTAGTTAATGAACAAATAATTGTATTTGTGTTTTATTTTGAATTTTATCGTAGTTTCCAAGTAAATTATGTATTTTTTCATTGATTTTCTTAATTAGTATATAACTTTAACACTTACATTAATTAACTTCAAATTATGAAATTATCAATCTATCAATGTGTTTGTTTTATCTACAAGTCTATGTTAGAGGTGAATTTCTTGACACAATTAAATAGGTTTACACTGATATGATGCTGACGTGACAATCCGCCGACCAAAGAGGTCAACCCCAATACAACTGATAAGGATTTAAAATGTACCTTTTTGAGGGGTCATTTAAGCCCCTAATTGATCACTTTTGTATCTGTTACTACTTAATTTTGTTTCTTTTCACTTTTTTGGTATCTTGAAGGAAAATTGCTGGAATGACACTTATTTGGAAGAAAAGGCGTGAATATACGAAGAAAATGGCCAAAGTCAAGAATCAAGACACTCAGGCTGCTGGAACTGAAGGGGACGGTGTCAGGTTCTATTTGTGACACCGTCGGAACAAGTTTTGTGATGACTCAGTAGCCAAATTGCTTATTTACAAGTGACGGCATCAGGTTTTAAAAGAGTAGGCGTCGCAATGCATTTACGACCTAGATTTGATCCGACGGCGCCGAGATCAAGGCGACGGCGTCACGGGCACAAGGTGACGCCGTCACAATGATAACGTGGCCAAGATGAAAACTTAATGACGGCGACCAGACGGCGTCACAATTAAAGAGTGACGTCGTCGCAGTTTGTAACACTATATATAAAATCCGAATTTTTCAGTTTTAGGGAGGTAGTTTTTGTGGAGTAAAAACCTAAACCGAACCAAGGCTGTCTTGTACAATATTTTAGGGTTCCATACCCTATCTTACATCAAGATAAGTGTTTTACTTCATTAATTCAATTATGTCTTCAATTGATTGTGTCTATGCTTGCATGTTTACCATGTCCAGCTAAATTACTTGTGTGTTTGCTTAGATATATGAAACCTAGTTGTTAATTATTGTTAGGTTGTCTCTTATCTTAATTGTAATTGGCTTAGGAGTGCGACTAGGCTATCGTTGTGTTTAATACTTGATAAATCTTTGATAGTTTATGAATGACTTAGTGGATTTCGTTTACTAAACCCAAAGATAACCTCAAAGTTAGTTTATGAATGACTTGGTGGATTTCGTTTACTACACTTAAAGGTGACTTCAAAGAGTTAGGGAATGCACACCTTACGACCTTAGAAAACACAACGCGTTAAGAATAAGGACGTGACAATTCAACCATCAATAGGAGATAACTAGGGAGTAGTAGCATCTAGGTAAACACATCTTTAACTATCATACGAGCACACAACAATAGACATAGACTATCCTCACCTTAGTTTAGATAATTAGATAAGTAGAGTAATCGGTAGAAATACCAACCCCCCAAATCCAATACCCCGAGATTCGTAATTTCAATTTTCTAAAAAACATAAAAAAGATAAAAAATAATCTTCCTCAACCCCAACCTTAGCGTAGTAATTTCTCACTAGCATTCCTATTCCCCTAGAGAACGATATCAATTCCCGAGGCTTACCCTAATACTACACTACAACGATTAGGTTCACTGCCTAGGGTGTTGAAAACCTTGCTCTACGAAAAGGAAGTTCCTTTGACCCCGAACGCGCATTGTACGCATATCAACAACTTCACTGCTAATTTAACACGTAAAGAAAACTTCGCCCAATATAAATGGAGAAATGTATGTCAATTTTGATGGCAACATTTACTACAAACAATACAAGTGATGTGCATATATAAATAGTATGGGCTGAAAATGTGATCCAGTAAATGAAAGGATTCTAAACATCTTAAATAACTTGGTAGCTCAAGTCCATTGAAGAAGAGTTGAAGGCCCAAACCGTCAAACTCAACATGATGACTTACCTTATGTGTTTTGGCTCAATTTTAAAGTATGAGATAACATATAATATATAACGAAAGAGCACATCGTTTCACAGTTTAATAAGTTGGCTGAAGAAGATACCTCAGACTTTTCTTAACCTCCTGGTTTTGAAAACTTTGTCAATGAGAACAAAGTTTGCTCTAGATCATCCAATACTTCAAGACCAGGAAAGTGTTCCACTTCTTTTGGTAATTACAAAAGAAAAGAGATGAAAGGTTTTTCTTTTATCGACGAAATGAATCGGATGATTGAAGTGGGTGGGGCCCTTGGTTATGACATTAAAGGGTGCAAAAAATCTCTTAGGCGGATGATTAATGGAATAGGAGTGTCGATTGTTGATCAATGAATATCTTGTCTATCAATATTCGTGGTTCAAAGAAACGTAAGAAGCGTGTTTGGATTAAAGATCTATGCTTTAAGCACAACATCCATATTCTTGGAGTTCAAGAAACAAAGATGACCAAGCTGGAGATATTTCAATTAAGATCTATGTGGGGTAATTTCAAGTTCGATTATGTATGTAGTATGGCGAGAGGAAGATCAGGCGGTTTGGTTACTATGTGGGATCCCAATGTTTTTGTTAAAAAGAAAATGTGGTGTGGTGACAATTACATTATTGTGGAAGGTAAATGGAAGAATTCAGCGGAGGAATTTTATATCATCAACGTGTACGGCCCCCAACATCAACCAGATAAATCTAACTTATGGTACTTCCTTCGTAACTTCATTCTTAACCATCCCGGAAAAATTATTTTATTTGGTGATTTAAATGAAGTTAGAAGTGAATCGGAGAGGCCTGGCTCTATTTTTTCTAATGGGGATGCGGTCATTTTTAATGACTTCATTCACGCCACGGGTTTGATTGATCTTCCTATGGGTGGTAGGAATTTTACTTTTATGAATAAGGTCGGGTCTAAGATGAGCAAGTTAGACCGTTTCCTTATCTCGGATGGTGTCTTTCAAGATATCCCAGATTTACAGGTTGTTGCTCTTGATAGTATGTGGTCGGATCATAATCCCATCCTCCTTCATTCTATGAAGTATGATTTTGGTCCGATCCCGTTTAAAATTTTTCACTCCTGGTTTGATCGCGTTGACTTTGAAGAGGTCGTCTCCATACCAAGCTCAAAGACCTTAAACATCATCTTAAACTCTGGTACTCTCACACTAAAGAAGTCGAGCTTAGTAGAAAAAATTATATATTAGCTGAGTTGCGAGATTTAGATATTAAAATGGATGATGGTCATGCATCTGATGAGGATAAATTTACTCGTATCAATAGGTTGCAAGATCTTAACGCTCATGAGAAGTTAGAATCGATGGATTTGGTTCAAAAAGCAAGAGTTAAGTGGGAGGTGGAGGGTGACGAAAACTCAAAATTCTTTCATGGCCTCATTAACTCTAGACGAAAATCTCAAATGATTCAAGGAATCATGCGTGAAGGCGTTTAGTTATCTGATCCAAGGGACATTAAAGAGGCTTTCCTTAATTTTTTCAAGGATAAATTTAGTTGCCACGATTCTCAGATTTCTTTTCTTTCTTTGGTTCCTGCTCATCGTCTTAGTACTACTAATCAGGATTTTCTTGATGCCATGGTGTATATAGGTGAAATCAAGACGGCGGCCTGGGATTGTGGTATTCAAAAAGCTCCGAGTCCGGATGGTTACTCGTTTTTGTTCATTAAAAAGTTTTGGGATCTTTTGAAACATGACATACAGGCATTTGTGGTTAATTTATTCTCTACTGGTACGTTTCCTCAAGGTTCTAACTCTGCTTTCATTACGCTTATTCTTAAGGTGGATAATCCTTTGTTTGTCAAAGATTATAGACCTATTTCTCTTATTGGTCTCCACTATAAGATTGTTGCAAAAATTCTAGCAAACAGATTGTCTAAGGTCATTGACTATATCATTAGTCCTGAAAAATCTGCTTTTATTTCGGGTCGGCAAATCCTTGATGGTCCTCTTATTCTTAGCGAGATTATTAATTGGTACAAGAAGTCTAAAAAGAAGATGATGATATTTAAAGTAGATTTCGAGAAAGCATTCGATTCTGTTAGTTGGAGATACCTTGATTACATTCTAGACAAGCTGGGGTTTGGAATTAGATGGCGTACTTGGATTAAAGCCGGTTTAATGTCGGCTAGGACTTCTATACTTGTTAATGGGAGTCCTACTTCAGAGTTTTCTTTAAGGAGAGGCTTGAGGCAAGGGGACCCTCTTTGACCTTTCCTATTCATCATTGTTATGGAAGGTCTTCATACGGCTCTTATCGACGGTGTAGCAGCCAACATTTTTCATGGAGTCAAAATTGGGTCCTCGGGTATTCATATCTCCCATCTCTTTTATGCCGATGATGTCATCATCCTCTCCGAGTGGAATCAAAATGACATGGAAAATATCATCAGAATCCTCAACATCTTTTTCTTTGCTTCTGGTCTCTAGATTAACATTCATAAGTCGAATGTTTTTGTTGGAATCACTCCTAAACTATATTTCAAGTGTTTGTAATTAACTTGTAATAGGTTGCTTAATTAGGATTTTATGTTAGTTTTAATGGCAAGGCTTATGTAGAAAGCCCATAAGCCTTGGCCCATATCCAATAAGGAAAGGAAGGGAACTTGTGTGTTGCCCTAGTTCCTTTCCCTATATAAGCACTTGTAAAACTTCATTTGAAGGTTGGTTGTTCACTTTACACATTTATCCTATGCATATCCTTTCACCTTTCATACGTGTATTTGTGTCTAAGTGTTCATCCGATCATCTTATCTATATTTCTTACATATTGATGCTTGTGTTACATTATGGTGACCTAACAGTGGTATCATTCGCCATCTAGTTGGGTGAAACATATTTGTTTTTGAAGAATTTTGTTATACGCGTGAGTTTTGTGCTACAAACCTTTCATACGCTTAAAGCTTCATTTTTTACACTTAAAAACTCAAGATTCTTGTGGTTTAAGGTTTATTTAGTGTTAAAGTTTGAGTTTTCAGCATCAAGTTTGAAACTTTACATGTGTAGAATAGTTTTTGAACTTGGTTTTGATCGTGTGGTTCTGTCTACGCGTAAGGGTGGAAGTTATTTTGATTCATCAAGTTTCAGACTCTCTTGTTATTTTGGTGATACTGAAGCTCTTTCATCATTAAAATCAGGTTTCTAAACACTTTTAAGCTTAAAAATCAGTTTTGGTAAAATTTGGTACTTTCTACTCGTAACAAAAACCTAATCTTACTCGTAAGCTCCAAGTCTACGCCTAAGATGCCTGTTACGCGTAAGGGTTTCTTCACTTGATCTTCAAAGTTATTGGTTTACTCAGTGTTTTTCTTGCTTGTATAAGCCTGAAAACACTTCAAATTTGGATATCTTTTACACTGGTATAAGTGTAAAGGATTTTTTGGGCAAAACCCTAGTTTTACGCCTAAGCTAAACTCTTATGCGTAGATTTCTCTTTGCCTAAGCATTTCTTACGCCTAAGCCTGTCTTACGCATAAGCAAATATTACGCTTAAGGATTCTACTACTAAGCCTTTGGTTTACGCCTAAGCTAAGTTTTCCTCAAGTGTCGCAGTAAGCTATTAAATGATGCAGAAGCTATCTTCTACGCGTAAGTTGGTTTTTACGCATAAGGTACTTTCTACGCCTAAGCTGGTTTCTACGCATAAGGTTACTTCATCAACATTGTTTCATTCGACTACAAAGATCCATCATCAACACAAGTTTCAAGATGTCTCAACCACCATACTCTAGCTACTTTGCTCATGAGTATCCTCGACAACAACAACAACAATTTTATCAACAATATCCTCCACCATCACCACAACAATTGCAACAATTTCAACAACAATTTCATCACTTTCCTCAAAGGAGCAAACCCTCTTCCACCACAAATGGTTCCACCAAACCCTCGTCAACAAGTACAACATTACACATACTTTCCAAATCAGTATCCCGCCAAGTATGCTATGAATGTTACTACACCAAAGGAACCGTCTTGGTTTGCAAAGATGTGTGAAGCTTTAAGTAGCCATCAATCTATTCATGAAGTTGGATCCCTTGACAGACCTCCAATGCTCACTCCCGGAAACTACGATTAATGGGTGATAAGGTTCTTTAGGTTTTGTGATCTAAAGAAGCCACATGGAAAGTTCTTGAAGAAGGTCATCCTTGAAGGTCCTTTTCAGATGCCTACTCTCACTATACCCGGAGATCCAAATGCTAATCCACCAAGAGATGATATTACCAACGTTGTCGTTTGTTAGATATTGGATTTCACATACACATCAAACCATGACACAAAGTAGGCGTACAAGAGGTTTTAGAGAGAGAAAGTTAGAGGTTTGGGAACTTTAGTGAGAGAAAGAAAAATCTTATTATGAGCTCCAACTCTCTACCTTGGAAGGTAGAGAGTATTTATAGTCTTACAATAAAACGCCACACAACAGTCAGGATCGGGCATACAGATGGGTAAAGACCGTCCGTCCTCCACGGTGTTACTTAACTAAATACTACTTAGCTTAAAAGAACTACGACTACGAGCTTTCTAACGATTACATATACTTGAGGTGACCGACTCTTTAATACCTAGAATTTCTAATTCCTAACAATCTTCCCTAAGGAGGTCACCTCAAACATATACTAAAATTACATTGAATACAAATAGATATTACATTAAAATTGTTCTTGCATTCTTGATGTAGTACTTTGCTCAAGCTCGTAGTCATTGATTCTTCTCATTGCATGTTTGGTTAATCTAAGTGGAGGTCTTTTCTTGATCCACGTGATAATAATTTTGAGCCGACTTTTGAGATCATCACCAAAAAATCTCGAGACATCCATTGTGGTGTTGGTATTATGTGATGTTGTGACTTTCGGACCGACATGCTCACATTCGGATCATGATATCTTCTCATCGAGTAGCGGAAGCTTTCGTTGATTCATGATATTGGCGCAGAAAGCGAAGCATGGAGTGAAAATATCGAGTCATTGATGCACTAATCATGATTTCTTTTGAGATGAATGTGTTGAGTGAGCAAGCGGCTATGGATTGACCACATCATTCGATCACCGCAAACGTAGGGCGTGCCGCATACAACAGCTTAGCAATAAATCTCACGAAAGTGTCTTTGATCACTTCGTTGAATTGAGGTACACGCCCACGGTTCCCGCTGATCGATACAAGTCTTACCTGTGATCGGTATAATTCAAGAATTTCCTTGACATGGTTTCGCAATGCTCTAGTTGTTCTCAAACCGAACGTCTCAAAGAAGACAACACGGAGTGAGTGAACCAATGAATAGAGATTCACCGATTGATGAAAAGATATTTGAAAAACAATTGTGTATTGCTCAATAGAAATTGTTTTGCAATACAACAAAGGTTTTAATGAAAATCAATTATCAATCATAAAACACCTTTTGATTTGAAATATTCGTACACGGTCGATGTGCTAAAGAAAAGAGTTTTAAGCACAATGACCGGTTTTTCAAAGGTATCCGTCAATCCATAACTCGAACCAGATTGATTCAAAAGATTGAATTGCTCCATTGTTTCGCTCGGTTGTCACATGGTTGATCTATTAAATAGATCTCACATGCCACCTACCGAGAGCTTGTTTGATGTTGGCTCCGAAGGCTTTCCATCTTCATTGTGAATATTTTTACATATCACTCGGATGTTCCGCAATACCACAAGGATAATGCGTGGGACTCAAGATATAATCTCTCTTTCCACATTGTGTGAAACAGAGAGTCTTCATTGAATGTGTCCTAATAAGATTTATGGATGATCTCGTGGCTCTAGACTCAATTTGTGCATATTTGGATCCCAGATCGGAGACTAAGGAGAGGGTCTCCTTCTTCAATATCAACAATCTCTAAGTAAAGTCGATAGATAATGTCGGTTCCCGTGAGAATGAAACAAGTCCTTTTAAGAGGAACTTGAGTGGTTTTGAAGTTGAAGTGCGGTCGTCACTTTGGGTCCATGACGCCTTGTCTTCAATACCGATGTTACCTTGGTAACCACCAAGAGCATATGAATTGAACCCGGTTTACGCCTAAGGTTGAATAAATGGAGGCTATTTCTTTTCACCCTTTTCACATTCAATTCTTTTCATTCTTCAACCCTTCAAGCTTACCGAGACTTCTTAACTAGAACCTTGTTGGGTTTATTCCAAAGACTAGTTCAATCTTAGTCCGCACTCTTCCCTTATCTCATTTTTCTCCTTTTTTCAATATACCTAAGGACTTCTACACTATCTAGTGGATTGTCCCTGGGTAGATCCCTCCGGTTCTGGAGGATCATGGGAACAAATACCTAACTTTATCATCCTTATATCACCATACATAAAGTAAAGTTGGTCGGTCTATTTGGTATTGTTCATCTGCCATTGGAACCAATTGAAAACCATTTGAAAATCAATCCAGATACTTGTGATATATTATCAAAGCATTTTGTACCTGAATTGTTTTGATATATTTTTTTTAGAACAAGAGCTCCCCCTCAACATTTGCATCAAGTGTTTGAAATCGTTTTGCACACGGAGGCAAGAGAAAGAATTAACTTCTTTAATTACCATTTTCTAAAAGATATCAACATCACTTCCCTGATCAAAGCAGGTAGATAAAGCATATAAGGGAAGAATGAGGTTTTCATAAACTTGCTCCCCCTCAATATGTGCCTTGAGGTTTGAAAGAGTTTTGCACATACAAGAGGAACCCGCACATTGATAAAAATTGATGACGTTTGAGATCTTTGTGGTTTAAGATAGATGCTCCCCCTCAACATGTGCATGGAAAATTTGAAATCGTTTGGCACATGTGGGAAGGAGAGCTTGTACATCCTTATAAAACCATTTACCAATTATCGATTAAATCCAATTTAAATCACAAATTCTCCCCGATCACAATTATCAAATCATTTGAGATTTGTGATCTCTGTAGATTTAAATTGATTTTGAAAGCTTTTAAGGAGAATTGTGACTTGATTATGAAAGCGTTTTATCGATAAGGATCGGATTTAAGACTTTAAACTCCATTGAATAAACATGCATGATTATCTTTGAAAACAATTGTATGACAAATAACTTTTGATTTAATTGAAATCATTCTCCCTCTCAATCAATGACATAAGTTGTTGATTGAGAGATATATATTTTGACAAACTTTTAAGTCCAGATGATTATCAAAAATAGAGTCCGAGTTATTTTTCAAAACAACTAGTTTTCATTAGATAGTAAGGATTAGTTTAAAAAATCAGAGCAAGAAATTTGAAAAACCAAGATAAAGCATGGCGCTGTTCTATCTTTGAAAAGCGGGTTACTACCTGAAATGACAATAAACCATTGTTTCTCTTTCTCCCAAAAATATTTTTTGGATTTTTTATTTTTTATTTTTTTTATTTTTTTATTTTAACATTCGAACAGCGTCTAAAGACCCGTGTCATTCCTTGTTGTGCTCGAACAAGGAAAAACATGATAAAATAATAATATTTTTTGAAATTTTTTAAGATTTTCTAATTTTTATGGATTTTTGAAAGTTTTATATTTTTCTATTTGATTTTTTTTAAGGTTTTATAATTTTGTATTTTGTTTTTCGAAAAAAATATTTACGAGGGATAGATGAAGGAAACCTTTACTCCTCTTCTTCCTCTTGAAGACGTTTGAGTGTTTCGGTTGTAGGCTCTTAAGACCCGGTCGTGGAAGAATAAACTCAAAACGTTCTCTAGGAAGAGCTTTGGTGAAGATGTCTCGCTAACCGGTATTCGGTCCTCACAAAGTAAAGTTCCACCATACCGTTTTCAACTTGCTCCCTAATGAAATGATGTCGAATGTCGATGTGCTTTGCTCTTGAGTGTTGTACGTTGTTGCATGAGAGAGCAATAGCACTTTTATTATCACAAAGATGCGGAGGATTTTATTGAATTCAAAGCCATAGTCGATAATGGGATCTCATCCATAGGATTTGAGCACAACAAGATGACATGGCTATGTATTTCGCCTCTGTAGAGGAAATAGAAGTACTCATTTGCTTCTTTGAAGACCACTCACAAGCTTATCACCCAAAACCGAGCACCTCCGGGCGTGCTTGACGAGTATCTTGACATCCCGCATGATCGGCATCTCATGATAGGTCGTTAGTGACATACCGGTGTCCTTGGTACCAAAGTCCCATATTGATGGTTCCTTGGAGATACCGAAGACCCGTTTAACCGCTTCTAGGTGCTTTTTAGTAGGCTTAGCACGGTATCTAGCACACATGCAAACAATGAACAAGATGTCTCGGTCTACTAGCCGTGAGGTACATCGTGGATCCAATCATACTACGATATTTTGTTTGGTCTATCATGATCCCCGAGTGGTCCTCATCTAGTTTTGTACGCTCAATCATGGGAGTGTCAACAGGTCACTAGAATCGAATCCAAATTTCTTTAAAATCTCATTTGCATATTTAGATTGATTTATGAAAATGCCTCCGGACTTTGTGAAATTTGTAATCCCAAGAAAAATGACATTTGTCCCATCATCGACATTTGAAATTTTGAACCCATTTCATTTGAAAACGGTCACACTCATTGGGGTCGATCGAGGCAAAGATGATATCATCAACATAAATTTGAGCGTGAATTAAATGTTTGCTGACTTTACGGTGAACAATGTAAGATCAATGCTCCTTTCTTTGAAACCGGTAGATAGAAGAAACTTTGATAGCGTATCATACCATGCCCTTGGAGCTTGCTTTAACCCGTCTGAGCCCTCTTCAAACGATAGACGTGAGTATGATGCTCGATTCACAAAGCCTTCGGGTTGGGCGACGTGACGACTTCTTTAAGATCACCGTTCGAAATGCCGTCTTTACATCCATCGATAGACTACCATGTTCTTACTAGCGAGATTAGCCAAAAGATTCGATTGCCTCGATTCGAGCTATGGAGCAAAAGATTCTTCAAAGTCAATACCCTCCTCTTGACGGTATCCTTTAGCAACTAATCGAGCCTTGTTCTTCAACGCATCACCATGCTCATCAAGTTTCACTTTGAAGATCCATTTTAGAGCAATAATCATAGCACAATCTGGAGCAATGACTAACTCCCATACATCAAGTCGATCAAACTCATGAATTTCTTCTTGCATGGCATTGAACCAGCTGTCTTCATTCATGGCAATTTTAACATCTTTTGGTTCGATCTTAGAGAGTACGGAGTTGAAGAAACACCATAAGGCATCGGTTGCAAGTTGTTTCCGTGTTGATACTGGACGAGAGGGATTTCCAATGATGTTGTCTAATGGATGATCGTGAGTCCATTTTCTAAGGTGTTCATGTGGCGCTTGTTGAAGGACCGAGGTAGCAGAGTCGATGTCTCCAAGAAGATGGTTCGATGATGATTCGAGAGCAAATATGTTTTCAAATGGAGCATCTTCGTGAGTAGCAAAGGGATTAACTTCATCATTGATGCGAAATGGTTCCATGATGTACATTCAAGATTGATGATTTGTTGATGAGATCGAGTGATCGGCAGCGCTTCTTGACTTAATGATATTGAGACTGTAGGATTGACTTCATTCTCGTGGATATGAGCGACCTCTGTTGTGGGAATTGACAGTTCAATAACACTTGGCTCATAGATTTTATCAAACATAGGATCAAACAATTTCTTTAAATCATCTTCGGATGGAGGTACATATGGAGTTCTTTGGAGAAGAATTTGGTACAAGGATGAACCAATGGGACTGTTTTGAAGTGCGGGTCCCGAATGGATTGTCCAGAGCCATTTGACCGGTCACCATCAAACGTGACGTGAATTGTTTCCATGATATTTTGGGTTCTCTTGTTGTAGATTCGGTATCCTTTTACTTTGGTGCATAACCTACAAATACTCCAATGTCTCGCTTTAGCTCTAAGTTTGCCTAAATCTTGGCCTCATTAGTTGGATAACACAATGCACCGAACACACGAAGGAATGAAAGATTAGGTTTTCTGTGTGGACAAGTTCATATGGAGTTTTTCCATGAGCAAGGTGAATCGGGGATCGATTTTGGTGTAGCATGCGGTGGCGATGGCTTCACCCCGAGAAACATTGGAACTTTTGAGTAAATCAAGATTGTCCTTGCGGCTTCCACAAGAGTTCGATTTAGTCTTTCAACTACACCGCTCGTTGAGGAGTTCGAGAACACTTCTTTGATGACCGATTCCAATACTTTCATAAAACTCACTAAGTTGTTTGTTAACAAACTCATTTCCATTGTCTGCTCGGATGATTCTGACCGCTTTGTTAAGACGAACTGCAATTTGTTTGATGAGTTTGATGATGATATCCGAGTTTCATCCTTTGTCTTTAAGAACTTTACCGGTGAATCTAGAGAAATCATCAACCACAACTAACACATATTTCTTCCCAAAGATATTCTCACTCTCATGGGTCCACATAAGTCCATGTGAATTGTATGAAGAACTTCGTGATGAGTTAGTAGGTTTGGGTTTATGGGCATACTTCTTGCTTTTCCCAATTGGCATCTTGAACAAAGATGATCCTTTTCATACTTAAGTCTAGGTAAACCTACAACTAAGTCCTTTCGGAGAGATCATTGATGGTGCCAAGTTCAAGTGATTGAGACGACGATGCCATAACCATGACTTTGTTTTAGAAGCCTTTGACAACAAGCAAATTGGATAAGACTTCATCATATCTTCGATAGAGGTGGTGTATAGATTTGAACCACGTGAACCTCTTAAAAGTTCCTTACCATCAAGTTCTCTAACGAAACAAGTATGTTTTCTCAAGGCTACTTCTAGATCGTAATCGCAGAATTGACCAACAGAGAGCAAAGTTATGACCAAGACCTTCTACATAATATACTCGGAGATAACACTTTTACCAACAACATAATCTCCATAACCCATAATTGCACCGAAATGATCATTCCGAATCTAAATGTCCCGATGAATTTGCTCACGGTTCATGAGCATGACCGTCGCCATCATATATGTTTGGAACGACTGAGTCCGGTACCACGAGCGATTTGAACGATCCGCGGTTGAACACGATAAGAATGGATAATCGGATAATTGGGATCCCCATGCAAGAATGGGTTCCATTTGGTTAGTAATGATGATTGGAACACCCACATCGAAATAGAAACATTCATGTCGAAATTGAATCAATGGAGTTATTATGAATAGATGGAGTACTTGTGTCCAGATTTGCCCTATTTAAAGTATGTTCACTTCTTAAGGGAATAATTCTACCAAGAGGCATCCATTTTCTAGTGGGCATTGTCGATTAACCTTATGGCCAACAGTATCCATTGATAACCTATCTTACTAAATGTTCTTCCCGTGGGCTTCCACCGTTTTCTAACTTTCTTTCTCCTCTCGCTTTTAGCTTTTTAACATGATTTTTACATTAGCAATATTAACTCGGGTATGACAAAGATTAGACAAAACATTCACACCACATTCATGATTAGAGGCAAATTCAAGCGAGACATCATTACAAGGTTTGCAAATAGTATCGAATTCAAATTAATTACAATGCGCCTATGGCTAATACTAGAATCAACACGATTCATTTTATTCGACTCAAGCTTAAAGTTCCTAGGTTGGTCTTCTACTCTTCCAATGCACATTATTAGCTTGAGGTCCTATCATTCCTTGTATTGTCTTGAGACTTTGACATGCTCGCTTTAATGTCACCGATTACTCTGTAGAGGAATGGGAACATTAGTTGGTTTTGCTACTCTTTGCATCTCCTATTTAGATGTCTTTGGGATCTGAATTACATGCGGGCATACTAAGGTTCACTTTCTTAACACTAGAAGTCTTGGGATTTGTACTTCTAGAAGGCACACTAGAGTTCGCTTTCTTAGCATTAACAGATCCGAATCAACTACTTGAAGGCACACTAAGGTTTACATTCAAAACATCGGGCATCGAATGAATTTCATACTTGGCACTAGGCATAGAACATGGAATCAAAGGATTAACTCTCTCACCTAAGGACTTTGGGCATATTGTGATTAAGCATTCTAGAATTTCTTGAGATCGTTTGGCATATAAGCATGCATGCCCAATTGCATTGTCAAGTGGTTTCTCTAATTTATCCTCTTCAACAATCTCACGTAGACATTCTAGACAATCCTTAAGGGATAAGAGATATGTTTGAATAGCAAGTTTGTTATTCCTGAGATGAGGGGAACATATTTCACGACAAAGCATATTTATTACAAGAGTGAACCTTTGATACACCATTCTCCCCATTGGTCATTGGCATTTTCCCTTTACCCGACTCTTGATTCTCAATTTCCTTTTGCAATGAAGCTATTTGTTCGTTATTTTTGTTACGAGTGACCTTTATTGATTCAAATAACTCATTGAAATGACGTTTAACCTTTTCATTTTCTTCTAGAAAACTTTCGTTTTCCTTTTGTAATGCATTTACTAAGTTTTGAACATGAAACGTTTGAGAATTCTGAGAATCTAAAGGAGGAGGCATTTGGGAGCCTGTCACATTGTTCTTTTGACCCTTTAATTGAGAGATTTGGGCTTTCAACTTTCTGATCGTGTTACAATGAGCTTGAATCATTCATCACGTTTGTTAATTTGAAAAGCGCATCAAACTCGGAGCATCCGAGGATGTCTTGATATTTGAAGTTTTGACATTTTCTTTAAAATGTTGATATTTTAGTTGTAAATTAAAATGCTCAACCTCTAGTTTAGAAAATGTTTAACCAAATTGTCGTGATCATCCAGTTCAATTTTCTCATTTAGTTTAGAATTAGTCTTTTCAAGCTCAATGACACGATCATGGGAGACTTTCGAGGCAATGATAATTCATTAAATTGAGAAGCATTAATGGAACAGTTTGTAGCGATGAAAACACATCTTGAGTAATACATTCGAAATAAGAGTCTCATTCAATGTATGCAAGTTCTTCCTCTCAATCTCATTATATTTTAGTGCTCGCTCATAGTCACTAACCTCAACTATCATTGCATCAAACTCCTTTTCCATTTCTTTAATGTCTAAGTTCATTCCCATTTTAAGACTTTCAAATGATCTTTTAGTTGTTTAAAGAAAGGCATGACTTCGATTAAACAACATTCTTTCGTTTGCTCAAAACCCTTTCCCTTTAGTTATACCATGGGTGTGATCCTTTTTCTTACAAGTTTTCTCAAAATCAACAAATAGTTGAAAAATAACATATTGATGATTAAGGTCTTGCTTTTAGTGGCAATAGTCCTAGGAACTAAATGCATTGGTGTATTGGGAGGATACACGATCATTGAAGGCATTTTCCTAAAGGGGGTTTTGTTACAACAAGATTCTCTACTTTTTCTTATCTAAATCCTTTTCCGAACACTTGTTCGGTGTTAACAACGTCTGAGGCTTAAACATGTTCAAGGAAATCCAATTCTCCTTCTTGTAATCATGGGGTGTGATATTTATTTTCTTCTCTTTACATTTAGTATCATCTAATTTCTTGTTCATCTTTTCCTAGTGACTTCATCGATTTCTTATCTTCCTCGATGCACTCAACGCAACTAGGTTTCTGTCTAGGTTTAAGGATTTCATTGCCATCATAAAGAACCTTATGAGCATTTCTAGCCTTTTAATGACCTCTGGATTTGGTTCCTCAACAAGGGAATGCTATGCTTATCGCTAAGACTCTATGCTTAGTGATTAAGTGAGCGATCACGAATGGTATTTCCTTGTACGCACAACTTATTTTCAAGCTTGTTTTTCAAGGTTTTTAGATTAGAAAAATCATTCAAAAGTTTTGATTCCTTAGCACTGAATTCTTGCTTTAAGCATTTTAACATTTTCTTGAAGTTCTTGTTTTTGCTTAGCGCTTTTAGAAAGCTTTTCTTGTAAGGAGTTTAACTCTTGTTTTAATACTTCTTCTCTAAACCTACTCTTTCTAATAGTTGTACGCATTTGGTCATCCATTTCCTGCTCACGGGTGGTCAACTCAAATTTTGCACGTTGTTCATAAATAGCAACACGTTCTTTATAGGCATTCGGTTTAGAGATGACAGAATCATCAGTGCACATGCGGTGAATTCATCAAAACATAATCATTATTGATCAGAAGATGCATCACTTGGTACAATCTCACTTTCACTTTGTTTCACATATTGATCATATGGGACAACATTGATATTACCCATATTTTCAATATCGACTCAATAAATACAATTGATTGTACTGTTATGTATCTTTGCTCATCAACTTCATCGTATAATTTTAATACCTCGAAAATGAGTTTGTCTTTGGATGGACCAGCTTGTGGTGATGAAGAGACTTTAGGAGAGACCATTGGAGAAATGCTAGCCATGAGCATGGTTTGTGCGATGGGTTCTTCATCAACATCGAGTCGTATGCATCACAATCGCCTACTTGAAAGGCATTCGATGATTATGGCCTATCTCCCGAATTGGTTGCTCATCCACATCCGCATCATATGTCTTAGCATTTCCTCGACCAAGAACAACAACTCCTCTTCATCCAAAGTCGCTCCATTATCCCGAGCTTGCACAAGCAACATCTTATCCTCAAGTACTCGGCATTCGAGGCGTTTTGGCGATGTGCGCTTCCTTGCAATGTGTCCTCACCTCCACAATTGTAACATTTGATTGGCTTTGCTTGACCCCGATTTCCATTCCTTCCTCTATTCTCGATTTGCGGCATAACCTCTACCAGCTCCACCTCTTGCTTGTTCGTCTTCGTCGTTCTTGAACCGGCCGCACCATAACCTTCCCATCTCGGCGGTGGCTTGATTATGTGGATTGGAATCGCCCGAGATTGTTGTTGGTGTGTGGAAGAGAGTTCATGTTTTGACTAATCGGGAGAGCTAGTTGATTAATGAAGTTTCCCACGTGTGCATCAAATCGACTTGTTTGAACATAGGATCGGGAATGAGTTTGTGATTACCATTACCCATGGGTATGACTTGTGAGGCTTTGGTTGTGATTCCGATGTTTGAGTAGAAGGCGGTTGAATCATTTAATGAGCTTGTCTCTCCTCGTTGGTTTTGAACCGATTAAGAATCCTTTTTCAAACATATCATGTCTCTCATTCGAAGGAGGAAGGCATAGAGTTGCTCATAGTTTGTATTCTTCAATCCTTTGGTTAGCTTTACAGAGGTGACAAACTTGTGCCATTCGGGATTCATGTTGTTCACAAACTTTGAGTTCATTGAATGTTTGGCATAGTCATCTTGATGTTCCTCATATCATTAACAAGCTTGTGGAATCTCACATAGTACTCATAAACACTCTCATCCGGTTTCATCTTGAAGTGTTCAAATTCATCATAGAGTTGTGATTCTCTGTCTTCCATAGTTAATTCAGATCCCGAGAGAAGCATCTTGACATTATCCCACACCGCCTTGGCTTCGTGTTGTGATTGATCAACTTGTAGATATCTTTTGGAATTAGAAGCCACGATATCGACATCGAATCTCTTTTCTCCTTATCATCGAGCTCATCATATGTCTTTGGTCCATCAATTCCATAGATCATTGTTCCATCTTCATTTGTATCAATTAAGTCTCTAGTAGTCTCAACCCGATATGGTCCTTCATCAATGGATTTGAGAATGTTGACTCCATTTTCCTTTCCAAGACAAGACAACTGATTCGTTGAGCCCAAGAGTCGTAGTCGGTTCATCAAGCATGGGTGGACGAGTATCTGAACCACCGCTTGAACATCCTCGACAACGATGGAGATGATTGTAGGAACGTTGGTAGACATGATGACAGATTAAACGGGATTTTATAACTCTATGATTAAACCGGAAATAGATTCTTTCACGGATTTTACTAAATCAATAGAAACCGTATTCAAAGGATATCACCCAAGTCGCTAGGAAACCTTGAACCAAGTCGCTAAGTGCCAAGTCACTATAGTCCCAAGTCGCTATATAACAACTCGCTACAATCCAAGTCGCTAGCAAAATTTTGACACAGAAGTCGCTAAGCACCAAGTCGCTAATTTGTCAAGTCGCTAAATAGCAACTCGCTAGGTACCAACTCGCTAACACCAAGTCGCTAACAATATAAAGTACAAGTCGCTAACTTATACTAAGTCGCTACCGTAGTGGAGAATCCACTAAGTGTACTTTTGTCGACTTGTCTCGATGAACAAGTCGCTAGCTCAACTCGCTAAGACCTTCAACAACAACTTGCTACCAAATAACAAAGCAAATCGCTACCAAGATGAACTATCCGTGGCTCAAGTCGCTAGCTAGAAAATCACAAAAACACCACCTTTCAATCCAAAAACAACCCAACCACGATGATTAAAGCCTTCAAAATCAAAACCTAAACACTTGTGATGATTCTATACACAAAAGTACTATCAAAATCCAAACTTTAACACTAGAAATCACCCAATGATGCAAAACCACTAAACTTTTCAAACTCAAAACCACCTAAAACCACTAGAAATCCAAAGATATGTAAGAGATGATCTAACCATGGCTCTTGATACCAATTGTTAGATATTGGATTTCACATGCACATCAAACCATGACACAAAGTAGGCGTACAAGAGGTTTTAGAGAGAAAGTTAGAGGTTTGGGAACTTTAGTGAGAGAAAGAAAATCTTATTATGAGCTCCAACTCTACCTTGGAAGGTAGAGTATTTATAGTCTTACAATAAAAAGCCACACAACGGGTGTGGATCGGGCATACAAAGGGTAAATACCGTCCGTCCTCCACGGTGTTACTTAACTAAATACTACTTAGCTTAAAAGAACTACGACTACGAGCTTTCTAACGATTACATATACTTGAGGTGACCGACTCTTTAATACCTAGAATTTCTAATTCCTAACATCGTTCTTGATCAACTTACTACTGACCAACTTCTACATTTAGAAGCCGATGAACTTGCAATGCAATATATCCTTTTGGGATTACCCAATCCGATACTTCGTAGTGTTGATGCTCAGAAGACTGCTAAAGCAATGTGGGAGCACATTCATCTTCTAATGGAAGGCACAAAACTTAATCAAGAGGACATGGAATCAAAAATCTACTTAGCCTATGAACACTTCATGATTGAACCAAGGGAGACATTAGAGTCATATCATCAACGGTTCTCAGACATCATAAATGACTTGGATAAACATAATATCATTATGCCAAGGATTGCAGACAACACAAAGTTCCTGAGCAGTCTTGGTCCTGATTGGGAAAAGTATGTTATCTTTATCCGTTAAGCGAAGAATCTTCATCAAGCTACATACGGATTATTGTATGACTATTTGAAGCCTCACCAAAAGGAAGTTGACAGAGAAAGGATCATCCGTGGAGTCCCTGCCTCGCCTTCACTCCCGGATAATCAAACTCTAGCTTTATGGGCTCAAGCATGTTATCCTCAATTCCCGACCTTACGAACAACATTCACAAACCCTCCACAATCAACTGTTCAGATTACACCATATGATCCTTCACAAAAACAATCACAAGAAACTCAATTGGTTCCATACAACAACAATAATGATCATGCACTCTAGAGTGAATCAAATGAGGATGCAGATGCCTTCGATGCAATGAATCAAGGATTTGTTATGCTTTCAAGAGCCTTCAGACGATTTGCTAACAAATCCAACAACCGCATTCGCACCTTGTCAAATACAAGGAATCAAGCTGTTGTTAACAATGGAAGGGTTGAGGTTCAGAATCGTGGAAATGGTCGTCAAATGATTAGTGGTCAAGGGTTTAATGTAAATGGAAGGAATAACATGGGTGCTCCACAACGGGTTCAACTGGTTGATCAGGGAAATGCTCAGATTGGGGTTAATGGTCTTCGATTGTTAGGAATTAGAAATTCCATAGTGAAGAGTCGGTCACCCCAAATATAATCTAGCATAAGTTAGCTCGTAGACATATCGTTATTTACGTTATTCAGTAGTTAATTAGTTAGTTATTAGCGTAGTTTAGTTTAGTGTAACACCGTGGAGGAAGGACGGGTCTTTACACACTGTATGCCTGATCCACAGTCCGACAGGAGGACGTATTAGTATGTAACTATAAATAACCTCTACCTCCCAAGGTAAAGGGTTGGTGCTTCTCATTAATCTAACATTGCATTTGTTTTTGTTTCTCTCTCTAGAACACCCTCTCTACTCTCTTCCTTTTTCTAAAATGGCTCACTTGTTTAATCACAATCCTAGACCACCCGAATCATCTAAACAACATAAATATACGATCCTAAAATTGGCATCAGAGCCTAGGTTTTGTTGTTTGTGTTGATTCTCGTGGTTAACTCCATGGCTTTAAGCGGTTTGTCATGCGACTCTTAGATGCGGTTTGTTATGGTTTTTGATGTTTGGGTGTGGTTTGATAATTGGTTGTGATATACAGTTGTAAAATGATTTGTGTATGTGTTTGATGCGTCTTGTGTGGCTTTGATGGGTTTTGTGCAGCCTCTTTAAAACGCTTCGTTTTAATCTTGGTGTTTGGTTAAAAGTAGCAATTTGTTTAAAAGAGCTTTTGATTCCTTATGCAACATTCTTGTTATTATGTTTTTGTTTAACATGGTCCTAAAGCTGTCCAAAACAAGTTATTTCTTAATTGCGGTTTATCTATTTCTTGTCTGCGACTTGCCGTTTATCTTGGATGCAGTTTGTAATTCAAATGATGACTGCGATTTGCCTGTTTCTTATGTGCGGTTTACACCTGTTCGTTAATGCGATTTGACCATGCGTTTTGACGCTGGTGCTTAGATGCGGTTTGTCATTTTAATATTGTCCAGATTCATTGAACAAGAAGCGACTTGTTGATTTTTTGGAGTGCGATTTGTCACACAAGTTGGATGCGAGTTGCGTTTTGACGCCTTTCCTATGCGTTTTGCCTATGAAATAACCTATGCGGTTTGTCTTGTGAAAATTGTTTTATTTAAATCGATTTGTGTTTAAAAGGAAAGCAATTTGAGATGAAAATGAATAAAGCGACTTGTTTTGTTGAAAGATACGGTTTGTGTACTAGACTCAAGTCTCAAGACTGATATAACGAAGAAGTACTAGACTCAAGACTAAACGTGACACTAATAATCAAAACACAACTACTCGTTTACCTCAGTATACAACATCATCATTAAACATCAAGACTCGACATCCAACAACAATATCAAGCTTAACATCTACAACAACTCACAACATCAACATGATTCGACATCCAACTGCAAAACTCAAATAAGTAATTCACAAGTCTCAACTCACCTCTCATCTCAAAAAACCTACATAAGACTCGAATCTGATTTTTAAAAGATCTCAGTTGGTTTCTTTCTTTTGTGGGTATCAAAGACCTCTCAAGATTTTTTAGGATCCAAACAATGAAAGAAATACCATCATCATCAATCATTTTCTTTGAAGTATCATGTTCTCCTTTTTCGACAACAAAAATCTATCAAGAACGTATAATGAAAAATGATCTCAGTTTATACTTTCAAAATATTCTAAGATACATCAAGATACTTGAAAGTATCTCATACGAAAGCATATTCTTCATTGATCTTAAAAGGTGATAATATACGAATTAAACAAATAAGCTTAACAATCATGTTAAATCATTTATTTGGCTCGTGTAAACTCTAAACAAAGAATGAATCGATGTACTATCTACCTGTGTCCTTTTGTTTAACCTCAAATCGTTCATGCCATCCCTGTGGCATTGAAGACTTTCGGGCCATCTCTGTGGCGAGTTTTTGATGGTTACAAAGGATGATGCACGTCTTGATCTACGATTAGATGAGAGGAATTAGGATGATACGATTGATATGATGCGTGGGAATTTTTTCCCAGTCGAATGAATGTAAAAATGGGGGGGCGGATACTTTGTGTTATGGTTTCATGTGTGTATTAGTGATGAAAGAGGCAGATTTTGTTGAGAGAAATTAGGGTTAGAAGAAGACTGGGTTAAGAGGTGTATGAGAGTATTAATACCCAAATAATTAAGGTCAACTGACTTTGTTTGGACTGTTGTTGGGCCTGGAACTTTCGATTGGATTGATAATGGGCTTGCATTGGGTTTATTGACTTCGTGGATCAGACATGGGTCGGATATGATTTCTTGTGCCTCGTGGATTTGGATATGATTTCTTGTTTTCAAATGTGAATTTCTTAAATTGATGCATTTGGGAATGCATAACGAAATCCAATATGTGTTCAAACCTTATTTTCAATGAATGTGAATTTCTTTTAAGAATGTTTCTCATGGATAATTAAGAATGTTTTCTTTGTGGATATAATGTTGTTGGAATGGGCCCGATGAAGTTCCAGTGGACCGGTAATTGTTGATTTTCTGTTAGGCTTGTGATTTGGTGAACTGGATATTGGGTATTGGTTTCCACTTGGTTTTCATTGGCTATTGGAGTTTATGTAAAACATTGAAAATATTGGATCTAATTTGTTTATTATTCGGATATGGATCGGGTCTCAAGTGGTATTCTATTCATGGATCGATTATATTTATCAGGTATTTGATGGTGATGAGATTTGTCGATGAGATTTGATGAGAGGTGATGAAATGATGAGATTCGTTGTGTTATGCTGGTTGATACTTTGGTTATACATTATAATGAAGGTTATTATGTCACGGCTTTGATCTTTGTAAAATGTTGACTACGGGGTTGTTTGTTTGGTATTTCTTATTCGGATTTGAAGTGAGGTTTTTCCGGGCTCGTTTAATTATTTCGTCTTCTTTCTTTCTACCCTTCCGCGAATATGACTTGTTCGAGCATTTATAGAGTGTGATAAAGACTTGGCTATCTAGTTACTTTTGTAATTCTTTCTCGCTTAACCCACAATGTAACTATCACTTCGGTGTGTCACGCAGTTGAGGATTCGTCAAGAGGTTTTGTACATTGGGTACACCGTTTCTTTTTCACAAGAATTAGTACAAGCTTAAGTAGCAAATCTGGGGAATTCTACTTCATAATCAAGTGTGGTATATCGGGTTTACTTCACCAAATGGTCACAGCAATGGTTGACAGAATTCGTGAATGATGTGTTTACCAAAGGGTTTGTTGGATGGGATGTGATCAACAATACTCATGATATATTCGACGCCAAAAAAATGTCTATGATACTTCACAGTCTAAGCAAAATCTTTCAAGAATCTTCAACGTCAGTCATGATCTTTCAGGATGTTTGCCTATGACAAGAACTTTTCGTGCAAATAGTCGTACACGTTATCATTCTTCCGAAAGTTCGTAACCATCATGGGGGAGAACGTGTACTTTGATGCTTCACGGTCAACCTCAGGGGGAAGTAGTGTATACTACTCGACGTAGTATGGTTTGTGAAGTTGTTTACATATGGGTAATGAATTGTTGATGTTGTTGATGATATGGTTGAAGATGGAGAATGAACCGTTGATGAACCGCTGCATGTTCCCCTAAAATAGATATTCACTGAAACCAAAGTTGTCATAACACATTCAAGCTGACATTGTTTACGGTTTTGTCTTGATTTTGTAAAATCCCGTGAAAGAATCTATTTCTCGATTTAAATCATAGACTTGTAAAATCCCGTAACAATGGAAACATCCTGGTAATTGTAAAGTGCATTTCCGGATCTATCTTACGGTTTATTCTTGATTTTATAAAATCCCGCGAAAGAAACTATTTCTCGGTTTAAACCATAGAGTTGTAAAATCTCGTATTGATGGAACCATCCTAGAGAAAGGAAAGTGTATTTCGTGATCTTATTTGATGCTGGTGCTACGGTGTCTATTTCCAAGAAGAGATAAAAGGGTGTACTTCATGAATTGGATGTGTGTTTGGATATTCGTCATGGCAGTTTGGTTATTACATGGTTTTACGGGGTTATGTGCTTTTAGCCATGGTCGGGATGAAAACCATTATCATAGTTCACTTAAAACGTAAAAGGAGGCTAGAGTTGAGCTTTTAAACAGAAGATGTGACAATGGGGTTAATTCACTATTATTTATTTGAGATTGAAGTGAAATATCACGGGCGAGTGTACTTAGTATCTGAAGGTATCGGGGATGGTTGGATGAAGATTCTTCAAGATCCTTGTTCGAGCTTATTATCAAAAACGAAGACTTGGAAATCTAGTTATTGTTGGGTGACTTTTTTCTTTTCTTTTACCACTTGAGGGAATTGGGCTCTTACCACCACAAAATAACTATCACTTTAAGGAGTTACGTTGTAGTGCTCAGTGTCACATTTAATTGTGGATTTTCAAGAGGTGATGTACGTCTTATACTTGATGGTTGGTTGGATGAAGAGTATAGAGTACTTAGATATTCAATGGAGGATGAATTCTCGGCACCTCTCTTTGTTACATATGTGCAATTTTAAGTCACGAGTTCGGGTTAGTTTACTTCAAGGTCAAATTCATCATATTGGGTTTTCTCCATTAGTTGTCACGACAAAGAGCCTACTGAATGATAATGGGGTTGATTATAAGTTTGCCAAGAGTAGATGAAAAGAGAGAGATTATGACGTTTAAACACAACAGTTCAAGCCTCGTTCCTCAAAGAAAAAAAAAGTGTACGCTTCAGTGCGCTTTATCTTCTGAAGAAGAGAAATCTTCTTATTAATGACCATTCTCATCAACATGCTTCATGCTTTTTCCATGCGCGCTAATTCATCAAGTGAACCGAACTACCGTTGCTAGTAATCTTATTCCACTTGCTCAATTATAATGACGATGGCGACATCATATGCTACCTTTGAGGCGGAGAAGTGTGAATAGACTACATTTGTTGAAGATATTCACTTGTTTAATCAAGAATGGCAACTCCGTATGCAATTCTTGAGGGGGAGAAGAAGTGTGAATTTACTGCATGGTTGATTGATATCTGAGAATAAATGGTCAAACGGCTCCAAACTCATGTAAGAACCGAGCTTCTTCTTATCGGGTCATCTTCACGTGGAATTTCTTCTATGAGCCGTTGGTTGACATCTTCACATGGGCTAATTTTGATTAATGACAAAGTGCTTCTAATTCCTGGGCTAATTTCTTTGATGAACATCTTTCTGTTCTTGTTTGATTGGGAGGGATCTTAGTTAAGGAGACTTGCTGCATATAAGTTAATTGGAACGCATTTGGTGAGATGAAGATGTTAACTTTCTAATCCCCAATTGGACAATCTTGAAGAAGGTCGAGTCTACAGTCGGTTCTACATTTTCTACTACATGTTAGAAGACTAAAGACGAGTTGCATTTAACGATCTAAAGACTTCTTCTTAATTCAAGCATTCATCATAAAGATTGTCAATTTAGGGGAGAGCACTAATTGGGAATCCCAATTAGACTTGCTCATATTCTTCAGCAAGTTGATTCTCACAAGAGCTTAAGTGTTCTTCTCAACAGATCTCTAGTACACGTACTTATTATGTGTTGCTGATTCTGAAGTATCAAAACCGGCAAGGGGGAAGGAGACACACATCTAAATGCGAGTAAACTTGATGAACTTAATACTTCTAAGTGATTGAAGATATCCCGGGAAGACAAATGTCATTACCGCAGAGAAACTTAAGGTTTGACTCATGGCGTTTAGTGTCCTTATTCCAACTATATGGGGGAAGAGATGGAAGAGTTAGTTTCTGAAGATAAAAGAGGTACACAAGTGTGTGATGATTTCGATGTTATCGCAATCATCGTGGAGAGAGAATTGTGTACATTGGGGCTCCACTATTTCACTTGAGTGCTTAATCGGTGATTCGTAGATATAATCACTTATTTCGAGTTGACATCCGCAGATATAATCGATGATTCGGCCCGCTTCTTCAATGTTATCGGTTATTCTCTCTTTGGGCATTCGGTACTTGGGTTCTTGAGCTTTATACACTATCATCGGGGAGAGAAAAGTATACATCGGGTTATTCTTTGGCTATCGGACTTAACTGCTACTTCGATGGTATAAGTTTCTCTGTCTTCGGGTATATGTGTATTCGGGTTCGTGAGCTCTAGTCTAAGAGACTGACTGCATCAATTCATCTATTTGGGGGAAAGTGGTCTCTTGACAACTTTTTGGTATGGATCGCTTCAGACTTTAGTGGAATGAAATTTGAGAAGAGTTATTTATGTTTGTGATGATACGTTGCTGTTCTTTTTGATGATATAACCCCGAACGAAGAATCACAAAGATCATTCTTAAAAGGAGCAGCAAGATCGATGATAATGGTGTGCTTCTTTGTGCACCTGGCTAAAGCAAGCTTGAAATAGAGCTTCGAATCTGCTCAACAAAATGATTTTTGATTTGGGGGGAAGCTGCCAAAGTTTCACTTTCAGATGGTTCAATTTCTCTCAATTCAGGAGCCTCGAAAGCTTTGGTGGTGAATGTTTAAGAGATGATGACTTCTATCTTCTACAACGGGGCTGTTCGATATCCTTATCTTGGTACTCGTATCATCATCCTTCTTAAACTATATCATCTAAACTATCTGTAAATATTTATCAAAAACCAAAATACAAAAATATAAAACCAACAAAAAAGAAAATAGAAAATTATAAAACCAACAAAAACCCATAAAAATTAGTAAATTTGAAAAATACCAAAAATATATTTTCTCAAGACATGTCTTCTGGTATCGATAACATCTACGGTCTTAGAAATGTCATTCAATAATGGCACGGGACCATAGATGAAATTCGAGTAGGAGGTGTAAATATTCTTTTTCAACACATGTCTAAAAACTATGGCTTGCAGTTACTTCAGACTGTAACCCGCGCTAAAACCATGGCTTGCTATTATTTCATATAGCAACCCGTTTTTCAAAAAAGTGCTACGCTTAAATGATTTTCACAAAATTCGTGCACTTATCCTAAAAACAAATTGAGGAAAGTATGTCGAAGGACTGCTGTTCCTACACAAATGTTTTTCCTTCTATAAATTCTTCAGAAAAATATTTGTTGTTTTCTAAAATGGTGGTAAATGAGTTGCTTGTAAATCAATCAGATTCAGAGTTTTCGTAAAAATTGAAAACTCAATGAATGACTTCAGCTTTTAAACTTTTCGAAAATAGGTCATTGATTGAGGGGAGAATGTTTTCAAATCTATATCATCTAACGAGCTTATCTAATTATCCTATATACTTAAATGTAAAACTTGTTAACCTACGTTGAAGGACTAGGTGCCTAGGATATGATTGTTAGGATTAGATGATTAGAGTTTGATAAACACATTATTCCCATGCTTTATATGATCTGATTGACATGTTGGATTGACTTTTATTAGTCGATTACTGTTTGGGTGTTGTCGACCACCATATATGTCTATCTGTGTTTACTAACGTATGCAGATAACATGGTTTAAAAGAATGTTCCCGATCCGGATCCCACAAATGAAGATGATTGGATGCCGAATGGAAAGGGTAACTATTTCTTAGGTCGACAAAAGAAGAAACGGAGCTTAATTGGATCTCTCCATGGATAGTTGGCACGATAGATGTAACTTCAGAGGTCTCACTGCTTCAGCAGACAGTTTTCTTCACACCTTCAACAACAACAACAAAAGCAGCTCAACCACCTAACGTATCTTTGTGCAAGATAATAGTGATGATACCATTTTTTAAACAATTTTTAAATAATATTGTTTTGAAAAATGGAAAAATATTGGTTTTGAAAATAAATTGGACTTAATTTTGAAAATCACCGGACTTCATTTTATCAAAACTTAAGTCACTCAATCATCGACTACGATCATCGATTGAGGGGGAGAGTGATTTAAAATAAAATATTTTCAAACAATATCTCTTTATAAAAAGTTCCGATTTGTACGAAACAAAGTGGTGATCTAAAGATTTAATGTTATGTCATAGTATGATTTTCTTTAAAACTCAAAGATCTTTCAAAATGAAATTTTTTCTGTTCTTGTTTGATTGTGAAATTGTTTTATTTTACTTAAAGATCTCTTAAAAACTATCATACCTGACTATAATAATCTTTAATGTCGAAAAATTGGTCCTTGTCATTCAATTTTCAAAATTAAATCAGGCCACGTTTTTCCCCAAATTTTTCTAAAAGATTTAAATCAATTGGGATCACAAATCTCAAATGGTTTGATATTTTTGATCGGGGGAGAGATCGTGATTTAAATCTCAAATCCGTTTTAGTCCTTTAAAGGCACTCCTGCCTTCATGTGCCAAACGATTTTGAAATACATAATGCATATGATTGTGGAGGAGCATTTAACCATAAACCAGAAGAGCTTTTAAATCAGGCACATTTTCTCTCATGTTTTCTAAACCTTGTTAAATCACTTGGGATCCAAAATCTCAAAGGGTTTGATATTTTTGATCAGGGGAGAATTTGTGATTTAATAATAAAATTTGATAAAAGGTGATCATTTTGATTCAAATGTGCATACTGCTCTCCCATATGTGCTAAACGCTTTCGAATATCGAAGCACATATTGAGGGGGAGTATTTCAAAAAGAAAATAAACTTTCAAGGTACAAAGATTTCTATGTTTCAACATAAAGTACCTTGATTGATTTTCTAATGGTTTCTTAATGGCTTTTGTGATCGTGGATGTACTTCAAAAATAACTATTTCCTCTATGTGATAAAATGATTTCAAATATCCTACGCACATATTGAGGGGGAGAATTTACCAAAGAAATTCAAATGGCTTTTTCTAAGGAAATTGTGATCAAGAAATCATTTCAATGAACTCTTGCCTCCATGTGCTAAACATATTCAAAATCATATGCACATGTTGAGAGGGAGCATTTCTAAAATGATCAAAACAATTAAGGTACAAAATGATTTGATATTATATCACAAGTTCCTTGATTGATTTTCCAAATGATTTTTCAATTAGTTTCACGAAGGAAAGAACAATACCAAAAGACCGACCAATTTACTTTATGCATGGTGATATAAGGATGGTAAGGTTAGGTATTTGTTCCCACGATCCACCCGAATCGGAGGATCTACCGAGGACAATCCACTAGATAGTGTAGAAGTCCTTAGGTATGATGAAAAAGGAGAAAAATGAGAATATGGGAAGAGTGCGGAATGAGATAGAGCCCGAATCGAATAAACCCAACAAGGTTCTAGTAATGAAGTCTCGGTAAGCAATCAAGGGTTGAAGAATGAAAAGAATTAAATGTGAAAAGGGTGAAAAGAAATAGCCCTCTAATAATTCAACCTTAGGGCAGTACCCGGGTTCAATACATATGCTACTGGTGGTTACCAAGGTAACGTCGGTATTGAAGACAAGATGTCATGGACCCAGTGACGCACTGCACTAAACTTCCCAAGCTACGCAAGCTCCTCTTAAAAGGACTTGTTTCATTCTCACGGGGAACCTACATAATCTATCGACTTTCTCTTAGAGATTGTTGATATTGAAGAAGGAGACCCTCTCCCTAGTCTCCGGCATAGGAAACCAAATGTGCACTATTGAGTCTAGAGCCAAGAGATCATCCACAATATCTCATTAGGACACAAATTTAATGAAGACTTGTTGTTTCACATAATGTGGAAAGTAAGTATATATTGAGAGTCCTACGCATTATCCTTGTGGTATTGCCAGAACATCCGAGTGATATGTAAAAGTATTCACGATGAAGATGGAAATCCTTCTAGAGCCAACATCTAACAAGCTCTTGGTGGGTGACACGTGAGATCTTTTCATAAGATCAAGCTTGTGACAACTGGATAGAAACAATGGGGCCATTCACTCTTGAATCAACCTTGGTCCAGGAAATGAATTGACGAATACTTTTGGAAAAACCGTTCGATGTGCAAATCTTCTTTTCTCTAGCACATCGAATGTGTATTCATTTTAAAACACAAAAAGTATCTCTGATTGAAAAAAAATACTTTTGGAAACCGTTCGATGTGCGAATCTCTTCTTTTCTCTAGCACATCGAATGTGTACTCTTTTCAAATACAAAAGGTATTTTTGATTGAAAATTGATCTTTCTCATAAAACCTTCGTCGTATTGCAAAACTCTTTCTTCAAGCAATACGCGATTGTTTTCAAATCAATTTTTCATCAATCAGTGAATCTCAATTCGCTGGTTCACTCACTCCGTTTTGTCTACATTGGGACGCTCCGGTTTGAGAACGGCTAGATCAAGCTGCGAAACCCCGCCAAGGAGATTCTTGAACTCTACCGATCACGGGTAGTATTTATCTTGATCAACGGGAACCGTGGTTCTTGCAACTATATTCAACGAAGTGAACAAAGACACTTTCGTGTGTTTTAGTGCTAATCGTTGTTTGCGGGAACATTTGACGGTTGCGACTAATCGATATTGAGAAGTCAATTCACGGCCGCATGCTCACAAAGATTCACACTTAATTGAAGAAAATCATGACAATCAAAGATATACAAAGATGCTTTCGCTACTCGATGAAAAGATGTCATGATCCGTAGTGTGAGCATGTCGGTCCAAAAGTCACAACATCACATGAAGGCAACACTACAAAGGGTGATCCGAGATTTCTTGTGGTGATGATCTCAAAGTAAGCTCAAGATCATCAAAGATGTGGATCGCTTAAAGGCCTCCACTTAAAGTACTAAGTAATCGGACTATGAAGAGTCACCGCTAAGAACAAAGATTGCGAAGTGAAGAATTAAAGTCTACGAGCTCAAGATCAAGATAAAATAGAATGCTAGGATTTGAAATGTAAAACATGGGGTGACCTCCTTGGGGAGATTGTTAGGAATTAGAAATTCCATAGTGAAGAGTCGGTCACCCCAAATATAATCTAGCATAAGTTAGCTCGTGACATATCGTTATTTACGTTATTCAAGAGTTAATTAGTTAGTTATTAGCGTAGTTTAGTTTAGTGTAACACCGTGGAGGAAGGACGGTCTTTATCCACCGTATGCCCGATCCACATCCGGCGGAGGACGATTAGTATGTAACTATAAATAACCTCTACCTCCCAAGGTAGAGGGTTGGTGCTTCTGATTAATCTAACCTTGCATTTTTTTTTCTCTCTCTAGAACACCCTCTCTACTCTCTTCCTCTCTCTAAAATGGCTCACTTGTTTAATCACAATCCTAGACCACCCGAATCATCTAAACAACATAAAATAAACGATCCTACATCGATGCTATAACTGTAATGAGAAGGGTCATCTGGCTAATGCATGCCCCAAGCCGAGGACAAGAGGCAGCGCTTATCACAAAGAGGCTTTACTCTTGGCTCTCAAGGATGAAGTCGGTGGAACTCTTACGAACAAGGAACAGAGCTTCATGGCTAATGCTGATTCGATGATGACATGGAGGACTTACAGCTAATGCAATGTGATGTTAATGGCAAACATGCAAGAGCTCCACATGAGTGACACAGCCCGATGTATAACACCGATGGCTTGTCTCGTGTACGGATCCAAACATACTTTTACATGATCGATATCTCCGTCAACATCTCGCATCGACAAGGCACGAGTGTTCAAAATGAGCTCTCTACAAATCATTCCGACGATAATCAAATGGATCCGTAGTTATATTTGACGATCTAGATGACCTTCTGGTTAATATTGATAATCAAGTTGACTCCGTGGTTATATTTGAGGATCTAAATAATGATCATGTTGAGACTCAAGTTGAACAACATGAACCTTCGTCTAATCTAGATCTTGAGCTCATGACCAAATTATTTCAGACCACCCAATCTCAATTTGAAAAGTGCAATGACATCAATAAGCAATTGCAAGATAAAATTGCACTGCTAACTAAGGATAATGAATGCTATAAGTTTCAACTCAACATTTTTCAAACTAAAGAAAAACGTGAAAAAGGTTTTGAAGTCGCATTTGCTAAATCGTACCAAAATGAAAAATCTTTGGAGAAACAGATATGTGATCTAGTTGCATCCAAGAATGCTTTGTTGTCTCAAATAGAACAACTGAAATGTGATCATAAACAACAACTTAACGCCTCACTCAAAACTCAAAAGCCAAGTCTCGAGTTGTTAACTTGTCAAAACAGCAGTTTGTGAGTTCAAAAGCATTCGAGGAAACAAATAGATGACTATCTTGAAGAAATTTTCGACTTACAAAACAAAATCAAAGAGTTTCAAATGTTGTTTACAAACATGGTGAGTCAATCACCACTATTCAAAAGTTTACTTTAAACCAAATCCAAATGGATATGGACCGAATCTTGCGATTACAAACCACGTTTTCACATCGAGCATTCAAACCAAATCCTCAAGTCTACAAAGAGAACATAGAATTGATGACTCATTAATGAGTGTTGTTGAATATAATCGTATGGAGGAATTAGATGCGTAAGACGAGAGTCGGTCAAAATTGAAAATGTTGTTTATTGCAAACCATTTAACTATTCAAAAGCCATAACTTTCGTCGCACAACAGGATAATTCTAACACACCTTGGGTTATCACGCCTACTCCCGAGTCCTCTTCTAATGATGGTCCCCGATCCAATGTTGCACAAATTAATGGTCCTTTACCTTCTTTTAGTGAAATAAAGCCATTAGTCGAACGATGTCGTTCTTAAATACTTTGACACTTTCATGTCCGACATCAAACTTTTGGAACATGCAATTGAAGTTAATTAGAAATAAAAGTCGAACATTTTCAATCGCCATTTGCACGACAAAAGAGATATTTTCAAAAGGACTTTACCACATGTCCGAAATTTAAAATGTGTGCAATCTATTGGGAACAGGAACTTCAAAAGGAGATTGGGCTTATGAAAACAGCTTTTGAGCAAACGAAACATCGATTTCTAATACTAAATGTAAAAAGAAAATGTTAAGAAATCATGTTGACCGACTCTTGGAAGATGTTATCTGTCTTGATACCATTAATGTTGTGTTATTACATTCTTGCATATGCATTTGATTATATCATCTTGATTCATTGAAAATGTTGAGAATACCGACATCGTGACATAAATCAAGTCTTTAAAATTGAAAATGAGCGATTGTTAAATGAGCTTTCCAATGCAAACGCGTCTTCAATGGTGTCAAAAGATTGTCAAAATCGTGAACTTGCTTTGCAAAACAAAATCAACCGATTCGTTCAAAATCTCTTGATCCAAAAATAGAACAACTGGATGATGCAAACGTGTCTTTAAAGTGTCAAATTTCAAAATATGAACAAGAAATTGCCAAAGTCAAAACTGAATATGGTGTCATATTTGATTTACTTAAAAAGACTCGTGCTCAAGCGTAAAAAGATGTTGATGATCATCTTGCATATACCAAAGAAGTTTTATGAAAAAATGGAAACACTCGCTCAGAAAATCAAGATTTGTTACACATTATCCATGACTTGAAAGCGGAGTTGGTAAAACTTAAGCAAGATAAGATTAGTAACACAAATGCACTTGCCCCAGGAATGCTAAAAATTGACACTAGAATGCCTAATGACAAACCACAAGATACTAATGTGCTTCCTTCCACTGCAATAGGAATAGTTACCTCTTTTCCCAACGCTTGCACTTCATAGCTTAAGAGCACATCAAGGAAGAATAGGAAGTTGCGACGTAAGAAAAGAACAATAAAGACCGCTGAAGTAGAAGAACACCTTAGGACTTTGAATAACACTCAAGTTGCACCCACTTTAGACATTGCGTTAGACAAATGTGATAGAAAAAGTGATGTAACGAATGCTGAATCTTTAAGTACTTTGAATGTTATGTTTGAAGCATCTTGTGTTGGTTGTCGCAAAAGCATTTTTTCTGGTTGTCATGATAAATGTGTTGCTAATGATATCTTATCTCGTAAGCGGAACAATAAAAAACGGAATACCTCTAGGCCCACTAATGCTTCTAAGTCTATGCTAGGTAAACCGCCTTCTAGTGCTCATGCTTTAATCATTGATGTACCCATAGAACCCCCTTCACCTCCTAGGAAGAACTTATCGCCTAATGCATTCACTATGACCAAAGCTAAGACTATTTGGAGATGGCAGAAATGGTTACATAATACACTTGGATTTAAATGGTTTCCCAAAATCTTTAACATGTGTGCTGCCGTCAGAATCAGAATGTGAACCTCTAACTCTTTGGGTTCCACCTCTACTTATTCCACCGTGTCGCCATGTGTAATGCGGTGATATGATCATCCTCTGGATTGTTGATAGCGGATGTTCCCGACACATGACAGGAAATCTCAAACTGTTATCAAACTTTGTTTCAAAGTTCATTGGCATTGTCAGGTTCGGGAATGATCACTTCGCAGCTATCATGAGCTACGGAGATTACATCAATGAGAATATCGAAATTAACAGGGTTTATTATGTGGAAGGTCTCGGTCACAATCTCTTTTCAGTCGTTCAATTTTATGATGGAGATTTGGAAGTTGCTTTTCGGGAGAAAACTTGTTTCATTCGTGATCTACAAGGAAACGATCTTATGTCTTGTACCCGCACATCAAGTCTTTATACAATCTCAATGCAAGACATGATTGCTTCATCTCCCATATGTCTACTTTCAAAGGCAACATCTACAAAATCTTGGCTATGGCACCGTCGTCTCTCACACTTAGACTTTTAAACTATAACAAATCTTGCACGATACAAACTTGTTGAAGGTCTCTCAAGATTTCGGTATTCTAAAGATCATCTATGCTCAGCTTGTGAACAAGGGAAAAGCAATCGTGCTCACTTTCCTTCAAAGGTGGAACACAGCTCTCAACATGTGCTTCATCTTCTTCACATGGATTTGTGTGGCTCGATGCGTGTGCAGACGATTAATGGAAAACGCTACATTTTGGTAATTGTTGATGACTACTCAAGATGGACTTGGGTTTATTTTCTTCGAAGTAAAGATCAAGCTCCACAGATGATCATCACCTTTCTCACGAAAATTCAAGTTCACTCCGAACACGGTCATACCGATCGTAATGCATAAAGGAACCGAATTTGTGATCCAAACTCTTCGTACATTCTATGAGAAAGTAGGAATTGAGCATCAAACATCAATTGCACGGACACCAGAACAAAATGGAGTTGTTGAAAGACAAAACCATACGTTAGTGGAAGCTGCAAGAACGATGTTAATAAATGCTAAACTTCCCGATTACTTGTGGGCTGAAGCCGTCTCAACTGCATGCTACACTCAGAACCGTTCAATGATTACCAAACACTACAACAAAAAACCTTATGAGCTTATCCATAACCGCAAACCGAATTTAAAACATTTTCATGTATTTGGATCCCTTTGTTACCCAAATAATGATCATGATGACTTTGGTAAGCTCAAGGCTAAAGCTGACATTGGAGTCTTTGTTGGATACTATGAAAACTCTAAAGGTTACCGGATCTGGAATCGTCGAACAAGGGAGATTATGGGAACGATTCATGCCAATTTCGATGAGCTTACTGAAATGGCTTCTGAGCAAAACAGCTTGGAACCCGGAAATAACCGTCTAAACTTCCCCCAAACCCCATCATCAGCTGAACCAAGCTTACAGCTCACTCGACGTCAAATGGAACAAATTATTTGCTCCTCTGCTTAGTGATGATATTGATCAACGTGCTCAAATGTATCAAATGTTTCATTGCTCAACCCGATAATAACCCAATACCGATACACGAAACAACAACAATCACAAGAAGCACCGCAATTGATTCATTTGAATCAGAAGATATTGGATTTCACATACACATCAAACCATAACACAAAGTAGGCGACAAGAGGTTTTAGAGAGAGAAAGTTAGAGGTTTAGGGAACTTTAGTGAGAGAAAGAAAAATCTTATTATGAGCTCCAACTCTACCTTGGAAGGTAGAGAGTATATATAGTCTTACAATAAACGCCACACAACGGGTCGTGGATCGTGCATACAATGGGTAAAGACCCGTCTCGTCCTCCACGGTGTTACTTAACTAAATACTACTTAGCTTAAAATAACTACGACTACGAGCTTAACGATTACATATACTTGAGGTGACCGACTCTTTAATACCGGAATTTCTAATTCCTAACAATCTCCCTAAGGAGGTCACCTCAAACATATACTAAAATTACATTGAATACAAACAGATATTACATTAACAATTTTTCTTGCATTCTTGATGTAGGACTTTGTTCAAGCTCGTAGTCATTGATTCTTCTCATTGCATGTTTGGTTAATCCAAGTGGAGGTCTTTATCGATCCACGTGAGAATAATTTTGAGCCGCCTTTTGAGATCATCACCAACAAAATCTCGAGACATCTATTGTGGTGTTGGTATTATGTGATGTTGTGACTTTCGGACCGACATGCTCACATTCGGATCATGATATCTTCTCATTAGAGTAGCGGAAGCTTTTGTTGATTCATGATATTGGCGCAGACAAAGAAGAAGCATGGGGTGAAAATATCGAGTCATTGATGCACTTATCATGATTTCTTGAGAAATGAATGTATTGTGTGAGCATGCGGCTATGGATTGACCGCTTCATTCGATCACCGCAAACGCCGGGTGTACCGCATACAACAGCTTAGCAATAAAGCGCACGAAAGTGTCTTTGATCACTTTCGTTGAATTGAGGTACACGCCCACGGTTCCCCGCTGATCAAGACAAGTATCGCCTGTGATCGTATAATTCAAGAATTTCCTTGACAGGGTTTCGCAATGCTTCTAGTCGTTCTCAAACCGAACGCCTCAAAGAAGACAACACGGAGTGAGTGAACCAAATAATAGAGATTCACCGATTGATAAAAAGATTTGAAAACAATCGTATTGCTTAATAGAAATTGTTTTTGCAATACAACGAAGGTTTTAGTGAAAATCAATTATCAATCATAAAATACCTTTTGATTTGAAATATTCGAACACGGTCGATGTGCTAAAGAAAAGAGTTTTTAAGCACAACGACCGGTTTTTCAAAGGTATCCGCCAATCCATAACTCGAACCAGATTGATTCAAAAGATTGAATCTCCCATTGTTTCTCGCTCATTGTCACATGGTTGATCTATTGAATAGATCTCACATGCCACCTACCGTGAGCTTGTTTGATGTTGGCTCTAGAAGGCTTTCCATCTTCATTGTGAATATGTTAGCATATCACTCGGATGTTCCGCAATACCACAAGGATAATGCGAGGACTCAAGATATAATCTCTTTTCCACATTGTGTGAAACAGAGTCTTCATTGAAAGTGTCCTAATGAGATTTATAGATGATCTCGTGGCTCTAGACTCAATATGTGCATATTTGGTTCTCCGTGTCGAGACTAGGAGAGGGTCTCCTTCTTCAATATCAACAATCTCTAAGAGAAAGTCGATAGATTATGTAGGTTCCCGTGAGAATGAAACAAGCCCTTATAAGAGGAACTTGAGTGGTTTGGGAAGTTGTAGTGCAGAGCGCACCGGGTTCATGACGCCTTGTCTTCAATACCAATGTTACCATCGAGTATATGAATTGTACCCGGTTTACGCCTCTATGGTTGAATAAATGGAGGGCTATTTCTTTTCACCCTTTTCTCATTCAATTCTTTTTCATTCTTCAACCCTTCAAGCTTACCGAGACTTCATAGCTAGAACCTTGTTAGGTTTGTTCCAAGACTAGCTCGCCTCATCCGCACTCTTCCCATATCTCATTTTTCTCCTTTTATCATCATACCTAAGGACTTCTACACTAACTAGTGGATTGTCCTCGGTAGATCCCTCCGGTTCGGCGGATCATGGGAACAAATACCTAACCTTATCATCCTTATATCACCGCATATAAAGTAAATTTGGTCGGTCTATTTGGTATTGTTCATCCGCTATTTGAACCAATTGAAAACCATTTGAAAATCAATCCGATACTTGTGATATTATCAAAGCATTTTGTACCGAATTATTTTTGATATTTTTAGAACAAGTGCTCCCCTCAACATGTGCATCAAATGTTTGAAATCGTTTTGCACACGGAGGCAAGAGAAAGAATTAACTTCTTTGATTACCATTTTCTAAAGATATCAACATCACTTCCCGATCAAAACAAGTAGATAAAGCATTTTGGGAAGGATGAGGTTTTCATAATTTTGCTCCCCTCAATATGTGCATCAAGATTTGAAAAGATTTTTGCACATACTAGAGGAACATGCACATTGATATAAATTGATCACGCTTCAAATCTTTGTGGTTTAAGATAGATGCTCCCCTCAACATGTGCATGGAAAATTTGAAATCGTTTGTCACATGTGGGAAGGAGAGCTTGTACATTCTTATAAAACCATTTACCGAATTATCGCTTTAAATTCAATTTCAATCACAAATTCTCCCCGATCACAATTATCAAATCATTTGAGATTTGTGATCTCTTGTAGATTTAAATTGATTTTGAAAGCTTTTAAGGAGAATTGTGACTTGATTATGAAAACGCTTTAGCTAACAAGAATCGGATATTAAGACTTTAAACTCCATTGATTAAACATGCATGAATATCTTTTGAAAACAATTGAATGACAAATAACTTTTTAATTTAATTGAAATCATTCTCCCTCAATCAATGACAAAGGTTGTTGATTGAGAGATAGATATTTTGACAAATAAGTCGAGATGATTATCAAAATAGAGTACTAGTTATTTTTCAAAGCGCTTAGTTTTCAAAGCAGATAAATGTTTATAGAATCGAGCATGGAATTTTGAAAACATAATAAAGTATGGCTCGTTTTTCATTGAAAAGCGGGTTATCGCTCGAAATGACAATAAACCATTGTTTTACTTTCTCCCAAAAAATAATTTTGATTTTTTTTTGATTTTTTTTAAACATTCGAACAACATCTAAAGTCCCGTGTCATTCTTTGAATGACATCACAAAGACCGTAGATATTATCGAATCGAGGAAAACATGACAAAAGACAATATTTTTGAATTTTTCAAGATTTTTCAATTTTTATGGATTTTGAAAGTTTTATATTTTTCTATTTGCTTTTGAAGGTTTTGTAATTTTGTATTTTGCTTTTCGAAAAGATATTTACAAGAGATAGATGAAGGAAACCTTTACTCCTCTTCTCCTCTTGAAGACGCTTTGAGTGTTTCAGTTGAAGGCTTTTAAGGCCAAGTCGTGGAAGAATAAACTCAAAACGTTCTCTAGGAAGAGCTTTGGTGAAGATGTCTCGCTAACCGGTATTCATCCTCACAAAGTAAAGTTCCACCACACCGCTTTCCACTTGTTCCCGATGAAATGATGTCGAATGTCGATGTGCTTTGCTCTTGAGTGTTGTACGTTGTTGCATGAGAGAGCAATAGCACTTTTATTATCACAAGACAAAGGATTTTGTTAAATTCAAAGCCATAGTCGATAATTGAGATCTCATCCATAGGATTTGAGCACAACAAGATGACATGGCTATGTATTCACCTCTAGAGGAAATAGAAGTACTCATTTGCTTTTTGAAGACCACTCACAAGCTTATCACCCAAAACTGCACCTCCGCACGTATTTCGACGAGTATCTTGACATCCCGCATGATCAAGATCTCGATAGGTCGTTAGTGACATACCGGTGTCCTTCGGGTACCAAAGTCCCATATTGATGGTTCCTTGAGATACCGAAGACCCGCTTAACCGCTTCAAGGTGCTTTTAGTAGGCTTAGCTCGGTATCTAGCACACATGCAAACAATGAACAAGATGTCTCGGTCTACTAGTCATGAGGTACATCGTGATCCAATCATACTACGATATTTCGCTTGGTCTACCATGATCCCCGAGTGGTCCTCATCTAGTTTGGTACGCTCAATCATGGGAGTGTCAACAGGTCACTTGAATCAAATCCAAATTTCTTTAAAATCTCATTTGCATATTTAGATTGATTTATGAAAATGCCTCCGGACTTTGTGAAATTTGTAGTCCTAAGAAAATGACATTTGTCCCATCATTGACATTTGAAATTTAGAACCCATTTCATTTGAAAACGGTCACACTCATTGGGGTCACGAGGCAAAGATGATATCATCAACATAAATTTGAACATGAATTAAATGTTTGCCGACTTCGGTGAACAATGTTGGATCAATCGCTCCTTTGCTAAATCCGTAGATAGAAGGAACTTTGATAGCGATCATACCATGCCCTTGGAGCTTGCTTTAAACCGTAAAGAGCCTTCTTCAAACGATAAACGTGAGTAGGATGCTCTTGATTCACAAATCCTTCCGGTTGGTCGACGAGACGACTTCTTTAAGATCTCCGCTCGTAAATGCCGCCTTTACATCCATCCGATAGACTACCATGTTCTTACTAGCAAGATTAGCCAAAAGATTCGATTGCCTCGATTCGAGCAACTGGAGCAAAAGATTCTTCAAAGTCAATACCTCCTCTTGACGGTATCCTTTAGCAACTAATCGAGCCTTGTTCTTCAACACATCACCATGCTCATCAAGTTTCACTTTGAAGATCCATTTTAGAGCAATGATCATAGCACAATATGGAGCGGTACTAACTCCCATACATCGAGTCGATCAAACTCATGAATTTCATCTTGCATAGCATTGAACCAAATTGCCTTCATTCATGGCGCTTTAACATCCTTTGGTTCGATCTTAGAGAGTACGGAGTTGAAGAAGCACCATAAGGCATCGGTTGCAAGTTGTTTCCGTGTGGATACCGGACGAGAGGATTTCCAATGATGTTGTCTAATGGATGATCGTGAGTCCATTTTCTAAGGTGTTCATGTGGCGCTTGTTGAGGGACCGAGGTAGCAGAGTCGATGTCTCCTCAAGAAGATGGTTCGATGATGATTCAGAGCAAATATGTTTTCAAATGGAGCATCTTCGTGAGTAGCAAAGGATTAACTTCATCATTGATGCCGTAAGGCCCATGATGTACATTCAAGATTGATGATTTGTTGATGAGATCGAGTTATCGCAGCAGCGCTTCTTGACTTAATGACATTGAGATCAAGGATTGACTTCATTCTCGTGAATATGAGCACTGCTTGGGAATTGACAGCTCATTAGCACTTGGCTCATAGAGTTCATCAAACATAGGATCAAACAATTTTTTAAATCATCCTCGATGGAGGTACATATGGAGTTGCATTGGAGAAGAATTTGGTACAAGGATGAACCAATGGGACTGTTTTGAAGAGCGGGTCCCGAATCGATTGTCCAGAGCCACTTGACCGGTCACCATCAAACGTGACGTGAATTGTTTCCATGATATTTCGGGTTCTCTTGTTGTATATTCGGTATCCTTTTCTGCTTGGTGCATAACCTACAAATACTCCAATGTCTCGCTTTAGCTCTAAGTTTGCCTAAATCTTGGCCCTCATTAGTTGGATAACACAATGCACCGAACACACGAAGGAATGAAAGATTAGGTTTTCTGTTGTGGACAAGTTCATATGGAGTTTTTCCATGAGCAAGTGTGAATCGTGGATCGATTTTGGGTGTAGCATGCAGCATGCGATGGCTTCACCCCGTAGAAACATTGGAACTTTTGAGTAAATCAAGATTGTCCTTGCGGCTTCCACAAGAGTTCGATTTCGTCTTTCAACTACACCGCTCGCTGAGGGGTTCGAGGAACACTTCTTTGATGACCGATTCCAATACTTTCATAAAACTCACTAAGTTGTTTGTTAACAAACCGGCCCATTGTCTGCTCGGATGATTCTCGACCGCTTTGTTAAGACGAACTCGCAATGTTTGATGAGTTTGATGATGATATCCGAGTTTCATCCTTTGTCTTTAAGAACTTTACCTAGGTGAATCTAGAGAAATCATCAACCACAACTAACACATATTTCTTCCCAAAGATATTCTCAGACTCTCATGGGTCCACATAAGTCCATGTGAATTGTATGAAGAACTTCGTGATGAGTTAGTAGGTTTGGGTTTATGGGCATACTTCTTGCTTTTTCCCAATTGGCATGTCGAACAAAGATGATCCTTTTCATACTTAAGTCTAGGTAAACCTACAACTAAGTCCTTTCTCGAGAGATCATTGATGGTGCCAAGTTCAAGTGATTGAGACGACGATGCCATAACCATGACTTTGTTTTGAAGCCTTTGACAACAAGCAAATTGGAGAAGACTTCATCATATCTTCGATAGAGATGGTGTATAGATTTGAACCACGTGAACCTCTCAAAAGTTCCTTACCATCAAGTTCTCTAACGAAACAAGTATGTTTTCTCAAGGCTACTTCTAGATCGTAATCGCAGAATTGACCAACAGAGAACAAAGTTATGACCAAGACCTTCTACATAATATACTCGAGATAACACTTTTACCAACAACATAATCTCCATAACCCATAATTGCACCGAAATGATCATTCCCGAATCTAATCGTCTCCGATGAATTTGCTCACGGTTCATGAGCCACGACCGGTCGCCAAATATATGCTTGGAACAAATGAGTCCAGTACCACGTAACGATTTGAACGATCCGCAGCTGAACACGCATAAGAATGGATAATCGATAATTGGGATCCCCATGCAAGAATGGGTTCCATTTGGTTAGTAACAATGGTTGGAACACCCACATCGTAAATAGAAGCATTCATATCGTAAATTAAGGCAATGGAATCATTATGAATAGATGCAAGATTAGTGTATCAGATTAGCCCTATTCAAAGTGTGCTCACTTCTTAAGGGAATAGTTCTACCAAGAGGCATCCATTTTCTAGTGGGCATTGTCTCGATTAGTCTTATGACCAATGTATCCAATGATAGCCTATCTTACTAAATGTTCTTCCCGGGGTTTCCACTGCTTTTCTAACTTTCTTTCGCTTTTGCCTTTTGCCTTCTTAGCATGATATTTTCATTGACAAGATTCACTGGGATTTGACAAGATAGACAAAGTATTCATACCACATTCATGATTAGCAATGTAATTCAAGCGCACATCATTACAAGGTTTGCAAATAGTATCGAATTCAAATTAATTACAAGACGCCTATGGCTAATACTAGAATCAACACGATTCGCTTTATTCGGCTTAAACTTAAAGTTCCTAGGTTGGTCTTCTACTCTTCCAATGCACATTCTTAGCTTGCGAGGTCCCGCTATTCCTTGTATTGTCTTGAGACTTTGACCGCTCGCTTTAATGTCACCGATTACTCTGTAGAGGAATGGGAACATTAGTTGGTTTTGCTACTCTTTGCTTCTCCTATTTAGATGTGCCGGGATCCGAACTACATGCGCATACTAGTGTTCACTTTCTTAACACTAGAAGTGTTGGAATTTGTACTTCTAGAAGGCACACTAGAGTTCGCTTTCTTAGCATTAACAGATCCGAATCAACTACTTGAAGGCACACTAAGGATCACATTCAAAACATCGGGCATCGAATGAATATCATACTTGGCACTAGGCATAGAACACGGAATCAAAGGATTAACTCTCTCACCTAAGGACTTTGGGCATATTGTAATTAAGCATTCTAGAATTTCTTGAGATCGTTTGGCATATAAGCATGCATGCCCAATTGCATTGTCAAGTGGTTTCTCTAATTTATCCTCTTCAACAATCTCACGAGACATTCTAGACAATCCTTAAGGGATGAGAAATATGTTTGAATAGCAAGTTTGTTATTCCCGAGATGAGGGGAACATATTTCACGCATAAAGCATATTTGTTACTAGAGTGAACCTTTGATACACCATTCTCCCATTGGTCATTGGCATTTTCCTTTTACCGGCTCTTCGATTCTCAATTTCCTTTTGCAATGAAGCTATTTGTTCGTTGTTTTTGTTACGAGTGACCTTTATTGATTCAAATAACTCATTGAAATGACGTTTAACCTTTTCATTTTCTTCTAGAAAACTTTCGCTTTCCTTTTGTAATGCATTTACTAAGTTTTGAAGATGAAACGCTTGAGAATTCGAGAATCTAAAGGAGGAGGCATTTGGGAGCCACCACATTGTTCTTTTCACCCTTTAATTGAGAGATTTGGGCTTTCAATTTTCTCGATCGTGTTACAATGAGCATGAATCGCTCATCACGCTTTGTTTATTTGAAAACTCGCATCAAACTCGAGCATCCGAGGATGTCTTGATATTTGAAGTTTTACATTTTCTTTAAGATGTTGATATTTTAGTTGTAGATTAAAATGTTCAACCTCTAATTTAGAAAAATGTTTAACCACATTGTCGTGATCATCCAGCTCAATTTTCTCGCTTAGTTTAGAATTAGTCTTTTCAAGCTCAATGACACGATCATGGGAGACTTTCGTGGCAACAGATAATTCATGAAATTGAGAAGCGTTAATGGAACAATTTGTAGCAAAGAAAAACACATCTTGAGCAACACATTCAAGAATAAGAGTCTCATTCAATGTATGCAAGTTCTTCCTCTCAATCTCATTATATTTTAGTGCACGCCATAATCACTAACCTCAACTATCATAGCATCAAATTCCTTTTCCATTTCTTTAATGTCTAAATTCATTCCCTTTTAAGACTTTCAAAATGATCTTTTAGTTGTTTAAAGAAAGGCATGACTTCGCTTAAATAACATTCTTTTGTTTGCTCAAACCCCTTTCCCTTCAAGAATACCAGTGGGTGTGATCCTTTTCTTGCAAGTTTTCTCAAAATCAACAAATAGTTGAAAGATAACGATTGACCGATTAAGGTCTTGCTTTTAGTGGCAATAGTTCTAGGAACTAGATGCATTGGTGTATTGGGAGGATACACGGTCGCTTTAGGCATTTTCCTAAGGGAGGGTTTGTTTCAACAATATTTTCCGCTTCGCTTATCTAAGTCCATTTTCCGTAACACTTGTTCGGGAGTCAACAATGTTTGAGGCTTAAACATGTTCAAGGAGATCCAATTCTCCTTTTGTAGTCATGGGGTGTGATAATTATTTTCTTCTTTTACATTTAGGATCATCTAGTTTCTTATTCATCTTTTCCCTAGTGACTTCATCCGATTTCTTATCTTCCTCTCGCACTTAACGCAACTAGGTTTTTGTCTAGGTTTAAGAATCTCATTGCCATCATAGATTACACTTTGAGTCGCTTTTGCAATCTTCCCGCACTCGTGGTTGGGTTTATCTATAATGGGAACACTATGCTTATCGCTAAAACTCTATGCTTAGTGATTAAGTGAGCAGTCAATGGTATTTCCTTGTACGCATAACTTATTTTCAAGCTTGTTTTTCAAGGTTTTAGATTAGAAAATCATTCAAAAGTTTTGATTCCTTAGCACCAATTCTTGCTTAAGCATTTTAACATTTTCTTGAAGTTCTTGTTTTTGCTTAGCGCTTTAGAAAGCTTTTCTTGTAAGGAGTTTAACTCTTGTTTTAATACTTCTTCTAAACCTACTTTTTCTAATAGTTGTACGATTTGGTCATCCATTTCCGCCACGGTGGTCAACTCAAATTTTGCACGTTGTTCATAAATAGCAACACGCTCTTTATAGGCATTCGCCTCGTAGATGATGTAATCATCGGGGCACATGCAATGAATTCATCAAAACATAATCATTATTGATCGCAGAAGATGCATCACTTGGTACAATCTCACTTTCACTTTGTTTCACATATTGATCATATGGGACAACATTGATATTACCTATATTTTCAATATCCGACTCAAGAATACATTTGATTGTACTGTTATGTATCTTTTGCTCATCAACTTCATCGATAATTTTAATACCTCGTAAATGAGTTTGTCTTTGGATGGACCAGCTTGTGGTAATGAAGAGACTTTAGGAGAGACCATTGGAGAAATGCTAGCCATGAAGATGGTTTGTGCAAGGGTTCTTCATCAACATCGAGTCGTATGCATCACAATCGGCTACTTGAAAGGCATTCGATGATTATGACCTATCTCCTGAATTGGTTGCTCATCCACATCTCGCATCATATGTCTTAGCATTTCCTCACCAAGAACAACAACCCTCTTCATCCAAAGTCGCACCATTATCCCGAGCTTGCACAAGCAACATCTTATCCTCAAGTACTCGGCATTCTTAGGGCGTTTTGGCGATGTGCGCCCTTGCAATGTGTCCCACACCTCCACAATTGTAACATTTGATTGGCTTTGCTTGAGCCTCGATTACCATTCCTTCCCTATTCGATTTGCAAGATAACCTCTACCAGCTCCACCTCTTGCTTGTTCGTCTTCGTCGTTCTTGAACTGGCCGCACCATAACCTTCCCATCTCTCGAAAGGGCTTGATTATGTGGATTGGAAGCATTTCGAGATTGTTGTTGGTGTGTGGAAGAGAGTTCATGTTTTGACTAATCGAGAGCTAGTTGATTAATGAAGTTTCCCACGTGTGCATCAAAGATCGCCTTGTTTGAACATAGGATCGTGAATGAGTTTGTGATTACCATTACCCATGGGTATGACTTGTGAGGCTTTGGTTGTGATTCCGATGTTTGAGTAGAAGGCGCTTGAATCATTTGATGAGCTTGTTTCTCCTCGTTGGTTTTGAACCGATTAAGAATCCTTTTTCAAACATAGCATGTCTCTCATTCAAGGAGGAAGGCATAGAGTTGCTCATAGTTTGTATTCTTCAATCCTTTAGTGAGCTTCACGTATGACAAACTTGTGCCATTCGGGATTCATGTTGTTCACAAATTTTGAGTTCAAATTGAATGTTAGGCATAGTCATTCGATGTTCCTCATATCATTAACAAGCTTGTGGAATCTCACATAGTACTCATAAACACTCTCATCCGGTTTCATCTTGAAGTGTTCAAATTCATCATAGAGTTGTGATTCTCTGCCTTCCATAGTTAATTCGTAACCCGAGAGAAGCATCTTGACATTATCCCACACCGCCTTGGCTTCGTGTTGTGATTGATCGCCTTGTAGATATCTTTTGGAAGACCTTGAAGTACGATGTTAGAAGCCCCGATATCAAGATCGAATCTCTTTTCTCCTTATCATCGAGCTCATCATATGTCTTTGGTCCGTCAATTCCATAGATCATTGTTCCATCTTCACCAGTATCAATTAAGTCTCTAGTAGTCTCAACCCGATATGGTCCTTCATCAATGGATTTGAGAATGTTGACTCCATTTTCCTTTCCAAGACAAGACAACTGATTCGTTGAGCCCAAGAGTCGTAGTCGGCCTCACAAGCATGGGTGGACGAGTATCCGAACCACCGCTTGAACATCCTCGAACAACAAAGGAGATGATTGTAGGAACGTTGGTAGACATGATAATGATTAAACGGATTTTATAACTCTATGATTAAACCGGAAATAGATTCTTTCACGGATTTTACTAAATCAAGAGAAAACCGTATTCAAAGGATATCACCTAAGTCGCTAGGAAACCTTGAACCAAGTCGCTAAGTGTCAAGTCGCTATAGTCCCAAGTCGCTAAATAACAACCGCTACAATCCAAGTCGCTAGCAAAATTTTGACAAAGAAGTCGCTAAGCACCAAGTCGCTAATTTGTCAAGTCGCTAAATAGCAACTCGCTAGGTACCAACTCGCTAACACCAAGTCGCTAACAATATAAAGTACAAGTCGCTAACTTACACCAAGTCGCCACCGTAGTGGAGAATCCACTAAGTGTACTTTTGTCGGCTTGTCTCAATAGACAAGTCGCTAGGACCAAATCGCTACCAAATAACACTCCAACTCGCTAACTTTTTATGAAGCAAGTCGCTATGATGAATATCACACCGAGAACCAAGTCGCTAGCAAGAAAAATCACATAAACACCACTTTTCAATCCAAAACAACTCAACCACGATGATTCAAGCCTTCAAAGTCAAAACCTAAACACTTGTGATGATTCTAAACACAAAAGTACTATCAAAATCCAAACTTTAACCCTAGAAATCAACCAAATGATGCAAAACCACTAAACTTTTTCAAACTCAAAACCACCTAAAACCACTAGAAATCCAAAGATATGTAAGAGATGATCTAACCATGGCTCTTGATACCAATTGTAAGATATTGGATTTCACATACACATCAAACCATAACACAAAGTAGGCGTACAAGAGTTTTTAGAGAGAAAGTTAGAGGTTTAGGGAACTTTAGTGAGAGAAAGAAAAATCTTATTATGAGCTCCAACTCTACCTTGGAAGGTAGAGAGTATATATAGTCTTACAATAAAACGCCACACAACGGGTCATGGATCGTGCATACAGGTGGGTAAAGACCCGTCTGTCCTCCACGGTGTTACTTAACTAAATACTACTTAGCTTAAAAGAACTACGACTACGAGCTTTCTAACGATTACATATACTTGAGGTGACCGACTCTTTAATACCGGAATTTCTAATTCCTAATGTAATCCTGGTGGCTAAGGGTTATAGACAAGAAGAGGGATTAACTTCGAGGAATCATTCGCACTAGTTGCTAGACTTGAGGTCGACGGATCTTTCGGCATTTGCGGCTCACATGTACATCACGATCTATCGATGGATGTCAAAACCGCTCGAATGGTCAATCAAGGAAACGGTATATGTTAGTCACCGGAAGGATTTGTTGATCCGAGTTCCCGAATCACGTCTTCAAACCGAAAAAGGCTCTCTACGGTCTCAAACAAGCCTCTCGGGCGTGGTATGATAAGTTATCATCCTTTCTCATTGCCAATAATTTCACTAAAGGATCGGTCGACCCAACACTTTTCATTCAATATCACGGGCTCACATTTTAATCGCTCAAATCTATGTGGATGACATCATTTTGGGTCAACACATAAAAAGTACTCAAACGAATTTTCAAAACTTATGAAAAACATTTTGAAATGTCCATGATGGGTGAACTTACATTCTTTCTAGGATCGCAAGTTCATCAATCACCCCGTGGTATTTTCCTTAGTCATCCATATATGCTCTTGAAATTTTAAAAACATGGAATGCAAAGTTGTGATACCTATGCCACACCTATGGCACATCCCAAGAAACGGATGTTGATTTGCATGGAAATTGGTTGACCCTACCAAATACCAAGTATTATTAGGTCTCTCATGTATCTAACACCAAGAGACCCGATATTGTATTTGTTGTATATCTTTGCTCCGCTATCGATCGAGACCAACTAAAACTCACTCTCGAGGCTAAAAGAATCCTCCGATACATCAAGGGAACCATTAATTTGGGGATCCGGTATCCGAAGGATTCGGTTTTGAACTAATAGCTTTTTCAGATGTCGATCACGCAGTTGCTTAGATTCTCGAAAAAGTACTTGGTGCTCTACAATTTCTTGGTGATAAACCGTGTCATGGCAATAAAAAGTTGGATTGTACATCGTTGTCCTCAACCAAGCATAATATGTAGCCATGTCGGCGTGTTGTGCTCAAGTCATTTGGATGAGAACACAACTCAAAGACTATGGTTACGTGTTTTGATGTAATCCCGATGTCTTTGCGACAATCGAAGTGCTATTGCGATATCGCAACTCATCCAACATTCAAGTCCAAGCACATCGATCTTGATATCATTTCATTAAGGAGCATGTGGAAAAGGGCAGTTGAATTATACTTTGTGGTATCGAACACCAATTGGCGGACCTTCTCACCAAAGCCTTAGCTCTGCTAGGTTTACCGAGTTGATCCACCGGATTGGTATGAGGTGTTTGACTCGGAAGAACCTGACGAACTTTTGACACATTCTTAAAACCAACAAACACCAAAACCTCTTTTGTAAATATTTTTTCAAAAACAAAATACAAAAATATAAAATCTATAAAATACAAAAAATATTCTTCTATCTTAATTTCTTTCAACATTGCAAGTACACATCTTCCGTCAACACTTTACTATTTCAAACATTTCAATATTTTCACGGTCAAGTGTTGAGGGGGAGAATGCAAATATTTTTTCTATTTCATAAAACCTAGTACTTTCATGTTACCCAATATTGGTTGCTTCTGTGATAATGGTGGATTCGTTTCTTGTTTCAAAACACTCCTCGGACTCAAACTTGTAAAATTTCTCTATTTCTAAAGTCGAGGGGGAGTTTCGTCAAGTTTATTTCCAAACTCTTACTTCACGCTTAACCAAAATGGAAGTTATGGGCTTTGGATGAAAATGGTTAAGGTAGAGGGGCCATATTTGTCAAAAGTCAAAACTTATTTTTATCAAACCCTTCACCTAATATCACTTTCTCATTTATTACATACATTTAATACTCACCAACCATATCCCACGCCTATAGTCCAATCTTCAAATCCGTGTTATAATCTTCAATTTTGTAAGTGTTTAAAGTTTCTTTGAGTGATTCCAAACATAGGTTTTTAATTTAATGCAAAACCAACGGTTTGATTTTACTCTAGGCGTGATTCTTTGTTTTACGCTTAAGCGTATGAACAAGTTATCATGTTTGGGTGTTTGTTGTGAAACCATTGTGTTAAAAAGGTTCTAATATTGATTCTAAAACTGTTTCCAACAATCAAATCAACCCAGAAACTATAATTAATCACTTTCATGATTTAGGGTTTATGCGTGAAATTGGGGTTTTTCAATTGTGAGTGTCTAAGGACAATTAGAGGCTTGAAATATGCTTAACATGTGTTTAATTAACCAATATGGCCTCTAAGACTTACCAGAAATCATTTGGTTCATTTCCTATGGTTAGATTGTTTAGGCGTAGGATTTGAATCCTTAGGGTTTAACTTTACGCCTATGCTAACTTTACGCGTAACCATAATCTACTTGTGATAACGAGTGTTTTTTGAAAGAAGTTAAATAAAGTGTTAATTGAAATGTTATGAATGATTTATTTCAGGTTTTACGCGTGCAAAATCAGAATCAAGGGTAAACATGGACTTACGCTTAAGGATCACCTTATGCGTAGCCGTTACGCATAAGAGAAATCTTACGCGTAACCTTTACGCATAAGGTTCTACAAAGGGACTACACGTATCCTGTGAAGGATATGCGTAAACTTGGATTCTTACGCATAAGGCTTACTCTTACGAGTAAACCTTACGCATAAGCTCCCAACCCACGCCACGCTGTAAGCTTTATGCCAAGAGTCTATTCCTCGCGTGGCTTTCTTACGCATAAGATGGACTCCTACGCATAAGCTTAAGTCTACGCGTATGGTTACACAATGTTTACGCATAAGCTTACATTCTTACGCTTAAGCCAAAACTTTAACTTTACTTATGAATTGTTAAGCGTACAAACTTGTAAATAAGTTACTCATAACGTCACAAGAGCAAATTGTCACTAATAAGCTATAATGGTTAAAATGTTGTGTGAATGAGTGAAATTTGGACTTTAAAATTCAAAATTAATAGACTCACGAAACTTATCACGACTACTTTGGACTGTTGGACAACAAGTGACATTGGACTCGTAACATTCATTAACATAACATATTCAATAAATTGGACAATAAAATCAACTTTTGACTAACATAATGTCTTTCGATATGTTGGTACTTTTGTCTCAATATCTTTCAGATCACGATATGGACATCACAATGGAAAACGTTAACGCACAAAATGAGCTCACAATGGAAGACATATTCCCTACTGGCTATAGTATGAAGCTTGGAAAGAACAACCTCAAGGTTGACTTTGAGAACTTCACCTGCTCAGAGTCTTCTTGCCGAATTGCAGTGGATATTCTTAAGTCTCATCCCTACAACAACATGCTAACAAACTCTGCAACTGTGCCGGAAATCTACATTCACCAATTTTGGCATACAATGAAAAGGTGGATGGTCAAGATATCACACTTACTCTTAATGATAAGGTGTCACCGTCATCATTGTCGATTTACGAGCAATTCTTCTGCTCCCAACTATCCAGCCTGCTGAGTATGTGCCAAATCCAACTGAAGAGGCAACATTACAATTTATGGTCGATATTGGCTATGATGAAGCTCCAGGAATAATTACCAAGCATTTTTCGGTCGATTTAAAGAATATTCCTCAGCCATGGAGAACTTTATACATCATGATCACCAAGTCTGTTTTCGGAAGAGACACCGGTCATGAGCATCCCAAACTAATGCACCTACAAATCTTCTGGGGCATGGTAAACAAAATGCACATAGACTATGCAAGTCTGATCTGGGAAGACATGATGTCTCGCCTCGAAGCTCGGCACAAAGGTTCCTTTCATCGATACACGGTTGTTGATCCGAAGATACTCGGAATAATCGGGACATTCCCTTGAGACTTGATGACCCCAATCATCATTCTGCTTTGTTTGAGGCTACGCTAAATGTTGTCAGATTTAAAGACTCTTCAACAAAGAAACAAGGTGTAGTACTGACTGACTGGCTTCTCACTGATGATATTAAAAGACTTCCATCGTATTCACGATACCAAGAAGAAGTGGCCTTAGGCAAAGTCGGTTTCATGGATGAAAAGTCTTCAACCATCCCAGTCAAGAAGACCAGAAGATCAGGCAGTGCTGGAAGTGTAGCAAGCACTGGGAGTGGCCTTAAGTATCCTAAGAGGAATCCTCCCAGCAAAAGAAAAGTTCCAACAATGGGTGCCATTCCTAATTCTCAACCGGCACCTAAATTAGAGGACGAAGACTTCGAGGATACTGAGTCTGATGAGGAGGTTCACTACTCAGAGTCTGTTACGCATGATACAACATCACAACGGATAGCTGACAAACCACATAGTCCCAAATCAGACAAGGGTAAAACTCTAGTTGTAGAGCATGAAGAAGAAGAGAGTTCTGATGAAGAACCAAAGGATGAGGAGAAAGACTACCACAAGACACTAAAGCATCTGAGGCTTCAACATGCTGCTAAAGAATTTAACCTTCAACAAACCAGAGGCCCTAGAGGTTCAAGTGGTGGTGCACTTACCACACCAGTTCTCGATGCAGTTAATCAACCCGATAAGGGAACTGGTACCACCACTCACGAATCAACAGAGCAACAACAGCAAGAAGATGAAATCATCTTTGATTTTGAAGAAGAGGAAAAGGAGAAGGATGAAAAGATAACTGATGAAGACATTGAGGAAGCTACTAGGGAAAGAGCTGAAGAGAAAGCTCGAGCTAAAGCTAATGAAGAGGCTAAGGAAAAGGCTAAAGCAGAAGCCAGGGCTAAAGCTGATGAAGAAGAAAGGATTCGAAAAGAAACTGACAGTTACATTCGTGATAATCCTGATCATAACCCTGAACAAACTTCTGAACCACCTAAAGATCCGGAGCCTTCTCATGACTCATCTTCATCTGATTCATCGTCTCATTCATCTCCACCACCATCCAAAGAAGCTACCACCAGATCAACCTCCAAATCAGTCAAGAAACCAACCGATACTTGGGCATCACGTGCCAAAACAAAGATTGTCAAAGATGTCAGACAAGCAAGGAAACGCAACGTTGTTAACAAGAAACTGAATCAGCTTGCCGACAGAATCCATCTTCTTCAGAATGTGATAAACGAGTTTTCGGAGGAAAGGGAACAGATCCAGCAGTTTCTCAATTGAGATATCCAAGGGGAAATGGACAAGACGATAAGGGACTACACTCACAAGTTCCTTCTCGACACTGTCCCTGAAGTCACAAGAGAGATGTTCGCCAGACAACTTTATCCTTATCTCATGTCATTGGTCAAGCAGACAATGTCTAAAACCCCTGTGGTCATGGAAATCAAACCAGTTTAGTCTCCTACTATCAGTGATAGAATTGATATCTAAGTTGGTTATCCAAATGTCACAACGATCCGCAACTTTTACTTCGGACGAAGCTAAACTTTTTGAGGCATTGCTAGAATATCAACTCAAGACATCGTGTAAAGAGTCAGCTGAAAGGGCTAAGCGACCAAGAGATGACGATGATGCAGACAAGGATTCGGAACCAAAACGCAAAAAGAAAACTGGTGAATCCTCTTCTATGCCTCCACCACCCCAAAGGACCACCACCTCCAGAAGATCTTCACAACGTCCTCCTGCTAGCGACAAACCTCAGGACTCTGAATCTTCACCACCAAAGGAGAAAACAGGTGACCATTTCGAATACACCAGAGGTGATGACGAAGAGATTCCTGAGCCCCAACAACTGCCCTCATCAACACCTTCAACCAAGCACCAACAAGCATCATCCTCCAAGCCAAAGAAGAAAAAGTCTACTACAGTTGTACCTTGGTTGGATGAAGATGACACTGAATATTACGAATGGTTCTCCAAGCTTGTTGATGCAACCCCTCAATTACCGGAAGGCCAAGAACCGGTAGATGGTCGAACCATGGAGCATGTCAAGATCATTCAAGAAAAGTTTAAAGTGAAGAAAATGACGAAAGAAGAGTTAAGACGAATCAAGAACGATGCCTTTCAACTACTAAAGGACAGCTCCGACAGTGCCATTGAAGTCGAATATCATCTCGACAACATAGCACGAGCCATGTCTAACAATACTGATTGGCTCAACCCTGAATCCAACATCGACTTCACCCGAATTGACAAGACTCCATACAACACGGACTGGACCAAACCACTACCAACCATTGGTCGACCTGATTAACAAAGGATTCCCTACCAGTACTTCTTCAACAATGACCTGGAATTTCTTCAACACGATAGCAATGTTAGCAAGAAATACGCTACTTCACTCACCTTCCCCATCCCGGCAGCATTCTTCTCCAATAATGTGGCCATCGAGGAAGAAGCCACACGAATGTTTGTTGATAATGTGGTAAAATATGGCCTCGATGCACTGTATGGAATTCATCATTGGCCTGAACGAAGAAGACTTTACTACAGAAGCTGCCAGGTACTCAAATCTAACAAAGAGGTGTACAATGATAAACGGATCGTTGTTATAATGCATATCAGCCTGTCTACTAAGTGGGACTACTCATTCCTGAAAGAAATCAAAGTCAAACGCCAAGACGAACAGGAATATGACTTTACTGAAGAGGATTTTCCGAGATTGTCACTCAATGACATTGAAGACATGTATCTTGCTAAGGTACAAGGTCGAATGCGACAGTTCTCCACCAACATCCAGCTGCAGTACATCAAGTCCTTGCTGATATTCATCAGAAGCATCGTTATCCAGGAACGTGTTGAAGACCTTCAACTCGCCGTGGAATCATACCAAAAACGTGTTAATCTCACCAAACCACTGCTAAACTTTCCCGATATCAACCAACTTTCTCAGTACACCATCCTCAAGAAACCAAAGTTTGGCGTAGTTTACCGCAGTGAACTTCACCATAATTGCTTCATGACGTGCAATGAGCTTCACAAGTTTGGTGATCACACCCTGAAGAAGGTTCGTGATGGGCTCGATTCATGAAGGCATAGGGTCAAAGAAGCGGTGGAATTCTAGGGAAAAGGGGGATGCGAGGAAAATCGTCACAAGGATTGATGAAAGGTTGTTTCGTCGCGATCAGATAAGGAATTTGGAGAGTTTCGTGGGTGGACGACAGAGTTTCTCTCTCACGGGGTATCAACGTCAAGAGAGAACTCCTGGCGTTATTGACAGACTACCTGGTACTCCCTAATTTGTTTCCTTGATTAATATTTGGATATTTTGATCTGTATATAATTGACAATGGCTTGTGCACACATAACAATGTACAACCCGTTCTTGTAATGAAAGGACCTTGTAGTACGATCGATGCCACAATCCTTATAAAAGAGCGAAGCTTTTACTTTTGAGTAAAACTTATCAAAACTTTCACTTTTCAAAGTTTTGCTCAAAAGAACAAGTACTTCCCCTTATGTTTTCAAAACCTCAAAAGTTAGTATTACTTGTTGTACTTGCTAAAATCTTTGTTCACAAATGGTTCTTCGTAGAAATCTTCCAACAAAACTCGAAATGGACATATTCAATATCAAAATTTCGTCAAAAATAACATTTATATGCCATTTTTGAGGGGGGAAAAAATTGTGTGATACAAATATGTTGTAAAATTGTGATTGAATCTTCGTGCTAAAGACTTAACCCATGAATTGACGAGATCAGAACTGTCATACATCGAAAAGATTTATCTTTCAAGACTTATCCAAGTAGATTGTACCTATTCGAGAAGCTCTTGATAGACAAGAACTTTGACGGGTTTGACAACCTTTCGAGGTTTGTCCACAGCTTCAAGGTAGTTATTAGAGCTAGTTGTCACCTAAAAGCTGACAATGTAACTCTTTAACTATGCAACGAACTGCTTTCATGGGAATTGTCTATCTTGAGTCGATAAATTCAAAAGTGCGCTTCTTCTCTCACCGTGCGATTTACACAAAACACTTAAGCACGTGTGGAGGGGGAGTATTTCTGCAAATGATAAAACTCTCACAGTGTTACAAAATGTTTTCACTCATAAACACTTTGAGAGATTTTTCAAGAAAATGGTTTTATGGCAACATAGGTTAGTCATGGTGTTATAAGGTGACTAAGGTTAGGAATAACCGTCTTATGATCCGCCAGAGCTGGAGGGATCTACCCAAGGACACCACCAATAGTTAGAATTTAGAAGTCCTTAGGTATGATTATAAAAAGGAGAAAATGAGAATCAGAGAAAGAAGGAGTTGAAGAATTAAAAAGAAACGTAATGAAAAGGGTGAAAAGAAATAGCCCTCCAAATTATTCAACTTAGGGCAGACACCGGGTTCAACTCATATGATACTGGTTGTCATTAGATGACACCGGTATTGAAGATCAAATTCGTCATGGACCCAATGACGCATGCACTAAACCTTCTTAGCCACTCAAGTTTCTCTCAATGTAAGCTTGTTTCATTCTCACAGGGAACCCTACGTAAACTATCGGCTTTCTCTTAGAGATTTACGGTATTGAAGAGGAGACCCTCTCCTAGTCTCCGCTCAGAAAACCAAAGCGCACTATTGAGTCTAGAGCCACGAGATTCATCAAAAGATCTCTTAGAACACTTGACATTTCATCACTTGTCGCTCAACATTAAGGACGAAAGTGATACTATTCTAGAGTCCTACACGATCTTAGCAATCATCGAGAACATTTATGAGGGGTTCACAATTCGATCCTCATTGATTGAATGGAAACTCCCGCCATGTTCAACATCAAACACCACGACAGATAGCTCACTTGGTAACTCCTCGTGGGTTACGCTTAGTCTTGTCTCAAACGGTCTCACGTGAGGTGATGCTTGGTGTACCTCAACGACTCACCCGAATCAGAGGTGTACTTGATACATCGCTTTATCCTACTTGAGGACTCCAGCTTCAGAACGACCTTTGCTAGAATTAGAGATGTGTTTTCACACTATGTCTTGTAACACGCTCGAAGTTCGAACTTGTAAGTCTTGGAAATCCCGCTAAGGAGATTCCTTTCAAGAATCGAGTCCTCGAAGATGTGGGTCATTACTTGAACTTGTTCAATGTAATGCCAAGTGTCCCTATGGGATTCGGACGGTGATTCGCCGCACCAAGGAGAATGGAATCAAGACATTCATCAGAAGAACAATCGTAGTGGTCAATTCTCTAAGAAACGACCACTGTGATCGGTTGATGTTTATTACTAACCCATTCATATGTTTTCTTCTTATGGATGCTCCTGGGAGATGATCGTGCAGATTCTCCACATGCTCATACCAACAACAACATAAGTTGAAGTTCTCTCGAAAGGCAACACAAAAGTCAGAATGATTCTTCGTCAAAGCCAAAGAATCTACAAAGTTTAAAGACTAGAGAGAACTACATCAACATTGTAATCTAACGTCAAAGAGCATGTGAGCATGTTGGAGAAGGACGTGGAGACACCTGAGCAACGAAGCAGACCTGATGCAGATCACAACAACATAACAACACCATATCCACACCAGAACAAAGAAGAAAGATATATGAAGACGTCAAAGCTAAAAAACTTCAAAGAAAAACAAGATCCTCACACTGGGGAGATTGTTAGAATCAAGGCACTTCTTCTCACAAGAAAGAAGAATGTCAGAAGATGTCAAAGCAACTATTACATCAACACCTACAACGTTTCAAGATTACTTAAGTCATTAATTACCAACACTTAGGAGGAGATTGTTGGAATCACTCCTAAACTATATCTCAAGTGTTTGTAATTAACTTGTAATGGGTTGCTTAATTAGGCTTTTATGTTAGTTTTAATGGCAAGGCTTATGTAGAAAGCCCATAAGCCTTGGCCCATATCCAATAAGGAAAGGAAGGGAACTTGTGTGTTGCCCTAGTTCCTTTCCCTATATAAGCACTTGTAAACCTTCATTTGAAGGTTGGTTGTTCACTTTACACATTTATCCTACGCATATCCTTTCACCTTTCATACGTGTATTTGTGTCTAAGTGTTCATCCGATCATCTTATCTATATTTCTTACATATTGATGCTTGTGTTACATTATGGTGACCTAACAGTTTTTGGAGTTGGAGTCTCGAATAATGAGATTGAATCTATGGTTGCGTATACTGGTTGCGAAGCTGGTTCCCTTCCTTTTTTTTTATCTTGGTTTACCTATTGGTTCGAACATGAGGCGTATAGCGAATTGGCAGGTTCTCACTAATCGTTTTAAGGATAGAATGTCGGGTTGGAAGGTAAACCTCCTTTCCATAGGTGGGCGTCTTACTCTCATTAAATTCGTGCTCGGTAGTCTTGGTATCTATTACTTTTCTATTTTCAAGGTTCCTGAAATGGTTGTTAAATCTCTTGAAAGCTTGCGTGCTACCTTCTTTTGGGGTGGTCACGAAGACATCAAGAAGTTTGCTTGGGTTAAATGGTCTAATATTCTTGCTTCTCTTGATAAAGGAGGCCTCGGCGTTGGAAGCCTTAAAGCTTTCTATATGTCTCTTTTACTGAAATGGAGATGGCGTCTCTTTCTAAATCCGAATGCTCTTTGGGTTCAAGTGGTTAAAGCCATTCATGGTGATGAAGCTGGTATTGATCTTAGAGGTTGTCAAACTAATGGGGTATGGTCTAGTATTGTTGGAGCGATTAATCATCTTCATTCGAGTGGTATCATTCCTCTTAATTCTATTCGCTTTAAGGTTGGTGATGGCTCGTCTATCCGTTTTTGGAAAGACACATGGCTAGGGGATGTCCCCCTTTACATTAGATATAACAGGCTATTTCACCTTGATAATAACAAAGATTGTTCTATTTGTCAGCGCATTGTCAATGGCTCCTGGTCTTGTGATTGGAGTAGGCCGATTACAACAGGTAGAACAAAAATTGAATTTGATAAGCTTATTCTTGACATTGCCGGGTTGGAAAGTGATGAAATTATAGAGTTCGACTCTTGCATTTGGAGTCTCTCTAATGACAATGCTTTCTCGGTGAATAAGGTTAGAAAACTTATCGATGAGCATAGTCTTCCCTCGTTATCCTCTAGCACTCGTTGGTATAAGATAATCCCCAAGAAGGTTAATATATTCATGTGGCGGATGTTATTGGACAGGCTTCCTAATCGATTGAACTTGTCCTCCCGAGGTTTGGATCTTGATTCAATTTCTTGCATGGTTTGTAACGGGTTTGTAGAATCAAATGCGCACTCTTTTTTCACTTGTGACATGGCTTCTTCTGTTTGGCATCTTGTTCGCTCTTGGACTCGCTTCTCGTTCCCGATCTTTTGCTCATGTGAGGATTGGGACACTTGGTTTGATTCTTGGCGCAATTCCAAGGACAAGAAGTCTCGTGCTTATGCCATCTTCGCGGCTACCTGTTGGACCCTATGGCGTTTTAGAAACAATATCACATTCAACTCTCAATCTATGAGGAAATGTGATATTTTTGATTTTATTTGTCTTGTTTCCTTTTCTTGGCTTAATTTTAAAAGTAAACTTTGTAATAACTGGAACGATTGGTTGCAATCGCCTTTGTAATTTCTAGCGCCTTACTAGTTTTCTTTCTTTTATATATTCTCCATTGATGTTCAAAATTTTTTTTGACTTAAATCAAAATGTTATGCATGCAGCACTCTAAAACTAGTTGACATAAGAATGCGATTTGTTTATTTTGACATAACAATGTGAGAAACAGTTGAAATGATCATCAAAAGTATAAGAAATCATTCCTCTTAGCCTTTTTTTTTTTTTTTTTTTTTTTTTTGAACTAACCTCTTAGCGATGATTCGTGCACAAAACTTATAGAAAAAAAAAAGCTTTTGAGTTTACTTTTGGACTAATAACCACAACACTTCAACTAAGTTAAAAAGATTTATAGGTCCAAAACTATAACCCACCATGCTAAATATTATTGGGCTGAGTTTAAAAAGTTAAATTCATAACCACAAGACACAAGTCATTTAAGTGACTATAACAAGTCTTTATTTTGATACTTTCACTTTCACCTTTTCCATAAAAGAACAAAGCATTATATATAGTAAGCAACGCCATTTTCTTGTATGAAATCAGCAACAATAACAACTTATTTAATTTCATTCCTTTTCTTAGCCGGCCAAACGTGTAACTAATTAACACCTGTGCAATAAAAAGTATTTATAACTAATTATTTGATGTTGATTGACCTCTGTTTTCTTTTCACAAATAAACTTTACTCTCTGTTTTGGTGATCTTATTCTTATCAACATGAATGATTTGCTCAGTGTAAGTTTTTCTTCTTAATTATATGTTTTGTAATCTTAGTTATTTGATTATGAGTTTAGATTATTGTTTGTGAATTGTGTTTGAATTATCTGTTATTTGTATGATTTTATGGTTCGTTATCTTTATTAATATTAGCTAGTTAAAGCTTGGTATATTAGAGTTTAGAAAAATTCCCATAATTTATCTTGAGATATATTCTTTTTAGTGGAACTGATTTGGCTATTTCGATATGATTAATCATTTAGTTTGAGGTTCCGCGGTTTTTAATTTAGTTTGTTTGGGTCATGGTTAGTTTTTGCCCGTTTCAGTACTTTATACCGGGTAATTGCCCAAAAGTAGTTCTACATGTGTTGGGTTCGATGACGGGTTTTGCTTTGATTGTTTAGAGTTAATGATTTGTAATTTCTATGATCGTTGTTGGTGTAGGGTCTTGGTCGGAAGTTTTGTTTTGCGTCGTTGTAGCTTGTAGGGTCGTTATATTGAGTTCCAATCTTCTACAGTAGTATATTGCCAGCTTAATTTTTATGTAAATTAATTACCTTAAAAAGACAAGATTAAGGAAGATTGGAAGTCAATATGTGTGTTCTCTTTTTCAAATAAGATTATTTAATTGGTTAATCAATATGAACAATATCTTCTTATTAAATTGATTCTAGTGTTTTCATGATCACACTTGAGTTGGTTTGTTTAATTAAGTTTGGAGCTTTTGTTTTTGCAGCAATGATATTATCATAACAAATGCAAGGTTGTTATTACTTAAAGTATTTTCCGTGATTGTTCTTTTCTTTGTATAATATAAACACGAACCACTAAAAAGAAAACGTTAAATGGACAAATTGTGCAACTATGTTGCCTTGAAGATATAGATACAAATCACAGCTAGATGTTGTTAGTTTGTTTTTATCAAACTTTTATGTAACTTTAACGGTATTTCTTGTGAGCATGTATTCTAATTGCTCTTAGCTATGCATATGATTTCTGTGGATTCTTGAAGCGTTTATATGAATACATATGGATATTAATAGTAATTTTCAAAAAAATTCACATTTCGTGTGTCAGGAATCGTTTGTGAGCGATGCTCGAGAGCATCCTCCTAGAGATATGGATATTCAAATGAGTACTCGACTTCCAAGGAGTAATTCTGACATGGGAATGGAAGCTTTTAACAAACAGGTATAATTTCGTTATATCCATTAATATCCGTAGTTTGTTAAAGAAAAAAAATAGTCTAAATGTTTCCGTTTTTCTTTATGTCTTCAAAGTATGTTTTTGGTTCCTACTAGTTTTGGTTTGTTTCCGTAATAACTTATCTTTTGTTTAAAATTTATCTTTCGTTTAACGAATGTAGATACAAGAGATCGAGAAACAAGTGGATAAGCTTTCGATGTTACTGAAAAAACTTAAGGTATGATTGCAATTTTCATGGGACAGAGGAAATAAACTTTATATATTCGGTCTATAAACGTGTGTCCACCACTGGTATCTCAGGATTCTAACGAGGAATCAAAATCCGTTACAAAAGCGTCTGCTATGAAAGGTCGGTTCTTGATTATTAGGAACGATTCAAAAACAATTTAGCCATTTGATCACGAATAGTTCTTGCTCTCAGCTATTAGGAAGCGAATGGAGAAAGATATTGATGAAGTGGGAAAGATTGCACGTAACGTAAAATCAAGAATAGAAGCAATCAATAAAGAGGTATTGCTCTTCTCTGGTAATGATATGATCAGCATATTAGGCAACGGGTCAAGACGGGTTAGGTTGACCTAAAAACATTTTTTTTGGTCGTTTTTCATAAATAATCAACACATTAACTTTATTAAACTATCAAAAATATAAATTATGTGAATAATTTTATTGAACAACTTTGGACCCATTCCCTTTATTGCTAATTTTTTGAAATGACCCATCCGATCGGTTGAGATAAACATGACATGGATTGACCCATTATATTAGTTGGTTTGAAACTGTCACTCCAATACTTGTTTTGCTAAACATTTTTATTATGTCGTTTCCAAGTGACTAACCATTTCTATTATCTAACTAAACAATGCCCACAGAACTTAGCTAACCGGCAAAAACCGGGTTGTGGGCCAGGCACCGGCGTCGACCGATCTCGTACAAATATGACAAAGTAAGTTTCAGTTATATATTCTTATGTTAATTTAATTGGGATATCATAAACATTTTATCATTTATGAGTTAACTCAGTGAGCTGAGCATCAGTTCGTTGTATAGCTGTTAAACTTGTATCCCCGACACACACACAAAAGAAAAAGGCTCGTGTTTGGGACTTTTATATTGACAGATTTTGTTTCCAAATTTGTAGTGCTTTGGCCAAGAAGTTCCGGGACATAATGACTGAATTTCAGGTACTATAAATCTTTGTTTGTTATTCCGGTTTCTCTTTGTAGGTTTATCTTTTATAAGAGCATGTGTATAATTCAATAAATTCAGACATTGAGGCAAAAGATTGATGATGAATACCGTGAGGTCGTGGAAAGAAGAGTCATTACAGGTTCGGTTTTACTTAAGAGTCAAGCATTTGACTTTGAAGTCTTGTATGAGTTATTATGTTGAATTTTTAAAGTTCAAGATTACTCGTCTATATTATTTGACTATACTGTCTTGTGAATTTTTTATGTTTGAATTCGAAATTTGAGCAGTTACGGGAACCCGACCAGATGAAGAGGTGAGTCTAAATTCTGACCCGACTAAATGTATTTATGCACCATGTGTTTTAATGATGATAGCCTCATAAATTTATTATTGTGCTACAGACGATCAACAACCTCATAGAAACCGGAAATAGCGAGCAAATTTTCCAAAACGCAATGAAAGAAATGGGACGAGGACAGGTAAACCCGTATTACTAGTATTCCTTAAGGTTCACTTCTAGCAAATTTGATACTTCTTTATGCATTTGTATCTTCGTTTCACATTTTTATTAAGCTCCTTTTCTCACTGAAGGTACTAAATACACTGGAAGAAATCCAAGAAAGACATGATGCCGTGAGGGAAATCGAAAAAAAGCTTCTTGACCTTCATCAGGTGATATATTTAGTCAAAGCCATAGTTGACATATGCTGTCTGACGTGTTGGCCACATGGCTGTCCTATTTCTGCTGTATAATAGACTTGTTGATTGTTGATGTTCGTCAGATATACCTTGATATGGCAGTCCTTATCGAGGCTCAAGGTGACCTATTGGATAACATCGAAAGCCAGGTATGGTTTCTGGCTATGAAAATCATTTTTTGAATAGCAAGTTGTTCATTGCTTCTAATTTTTCGATTTGAACAGTGTTTGGGATTGCATAGTAAACTTTTTTATCAGCTTATTGTGCTTTTTAAAACTCATACACACTTTAAAGTGTAACTGCTTATCTTATTTTAGACTGATAAGTGCTTGATTTTAACTGCTTATTAAGTACATAAGCAGTTTCAGAAAGCAATCCCAAACAAACCTCGTAAGCTCCAAAAGAGTATAAGGATTGCATGTTAATTTTAGGACCATAGATACTTCGATGCATTAACGGAGGTGATTTGTCAAAAATAACTAATTGGTCCGGGACTAGACAATGTTTATTTGAAAATGTTGTCGACACAACAAATCTGGGAGGATAGCATTTATATTTGAGCCCTCAAAAAGGTGTTTTAAACTATTTTTCGGAATAAACATTCATATTTAAAAAATTAAATCGTTACAATGATCTATACACTGTGGATCCAAAGTCATACCTTTTCTCAAACTCGTGAGTACGTTTAAGCTTTAGAAAAGGGCTTAAACGTAGGTTCTTGGTGCTTTTGTGTTGATCAAGAACGTTGATTCAGGTAACAAACACGGTTGATCATGTCCAATCAGGGACAACTGCACTACAAACTGCAAAGAGACTACAGAAGAATAGTCGAAAATGCATGTGTATAGCAATTATATTGCTGTTAATTATAATAGCGATAGTTGTGCTCGCTGTTCTTAAACCGTGGAACAGTAGCAAGGGAGCTTGACTTTTTTTTTTTTTTATCACATTTTGGTTTTTGAGTCGAGTCGAGTGTGCAAACTTTTAGTTCTTTTTAAAATTTAGTTCTTATGGGTGTTTTTTGCTTCTTTATTGGGGGTGGATTCAATGTAAATTTGTGTGTTAAAAAGTTTGCGGGAATCTGTTATAGTTCTTTGCATTTTTATTAGAGGTGTCAAATAGATTGAGCTAGGTAAGTAACTTTTTTTTATTGTGTGCAAAACGACTTGCTGATTGATTATGGTCTTATGTGTTTTATACGGAGTAGATAATAATGTATTTTGTTAGAAAGCCTATATTATTAGTTTAAGTGTTTTATTATTCTCTCCGCCTTAAAATAACAAAGATAATTGTTCACAACTTCACATTACCATGTTTGATTCAAGCTACATGTTTATTTTCTAATTACAACCGATTAATGTTTTTTACAAGAAGATAACATATTATTAGTCAACAATGTAATGACTGTATTTTCCTGGTGTTGTGTGTTACTTCTTCTTAGATGAACAATTATTAAAAAACGAAAATCTAAATGAAAATTTGCAAAACTCACATTCAGACACTTTTCAACTTGACTTGATTTTATGGCATATTGCTAAAATTAAGATTTTTTATTTGGAAATGATAAGATTGTCCTTATTTTGAATGTGAGTTGTCACTTTTGTCATTTTGACAAAAAAGGCTTTGGATAAGTTGTTTCTCACTTTCGAAAAACTCATGGGTCAACACGAGAGATTTTGTGGATAAAATGTCAGTGCAGTTTTGACTCTCGCTTACTCCAAGTAGGTTAGTCTTCTTGGTAGAAATGGTTGTGAATTTATTCTCATGAGGTGGACAATAATGGTGACAAAAGACCCGGTCGGGGTGTTCATCAATTCACATTTCTGTGAATCACTTGTATCATTTTGGTGCAGAAAACACCATCTTTCATGCAAATTACACCATCTAAATTATAAAGTTTTTTTTTTTTTATCAAACAAATTATACCAATAAACGAATTTTTTGATCCTCTTTAAATTGATGTCCATTTTGTTAAAGTTTTTTTTACAATTGTTTCGTAAAATATCGTAATATATTCGTAATGAAAGATTTTGTATTTTATAACTTAAAATAAAATAACATCTAAAAATTAATTATGAAGTATTACGAAATTAATTAATATTTTCTCTCTTCTGACAAAACATTTTTATCTCTTGACACAGTTTCTTTCTCCCGATACAATTTGTGTCTCCTTATTATTTAATATATATTCTCTATATTCTTCTCAATTTATCATTCAAAATTATTACAAATTTATTTTGCAAATTTTAATTACGGTTATAAAAAAAATATTTCCTTTAAAAAACACATACACAATTTATAAAATATATACTCCTTTCGTCCGTTAAAAAGTGTCCACCTTACTATTTATGTTTGTCTAAAAATAAGTGTCCAGTTTTTATATATGAACAGTAATTATGACACGTAATTACTGGTTTTCCTACTTTACCCTTATAATCAAAACTTGTATTAATTATCCATTTTTAATTTATGTATTAACTATGAGGGTAAAAATGACTTTTATCAATTATAATTATCATTAATTACACATACCATAATTTGTCGATTTTTTGTTCGTGGACACTCTTTTTGGGACGGAGGGGTACAAAGTAATAACTGAAATTATGAAACAATTTATATCAAAAATCTTCAAATTTAATCTTCTTTCATCTGAGATCAATTTTGCTCCACAGATAAACTTTTAAAATTTCCCTTTTTTAAATTTTAAAGTTTATAAAATTATTTCGTAATTAATTTTTGTGTACGAAATCATATGCAGCAAAAGTAAGTCAGGTTAGAAATAAGTGATATCTTGTATGTCAGTTTTGCAAATTTCCCCATATAAATTTGTAAGTGCTTATGTATATTTTAGATAACATTCGGTTCATTTGGTCCACTTAAGCCTTTCTTTACGTGTATTTTGGTTACGATCATATTTATGTGTGAGTTGTTTCTCCCAAAGAACCAGATAGGTTGCATTTAGTTAAAAGGAAACATTTTTTTCTTTCTATAAAATGTTTTGTATAAAAATAAAGAAAATAGAGATTGCGTTCAAATCAAATGTTTTTATCAAATTATCTATAAAACATAAAATTTGCATTTTCTATTTTTACAAAGGCGACTACAAAACATATTTTTTTTGTTTCCCTTATTTCCCTTATAACACCTTTATTTTCTTGAGAATAAAAAACAATATTATGTAAACATGTTTTATATTTTGTGGACAATTAAATCTCCTCCTTCTTTTTACAAAAATAGAAAATTAAAAACAAAATTTCTCAAACAAAACGCACCCATAGGCTATGCGCAATGGCTTGGGTCATCATCGATCGATCGTGCTTGGTCGTCCCGTTGTGGATAGTCGGTCGCCGTCGGTCGTCGAAGGACAAATCGCAAAACTCGGTCGAATTTTCAACCGACTCTTTACTAAAAAAAATAAACATAACCCCCTTTAATACAAAATAATAATAATAATAATATAAGAAGGTCGATGTTGTGGATATTAGGTTGTCTGAAGGTCTCTAGAGAGAGAACTGATGTGGCAAGCAAAATCAAAGTCGTTTTGAGTCACCATTGTGCATATCCTAATGTGTGGTTCGTTTTGGTTTAGGTTGTCTAGTGGAAAAGTTTGTTGAGATCTTTTACCTTTCAAATAACCTACACGTCCGGCCATGTTTGATTTTGTGATGTTTCAAACATGTTTTATCGATATGAAATCCATGGTTGATTAACTATGACTTCTTATATTTAACACATAACGGGACGGCAAAACGGTTTATAAAATATTTAGACTCTTATATTGTGATGATTCTTTAGTTCGGGACTTCGGGTTATATGTTTTCTTATACGTAGCAGATACACTTAAATATTAATTAGCAAAAATGGAAATGAGTATATGGCGTCAATCAGTAGGAAATCGCCAAGGTGATTAGTAGTGTGGTATCTTGTAAAGTGCGAGCTACGAATAGCTTTTTGTGTTTCTTAGACTAACCACAATGGCCACACGCCTCACATTTTACCTTTGCGTCATCTCAATGTCACTTTACCATTCGCTTTCCCTCACCCTCTTTCACCTACACTCGTCATCACTCCCTCTACCTTTCATTAAAATATCTACTTTATACAAACATAACTCAAAAGTACCCAAACACGCCCACAAATCAAATAATAAATAATAAAAAAAAAAACACATCATGGGGCCCACTTTAGCACATAAACCGAACAGTGAAGCCCTCACCTTTCGTCCCCTGGTTTTGCCTTCCTCGCGGGTAAGGTCACACCACCACAATGGGGTGACACTTGACCTGAGTGTCTCACGGGTGCTCACGAACTACCATTGTGGGTAACCATATATTTTACCAACAGTGGCTAACCGTTTCGGTTGTGTAGGAGATAGAGATGTGCCTCGTTTACGTAGCTCACTAAAAAATAATCTAATTTATACACTTTTTTCACACTTTTATAATGTGTAGAAATTTTATCAGTTTATTCACACTTAATAATGTGTAAAAATTGGTTACATTTATAAGTATGCAAAAAAATGTATAACAACATATTATCCACACTTATAATTGTATATAAAAAAGTGACACTTTTATGTGCGAAGAAATTTAAAAAATACTCACACTTATAGATGTGGAAGTCATTTGTAGAACCCAATTTCTTCACACTTCCTCAAGTGTGGAGAAATTGGATGTTACAATTAATTTTCACACTTAGGCACACTTAAAAGTGTGAACACTTTTTGATACAATTATAAGTGTAAAATCTATTATTTTACAATATTTTCACCTTTATTAACGGAGTAAATTGCAAAAACCGTGCTTGTGGTTTCGCCGGAAAGTGCAAGTGACATCCTTGTGGGGAAACCTTGGGTATTTTAGTAATTACATTTTAGGGAAGGACGAAATCGAAACGAAGGTTTCCCCACAAGGATGCTGCTTGCACTTTCTGAATCATACGGAATAAACTTGCAATTTTGCTAAACCACTAGGACGATTTTTGCAACTTAATCCTTATTAACGTAACCAATATTTACATAGTATTAATGTTGGGTTCTTGAGTTTTAGACCAAAAGAAAAGAAAAGTAAAGTAAAGAAAACAAAAGATTAGAAAAATGTGTGTGTTCTTGAGTTGAAGGAAAAGAAAGAAAAAAAAAAATAAGTTTTGTGTTCTTGAGTTCTGAAGAAAGGAAAACAGTTAATCCGTTTACAATTATACTCATATCTGAAATGTTTAAAGTTTAAAAAGTAAGGATAATTTTGTTTTTTGACATGTATAACTTTACTTTCTTTTCATTTCCTTTCATTTTTTGGAGAAAAGTTTTAACCCAATTTTTTTTTTCATTCCTCTCGTTATCCTTTCTTTTCATTTCATAAAAAAATGGAGAACAAAAGTTTATTTAAATTTTCTCTGCTTTGCTTTTTTTTCTCTCTCAAACTGAACTCGAGAACACAGTGTAAGTGTTAATAAACTAATGAAATTAACACACGTTTTAAAGTGTGAAAATAAAAATATATAAAATGAATTATTTTTTTAATGACTCTTAAAAAAGGCTAAGAATTATGATGTACATATTACCTCTTATTAATAAAACTCTTAAAAAAAGACTATAAATTTTACAAGTCATATTGACACAATCCAATAACCCACCACCAATTGTGAGTTGTGACTAATAGATCGATGTTCAACTCAAATTCAGTTTTAGCACTTATAACATTCTTCGTATCTTATTCAATATTACTAATCAACTATAAATAGAATACATGAGGTAAGGTAAACCCTAATGGGTATCGGCCTATTATACAATTGGACCGAGCCCACCAATAGTTATTTATATAGTATAATGCCTCCTTGTAATTCGAACGATGAAATTATGAAAGCTCAAATTGGAGTGTAAACTATAAATATTAGAAAAACAAAACAAAATGATAATTATCTTGTTAAAGAATCAAGATTTTAATAGTAACTAGTCGCAGCGGGAAAGCGTAATCTAAAAAAGAAAGATTTTTCTTTCAACAACAATTCCAGGTGATTCTAGGAGCATTTTCTTTGGAATTTAATTACGAATCTACAGACGACGTCACCTACTTTAAACGGTTTGAGAGTTACAAGCAAAACAGTGAGTCGTATTTGTTTTCTTGATTGTGGCGGCTTATTACGGCGAGTGACAACGTGTGGCAGTGGCTAAAGCGGTGATTCCAGTATGCTTGTCTTTAAAGTTTCAATACGAAGCCAATGGCGCTGACGTGCCAGTTAACTTCTTATGGTTTAGGAGTTGTGGTCAAAACAATAGCCAATTACGGTTTAATCCGAAAATTGAATATTTTCTTTAGAAAAGAGATAAAAGGTGAGGACTCGGGTTTGACGGAGTGGCTAGAGACGTCGGCTCAAGGTTTTCAACTAGATATCAGGATAAGACTTTCTCAAATACCATGTTATATTATAAAATTCCCCATATCTTATTCAATCTTATTATTGTACTTAACTATAATAAAATAAATGAAACATTAAAGGTAAACCCTAATAGGTATCGTCCCGTCACACAATTGGACGTTGCCCCCTGATACTTATTTATAGTCTAACACATATCAAATGTCAATATGCACACCATCTGAATAATATTTTTGGTTGTGTAAACCAAAGGTAATGATGACATTGGATTGTATCAAATTTGATTGCGCTTGATTGTATTTACTCCACCTAATCAAGTCAAACAAAACAACCAGGGTGTATAAATCGATGATTATTCAGACGCACCTACTGGTTATGAAATGGTATTGGTAGCCTTTACTCGTACCTTAGCCCGTCAAAGAGTTAGATTTGCCTCAATTTTTTGTCTCTTTCCTAGGGGTGTGCATAATTTGGGTTTAAACCACAAAAACCGAAAACCGAGAACGAACAAAAAAAATCAAACCGAATTTGTAACCAATCCGAATTTACCAAAACTGAACCGAAGCGAATTGAATATTCAATATTTGGTTCGGTCATGGATTTGGCAAAATGAAAACTGAACCAAACCGAAAACCGAATTCAAATAAATATATGTATTTTTATATTTATAATTTTAAAAAATATTGAAACTCTTCTACAGTATAAATATAAGAAATTTTTTTAAGTGGACTCTTTTTTATAGTATCTTACTAAAATGGAAGGCTCATATAAGATTTACGAAAATGAACTTTTCACTATGCGCCTGATGCATAAGCTTATGCGCCTAGATGCATAAGCTTATGCGCCTAGATCCATAAGTTTGTGCGCCTCGATGCATAGCTTATGAACTTCGATGCATTTTAAATTTTTTGTGCGCCTCAATGCATAGCCTATGCACCTCAACGCATATTAGATTTTGTGCGCCTCGATGCATATCTTATGCGCCGATAAGTTCATAAGCCCTACAAAGAAAACGAAACCTGCTTGTGCATAGTCGTATGCGCTTTGAGTGCATCAGGCTTAGTCTTGCATGCACCGGGATGCATAAGGCTTAGGCACTGATATGCATAAGCTTGTGCTCCGTGGATAGTTTTGGTAAATTGAAAAAAAAGTCTGAATTGGTAAAAAGGTTAGATAAATAGGCTTGTTTGGTAAACAAAATTAGTTATAATTTTTAAACTTGAAATATATATATTTTTTGCAAAAATCTATATAATAAAATAAATAGATAACTAAAATTATGTAATTCAGGTTATTCGGTTTGGTTTTTGGTTATTCAGTTCGGTTTTCGATTATTCAGTTTGGCTTTCGGTTCAATTTGGTTTTTGGTTTACTAAAAAAAGTTTTAATTAAACTAATCGAACCGAATAAAACGAACAACGTGAGAACCGATAAACACCCCTGCTCTTTAGGGGTGTTCACGGGTTGGGTAATATCCACAGTAACCGAAAATCGCAACCGAACCGAACCGAAAATAACAGAACCGAATTTGTGACCGAACCGAATTGGTCAAAACCGAACCGAACCGAACTAAATATTTGGTTATCGGGTTGGATATGGTTTTGGCAATGAAAACCGAAAACCGAACCGAAAACCGAATTTATATAAAATATATATTTTTTCTATGTATATATATGAAAAAAAAATCACTAAAACTCTTTTTTAGTATAAATATAACATGATTTAAGCTTGAAAAAAATATTTTGTGCTAAAAATATATATAATGAAATAAATAAATAATTAAAATTATGTAATTCGGGTTATTCGGTTCGGTTTTCGGTTATAGGTGTTCGGTTTTCGGTTCGGTTGAATCAAATTTAATTTCGGTTTGGTTATACCCAGAAAAAAAAATTAACCGAACTAACCAAACCGAATAAATCGAATAACCCGATAACCTAACCGATGAACACCCCTACTGCTCTTTCCTTTGGCTTCTTGTAATTATGAAAACGGATTTTGGGTTGCTAAGTTATTCTAGATGGGCTGCAAACACAAACCATATGCATGAAAGTATAAACATTGTTGTTAAATTGATTATAGAATGCTTTAGTGCTTTTGCAGTTTAAAATTATATTGAATGGGAATTCACCGGTGTTATTTATCCGATGGTCTTTTGACCCTTCTTTTTCTGTTTCTTCTAGGTCGCAAATGCAGTGGATCACGTAAACATGGGAACTGATGCGCTTACCACAGCTAAGAGCTTACAAAAGAGATCAAGAAAATGTATGATGATCGCCATTATCATGCTTCTTGTCATAGCCACCATCGTCATTCTCTCTATCCTTAAACCATGGAAGAAGAACTAACATATCGACAACTCGGTATAAATACCTAAACAAAGCTAATAACCATTTTTTCTTTATACGTGAGATAACTGATTCGTTTTTCAAGTATTTAATAAGTAAAATCAACTTCATACTATTTTTGATATTTTGTGTAGTCATTTTCTTGTGTTTCGTTATTTTTATATTGGAATTTGGAACAGAGATTTTTATTTTAATTTTTGAGATACCATTCATCGGATAGTACTTGCTTACACCACTGCATTTGATCACACTCCTTGATCGATCCCACATTATATTATTTGTCATTACTCATTATCGTATCCATATGAACTAGGCTTGTGCATAAAGAATCCAAGTTTGCACGTCCCAGAAGACCTCTAAATTGTTTGCTTGTTAACTGAGATAACTTGGATTGGATCAACACAAACACATCGATGTTTATCGGCAATTCAAGTCGTCCAGAATCTAGTTACGTACTCATCTTGCAAATCAAAAGTAGTTTGAACCTATTTTATATATTTTGTCCAACATTCATTCTATCACCGCATACCTAGCTATGCGTGTCTTGTACACACACATAAAAATTTTAATCATAATCTCCTTGCGTTTCACTTTACATTTGTATAAGTATATATAATATCCATACAAAAGAGACGAGTCAGGTTTAGTCTTTGCAAGAAGAACATCTTGAGAGAGTAGCCGTAGAAAAGTTTAAAACCTGCTACTATAATACTGGTTAGGCCGCACACATGAGAGCTAAAAAAACTCAACTTTCCGAGTAGCCTGAATAATGATCTGTCTCCTTTTACCAGTTTGATAATCAAACAAAACAAGTGATAAACTTCTTAGTCGACATTATTTGTGTAGTATTGGCCCATTGTATATTGTGTATAGGCCCATTGTAATTTTCAAATGTTTCATGTGTCTCCTATTCCTAAGTCTTGTTTCCTTGCTCTTCAAGATTCTCGACTAGATGCTATGTTAGACGAATATAATGCATTAACAAAAAATAGGACTTGGGTACTTGTACCAAAACCACTAAATGTCAACGTGGTTCGGTTTATGTAACTATTTCGGCATAAATTTCTTGTTGATGGGACTTTGAGTAGGTACAAAGCCCGTTTGGTTGCAAATGGTCGTAGTCAGCACCTTGGAATTGACCGTGATGAGATATTTAGCCCGGTTGTTAAACCCGCTACTATTTGTACGATACTTAGTTTGGCTATGTCTCGTAATTAGCTCGTTCATCAGCTTGATGTTAAGAATGCATATCTTAATTGTTCTTTATATGAAATAGTTTATATGCATCAGCCACTTGGATTTGTGAATTCTTGATATCGTCATCATGTTTGTCTTTTGCAGAAGTCGTTGTATGGTCTTAAACAGGCACCACATGTTTGGTTTCAAAGATTTGTTGGATATGCTACTTAAGTTGGATTTCCTCATAGTCGTTGTGATTCTTCTAATTATTAATCTATATATGGTTCTTATTTACTTATTGGTTTATGTGGATGATATCGTTCTTACAGCTTCGTCTTCTACTTTACTGCAACGTATCATATCTTCTCTTCATCAGGAGTTTGCTATGATAAATCTGGGTGCACTTAATTATTTTTTGAGGATTTCTGTAACTTGTAACTGCACCAGGATGTTTCTTTCTCAGAGAAAATATGCACTTGAGTTACTTGAGCGGACACATATGCTCAATTGTAACCCTTGTAATACTCCGAGTGATACAGAGTCTAAGCTTGGTCCTAAGGGTGTTCCTATTTTGAATCCTACATTGTATCGTAGCCTGGCTGGTAGCTTACAATATCTTACTTTTGCTCGTTCTGATTTATCTTATGCAATGTAGTAGATTTGTTTATACATGCATGATCCCCGAGAATCTCATTTGGCAGCTCTTAAACGCATTTTACGTCATGTTCAGGGTACTTTGGAGATTAAATTACATCTTTATGCATATTCTATTACTTCTCTTATAGTTTATTCTTATACATATTGGGCGGGTTGTCCTGTCATACACCGTTGTACTTCCAGTTACTGTGTATTTCTAGGTGACAATCACTAGTATAATCGACACTTCCGCCTACGACTTTTTCAACACCTTCCCGACGACGGGGCGTAGGCGTCGTTCGTTCCCGACGACAAGGCATAGTTAACAGTTAGTCGGCTGAGCCTCGTAGGGAAAGTCCTTCCCGACGCAAAAAAATTAACCTTCCTGACGCCAACGTGGGACCCACATTGTTTTCTGGTCAAAGTTTTTTGTGGTAGAAAACATATGGTGCCGACGACCCGTCGTCGGCAACATATTACTAATCATGTAATTAGTTAGCAAAATTAAAACGTAATTAACTTATCCCGTTTATTGCCGACGATTTGTCGTTGGTAAAGTGAAAAAAAATAACATTTTGCAATACTTTCCCTACGCCATAGCGTCGGGATAATATGTAAATTTAAGAAAATGTTTATATATTGCCGACGACGGGGCGTCGGCAATATTTGTCACATATGCCACAATATTGCGACATTCCACCAATTTCTCAGAATTTTTTCCGGAAAAATTCAACATAACCTGCACATGCTGTTTTCAACCAAAACTTCTAAACCAATATGCTGATATCCCAAAACAACTCATAACGACTAAATCACATATATAATCGCTAAAAAGTTACAAATTATACAAGACGGGTGATATCCAAAAAAAAGTTCCCATAAAAAACTCCTGCATCAGTTTTAACAATCAAGGATCAGGAAAAAGATATTTGTTTTAATAACGTATATAGCGGGTCTAACACATATGAAGTGTGGATGTGAGGGTGATTGGTGTGGGGATAAAGATCCTTATAAGCTACTTTTACTAACTAGTACCACTTTGTTCCTTTCCAGTATGGTGTGGGGGTAATGATCAGTGATCTCTAATGCTGCTGATGATAAACATGCACAATGATAAACAGTACATTTTTGTAAATCATACGAATTATATTTGTATCTCAATGGGCAGAATTTGAGTAAGAATGCAGTACAAATTGGCTTCTGGGACAAGGTCAATTTGTTAAGACAGTAGCTTGAGATGGATCCTATGCCCAAAATAACCTAACTACCATATATGGTTGACTTTGGTATATCACTATATCGATATAAAAAAATACGCACCTCCATACTCAGAATCAGAGTACAAATGCCATTTTTTGAGCTCGTCTTTCGAATTGAAGTTGTTGATGAGTGTGTAAATACTCATCATTTTTGTTCCTTCTGCACTGCAAAACCAGTCAAAAACACTTTAAAAAGTCTCAAAAAGACAGAAAAAATATTTAGACTGTGTTTTATTCAATAATTGTAAAAATCTAGTCCCTGGTTATTCAAAACATGTAATTTTTCATAAAATGCCCTCAGGGATTTTTCAAGTTGTCAAAATTACCCTTATAAAGTTCAGTTTTGCAAAATGGCAACTTTAGTCCCTGAAGTTTCAAAGATTGACAGAATTTACCCCTGGACATTTTAAATTGGAAAATTAATATTTTTGGTCCTTTGGTAATTTAAACTTGTCAAAAATGGTCCTTATAATAAATTTTGGAAAATTACAATTTCGGTCCCTCAAGTTTGGATGAATTGCAAGAATGGTCCTTGTGTTAATAGCTACAACCAACCGGACCTTTTATAATTACAAACCCAAACACAAACCCACCAATCTGCAGCCCACTACCCAAGCCCAACTTGAGCTTGACCCTTGAACCCCTCGACTTGACCCTTGAGCCAGTCCAAAACCACTTGAACCCCCTTTTTTGACCCGTCCCCTATCTCAAAACTTGGTCAAACTCCCGCCCCACGTTTTTCCCTCCATCTTCTTCACCAACTCTGCAAAACCACTCCATCACCATACCTCCAGCTCACAACCCCTCACCTTATCCCTTCCACCTCAACAACAAAACAAGAAGCATTAATTGCTTCTTCTTCCTTACAAGTCATCAGGTCCAATTGGCAAGAGTATTTTGGCGCCAAAAATCCATCAACGGCTAAAATGAAGTCCACTCATCCAATGGCTCACATTATTGATGGGAAATGCTCAGAGAGGAGAGAAGAAGACTTTTGTTTAATAAATAGAAGGAAGGAGAAGCAGAGAAAGGGGATATCTAGTATAATTGTAGTTTATGTATTTCGTATAAATCAATTTCCAATTTCCTGTGTATCTAAAAGCTTTCAAGTACTTTGTTAAGCTATTTCAGTGTATTGTAAACCTTTTTCAGTAATCAATTTCAAGTTTCAAGTACGAATTCAGTTTATGCCATTTTCAAGCTCAAATTCTCAAATTTACTTGTATGTTGTTGTAGTTGATGATAAGGACTCAAATAGATCATATAAGCTCCTATAAAGCTTCTGAAAGCTTTTAGAAACCATAAAAATCAGTTTAGAGTTAAAAACCAAAAATACCAAAAAAATCACATAATTAGATAAAAAAAAAATCAGAATTCAGCCAAGATGATCAAGAAAGCTGGAGCAGGGTGAATTATGGATTGCCCTGGGTTAGAGGCTTAGTGGTAAGCCTGTAGGAGTGGTTCTTGTTCCTTGGTTCTGTATCTTCAGCTGTATTTCATTTGTAAGCATATTTCTAAGTTTTTGGCATTTTACTGTGGGTGATTTAGATTGCTGTTTATCTTTGATCTATATGCTTATTATGTGTACTTAAGTTGTTTTAGTACTTAAGATTGCTAGGTTGTTCATTGGAATTGGTTGTTGCTTAAAAATCTTGATTTCACAGTTGAAATTGCATATGGTTCATGTCTGTGTTTCATGCTTGTATTGCTGATCTTTTATGCTTTTATGGACTGTTATAATCATAAAATGAAGATTGGGATCAGTGTTGAGGTCTAATTTAATAAGTTGCTTTGAAAATAAAAAGTTAGTGTTGCATCAGTGGTGTTTGGTTTGAATGTGTTCATTTGTGACAATAGGTGTTATTGTTGTTAACTTTGGTTTGCATATATCACTTAAGGTCTATTTAGCTCGAGCAAACATAAAATACACACCTTGTTTGTTAAAAAGTCAAAATAGCTTTTAATCTTCATCTAGCTAGTTCACCGTTAGGATTTTGGAGTGCAATTTTCATCACGCTTGTTCATTACTTGGTCATCCAAAAATTTCATCTATATCTAGCTTAATATAACATAATCGATGAAGTAGAGTAGGATCAAAGTTCATCAAAGTCAACTGTTTGGTTTTACTTAAAAAGTCAAATTTCATAGCAGCCATTTTTTGAATAAACTTGTTATTTTTCTTGTGATCTTATTGTTAGGTTTTAGGACTTAAGCTTTTAGGTTAATATTATTTTGCTGCTAATCTTCAATAGGCTATTTTTAGTTATTTTTATTAACTTAGTTTAACTGCTTAAATGTTGCTTAACTTTTAGACCTTTTTCCAAAATCTCCCCTGTGCAGCTGCTGCACCACCACCACAGTCACCATCACCACCACTTTGGTGGGTCCCACAGGCCACCTCAGTGGGCCCTAGTGGTTGTTCTTGGTTCCATTGTGTTCACAACCCAGCTGCCTCTCTATTTCAGCCATTGTTTGAGCCTTAAGCTCAGTGGACCCCACTTAATTTGGCCTTCAAGCCTTGTCCCAAAATCGTCTCAAGACCGCTTTATGCGGTTGGCGATTGCTTATTTTGCAATTCCAGCTTATTTAGTGCTTGCTACTTGTTGTTTTTGTTTCAATTCATCCCACTTAGCTAGATTGCATCATAATCCTCCTTCTTTTCTCACCGAGAGCTTATTTCAAGCTTTTTCCTTATGATTGACTAAAGTCAATCGTCATCAAATAAGCACTCCAAAGTGCTTAATATTGAGACATAGTTGAGTTGTTTTCACAAATAGTTTGTCATTTTCAGTTTAAAGTAGTTTTGTAAAGAAAATCAAGAAAATCCAACTTTAAAAATAGTGATAGCGTTTATTTAATATAATTTAGCTTTTTAATTTTCTTTTCACTTATTATTAAGCACTTATATGTTTTTATATTTTTCTTAAGTTTCATCATATTAAAGTATTTTTAGGAATTTTCTCAGATTTTTCCTTTGTCATCTAGTATTTTTAATAATTAATAATAGTTTAATTAATAATTAATTAATATTAAAGTATTAAATAGTAAAATTAATTTTATTAAGTAAAACCATGTTTTATATTTTCCTAGCTTTTATATAATATAAAATAATTTTAGGAAATTTTTCAAAATTTTCTTGTTCATCTTCTATTTTCTAAAATTTAATTAGTTTAAATAATTTTTAATTAATAATAATTAAATAAATAGTTATAAAAATAATTTTAATTTTCCAATAATTTTCTTTTATTATTAGGATTGCAAAAATATCATTTTCATATCCGTAGGTGTTTTATTCATTTAAATTTACGTTTTATAATTTTACGTTTACGTAAAATTCAGTAAACGTATGCGTTTTAGGTTTTAATCGTTAAACGAGTTTAAATATAGAATTAAAAGGACTTCAAAGTCTTTATTAGATTTAATTTCCTTAGTGTAATCAATCATAACCCCTTTCCTGTTCAATATCACCCGATCACTATGCGTTTAGCTATTCAATCGCATGTACCGTTGGGACTTAACGACCGGGAAACACTAAACTCCTCTGGACTTAATTGCATTTTGTTCTGAGCTGTTTGACTTTTATGGTTGACCATTCACAAGTGGTTGACTAATAAAAGATAGACCGTTCGGAGCGAATCAGTTGTATATAAACCTCTCGCTAGGAGGCATCAAGTCCTCAATGTTCCACGTGAGAGCTACTCCATGACAAATGAAAGAACAATCAGCTTACACTGGATACCACTAAAACATTTCATATGATATAAATCTAATTTATCAGTATTAGCAAAACAAGATTTCAATTGTTTTGTATAACTTAAACAGTTGATTGTAGTATAGGTGAACGACAAGCAGACAAAATGCACCATCGTGGCTATTTTTGATAATTTGAGCCTTACCATGATTAACAAGCAAATGTATGCACACCACCAAAGTTACCCAAAAAAATTCACCACATTGCCTTTTAGACAACAATCATGTGACTTCATGTCTACACCACGTTGGTTATCGATTAGAAGTACGAGCTACTTATAGACCCTAACTACCATAAATTGCCTAGTAGTAAGGCAATTGACCTCCTCACAAGATGTCAAGGGTTCAAACTTCACAGGGCCGTCTCGTGAATTTTAGAGGCCCTGTGCCAAGCGTATTTACATAGCCCCTCAACACGATATGATTATCTGTATCTAACATTTCCTTGTAACTATGCAATTTATAAGGATCATTAACAAATGGTATTAAAGTGACGTATATTGCGTGATTCGATCTTCTAGTAAGATCATGTTAATTTGAATTACTTACGTGTCAATTTCCACATGAGCACTATTATATTCTGATCTAGAAATTGAATGAAACAACATCAAGATCTCAATACACAACTAAAATTCTGAAAGTGAAAAAAAAATAAAACATAACTAATAACAAGAATTGCATAGCTAAAGAAAAGTATTGATTTAGTACCTGTTATCTTTTCACACAAAGACAGGTTCGATGATGATTTTATTTTGAAGAATTCATAAATGATAACTAACCGTAGTTATGTAATGTAGGTTAAAATTATTTATCCGCCTTTTTACTCTATAAGAATCAGATACTATAATTGGTCTTTGGTATTTAACTATTGGGCTACATTATCATTAATAGACAAGAGAAAATCTGAGGCCCCCAACTGAATAGTGCCCTGTGCAGTTGAGCAGCCTGCACAGGCCCATATCCGGCCCTGAAACTTCACTAGGCACACATTTTGGGGTGGCTAGGAAAGAGTCGGAAACTGTCACGGGGATACCCCGGTTAGGCCACGTACATCTGACTCAAAAGACTCACCTCCCAGGGTAACCTAACCATGGAGAACCTCATCCATTTAGCTACTTATAGATCATGAAGTTTGCCTAGCCAAGGTCTTAATTTGATAGTGAATAGGCCGATCAAACATGTGACATCATGTCCAACGGATATTGAGTTACAATTGCTAGTCATTTGTACATCTAGGATACGGGTACATTTCAACAAGTGAATTGGTAATGAATGAAACTAAAAAGGGGCATTGAGTACCTTTTTTTGTGGCGGTCAAAGAGGCTTGCCACAATGCTCGCACCTTAGACATATTGGTATGGTAGCTCCTTAAATAAATACTACATAAGTTAAGTTGTCGAAATCGCGAAAGGGTATAATAATGTTATAGTATATAATTTAAAGGTAACAAACTTGAAACATCATTTAGCACAAACAGGATATAGTTACTAAAATAACAAAAAGAGTTAATTACTAGTATGTAAATAAAATGATATAGTGATGAAGAATGATATCAAAGGATGGTCATATATACTTAAGATGCTAACCACCAAGATTGTACCCATTTGAGCCTCTAATCAGCTCTCGGCTCTTGGCTCTCGGTTCTCTCTTGGTTGTACAAAAAAAATACATTTAATTAAAAAAAACAGAATACTAATTAACCAAAAATTAAACCAATTAAAACATTTAAAAATTAAACAAACTAAAAAAAAATAAAAATTCACTTACCTGATATGAGAAAAGAATTGGTGGGGGTTGAGGAAGAAAAGAATTAATATGAGAGGGGGGTTGAGGATAAAAGAATTAATTGGGAGAGGGGAAGAGGGACGTGCACAGTGGTGCGAGTGGTGGTTTGCTGTGGTGGAGGAGACGGTGGTGTAGTGGAGGAGACGATGGTGGTGGTGCGAGTGGTGTAGTGGTGGTTATGTGGTGTAGCTGTGGAAGAGATGAAGAGTAGGCGCACTGAATTGAGTTTGCTGTGGAAGAGATGAGTTTTTTTTTTTTTTTTTTTTTTTTTTTTTTTAAGTTTGAGTAGATATCAGATCTAGATCTGATATAAATTTATCAATTTGTTTTACCGACGACGTGGCGTAGGTAAAAAATATATTTTTTTTTATTTAAGTTTCTTCCCGACGCCATGTCGTCTGGAATAAATTACCTTTTGTCGTTTTGTGTTTTGGCGGGACGTCTAAATTTTTTGGGGGTAATGTAGTATAAATAATACCGACGCCCCGTCGTCGGTATTATACAAATATACTAATTTTTATATTTTTTAGATACAAATACTTTAATTTAATTTAAAAATAATAATCAAATTATATAAACTATAAAAAAAATTAAAATATAAGTTTATTTAAAATTAAACACTTTTAAATAATTAAAAAAAAATTATGTAATATATATATATATAATTAAAATTTAAAATTAAACACTTTTAAATAATTAAAAAATTTTATTTAATACAATCATAAAAAAATATATATTTTATATAATTATTGAATGTATCTTTGAAAATAATATTTATAAAAAGTTGAGGTGATATGGTTATACGTAACGTGTTAAACGAACGAGTATAGGTGATATGGTCATACGTAACATGTTAAACGACCGAGTCTAAGTGATATGGTTATACGTAACATGTTAAACGAACGAGTCTAGGTGTTATGGTTATACGTAACGTGTTAAACGAACGAGTCTAGGTGATATGGTTATACGTAACATGTTTAACGAACGAGTCTAGGTGCTATGGTTATACGTAATGTGTTAAACGACCGAGTCTAGGTGCTATGGTTATACGTAACGTGTTAAACGAACGAGTCTAGGTGCTATGGTTATGCGTAACATGTTAAACGAATGAGTCTAGGTGCTATAGTTATACGTAACGTGTTAAACTACCGAGTCTAGGTGCTATGGTTATACGTAACGTGTTAAACGAACGAGTCTAGGTGCTATGGTTATGCGTAACATGTTAAACGAATGAGTCTAGGTGATATGGTTATACGTAACGTGTTAAACGACCGAGTCTAGGTGTTATGGTTATACGTAACGTGTTAAACGACCGAGTGTACGTGTTATGGTTATAGGTAACGTGTTAAACGACCGAGTCTAGGTGCTATGGTTATACGTAACGTGTTAAACGACCGAGTCTAGGTGCTATGGTTATACATGACATGTTAAACGAACGAGTCTAGGTGTTTGGTTATACGTACTGTGTTAAACGAACGAGTCTAGGTGCTATGTTTATACGTAACGTGTTAAACGAACGAGTCTAGGTGCTATAGTTATACCACTTATACGTAACGTTTTAAACGAACGAGTCTAGGTGCTATGGTTATACGTAACATGTTAAACGAACGAGTCTATGTGCTATGTTTATACGTAGCGTGTTAAACGAACGAGTCTAGGTGCTATGGTTATACGTAACGTGTTAAACGAACGAGTCTAGGTCTTTTACTTTTGTCCGAGATCACACACTACCCGAGAACCCTTACTGTCTGATATCGGATTTCACATGCATAAAACGGGTCATGTCCAAAAAAGTGGCGCCAAAACTTCCCACCAACCTGACAATCACATTATATAGTCCTTTTATCTTCACACGAATTTCACAACCTCTTATCCTCAAAACTACTTAACCTCACAACCTCTTATCTTCACACAAATTTCAAAACCTGAGATGGAGCCATATAATCCTTTTATGTGTTCTTGTGGAGCAGGAAATATAAGATTAAGAACATCACATAGAGAATATTCATCTGGACGACAATATTATGCATGTCCTCTGTCGAAGGTGAACAATCATACATTTCTTATTTATGTAAAAAAAAAGTAAAGTAACGCCTAATGCCGTCTTCCACGGGTTATGGGTACCCAATACCGTTTCCGGTGTATGGGGGAGGTTAAGATGTAGACAGCCTTACCCCTACCTAAGGTAGAGAGGCTGCTTCCAGTTCTACCAAATATACAAATAATTGGGTTGTAATCTCTTATATTTTTCTTATTATGTAACAGCCTAGAAAAAAAGATAATGGGTGCGGATATTTTATGTGGAAGAGTGAATTTGACGAGTACTTAAGAATAATCTCTTCTTCTTCAACATCTGAAGGTTCTGGATCTGCACCAACAAAATGCTCAAGTTGTAATGCCAAAGATCTTAGGATAAACGTGCAGGAATCACAAAAACAGCTGCTAGAGACAAGAGTAAGGATGCTCGAGGCAAGACTTGAAATGGCAAGGATTCCTGATGACCACGCATGTCAGTCGGATGCAATACTTACGTGTTGTTAGGTGACATGGAAAATCTTCGTATGTAGTTGTTGTCGTTGTTGTTCTTGTAGTTGTTGTTATTGTTGTCCTTGATGTTGATGTTGTTGTTGTTGGAATAATACGTGTGTAATATGGCTTTTTCGATAAGCACCATATTCATCATAAATTTCGGTATATACGTATTAAGAACTTCATTAAAGAGATACATCGACGATAAAACCATTGTCCACTCCGTTCCAAAGATGTAATCGACCATTGTTATGTGTGTTTTGTGCGAATTGACGATTAGGTTTTTGTGTCTATTTGTGTTTTGCGAATTGAGGATGATCGGTTAGGTTAAAGCGTAAAAATAAAATTATATAAGTTTATTTAAAATTGAACACTTTTAAATAATTATACGTAACATGTTCAAATAAAATCAATATTAGTAAGATTATGTACGCAATCCACCCAGCAATTATATGGATTTGACTTTTATACTACTTTTAAATAATTTACAAACACTTTTAAATAATTTATGTAGGAAACTTTGCCGACGACGTGTCGTCGGCATAATAACCAAATAAATAATCATTTATACTACTGCCGAAGCCCTGGCGTCTGCATTGTTAAAACAAAATTGAATTGCATTAATCACACGCTAATCACCCAGTAATTATATGGTTTTATATTCCTGACGACGTGGCGTCGGGAATATATGAGCGCCAAAAGATCCCGCCAAAAAATTGCCTGAAAATACAAAGTCAAATTTGACTTTTATATTGCCGACGCCCTATCGTCGGCATTATATTGACATAAATTTTCAACGCGTCTCCCCCCGGTCAAGGATTTTTTTCGTGTAGCGTATGTTGTCGACGCCACAGTGTCTTCGGCATTTTATTCGTCGCCTGTTCTCCTGATTCTTGTAGTGAATTTACTGTCATGGTCGTCGAAACGTTAGCATGCAATTTTACGTTCCAGTGTTGAAGCCGAGTATTGGGGAGTTGCTAATGTGGTTGTTGAGACTGCTTGGATCCGAAATATTCTACGTGAGTTGTATGCGCCACATTTCTCCGCTACTTTTATTTATTGTGTTAATGTTAATGTCATCGACTTGATTGCTAATCCTGTTCAACATCAATGCACTAAAAACATTGAAATTGACATATATTTTGTGCATGATATGGTTTGTACGGGATATGTTCGTGTTTTACATGCTCTTTTTCATTATTAGTATGTTGATATCTTCACTAAAGAATTATATTCGTTGTCTTTTGAAGAGTTTGGTCGAGTTTGAGTGTCCGTTCGCCTCTCATTCAAACTGTGAAAGAGTATTAGTCGACATTATTTGTGTAGTATACGCCCATTGTATTTTGTGTTAAGCCTAGTCCATTTAGTTTGCATCTAACACAAAGACACGCAATTGTTAAAATGACTTTACAGGATCAAGGAAATCAAAGAAATACAATCTATTTATTGTTTTATTTCTATTCAAATTTGTACAAGAGCTTACTTCATCATATTAAAAGATATGATCACATGGTGGGGACTGAGAAGTATTGGACCACCGTTTTGGCGGCTATATTGATTTTTTATATGCATGAAATAAGTGATTTATATCGACCGAAGGCACCGAACCAACATCCTATCGGTTTGTTGTTACGGGTCCATCTTTCGAGAAATGGACCTAATTTTAGATATGGTATAAGAATATTAAAAATGTCAAATATAGCAACTTTCATAGATTACATAAAGTGCCAAAAGCATATTTATGAAAAAAGATATCTTGAAAATATTGTTATGGCATGCAAGACATGGGCTGGTTACATGATGGTTTTTGTGCATGAGTTATTTTTAAATTTCTTTTTAATGAAATTATTATTAAAAAAGGATAAAAGAAATAATAACGAGCTAGCAATTACGTAGAAGTTGTTAATTAGTCAGTTCAATTAATAAGCTCACGACCTCTAAAATTAAGCTATAAAAAAATGTACAAACCTATCGAAAGTATCACGTTTTCTCATTGATCGAGAGCTAAATATATGAAAGCTTGTTTTCTATATTCTGCGACCTCTCTAACACGATCTCCACAGCATGCATAACATATCAATATGAAAATTTCAGGGGTTTTACATTACAAGTGAAAGGTACATGCATACTTTGCACCACTGTTCATAGATTGACAAAGGAATGATTTATCTCGACAATATATATCCTGAAGAAAAGCAAAAACAACCGCAACAAAATTGGGAAATGAAGTAAAATTAATAGATCAACTTTATATTAAAACACTTTGATATGGAACTTATCACAAAGAAAACAGAATTATCGTACATATGTTTTTAACACATGAATACTAATATATCAAGGCTGAATAATAATACTCCATAATATATATTATGGACATAATTGACCACATTATTTTTACTTTCAAACAAAAATAATAATAGAAGTAGTAATAGCATAATGGTCACACGTTCGAATACTCCGATAGTCGATGATCAAACAGACGAGTCTACATTCTCGACTTAGCGATCACAACGCTGCTCCCCTCGCCCATGTTCGTCGCCCCAGACCTCGTCCATGTCTCCTTAAATTGTTCCTCAGTCACTCCTGCATTTACAATAGACATTAGTAACACAAAATATAATTACTAGGTCGCATCTAGCGACACATTTTGTGTCACAAAAAGCGTAGTGGTGGATTTAGTGTGATTTAGCGACTCGTTTTCAGTCGCTAAAGGGTGAAAAGTGGATTTACCTTTGCCCATAGCAGCTGTTGAAGTGATACCACCTTGAACAGTCCTAAGCACCCTGTCATAATAATTAGCACCAGACCATTTTTGATGAGCCAATGTGTCCACACCATGTTTCCTTTCCTCCCTTTGAATCCTCTCCACATAAGCCAACATCCCTCTTGTCGCGTAATCTTTTGCAAATGTATCAACCACCAAGGCGTCAGCATGGAAACCCGCGAGTGTTATGAACTGCCAAACATAGCCCAGCTTGGCTATTGTTGGGATAAAGTTCATCATTTGGTTGTCGGTCATTCCCGAAGCGTCCCAGTTGAAAGAAGGCGAAAGATTGTATGCTAACATTGTCTCGGGCTGCATTGTCTTGACTCCTTGTGCGAATTTGGTGCACTCAACCATGTCAGGGCTCGCGGTTTCCATCCAGATGACATCAGCGTGGTTTGCAAAAGCCCAACCACGGACTATAGCGGCTTCAACTGAGCCTTTGAATCGGTAGAACCCTTCACGGGTTCTTGGCAAGTCCCAGTCCCAGAAGAAATTGGTAAGGCCTAGCCTTGCGACGATCTCTCTCCCATCCTCATTCGACAAACACTTCTCGTAGCTACAACAGTTCATCCATTCATTTAGCTTCCTTCTTTTCTCGATGTCAGTAGCGTTCATTGCTCCAATTGCATCAACAACGGCATCAGAAAACGTCTTCAAATGAGCCATCGATAGCCAATTATCTTCTAGAGCTTGAAGCTCAGGTCCACTTTTCCCTGCAGCCATTGCCTCGGATAAAAGTGTGGCTAACCCTTTGCCTTTAAGCTTAGGGTTAGTCACACCAAGAATAAACTGATGGTCCCTCGTATCGATGTTGGACTGGATGAGGGTGGCACCAACAGCATCGGTACGAGCGACCAACACTGTTTCCGTCCCCATTACATCAAATTGAAGCCGAGCAGCTACAAGCCTGTTGATATGTTCGCTTACAGCTACCAAAACTTTTCCAGCCATGTGACCACATTTCTTGGTCACAGATGACTGATCCTCTATGTGGACTCCTGCAGCACCACGCTCTACGAAAAGCTTACAAAGCTTTACGGTGGCAGTGGCCCCACCAAAGCCGGTGTCACCATCGGCTATGATGGGCTTCAAATAGTCAATATAAGGAGTCCGGGCCCGCTCCTCTTGACTCATGCTCATTCGGGCCTCCCTTTGTTTGCGGTCATGGTACTGTTGAGCAAAGTACAAATGCTCAACTTTATTAGGGACCGTGTCATAAGGATAGTCAGCAAGATCAGGGCCCGGCTCGTTAGTTGACGTATGGGTGGACGAACACTGCCACCCAGACACGTAAATAGTGTCTAGGTGTTTAGCCATCATGGTGACCTGGACGGGATCCAGGGCACCGAAAGTACGAGAAGACGTGCCATTGGCTTGATGGTTCTTAAGGGTCCTCCAGAGCTTTTTGGCTAACTCATTCGAGCCGTACGATTGTTTGAGGTTGCCACGAAGAGACACCACGTCGCGGGCAGAATACGGACGACGTGTGTGCCTGAACCGCTCAGTGTTCCACCATGCTTGCACCTCTGCTACTTCTGCTTGAAATTTTCCTTCCTCTTCCAAAATCTGTTCATTAAATAATTGAAATTTTGTTAGTTAGTAGGGAAATACCATACATGATATATGTCCTTGAATGAATTATGTGCATAAAGTCAAGATAGTAAGCTAATCTGTACGTATTATACGAGCCAAAAGTTATACACGACTAGTTATACTTATATGTGCATATATAGCTAAATGATATTATTTCGCATCTAGCATGCATTTCATATGGAAAAAATTGATCTAGTAGCTAATAGTCATATATATGTGCGTACTTCTACCTTGAATGCATCCTTAGACATATGCAAGGACGGGTCTCGATTGTTGAAATATCAACATTTCGTATATAATATATATATGTACATACACATGCATATGTATCGTCTACAAAGAGGGAGAGAAAAAAAGGAAATACCATTGAGGGAACTGAGAAAGATGCAGCCATGGTTAGAACTGTGATATTTATCTTTTCTACTATATGAATGCTATACAACTTACAAGAAGCTCTATGAAATGGTTGTCTAACCAAGTCTTCCAATTTATAGCAATCTTAGGAATGGGGATAGGTGTTGGAATGGGGTACGTCATGGCAATTTTGGATAAGAGTGGAAATAATATTTTATGACAATGCTTAATAATGAAATTTTGAATAAAAAGAAAACAATTGAGCCCATGAATTTCCATCTCATTTCCTTTCTCACTTCTAATACTATGAAAATAATAAGAAGCAACTGAAATAATCTATTCTACCATGTATTTAATGGATTTAAGATTTTTTAAAGAATGAAGTCTTAACTTTTTAAGCCTACACATCTTACTATAATTAGTAATTCATATAATTAAATTCTACACTATAATCATTGCATTATAATGTACACTAATGACACATTAAATTTTAGTATTAAAATGGATGTTACAAACTTATAATAATACAAATTTAAAGTTGTAATTTTTATCATAAACATTCATGTTATACAAAGTTCAAATGGGTATAAGTATGGATATCTATATTTGTATTGATATACTTTACGGAAATTTAAATACGCATATACTCTTTTTGAACTATCAAACGGGTAAACAATCAAATCTAACTCTCATCAGACTGGCTTAAAGATCAGTCGAAAAACTTATATGTTGGGTCTCACTTCTTTTCATGGTCTTATCTTAGTTAAAATAAAGGATTTGTTAACAACAACGAGGTTGTTTAAGCATTTTATTTTTAAAATATTATCATTTAATGATTTTTAAACACTCTACTATAATATTTAACATCACATTATCATATTTAAAATGATTAAATATGTATAATTATTGAATACATAAGTTCATTAAATGTGTTTTTGATATATATTAAATGCCTAAACAACATTTAGTGGGTTGTTGTTACTAAATATTTTTAAAAATATATCTAATTATGTAAGAATGTAAGAATGTTGATTATTGATATAATATGGGTTGTTTTCTAATTTATTGGTTTTAGTACTTGGTTGTTTAAAGAGAGACACATAGGATAGAATGATCAAGACATGATGTAAAATTAAATTGTTTTATAACTCTCAAACAAGCAAATTACAATAAAACATAATATAGAAACTCATTTTCTATTGCCAGATTTTTTATAATAGTTGCTCTACACATTGCATAAAGGTCAATATAAATTTATTTTTATAAAACGGTTGAATACCGCTTTAAAATACCTCGTTTAACCGTTTCGATAAATACGTTTTGTACTAGTGATTCGACAATTGTTACTAATAGATGAAGTAATACTTACATAATACTCTCCGTTAATTGTACCTAACAGATGAAGTAATACTTACTTAATATTCTCCATTCGAAATTATAAGTTCATATTATATTGTACATTGATTAACAATGTGAGGATCATTACACTATACACTAATAACATGTCATATTGACATTTGAAAATAGAAAGAGGGACTTATAATTTGATTTTTTGAAATTACATCATACATAAAAAAGATATTTTGATTTGTTGAATTATAAATGTATGACATTTATTTTGAACAAAGCAAATTATGGACTTATAATTTAATACGAAGAGACTATAATAATTGTACTTGTCATCATAATGGTATCAAATTGGGTTTCTTTACCAAGTCGTTGTTAGATAATAAAAACATATATGCCTTCATTTAGCATTTAGAGTTTAGGTCTTTCTCTTTTTTACATAATGTTTTCATCTTGTAACTAGTTAGTTGAATCTGATTAATAATATTTTCAGTATTTCTTTTGATTTCTACATTGGAGCTATGAAAAAAAAGATCGTATTTATTCGCTTGAATCTGACGTTAACTATTTTATCGGGCCATAAATGAAAAGGTGAGATACATGTTAGTAAAATATTATGGATGACTCATCAATTGTTAAATTCTGGTTGAGTTGTTTTATTATAAAATTAGCATGATGGAGTTTGTGAGTCGCTTGGAACATGTCGTCGGTTAGATTTAAGTTGCTTGGAACTTTTCGTATGGTTTTAGTTTGGATTGGATATGAATGTCAAAATTGAGTAAGTGGGCTGATTCTGTTACAAACACACCCTTAGGGGGTGTTTGGTACGCATGAATGAAAAGCTGAGAAAGAAAAAAGAGGTTGATTCTCATGTTTGTTTGATATATGAATGGAAATAGGGAATTAAATCACCATTCACATTCCCCTATTTTGTTTCTTTAAAAAAAGAGGAGAAATGTGGAGAATGAAAATTTTAGAAGGGTTCTTTCTCTATCCATTCTCAGTGAATGAAAAATCACGACAAAATTCACGTTTTTTTTTTTTTTTTTCGCGTTTTTAATTCACGTTTTTTAATTCGCGTTTTTCTTAGCTTCATTCGTTTCGTCTTTTTTATCGTTTTCATCCGTCTTCGTTCGTTTTCGTCCGTTTTCATACGTCTTCGTCCGTTTTGATACGTTCTCGTCTGTTTTCATACGTTTTCGTCCGTTTTCATCTGTTTTCTTTCATTTCCGTCCATTTTCGTCCGTTTTCAGACGTGTTTTTACGCTTTCATAAAAAAAATGTGAATAAAAAAGAAAGACAAAAAGACAAGAAAAAAAAACATGGAATTAGGTTTATCTATTAAATTTTAGATTAATCCCACCATTAGATCAAACTAGATGGATGGTGAGGATTTGTCATAAGTAAGCGTCAAAATAAGAGTAAGCGTTTAAATTTTTCTCTTACGTAACATGTAAAAACCCTATAATGAAAATTATACAAATATTGATGTGTATATAGTAGTCTTTGTAAATCAAGTTTTAATTGCTTATCCTCTACGTGTATATACTAGTTCGATCATGAATATTATACAGTATCCATCTTTTTTATTAGTTGTGTTTAGTTCAATGTGTAAGTTGTAGAAATATGTTTTTTTTTTTGACATTTTTGTTTCATCGTAGAGATGATATAATATATTTTTATATGACAAAAAACTTGAATTATGTTTGCATAATTGTAATTATGTGACCTGATAGCGTCAAATAATCTACGTAACTAAAAAACCTGAAAATACATATATTCATTCTTTTATGTACCAAACAAAGGAATTGATTCTTTAATCGATTACGACATCAGATTCTATTTTTTGCCAAACACTAGAATCCATTCTCTTATATCAGACTCATTCTCTTTGCCATTCCATTCTTCAATGCATTTCTATTCTTTGTGATTCAGTCGTACCAAACGTCCCATTAGTTTATTTGTGGGAGTATTTGAATTGGCTATTCAATTAGTGAATGTTACATTGATTGATGGGATTTTCTAATATGTGCCACCATAGCATATGTTTATGTGTATTTATTGAACATAATAATTTCCTAAATTTTGTTAATTTCCATATAGAACAATATTAAACATGGTAAATGAAAGGAAATTAGGAAATAATAAATATCAAGTGACATTTAAACATGGAAAATTATGTTCATTAAATAGTTCTAATTGTGTACCACCATGACACAAGTTAGAAAAAGCCTTGATTAATTTATTCATATTAAAACAAAAAGGAAATGATATGAATTCACGTTAAATATTTATTGTTCGATTTGATGTTTGGGACTTTGTTTATTTCGTGTAGTTTTGTATAATGGCAAAGGCATCGGTATTGTTATTGGTATTTGCATCGGTTTGTAATGGATTATTGTTGGCTAGTTTGGTTTTGCATTAGTGTTGGTGTTGGTGATTTTATACTCTTAACTAATCTGACAATGTCTTGAGCAGTTATGTGAAGCATCTCGGCGTCAACAACATGTTTCCACCCGGTGTTGCCTGATTCAATATGGTTTTGTTTGGTGCATCTGTCTGAATTTCACCTTGCATTTAGTTCTAGTATGGTTCTCCGTATGTCTGGTTATGTCTGCCTGAATCTGTTCTGTCTGCATCTGTTTTCCTGAATCTGCTATGGTTCTTCTCCATATTTATGTGGCTCTGCTCTGGTTCTACATCTACACCTATTTGCATGTTCTACTCTTTCACGTGCCTGACTCTGTGCTATGCACCTGTCTACATTTGTATGAATCTGCACCGCATCTGTCTGTTCTACTCTCGTTCATCTATGTATTTATGTTGCTCTGATTTTGCTTTTGCAATGACTTTGGCCCGTCTATTTCAGAATTTACTGATGTCGCCTTGTTACAGTTTGGATTCCATCGGATTAAGACTCTGTCTAGCACCGAGTTTGTGTAACAAATCGCATTTTTTGGTTACTATTCATTTTTACTATTCACTTTTAAAATTCACTCCCGAAATTTTTATTTCACATTCTCGTAAGTTAACCTATTTTCATGATAACCCGAGAGTTTGACACCCGTCGGGTCATTTTTGCAAATTTCACAAAACCGTGTCTGAGATTTACGTTTAAGTTTAAACGACATTTAGACATCCCGATATGTCCATACAATATTACAAACAAGATAAATATAGGTTTTTCACAACATACGGCATTTTTATAAGTTTTGGATTTTTACATTTTACGGTTTTGCGTTTTACGCGTTTTAAGTCTACGGTTTTAGGTTTTTACGACTTTAAGCATCTCGATAGAACTTATCACTCATTTAATATGCTATTATAGAGTATATTGATGAGTTTTAAAATATTTATAAGTTTCATATTTTTAGGATACCCGGTTTTAAGTTTCGTGACTTTACGGCTTACAATTAGCGATTAACGGGACCAAAACTCACTCCGTCACTTATATAAGGCCAAGATTCATCCACCTAGTCCCTCCCCTTGTATTGAACGTGTATAGGGTGTATCACCATGGCCTTGGTGGCTTGGTGAGAGCCATGGAACATTTATAGCATCATGTGTTACATTAGGAGCCATAAAAAGTCTTAAGGCTAAAAATCAACCAAGTATGCATCATGTGTTCCATTCTAGACCATACCTTAGTGTAAAATAACCTCCTCAAGGCCTTATAAATACCCCTCCCCCTCTTGTAGTCGTTTACAACACAAAACAAACACAAACACTTTTCATTAAAGTTTTACTTCAAGTATTCCAAGAGAAATTAAAGGCCAAAGAAAGCTACCTCAAATCTTTGCAAGTTTAGGTGATCTTCTTGAGTTTAAATCCACTCAAGTCATCTAAGATCTCATCACAAGCCCTTCAAGAATACAAGAAGTGTAGAAGGTTGCTAAGGTGTGGGAGAGTGCTCAAATCCTAGTTCTAGTCCTAGACCTTGTTTATTTTCCTTTCTTATTGAAAGCCAAAAGTTGTAAGAAAGCCTAACACACTCTTGATCAACACCATTTACATGTTTTCTTAGTCTTAATCTATGCTATATATGTCTAGTTATATTGATCATATGATGTACAAGTCCTTCAAATTCAAGTTTGAACTTACATATTGTCTTATATTATCAAATTAGTAAAAACTAGTCATATTATACATGTTTGAGCTATTAAACCATTTATCTATAAACTTGTATGTTTACATACTATTAGATACAAGATCAAACAAAAAACGTAGCAATTTGAATCACCCGAAATAGACAAACAAGTCAAAAGTTATGATAAAAAGAAGTTAGTGAAACTTAGAAACCTAAAAACTACCAAAAAGCCAACTGCCGAGATCTGGAAAATTTAGAGGCACTTCTGGTCCGATTCATCAAAAGGTTAAAGCACGGAAGTTGTCTCAAACGATGTTTTACGTCTATTGCGAGAGAACTCGGCCTGAAAACACCAAACAAGGGAATTTTTTGCCTCAAATGGTAAGGACAATTTTCGACGTCAACATTTGGTTTTCAAAATACAAGTAATTAGGAACCATGTAACCACTTAATCTATATGTCACAAGCAAAATGAATGTTTTTTTTTCTTCATATTGAGCCCTAAAAAACTAGGGAGCTTCATTTGAGGGGTTTCATTTAGGTAAACGTATCGACGAGTTGCTGAATTTACGAATTAAAATGTCCTAGCTCCTTGAACGTTTACTACATAACCTCTGAATTATGATGGCCCAAACGGTAGTACAATATATATAAACTATGAATGTTTCATAAACCGTTTTTATAAAACGACATACACAAAACTACCAAGTACTACATCATGATCAATATAAGGACATATATAGGCTCGCTTATGTTTTCTTAGACATTATGTCAAAACCTAAGACGCAATAAATATTCTAGGTTGCTCCTAGGATTCTCTCGGCCTTCCATCATCGTACTTTCACTATCACTTTGCTTTACTGTGAGTATTCACGAACCCCTTTCTCTAACTATTTTAATCGTTTTGGGGTAGATGCATGAACCATATATGAACTAAATTGATTACTATTTTATGAACTCTTTTGACTTGAACTTTTGAACTTAAATTAAACTCTTGAATTTAATTACGAACTTATGATTTTTTTGAACTTAATGAACCGTACGTACTATGACCTAAAGTCACGCCTTATGGGTGGAGCGTGCAAAGTCTCGCCATGTCGGTAGAGCGTTCGGGACCTAAGAGTCTCGCCATGTCGGTGGAGCGTTTTTTACCTAAAGGTCTCGCCTTATTGGTGGAGCGTGCAAAGTCTCCCATGTTCAAAGCATTCTTAAGTGTGTATAATAGTTGTATGATGTACCGTTTGTACATTCTCATTGTTAGTCTCCTATTAGTAAGTAGTATGGATAGCGCTATTAGAGGTCGGCCAACCTCTCGTTCACTATGTTACGGGACGCATATTATTTATTCTTGGGGTTTTGCCTGACATACATTATTATATACGTAGTGCTTATATTGTGTACTATTATGACCGCGTGTGCTTGACTACCAGACATACGACTTTTTACGCAATGGGTTGTGAACACATAGGTTACAAGTCCTGTATGGGCAGGACTTGCAACTGAATGGATTTGCATCGCCTTTGCTTCGTGGACTTTTCTTAAAACTTTGAAATTACTTTTATTATGAAAATATATATGAACTTATATGTTACAAGTCTTGTATGGGCGGGATTTGAAACATGATAAGTTGATAGGATATTTGTCATGTGAACTTTCTTAAAAAGGTTTGCATATAATAAAACGTGTGTACTCACCAACTATATTCATAGTTGATCCATTTTCTCTCATGCATTTCAGGTGATCGTCAGTAAGCTTTTCTTCAAGGTCTTTTGCATAATGTAGTTTTCACATGTCACCACTGATCATTATGTATTACAAAGTTATCTTTTGTGAACTAAACTTTGTATTTTAATTGCCGATGTTGGCTTTAACAATGTTGTAATGATATATTTTTCTTTTAATATAAATTATGGTATTGTTCTATATCTCTTTTGTGATGATTATTGATTATGTTGCACCCCACGTTTCCGCTTTATCAGGGTGTTACAGTTTGTACTCTGGGACACTTCACATTTCATTTGTTTTTTGAGTTTTTAGTTTTCTGTCTAGCAAACTATCAATGTTTACCTCTGCAACATTACAAGTTTGAGAGAGGATGTTAGATAATAAAAACTTGTATGCTCGACCCGTTGGTTTGGGCCCATTTAGTATTTAGGGTTTAGGTCTTTGTCTTTTCTATTTAATGTCTTTTTGTTGTAACTAGTTAGTTGAATCTGATTAATAATATTTTCAGTATTCTCTCTGATTTTTACAATCGTTACATTTTATTGTGACTTTCACTTCTACCTCGGTCGATCTTCATCACCCTTCATAAATACAAAAATAAGTACTTGTAAAAAAAAAAAAAAAAAAAAAAGTGGCCGAGTCGTAGTGTTGGAAGAAAAAGCACGCATGCGACTTCCCCGCTTCTCAAATTAGTATATTTGTTATAGTCCAATGCCATTCTTCTTTTTATATCTATATCTATACTACTTTATAATGCATTTAGGCCTTCTAAAATTAGAAGGTTTAAAAATTCAGAGTTTTTTACTTGCTTATTATGGAAAGAGTTTTTCTAACAAAAAATTAAGATAAAGAGCTCCAATCATGAGATGACATGTGTCACTTATTAACAAACTCCAAACCTAACTTCTAACAAACTCTAAACCTAACTCCTAACCACTAAAAATTAAGATAAAGAGCCTAATTATAAAATGACACGTATGTCATTTCTCAACTAAAATTCATCTTTATTTTAAATTAAAATATCATTTTATCTACTTATTTTTTTATAAACTAATTTCACCATATTTTCTAAAATTTTATGCTCTTTAATTCAACATCCATTTTGATATATTTTATGAGTTTTAGTTTTTATATTTTTAATGGATTTATTTTATTTTAATTCAAATTTTACAACTTTAACCTTTATTTTATTTATTTCAATCAATATAATTTTGATTCGTCAAAATCATATACTTTTGGGGTAGTGTTTGTGCGTAAGAGATTGCGGGTATTTCTATACGGGAATAATGATGTCGCGGGAAAAGCTACGGAAAGTTACGTAACCCAAACAAACACTTACAACTAACACATATACATTCAAGTGTTGTGAAGCGAATTCACTAAACGTGTAAGCAAACACATATAACTATATTTATCGCCGCCATGCAGCTTGTCACTAATAATGATTTAAATCATCTCAAGTCCTTTTTCATATATATATATATTTCCCAGGTTTCTAATTTGGCCGTATGAAAATTGTTTGCTGGGTTGGTCTCAACGTAACAATCTATATATAGATCTGGCACGTTTATAAGATAAGCATTTCTGTGATGTGGTTAATTATTTCGACTAATATATATAGCTCTTGGTACAATTGATTTATGAGTTATAAATTATTGAAATTAAAATGGTGTATATAGCATGTTGAAAGCAAAACCATGCATTTTTCTTTTTCTTAGCTGCTAGAAGATTTAGAGAACAAATTTCAATGGGTAGAAAAAAATCCATAATTTTAGAGTAAATTGCAAAATACTGGTCCGCAATTTCTCACATTTTACATCAATGTTGGGCTATCTACATCTTTGCGTTAGTAAAAGTCAAATAATTTACATATATCCATTAGTATATCTCAAGCAATTTACATCCTTGTGGCCTAACGATGCAATTTATTTTCTATTATTTGCTAACGTAAGCCCCACGCGCAGGGGGTTATTCATGAAGTGACAAAGTGAAGTACACAAATAAATGAGTATGATGGTAGCTTGGACAAACAAAATGCCGAAAACCCCCTCACGTGCAATCCATGTTAGAAAATAGCAGAAAATCATTTGTATCGTTGGTATTTAGGGATGTAAATTTTTTGACTTTTACTAACGAAGGGATGTAAATTCTGTGACTTTTACTAACACGGGTATGCAGATAGCCTAACGTTTTTTTTATAAGAATGTAAACTGTGAAATTTTTTCAAGCAACGTGGATATATTTTGCAGTTTACTCTTCATGTTACGTATAAATAGGATGAGGTTTTGACTATTTAGGTTAACATGAGAGGGTGAGTCTTTGACTCATATATACTCGGTCTAACCTAGTTATCACCGTGTCGTTTCTGATCATTTTCTTGGCTTCCTCAAACGTGGATCTAGTTTAAATCTGTATCTCTTTTATAAAAGTTTGGTGTCTTACCATTAGCCGAGCTAATGCTTGTTGTTATATGATATATGCTAGTTTAATAGATGGTCATTTCCTTTAGAAAGGAAATTGTAGTTTCATGTTATGTTTTTAAAATGAGTATTTGTTGCAGGGAAATTTGTAATTCTGCTAGTAAGAGCAAAGGGTGTGTTAACATTTGAGGTGAGTTAAATTTTAACATTTTTGAGTTAAGGGGGAAGTCATGATACCGCCCTAGGGAGTTAAGGTCAAGCCTTAACACCATGTTAAGCCCTTAACACCACGTTAAAGGCATCTTTAATTATTATTTTTTCATTTCTGCCCCCTAAATGAAGGGATGTTTTTGTAAATTGTTGTTGAGTACTTGAGTTAAGGTTGAGTTATGATAAGGGGTGTTTTTTTGTTGAGTTAATGTGAAAGGTTAAAGCTGATGTGGCGCTGACGTGGCAGTGTGTTAAAGCTTAACTTGGGTTATGATACCCCTTGCTCTAAGCACATTTCCTTTTATTGTGTCTTTTACAAGTAGTATATTTTTATATTTATCTCTAAAATATCTTAATGCACACACTATCGTTATTTCACATAAATTTATAATGCATGTATTCATGAGACAAACCACAAACAAACTAAGGGTGTGTTTGTTTTTTACAAAAAGGTCTGACTAGCCTCTTACCACTTACCAGTCAGACGTGGTAAGAGGCAGTGATTGTTTGTTTTTTTTTCTCCGGTCAGACGCGGTAAGATGTTAACCATCTTACCCGGTAAGATGTGGTGGTAATATCTGATTGCCTCTTAACCCCATATACCCATCATCCATCTTGTATAAAAAAAGATCACACGTTCGAAACCACAACAAGATCTTTAGTTGAATAAATCACCATGGGTTTTGGTACTGATTTTGGTGTGGTTGAAGAACGGATATCAAAGAATTTTTTTCAGGAATTGTGTTCTTCATTATTTTCGTAGGTCAAGGAAAAAAAAGAGTGTTATAATGATTTGTGATAGTTTTTTTGGGTTTTGAAGAACAAGGATTTGGTTCTTTGTTTTCAAAGATAAAGTACAAGATAGATGGTGACTGTGTTTTGGTTTGAGAAACTGAAAAGAAAAGTGGTGGCTGCATATTGATAAGTGTAGCTTAGGTTTAGGGTTGTATTTGTTTAGTATTATATACATACATTTAGGTTATGTTCAACTATTTGGGCCGTAGAATTTTTGGATTCATAAACAATTAGGCCCATGTTTTAGGAATATATTGATTGTTTATGTGTTAATTGTGGCCCAAGTATAATTCTGTGTAGTATTAGAGTTAAACATTGGGCACAAAGTGTTAGCCGTAACTCGAGAAAGATTGTTAACCGTAACTTGTTTGTTGACAAAGTGCGCATCAAATTTTGTGTGTTTATGAATTTCAAGATTGGAATTTTTTTCCCAAATATTCATCTTTAAAGATATATTCAAGCTACGAATTCATCGTATTGTTTTAATATATACTTAAAAATGGACAAATAAAACCATTCAGACAATTATAAAAAAACAAACAACATTATTTCATTCAGATTCAGACTTTATAGCCACCTCTTACTAATAAGAAGTGGTAGTCAGATTCAGACCAAAAAAATCTTAATGAAACAAACACACTCTAAGACTTGTAAAAACATCCGTTTAATCAATTCACAGAGAATAACTTATAAGGATCTATTTTTCAACCAAAACCTCTATAAGTGAACTTGTTTCATAAGATCATGCACCTTTGAACTACAAAATAGATAAATGTGTTCATAGATACAAACACTAGATGTGTTTTCAACATCATTGTATATTAACATTTAAAAGAGGAGAAAAAAATTTATAACACTTGGTAAGAATAATTTATAAAAAAATAAAGATGAAATGTTATTAGAGTTTATCTGAATTAAGAAATGAAGGTGAGAGAAATAAATAATGGTTAGAGAAAGAAGGTTAATATATGGGAAAAAGAAGTTGATAAAAAATGTTGAAAAGTTGCAGTTTTGCGAGATAGATGAAGGAATGATTGTGTGAGGACGGAAGGAGGATTGGAAAAACAGCAGGTTCATAAAGGTGTTTGCAATAGGTTTGCAAAGGTTGAAATGAGTTATAAAGTGACCGACGGGAAAAAGTGTAACACCTTAAAACCGGGCCTAAGCAATTTATTACAAGAATACCATTTGAATAGTTGACTATGACTTTCATAAGATTTAAGGACTTACGGGATTGGTTAGTCAACCCGATAGTCAATTTAATAGTCAAAGTTTATGTAAATGGTTATAGAAAATATGATGTGCCATAATTAGGATAAAGATAGACTTGAAGGACTAAAGTTGTTAAGGTGTAAATGTGTTACTAAGTGTTTGTGGCCAAAATGGAAGTAAAGGAACTTAAGGGACCTAATGTGCCAATTAGGCAAACTATACTACTAATAGTTATCTATTACTACATTCTACAAATTCCAGAATTTAGTGGGTGTGTGTGAGGTACGGCTTAGAGAGAAGAGGAGGGAAGAACAAGATTCTCCAATGGTCAAATTGATGAAGGATTAATGCTCCAAACCAAGAAATAAGTTAGTGTTAATCATCCTTACAAGTGAGTAATCCTTTACCCTAAGCTAATTGATGAATTTTAAGATTAGGTTTATGAACCCTAATTAAAGGAAATTGGGTAGATGATGTTAATATGTTAATTAATAAGTTATGATAAATATGAGTTAAGTATTATTAAAGTTAAGTTAATAAATTAATGGGATTAATTATCATATAATCATCATATGATTATGTGATAATTAGTTGTGGTTAGAAAGGAGTTATGGTTGTTATCGCCATGACATAGTTGATTAATTATGTGTTTATGCCTATAGTGATTTGGCCTAGATTGCAAGGGTGGAGATGATGATGTCTTTGGTTTCACTAGCTTGGAATCAAGGTAACTAAACCGTTCATTATATGTTGTTATATGATTCTCCACATTATATTTTATGTGATTTTGTTATGCTAAGGAATGAGGTAATTGAATATATGTTTATGTAAAGTGTGGTTGAGACTAGTTTGGCTTAACTAGTCATGAAGGGTAGGCAATGTGGATTAGGCTAAGGTATGTTGATTTTGACCCATAGGAAATGTTTTACTTAAGTGAATCAAGGTACGTGTTAATGTTTAATGATTTGCAATGGTTAATGAGTTATGATGTATAATGTATGAATGTCTATGATAACATGTTATGAACGCTTTACTTACTAATCCTTGTGCTTACAGTTTAAGATGTTAATGTTTTATAGATTTAAACGTGAAGGAAAGGAAATGCTTGGTATAAGGGTTAATGTTGGATTATGCGAAAGTTTAGAAGATTGATAAGAAAGTAAGAGCTAGGTAGTATACCGAGCTCAATGTCGATGTTGTACCCCCGTGAGTCTGGGTCATTTAATGATTTATAAACGTGTCTTCATGTGTCAAGTGTATGTCATGGTCGTTATAGCACTTGATTGACAATGGTATGTTATAGTTATGGTTTAATTGGTTAAAGTGTATGTTATAGTTGGTCTTAAAGAGGTGTTTGGGATTATGTGTAATGATACCCATTTTGGGTCGTAAACGGGTTAATGATTATGAATATGATATTTTAATGTACTAATTATTTCTGGAAGTCTTCATGTGTTGTTAAAGTGGTATAAGTCGTTTTTCAGAAAATGGGTCAAAATATGCAAGTGCGCAGAAAATGGGTCTATTTTAGAGATAAATGAGTCTATTTTAGACTGCAAATGAGTCATTTTTAGTGTGCAGAAAATGGGTCCATTTTAGATGCAAATGGGTCTATTTTAGGGTGCAGGGAAAATGGGACTACTTTAGACTATAAATGGGTCTGGTTTAGACTAATACTAACCTTTAAAGGATTCTGCAGAAATGGGTCCATTTTAGAGGTGAATAAGTCAATTCTAGAGTACCAAGAAAATAGGTCCATAATAAATGTAAATGGGTCTATTTCAAGGGCCTGCAGGAAATGAGTCTTTTTCAGAGTATAAAAGGGTCTATTTTAGACTAATACCATCAAGTGTTTAAAAGAAAAAATCGAGTCGGGAAAGGGGCGTAACAAAAAGGAATAATAATTGGAGAAGAGAGAATGTCGTAATGACAATTGTAAAGGTCTGTAGGAGTAAAGATCAAATAAGAAATAAAAATAAAATGAGAAAGATGAGGAATAATCATAACCTCACATTTTAGAGGCATCTATAAGAAGTGATGTATCTCTCATGAAATTCTCCTACTTCATATGAAATACTCCGTATGTGTCTAAAAACATTTTTCATTCTTCTTATTTTTATTTTTCTTATTAGTGGATCCTTCCTTAGATCCGTAAAAAAAATATAGGGTTTGTAAGAGAAAGAGGCATGCTTACTGGAGGAGTGGACGAATAAGGGGAAAGGCTAAAATATCTGAAATAAAATCATCATTAAACGACCTAATCTTCCATGTGGTATGCCGGTATCTATTGCGAATTCCTACGATTTTTTATAAAATATTACCTTAAACACTTTTAAAAAATTAGCAAAATGGAAATTAAATTAAATAGCATCAAAAATACGTTTTTTGCTATATTTTATATGACAAAAAACTTTATGACGCGTGATGCAAATTTTTTTTAGTAAATGATGAGTGTCTAAATACTCATCATTTTTATACTGTTAGAATGCCAAAAACATCTGAAAACACTCGGAAACACATCAAAATGATAAAAATATCACAAACAAGTGTTTTATATGTTTTAAATGCAAAACATCAAAATCGATGAAAAGCGTATCAAGTTTGCATAATTGGCGCTTTAGTCCCCAAGTTACAAAAGTTGTCAAAATCAGGTCCACAGTAATTCAAAACTTGTAAAATATCATTTTAGGTCCATAAGATTCAAAAGTTGTCAAAACAAACCCTTTAAAGTTCAAAAATCACAAATTGACAATTTTAGTCCTTTAACTTTGCAAAAGTGTCAAAAATAGTCCTTAAGGTTTTAAAAAGTGAAATTGATCAAAAATAAACCTTGTACTATTTATAATTGACAAAATTGGTCCTTATGGTAAACTTTTGTAAAATTACAAGTTTGACCCTAAAGTTTCAAAATTGACGATTTTGGTCCCTGGACTTATAAAATGGAACTTTATACAAATTTGGTCCTTTGGTAATTAAAACTTGGCAAGTCTAACCTTGTATTAGCTTTGGAATATTCTGAGTTTAGTCCTTAACTTTCAGAATATTACAACTTTGGTCCTTGTTGTTAACATAAACCATACGGATCCTTTGTTAAATACTGGCCCAACCCAAGCCCAATTATCCAACCCAAAATTTGAAACAGAGAAACACGCGCGTCTACTGTTCATCCACCCTCCCCAACACCTGTTTCCACACCATTGCTCCACCTGCTACCACCACCTGTCCACCACCTTTCCAGCTACTTGCCTACCTCTCACTATCACCCCCCTCCACCTCCATATCCTCCCAAGAATCATTAATGAACAAAAACCTGCTTCAAAGACTTTTCCCGCCAAAAGCAGAAATCAAAGGCTGGGATTCGTTTGACCAATTCAATGGCTGGAAAATGGTGGGAAAGACTCAGAGTGTCAGTAGGAAACTTTTGGTTGAATAAATAGAAGGAAGAAAAGACAGAAAAAAGAGTAGTAGTTTTAGTTTTAGTTTATTAATGTCGACCTAGTGTAATTTCAACTTTTTAGTTGTAATTTTTAGTTAAAAAATCTTGTAATCTCTTCTTTCAGTATAATTTTATCTTCAATCAATCTTAATTTCAGTTTCCTCATTAAAATCAGTTTTATGCAATTTTTTAGTTGAAATCTCATCTTGTTTTTAATGTTATGAAAAGTTGTTGTTTGTTGGTTGTTTAGACTCATTTAAGTCCCTAATAAGTTTTTATAAGGCTACTAATCATAAAAATCAGTTTAGCTTCAGTTTACATTCAAGACTCAAAAATACCAAAAATCACTAAAAAAAATTAGTTAAAAATAAAAATCATATGGGGCAATGATCAAGAGAGTGAAGCAGTGTTGAAAATGGATTGCTTTTGGGTATAAAGCTTCATGGGAAGCCATAGGTTGAGTTCTCAGTCCTTGGTTCTTATTTTCCACTTGGAATCCATTTTGTAAGATTTTTACTCATTTTAGCATTTAACTGTATATGTATGTTATGTGCTTTAATCTTCATGTTTCTATGTTTCAGTGGTATTATTAAATGATAATACAAGTTAAAACAGGTAGCTTGTTCTTTTCAAGTTGTAGTTAATAAAATTTTTAGTTTAGCAATCAAATTAGAATAAGTGTTATTAACTAGTTGTATACTGTTATTGCTATTGTTTCATGTTAATTGACTTTATTTAGTGATATCATAAGGTCTTCAATCAATACCAAGGTCTACATCTGTGTTTCTCTTTGAAAATTTTCAAATCATCCAATGAAATGGTGTTTGGATTTCTTGATTTTTCGTGATAAAGGCCATCCGTTTATTATGTATGGTTGTTTTAAGTCATATTGATGTCTAATAGCTCGGTTTAAGTAGAAAATCCGGTCTTTGTTAGTTAAAAGTCAAAATCTTTTAAATTCATCTCGATCGATCCTTTGTTGAGATTTAGGAATGCAGAACTCATCTAAGTAGCTTATAACTTAATACATTAGCTTAATTTTACTTTATCATAGCTTATTATAACATAATAATTCAGTAGAATGGATCATAGTTTCATAAAAGTCAAACTTGCAGTTTACATAAAAAGTCAAAAAGGTTCCCTGTGCACCAGTGAGCCTATCACTTTCACAAGCTCACACAGAGCTTGTTATTTAGCTTAAGCCTTTGATTTTGGTTTCTATGGAAAGCCAACCTAGCTATCTAAATGTCCCAAGCTTAATTTTTCAGTTTGTAGCTTATTAGGTGAAATTGCATGCCTTATTTATTTGTCCATTTTTACTCGAGAACCGAGTTATACCCAGTTAGTTGTCCAAATTTTCAAAAGCTTCTCATAAGCTCATAAGTGAACTTACCGTGAATACTTTAGCTTTTGAAAAGCTTATCTGCTTAACTTGTTAGACCAAATGCTTAATTTCACTTTAGCTTATTTCAATACCTAAAATTAGCTTAAAGGTGCCTAGTAAAATAAAAGTGTCCTGCAATACAGTTAATTAGTGCTTATTTGCGACTACGATTGCTTATTTGTTAATTAATATTGCTTTTTCAAGATTAATTTTAGCTTATTAATAGCTTATTAGCTTATTCCTCGTCCTTTTGCTTATTAAATAGCTCACAATCCATTTGGCTTTAATCTTTAGTTTATCTCATTTTAGCCACTGTTGGAAAAATAAGCTGTTTCTCAGCTTATTAGAAGTTTTCACAAAAAGTCGTAGTTATAAATATTGCTTATTTTCATGTTCTTAATTAGTTTCAAAAAAGAAAATCAAGAAAAAAAAAATGTTTTGCCAAAAAGGGAGAGGCAGGGGTCGAACCTGAGACCTCTCCCTTACAAGGGTGATAGTGGGTACCTGGATGCCAATTGCCCTTGGGACTTCTTTCGTTATTTCTTTGCAAAACCAATGTCTTATATAGGTTTTACAGTTTAAGCTTAAACGAGCTTATTTGCTTATTTATAGCTTATTTATAAAAGCTTTTTCAACTTTTGCAATTTTCTTGTCTTTATATTAGTATAAAGTATTTTTACAAAAAGTTTCAGATTTTTATAAATAGTTTTAGTATTTTTTAACATTTAATTAGTGTAAAAACTTATTTAAATCATAATAAAAAATATAAAAGTCAAAAAAATATAATTCTTTTTCCTAAAATTTTCTTTTATCTTATATTTTGTAAGAAAATTAGTTTTACACTCTTAGGCCTTTTATTTCATAAATTTTACGTTTTGTCTTGCGCTCCAGCGTAATTTTTGTAAGTAACGCTCGTTTTCAGTTTAAGTAACGTTTTTAGACATTTTAAGTTTACGTTTTGATTAAAATAGGTTATTTAAGTTATTTTGTTTTATAAAATCATAAACGTTCATCGACCTGTAAAAATAGTGATAGCGTTTATTTAATAGATTTTAACTTTTTAATCTTTTTAATTTGCATTTAAGTCGCTGTTATTTGTAAATCTTTTCTTTAGGTAATTATCCATTCAAAACCTTACTGATCACTATCCTTAGTGATCATTCTATCATCTGAAGTTGTTTTAAACACCAATTCATCCTCCGTGGGACTTAACGACCTAGGAATCCACTATATTCCTCTGATCTTAATTGCATTTGCGTCTGAGCTGTTTTAAGTCTGTTTGACTTGACTGTTTAGCGCGAATCAAATTTTGGCGCCGCTGCCGGGGAATACTATGATTACGACGAGGAGAGTGTTACTCAATTGAACGATCTTATTTCTCAACTCCCCCAGTCTATTGCTATCACACCTATCTTACCTATTATTGCTTCCAAAGACTCTCTCATAATGGAGGATGATCATCTCAAGACTATTTCGAAACGGAATCATCTAGTGTTGAGGATCTTGTCCCAATCCCAAGTGAGTCCGAGGATATATCGATAGTGATTGTGATTTGTCTTTTGTGATTCTCTTGACATTTCGAGGTTACTTCGGATTTTCTCAAATCCTCTTTTGAATTTCATAATGACTACACTTTTGAGAAAGTAAATCCTCTTTTCGATGAAATGTCCGAGGCCGATCTGAGACCATCACGGAAGTGGTGGAAATTGCTAGCTCTCGAGCACACCACTTGCCCCACCTCATATTCTATCTTATCTCTTCCATCATGTGATGACGATTCTATCCTCACTGATGAGATTCATGATCCAAAAATCATGAATTCTCCTTCTGATAATGAGGAGTTAGTCATGATCATTATCATAATTCTCCTTCTTTTCTTCACCTACCCGGTGACTTCCTCTATTCTTCACTCCCTCGGGAGTGAGGACACTATCTTTGACCCCGGTATTTTCATTTATCATTTGTGAGCCGGGTCTGTCTTTCTGTGTATATCTCATCGGTGTGGAACTTTCACATACTTCAATATTTATACAAACATCTTGAATGAAAGTCCGATGGAGATTGTCTCTTCCACTTACTTCCCCATGACAAATTAATTCGGGGTCGAGTCAAGCTAGCGACTCGGTAATCAAAATCAGTAGCTTAACATGGGTTTTCACCCGTGTGTACCACCTTAGTGTGGGGGAGATGCCCCACATGTTGTATATAGATTTTAAAAAAATGTTTGAAAATTGTAAATATTTAAAAAGAGAATAATTGTTGTGTTTCTACACTTAGCTAGTAATGTTATCTTTTACGTTCTAAGTTTCGACATTACAGGTAGGTACTTTGAATATTGAGGACAATATTCATTTCTAAGTGTGGGGAAATTCGCGAATTTGATCATAAATGTACCCTTTTAGTCCCTTTTTCCCCCAAAATGGCCAAATTTTAAAATTTTTTATTTAGTGGAAGTACTATGTACTAAACACAACAAATGGTAATCAGTCCGCCATGTCTAACCCACATAAGGATTGGCTAATCCAGGAGCAAACGGCTCTTGGTAAAGATATCTCAAATCCGTTTATGGCTTGCAATTTGCCCAAAATTGTATGGTGTTCAACTCACCATATCCTAACAAGTGAAGAGTTGGCTAGCCCACAAGATTATGGCTTGTGGTAAAGGCAGTGGAAAATCCATAATTGGTAATCGACTCACCAAAGATAATATTGATAATTTATCTAAGAGTTGGCTAGTCCAGAAGGGTACGGCTTCTGGTAAAGACAAATCAAATCCGTTGAAAGCTTATGATTTGCTCAAAATCATTTGGTTATCGTTGTGCCAAAGTTCTTACTTGAATCGAAACAATTGGCTACTCGGAAGAAATGGCTTTTGGTAAAGAGATAAAATCCATTAAATTTTCTCAAATCATTGCTAGGGACTAGCAATATCTTAGTGTGGGATTGATGAGTGTCTAAATACTCATCATTTTTATATTGTTAGAATGCCAAAACATCCGAAAACACTCGAAACACATCAAAATGATAAAAATATCACAAACAAGTGTTTTATATGTTTTAAATGCAAAACATCAAAATCGATGAAAACGTATCAAGTTTGCATAATTGGCGCTTTAGTCCCCAAGTTACAAAAGTTGTCAAAATCAGGTCCACAGTAATTCAAAAACTTGTAAAATATCATTTTAGGTCCATAAGATTCAAAAGTTGTCAAAACAAACCCTTTAAAGTTCAAAAATCACAAATTGACAATTTTAGTCCTTTAACTTTGCAAAAGTGTCAAAAATAGTCCTTAAGGTTTTAAAAAGTGAAATTGATCAAAAATAAACCTTGTACTATTTATAATTGACAAAATTGGTCCTTATGGTAAACTTTTGTAAAATTACAAGTTTGACCCCTAAAGTTTCAAAATTGACAGTTTTGGTCCCTGGACTTATAAAAATGGAACTTTATACAAATTTGGTCCTTTGGTAATTAAAACTTGGCAAGTCTAACCCTTGTATTAGCTTTGGAATATTTACAGGTTTAGTCCTTAACTTTCAGAATATTACAACTTTGGTCCTTGTTGTTAACATAAACCAAACGGATCCTTTGTTAAATACTGGCCCAACCCAAGCCCAATTATCCAACCCAAAATTTGAAACAGAGAACACGCGTCTCTGCTTCATCCACCTCCCAACACTGCTTCCACACCATTGCTCCACCTGCTACCACCACCTGTCCACCACCTTTCCAGCTACTTGCCTACCTCTCACTATCACCCCCCTCCACCTCCATATCCTCCCAAGAATCATTAATGAACAAAACACGCTTCAAAGACTTTTCCGCCAAAAGCGTAAATCAAAGGTCGGGATTCGTTTGACCAATTCAATGGTCGGAAAATGGTGGGAAAGACTCGAGTGTCGATGAGGAAACTTTTGGTTGAATAAATAGAAGGAAGAAAAGATGGAAAAAAGAGTAGTAGTTTTAGTTTTAGTTTATTAATGTCGACCTAGTGTAATTTCAACTTTTAGTTGTAATTTTTAGTTAAAAATCTTGTAATCTCTTCTTTCAAGATAATTTTATCTTCATCAATCTTAATTTCGGTTCCTCATTAAAATCGGTTTTATGCAATTTTTAGTTGAAATCTCATCTTGTTTTTAATGTTATGAAAAGTTGTTGTTTGTTGGTTGTTTAGACTCATTTAAGTCCCTAATAAGTTTTTATAAGGCTACTAATCATAAAAATCAGTTTAGCTTCAGTTTACATTCAAGACTCAAAAATACCAAAAATCACTAAAAAAAATTAGTTAAAAATAAAAATCATATGGGGCAATGATCAAGAGAGTGAAGCAGTGTTGAAAATGGATTGCTTTTGGGTATAAAGCTTCATGGGAAGCCATAGGTTGAGTTCTCAGTCCTTGGTTCTTATTTTCCACTTGGAATCCATTTTGTAAGATTTTTACTCATTTTAGCATTTAACTGTATATGTATGTTATGTGCTTTAATCTTCATGTTTCTATGTTTCAGTGGTATTATTAAATGATAATACAAGTTAAAACAGGTAGCTTGTTCTTTTCAAGTTGTAGTTAATAAAATTTTTAGTTTAGCAGTCAAATTAGAATAAGTGTTATTAACTAGTTGTATACTGTTATTGCTATTGTTTCATGTTAATTCAGCTTTATTTAGTGATATCATAAGGTCTTCAATCAATACCAAGGTCTACATCTGTGTTTCTCTTTGAAAATTTTCAAATCAGTCAACAGAAATGGTGTTTGGATTTGCTGATTTTTCTGTGATAAAGGCCATCTGAGCTGTTATGTATGGTTGTTTTAAGTCATATTGATGTCTAATAGCTCAGTTTAAGTAGAAAATCCAGTCTTTGTTAGTTAAAAAGTCAAAAATCTTTTTAAATTCATCTCGATCGATCCATTGTTGAGATTTAGGAATGCAGAACTCATCTAAGTAGCTTATAACTTAATACATTAGCTTAATTTTACTTTATCATAGCTTATTATAACATAATAATTCAGTAGAATGGATCATAGTTTCATAAAAGTCAAACTTGCAGTTTACATAAAAAGTCAAAAAGGTTCCCTGTGCACCAGTGAGCCTATCACTTTCACAAGCTCACACGAGCTTGTTATTTAACAAGCCTTTGATTTTGGTTTCTATGGAAAGCCAACCTAGCTATCTAAATGTCCCAAGCTTAATTTTTCGGTTTGTAGCTTATTAGGTAGAAATTGCGCTGACTTATTTATTTGTCCATTTTTACTCGAGAACCGAGTTATACCCAGTTAGTTGTCCAAATTTTCAAAAGCTTCTCATAAGCTCATAAGTGAACTTACCAGTGAATACTTTAGCTTTTTGAAAAGCTTATCTGCTTAACTTGTTAGACCAAATGCTTAATTTCACTTCTTAGCTTATTTCAATACCTAAAATTAGCTTAAAAGGTGCCTAGTAAAAATAAAAGTGTCCTGTGCAATACAGTTAATTAGTGCTTATTTGCAGCTTACAGTGCTTATTTGTTAATTAATATTGCTTTTTCAGTATTAATTTTAGCTTATTAATAGCTTATTAGCTTATTCCCTTGTCCCTTTTGCTTATTAAATAGCTCACAATCCATTTGGCTTTAATCTTTAGTTTATCTCATTTTAGCCACTGTTGGAAAAATAAGCTGTTTCTCAGCTTATTAGAAGTTTTCACAAAAAGTCGTAGTTATAAATATTGCTTATTTTCATGTTCTTAATTAGTTTCAAAAAAGAAAATCAAGAAAAAAAAAATGTTTTGCCAAAAGGGAGGCGGGGGTCGAACACGAGACCTCTCCCTTACAAGGGTGATAGTGGGTACACGGATGCCAATTGCCCTTGGGACTTCTTTCGTTATTTCTTTGCAAAACCAATGTCTTATATAGGTTTTACTGCTTTAAGCTTAAACGAGCTTATTTGCTTATTTATAGCTTATTTATAAAAGCTTTTCAACTTTTGCAATTTTCTTGTCTTTATATTAGTATAAAGTATTTTTACAAAAAGTTTCAGATTTTTATAAATAGTTTTAGTATTTTTTAACATTTAATTAGTGTAAAAACTTATTTAAATCATAATAAAAAATATAAAAGTCAAAAAAATATAATTCTTTTTCCTAAAATTTTCTTTTATCTTATATTTTGTAAGAAAATTAGTTTTACACTCTTAGGCCTTTTATTTCATAAATTTTACGTTTTGTCTTGCGCTCCAGCGTAATTTTTGTAAGTAACGCTCGTTTTCAGTTTAAGTAACGTTTTTAGACATTTTAAGTTTACGTTTTGATTAAAATAGGTTATTTAAGTTATTTTGTTTTATAAAATCATAAACGTTCATCGACCTGTAAAAATAGTGATAGCGTTTATTTAATAGATTTTAACTTTTAATCTTTTTAATTTGCATTTAAGTCGCTGTTATTTGTAAATCTTTTCTTTAGGTAATTATCCATTCAAAACCTTACTGATCACTATCCTTAGTGATCATTCTATCATCTGAAGTTGTTTTAAACACCAATTCATCCTCCGTGGGACTTAACGACCTAGGAATCCACTATATTCCTCTGATCTTAATTGCATTTGCGTCTGAGCTGTTTTAAGTCTGTTTGACTTGACTGTTTAGCGCGAATCAGTAAACCCTAATCCAATGGTTGATAAGCGAAGATGAAACCTCGAGGGAATATAACCCTAATAAGAGAAAGATCAAAAGATAAAAGTTACAAATCATAAGACCCATATTTATAAGAGAAAGTTATCTTGAAGAAAAGATAACTAACTAAAATAAAACTTGTAATTAAAAATAAATAAACATTCATAAAATTAACAAAACGCCAAAACTGGAAAATCAATTAGTGAAACACCTCGATGCGATCCCCGATACGACACATTTGGGCATTTTGTCTCAAATGCGAGGCCTGATGTGGCGTATTGGGCATTTGGTCTCAAATGCGGCACATTTGGCTGTCAGTGACTCCAAACACTTCTAAAGCGAGTTTCTTGAATCCCATTTGCTTTGTCTGCTCTTGTTGCTTCATGTAAACTTTTCACAAGCTCTTTTTCAAGAAAGAACTCACCCCCTCCCCCGAGTTCTCATGTGTAATTTTGCTTTTGGGGTAGACATTTGATCCATGATTAGCACCTTTGATCTTGACCCTTTACCACGCTCTCACAAGTCAACACACGAACCCGAACTTCTTTTCATTATTCCCAAATCATCTTCCTTCCTCAAAACAAAAATCGTATTCGAGCTCCTGGGCAAATATGTTTGTTTGACGAATAGTTGTAAAATTTGATATCTTTAAAACCTCTAACTGTAGTCGTCTTCCTTCACATTAAGATCAATCTTCAAATTGTCAACACTTATTCAACTTTAAAACCCAAACCTTTGTCTTTAGAACTTTTCAAAACCACAACCTCTTTTATTGATTATACTAAATTTAAAATTTTGTCTTGAAGTTCTTAGATTTTCCCAACGTGTTCTTCAACAACCTCGTTCTTCAATATATTTTCTTCAATCTTAAACTTGGCTAGTGGTACAAGTACTTTGCTATAAGATGGAATCATCGCAATTCTCTTTCTTTCCCATTAGAAAAAGTACATATTAGGCTTTAAATCATAAAAAATCTTGAACTTTGCAACACCATGATTTTCCAAACCGAATATGACACTCTTCCATATTATCCAATTTAGAAACTACCTCCTTCTTGTAGAATCTACAAATAAATATCGGGATCCTACAAACCTAGTTACCTCCAACCAAACAAGTTTCTAATGGGAAACCAAAGTAATTGATCAATATTCTCGACACCAAATTTCTAGCCACATGTCAATAATTAAAGAGGTAACCTTATTAATGATCCATATTTTTGAATGAAACAATCTGATTGTTGGTAGTTGAATCTCCATCTTCATTATTTCCTCCCATTCATCCCTATTATTGAACACGGATTGGTTGCGTCTACAGTTATCAAATGATCCGCCTATGGTTGGACGAATTCGTAAACATCCATAATTGCTACCCTCGCGATTATTGTGGATTGATACCCCACCTAGATCACGGAGCATAGTTCTTCAAGCATATTGGAAATCTTGTCAAATTTCTTCATGAATTTGGTTAAACCATGATCCATCTACTCATTAGACCATACCCATCAGCAATATGGGTTTTGATAACATCTACTCCATTCACCGTTAGAATACTAACAAGCTGTGATGCTAACTGGCGCAGGACGCGAAAGCTAATTTTGATAAACCCTAATCCAAAGGTTGATAAACGAGGGTGAAACCTCCAAGGCTTCCTAATAATCCTGAACTCATGTTTTGTTCTTAAAATTGATAATGTTTTTCTACGTCAGTATAAGTAGTGTGCCACATAAATTACTCTCCATAAATTTCAATAACACACTTTTGTCAACTATTTGCAAATATACATCTAAATACACGAGGGAAACATGGGATGTTTTGTCAACTATTTGCAAATATACATCAAGGCAATCAACAAGAGTTACGTGTACGTATGACAATTTATGAATTGGAGCGATGCACTTCATTAATTCGTCAAATTATTCACAATGATATATATCTGTTACATTTTCGACAATGCTAGTGAATAGTTTCCGACTCATTCAAAACCTTTTTCTGAATCATTTTGGCGTCAAATTGAATCGCCGGAAACATAGGCGCTACTAGACGATAGTGAGTTACCATTACAATCTCTACATGTGTAGTTTCTTGAATATTTTCGCGAACTTTCACATTCTCCTTTAATCATCAACGCCGCATGCCTACATACTCCTTGCCTAATACTTGTAGTTTCTTAGTAAGAGGATGTATTATTACTTCGGTAGCCACATTTTGAGAAGAGAAATGATATTATTTCAATACGATAAGGTATTTGTGTTATGTGTAAAGATGAGAAATCCTTGTTATGTAAAGATGATATTGAGGTATTTGTGTTATGTGTAAAGATGAGAAATCCTTGTTATGTAATTGTAAAGATGAGCCACGTTTAGTTGAGGAAGGCAGTGTAAAAAAGATAGAATAAAATAAATAAATAACGAGTCACAAAATAATTTTTTAGCAAAAAAATTGAAACATAAAAGATAGGGAGTTCGTTGCCTCGAAATACTAAAGATGATCCATTCCCATACTCTTTGCATCTATAGCTAAACATAATTGAAGCCCAAGACAACTTCTCTTCCTATTTGGCACTACGTGACCCAATTGCCAATTAATTCAATTCCATTTCTTTTTATGTCTATCGTCACAATACTTTTCAATCATTTTCAGTATCTAAAATAAGAACTAGGAGTAACATCTTCTTATTAACCATTTAACAGTGTGTGGACGTGCGGTTAAATGAGACATGTTTGATTCACATGTATACATCATGAAAATATAGATATAGAAAATAGGTCATTTGCATATATATCCTTCCAAAGATCGAAATGCGTATATATCCTGCGTCGTAAAAATCGTTGACTTATGTCGTCAAAAACTTGTAAGAAGGATATATATGGAATTATTCACCTTTGGAGGGATATATAAAGCTTTTTATAATGAGTTTTTCTAACTTATGCTTTAGAGCACAAGTTAAGCACACTAAAAAGATTCGGGATACACGAAAAAAGGCTTAGGAACACATGAAAAAGGCCTTAGATCGAGACTTATCCTTAAGTCTTTTTTGTGTGCTTGACTTGTGTCTCAAGACACAAGTTAGAAAAAATCCATGTGTTTTTATAATTAGTTATTACAGTGTAATGTTTACATTTTATGAAAAACGTACTATGCGACTTGGGTCAAATTCTGATGTGGCAAAACCATGTGTTGCAGTTTTCGTCTTAGTTGTACGGGAATAATCACGAAAGACTCTGCCACAAGGACGACCACCTTGTGACTCCCACCCGCTGTAGGGGGGAAATGGAGCCCTCACAAACACGTTCGAGGGCCTAAGACCCCTTGGACATGGATGTGATTAGCTAGAAAATTATTTACTATAGTTCAAGCACGTCTCTACAACAAAAGTGTATAAAAGGTTAAAGAAAGGTAATTTTTCTTATACGACTTTAGATCTTAAGCTCTATACCAGCTTCAGAGCGTAGCAAGTAATGGTTTCTTATCTTGAAGATTACATTACGGATAAAATAATTGTTTTCTCTCTATATAAAATAGAAAATTCAATACCTGTATTTATATTAAAGTTGATTATTTTGTAGACAATAAGACAACGATGATAATATTGTATGTTTTGCAAAAATAAATTGTGTTGATCTTTGGTCTTTATTCTTTGTTCTTAAAAGATTATAAAAGAGATTATTTTATAAAATTACGTGAATAACGTTTATTTTCGAGATTATAGAAGATTATTTTTTATAATCTATTATAAATTATGTTCTTAAACAAGGATTATTTTATAAGTAACTACTTTTTGAAAAATAAGCGTAATCATTCATAATCTTGTCGTCAAACATGACTTGGGCTATGTTTGGCACACAAGATTATGGAGATTATCTTATTTTTCAAAAATAATACTTAAAAATAATCTTTGTTTAGCGAGACATACTTTATAAGAGATTATAAAAAATAATCTTCATAATCTCGAAAATAAAAGTTCTTTCATGTAATTTTATAAAATAATCTCTTTATAATCTTTAACAACAAAGACAAAGATCAACAACAAAGACCAAAGATCAAGACAATCTATTTTTGCCAAACACACCCTTAATGGTGTAAGAGATAAAATCACATTATTTTGGCATGGCTTTGGTTTTGATTGCCACCATCATCCATATCCTTCATCATGATCCAGCTTTTACCCACAGTATCCGGGAAATAAATAAATAGTAGCGTATATTTTTGCTAGTTTACTTTATTCAACCAGGAATGTATTCTGTTTCTTTTTTATAAAAGAAAAACGAAAAGGAACACAACTTCACAAGAGCAAAAGAAAAACACCTTAAATATCTATAAAAGAAAAACGGTCAAACCTTAAAAAGTAAAATATTGAAAGTTAAAGGTGAAAAAAATATATAGTGTAATTAATATTTTTATTAAAACATCTCATTACTTAAAAGTACAATAATTTATTCACATTATACAACCAATTAAAACACTCCTTACTAAAAAATTGCAATAAAAATTTCACAATGTACAATTTAAACAAGCTACAACATAATCCAAAATATAAAATAATTAAACACAATAATTAATGTTATTTTTAAAACACTCTAAAATAAAAAGTACGGAGTACATGTTATTATACACATTATACAAATTAATAAAACACATAGAGCTTCATACAAGCTAACAAGTTTGTGGAAAACTAGAAGGGGGTCGAATAGTTTACCGATTAAAAACTTTATTTTGAAACTTATTGAAAGATCAATTGATATTGATCTTAGATATGTTTGTGAATAATAACCAATATGCAAGCAATATATATAAAGAGTAGATAGGAAATAAACAATCAAACCACGACAAGTTGTTTATAGTGGTTCGGTTTACAATGACTCTTTTTCCTTGCCCTACACCACTCCCCGAGTCTCACACTCGAGAGTTTAACTTCACTAGTCAACAAGCTCCTTTCACCGGCGGAGAAAGCTTTACACTTCGCTTACACACTATTTCCGACACTAAGCTAGATGTCGAGTTCTTTTCAAAGGTATAACCACTCCCACACACAATGTATTTTAAGGACTAAAATACTAACCACTCACACTCACAATTTTATGATGGTTTGGTACAACAATGATGTATGAACAAGACTAGATCATACAACAACAAAACAAACAAGACTTCCAACTATTCGTTGAAGCTTGAATATGTCTTGATCTTGTTTGCTACAAAAGAGGATCACTATAATGATATGAAACTGAGTTAGAATTGTTAGAGAGAAAGAATGAATATTATTATGCTAGAAAGGGATGAGAAAACAACTTGGTTTGGCTTGCTATTTATAGCCAAAATGATCAGCAGTCACCACGGACCACGGACCCACAAAAGGGTTCCGCCCGTGTACCATTTTGGTGCCGCGGGGGTCTGACACCAAGATCACCAAAATCTTACAAAAGTCAACCAAATCCATCCAAGATTGTGTAAGATATTAGAGTCCAAATCTACACAAAATATCTCGTGAAATCCTCTAAAGATTTCAATGATGCACCACATGATGTCATATGTTGTTTTCTATTTTTAGAAATATGTTAAATGTAAATACATATGTAATGTTTTATTTTTAAGAAACCAAAACATGTTTGAACTAAAAATGTTAATATACATTATGGTTTAGAGGCATATCAAAAATATGATTAATCAAAATGTAAATGCTTGAGTGATGAAGATATTATTTAATTAAAAAGCTTGTTTTAATATCCATTAAACTTGACAAGCTTTAAGCTTTATAAAAACTAAATTTACTTTTGTCGTTAACAAAACTTATGTTGGGAATAATTCATTACCACGGATAGTTGTGGTTTACACTGCTCGGATTAACACTAGCAGTGGAAACGTATTACCACTGCTGGTACATTATTACCACTGCTATTAGATTATGTTTAGTTTAACGCGTCTAGATAAGTATATAATAGATCTTGTGTATATTCTATAATGTTAGCTTTATACTTATCTTGTAAAGGACTCCTTGTTGTATAAAAGGAGGTCCTAGGTCATTGTCTTAGGTACTTGTCTAATTACCTACGTATTACTTACAAAGGCTTCAAGGTGTAACCCTAGTGATAAGCAAGATCACTCGTATTATTCATTAATAATATTGGAGCTTAAGTTTTGTGTTTAATCTGTGTTTATCTACAATACATCATACAATCCATCTTCTAAGTATTACTAAGTAAATTCTGCGTGCTTAATAATATTATACAAAATATCATTGACACAAGGTGTGTGTCTAGATCCATCAAGTGGTATCAGAGCGAAGGTTCTGATATTTTGTTTTAGAAGATCCAAGGAATAAGCTTAACCTACTCACTCAATTCAATGGAGATGGAAAATAACCAATCAAACTCTTCTTCTACTCCAAGACTTCCTAAGCTCAAACTTAATGAGTTTGAGATATGGAGGATACTGATTGAGCAATACTTCCTCATACAGGACTATGCTCTTTGGGAGATCATCCAAAATGGTGATTCTTTCAAGCCTGTGTCAAAGACTGAGAAGATTGGTGGTACAGATGTGGTGACAGTTTCTGTGCCTGAATCTACTGCTGAAAAGGCACTAAGGAAGAATGATCTTAAGGCTAGAAGTTTGTTGCTGATGACTCTTCCTAGAGACCAGATCATAGCATTCAGCAAATTCAAGACTGCTAAAGAACTGTTTGAAGAGATTTGCTCAGTGTTTGGTGGTAATGATGCTACAAAGAAGACACAAAAGACATTGTTGAAGCAAAGTTATGAAAACTTCTCGCTTCAAGCAATGACTCACTTGATAGCATCTTCACCAAGCTTCAGAAGATTGTTACACAACTGACTGTGTTTGGCATTGAGGTAGAAAAGGAAGACCTCAATTTGAAGTTTCTAAGAAGCTTGCCTTCAGAGTTTCAAACCAATGTTACTGTCTGGGAAAACAAATCAGACATAGAAACAATGAAGCTCAATGATCTTTGCCACTGCTGGTTCTAAAGTTTCCACTTGTAATGTAAATGTTACCACTGCAGGTTCAAAGAAGAAGGTTGCTAGTATTGGAGATCCTACCTTTTATGCTTTCATATCCACACAAGTTGATGGCTCTGTCTTAACTCATGAAGACATAGAGCAAATTGATGAAGATGACTTGGAGGAGATGGATATAAAATGGCAGATAGCTCTTCTTAGCATGAGGGCTAGGAAATTCTACAAGAAGACTGGCAAGCCTATTCACATCAATGGTGATGAAACTGCATGCTTTGATAAGAAGAAAGTGGAGTGCTTTAAGCTGCGACAAGTTTGGACATTTTGCTAGAGAATGCGAAGACCAAAGACCAAGGACAACAGTCTACATGGTACAAGCAAAGAAGGGACCAACTGTGGAAGAACCAAAGGCAATGTTTGCTATTGATGGTGTGAGCTATGATTGGAGTTTCATGGTCGATGATCTAGAAGAAGAACATTCGAGATCTTGCTCTTGTTTCTACTGAAGTTGCTCTCATGGCTTTCTCTGACTCTGAGGTACAAAACTTTGAAAGTTGTTCTAAAACATGTAGGGCTGCTAAAGAAGTTGAAAGGCTTAATGATTTATATTCTAATGAAAGACAAGAGTTGTATATTGCTAATTATACTGTGTCTAATCTTAGGAGAGCTATGGCAGTTTTAGAAAAGCAAATAGAGCACTATCAGGAAAATGAGTCAAAATATAATGATGATATGATTCTTCTTAGAAGAGAAATAGACCATACAAAAGCTGTGAATGAAGCATACCAAAAGGAGTTTGAAAAACTTCAAAAGAAAAATGAAAATGTCAATTTAACTTTAGACACATGTTATCATCAGTCTAAGTCAATTGATAAAATTTGGAATGCTCAAATACATAGTAAAGTGAAGTCGGTATGGGTTATAATCTGATTGCCTCCACCACTAAGAGGTGTTCCATCACCTCGGATATAGATTTAGCTCATACAGGGCTTAGAAGATTTTAAGGAACTTGAAAGAGAATATGGTCCTTTAAAGGACACAATGGTGAAAAGTGAGGAAGAGATTAAGCATGATAATGATGTTTTGAGAGTGCTAGTGACTCATCCGTTGTTGATGAGAATACTAAAAGAATGTAGAGGCTTCTATCCCAAAAGTTGTTAATCTTTATTCAGAGGAACCTAGGAAACCAATTAATAAACCTAGACCAACTGTAAGGTATCTTTGAGATGTATAGGAACAAGCCTCTGACTCCTAGGGGTAACCAGAGGAGTTGGAATCATGTTAAATCTCAACAACTAGGTAGTGATTTTGTAATGTACAATAAGGCATGCTATATCTGTGGTAGTTTTAATCATTTACATGCTTATTGTGACTATCATGTAGGAGAAGGATTTCCATGGGAATAAAAGGGTGGAGAATAACGGTTTCAACATAATGTATACCCTAATTCACATTGCAAAATGGTCCCAAGAGCGATTCAACTAAGAAGTGGCCTCAAAACTTTGCCACCGCAAAACTGTAACACTGCTCACCCTAAGTCACCGTTAAAAGTGCAAAGTCCAAAACAACTTTTGCAAAATCTGCACAAACAGGAAAGGAACTTTTCAAGCTAAAAGGGTTAATTATAACCAACAGTGGGTGCCTAAAGAAACCGCCAGCTTCCACCGCTCATTCAAAAGTTACCACCGCAAGGGTTGTAAACAAGAAAAGGGGACATGGGCAATCTTTGTGAAGGCCTCAAAGACGTTGGGAATGGAAACCTAAAGGAAATACCTCTACAACCAATCCCAATGGTGTATCAATGACCTTTGATAGATTTAACTATATTGATACACGAGGCAAATCCAAGTCAATCATGGCTTGGGTCCCCAAAAGAAACTAACTCTTTACTCTTATGTGCAGGAACATCCAAGGACAAAAAGATCAGATCAAGGATTTATAGATAGTGGGTGTTCAAGGCACATGACTGGCAACAAGTCCTATCTTTCTGATTTTGAGCATTATAATGGATAGTATGTCAGTTTTGGTAATGAAGTTAATGGAACAACATGTATGATGCAAGAACTCAAATGATAAAGGAAAACATGGATCATTATTATTATTTCACAAAACTGCACACAGAGTGCAGTAGATACATCCATGGAATACTAATTACATGCATCATTACATCAACTGAAAACCAACTACCACCTACCTACCCCTGTCACAAGCTTCATAACCCACTCCCAACCTAACCACCATCTATCATCTATGGTTTCTTTGGGAAGCCCCACTTTGGCATCACCTTAGGAGCTCCACGCATGTCAATCCACTCATACACTCTAGGGCATGCTAACCCCCTCACCACTTCTCTGACTGGTGGAGAGGATGATGAAGGACCAGCTGGTGGTGGTGCTGCTCTCAAGGTTCTTGCACGTGGTGCTTGAAGCTCTTCATTAGGGAGTATTGCAGCAAGGGGAGGTACACTCAAGGCTCTAGTGGAAGTCTCATCATCTGTGTCCTCATAGGGAGAAATATAAGAACTTATTGAACTATCTCCCTTGGTCAAAGCATCTTGAGGTACTGGTTGCAGATTTGATGGACCAACAAATGATGGGGAGATACTCATGGACTTATGAGATCTCTTCCTGGATGACACTTCTTCAAACTCTTCTTTCTACTCGCTTGGGTTGTTCAACACAAAGTCATCCCATGCAATGTCGAAAATGAACTGTCTGAGGAAAGATTGATTGGATTGGATCGGCTCATGGTGATCTTTTGAAATCTCTTAAGAGAAAAGTGTTGGTGTTATAGAAGGTTATGGGTGCTTGGTTCTTTAATACAAGTTTAAGTTGGATTCTGTACGTTAATGAGGGGAAGGTGTAAGTAGTTGAGAAGTAAATGGAGTCATGTGGCCTTGGAAAGTGTATCAGTGTCTATGAGTTGACTTAATTGAGTATAGCCACTGCTATGTTCATTCCTTTATATACACTAACCATTGTCAAACCTCAACAGTGATTCCGTGTTTGGTTTATGTTTGTGATTTGCAGATTTGAAGGATTCTTTGTTTACATTGAATGGTTACTCTTTGGTGTTTGACTTTCTAGTTGTCCACTAATGATTATGCATAAATTATTTTTAACAGTGGGAACTATATTGCAACCAATGGTAACAAGCTTGCTTTTACAGTGGAAAAAGGAAAACAAAGGAACTTCATTTCATTAATAAAACATGATTCATTACAACCAAAGTGAAAGTACTTCTAATCATCAAAACACAAAAGACTGCAACCTAGCACATCCTACACCTAACTTCAGCTACTCAATTGGCTTCTTGCCTTTGCCCACATAGTCATGCTTGTTTTTCTGTGTCCTCTTCCTTTTTTTCTTCTTGAGAGTGCTAGTGACTCATCTGTTGTTGATGAGAATACTAAAAAGAATGTAGAGGCTTCTATCCCAAAAGTTGTTAATACTGTTACAGAGGAACCTAGGAAACCAATTAATAAACCTAGACCAACTGTAAGGTATGCTGAGATGTATAGGAACAAGCCTACAGCTCCTAGGGGTAACCAGAGGAGTTGGAATCATGTTAAATCTCAACAACTAGGTAGTGATTTTGTAATGTACAATAAGGCATGCTATATCTGTGGTAGTTTTAATCATTTACATGCTTATTGTGACTATCATGTAGGGAGAAGGGATTTCCATGGGAATAAAAGGGTGGAGACTAACTGGTTTCAACATAATGTATACCCTAATTCACATTGCAAAATGGTCCCAAGAGCAGTTCAACTAAGAAGTGGCCTCAAAACTTTTGCCACTGCAAAAACTGTTAACACTGCTCACCCTAAGTCACCTGTTAAAAGTGCAAAGTCCAAAACAACTTTTGCAAAATCTGCACAAACAGGGAAAGGAACTTTTCAAGCTAAAAGGGTTAATTATAACCAACAGTGGGTGCCTAAAAGAAACCAGCAGCTTCCACCGCTCATTCAAAAGTTACCACCGCAAGGGTTGTAAACAAGAAAAGGGGGACATGGGCAATCTTTGTGAAGGCCTCAAAGACGTTGGGAATGGAAACCTAAAGGAAATACCTCTACAACCAATCCCAATGGTGTATCAATGACCTTTGATAGATTTAACTATATTGATACACGAGGCAGATCCAAGTCAATCATGGCTTGGGTCCCCAAAAGAAACTAACTCTTTACTCTTATGTGCAGGAACATCCAAGGACAAAAAGATCAGATCAAGGATTTATAGATAGTGGGTGTTCAAGGCACATGACTGGCAACAAGTCCTATCTTTCTGATTTTGAGCATTATAATGGATAGTATGTCAGTTTTGGTAATGAAGTTAATGGAACAACATGTATGATGCAAGAACTCAAATGATAAAGGAAAACATGGATCATTATTATTATTTCACAAAGCGCACACGAGTGCGAGATACATCCATGGAATCGATTACACATGCATCATTACATCAATCGAAACCAACTACCACCTACCTACCTCACACAAGCTTCATAACCCATTCCCAACCTAACCACCATCTATCATCTATGGTTTCTTTGGGAAGCCCCACTTTGGCATCACCTTAGAGCTCCACGCATGTCAATCCACTCATACACTCTAGGGCATGCTAACCCCTCACCACTTCTCTGACTGGTGGAGAGGATGATGAAGGACCAGCTGGTGGTGGTGCTGCTCTCAAGGTTCTTGCACGTGGTGCTTGAAGCTCTTCATTAGGGAGTATTGCAGCAAGGGGAGGTACACTCAAGGCTCTAGTGGAAGTCTCATCATCTGTGTCATCATAGGGAGAAATATAAGAACTTATTGAACTATCTCCCTTGGTCAAAGCATCTTGAGGTACTGGTTGCAGATTTGATGGACCAGCAAATGATGGGGAGATACTCATGGACTTATGAGATCTCTTCCTGGATGACACTTCTTCAAACTCTTCTTTCTCTACTCTGCTTGGGTTGTTCAACACAAAGTCATCCCATGCACTGTCAGAAAATGAACTGTCTGAGGAAAGATTGATTGGATTGGATCGGCTCATGGTGATCTTTTGAAATCTCTTAAGAGAAAAGTGTTGGTGTTATAGAAGGTTATGGGTGCTTGGTTCTTTAATACAAGTTTAAGTTGGATTCTGTATGTTAATGAGGGGAAGGTGTAAGTAGTTGAGAAGTAAATGGAGTCCTGTGGCCTTGGAAAGTCTATCAGTGTCTATGAGTTGACTTAATTGAGTATAGCCACTGCTATGTTCATTCCTTTATATACACTAACCATTGTCAAACCTCAACAGTGATTCCAGTGTTTGGTTTATGTTTGTGATTTGCAGATTTGAAGGATTCTTTGTTTACATTGAATGGTTACTCTTTGGTGTTTGACTTTCTAGTTGTCCACTAATGATTATGCATAAATTATTTTTAACAGTGGGAACTATATTGCAACCAATGGTAACAAGCTTGCTTTTACAGTGGAAAAAGGAAAACAAAGGAACTTCATTTCATTAATAAAACATGATTCATTACAACCAAAGTGAAAGTACTTCTAATCATCAAAACACAAAAGACTGCAACCTAGCACATCCTACACCTAACTTCAGCTACTCCATTGGCTTCTTGCCTTTGCCCACATAGTCATGCTTGTTTTTCTGTGTCCTCTTCCTTTTGTTCTCAAAGGTGGATTGCATTCTTGGACATGGAAGACCAAGAACTTGTGGAGGAGGCTTTGGTAGCATTGCAGACTTTGTTGGGATGGATATCTGCTTCATATTGGAGATAGCTGTTTCCAGTGCTATTGAAAGAGCTTTTGGCAAATCTTTGGCCATGGAATAGGTTTCATCATTCTCCTCATCATCATCTGATGAGCTGGAATAGAACTCAAGAGATTTTGCAGGTTTAGCTACAGGCACACGCTTAGCAGTTTCTTTGGTATACTTTTTGGAAGAAGTGCCAGCCCCTGGTGGAAAGTATCCAAACCATCCTGATGCCTCTGAGGAAGTCTCTGACTCGATTACATATTCTTCTTCTGAATCAGACGAGATGTCGATGGTGTTGGAAGGATTGCTCATGATTATTTTTAGGGATATTGTATTTGATTGTGCTTTGATGAAGATTACAAAAAGCCAAGCCTCCTTATATAGACAAAGTCGGTTGAAAGGGTTAATTAATGAGTATATTTACTTTTTCCTATTTTGGTAGGTTAAGGAGTAAATATAGATATTATCGGGTTGACTTTGGAAGATATTTTACTTGGGTAATGGTTTGGTTAAAGATAACTTTGGTTAATAACAAGTTGGTTATTCCTATCTCTTACAGATACATAACCAAGCTTTGATGGGAGTTGATCTTAAAAGGTGTATATCTGAGATACACAACAAATGGTTATTGATTCACCATGTCTTATCCACATAAGAATCAACTAGTCCGAGCAAACGCCATCGGTAAAGACTTGACAAATCCGTTTATGCTTGATAGTTTACCAAAACTATATGGTTATCAACTCACCATATTCTTTATGATTAAGAGTTGGCTAGTCCATAGCAAACGGCTCATGGTAAAGACATATCAAATCCGTTGATAGCTGGTAGTTTGCTAAAACTATGATAAAGCGATCTGTTATCACATGATTTTATTTACCAACGCTCTTTGAATTTTTGTGAAAAATTACCACCGCTAGTTCACAGTTTCCACTGACAGTGTTATTTTACCACTGTTGTTCTAGCCGTTACAATTGATTGTGTCAATAACTTATTTTTTACTAGCCGTTGAAAGTAACCACTGATCTCCATATATATAGGGTTAAAATTTTAAGGAAATTATCTTCTTTCCATATTGTGATAAATACTTTCTAAAGATAATTTTCTTGCGCAATAATTCTAAAACCCTATATATCTTTTTCTCTCAATTGGCTAGTTATTCTTTCAAATCTTACTGACATAATATCGTTTTTCATCAAAAGTTTCTATGGCACCTTTAAACTTTGCAGATGAGCACAACCTAGTGGCCTACCTACAAAAGTCTAACGAGAAGAGTGGCCCTGTTTTTCATCAGATTGTGGACTTTTTTCATACCACACATATAAGGTATGCTTTGCTTTTAAAACCCACAATCTATATCTCTCAAATCAAGCAGCTTTGGACTTCGCTAAGTCCATAACACTTGAGATTGGAGATACATGAAACGATGGATGCTCTAAGCGCCACCGTGGATGGGGTAACTATTGATGTTACTTGAGGCATCCTTGAGGAGAGTACTCCAATTGGGTGATCTCAATGGTCTCATCACATTACATATGCCCGAAATTCATGATACTTTATCATCCATGGGTATGATACCACCGACAAAAGGCTACTTTAAAAAGAGTGGTTTTGTCCCCAATGGAGATTTTTGATTCATACTGTTGCATTGTCTCACCAAAGAAAACATCTTATGAGCAATTTAGTTCAACCATGGCTTATCCTTTGGTTTGTCTAGTCACCGATAAGATTTTTAATTGGTCAAATTATATTTTTACAAGTATGAAAGGCAATGTACAGAGTAAAACAAAAAATTTAATGTATCCAAGGTTTGTGCAGCAGTGCTAAATGAGTTTCAACTGCAACCCCATACTAATGTTTATAAAATCAGTTGCCTAAAGCCTAAAGTTTTTCAAAATTTGAACAAATATGGCAATATGATTTTTACACCTCTCCTTCCCCAAATGCTTGCTAAGATTACAACTGAACAGAACACACCCATGATTAATGTTCCAAACATTAATTATACTCCACCAGTTTCAAACACCTATGAGAGAAGGTCTAAACAGCCAACTCCTCTCATGACAACACAACAAGTTTCTGAACCTTTTGGTCTAGGAACAAGCAGTGGTGGTTCTAGACTTCAAGCTTGTCCAACTAGGGAGGAATCGAGCCTTTGCCCCATGATTCACCTCTCCCAACAGTAACACACTTGGAAGTGATGAGGCGATGGGCAACAATTGGAATTGATGGTTTTGTGTATAAAGTTAACCAAGCAGGTTGAATCTCTACAGAAGGATTTGGCACATGTCAAGAAGCAGCATGCCAAGGATGTTAAACACTTAAAACAAGAGATTCAGACCTTAAAGGAAGAGTTGCATGGGTTGAAAAAGCACAAGAAGACTGCAAAGTTGGTGATTTCATCTTCATCCTCACCTACTGATGGTGATTCAGCTGGTTTTGATAAAGATTTGGGAAATTCTCCCAAACAGGGGAGGAAACTCAGGGGAGGAAAATTGATTTTGAAGATGAAGGAGATACTAGTAAAGGAGCAAAGGAAGCTAATACTCAAGAAGAGCAACTTGATGATCAAGACATTTTCAGATCGCAACCGATTTTACCATCGATTTCATTTCCACCGCAGAGCCAAATATTGCCACCGCAAGTGAAGAATTTAGTAAATCAAGAAAGACAAAGGTAAAGCGGTTATGGAAAGTGAAGAGCAAACCGGAAGAAAGATCTCAAAGAAAGAACAAGCTCAGATTGCTCTTGATAGAGAAATTGCTAAGATAATTCTTGAAGAACAAGTTCTTTGAAAGAAGAAGCTTGAAGAAATGGAAGTTGCAAGCTTTTGGAGACTAAAAGATTGGATAGAATGGAAGAAGATCCACTTTCCACTATTCAACCTACAATTCTTAGAGAAGACTCCGAGTTTAGCTATGTTCCTCTTGAAGAAGATATTGAGTTCTTGATTGCTTATAATCAAATAATCAAGAAAAGGCAATTGACCTAGTAGTCGATGCATCCTTAATCGAAGAACAAAGAACCGCCATTGAAGGATTTCATTCAAATGAAGAACAATCAAGCACTTGAAGATGTGATCAATTCAGTCAAAAAGGGTCAAAAGAAATCAAGACAACCTACCAAGGCACAAATTCTTTCATATATGAAGACTTATTATTGTCATGTTGGTGGTTGGAAGAAGCATCAATTCAAAGGAATGCCTGATGATCAAGTAGAAAAGGCTTACTACAGAGCTAAAAAACAAGATAAAGCTTTTATTCCAATGGGCTCTGAAGAAGAAGCAAGAAGGATTCCTAAATTGAAGAAAAAGGCCAAAGAAAGTGATTCTCATACTGTTAAGAAGACTAAGGTTGTTGAAGAACAAGAAATTCCTACTGAGAAATTCACCAAGAACAATGACGGAATGATTGTGATTGAAGAAGAAGATTTTATCCGTAACCACCGCAAGTTCGACATCCTATCATTGATTGGGAAGTTTACACTGCTAGCAATTTTGCTCTAACATGGAAGATCACAAGGCTAGGTGGTGAAACTTCATCATTCATTCAATTTGAAGATCTTATAAAAGTTTTTGACAGAGATGACCTTGATACACTATGGAGGTTAGTTCAAGAGAGGTTTAATGCTCAAGATCTCAAAGATACAAAGAAGATGCAGTTATGGATTAATCTTAGAAGGCTCTATGAACCAAATGTTGATGATGATTTCTGAAAATTCTCATGCATATGTCCTGGTACTAAATGGTTTTACTATGATTCATGTGAAGTTCATCATGTCTCTACACCAAATGGAGAAGATGCATTCATGCTTGCTGAGAAAGAATATCCACTCAGAGCTGGAACTCTCACTGTGATGTTATGTACAAGAATAAGAGTTCATGAAGACAATGAGAAGGTCAGAGCATTGTTACATAGGCTTCAAGATCAATGTTCCAGAGCCATACAGAAGTTAAGGAAGAAGTGAAGTGTGTGGAAAACTAGAAGGGGGGGGGGTTGAATAGTTTTTCCGATTTTAAGTTAGTTTCAAAACTTTTAGATTCGTTAATATGTGAGATCTTGTGGATGTAGAAAGTATAGATCTAATGATAAAGCAAGTAAATAAAGTAAAGCGAAGGAAAGAAAAGACACAACCGATGTATAGTGGTTCGGCTACAAGGACACCTTCCTTGCCCTACTCCACTCCCAGAGTCACCTACTCGAGAGTTCAAGCACTATGTCAACAAACTCCTTCACTTGGCGGAGAAGCCTTCACAACGTTGCTTACACTTTTCGGTGCAAAGCTAAATACCGAGTCCGTAGCACGGTGGACCAAACCAACACGACTATTACACAACAAATATGTGAAATATCAAATACAAGATCTTCGCTATGAAAATCTTGCGAGTGATAAATCAATCAAGGACCCTTGCTTGGATGACTTGTAGAATGCTCGTGATCTCGCCTTAGAAGGACCTATATGAGGATCACAAATAGAAAGAAAGAAGAACAACTCTATAGATCAAGTGATCTATATGTTAGAAGAGAATGAGAGTGTATGAGAGATTTAGTAAGAAGAGGGGTGAGTTAGAATGAAGAAATGACTCTCTATTTATAGGCAAAATTCTTCACTGTTCCCCGGATCCCACGGATCCTTTCCACAAGGGATCCGGCTAGCACAAAGCTAGGGATCCGTGGAACGCTCCTCTTTGCCCATGGGTTTTTTGGTTATGGGTCATGGGTTATGGGTTGGTCCATGGGTTATCTTTAGATTCAATGTATCTAAGTATACATTGTATCTAGTCTTCTTGGTATGGGTTAAGATCCATGGGTTATGGTCCATGGGTTATGGTTTTACCCATCCTAATAAACTATTACAACAAATGCTTAATTACTACATTTTGTATTTAAATGGCTATATGTTAATGCTTTACAAAAGTAACATGTATCCTTATAATTGTACTTAAGATAACATTATATTTGTTATCAACAAAACACAAAAGATCGCAAAATATTAATAAACGTTTTTACGCTTATTTGTATTAACAATCTCCCCTTTTGTTGATGACAAAACATAATGTTATGATGAGTAAAACTTAAGAATAGATGTATGTTTTGAAAGCTCATAAGTTTTACTTCTTCTCCCTTTTGTCGAAACAAAAGTTAACCCTGGAAGAAATAAACAAACTTAACTCCCCTCGACGGTAGCTCCCCCTTGTTTGGGGCGTCAAGTGAAGAAAAATAAAAATCCTACAAAAAGAAAGGTTAGTAACATGCTTATATAATCTTGTGATTGACGAGAATCAAGATTGGGAGCCAAGGTATGTAAACAAGGCCTTGTAATAAAACAACAAATTGTAGTGGTATTTATGCCACTTACAAGCATGTAAAAATAAGAACAAGACTTGTTCTTTAAAAAAGACTTTAAAAGAAAAATACTAAAAATAGAAAATAGTAGTAGTGATTCCTTCCATGCTTGCATAAGGTTATGGATGGAGGTTTTGATGAGTGATGGTATTGATGCGATCAAGGATGAGGTTGAGTATGAAGCGCATTTCTTCCCTAACTTCTATTGCGATGTCCCTAGTGGATTGGCAATGTTCACAATGTAAATGATGTGGGTAATGAGTGCGGAAGTTTTCCGGGTTGTTTTGATTTGAGTTATGCGGAAGTTGTGGTGGAAAAATAGGAAAATATGGATCAACATCCGGAATGTTTGTAAGTGGTGGTGGAAAAGAACCTAGGTGTTCTTGTAATGTGATGGGAGCTAATGGTGGTGATGTTTCAAGATCTTGAAAAGTAGTATTTGGAGATGTGGGGGGTGTTGAAAAGACTATTTCTTTTTCTTTAGGTTGGTTAGATCTTGTTGGAGTCTTAAGGAGTTCCAAAAGAGTGACTTTAGGTGGTGATGAAGTTGGTGTACTTGTTGGTGATGAGGGAGGTGCTATAATGGAAGCATCTTGTGGTGAGTTATTGGTTAAGGATGAACCATTTGAGATTTGTTTTGCTAAACAGCAAGATCGGATACTAATCCGTGCGGATATCCTAGAGTTTGATTGTGGTATTTTGGATGGTGGAAGTACAAGGTTTGGATATCATGATTGTTTGTACTAGATGATTCTCCTAAAGGGTTTTTGGATGACATGATGTAGTGTGTTTGTGAGGAGGAGATGGAGTATGCAAGCATTTTGGGAGTTCTATATATAGAAAAACAAAGCATTGTAATGAATGCTTGACCCAAAATGTGGATTAAAATCTAGTGATTAGATATGAATTCAAGGCATGTGATCATGAGAACACAAGAATTAAAGAGCATACTCCCAAAAAAATGTGGATTTTTCATCCAAAGTGAAAAAGTAGAAGTTGAAAACAGCTTCTGTTTCACGGATCCCACGGATCCTTCCCTTGAGGGATCCGTCCAGCATGAAGGCTAGGATCCGTGGGTCTGGTGATTCAGGCAGCACAAAATTTTCGTTTTGGAAATATTTTTGCCTAGTGTGTGCCTATATGCAAACTATTTGGAGTTGCGGTTATCTCGACTCCTACAAAGAAATAGAAAATAAACTAGAAGTATAAAGAGTATCCTATTGAGATAACCCGAAAACACATATTTAGTACATAAGTACGTCATTTAGTGTTATCAATGCTCCTAATTCATTGTTGCTTAAATGAATGTACCCGAAAACACATATTAGTTATGTGTCCCCTTTAGCATTCAAAAGACATGAGATGCAATGAAAATGGGTTTTTACTTTGTATTAATAATGAAAAAGCGATTTGTCCTAGACGTGAGAAATTGCTTTTGTGAAATTGATACGGGAATGTATCATCCTTTTTGGAAAACATTTTGAAGGGAGGTTTTCTTTGAAAATGTATATGTAAAAAAAATAAGAAAGCTATAAGTTGAAAACTTATCTCGGGTTTTGAAAATTCCCGTATTGTTTGTGAGTTGTGCGTGAAATAGAGATCCTAGACTCAGAAAGAAGAAGGCTAGTGTTTACATACCTTGTAGAGTCAAATAAGTTACGACGTTTGTTCCATTAGACCAAGACCAAGACGAAGTAAGTTGAATTGTTCCCGCTTCAACGGTTTGGTGAGGACGTCGGCTATGTTGTCTTCGGAAGCTACCTTCTCAATAGAGATGTTCCCCTTTTGAACATTGTCTCTTAAGAAGTGATGACGAATCTCTATATGTTTTGTGCGAGAATGCAATACCGGATTCTTGCTTAAGTCGATGGCACCTTTGTTGTCACATAGGATGGCTATATCGCTTAGATGGATTTCGTAGTCGACTAAAGCTTGTTTCATCCATAGTGCTTGTTGGCATGCTTTACCGGCGGAGACGTACTCGGCTTCGGTTGTTGAAATTGCTAGTGCCGTTTGTTTCTTAGAAAACCAAGATGTTAAACAACATCCCATGAAAGTACATACCCCACTTGTACTTTTTCTATCAACGTAATCACATGCATGGTCAGAATCTGCATATACAATTGTTTCTACTCCCGTGCCCTTAGGATACCATAATCCTAATTGTGTTGTACCCTTAATGTATCTAAATATCCTTTTTACGGCTTCTAGGTGTGATGTTTTAGGGTCTTCTTGAAACCTAGCACATAAGCAAACACTAAACATGATATCCGACCTACTTGCCGTGAGGTAGAGAAGACTACCTATCATGCCACGATATTTAGTATTATCTAAGGATTCGCCGTCTTCATATTTTGTGAGTTTGGTGTCGGATGACATTGGTGTCCTAATTGGTTTCGACTCTTCTAGACCAAATTTCTTTAACATCTCCTTTATGTATTTAGATTGATTAAAGAAGATACCATCTTCTACTTGTTTAATTTGTAGACCAAGAAAGAAACTAAGTTCTCCCATCATACTCATCTCGAACTCGTCATGCATGATTTTAGAGAAATCATCACACATGTCTTGACAAGTGGATCCGAATATAATATCATCTACATATATTTGCACTATGATTATATGTGACTCTCTTTTCTTAGTAAAAAGTGTGTTGTCAACTAACCCCATGGTATCGTTGTGTTTAATTAAAAAGGACTTGAGTCTATCATACCAAGATTTTGGAGCTTGTTTAAGACCATAAAGGGCTTTCTTTAATTTATACACATGTTTGGGTTTTTCAAAATCGATGAAGCCCGGAGGTTGAGCTACATATACTTCTTCATTAATTAAACCATTTAGAAAAGCGATTTTGACATCCATTTGATAAAGCTTTAGATCATTAGCACAAGCATACGCAAGAATTATTCTTATAGACTCTAATCTAGCCACGGGGGCATAGGTCTCATCAAAGTCTATTCCTTCTTGTTGGTTATACCTTTGAGCAACGAGTCTAGCCTTGTTCCTAGACACTATTCCGTTTGCATCTAAATTGTTTTTATACACCCATTTTGTTCCTATTATGGTTTGATTACTAGGTGGAGGGACAAGCATCCAAACATCATTAGAAACGAATTGATTTAGTTCTTCTTGCATAGCCATTACCCAACTTTCATCTTTTATGGCTTCTTGTGTATTTTTAGGTTCTATGTTTGAAACGAAACAAAACAAGTTACTTTGGTTTTGAACTTGAGACCTTAATGTTCGTTCGTTTAGTTTTCCTATGACTTTATCTACGGGGTGATCTTTGGACTCTTTAATGTTTATGATTTCATTATTTAAAGGTTCTTCTTCTTCATTAATCCTTTTCTTTATTACTATAGCTTCACTTTCTATGATCTCGTCATCGACAAGAGGTGGAGAGGGTTTGGGTGGACTTTCATCAAAATTTATGTTTAATGACTCTTCTACCTTCATTGTTTCTTTGTTTAATATGACGTAAGCTTTGCTATTTGGCGAGTAACCTAGAAAGATACCTTCGGTTGATTTAGGATCAAATTTTGTAAGGTAATCTTTAGTGTTAAGAATAAAACATTTGCTTCCAAAGACTCTAAAGTGATTTAACGTAGGCTTTTTGCCTCGGAGTAACTCATATGGAGTTTTACCTAAGATTGGTCTAATTAAGACTCGATTGAGTATGTACGTTGAAGTATCAACGGCATTACACCAAAACTTTTGAGGTATGGATTGTTCATTAAGCATGGTTCGACTCATTTCTTGTAAGGTTCTATTCTTTCTTTCTACTACCCCATTCGATTGTGGAGTGCGTGGAGCCGAGAAGTTGTGAGTAATACCATTAGCGTTACAAAAAGCTCCGAATTGCACTTCATTATCGAATTCCCTACCATGATCCGTCCTAATAGACACTATGGGACTTCCTAGTTGTCTTTGGATCTTTTTGCTTAATATTTCAAAATAGTTAAAGGTTTCCGTTTTGTTCTTTAAAATTTTTGTCCATGTATACCTAGAGTAGTCATCCACTATGACCAAAGTGTAGTAGTTGCCTCCATAACTTTGGATAGCGGATGGACCAAATAAATCCATATGTAGTAATTCAAGACACCTAGTTGTAGACACCATGTTTTTAGCTTTATGACTAGAATGAGCTTGTTTTCCTACATTACAAGCATCACAAAAATGATGTTCATATTTTAACTTAGGTAGATCTCTTACTAGATCTTTGGATGACAACGATTGAAGAAGTCGCATGTTGGCGTGACCCAATCTTCGATGCCATAAGGTCGAAGTATCATCCATAGAGGTAAGACATAGTTTGTCTTTAGGTTCATTACCAATTTTAATGACATAGACTCCATGTTTCCTAATTCCTCTTCCTATGTTTATGCCATTTTAAGTATCTTACTACGGTTTCGATAAAAGTACATTGCACTTTTATCACATATTTGTCCTATACTTAAGAGGTTAAAGTTTAGGTTTTCTCGTGACATGCATCGTTAATGGTTAGAGATTTGTTAGAAATCGTACCTTTACCGATGATTCTACTTTTGCTATTTCCAAACACCACATTACCTCCATTAACGGATTCATATGTGGAGAATAGATCCTATTGCGGTCATGTGCCTCGTGCACCGCTATCCTTGACCCATTCATCGGGGTCTAGGTCGACCTTTAAGCACACCTAAAACAATAATAAACTCAAAAGTTTGGTCCCCATTTGTTCATGGGTCCATTAGTGTTAAACATTCCATTCATGTTAGACATGTATGGATAAGGTGAGTATGCATTCCATGGAGCAAAGTTTTGAAAGGGAAAACCATTTTGCATATTTGGGTTCCATCCCATTTGATGATTACTTTTTGGGTAAACATTATTAGGTCTCCTAAATGAGTTATGTTTTGAAAAGGATGGACCATTGTTTCTTGCAAAAGTAGGATTATATTTTGGAGGTGGTTGTCTAGTGGTGACGTGAGTTGGTTTCTTCCTATTAACAATAACAAAATCAGTTCTAGATGAAGAAGCTACGTTATTACCACTGTTTGCTACAGACAGATCCATGGATCCTGGTCAGACACTAGCGGTTCCCTTTTAAGGGATCCAGGGATCCGCCACAATAGTGGTGGTTTTTCAAGTGCCTTAACAAATTTTGTTTCTTTATTTTCACTAGTTGATGGATCAAGTTGTTGAATACCTAATCCTTTTTGGTTGTTACCGGTTTTAATACTATCTAATATTGTATCTAAAGTGTTTGGACTCATTCTAGCAATTTTAGAATCTAGATTATCAACTAGTGTTTGAAGTTGAATGCAAAGTTCACATTCACCACTTGCTATTTTACCATTTTCTAAACGTTTTAGTTTTGCTTTTAATTCTATGACTTCTTTATCTAAACGTTGGTTTTGACTCTTTAAAAGCTTATTTTTGTTAATTAGTTTTAAGCTAATATTGCATAGTTTATCATATTCGTTATGCAATGAGTCGTCATCAAGTGATGAGCTACTATAGTATTCGTGACATACCTCGTCATTTGCCATGAGACAAATTTCTTCGTCTTCCTCGTCGCTCATTCCCCACGTTCCGCTCACGAACGCCTTTTGATCATCCCTTTTGGGACACTTACTAATAAAGTGGTTTGGGTCCCCACATTTAAAGCAAGTACGATCATCCTTTGGCTTCTCGTCTTCTTTGCTTTTCCGAAAGCCTTTCTTATCGTCATACGGTTGTTTGACGTATCTACCCTTTCTTCTAAAGAACTTTTTAAAGTCCCTTACCGCCATAGCGTACTCCTCATCATCACTATTTGAAGAGGAGTTCTCTTCATCGCTTGAAGCCTTTTTGGCTTTAAGGGCAAGAGATTTGTGTTTCTCTTTCACCTTTGAGGCTTCGGAGTCTTTAGCAAGAACAAGCTCGTAGACTTTTAGGTTGCCTATGAGTTCATCGAGGGTGAGGGTTGTCAAGTCTTTTGACTCTTCGATCGCCGTCACCTTGGATCTCCACTTCGATGGAAGTGCCCTTAGATATCTCCTAACATGGTTACGGCAAGAAAAAGATTCATCAAGTGCTTGTAAAGATGTAATAATAGTATTAAAGTTAGCAAATGAATGATCTATAGTTTCCTCATCCGATATTGAAAATTGTTCATATTGTTGAACAAATAAATCAATTTTATTATTTTTAACTTGTTCGTTGCCTTGATGAGTTACAACTAAAGAATTTCAAATTTCTTTAGAGGTTTTGAGCAAAGAAATTCTTTCTAATTCCTTTTTCGGTAAAGCATTATATAAAACCATTTTTGCTTCACTATTTTTAGAAAGTTTTTTCTTTAAATCATCACCTAGTTTATCATAAGGTATGTTAACTACATTTCCTTTATCAACTTTTGAGGTAGCCTCAAAATCTCCTTCAACAATAGTGTACCAAAGATCAATATCTTTAGATTTCACATATGTTTCGAATCTATTTTTCCAATATATAAAACAATTAGTTTCAAGTAGTGGTGGTCGTTGCATAGATTGCCCTTCCTTATAATTTTCAGAACCCATAGTGATCGAAAAGTTTTTAAAATACAAATTTATTTTAAAACTTTTATAAACTTAGCTCTTGATGCCAATTGTGGAAAACTAGAAGGGGGGGGGGTTGAATAGTTTTGCCGATTTTAAGTTAGTTTCAAAAACTTTTAGATTCGTTAATATGTGAGATCTTGTGGATGTAGAGAAAGTATAGATCTAATGATAAAGCAAGTAAATAAAGTAAAGCAAAGGGAAAGAAAAGACAAAACCGATGTATAGTGGTTCGGCTACAAGGACACCTTCCTTGCCCTATTCCACTCCCCGAGTCACCTACTCGAGAGTTCAAGCACTATGTCAACAAACTCCTTCACTTGACGGAGAAGCCTTCACAACGTTGCTTACACTTTTTCCGGTACAAAGCTAAATACCGAGTCCGTAGCACGGTGGACCAAACCAACACGACTATTACACAACAAATATGTGAAATATCAAATACAAGATCTTCGCTACAGAAATCTTGCGGAGTGACAAATCTATCAAGGACCCCTTGCTTGGATGACTTGTAGAATGCTCGTGATCTCACCTTAGAGAAGGACCTATATGAGGATCACAAATAGAAAGAAAGAAGAACAACTCTCTAGATCAAGTGATCTATATGTTAGAAGAGAATGAGAGTGTATGAGAGATTTAGTAAGAAGAGGGGTGAGTTAGAATGAAGAAATGGCTCTCTATTTATAGGCAAACTTCTTCACTGTTCCCCGGATCCCACGGATCCTTTCCATAAGGGATCCGGCTAGTACAAAGCTAGGGATCCGTGGAATACTCCTCTTTGCCCATGGGTTTTTTGGTTATGGGTCATGGGTTATGGGTTGGTCCATGGGTTATCTTTAGATTCAATGTATCTAAGTATACATTGTATCTAGTCTTCTTGGGTATGGGTTAAGATCCATGGGTTATGGTCCATGGGTTATGGTTTTTACCCATCCTAATAAACTATTACAACAAATGCTTAATTACTACATTTTTGTATTTAAATGGCTATGTGTAAATGCTTTACAAAAGTAACATGTATCCTTATAATTGTACTTAAGATAACATTATATTTGTTATCAACAAAACACAAAGAGATCGCAAAATATTAATAAACGTTTTTACAGTTTATTTGTATTAACAAAGTGTTTGGTTGAATTCCCCAAATCCTTGAAGATAATGAAGACTGAAGAAACTTATTGATTTGTAGAGAAATCATAAGTTTAGGGGAGGATTGTTGGGAATAATTCATTACCACGGATAGTTGTGGTTTACACTGCTCGGATTAACACTAGCAGTGGAAACATATTACCACTGCTGGTACATTATTACCACTGCTATTAGATTATGTTTAGTTTAACGCGTCTAGATAAGTATAGAATAGATCTTGTGTATATTCTATAATGTTTGCTTTATACTTATCTTGTAAAGGACTCCTTGTTGTATAAAAGGAGGTCCTAGGTCATTGTCTTAGGTACTTGTCTAATTACCTACGTATTACTTACAAAGGCTTCAAGGTGTAACCCTAGTGATAAGCAAGATCACTCGTATTATTCATTAATAATATTGGAGCTTAAGTTTTGTGTTTAATCTGTGTTTATCTACAGTACATCATACAATCCATCTTCTAAGTATTACTAAGTAAATTCCGCGTGCTTAATAATATTATACAAAATATCATTGACACAAGGTGTGTGTCTAGATCCATCAACTTAGGTATAGATCATGAAATATAAATAACGTTTAATGACGATATTTGTATTAACAATCTCCTCCTTTTTGTTGAGGACAAAACGTAAATTTTTATTTTTATAAAGGATGTAAAGTTTGTACAAATATAAAAATATAAAAATTAATTTTAGAACTTGATAGATTTAGATAAAGATGATAATACTAGTTTGTCAAATTTGACATGATGTTGACTTTTCAGAAAGTCAAAGTATGCAGTTGACTTTTATAGAAAGTCAAAGTCCAAGTTCTATAATATTTCTCCCCCCTTTTTGACGAAACAAAAAGAAGAGGCAAGACGGATTATGTAATGAGCCCGAGCCATTATCTCCCCCTTGGCCAATGCTCCCCCTAAATTGGGTGCCAAGAGAAGGATACATGGATTGTGAAAACTCTACAAAAAAAATGTTAGTAATAAGCATCATCTCAAGTATATAAGCATTCCCAATCATCAAGTAACAATCAACACCAATATAAGTAACACAATTCACTTGTTAAAATTTTCATGATTTGAGAATCATGAAAGGGAACACAATGATGTGTTAGTACATAAAGGAAATCCTAGTAAAAAAATAACAATCCTAGAAAATTAGAAGAGTACAAAGAAAGTCCTAGAAAATAAAAATACTTAAAAGATAGACTAGGAACCTCCTATTGAGGTGGTGGATGAGCAAGAGCATTGATCCGCTCTAGGATGTGGTTGAGGATGAACCTCATTTCATCTTGGAGCTCATGGACCATCACCCTAGTCCTTTCGCTAATGTGGGCGGTTCGCTCACAATTTGAGCAACCGTGTCTAGGTGGGTAGTAAGGTTCATGATTTTGTGGTGGTGGAATGGTGGATTTGTTGTTAATGGTGGTTGGAGTGATTAGAGAGGCAAGCAATGCATTTTGCAATTGCATAGTTTCACTAAGGTGGGAATCCACTATGTTTGAGAAGTTGTGGAGGTTGTTTAGTTCGGCTTCTATTTCCGTTTTGGAATGTGGGTTATCATCCGACATGGATTCATCAATGTCCTCAATGTGAGAGATAATGATGTTGGAGGTAATGCATGATCCCCATGCAAAGGTCCATGAATGTCTTTGTAAATAGGATGGAAGAGGCGAGGTTGAGGCCCTAATGGGGCGTTTGGGTCAAAGGATGGACGTGGAGACTCATGAGCTATTCCCTCAATAGTACCAAAGGATGGTAGTGGAGGTGGATTATTTGGCCTAGGAGGCAAGTCCTCCAAGTCTTCCAAAAATGGGTTTGGAGATGTAGGTGGTGTGGAGAATAGTTCCAATGGTATGAGAGTTGGTGATTTAGGAGGTGATGGTGACTTGGATGTTTGGATGGGAGCCGGTGGTGGAGAGTTAGCAATGGGATTTTTTGTTGGTGGTGGAGTGGTGATATCAATAGATGATTTTGGAGGTGGTGTAGGAGTGGTTAAAGTGAGAAAGTTCTCATCTCTTATGGGAGATGAGATGGTTAGGGGAGAGGAATCGGAAGATGAGCTAATGTTGACAAAGCAACATGGTCTAACACTCATTCTAGCCGTTCTCTTGCAAGGATTGTTTGAAGGAGAAGAGGTGGATGACTTAGTCATTTTTGCTTAAGCTTGTTCTAGTAGATGAGAGAAAATGAGAAAGTGTGAGGATAATCATCTTAGAAGCTCTTAATTTATAGGATTACGAAATTATGGAGAAATGTGTTTGATTTGATGTTAAACCATAGAAGAAAGGAGGTTTCTAATGATTTGGAAGTGTTTTGAATGCTAGTCATGTCACCTAAGTCAAGCCATACAAGAGGGATGGAGTGAAGAGACAAAGATATGCAATAAATGTGTTCTAATGATTGTAGGATCTTGAGAATCAGATCACCCACGGATTACAAGGAACCAAATTTTTGGTTCCTTCCTTTATGAAAAAGGGTTCCTTGGGTGAATTTTTGGAATTTTTGAATTTTGGTGGGAAATGGATATCCTATATGTCTAAGTGTGTGAAACTAGTTCTAATATGGATAAAAACTATCCTAGAACCAAATTATTGTAATTTGGAATGTTGAAATAAGCGAAACTTAGAAAGTTGCCTACAGGTTCCACGACACCAATTTTTACACAGGCGGAACCAAAATTTTGGTGCCGCCTGGTCTGCGTGTTCAAGTTTGGCGGAACCAAAATTTACAACAGACGGAACCAAAAAATTGGTGTCGTCTGATCCGTGGTGATCAGAAATCTTCACAGACCCGTTTTTTAACCATCGAGGACATTTCCGAAACCTGAAATTTTTCTTAAAACATATGGCATTAATTATTTCTAGTTAGGAATAGTCGATAACGCATACATAAACATAGTGGAGCATTGATTTTGACCGAGGGCTACCGATTTTCACATATAAGTGAAAATGGGAAAAATTTGATAACACTCGTGTGCTATCCCCCTGCATAAACCGGTTAGCATACAACATTGTTTTAAGTTAGTTTATCATCCTACAAAGTGAAAAAAACCAAATAGTATCATACATCATTGTTTTTGTCTTGTACCAAACAATCCTTTAAACCTTACTTATCAAACTTTTTGTAGATCTTTGTCATCATCCTTCCAAGGCACTTGAACATCCCTTTGGTTTGCTTGAACTCCGCCGATTCATTCTCAATCTCAAGAAGAGAAGCACAGTACTCCTGAGGTGGTAGTCGAGAGATAGGGAGACCGTCTTCGGAGCTATTTGAAGATGATGATGAAGGAGTTGTAGGTTTTGGCCTTTTACCTTTTGCCTTAGTTTTTGCCACTCGTTCATTACTCAAGGGCACAAATATGTGAGGGATGAGAGAATAATCTACTTTCAACCCTTTTGGACTTGGTGGAATGGGTGCATAAGCTCGATAGAGACGGGTGAGTAGCATCCCGTATGGAATAGCCACGGAGCCTTGAGTAGGGATATCTACCATTCTCTTAGCAATGTAGTAGGCTAAGTTGAACGGTTGACGAGTGGACAAGTTGTAGAGCATGTGACAAAGGCAAGCATTGATATGGTCTATATTTCCTATGGTGCTAATGACATTGGCCCTAAGGAGTTCCTCCCAATTTTTGAATTCGGGTTTGAGCTCATTGAGTTCCATACCGTATGGATCTCGGTTTACTTCCTTTCCCGCTCGAGTGAAACTGGTTGGAGCTACCCTTTCGTTAAACATGTGCTCACGAATGATGTCCTTGTCCGCCAAAGGAGTTTGGTAGGGAAGAGAGCGGTCATTGATAGCATCAAGGATAGTGAGTGACCACTTATCCGAGTAAGCACATGTACTACGGTTAGGAATTCCTAGCACTTGAGCAAATTGGTTTAGAGAAATGGTGTAGTCATTTTGGTTGATCCTAAACCTAAGAGCCATTTGATTATCCTCATTTGTGAAAGAGACAACACTAGCATAGAATTCTAGGACAAACCTAGGACAAATTGGTTCATCGATGTCAAGGAGACAATCGAAGTTGATAGTGGCTAGCTCTTGACGGAGATTAGTTCCGTCGACAAAAGAGGGATGAATGGTCCTACCCTCATGGAAGTACCTTTTCTCTAGACTCTTAAAGATTTCAACTTGGTCTTTAGTGTGGCCCATGGTTTTGTGATGTTGAGGGATGTAGTTAGGAGTGTCCTTGTGATCATAGAATTTTGCGGCTACCATGGTTGTTCCTATGAGCAAGAATTTATATATTTTAGCAAAAATGAAAACAAACTTAGCGTTTTTTGTTCTAGTGTGTGCCTATATGAAAACAATATGGAGTTGCGGTTATCTCGACTCATTTTATGCACAAAATGGTTTTCAATGGGGGTGTTTGGCAAAAGGCGGGAGATAACCCAAATGCTCCTAATTCGATGTGGCTTCATTTGAATATACCCGGGAATGCATATTAGTTATGCATTACCTTTAGTATTCAAGAGACATTATGCAAGTGATGAAAATTTACGTTTCTATTTGTATTAACAATGAAAAATTGTTTTCCTACGAGTGAAAAGCTTTTAAAGATTTTGACATCGGGTTTTTTTGTTTAATTAGAATAAGGCCTGATAAGGTTTTAAAAGGTACCATTTTGAGGGGTCGTTTAAGCCCTTATTTGATCACTTTTGTATCCGTTATTGCTTAATATCGTTCTTTTTCACTTTTAGGTCTCTTGAAGGCAAAATGCTGGAATGGCACTTATTTGGACGAAAAGGCGCGATTATCTGAAGAAAATGGCCAAAGTCGAATCGAGACACTCAAGGTCTTTGAAAACATAAGGTGACGGCCATCGCTTATCTCGCGACGCCGCCTCGAGGATTTTGTGACGGACGAAGCCAAAACCCTATTTTCAAGTGACGACGCCAGTTATAAAAGAGTAGGTCGTCGCAACTCGACGGCCTAGATGCAATCCAGACGGCGCCGAAAGCTAAAGAGGACACGTCACAAGCATAAGGTGACGCCGTCATAAGACTAACGTGGCCAAGACGAAACCCTAATGACGGCGATATACGGCGTCACAAAACATAAGGTGACGCCGTCGCATATGTAATCTTATATATAGAATCCGAATTTTTCAAGATTAGTGTGTAGTCTTTTGGAGTAAAACCTAAAACCGAACCAAGGCTGTCTTGTACAAGATTTTAGGGTTCCAAACCCTATCTTACACCAAGATAAGTGTTTTACTTCATTAATACAATCATGTCTTTGATTATTTGTGTGTATGCTTGCATGTTCTCCATGTCCGGCTAATTTATTTATGTGTTTGCTTAGGTAATATGAAACTTGATTATTGAATATTGATTGGTTGTCTCTTATCTTAGTTGATTAATGATCTAGTAATGCGATAGGTCATTCGTTGTGTACTTAATGCTTGATTAAATCTTTGTGAACCTTAGAATATGACTCCTTGAGTAGTTGTAGGCTAAACCATCCAAAGAGTGCCTTAGAGTAAGAGTTTATTATCCCTAGTGGGTTTTGTAGACGAGACCCTTTGGTAAGTTCAAAGAGTTAGGGAACATACGCATACCCTACAACCTTAGACACACAACGCAACTAGGAATAAGGACGTGACAATTCAACCATCAATAGGAGATAATTAAGGAGTAGTAAAACCTAAGTAAACACATCTTTAAACTATCATACGAGCACACAATAATTAGACATAGACTACATACACCTTAGATTAGATAATTAGATAAGTAGAGTAATCGGTAGCAATACCAACCCCCAAATCCAAACCCCGAGATTCAGAACTTTCCAATTTCTAAAAAACATAAAAGATAAAAATAATCTTCCTCAACCCCAACCTTAGCGTAGTAACTTCTTACTAGAATTCCTATTCCCTAGAGAACGATATCAATACCGTGGCTTACCCTAATTACTACACTACAACGATTAGGTTCACTGCCTAGGGTGTTATAAAACTTGCTCGAAGAAAAGGAAGTTTCCTTGACCCCGAACGACGCGCGTAACGTTATCAAGTTTTTGGCGCCGCTGCCGGGGAATAGAATAGCTAGTTAGTAGTCCACCCCATTTAGGTTTCCTTGCTTGATTCCTATCAAGTAAATTTTTTTCTCATTTTTAGCTTTCTCGTAGTCTATCCCCCTTCTTCGTGACCTTTGTTCGTAACCCCATCACTTTTCATCATGGAAGGTGATAACCAACCACCACTCATCAACCCACCACCAAATGACCCGCCAAGAGCCCGTACTCTTGGTGAATACTCGAGACCAAGCCACCTAGGCTATAGGAACACCATTGAGCTTCCCGACCAAGCCCAAACTACGGCCCTGCGATCCGACACCATCCGGTTGGTGCAAAACGGATGTGCATTCCATGGACTTCGTTCAAGATCCAAATCAAGATCGAGGGATTTCTCAAAATTGTCGATTCCATCGACCTTGATGCTACTACTCGGGAGACCACGCTGCGTCTCTTCGAATTCTCTCTACGGGATCAAGCTAGTAATTGGCTTGAGCGACTTCCCGCCGGCTCCATCTCAAGATGGGATGATCTCACCTCTCGCTTCCTTGCTCAATTTTTCCCACCAGGAAGAACCACTAAACTTAGGCGAGACATCTTGACGTTTCAACAACTCTAAGGTGAGTCTCTCTACAAAGCATGGACTCGATTTAAGGACCTACTCCGTAGACTTCCCCATCATGGCATTGATCTTTGGCTTCAAATTCAAATCTTCTATGACCATACCGATTTTATCACTCGACGATCCATTGATCGAGCCGCCGGTGGAAGGCTCAGCGACTTTAATGCAGAGAAATCTTAGGATATTATTGAGGAACTTGCTGATCAAAGCTACGAAGATTGGAATGAATCTCCTGAAACTCCGGTTAACGTAGTTAATGCCATATCAACCCCTTTTGAATCTTCCGACACCTCGAGGAGCAAATGAGTGCCATTGAGAGAGGATTGATTATCTTATGGAAAGGCAAAGAAGAGTCCCGTACAAATTCCTCGTGAAGTCACAAATCCGCCAATTCCACCAACCACCCCACACCTTTTCGAGTCCTCAAGTCGTGAGCAAAACCCAAATTCCGAAAGGTGCTTTCGTTCTACTTCCCCAATACCGCTTTCACCGAGCTTCAAGGAACAAATGAGGGAGTACATGGCAGCTCATACGGAGAGATTAGCCAAATTTGAAGAGGAGGTTTATAGGCAGAGAGAGGAAATGCAAGCAAAAATGACGGAAATGATGAATTTGGTAATAGAATTTACCAAAACAAAAGTTCCCGAAAAGGTACTAGTAAGAAGCAATGATTGTCCTCCCACTTCGTTTGTTAACGCCGTTTCCATTATGCCCGAGGATGCAAAGGTTGAGATGAGGAAAACCGAGGAAAGCAAGAAGGAGAAGTCTGTGCCTAATGATGAGCCTGAGAACATTGAGTACTACCTTAAGCACGAAATTAACAAAAAAACCATTGCAAACCAAGTAAACAACTTTAGGTACAATGAAGTTCTTAGGGAAGCCCTTGAGGGAAAAATGACAGAAGAAGAATATGACGCCTTACCTATGGGACCCCGTATGAGTTGGTCATAAAAACCATTAACAAAAAACGAGACACCACGAAATTTCGTGATACCATGTAGCATAGGTGATATTGATATTAATGCCTTAGCCGATCGGGGACTGATGTGAACATAATGCCATTATCAATCTATAATAAGTTAACTAAGGAGAAACCAGCCAAGACCGATCTTAGACTTTCCTTAGCTAATCACACCTATGTCCACCCCGTAGGAATCGCGACAGATGTTCTAATTGAGGTGGCTAATATCGTTTATCCGGTGGATTTTGTGATCATTGATGTTGAGGAAGATGAAAACGTGCCCCTCATTCTTGGGACACCATTTCTGGCCACCGCCAAGGCAACCATCAAATGCGGAGAGGGCATCATGATACTCAAAAGTGGGAAGGGGTACGCTAGGATACCCATCATCCCAAGGTATCCTCTTAAGATCATGGAAATGGTTACGGGTGGAAATCGAAACGCCCCTAGCAATAGTGTTAAGAAGAAGATGAATGATTAGGAAAAAGGGCTTAGGGACTTTATGGTTCAAGGATTGTATGCAACGTTGTGGAAACCCGATAAGAAGTTAGGAAATAATCCCACTTCGATACCACGGGCACAAAGGAACCCTAAGGAATTTCCAAAAGGAGAAAAAGTACTTTTATACAAATCACGGATAAGGGCATTACGAGGTAGAAACAAACCACGATGGTTTGGACCTTTCACAGTGAAGGAAACCAATTTAAAAGATAAAACCGTCACCATAATTGACAACGTTGGCAAGGAATCCACGGTAAGTATACAACGTCTACACCTTTTCGACGAAGGGAAAGCGAAGGAAGAAGGTGACGGTGATGAGAAAACGTAGGAGCACGACTACGAGTCTAGCTACAAGACTCTTAAATAAAGAAAAGCGCTTCGTGGGAGGCAACCCATGCTTAATTGTTTGCTCTTTTATTGATTGTTTATTCTCATGTTTAAATTTGTAAAAATGCTTTATTTTGTTTTTAACCTCGTCTTAATTGCATATAAAGGTATTTTACATAAGGGATAAGTGTAGGGAGGATTACACACGTTTTCATAAGAAACGTAAACATGAGAATAACAATTCATTAAAAGATATATTTGTGTGTTTGTTCGAGTCAAATGCTTGTATCGAGTCATAATGGATGTTTTGCGTAAATATTTCCGATTCTAAAGATGTAAATTTTCCGAATATTTTCCAAAATCGCACCGCTTTTTGTCGGATAACTGACGGCGTCAGATTGCAACTGACGCGTCGGGAAGGAGTAAAACATCGATTACTTTTTCTCGTTTTCGAGCTACTTATAAATTTTGGAATTTTCCGTGTCTTAATTTTCCGAAAATTGCAGAAACATCCATTCCACAAGCATTATATCCTAGTTTAAATCGAGTCTTATATATATTATTACCGCCGATTTTACGCGAAGGTTTCATTTGTTTTCTTCAAGTGTGCAGGTTTAATTTATCAAGAAGAAGTTACATAAGATCGAGGAGCTTTTCACGCATAAATTTTTCTTGGAAAGGATTTAACCACTACTTTACACACGGATCCTACCGAGCTAATCAGGGGAGTACTAGTTTCTTTCGTTTTTAATTACCTTCCATTATCATAACTTTGATACTTTCGGGGAACATTGGGGACAATGTTCAGTTTAAGTGTAGGGAGGGAAAATAAAATGGGAACTTTGAAACTATGCTTATCCTTGATTATTTGCTTTATCCAATTGTATCTGTGTAATAAACCATGAGAAAATGTCGGTTAGGGTAATTTTGGCACCAAATTTAAAATTTTTCATGACATATAGGAGTGGGCATTAGTCTTAACAAAAGCGTCTCACGGATAGGAAGTTGCATGACTAGCATAAAAACCCTTTACCACCTAAATTCCACCCAAAATGTGAGGATCGCTCTTAGATTATTAGGAATTAAAGCATTCATCTTTAATGCTTAAAGTGTGAACCGGTAGTATATTAGATTCTAGAACTTGTTTTGTGATGCATTCCGAGATCACTAGTGAGACTACACTTGTGTAGTTAGGAATAACTAAATGATAAGAGGCATTAGGATAACCCTTGTTTGATACCCGTAATATAATTACTTCTTCCACATCGGTTGAGTAATTCCCCCACACCCTTTGCGTTGTACTCATCTTTAGTACAAGTTAACCCCTCAGAGCCTATCCTTTTCGCGGTTCTCGTGATGTTTCGGATTCGAATATCAATGAAGAGCATTGTTTACACCCCACCCCAAATATACACCCAAATCGCCTTAGCCTACCCTTTATGCACTCACTTTAGTGCATTATTGTTATCACCCCAAACCCTAGTTCAATTATCCGTTGCTTGCATGAGTTGCTAAGTCGAGTCATATCCTTTGTATACGCTTTGGGACGATTGGGATTCATGGGAAAAGTTAAAGTTTATGAAATGACGGAAGGGAACGTTAAATTCAAATTCCCTTTGTTTGCGTAATAATGTACCCCAAGTGTTTTGATCTTTTCAATTCGGGTCAAATTAGTGTTAGAGTAATAAAACTCAAGTGTAGGGATGTGCCTATAAATCCCTATCATTTTGATGTTACCGTAGAGGATGGTAGAGTAAAAGTGTATGAAAAAAAATCGAAAAAAAATGAGAAAAGAGAAAAGAAAAAAAATAGAGTGTTAAAAAAAAAAAAAAAATAAATAAAACATACGGGCTACCATCCTACATCTATCCTTTAAATTTATGTTTGTTTGTTTCAGTTTGCTAGAGTTTAGAGTGTCGAGTCTTGGCTTAGCAACGCCATTCTTCGTATGCATTTAACATAGAGATTTTTGACTTGCCACCACTAAATAGCCTATCCCACCAAACCCTTATTTCCCTACTGTAAGCCTAACGTTACAACCCTTTAAAGACCTCTTTGATAGTCTTTCCTAGGTGCTTACGCCAAAGCGATGGAGGTTTGATCTATTCTCAAGCCTATAGTAATCTATGTACTAGGACCGGTTAATGAGTGTTTATCTTCCATTTCCCATTTGTTATATTTCATATACACCCGAGAGAGATGTGAGTATCCAAACACCCCATGTGAGGTGCTAGTATGTAATTTCCGTGCTTGTTATGACTTTTGCGGGGCTTATATGTGTTGTGGACTGTTTTAAACCAATGCTTCATTACCCTTAACTTATAAATTAATTGGCTAAAAGCACTTTTGCTTGAGGACAAGCAAGTACCAAGTGTAGGGATATTTGATAAGGTTTTAAAAGGTACCATTTTGAGGGGTCGTTTAAGCCCTTATTTGATCACTTTTGTATCCGTTATTGCTTAATATCGTTCATTTTCACTTTTTAGGTCTCTTGAAGGCAAAATGCTGGAATGGCACTTATTTGGACGAAAAGGCGCGATTATACGAAGAAAATGGCCAAAGTCGAATCGAGACACTCAAGGTCATTGAAAACATAAGGTGACGGCGTCATCGCTTATCTATGACGCCGTCGAGGATTTTGTGACGGACGAAGCCAAAACCCTATTTTCAAGTGACGACGCCAGTTATAAAAGAGTAGGCCGTCGCAACTCGGGATCGCCTAGATGCAATCCAGACGGCGTCGAAAGCTAAAGAGGACGGCGTCACAAGCATAAGGTGACGCCGTCGCAAGACTAACGTGGCCAAGACGAAACCCTAATGACGGCGATCCGACGCGCCACAAAACATAAGGTGACGCCGTCGCATATGTAATCTTATATATAGAATCCGAATTTTTCAAGATTAGTGTGTAGTCTTTTGGAGTAAAACCTAAAACCGAACCAAGGCATGTTTGTACAAGATTTTAGGGTTCCAAACCCTATCTTACACCAAGATAAGTGTTTTACTTCATTAATACAATCATGTCTTTGATTATTTGTGTGTATGCTTGCATGTTCTCCATGTCCGGCTAAATTATTTGTGTGTTTGCTTAGGGAATATGAAACTTGATTATTGAATATTGATTGGTTGTCTCTTATCTTAGTTGATTAATGATCTAGTAATGCGATAGGTCATTCGTTGTGTACTTAATGCTTGATTAAATGTTTGTGAACCTTAGAATATGACTCCTTGAGTAGTTGTAGGCTAAACCATCCAAAGAGTGCCTTAGAGTAAGAGTTTATCATCCCTAGTGGGTTTTGTAGACGAGACCCTTTGGTAAGTTCAAAGAGTTAGGGAACATACGCATACCCTACAACCTTAGACACACAACGCAACTAGGAATAAGGACGTGACAATTCAACCATCAATAGGAGATAATTAAGGAGTAGTAAAACCTAAGTAAACACATCTTTAAACTATCATACGAGCACACAATAATTAGACATAGACTACATACACCTTAGATTAGATAATTAGATAAGTAGAGTAATCGGTAGCAATACCAACCCCCAAATCCAAACCCCGAGATTCGTACCTTTCCAATTTCTAAAACAAAAACATAAAAAGATAAAAAAATAATCTTCCTCAACCCCAACCTTAGCGTAGTAAATTCTTACTAGCATTCCTATTCCCCTAGAGAACGATATCAATACCCGTGGCTTACCCTAATTACTACACTACAACGATTAGGTTCACTGCCTAGGGTGTTATAAAACTTGCTCGAAGAAAAGGAAGTTTCCTTGACCCCGAACGACGCGTGTAGCGTTATCAAGGCCTTATAGTAATTATCTTTTAAGTGGTGGGAAACATGATTTGTTTATGCAATGTGACAATGTAGTACCTAATTTCAGTAACTAGTTATGCAATTTGCCTATTGAATTCATGTTTTGTTCATGAATGAGCATAATCCCCATGTAATGGTTTTGTGCACAAATTAGAATCCTAGACTCAGAATTTAAGAGAAGTAATGTAGTTAAGATACTTACAATGATGTTTTCTTCAGTGATTAGTGGAAGAGAAAACCCTTATAATGAGTTTGGTGTGTTGGTGGTTCGTTTTGGTAAAGTAAATTGTGAGGAAGAGGATGTTTTGAATGCAGAATTTTTGCTACTGTTGTCACTACGGACTAGACGAACCCAAATTTTTGGTTTCGTCCGTTTGGTCGTTTGGTGCCGTGGGAACAGTAGCAGTTTTGGACTAATTTGTTTTGTTTTGGTTGTTCTATGATTTAGGCTATGTTTTAACTACGTGTTTGGTTCCATTAATCCTAATCCAAGTCTAAGAAGATTAAATGGTTCTCGTTTGAGAGGTTTAGTTAGGATGTCTGCAATGTTATCTTTAGAGGATACTTTCTCAATTGAGATGGTTCCTTTTTGAACATTGTCGCGAAGGAAGTGATGACGGATTTCAATATGTTTTGTTCGAGCATGTTGGACGGGATTTTTGCTGAGATCAATAGCTCATTTGTTGTCGCAAAGTATAGAGATATCGTTGAGATGAATTCCGTAATCCACGAGAGCTTGCTTCATCCAAAGAGCTTGTTTACATGTTTTTCCGGCCGAGACGTATTCGACTTCAATAGTTGAGATAGCCAGAGCCGTTTGTTTCTTTGCAAACCATGAGGTGAGACAATGTCCAACAGACGTACAAATACCACTTGTATTTTTTCTATCGACATAGTCACCGGCATGGTCCGAGTCGGCATACACTATAGTTTCTACACCCGTTCCTTTGGGATACCATAATCCTAAACATGTCGTTCCCTTAATGTATCTAAATATCCTTTTCAAGGCTTCTAAGTGTGATGCTTTGGGATTTTCTTGAAAGCGAGCACATAGACAAATACTAAACATAATGTCGGGTCTACTAGCCGTGAGATAGAGTAGGCTACCGATCATTCCTCTATATTTAGTGTTATCTACTGATTCACCTTCCCCATCCTTGGTGAGTTTTGTGTCCGAGGACATGGGTGTTTTAGTTGGTTTTGAATCTTCAAGACCAAATTTCTTAAGCATATCTTTTATGTATTTAGATTGGTTAAAGAATATGCCATCTTCTAGTTGTTTAATTTGAAGTCCTAAAAAGAAGTTTAACTCACCCATCATACTCATCTCAAACTCGTCATGCATGATTTTAGAAAAATCATCACATAGCTCTTGACAAGTTGATCCAAATATAATGTCATCAACGTATATTTGAACTATGATAATTTATGATTCCTTTTTCTTGGTAAAGAGAGTATTATCTACTAATCCCATAGTGTATTTGTGTTCTACTAAGAAGGTCTTAAGCCGATCGTACCAAGATTTTGGTGCTTGCTTAAGTCCGTATAATGCCTTCTTAAGTTTGAAGACATGATGAGGTTTTTCAAAGTCGGTAAAAACCGGGAGGTTGAGCAACATATACTTCTTCGTTAATGAGCCCATTTAGGAATGCACTTTTAACATCCATTTGAAATAATTTAAAGTCATGAGCACATGCATATGCAAGTAATATTCTAATAGACTCAAGGCTAGCTACCGGTGCATAAGTTTCGTCGTAATCAATCTTTTCTTGTTGATTATAACCTTGTGCGACAAGCCTAGCTTTGTTTCTAGACACTACGCCGTTTTCATCCATTTTATTTCGAAAAACCCATTTCGTTCCAATTATAGTTTGATCCTTAGGTCTTGGAACTAATTTCCAAACATCATTTCTAACAAATTGGTTTAGTTCTTCTTGCATAGCAGTCACCCAAGATTCATCTTTTATTGCTTCATTTATGTTTTTAGGTTCAACGGATGATACAAAGCAAAAGTAGTTACTTTGATTTTGGGCTTGTGATCTCAATGTTCTTTGATTTAGTTGTCCTATGACCTTTTCTAAAGGATGACTTTTTGATTCTTTGATGTTTATAATTTCTTTGTTTAATGGTTCATCTTCCTTGTTATTTTCAATTATTTCTTGACTTTCAACAAGTTGACTTTCAACTAAGTCATCATCTACCAAAGGTGATGTCTTAGAGGGAGGTGGACTTTCGTCGAATGTTATGTTCAACGATTCCTCGACTCTCATTGTTTCTTTGTTTAAAACTATGTATGCTTTGCTAATTTGTGAGTAACCAAGAAACACACCTTCATAAGACTTTGGGTCAAATTTGGTGAGATAGTCTTTGGTATTGAGAATGAAACATTTACACCCAAACACTCTAAAAAAATCCTAAAGTTGGCTTTTTGCCTTTATATAATTCATATGGTGTTTTGTTCAAGAAAGGACGTATTAAGACTCTATTTAAAATGTATGTAGAAGTATCAACGGCGTTACACCAAAACTTTTGAGGTATATTTTGTTCATTTAGCATTGTTCTACTCATTTCTTGAATGGTTCTATTTTTACGTTCTACGACTCCATTAGATTGGGGTGTTCGAGGAGCCGAGAAGTTATGTGTTATACCATTTGTATCACAAAAGTTTCCAAATTGTGTTTCATTGTCGAACTCGCGACCATGATCCGTTCGGATCGACACAATGTTAACACCTAGTTGATTTTGAATTTTCTTGCTAAGTATTTCAAATTTATCAAAAGCTTCAGTTTTAGTTTTCAAAAATAATGTCCAAGTGAACCTTGAGTAATCATCTACTATGACCAAAGTGTATAGGTTGCCTCCATAACTTCTTATAGCGGATGGACCAAACAAGTCCATATGCAAAAGCTCTAGACACTTAGATGTGGACACCATGTTTTTAGCCTTATGGCTACTATGAGTTTGTTTACCAATTTTGCAAGCGTCGCAAAAATGTTGGTCAGATTTTGCAAACTACTATGAGTTTTTAGCCTTATGGCTCCTATTAGATGACTTGTATCACCGCATCTAAAGCACTTCCTTTCACATTTTCCCTTTTTGTCATCTCGGTCTTTTCGGAATGGCTTCTTTTCTTCTCGGGGTTGCCTTACGAAGTTTCCTCTTCTTCTAAAGAACTTTTTGAAATCTCTAACGGCCATAGCATACTCCTCATCTTCACTACCGGAGCAAGATTCGTCATCATCACTAGATTCCGTTCTTGCTTTAAGAGCAACGGATTTGACTTTCTCTCTTTTTCCTTTGATGATCTCCAAATCTTTCTCCATCACCATTTCTTGTACTTTGAGGTTTTCAATTAGCTCGTCAAATGACATTATTGAGAGATCTTTTGATTCCTCAATAGCCGTTACTTTTGCTCTCCACTTCGGATGGAGTGCTCTAAGAAATTTCCTGACAAAGTTCTTACTACGTAAAGTTTCATCAAGTGCTTTAAGAGACGTAATAATAGTATTAAAGCGAGCAAATCAACAATCAATGGTTTCATCTTCAGGGATAACAATTTGTTCATATTGTTGAACAAGAAGATCAATTTTGTTATCCTTGACTTGTGAATTTCCTTGATGTGTAATAATCAAAGATTCCCAAATCTCTTTTGCGGTTTCACACATAAAAATTCTTTCATGTTCCTTTCTAGGTAAAGCATTATAAAGCATCATTTTAGCTTCATTATTTTTAGCTATTAGTTTTTTTGATCATCACTAGAAATATCTTTTGTTTTAAGATTAAAATCTTCTTTAATAATAACAAACCAAAGATCTATATCTTTTGACTTTACATATGTTTCAAAACGATTTTTCCAATAGATAAATTCATTGGTTTCAAAGAGTGGTGGTCTTTGCATCGATTGCCCTTCTTTAAAGTTTACAGAATCCATGGATCGTTTCAAGTTTATAAAATACAATATATTTTAGAAATTCTTGAGCAACGAGGCTCTGGTACCAATTGTGGAAAACTAGAAGGGGTTTATTTTGAAACTTATTGAAAGATCAATTGATATTGATCTTAGATATGTTTGTGAATAATAACCAATATGCAAGCAATATATATAAAGAGTAGATAAGGAAAGAAACAATCAAACCACGACAAGTTATTTATAGTGGTTCGGTCTACAAGGACTCTTTTTCCTTGCCCTACTCCACTCCCCGAGTCTCACACTCGAGAGTTTCACTTCACTAGTCAACAAGCTCCTTTCACCGGCGGAGAAACCTTTACACTTCGCTTACACACTATTTCCGACACTAAGCTAGATGTCGTGTTCTTTTCAAGGGTACAACCACTCCCACACACAATGTATTTTAAGGACTAAAATACTAACCACTCACACTCACAAGTTTATGATGGTTTGATGCAACGATGATGTATGAACAAGACTAGATCATACAACAACAAAACAAACAAGACTTCCAACTATTCGTTGAAGCTTGAATATGCCTTGATCTTCTTTGCTACAAAAGAGGATCACTATAATGATATGAAACTGAGTTAGAAATGTTAGAGAGAAGGAATGTATATTATTATGCTAGAAAGGGATGAGAAAACAACTTGGTTTGGCTTGCTATTTATAGCCAAAATGATCAACAGTCACCACGGACCACGGACCCCACAAAAGGGTTCCGCCCGTGTACCATTTTGGTGCCGCGGGGGTCTGACAGCAAGATCACCAAAATCTTACCAAAGTCAACCAAATCCATCCAAGATTGTGTAAGATATGTAAAGTCCAAATCTACACAAAATATATAGTGATAAAGATTTCAATGATGCAGCACATGATGTCATATGTTGTTTTCTATTTTTAGAAATATGTTAAATGTAAATACATATGTAATGTTTTGTTTTTAAGAAACCAAAACATGTTTGAACTAAAAATATTAATATACATTATGGTTTAGAGGCATATAAAAAATATGATAAATCAAAATGTAAATGCTTGAGTGATGAAGATATTATTTAATGAAAAAGCTTGTTTTAATATCCATTAAACTTGACAAGCTTTAAGCTTTATAAAAATTAAATTTACTTTTGTCGTTAACAAAACTTAGGTATAGATCATGAAATATAAATAACGTTTAATGACGATATTTGTATTAACAAAGTTGATGGTACATATAGTTTTGAAAATCGGACCGAACGGGTTCAACCGGGAATCGGTATGGTGTCGCCACCGGTTCGGCTAACCAATAAAAGCCATCTGAAAACGAACCAGAGAAGACTCGTTAAAACCGATACAAACTGATGAATCAGGTCTTATCGAGATCTATTTCTCCGGTTAATCGTCACATGGTACCGGCCACTGCAACGCGCGGGTACCCTGCTATACTATATATAAAGGAGGAAAAACCAAAAAGTAAAAAGTGAAAAGTTGAAACTAAAAAAAATGTTGAAGACCTATATTTCAAAAGAAAACTATTAATACATATCGAAAATCGGGTTGACCCGGGACGCTTCAAACCCGGTGGGTTGACCCGGGTTGACCCAACCCGTCGGGTTGACTCGGTTTAAATCGACCCGTTTTTCAACCGGAACGGTTGAACCACCCGGGTCGAACCGGGTTTCAAAACATTATGTTTAATCCCCAAATCTTAAAACTTTTATTATTTTTCGTTTATAACCCATAAACTTTTTTTTAACACAAAACAATTTATCGCTATAAAATCTCGTTGCTATGCATGAGTACTCGTCTAGTAAATTAAACATGTACAAAATTAGTTGATAAAAACATCAATAGTTAAATGAATTATTCAGGAAAGTACATTGTAAAGTGAAAGTATATGTGGAATCATTAAATAAAAGATTTACTTTTTCATCAAATGATAGACATCTAACCTACTAAAATATGTGATTTCACTTTCTAATCTCATATATACAATGTTAGTCAAAAGTGATAGGTAGAGATTCTTTACACAAAAATAATTCAAATTTATTATTTTAAAGTATCCTCCTTTCTTAAAAGTACTCTAAGCAAAGATAACACGCTTGTATTGTTCATCCATAAGCTTCAACTTATGTTTTAGTTTAGGATTAGGAAAGTTCATTTGTCATTCGATTAAGATAATGTTTCGCAACTAACCTTTTTAATTCTTTGATTCATTTCTAATAAAAATTATATACATTAAAAAATACGAATGATGTTATCAATTGTCAAATGTGTCTTCTATAAACTTCTTGTTAACTTTTAAACATACTCTTGTTTTACCCAAATATCGGGACCAACCGATCAAATGGGGAAATCCTGAGCATTCATTTTTCATCGAAACAAAAAACGCACTTTCCACTTTTTTTGAAAATAAAATATCTCGCATTTAGTAAATCGTTAAGCAACAAAAAATACACCATTACGAAGAGAATATTTTTAATTTTCAGCCAACGAGCACTTTGATATGCTTTCGACGAACTTTTATTTTCGAGCTTTTAGTGCTGAAATTTGCTCCTTGAAAACTCGTATATGATTTGTAAATCACATGTGATTTTTTATTTTAAAAATCACGTGTGGTTTCACAAATCACATGTGGATTTGTAAAATCATATCTAATTTTCAATTTTAAAAATTAAACATGATTTTACAAATTACATGTGATTTTAAAAATAACAAATGAATTGTGATTTTAAAAGTCACATATGATTATAAGGGCGGAAATTTAACACTCGTAAATAAAACTCAAAAATAAAGTTCATTTAAAGTATATATATATAAGTGTTCCTTTTTAGATTGATGATTTAATTTTCAGCGCGATGGTATGAATTTTTTCGCTTAACGATTAGCGATTTGTGAAATATTTTTAGAGTGATCGTTTGTGTTTAGAGTGATCGTTTTTTTATTTTTGTAATGCTTTTTAAATTTCGTATGTTTCTTTATTTTTGTATTGTAATTTGTATTTTTAATTGAATGCATCAAATTTTAATTTAAAAAAAAATGTTCGACTAAAATGTGCAGTTTTTACTACGAGCATTTGATCTGTATTTAGTTTAGGAGAGAAAATGATGAGTTGGCGCTGATGTGACAGTACTGTTTGTAATTTTGGTGTGATCTTAGAGTGAAAGGTGTGGTGACATCCAAATTTTAGGGTCCGTTTGGTTTAAAAGTGGGTTTGGATTAGGATTTGGTTTTGGTATAGGATTGGATTTGGGGTAGGATTAGGAGAGAGAAATTATATTTATTTAAATATATTTTATAATAAATTTTAGATTTAAAAAATCATTTAAATAGTTATTAACAAAATATTTGTGAGTGTGAAAAAGTAAAACAAAGTGATGACAATATTTTCACAAGAGAGAGAGAATTCCGGCCTATTTTACATGGAATGGATCGTACAGGATTTCTGACACAATTTGACAATCAATGTCATTACTTAATCTAACCAAACAAATATTTGTGAAAAAAGATTCATTTCTTTGATTTCTTCACCCCCAACCAAACAGGCCCTTAGCTATTTGTGCCCCATTGGCTGCCACATCATATTAACACTCACACCTCAAAATAGCAATTCACTTACAATTAAACACAACTTAGCCATTTGGGACCCACCCACACTCAAAGTTATTTTATTTTCTATTTTTTTAAACAAACTAATTTACATTAATTCAAATAAATACAATACGACACTTAAAAAAACATGAAAACTATATGCGGGGTTCTTTTTGAGGATATTTATAATGAAGCCGAATGAAATGAAAGACGAATATCATTTCATTTTATTTGACTTCATATAAATATCTTACAAAAAAACCCAGTATATTAAAAAAACGGTGTTTTTGAAGGATATTTATAATGAAGCAAATCGAAATAAAAGACAGAGATCATTTCCTCTCTTATTTCATTCTGTTTCATATAAATATTTAAATAAAAAAAATGTATGTTGAAATAAAAATATAAATTACGATACGATGCGAAATTTTAAAACAATACGAAAATTTAAACAATAATCATCCGATTTGTATTTTGCTTGTAGCCAAACAAAATTTGCATTGATTTGTTCCCATATTTTTGCCGTCAAACAAATCATTATGCATCTCGTAATCTTTCGAAGATTATTCGTTTTAAAAAAGTCTTAATCAAAGCACGGTTTTCTTGCGGAATGTCATTTTGCATTTCTCGTATGCTTTCATTAGATCATCTTTAGCATCACATGCTTTCTCAAATTGCACGGCTAAGTCTTTCATCGCTCTCTGACGAACGGTATCCTCAATGTTTCTCAACACACGCTTTGACTTCGATCATCGATGGTATGTGAAAGCGAAAAAGCCATGATTTTTGGTAGAAAGAATTAAGTTTCATGTGTGAAAAATGGTAAAATATGGCTAGAAAGTGTGTGAAAATTTTAGTTAAAATGATGTGTTATTTATAGAGTGAGGGGTTTAATTTTTAAAAAATAAAAATAAAGTTTGAATTTTAAATTAAACAACCGTTGCATTCAAAAGTGGCGAGCAACTACGGGCTAACGTTCGGTGACGCCCAATGGCATGCCACATAAAATTTGGCGAGAGTTTATGTCGTGATACCGTTTGCTCGAATTACTATTTGTCTAAGTAAAGGGACATAAGCATCAAGATTTACCTCGTTGTTAGCATGTATATGCATGACGATTCGTTCAGCTTACGAAGTGAACACGTGGTAACTCTGAGACAGCTAGCTTTCACAGGTGTCATTAAACTATAATCACACGTGACACAAGAAATGAAATCCATTGTTGCCTTACACCAAGCCTCGTCATTTCTGCAGCTTTCTTTTGTAAGCTAGCCTTACCGTTGTACCGTTGAAGGATATAAACAGCAATGTATTGATTATTGTGACGAAACTTAGATTACACGAAATATTTTTATGACAATTCACATGGGAGTTGTGCATATCACCATTCCAACGAAGGTGTAATTAAACGACAGATGGTGTTTCTGTATATCTTCTTCTTAGAGGGAAATTTGATTGAAAGTCGCTTCATTATACATTTTCTCATCCAAATATTTTAAAAGTGCACTCTCAGAATTTTTATGCTTTTATAAAAGGGTTTTTCTAACTTGTGCCCTAAGGGCACAAGTTAAGCACACCGAAAGTACACATGAACTTACATAAAAGTATAATTGTCTGTACTTTTATGTGGATCCCTGTGTATTTTTCAGTGGGTCCCTGTGTACAGTGGCTGAGCCAGAAAATGTGATCATCGAGGGCAGTGAGCAATGGAAAGGGATATATTATACGATGAAAAACGCAATTTTTTGTGCAACTCGAAACAAGTTGGGTCGGGTCGGGTCAAGAGTAAGAATACTCTAATTTAAAGGTGATTAATACTAGTAAGTTGTGTTGGTGTACATAAAACGAAACATGATTAACGCTAAATTTAACGAATGATCCGTAAAATAAATGATTTTTATTCTCATTGGTAAATTTTAATTACTTGACAAAAATGAGACAAACTAAACATCTCTTAAATACCCGCTTGCAACTTTCAAAACATTATACTGAAACAAAATAAATTTTAGAGTTAATTGCATTTTTGGTCCCTGAGGTTTGGCCAAATTGCATGTTTGGTCCCCATCCTTTTGAAAGTGCAGTGGACGTCCCCAAAATGAAGTTTCAGTTGCATATATGGTCCCCGGCTCCAAACGCTGTCAATGCTACTCCGTTAGTCACCCCATGTGCTATGCACACGAGGGTTTTTTGGTCTTTTTCCACCCACTAAAATCCAAAAAAAAACCCAAACCCCACACAATCTCTCTTTTATATTAGACCAAGCGTTGACTTCTGCTACCAAACCTTTTACTCCCATTTTTTTGAATTAAGAACCCTAATTCTCACTTCAAAAATCCACCAAATACCAATCCTCTTATAATTATATGACTGCAAAAACAATCCTTCAAGTTTGACAATATAAAATGGCGAATGGAATCGAGGAGTGGTATTTTCGAACTCGTGAAGATTTTGATCCTTATACTCGTTATGGTAACAACTTGAATTCGTTTTACTTTTTTTTGTTGACATTTGATGATTTTAGTAACTTAAATACTGAGAATGCTTTTTTTATACAGCCAATCATCCCCACATTTTCTCTATGAAGGTTCATCATGGTGGAAGGTTTACAAAGAAATTTAATAGGAAGTATGTTGATGGTAAGGTTCAATATGTGGACATGGTAGATAGTGAACACCTTACGCTTGAGGTGATTAATTCCATTGTTATGATGCTAAAATATGATCCTAGTCAAATCATGTTTTATCATTTCAAGATACCTAGGAAAACCTTAGACTGGGGACTTAGAGCATTGGCTTCTGATGATGATATTGTCAACTTGATTAAATATGTTGCAAACCATAAGGTTATAGAAGTTTACATTGAACATCATGAAACCACAGTTGAGTCATTTTACAAGCCTACATTTAGGGAAGGAGTAGTAATTAAGGAGATAGGTAATGATGATGATATAATTGAATTGGATCAGGTTAATAAAAAACCAGTGCCTTGTTCTAAAAATCAGTTGGCTATTGAGTGGATTAATGAGGTAAATGATGAGCTTGTTACAGATGCAGTAGGGTTAAATGATCATGTTAGTACTGAGCAGGGTAGTGATGTTAACATAGGGTTAAATGAGCATGTTAGTAATCAGCAGGGTAGTGATGAAGAATGGTTAAATGATATTTTTAGTAATGATCAGGGAAGTCATGGTAACATAGATGAGGAAATGGTAGATGAGGAAGGTGTAGATGAGGGTAATGAGCAGGGTAGTGATGAGGAAGGTGTAAATGATGGTAGGGATATGGCAGATGAGGATGGTGTAGATGAGGAAAGTGAAAATGAGGAAGGTATAAATGATGGTGTGGATATGGTAGATGAGGATGGTGTTAGTAATCAGCAGGCTAGTGATGAAGGTGTAAATGATATTGTTGATGAAGAACACATCATAGAAGAAGTTGAGGTTAATATGAGTGGCTTTAGGTTTAATGCTGCTGAACAAGATGTAACTGGGGCTAATGCTGATCCAATCCATGATGAAGTGAATATAACAGAAAATGATATAGAGGTTATAGACTTTGATTCTTATGATAGTGATGTTGGTGATGACAGTAATAGTGCAAGGAGATCAGCACTTAGGAAGTTAAAGAAAGAAGGAAAAAAAGCTGCTAAGCAAAGTAGGATTGTGAACTATTTTTTTGTTGGACAGGAGTTTCCCAATAAGGAAGTGGCTAGGAATAGAATAAAGGCACACATTGTAGAGACAAGGAGAAACATTAAGCTTACAAAAATGATGGTGTGAGGCTTAGGCAAACCTGTCTTGGGACCATTCCAAGTTTGGGATATGGTGGACAAGAGGAATCATGGACGACATAAGAAGACAAGAAAAGGGTAAGAATATTACAAAGGAAAAAAGTAAGGTAAAAAGTAAGGGCAAAATGGTAATTGAACAGTGTGATGAAGCCAATAAATGTCCTTGGGCTTTGTACATCCATTATGTCACAGATTCTCAAAAATGGGTGGTTAGGACTTTTATGGATGAACATAAATGCCTTTTATCTAGAAAAATAAAAGCCTGCACATCTTCATTTCTTTCGTCACATGTTGTAGATCTGATCCAATTGAATCCTGGAATGCCAACTAAGGCTATACAAGATCAAATGCAAAAACAGTTTCATGTTGGTGTTTCCATCCATAAAGCTTTTAGAGCAAAAGCAAAGGCAGAGGATGCTTTAAAGGGTGATGCTCAAGTTCAATATGGTTTGCTGAAAGATTATGTCTTAGAATTGCAAAGGTGTAATCCCAACACAACAGTTAGGTTAGATTGTTATAGAGAAGAAGATCCTGAATCTACAACAAGGTTTTTTAGAAGGATTTATGTCTGTTTAGGATCTTTGAAAGAGGGGTTCAAAGCTGGTGGTAGGGACTTGTTGGGATTAGATGGAGCGTTCATGAAAGGTCAATATCCCGTCAATCTGTTAATGTGTGCGATGGATGGAATAATGGTATCTACCACGGCTTATGGAATAGTTGAGTCGAATCTTTCCATTCTTGGTTATGGTTCTTGACACAACTTGGAGGTGACTTGGATTTAGACTGTGAATCCAACTTCACATTCATAACTGATAGGCAGAAGGTACAATTCACTCATTCTTTATTAATTGCATTACAATAACCACAGTCTCATTTATTGTTGTCATATCTTCAACTGGCAGGGATTGTTACCAGCAATCAAGAAGTTGTTTCCAGCTTCTGAGCATAGGTATTGTGTCAGACACATCAATGAAAACATGAACTTGATATGGAGAGTGGAATATTTAAAGACATTTTGTGGAAAGTCGCAATCGCAACAACAACATGGAGTTCAACAATGCAATGAATCAACTCAAGGGCTCAATATCAAGGCTTATGAATGGTTGAAGAAAATTGCACGAGAACATTGGACTAGATCCCATTTTTCCGTATGCATTCTTATTTACTTTATGATTATTATGGTCTTTATGAATATGAATGTTATGCATTCTTATATAAAAATCATTTTCAGATGCATTCTTATATAAAATCATATGCAATATTACGGGTAGGGCACATGTGATTTACTTATCAACAACATATGTGAAGTTTTCAATAGACAATTATTAGATGCTGGACTCACCAATCATATCCGCTTTAGAGTACGTAAGAGAGTATCTAATGAAAAGGATTGTAATTGTGCAAAAGTCATTGAAAAAGTCAAGGTCCACTTACTCCTATTTGCTACAATTATCTTTAATCAAATCAAAGAAGCCTCTGTAAACTACATAGTGGAATGGAATGGATTAGATTTATATCGCAAAAAAGGACCTCATGGTGATCGGTGTGTTGTCAACTTAGGTGCTAGGAATTGTTCATGTAGGAAGTGGAAGTTTCGGTATCCCTTGCGGACATGCGTGAGCTCGCATTCATGATATGGCGAGATAATGGAATAGATGTTGGGTTACACAAGATTGGGTCCATCCCGCATATAGGCTAGATACTTGGAGAAAACAATATTCCTTTAAGATAAACCACAGTGAATGGAAGGCACTTGGGAGAAACATGACCGCCAACAACTTTGCTTCCACCTAAGGTTAAGGTTCAGATTGGTAGGCCATCCAAAAAAAGAAAAAAGAGTGCTGGTGAGACTGTAAGTGTGGTCAGGGATGGGAAAATCACTAGGAAAGGGCTACAAATCACTTGTAATATCTGCAAGGGGAAAGGACACAACAAAAGGGGATGCAAGCTTGCATCTGCAAGACAGTCTGACCATGCTTCAAGTGAACCTCAAGGTGTGCCATCTGCAAGCCAACCACAGTCAAGGGAACAAGCTGCAACTCAAGGTCAAGCCTCTGCAACTCAAGGTCAAGCAACTGCAAGCCAAGGTCAATCATCGCAACCCATTTCAAGCATCCGCAAATCAAGTTCGAGATCTGCAGGCAAGTAGCATCCGGGAGTGGTGGTCAAAGAGTAACAAAAGAAGTGCCAATAGATGTTTAACTCCCACTAGGCAAGCTACACCTGCAACACAACCAAAGCCTGCATCTGGGAGTGGTGGGCAGAGAACAACTAAAAAGAGTGCCAACAGATGCTTGACTCCAACAAAGAAGCCTTGATGTGTTAACTTCACATTATCTTTTGTTTTAAACAATTTAGTATTTGCACATGAACTTTCATGTTTCTGTATGACTGTATTTGCGCAATGTTTCTGTATGACTTTATGTTTTTGTACTCTACTATTTGCACTATGCAGTTACTTTATGACTTTTGTTCACTTGAAACATGGTTCTTATGTTTTGGCACTCATCTTTACCACTATGTTTTGGTCATATCTTTATGAGTTATGTTTAGGATGACAACAAACACATGTTTTCTTTCAAGTATAAGTAACTCTACATTCAAACACAACTATACATAAAAACATGTTTTCTTTCATTGATAAACAAAAGATAATACAAAACCAAATTAACCATTACATCCTTTGGTTAATTCTTTCAACTCAAACTAACTCTACATAAACAAATACACTAACAAGAGAATCCAACGCAAATCAACCATTTCTTCAACCTTCCATTTTGAGCAACCAATGAATTGTTTGCTTCTTCAAGCTCATTGCGTGCCCTTAGCAACCCAGGAATGATGTTCACTGCTCGAGCACACATTGGTGGATCCAACCAATCAAAATACCCACAATCATCCTACAATCACAACTTACAAGATAATTTGAATTAGAGACTGTCCCAAAAAAACCCACAATCATCAATCAAGTTAATTCACAACTTACACTTTTGGGGCAAGAGTAAAAACGACGCCCAGGGTTGAATCTAGTCCAAGAGGTTCGAATCACGGCACGCTGATTACAGTTACAATATACCATCGTTGGTATTGAACTTGTTATGGTTAGGGTTTATTAGTATTGAAATTGTTAGGTTTAGGGTTTATCTTATTTGATTTGGGGATTTAAAAATGAAACATTAGGTTTGGTGGGTCTAATATAAAAGAGAGATTGTGTGGGGTTTGGGTTTTTTTTTGGATTTTAGTGGGTGGAAAAAGACCAAAAAACCCTCGTGTGCATAGCACATGGGGTGACTAACGGAGTAGCATTGACAGCGTTTGGAGCCGGGGACCATATATGCAACTGAAACTTCATTTTGGGGACGTCCACTGCACTTTCAAAAGGATGGGGACCAAACATGCAATTTGGCCAAACCTCAGGGACCAAAAATGCAATTAACTCTAAAATTTATATCAAAACCAAAATTTAAATCTTTGAATAACCAAATTTACAATGCTACTTTGAAAACAAAAAACATTTTTATGATAAACCAATAAAGCAAGTGACATTAAATGTTAGTAACTTTTTTTAGATAGAGAATATAAATAATTGCTTAAGCCATTGGTCTAAACTCTAAAGTATGTCCCTAAGCTTTCCCTCTTCCCAATTACTCTATCTTCTTCATCTCTATATTTACCCAACAAAATCAGAGAAAAGGAAAAAAAAAAAAAAAAAGTCATTTGCAAATCTTCTTAAACGAAGAAATAAAATTTTAGAGCACTTGTTGTTGGAAGTCAACCATCGACGAGGGCACTCGGATTTCTGAGCCGAGGGCACAAGCCATTTTTCTGCTAATTTTACTTTTTTCTTACTAGTTTTACTCTTTCTCCAAGAACTTGGTTGGGGGCAATTCCCCCCGCTACTTCTAACATGGCTCCGCCCCTGCCTGTGTACTTTCGGTGTGCTTAACTTATGCCCTAGGGCACAAGTTAAAAAAACCCTTTTATAAAAAAACTTTCATAAAAACCTTTTATTGTATTTTTCACACTGCTTCTTACTTTTAATACCTTAAAGCCGGTTAAAGCCTCGACATCTCTAATCATGTTATGTTTTATGTTTTGAAAATTATACCATTCCATCCATAATAATTTCTTCTTTAAGATTTCGACATGTCGAGCCAGAAAAAAACGTTGTTAAATTCCACGACACATACACGATACGAGACGATAGATCTATGACACTGCGTGATGATTGCGACGGAAGCCACGACTCTTTGGGTGCATTTATGGCTTGAAACGTTTCGTACAAATGTCAATCACGAAGATACATTCTCACGCCTTGATATATTGTCATTTATTAATGGTATCATTGTAAGTAAAAAAGACGCGATATCACGAGACACTACGGTTATAAATCCTAGTTTGAGATCTTTTCTCATGGAATACTTTCTTTTCATTTCCATGCATATCTCTACACGCAATGGATTCTCAGTCAGTAATTATTCCATCTTTTACAATAACTCATTCATTAGTTTCGTCAAGCCTTGATCACTATACACTGGTAGAGAGTCTCATATCAACTCATCGTAGTGGTAGCATTCTCTTTTTATTTCATCGAAGGTCGGAGTATAAAATGTGAAGCTGAGCTGCTTCTGTACCGTGACCTTTCGGATCCAGAAGATCAGAAAATCAGTACATAATTAAGCAGTTCAGTAGACCACTTATAGAAGGATCTTCAGTTTAGAATTGACAAAATCAGAAGATGTTATCAATTCACGTCAGACCCTCAATGACTTGGAGATTTGTAAAGATTTAATTTTCTTAGTCGTCTAAAACGATCAGACTATATTTAATTAAAAAAAAACCGAGGCTAAACGCCGTATAGGTCTGGCCTTCTACGTCTTATAAGCCTAGCCCTATACGCCGTATAGGCATGCTAATGCTCAAACATCATTTTACGAAAAACATGATCTCTACATGCCGTAATTTCGTAAAATCTGGAAAACATACTTCACTAATACTGACTATTATTACTGAACATGAGTTTCATAAACGATAATACGGAAGCGTTAAATACATAAAGCGTTGGTGTTAACCCAAACACCCCTTTTTGACCCATAACTACTAGACTTGTTTATAAGCTTAAAAAATGACTCATGCATCAAATACAATCTGTTTTGACATCTAGATTACTGGTACAAAGTATGTTGGGGTGTATATAAGTTGATAACAAATTATTATGGATGAGATGCTCATCACCTATGAACATGAACATTACCGTTCCCTTAATTCACCATATTCTATTTACAAGTCCCAAGTACCATTTCCTTTACCTACATAAAGACATAACTGAAAATTGTAAGTCACAATGACTTAGTGAGTAAACTGTACTGAATCTAAAATATAAAGTGAAACATGCTATAATCATTATCACTACATTTTCATACTCTCATTGAACCCCTTACTAAATATCCTTTACTAAACTGAAACTAAAGCTAAACTTAGACTGAATTCTTATCACTCTAACGTAAGCTAATAAATGTACTAAATTGAAACTACAACTGAACTGAAATTGAGTTTGATACTGAAACTGATTCTGTACTCTATCTGAATTGATACTAAAACTATATCTCATACTGCTATTGAAACTGAATCTGAGACTTTACCCTCTTGCACGGATGCAATATGTGTTTCTTATTCCGCACATGACTGACTAAGTGCATAAAGCACTATTATTCTACAATGGAATAAATGCATATGCATGATTTCGACACATGAATGACTGAGTTCGTAAACCACTGGTTCCACACAGGACTGACTAAGTGCATACAACATTGTTACATGTTTGACTGAGTGCGTATAGTACGTTTACCGAACTACGTGACTTATGAACAATGATTAATAAACTATGTCTATTGGACTATATGATCATACTCGACTATTATTCGGTTATACTAATCATTATCATACATGGCTAACTCTGGTTATATTATCATGAGCTACATGTTCGTACTTGACTATTATTCTGTTCGTATGCTTGTTTTTACCTGACTATTATCCTAATTTGTATATTTTCTCGTAGCTGACAATCATTTTGATATTATACATGTTTATTGCCATAAACACTCCCATACGTCATATAGACACTTGTCTATATGTCGTATAAGCTCTATACGCCGTATAGACAAATCTTTATACGCTGTATAGGACTGATGAAACCAAAAGCCGCACTTAACTGAAATTGAATCATACCATTCTGCAACACTTGAACTAAACTTGAACTTTATATGAAACATAACTATCATATCCTGCTCACAATCATTCTCATGTGTGGCTAAGCATAATTGACATAATTACACTACTAAGGATTGCTAAGTTATCCGTTACTAACCTCGTATTCGGTTTAGGCATTCTTCTTCCTTTCAATTGACCTCCATGATCATCTAAATACGTAATAATCATGCTACCATCATTAGAAAGTGTTATTTCATCTATAACAAACAAAATTTCATCTTTATCTACTATGCTTGGTTACTTGAAGGTCTTATGCCAAACACCCCATTAAGCTATGAACTAGACATAATCATCATCATCATAAATTCCACTAGTTTTCCATAACATGATTTCTACTAAAATACTTCTTATGAATATTCATTCATAACATAATCATCTTTTATTCATACAAACATTAAAAAAGGTGTAAAATCATCACAAAGGTTATTCCTTCTAAAACCCCCAATTTAACAAAATCAATAATCTTGAAACTAACAATTATCTTTACTTACCTTGTTAAAGGTTATTAGCACTTGAAACTTCTTAGGTTAATCACCAATTCTCCAAAATTGTATCCTAAAATCTCTCTAGATACCTTCCTGTGATGATTTTTTCACGATATGGGAACTTAACCATTTTCTCTCCTAAATTGTTCTGATAAACACATAAGGGTACACGTGGGATTATGAGGTAGTAACTCAAGGACTTTTGGGGTTATAAATCCTTAAGGGCAGTTCTATAATTTAACATCTTAGTTTCTACTTTGCACTGTGAATCCCTATCGTAAATGTCATTACATGGAAGGTCGTTAAATGCTAACATAAATAACTTTCTTAAATCCCATCAATACTATGAAAACATCTAGCACTGAACTTTAAAATTTGAGTTGTTACAACTCGTCCCTTCATACACGAGCTAGCAATAAGAAAGATGATCATTAAAATACACGTCTGAATAGTCTCAATTTCAAGTGTTTAATAGTACTTGTGGAAAACTAGAAGGGGGGGGGGGGTTTGAATAGTTTTACCGATTAAAACTTCGTTTTAAACTATTTAGATTGACTTATGTCAATCTATTAAATATGTGTGTGTTGGATGATGATAGATAAGCATATAAATAAGTAATGCACCATATCGAATGTACACCCTTGGCACCATTCACTAATGCCTTTGACACGACCCTTCGGCACCTTTCACTAATGCCTTCGACTTGTTCCTTCGGCACCTTTCACTAATGCCTTTAACACAACACTTCTATGGAGGGAGGAAAGAACTATCAACAAGATAACTTCAGTAGTCTTGATGATGACGAAGCTTGGCAACTCATGGACTTGAGCTTGCACGACTTCAAGAGGTGGTGATCTCGCCTTTAAGAGGACCCTAGAGAATCACACAAACACAAAACTACATAAAAAGATCCTTTGGATCTGAGGTTAGAGAGTTTACAATACTAAAAGTGAGTATGTGTAAAAGGGATGAGTAGCAAGTGAGAAATGGATCACTATTTATAGGCAAAATTCTCTACTGTTCCACAGTTCCCACGGATCCCTCCCCAGAGAGATCTGGCTAGTGCAATCCAAGGGATCCGGCAGCTGGGTAGCTTAAGTCCGGATCTTGGGTTGCAAACCGGGTTATGGGTTATGGGTTATGAACCATGGGTAATACAGGATGCAATGTATCTAGACATTGGGTCATGGGTCTTGAGTCATGGATCATGGATAATACCCAACATGACTTCATGCATGATATCATGCAATGGGTCATGGGTTATGGGTTAAGCTCCATGGTTATGGATCATGGACTTTGGGTTTTACCCAACTACATTCATTGTACCTAGTCAATGGGTCAAGGACTTAGATTTTTACCCATTACATTACCTATTTCAATATATACCAAGTATATATGTACATTTCCATATTATGTAAACACTAGTTGTTATACATATGTATTTCTATAAGATGTAAACAATATTACTTATTTAGTGTTTTATATGAAAATGTAAGTGTGTTAGTAAACTATTGGCTCAAACCATTTACGTATTTTATTTGTTTCGTTAAAATGATTTTACGTTTGTTATCGACAAAACATTAGAAGGTCGTAAAATATAAATAAACGTTTTTATGGCTTATTTGTAGTAACAATCTCCCCCTTTTGTTGATGACAAAACATAAGATTATTTTAAGGAAAACTAAAATTAGTAAAAGTTTGAATTGAGTTTTACTCTTTCTCCCCTTTTGTCGAAACAAAAGAGCGTCGAAAAGAAACTAACACATTGTTTTGAGAAAACGTGTAAAAAGTAATAATATGAAAAATAGAGAGTAAGAGAAGAGAAGGATTCTCGTCTTAGCTCCCCTTTGACGGATGCTTCCCTTTGTGAGGGCGTCAAGTAATTAGGAAGACTAAGCGAGTATATTGCAATTATGTTTGCAAATGGTTTTGTCTTTTGACGAAAATGCTCCCCCTTGACGAGTGCTCCTTTATGAGGAGGACGTCAAATGAAATCCTAAGTGAAATTATTGCAAGCGTTATTGCAATTGCTTTGAAAAGCTCCCCCTAGTTGAGGGTGTGAAAGTTTTCATGTGTATTTTGAAAATCTACAAAACAACGGTTAGAAAGCAAGTATATGATTCATAATTTCCTGCAAATGAGATTCAAATTAGTGATAAAATTTGCTTCTGTTGCACGGATCCCACGGTTCCTTCATGGGAGGGATCCGTCTAGGCAAAAGTCAGGGATCCGTATACCTGCATTCTTTTGACAGCAATGTGGATGTAAAATGTGATGTTAACATCAACAAGAGTTTATGAATTATAGATCAAACATATTTTCATACCCAAATAGCATACAACTTGTAATATCATTCAATAAAACTAGAGAAATGATATACATAACTCTAAAACTAAGAAAATGATCTAAACACGAAGTATGATTCCTAACAAGTCTAAGGTATGCTTGAGACTAGAACACCACTTGAATTCCTATGCTTAAGGATGTTTAGGTTTGTTGACCTCATCGAAACATTCGAGGAGGTGATAAAACATGAAACGTAGCTCGTCACGTACTTCATGTACCAAGCCTTCAACATGTTGACAATGATAACAATCTTTGTCATGGTTAGGAAATGGTGGTGGTAGAAATGGAGTGGTTTGAGATGGAAGGTTGGATGGAGGTTCCACAAAGGAAGGAGGGATTTGTGGATGCATGTTTGATGAAGTTGGAGGTGGTTCAACTAAGGATGAAGGTGGTGGAATATGTGTTGATGATGGTGGTAGAGAGGTATCTACTTCCATGTCATCCGGTTGTTGTTGATTCCTCATAATCCAAAATGGACTATTTGAGGGTGATGGAGAAAAGGATACGGGTGCTAGTGTTGTTTCAACACCAAAGTTTTGTTGTTGCGCCATTTTCTCAATTGAAGAGAATGTTGGCAATGGTGGAGGATGAGATGGCCTAGAAGGCAAGTCCTCTAAGCTGTAGAGGTGTGGAGATGAGAGTGGAGTGGTGAACGAGATTGCTCTAGGTACTAGAGGTGATGGTTTAGTGGAAGTAGGGTTGTTTGGTTTCGGAGGTTTTGTTAGGATTTGGAAAATCCTGTAGTTAAAGTGTCGGTCACCTCAAGTATATGTAATCGTTAGAAAGCTCGTAGTCGTAGTGGTTTATTAGTAAGTAGTATTTAGTTTAGTAACACCATGGAGGACGGACGAGTCTTTACCCACTGTATGCCTGATCCACAGCCCGTCAGGTGGCGTTTTATGTGTAAGACTATAAATACTCTCTACCTCCCAAGGTAGAGAGTTGGAGCTCATGATAATATCTTTCTTTCTCTCACTAAAGTTCCCAAACCTCTAACTTTCTCTCTCTAAAACATCTTTGTACGCCTACTTGTGATTATGGTTTAGTGTGTTTATGAAATCCAATATGTTACAAATGGTATCAAGAGCCATGGTTTGATCATCTCTTACATATCTTTGGATTTCTAGTGACTTTAGGTGGTTTTAGAGTTTGAAAAGTTTAGTGGTTTTGCATCATTTGGATCATTTCTAGTGTTAAAGTTTGAATCTTGGGTGTAGTTTTGTGTTTAGAATCATTGTATGTGCTTGGGTTTTGATTTGGTAAGCTTGAATCATCGTGGTTGGGTTGTTTTTGGATTGAAAAGTGGTGTTTGCTTGATTTTCTAGCTAGCGACTTGAGCTACGGATAATTTATCTTGGTAGCGACTTGCTTTGTAAGTTGGTAGCGAGTTGTAGTAGAAGTTCTTAGCGAGTTGAGCTTAGCGACTTGTCTATTGAGACAAGTCGACAAACAGTACACTTGGTGGATTCTCCACTACGGGTAGCGACTTGGTGAAAGTTAGCGACTTGTACTTTAGCGATTTGGTGCTTAGCAAGTTGCTATTTAGCGACTTGACATCTTAGCGACTTGGTGCTTAGCGAGTTGCTATTTAGCGACTTGACATCTTAGCGATTTGGTGCTTAGCGACTTGCTGTCAAAATTTACTAGCGACTTGGTTCAAGGTTTCTTAGCGACTTGGTTGATTTTGTCGGAAATACGGTTTTCTCTTGATTCAGTAAAATACCGTGAAAGAATCTATTTCCCGGTTTAATCATAGAGCTATAAAATCCCGTTTAATCTGTTAACATGTCTACCAACGTACCTACAATCATCTCCATCGTTGTCGAAGATGTTCAAGCAATGGTTCGGATACTGGCCCACCCATGCTTGATGAATCGACTACGACTCTTGGGCTCAACAAATCAGATTGTACTATCTTGGAAAGGAAAATGGGGTCAACATTCTCAAATCCATTGATGAAGGACCTTATCGAGTTGAGACTACTAGAGACATAATTGATACAGCTGAAGATGGAACATTGGTTTATGGAATGGACAGACCAAAGACGTATGATGAGCTCAATGATAAGGAGAAGAAGAGATTCAATGCAGATATCAGGGCCTCTAACATTATACTGCAAGGTCTTCCAAAAGACATCTACAAGCTTATCAATCACAACACTGAAGCAAAAGTTGTATGGGATAATGTCAAGATGCTTCTCTCAGGATCTGAATTAACTGTTGAAGATAGGGAATCACAACTATATGATGAATTTGAGCATTTCAAGATGAAGCCAGATGAGAGTGTTTATGAGTACTACGTGAGATTCCATAAGCTTGTGAATGACATGAGGAACATCAGAATGACCATGCCAAACATACAGCTTAACTCAAAGTTTGTAAACAACATGAATCCGAGAATGGCACAAGTTTGTCACTACGTGAAGCTCACTAAAGGATTGAAGAATACAAACTATGAGCAATCTGATGCCTTCCTTCTCGTAATGAGAGACATGCTATGTTTGAAAAAAGGATTCGGAGCGGTTCAAAACCAATCGGGAGAAACAAGTTCATCAAATGATTCAACCGCCTTTTACACAAATGTTGGGATTACCACCAAAGCTTCTCAAGTTGTACCCATGGGTAATGGTAAACACAAACTCATTCCCGATCCAATGTTCAAACAAGTCGATCTTGATGCGGTAGGGAAACTTCATTAATCAACTAGCTCTCAAGATCGGTCAAAACATGAACACTCTCCCACACACCAACAACAATCTCGAATCGCATCCAATCAACACAATCAAGCCATCGCCGAGATGGGAAGGTTATGGTGCGGCCGGTTCAAGAGAGGCGATGACGATCGAGAGAAGGGTGGAGTAGGTGGAGGCTATGGTGGAAATCGAATCGAGGAAGGATTGGAAATCAAGGACAAACAAAGCCTATCAAATGCTACAACTGTGGTGGTGAGGACATATTGCAAGGAACGCACATCTTCAAAATGTCCATGAATGTTGAGTACTTGAGGATAAGATGTTGCTAGTGCAAGCTCGGGACAATGGAGCAACTTTGGATGAAGAGGAGTTATTGCTTCTTCTCAAGGGAATGCCAAGACTTATGATGCTTGATGTTGATGAGCAACCATTCAGGAGATAGGTCATAATCATCGAATGCCTTTCAAGTAGGCGATTATGATGCATTTGACTCGATGTAGATGATGAACCTCTCGCTAAAACAATCTTCATGGCTAGCATCTCACCTATGGTTTCTCCAAAAGTTTCTCCACCACAACAAACTGGTCCATCCAAAGACAAAATCATTTCAGAGGTATTAAAACTATATGATGATGTTGATGAGCGAAAGATGCATAATGAAGTACAATCTCTTGAGACTTTTGAATCAGATATTGATGATGTGGGAAATAGCAATGTTATCCCATATGATCAATATGTGAAGCAAAGTGAAAGTGAGACTGTACCAAGTAATGCATCTTCTGCAGTCAATGATGACTATGTTTTGATGAATTCACTGCATGTACCCCTGATGATTCTGTTGTCTCTGAACTGAATGCCTATAAAGAACGGGTCACTATTTATGAACAACGTGCTAAATTTGAGTTGACCACCCGTGAGCAGGAAATGGATGACCAAATGCGTACAATCATTAGAAAAAGTAATTTTAGAGAAGAAGTATTAAAACAAGAGTTAAATTCCTTACAAGAAAAGCTTTCTAAAGCTGCTAAGCAAAAACAAGAACTTCAAGAAAATGTGAAAATGCTTAAGCAAGAATTCAATGCTAAGGAATCAAAACTTTTGAATGATTTTCTAATCTGAAAACTTTGAAAAACAAGCTTGAAAATAAGTTGTGCGTACAAGGGAACACCATTCAGATCGCTCACATGATCACTAAGCATAGAGTCTTAAGCGATAAGCATAACATTCCCTTGTTGAGGAACCAAATCCAGAGGTCATTAAAAAGGCTAGAAAGGCGATAAGGTACTTTATGATGGCAATGAAATCCTTAAACCTAGACGGAAACCTAGTTATTTGAGTGCCTTCGAGGAAGATAAGAAATCGATGAAGTCACTAGGAAAAGATGAACAAGAAACTAGATGATCCTAAATGTAAAGAGATGAAAATAACTATCACACCCCATGATTACAAGAAGGAGAATTGGATTTCCTTGAACAAGTTTAAACCTCGACGTTGTTAACACCCGAACAAGTGTTCGGAAAAGGATTTAGATAAGCAAAAGCGAGAGAATCTTGTTGTAACAAACCCCCTTTAGGAAAATGCCTTCAATAACTGTGTATCCTCCCAATACACCAATGCATTTAGTTCCTAGGACTATTGCCACTAAAAGCAAGACCTTAATCACCAATATGTTATTTTTAACTATTTGTTGATTTTGAGAAAACTTGTAAGAAAAGGATCACACCCACGGTATAATCAAGGGAAAGGAGTTTTGAGCAAGCGAAAGAATGTTATTTAATCAAGTCATGCCTTTCTTTAAATAACTAAAAGATCAATTTGAAAGTCTTAAAAGGGAATGAATTTAGACATTAAAGAAATGGAAAAGGAATTTGATGCAATGATCGTTGAGGTTAGTGACTATGAGCGAGAATTAAAATATAATGAGATTGAGAGAAAGAACTTGCATACACTGAATGAGAATCTGATTTATGAATGTATTGCTCAAGATGTGTTTTTCACTGCTACAAATTGTTCCATTAATGCTTCTCAATTTCATGAATTATCTGTTGCTTTGAAAGTCTCCCACGATCGTGTCATTGAGCTTGAAAAAACTAACTCTAAACTAAATGAGAAAATTGATCTGGATGATCACGATAATTTGGTAAAACACTTTTCTAAACTAGAAGTTGATCATTTTAACTTACAACTAAAATATCAACATCTTAAAGAAAATGTCAAAACCTCAAATAACAAGACATCCTCAGATGCTCCAGAGTTTGATGCAGTTTTTGAAATAAACAAACGTGATGAACAGATTCAAGCTCACTGTAACATGATCAAAAAGTTGAAAGCCCAAATTTCTCCGTTAAAGGGTGAAAAGAACAATGTGACTGGCTCCCAAATGCCTCCTCCTTTAGATTCTCGGAATTCTCAAAATTTTCATCTTCAAAACTTGGTTAATGCTTTACAAAAGGAAAATGAGAGTTTTCTAGAAGAAAATGAAAAGGTTAAACGTCATTTCAATGAGTTATTTGAGTCAATAAAAGTCACTCATAACAAAAATAATGAAAAAATAACCTCGTTGCAAAAAGAAATTGAGAATCTGAAGAGTCAGGTAAAAGGGAAAATGCCAATGACCACTGGGGAGAATGATGCTTCAAAGGTGCATGTCTGTAATAAATATGCTTTGTCTGTGAAATATGTTCCTCCTAATCTTAGGAATAACAAACTGGCAATTCAAACATATTTCTCATATCTTAAGGACAGCCTAGAATGTCTCCGTGAGATTGTAGAAGAGGACAAGTTAGAGAAACCACTTGATAATGCAATTGGTCATGCATGCTTATATGCCAAACGATCTCAAGAACTTCTAGAATGCTTAATTACAATATCCCCTAAATCCTTAAGTGAGCAAGTCAATCCTTTGATTCCTTGTTCTATGCCTAGTGCCAAGTATGAAATTCATTCTATGCCCAATGTCATGAATATGAACTTTAGTGTGCCTTCAAGAAGTTCAGATCCCAACACCTCTAGTGTTAAGAAAGTGAACTTCAGTGTGCCTCCAAGTAGTTCTATTCCCAGCACATCTAAACAGGAAATGCAAAAAGTGGCAAAACCAACTAATGTTCCCATTCCATCTACTGGAGTAATCAGTAACATTAAAGCGAGCAGGTCAAAGTCTCAAGGCAATACAAGGAATGATAGGACCTCGCAAGCTAAGAATGTGCATTGGAAGAGAGTAGAAGATCAACCTAGGAACACTAAGTTTGAGTTGAATAAAACGAATCGTGTTGATTCTAGTATTAGCTATAAGCGTACTGTAATTAATTCGAATTCTGCTACTACTTGCAAAACATGTAATGAATGCTTGATCTATGGTACCAATCATGAATGTGTTGTGAATGATTTTTCTAATGCTATCATATGCCCAGTTAAAACTGTTAAGGTTAAAAATCAAGCTAAGAAGGCCAAAAGGCAAAAGCGAATGAAAGTTAGAAAACAGTGGAAACCCACAGGAAGAACATTTAGTAAGATAGGTTATCAATGGATACCTCTTGTCCATAAGATTAATCAGTTCTGCCCTCAATCTGCTAAGACAATGCCTACTAGAAAATGGATGCCTACTGGTAGAACTATTCCCTTAAGAAGTGAACATACTTTGAATAGGTCAAATACAGATACTAGCACCGAATCTATTTCGATGATTCCATTGTTTCTATTTCGATGTGGGTATTCCAATCATCACATTAACCAAATAGAACCCATTCTTGCATGGGATCCCAATTATCCGATTATCCATTTTTGTCTCGTGTTCAACCGCAGATCGTTCAAATCGTTATGTGGTACCGGACTCAGTCGCTCCAAGCATATGACCGAGACCGGTCATGCTCATGAACTTCGTGAGTAAATTCATCGAGACGATTAGATTCGGAACGACCATTTTGGAGCTATTATGGGTTATGGAGATTATTTGGTTGGTAAAAGTGTAATCTCCAGGGTATATTATGTAGAAGGTCTTGGTCATAATTTGTTCTCTGTTGGTCAATTCTGTGATTCCGATCTAGAAGTGGCTTTTAGAAAACATACTTGTTTCGTTAGAGAACTTGATGGTGTTGAATTATTAAGAGGTACTCAAGGTTCGGACCTATACACAATCTCTATCGATGACATGATGAAGTCTTCTTCAATCTGCTTGCTGTCAAAGGCTTCTAAAACGAAGTCTTGGTTATGGCATCGTCGTCTCAATCACTTGAACTTCGGCACCATAAATAATCTTTCCAGAAAGGATCTTGTCAGAGGCTTACCTAGATTAAAATATGAAAAAGATCATCTCTGTTCAGCTTGCCAATTAGGAAAAAGCACTAAATATGCCCACAAACCAAAACCCACAAACTCTGTAATGGAAGTTCTTCATACCCTTCATATGGATCTGTGCGGCCTAATGAGAGTGCAAACTATTAATGGGAAGATATATGTGTTAGTAGTGGTTGATGACTACTCCAGATTCACTTGGGTTAAGTTTTTGAGGACGAAGGATGAAACTCCAGATGTCATCATTAAACTCATTAAACAACTTCAGATCCGACTCAACAAAACAGTTCGAATCGTCCGTACTGACAATGGAACTGAGTTTGTTAATAAAGAACTCAATAAATTTTATGGAAATGTTGGAATCAGTTCCCAAAGAAGTGTTCCTCAAACTCTTCAATAGAACGGTGTAGTTGAAAGACGAAATTGAACTCTTGTGGAAGCCGCAAGAACAATGCTAATTTACTCAAAGGTTCCAATGTTTCTATGGGTTGAAGCTATTGCCACTGCATGTTACACTCAAAATCGATCCCTAATCCACACCTCTCATGACAAAACTCCATATGAACTTGTCCATAAACGAAAATCCGATCTCTCTTACCTTCGTGTATTTGGTGCTTTGTGCTATCCTACTAATGATGGTCAAGATTTAGGTCAACTAAGAGCTAAGGCAGACATTGGAATTTTTGTAGGATATGCACCAAACAGAAAAGGATACCGAATCTACAACAAGAGAACCCGAAATATCATAGAAACTATTCACGTTACGTTTGATGAGTCGACGGTCAAATGGCTCTGGACAATCCAGCCAGACCCGCACTTCAAAAGCAGTCCCATTGGTTCATCCCTTGTACCAAACTCCTCTCCAAAGAACTCCATATGTACCTCCATCCAAGATGATTTAAAGAAATTGTTTGATCCTATGTTTGATGAACATTATGAGCCAAGTACCAATGATATGTCAATTCCAACAACAGGTGCTCCTATCCATGAGAATGAAGTCAACCTTCGGTCTCAATATCATTAAGTCAAGCGCTGCTGCTGATCACTCGCCTCATCAACAAATCAACAATCTTGAATGTACATCATGGAACGTATGCGCATCAATGATGAAGTTAATCCCTTTGCTACTCCAAAAGATGCTCCATTTGAAAACATATTTGCTTTGAATCTTCATCGAACCATCTTCCTCGTGAGACATCAACTCGCTACTTGGTCCTCAACAACAACCACATGAACACCTCGGAAAATGGACTCATGATCATCCATTGGACAACATCATTGAAACCTCTCGTCCAAATCCACACGGAAACAACTTGCAACCGATGCCTTATGGTGCTTCTTCAACTCCGTACTTCCAAGATCGAACCAAAAGATGTTAAAACCGCCATGAATGAAGGCAATTTGGTTCAATGCCATGCAAGAAGAAATTCATGAGTTTGATCGACTTGATGTATGGGAATTAGTACCGCTCCAGTTGTGCTATGATCATTGCTCTAAAATGGATCTTCAAAGTGAAACTTGATGAGCATGGTGATGTCTTAAAGAACAAGGCTCGATTGGTTGCTAAAGGATACCGTCAAGAGGAGGGTATTGACTTTGAAGAATCATTTGCTCTGTTGCTCGTGTCGAGGCAATCGTAATCTTCTTGGCTAATGCTTGCTAGTAAGAACATGGTAGTCTATCGATGGATGTAAAGACGGCATTTCAACGGAGATCTTAAAGAAGTCGTCACGCCATCCAACCCGGCTTTGTGAATCCGAGCATCCTACTCACGCTTATCGTTTGAAGAAGGCTCTTTACGGTTTAAAGCAAGCTCCAAGGGCATGGTATGATACACTATCAAAGTTTCTTCTATCTACCGGATTCAAAGAAAGGAGCGATTGATCCAACATTGTTCACCGTGAAGTCGCAAACATTTAATTCACGCTCAAATTTATGTTGATGATATCATCTTTGCCTCGACCGACCCCAATGAGTGTGACCGTTTTCAAACAAAATGGGTTCTAAATTTCAAATGTCAATGATGGGACAAATGTCATTTTTCTTGGATTACAAATTTCACAAAGTCCGGAGGCATTTTCATAAATCAATCTAAATATGAAAATGAGATTTTAAAGAAATTTGGATTTGATTCAAGTGACCTGTTGACACTCCCATGATAGAGCGTACTAAACTAGATGAGGACCACTCGGGGATCATGGTAGAGCAAGCGAAATATCGTAGTATGATTGGATCCCGATGTACCTCACGACTAGTAGACCGGACATCTTGTTCATTGTTTGCATGTGTGCTAGATACCGTGCTAAGCCTACTAAAAGCACCTTGAAGGGGTTAAACGGGTCTTCGGTATCTCCAAGGAACCATCAATATGGGACTTTGCACCAAGGACACCGGTATGTCACTAACGACCTATGCGAATGCCGATCATGCAGGATGTCAAGATACTCGTCGGCACGTCGAGGTGCTCGGTTTTGGGTGATAAGCTTGTGAGTGGTCTTCAAAGAAGCAAATGAGTACTTCTATTTCCTCTACGAGGTGAATACATAGCCATGTCATCTTGTTGTGCTCAAATCCTATGGATGAGATCCCAATTATCGACTATGGCTTTGAATTCAACAAAATCCCTCTGTCTTGTGATAATAAAGTGCTATTGCTCTCTCATGTAACAATGTACAACACTCAAGAGCAAAGCACATCGACATTCGACATCATTTCATCGGGAGCAAGTTGAAAACGGTGTGGTGGAACTTTACTTTGTGAGGACCGAATACCGCTTAGCGACATCTTCACCAAAGCTCTTCCTAGAGAACGTTTTGAGTTTATTCTTCCACGATCGGGTCTTAAGTGCCTACAACCGTAAACACTCAAACGTCTTCAAGAGGAAGAAGAGGAGTAAAGGTTTCCTTCATCTATCTCTTGTAAATATTTATTTGAAAAACAAAATACAAAATTATAAAACCTTCAAAATCAAATAGAAAAATATAAAACTTTCAAAACCCATAAAATTTGAAAAATTAAAAAAACTTCAATATATATATATATATATATATATATATATATATATATATATATATATATATATATATATATATATATATTGTCTTTTTGTCATGTTTTTCTCGATTCGATAATATCGAAAAAGATAATCATGCATGTTTATTCAATGGAGTTTAAAGTCTAAAAATCCGTTCCTTATCAGTTAAAAAGCTTTCATAATTAAGTCACAATTCTCCTTATATGCTTTCAAAATCAATTTAAATCTACAGAGATCACAAATCTCAAATGATTTAATAATTGTGATCGGGGGAGAATTTGTGATTTAAATTGGACTTAATCTGATAATTCGGTAAATGGTTTTATAAGGATGTACAAGCTCTCCTTCCCACATGTGCCAAACGATTTCAATTTTCCATGCACATGTTGAGGGGGAGCATCTATCTTAAACTACAAAGATTTGAAATCTGATCAATGTGCAGGTTCCCTCTTGTATGTGCAAAACTCTTTCAAACCTCAAGGCACATATTGAGGGGGAGAAAGCTTATGAAAACCTCATCCTTCCCTAAAATGCTTTATCTACTTGATTTAATTAGGGAGGTGATGTTGATATCTTTTAGAAAATGGAAATCAAAGAAGTTAATTCTTCCTCTTGCCTCCGTGTGCCAAACGATTTCAAATACATGAAGCACATGTTGAGGGGGAGTTCTTGTTCTAAAAATATCAAAAACAATTCAGGTACAAAATACTTTGATAATATATCACAAGTATCTGGATTGATTTTCAAAAGGTTTTCAATTGGTTCCAATGGCAGATGAACAATACCAAATAGACCGACCAACTTTACTTTATGTATGGTGATATAAGGATGATAAGGTTAGGTATTTGTTCCCATGATCCGCCAGAACCGGAGGGATCTACCCAGGGACAATCCACTAGATAGTGTAGAAGTCCTTATGTATATTGAAAAAAGGAGAAAATGAGATGTGGGAAGAGTGCGACCGAGACCGAGCTAGTCTTGGAATAAACCCAACAAGGCTATAGTTATGAAGTCTCGGTAAGCAATCAAGGGTTGAAGAATGAAAAGAATTGAATGAGAAAAGGGTGAAAATAAATAACCTCCATTTATTCAACCTTAGGGCGTAAACCGGCTCAATTCATATGCTACCGGTGGTTACCAAGGTAACATCGGTATTGAAGACAAGACGTCATGGACCCAAAGTGACGATCGCACTTCAACTTCCAAAACCACTCAAGTTCCTCTTAAAAGGACTTGTTTCATTCTCACGGGGAACCGACATTATCCATCGACTTTCTCTTAGAGATTGTTGATATTGAAGAAGGAGACCCTCTCCCTAGTCTCCGATATAGGATCCAAATATGCACAATTGAGTCTAGAGCCACGGGATCATCAATAAATATCCTTAGGACACTTTCAATGAAGACTCTCTATTTCACACAATGTGGAAAGAGAGATTATATCTTGAGGCCTACGCATTATCCTTGTGGTATTGCCAAAACATCCGAGTGATATGCAAACATATTCACAATGAAGATGGAAAGCCTTCTGGAGCCAACATCAAACAAGCTCCTGGTAGGTGGCATGTGAGATCTATCCAATAGATCAACCATGTGACAACCGAATGAAACAATGGAGCGATTCAATTTTTGAATCAATCACGGTTCGAGTTATGGATTGACGGATACCTTTGAAAACCGGTCGTTGTGCTTAAAACTCTTTTCTTTAGCACATCGACTATGTACAAATATTTCAAAATAAAGGTGTTTATGATTGATAAATGATCTTCATTAAAACCTTCGTTGTATCACAAAAACAATTTCTATTGAGCGATACACCATCGTTTTTCAAATCCATTTTATCAATCGGTGAATCAATTTGCCGGTTCACTCACCCGTGTTGTCTTCTTTGAGACGTTCGGTTTGAGAACAAATAGAACAGTTGCGAAACCACGTCAAGGAAATTCTTCGAATTATACCGATCACAGCAAGATTTGTCTTGATCAACGGGAACCGTGGGCGTGTACCTCAATTCAACAAAGTGATCAAAGACACTTTCGTGCGTTTGTTGCTAACTGTTGTATGCAAGTACGCCCGACGTTTGCAGTTGATCAGAATGAAGTGGTCAATCCATAGCCGCATGCTCACACAACACATTCATTTCTAAAGAAATCATGATTAGTGCATCAATGACTCTGATATTTTCACTCCATGCTTCTGCTACGCTGCTGTCAATATCATGAATCAACTAAAGCTTCCGCTACTCTGATAAGAATATATCATGATCCAGAATGTGAGCATGTTGGTCCAAATGTCACAACATCACAATGGAAGAGTCAGAGATTTAATGTGGCTGATGATCTCAAAGCTGGCTCAAAACTCATTATCACGTGGATCAGTAAAAGACCTCCACTTGGATTTACCAAACATGCAAAAACAAAGAATCAATGACTACGAGCTTCAGAGCTAAGTACTACATCAAGAATGCAAGAACAATTTATAATGTAATATATGTTTGTATTCAATATAATGTTTATGAATATTTAAGGTGACCTCCCTTAGGGGGAGATTGTTAGGATTTGGAAAATCCTGTAGTTAAAGTGTCTGTCACCTCAAGTATATGTAATCGTTAGAAAGCTCGTAGTCGTAGTGGTTTATTAGTAAGTAGTATTTAGTTTAGTAACACCGTGGAGGACGGACGGGTCTTTACCCACTGTATGCCTGATCCACAGCCCGTCAGGTGGCGTTTTATGTGTAAGACTATAAATACTCTCTACCTCCCAAGGTAGAGAGTTGGAGCTGATAAGGTTTTAAAAGGTACCATTTTGAGGGGTCGTTTAAGTCCTTATTTGATCACTTTTGTATCCGTTATTGCTTAATATCATTCCTTTTCACTTTTTAGGTCTCGTGAAGGCAAAATGCTTGAATGGCACTTATTTGGACGAAAAGGCGCGAATATATGAAGAAAATGGCCAAAGTTAAAATCGAGACACTCACGATTCTTTGAAAGTATAAGGCGACGGCGCCAAAAGTGCTATTGACGCCGTCCCAAAATTATTGAGACGATCCCGAACCCAAAACTCAGATTTTCAAGTGACGACGTCCGGTTATGGAAGAGTAGGTCGTCGCTACTCGACGGCCTAGATGCAATCCGCACGACGTCCAAAGTCAAGAGGACGGCGTCACGGACATAAGGTGACGCCGCCGCAGTTAACGTGGCCAAGACGAAACCCTAATGGCGGCGACACGACGGCGCCACTAAACATAAGGTGACGCCGTCGCAATTGTAATCTTATATATAGAATCCGAATTTTTCGGTCTTTGTGTGGAGAGTCTTTGGGTAAAACCTAAAACCGAACCTAAGGTGTCTTGTACAAGATTTTAGGGTTTTAAACCCTATCTTACATCAAGATAAGTCTTTACTTCATTAATTCAATTATGTCTTTGATTATTTGTGTGTATGCTTGCATGTTCTCCATGTCCGGCTAATTTATTTGTGTGTTTGCTTAGGAAGTATGAAACTTAATTATTGAATATTGATTGGTTGTTTCTTATCTTAGTTGATTAATGATCTAGTAATGCGATAGGTCATTCGTTGTGTACTTAATGCTTGATTCATCTTTGTGAACCTTAGAGTATAATTACCCGAGTAATTGTAGGCTAAACCATCCAAAGCGCCTTAGAGTAGGAGTTTATAATCTTAGTGAGTTTGTAGACAAGACCCTTTGGTAAGTTCAAGAGTTAGGGAGAAACGACACCCTACAACTTTAGACACACAATGCAACTAGGAATAAGACGTGACACTCAACCATCAATAGGAGATAATTAAGGAGTAATACAAACTAAGTAAACACATCTTTAAACTATCATACGAGCACACATTAATTAGACATAGACTCCCACAACCCTAGTTTAGATAATTAGATAATAGTAGAGTAATCGGTGAAATACCAACCCCCAAATCCAATACCCGAGATTCGTACCTTTCCATTTTCATAAAATATAAAAGATAAAAATAATCTTCCTCAACCTTAACCTTAGCGTAGTAACTCCCTACTAGCATTCCTATTCCCCAGAGAATGATATCAATACCGTGGCTTACCCTAATTACTACACTACAACGATTAGGTTCACCGCCTAGGGTGTTATAAAACTTGCTCAAGAAAAGGAAGTTCCTTTGACCCCGAACGACGCGTGTAGCATTATCAAGTTTTTGCGCGGCGGGGGAATAGAATAGCTAGTTAGTAGTCAACCTCGTTTAGGTTTCTTTGCTTGATTCCTATCAAGTAAACTTTTTCTCATTTTTATATTTCTCTTAGTCTATCCCCTTCTTCGTGACCTTTGTTCGTAACCTCATCACTTTTCATCATGGAAGGTGATAACCCACTACCATTCATCAACCCACCACCAAATGACCCGCCAAGAGCCCGTACTTTTGGTGAATACTCAAGACCAAGCCACCTAGGCTATAGGAACACCATTGAGCTTCCTGACCAAGCCCAAACTACGGCCTGCGATCCGACACCATCCGGTTGGTGCAAAACGGATGTGCATTCCATGGACTTCGTTCCAAGATCCAAATCAACATCCGAGGATTTCCTCAAAATCGCCGATTCCATCGACCTTGATGCTACTACTCGGGAGACCACGCGCTGCGCCTCTTCCAATTCTCTACGGGACCAAGCTAGTAATTGGCTTGAGCGACTTCCGGGCTCCATCTCAAGTTGGGATGATCTTACTTCGCTTCCTTGCTCAATTTTTCCCACGGGAGAACCACTAAGCTTAGGCGAGACATCTTGACATTCCAAAGAGCTCAAGGTGAGTCTTTTACAAAGCATGGACTCGATTTAAGGAATTACTCGTGACTTCCACACCATGGCATTGATCTTTGGCTTCAAATCCAAATCTTCTATGATCATACCGATTTCATCACTCGACGATCCATTGATCGAGTGCCGGTGGAAGACTCGGTGACTTTAATGCGAACAATCATGGGATATCATAGAGGAGCTCACGATCAAAGCTACGAAGATTGGGTGAATCTCCGAAACTCCGATTAACGTGGTTAATGCCATATCCACTCTCCCGAATCCTCCGATACACTCAAGAGCAATTGAGTGCCATCGAGAGGAATTGATTATCTTATGGAAAGGCGTAAAAGAGCACCCGTACAAATTCCTCAAGAGATCGTCAACCGCCCACTCCACCAACCGCTCCACACCTCTTTCGGAATCCCAAGTCATGAGCAAAACCCGAGTTCAATTCCGCGCCTGCTTCTACTTCCCCAATACCACTTTCACCAAGCTTCAAGGATCAAATGAGGAGTACATGGCACTCATACAGAGATTAGCCGATTTGAAGAGGAGGTTTATAGGCAGAGAGAGAAATGCAAGCAAAATGAAAGAAATGATGGATTTGGTAATTGAATTTACCAAAACAAAGGCTCCCAAAAAGTGCTCGTAAGAAGCAATGATTGCCTCCCACTTCATTTGTAAACGCCTGTTTCCATCATGCCCGAGAATGCAAGGGTTGAGATGTGGAATCTTGAGGAAAGCACGAAGGATGAGTCCATACCTAATGATGAACCCGAGACCATTGAGTACTACCTTAAGCACGAAATTAACAAGAAAACCATTGCAAACCAAGTAAACAACTTTAGGTACAATGAAGTTCTTAGGAAGCTCTTGAAGGAAAAATGAGCGGAAGAAGAATACGACGCTTTACCTATGGAACCTCTGTATGAGTTGGTTATAAAAACCGTTAACAAGAAAACGAAACACCACAGAAATTTCGTGATACCGCTTAGTATCGGTGACATGGACAATATAAACGCCTTGGCGATCAAGGGACCGATGTGAACATAATGCCATTGTCAATCTATAATAAGTTAACTAATGAGAAACCGGAAAAACCGACCTTAGACTTTCCTTAGCTAATCATACTTATGTCCACCCCGTAGGAATCGCATTGATGTTCTAATTGAGGTGGCTAACATCGCTTATCCGGTGGATTTCGTGATCATTGATGTTGAGGAAGATAAAACGCACCCTCATTCTTGGGACACCGTTCTCGCCACCGCCAAGGCAACCATTAAATGCGGAGAAGGCATCATGATACTCAGCGGGAAGGGTACGCTAGGATACCCATCGTCCCAAGATACCCTCTTAAGATCATGGAAATGATTACGGGTGGAAATCGAAAAGCCCGGATAACAATGTTAAGAAGAAGAAGAATGACGGGAAAAGGGCTTAGAGACTTTATGGTTCAAGGATTGTATGCGACATTGTGGAAACCCGATAAAAGTTAAAGCAATCCCACCTCATTACCTAAGGTACAAAAGGACCCTAAGGAATTTCTAAAGGGAGAAAAGTGATCTTGTATAGATCTCGGATAAGGGCATTACGAGGAAGAAACAAACCAAGATGGTTTGGGCCTTTCACGATTAAGGAGACCAATTTAAAAGATAAAACCGTCGCCATAATTGATGCTACGTTGGCAAGGAATCTACGGTGAGCATACAGCGTCTACACCCTTTCGATGAAGGGAAGACAAAGGGTCAAGAGGGCGGTAATGAGAAAACGTAGGAGCACGACTACGAGTCTAGCTCCAAGACTCTTAAATAAAGAAAAGCGCTTCGTGGGAGGCAACCCATGCTTAATTGTTTGCTTGTTAGTGTCATATATCTTTTATTAATTGTTTATCCTCATGTTTAAATTTGTAAAAATACTTTATTTTGTTTTTAACCTCGTCTTAATTGCATATAAAGGTATTTTACATAAGGGATAAGTGTAACACCCCAACCCGACAAGGGTAAAGATATCACAATACGGTTTCATATCAGAACTTTAATAACTAAACAAAAGCGAAAACCTTACAAAAATATTCAAGAGAAAACATAAATAAGTAAACTTCAAAATAAATCTAAGATCTCTATAATCGAATCTCGCCTCGCCTACTCTCAACCCGGATCGGCTATCCCATAAGCTTATCTTGAACGCTTAATACCGCCGCAGAAAAGAAAAGTGCGGTGAGCTTACAAAGCCCAAGTGAATGATATAACGAAACAAAAGCTAAACAAAACAAATCTACGAATAACGAAATCAAAATAAAATAATGACGAAGGATCTTTTAGGATTCTGCGGAAGCACCAATATACAGAAATCCAAACAACCACATAACAGTTTAGACTTCACATAGCACATTACTAACGCAACCACAAACATATCAGAACAACCAAACACATAGCATATCAAAATAACAGATTACGTATAAGCCAAACGGAAAGTCTAAGAGCTAACGGAAACACTTCCTAGAAAATAATCATGGCACTCATACAAGTCAATGAAGCAACATTTAAAGCACTTAATTCAATATTATAGCAATGAAATAGCAGATGTGTCATGGCGTACATAATAGCTAAACCAGGTTCTCGGATCAAATCCTATCCTTAGCGTAGTTTTAACATGGCGGTCACATATGCGCATGATAATTAAACCTTCAAAACACGCAATTATATACTAGCACATTCATCTCGCAAACCAACGATTCACGTAATGATAACAAATCATAATATCGATATACTGAATCATGTTTTAAACATATTAATTCTATCTTAGCATGGCAACTAATAATCACTTAAACAAATACGTCATAAGCACATTTACTAACATATCATATCGTAAATACATAATATAAACACTAAATACCAAATCATACGAATACTTAACACGTATAACAGATAACGATTTAGTCAACTACCACGAGCCCGAAACATATCGATCATAACATATCATAAGTAACCATTGGAGTAGCTAGCTCCCGGACTTTGTGAAGACGCGTATTGCACACCGACATCATTCACCGAAAAATATCGATAACATATCGATCTAGGATGCATCCATACGCCCCACAAACATATATAGGTAATATAATACCAACCGAGCTCATAACAAATAACAGATAAGGGACGTGGCGTAACTTCACTCTCGCCTAGAGTCATGTCGAGGTGCATCAACGACACGGACATGGAACCCCCATGACTAGGTATTAGTTGGCTCGGGTGTCAAACTAACTTAAGTCAAACAAAAGTTCAATTATAACATAAGTCTTAATCAAACACATGGTTCAGCAGATAACATATCACGAACTCATATCATAAGGTTCACATTCAAATATAATAAGGTTCAACAATTCCGCATATCAAAGTCTTCATAAACATAAAGTTCACATCAGATATCTCATAGTTCACTAGAACATAAGTTCATATAAGCAACAGATCAAACATTTAGGAAAAAGGGTTCATAGCAATGGCATCGGAAATCCTAATAAGTAAAATAGAAAAGCGAACGAAAAGAACATCATACGGAACCTTTACTGAAAAGGTCAGAATATCTGTATGATAACACAAGTGTCTTAAAGTAAGACAGAATATCCGTACCTTAAAGCAATTGAGAGAAAAGTAACGAATGAACGAATACGAAGATGTAACGTCGCGTCTCCTCCAACGAATCTACACGGATTATGATTTATTTAATATTTATTAGCATCTTCAATGTTATAACGGATTTATCGTATTAATACTTTTAAAGTTGTCAGAATATTCTCATTTTAGTGATGACGAAATTACAACATTTTAGAGTATTCCTCATTAATTCACCAACTTCTTATTTAGGTTCTAGGTTTCCATACTCTTTAAATACTACTAAATACGCATTAAATTCACATATTACTTCTTTTAATGATTTCCAAATTTAACCTAGAACGTAAATGATAACAAACCGAAATTAACTTAAACTCATGCGTGTCTCTACAAAATCAACTTACACTTGTAGAACCCATAATTGCTCAGAATTACAAACTACACCCTTGACATCTTAAATTTCACAATCTAACCTTACTTTATCAGATTTTACACTTTTAACCCAAAGGTTTTAGAATTTACAAAACGTACCTAATAAATTAAATACAATTCAGATGGCCCTTTAAATATCCAAAATTACATGTTTAACCCCACACTTATTTTTATACGTTTAGTACAAGTATTTTATCTGTTTACAAAATAACCTTTAAGTTTCATAATTTACAAAACCAACCCAAAACTTTTGTTTAAAACCGAATAAGTATAACTTAAGTACAAACCCTAAACCTAGGTTTAACCCATCATTAGCTCATCATTATTACTTCATTAATTACCTTTAATGTTTACAAGAAACCCTAGTTCATGCAAAACCCTAATCGGTCCTTTTTAAAAACCTTCCTTTTTCCATGTTTAATCGAACCATAAAACTCAAAACAATTCATACAAGCTTCGAATTCCTAAATACGTATTTTATTCAGGTCTTATAACATATAATAGCTTCTGTAAAAATCAATTCGTGATCTCTAAAAATATTATACGCCCATTCGTTATTTGTATACGCTTTTTAGGGTTTTAGATTCCAAATAATTCCATACGACATATTAAACATGCATGGCTAATTTTTATGTGTTCCATATGACTTATAGGACTGAAATCAACATTAGGAACTTACCCTTAATGAGCTTGGATCGCTAGAACAAAAGAAGCACAAAACCTCACTTGTCAAAACCCTAATTCACCCAAAACTCACCACGCTTAAAACAAAGAACTTAGGAACTCGAACACTATTTTTCCCACCTTCTTTACCTTCAAAGTTGTCCAAGAAAATTGGTCTCAAGCTCTGGAAACTGGAAGTCGATTTGTTTAGGGTTTTGAAGTCAGTTTGGGTTAAATCGACAATTAGGGATTTATGTGAACCGAATAATGTATTTATATAGGCTTTACTATTTTTCTTGTGGGCTTTATAATGTATTGGACTTAAAATAAATGGACTCTAAATAATATAAATTATATTGGGCTTTTATTAGTTTTATTCTCTTATAGAAGTTAATAATTATATTCGGCCATATTTATAAAATACAAAAAACTGATTTTATAAAATCATAACTATAAGATTAGCTTTTCAAAGTAATTAAAATTTATTTGGATCATATGTGGTATTTCTTATAAATTTTCTGAATTTACATAGCTCATTTGGTATTCTTTAAATTAGTTATTCATACTTTTTGATTGTAGGGGTATTTTGGTCTTTTTGTAAACTTTAGAAATTCCAGGTATTACAATAAGTGTAGGGAGGATTACACACGTTTTCAAAAGAAACGTAAACATGAGAATAACAATTAATTAAAAGATATTTATGTTTGTTTGTTCGAGTCAAATGCTTGTATCGAGTCATAATGGATGTTTTGCGAAATTTTCCGATTCTAAAGATGTAAATTTTCCGAATTTTTCCGAAAATCGCACCGCTTTTGTCGGGATAACCGACGGCGTCAGATTGCAACTGACGGCGTCGGAAGGAGTAAAACATCGATTACTTTTTCTCGTTTTCGAGCTACTTATAAATTTTGGAATTTTCCGGTCTTTATTTTCTTAGAAATTCAGAAACATCCATTCCACAAGCATTATATCCTAGTTTAAATCGAGTCTTATATATATTATTACCGCCGATTTTACGAAGGTTTCGTTTGTTTTCTTCAAGTGTGCGAGTTTAGTTTGTCGAAGAAGTTACATAAGATTGGAAGGAGCTTTTCACGCAATAATTCTTCTTGGAAAAGGATTTAACCACCACTTTACACGGATCCTACCGAGCTAATCGGGAGTATTAGTTTCTTTCGCTTTTAATTACCTTCCATTATCATAACTTTGATACTTTCGGGAACATTGGGGACAATGTTCGGTTCAAGTGTAGGGAGGAAAATAAACGGAACTTTGAAACTATGCTTATCCTTGATTATTTGCTTTGTCCAAGTGCATCCGTGTAATAAACCATGAGAAAATGTCGGTTAGGGTAATTCGCACCAAATTTAAAATTTTTCATGACATATAGGAGTGGGCCATTAGTCTTAACAAAAGCGTCTCACGGATAGGAAGTTATATGACTAGCACAAAACCCTTTACCACCCAAATTCCACCCAAAATGTGAGGATCGCCTTAGATTAGTAGGAATTAAAAGCATTCATCTTCAATGCTTAGAGTGTGAACCGTAGTATATTAGATTCTAGAACTTGTTTTGTGATGCATTCCGAGATCGCAAGTGAGGCTACACTTGTGTAGTTAGGAATAACTAAATGATAAGAGGCATTAGGATAACCCTTGTTTGATACCCGTAATATAATTACTTCTTCCACATCGGTTGAGTAATTCCCCACACCCTTTGCGTTGTACTCATCTTTAGTACACGATACCCTAGTTAACCCCTCGAGCCTATCCTTTTCATGGTTCTCGTGATATTTCGGTTTTCCGAATATCAATGAAGAGCATTGTTTACACCCCACCCCAAATATACACCCAAATCGCCTTAGCCTACCCCTTATGCACTCACTTTTAGTGCAAATGTTTGTTATCACCCTAAACCCTTAGTTCAATTATCTAGTTGCTTGCATAAGTTCTTGAGTCGAGTCATATCCCTTGTATACGCTTTTGGGATGATTGGGATTCATGGGAAAAGTTAAAGTTTATGAAATGACGGAAGGGAACGTTAAATTCAAATTCCCTTTGTTTGCGTAATAATGTACCCCAAGTGTTTTGATCTTTTCAATTCGGGTCAAATTAGTGTTAGAGTAATAAAACTCAAGTGTAGGGATGTGCACTAAATCCCTAGTATTTTGATGTTATCATAGAGGATGGTAGAGTAAAAGTGTATGAAAAAAAAAAAAAAAAAAAAAAAAAAGTGATATAAAAAAAAAAAAAAAAAAAAATACATACGGGCTACCATCCTACATCTATCCTTTAAATTTATGTTTGATTACTTCCATTGCCTAGAGTTTTAGAGTGTCGAGTCTTGGCTTAGCAACGCCATTCTTCATATGCATTTAACATAGAGATTTTTGACTTACCGCCACTAAATAGCCTATCCCACCAAACCCTTATTTCCCTACCGTAAGCCTAACGTTACAACCCTTTAAAGACCTCTTTGATAGTCTTTCCTAGGTGCTTACGCCAAAGCGATGGAGGTTTGATCTATTCTCAAGCCTATGGTAATCTATGTACTAGGACCGGTTAATGAGTGTTTATCTTCCATTTCCTATTTTGTTATATTTCATATATACACCCGAGAGATGCGAGTATCCAAACACCCCATGTGAGGTGCTAGTATGTAATTTCCGTGCTTGTTATGACTTTTATGGGCTTATATGTGTTGTGGACCGTTGTGAATTAATGCTTCATGACCCCTAACTTATAAATTAATTGGCTAAAAACACATTTGCTTGAGGACAAGCAAATAACAAGTGTAGGGATATTTGATAAGGTTTTAAAGGTACCATTTGAGGGTCGTTTAAGTCCTTATTTGATCACTTTTGTATCCGTTATTGCTTAATATCGCCCTTTTCACTTTTTAGGTCTCGTGAAGGCAAAATGCTTGAATGGCACTTATTTGGACGAAAAGGCGCGAATATATGAAGAAATGGCCAAAGTCAAAATCGAGACACTCACGCTTCTTTGAAAGTATAAAGCGGCGGCGTCAAAAGCTATTGGCGGCGCCGTCCCAAAATTATTGAGACGATCCGAACCCAAAACTCGTATTTTCAAGTGACGACGTCCGGCTATGGAAGAGTAGGCCGTCGCTACTCGGGCGGCCTAGATGCAATCCGACGACGCCGAAAGTCAAGAGGACGGCGTCACGGACATAAGGTGACGCCGTCGCAGTTAACGTGGCCAAGACGAAACCCTAATGGCGGCGACACGGCGCGCCACTAAACATAAGGTGACGCCGTCGCAATTGTAATCTTATATATAGAATCCGAATTTTTCGGTCTTTGTGTGGAGAGTCTTTGGAGTAAAACCTAAAACCGAACCTAAGGTGTCTTGTACAAGATTTTAGGGTTTTAAACCCTATCTTACATCAAGATAAGTCTTTACTTCATTAATTCAATTATGTCTTTGATTATTTGTGTGTATGCTTGCATGTTCTCCATGTCCGCTAATTTATTTGTGTGTTTGCTTAGAAGTATGAAACTTAATTATTGAATATTGATTGGTTGTTTCTTATCTTAGTTGATTAATGATCTAGTAATGCGATAGGTCATTCGTTGTGTACTTAATGCTTGATTCATCTTTGTGAACCTTAGAGTATAATTACCGAGTAATTGTAGGCTAAACCATCCAAAGAGCGCCTTAGAGTAGGAGTTTATAATCTCTAGTGAGTTTGTAGACAAGACCCTTTGGTAAGTTCAAGAGTTAGGAGAAATGCATACCCTACAACTTTAGACACACAACGCAACTAGGAATAAGACGTGACACTCAACCATCAATAGGAGATAATTAAGAGTAATACAAACTAAGTAAACACATCTTTAAACTATCATACGAGCACACATTAATTAGACATAGACTCCCACAACCCTAGTTTAGATAATTAGATAATAGTAGAGTTATCGGTAGAAATACCAACCCCCAAATCCAATACCCGAGATTCGTACCTTTCCATTTTCATAAAATATAAAAGATAAAAATAATCTTCCTCAACCTTAACCTTAGCGTAGTAACTCCTACTAGCATTCCTATTCCCCAGAGAACGATATCAATACCCGTGGCTTACCCTAATTACTACACTACAACGATTAGGTTCACTGCCTAGGGTGTTATAAAACTTGCTCGAAGAAAAGGAAGTTCCTTTGACCCCGAACGACGCGTGTAGCGTTATCAGGAGCTCATAATAATATCTTTCTTTCTCTCACTAAAGTTCCCAAACCTCTAACTTTCTCTCTCTAAAACATCTTTGTACGCCTACTTGTGATTATGGTTTAGTGTGTTTGTGAAATCCAATATGTTACAGGTTTAGTCGTGTTTGGCAAGGGTAGTTTTGTGGGAACAATCCTTTTGGGAATTGGTTTGATTGGTAGAGTTAGTTGTGATGGAATTCTAGTGTTTGGGGGTTTAACGGGTGATGATTCGGTTGAAGAGATTTCGTGAACAACCCGAGCAAGTTTCTTGGGAGGTCCTTTGGTAGATGAGTTAGCACTAGGAGCTTTCCTCATAATGAAATGATGAATGAATAGTCGAAAGGAAAGCTTTTAGTTGCTGAGAATGAGGTTGTGAATGGTGGCTTGAAAGTACTAACAAAAGAGGTTTATAAAGGGAAGGAATTGGTAAGAGAATTTAAAGCTTAAGCCACTAAAATCCTTCAAATTGCAATGATTTTCATGCACAAGAGTCAACTACAGAGTTGCACTGATCTAGGAAGTTAATTAAGACAAGGTGGAGTGTTCAAGTTAACAAGGAGAGCTTGAAATGACTGTTTTAGCTTAGTCTGTGCAGCCGGTTCCCACGGATCCTTCAAATGAGGGATCCGTCTAGGCTAAACCTAGGGATCCGTCTCTTAGTAGCCAAAGAAAAGGAAGATGATGTTTTTGTAAGGTTTAGTACCTACACATCTTGAGTGTTTCAGTCTTCTTAGGTGTCTTAAATGATATGAGATTTAAATGATCAAGTGAAATGAGTGAGGGTAGCTAATGATTGTCTTTTATGGAAAGAAATGGGGTTTTTATGAGCACAAATGGGTGATCAAAGATGACACTAAGAGATTGGAGAGCGTCAAGTGGAGTCAAATGATCCTAGAGATCAAATGGTAACTTAAAAGAAATTTGAAAAATTCCTTAAAAATCATAAGAAATGAAAAACTAGTTTTTAGCCTATTCTGATGTAAGGATGACTAAAATCAATTTGCTAAAATTGAGAGAAATATCAAGCTAGGTGTTTTGAGATGAGATAAACCATGTGTGATCATTGGAGCGGAACTACGTGAGTTTTTTTTTTTTTTTTTTTTTTTTTTTTTTTTTGAGGTGAAAATCAAAAACACCTTGAATGTGATCCTAAGTTAACTATGAGTGAATGTGAGACCAACTGAGCTTGAGGAAGACTTAAGTGATCCTAAAATATCATGTTTAACTAGTATTTTAAGGTCCGGAAGATTGGATTGATATGAGGATGTTTAAAAGTCTACTTCTGTCTGCCCGGATCCCACGGATCCCTTACTTGAAGGATCCGGCTAGTTATAAATCAGGGATCCGGCTTCTGAGACAGGTTACTCCACAGAATACATGCAACATATTGTTCTAGGTGTCGCATACCAAAACTAATGATTTCTACTGAAAACCAATATAAAAAGTACACAAGATATAGCACCTAAAAACAACGTATATGTGAGTAAACACGATAACGACCAAATAATAAGATAAAAGTAACAACGTAAGTCTTGCATATACATTGGTTTGATAATCATAAAATTTCTAAAATAACCATAAAGAGAGTTATGAATCCTAATGTCTCTTTCGTCAACGCTTCACTTCTTCTTCTTTCCCGAATTCATGATGAAATGAGTTAAGCATTTGAACATCCCCTTAGTTTGCTTGAATTCTTCAGACTCATTTGGAAGAGTGGGAAGTTGCTCATAGTAATCCATGGGGTCGATTTTATAATTAGAAACGGCATCGATTTCAACTTCTTCATCTTCATCTGAAGAGTCCGAGAGAGCGCGTGGCCTTTTCCCATTGATCATGAACCGTTTGGAGGGTTGTTTGGTAAGAGGTGCCATAACATGATTGGCAAGAAAATGATCATCGGTAATAGGAGATGGTTGCATTGTACTAACATACTCACGGAGTCGTGTTAGGAGCATAATATAGGGAAGTACCATGTTATTGACTTTGAACACACCCACCATTCTTTTAACCATGTAATAGGCAAGATTGAAAGGTCTTTGGTGGATGAGACAATAGATCATTTGGACAAGACACGCATTGGGATGGTCTTTGTTTCCAACCAAGCACATGAAATTTTCTCTAAGGATTTCTTCCCACTTTTTGTAAATGGGAAATATCTCATAGAGTTCCATTTGATAGGGATCACGATGAATGAGTTCTTTGTTGCGGTTGAGACGAGATTGGTCGACTCTTTTCTTAAAGATGGTGTCTCGAACAACTATGGGGTCATCGAGAGGAGTGTGATAGATAGGCTTGGAGTCTAGTGCGAAGGCATTAGTACGAAAACGGGATTTGGTCACGCATGGTCGAAATGGAACGGCCACACATTTGCATATTTGTTTTGCTGAAGGTACGAAAATTGACAACATTTACTAATTAGTCACACATGAAAATCTTGATTGTGTGACCATTAGAACTGTATCGCCACACAATTGTACATTGTGTGGCTAAAGGTATCTAGTGATTTTGTTTCAGATCATTTAGCCACATATGAATTTGGAACGCGTGACAAATACAAGTAACCTTGATGCGTTAGTCGCATGAAGTAATTTTTTGTGTGTCTAAATCATAGAGTCAGGTTTTGTCACACATTATTTAAGGGTGACTGATATGTTTTGCCAACTCTTTAGCCACATCCGAAATCGAACAAGTGACAAATGAAAAGTAAGGTTGAAGCATTAGTCACGATATACATATAAACAAAGGACAAATATATCGTCACACACTTGAACACTGTGACCAAAAGCCATATATGGTCACACTAAATGTTTTGTCACACATTCGTTAAGTGTAGCCAAAATCCAAAGACATATGTTCACGTAAGTTAATATGTGTGTTTAAAGTTTAGTTTGTGTTAGCTTGCCAAAAGCTAATCTATAAAGTCACATTTGCTACTAACACCGTGACCAAATGCCATATATGGTCACACTAAACGTTTTGTCACACATATCATTTAAGTGTAGCAAAAATCCAGTATATATGGTCACGTAACTTAATATGTGGCCATTGGATGATCAATAGGCACACAAAATACACGTTTCTTCACTTGAAACACCATATGGTCACACTTATTAACACTTTTAGCCACTTTATGATTAATTGTATGTGACTAAATACCCAAAACAAACATTTTTTGTGTGACTAAATGTTAGAAAAGGCCACACAAACATAAATTTAATGTGGCCATTGGATGATCAATAGTCACACAAAATACACGTTTCTTCACTTTAAACACCATATGGTCACACTTATTAACACTTTTAGCCACTTTATGATTAATTCTATGTGACTAAATACCCAAAACAAACATGTTTTGTGTGACTAAATGTTAGAAAAGGCCACACAAACATAAATTTGATGTGGCCATCGGATGATCAATAGTCATACAAAATACATGTTTTTTCACTTGAAACACCATATGGTCACACTTATTAACACTTTTAGCCACTTTATGATTAATTGTATGTGACTAAATACCCAAAACAAACATGCTTTGTGTGACTAAATGTTAGAAAATGCCACACAAACATAAAATTCAAGTGACCATTGGATGATCAAGAGTCACATTAAAAATTATTCTGCTTTTCATAAATGTAACTAACTACTGAATACTAAATGACTTAACTTAGGTCCGCCAGACTTAACTTTGTACTGGCAGCCTTAACCACTAAAACTAACCTATCAGACTTAACTTTGTACTGGCAGCTTTAACCACTAAACTTTTCTGCTTATAATAGTCACACCATATCACAAATGTGTGTCTAAATTATGTTTATGGCCACATTATAAGGGTATTATATGTTACCAATACATTCAAATTAGTCACATTGTGAAATATTCATGTGACTATTATTTATAGCAAAATGTGAACTCAAACGGTTCCTAGGCCGACGTAGAACGACGAAGCCTATTCCGAAGCGACCAAGGTTCCTCGACGTCGTAGACCAAGTTTCCTAGGCCGACATAAACGTGCCCCGACGGTTCCTAGGCCGAAGTAGAACGACGGAGCCTATTCCGAAACGACCAAGGTTCCTCGACGTCAGACCGAGTTTCCTAGGCCGACGTAACGCGCCTCGACGGTTCCTAGGTCAAGTAGAACGACGAGCCTATTCCGAAACGACCAAGGTTCCTCGACGTCGTAGACCGAGTTTTCTAGGCCGACGTAAACATTCCCCGACGGTTCCTAAGCCGACGTAGAACGACGGAGCCTATTCCGAAACGACTAGGTTCCTCGACGTCGTAGACCAAGTTTCCTAGGCTGACGTAAACGTGCCCCGATGGTTCCTAGGCCGACGTAGAACGATAGAGCCTATTTCGAAACGACTAAGGTTTCTCGACGTCGTTGACCGAGTTTCCTAGGCCGACGTAAACCTGCCTCGACGGTTTATCATTAACCTTGAATTGTCACATTGAGTTTTTGTGTGACTAAATTCAAGATGTTATGTATGGTCACATGAAGTATTTATTTAGGTGTCTAAATCATAGAGTCATATCTTGTCACACATTATTTAAGTGTAGTCACAATTCGATACATATCACAAATGTGTGACTAAATTATGTTACGAGTAATAAAAAATAGCAAGAAAATAAAAAAGGATGTTACACCCCAGCGAGAATCGAACCTGCAACCTCCCCTACGGAAGTCAAGTGAGTTACCATCTTGCCAGAGTAACATATTTGTTAATGTAATGCATTTCCTTTTTAATATAGAAGTTTAAGCTTCATTGTTTTTTGCTAGTAGCTTAAAGAGTGCTTATAGAAGCTGCTTATTAAACCGTGACTTTTTCTCCCTCTGCTTATTTTCAATTTGTTTCACTTTTAAAATTTTGAATCTAGCAAAACTAAATAAGTTGTAGCTTATTTGGTTTAAAGGGTAAAATATCATAACGGTTTAAACCGCTTTCATTCATTTTTTCTTGATTTCAACCATTTTTGTACGCTTGGAACCGCTTTTGTCTATTGTCTAACGCTTTCTTAAAAAATGGTATGAAGGCGCACAAAATGTACGAAAGCGAACACAACGTAGCAAAACAAAGAAAAAATGAGAAGGACGTATGAAAATGAAAAAATCATACAAAATATACGAAAACTTAATAAACGTTTCATAACATTTTAATACGGAGGAAAACGTTAAAAAAAGCTTGAAAACCTATGAAAACGAGAAAAATTGCCAAAACGTTCAAAAATGGATGAAATCGGTCGAACACGGTCGCAATCGGTCTAAATCCGTCGAAATTTGTCAAAATCGGTCGAAAACTAGCGAGATCGATCAAAATCGATTGAATGGTCAAAAGGGGACGAAAAACGTTACAAACGGATGAAAACGGAAAAAACGTATAAAAATGTTGTATAGTATTTGTCTTAGTTTACAAAACCCAATGCACATGACCCATGACCCATGTTAATTACCCATTGTCGATCACTAGTCATGTATTGGTCGATAACATGACAATATAGCCACTACGACCCAATGCACATGACCCATTACCCATGTTAATTACCCATTGCCAACAATCATGGATGTGTCGTAACATGACACTCTAAGCAACTATAACACAATGTATATGACCCATATGATGTCAAATACCCATTAATGAATGTGACCAGTGATAACCTGGTAGGTGTATAGTTATAGTGTGAAGGTTATATGAATTGTATTGGAAGTTATTAAAGGCGGTCATGCATGGGTTGCACCGGCTTGGTAGGTGTATACCGTTTGTCACAGACACTAAGAAACAAGTATCCAGGGACCTCCCGATCATGTTATCCGAGTTCGAGAACTCGGCATGAGCTTGACTCGAAAAGCTCGATTTATATGTAAAGATGTTTTTCTTACACAAATTAAAATTGAAATATCGCTTAAGAATCGAATTCAACTTATACAATGTTGAGCTCAACTCATTAAAGATTTCGAGTCGAACTTATACAAGGTTGAGCTCAACTCATTAAACATTTCGAGTTCATTCGATAGGCGAGCTTGAGCTCAAAGCTCAATAAGAATCAACTCGAACGAACTCTAGTTGGCTCGAGCTCGGCTCGTTTATGCGATTCGGAAATAAAAAATTAAAGTTTGGCTCGAGCTTGGCTCGTAATATATCATTTCCGCCCCTAATAAAAACAAAGATTAAGATATTTCATGTGTTAAATTTATATGTAATATTTTACATGTCCTGCACTTCGTTTTTCACAAAATAAAATTTCACTCTCAACTTTTCACACGCCCCGCCTAAATTTTTCCCCAAAATCAAATTGCCCTCCACCCATCTTTATCTTTTTTTTTTGTCAAATCTCACATCTTCTCCCCAAAAATTTTGAAATTCCAACGATCCCCTTTTTCGTTTCATTTTCATTTGAACCACCGCCAATACACTTTTCACAAACACTCTCTCTCGGGATTACTCGCCTTTACAACCTAAAGCCCCAATACACTTTTTACAAACACTCTCTCCAAAATTGAATTTCCTCTTCATATTTTCAATAGTACGTCCGCTCAAAATTTTCATCAAAATAAAATTCACATTTTCATTATCCTCACTCCTCCATTTGTTTTCTCCGTGAGCCGCCTTAATCCTCTTTCTCTCATCTCACATCCTATCTCTAGTTTGTCATCAACTAAGCCAAAATCCGATTCTTGTAACCAACCTTGCTAATCACGGCCCCACTCGTCACTCGCTTCCTTGGACATCACATACCCTCGCAATTCACCATCTTCACTCTCGATTTCAAGTCCATTCACAAATCGTACTTTAATGCATTATATGTTCAATTTAATTTTCAAATTGATGTCTTCATGACTCAATTTCGTGTTCGTTGATTTTAGGAATTAGGTTCATATAAACCTGAATCTATATAAGCTTGGAACATGCTTTTGTCAGAATTGATACTCATTACAAGGTAGTTACTTGATATTCATTTCGTGTTTAAACCATTAATTCTTTTGTTTCCACTTGCGGGTTAGTGGAAAGTCACGGATCATAGGCTTGGGAAGAATCGGCTCAAGAATCACATGAAAAATGGAGGGGTTTGTTAGGTTGTAGTATTGTTTTGTTGTCGTGATGATTTCGTGATATGACAAAAGAAGATTAGTAGGTCGTTGTATATACTAGTAAAAATTGGATTTTTCGTCTCGTAGCCACCGTGATCGTGTAATAACAACCTATTGGTGTTTGATTCTCGCTTTAGTTCTTTTATCTTTATAATAAAAGCGACTTATATTTGTTTTCTTTCGTTTTAGCACCTGCGTACATTTGTTTTCTGCTATGTTTCTAAATTTTATGCTATGTTTCATGACTTCATGTATCATTCTTCGTGTTTAAATAGTTGGAAAATATAATTTAATTACCATTTGTATATGGTAAAGAAGCGAAGGTGAAACTCTCAAATATACAACCTGTGAAACATGGTTTACAACACTTTATTAAGATTTTACCAATTTCAAGTATAAGTCAAATTGAACCATTTAATAAATAGGTCAAATATACCATCTATTCCATATAACTTATCATTAAAGAAACTTATTTTTTGATAGGGACAGAGGCAAAAAATTCAGATAATCCCGGATGAGACCGAGGCTGAAGACTGCAGTCTCATTGATGTTGAAGTAATCAATGCACTGATGTTTGTGCTTATAGTAGTTGTTTGGGATTGCTTATGGAGCACAAAAGTAACAAAGTTACTAATGCTACAAATGATCGGTGGTGATGGTAATATTCACTCTATTTTGGATTTGTGATTCTAATACGCTTAGAGGTCAAGCGATAGTAGATAATCCATGGACTAATGATGATGAAACTGATAATGGTGATTCCCGACATTACTTATATGTGTGGCTGTATTATATTTGCTAAGTCATTTTTAGGACTTTCTATGCCTTTGGGTTATTCATGAGTATAACTTCTTAATGTTTGATTAATCTACAGATGAAATGACATATGTAAGTTTGCTATTGAATCCCGAATGTTACACTGGTTACACAGGCCCTTCTGCCAGGAGAATATATGATGCTATATATTCAGAAAACTGTCCGAAATGTAAGTTCATGGTTCCTTTGTGGTTAAAATGACCTCATATTAATGGGCTTCAGTTCCTAGAGAGTTTCTTATGCCAAAGTTGTTTTATATCTTGAATATTTAGTGGCCTCTAGTTCAATTGTATTAGTGTTTTTCCGAGGATGAAGCCCATGCTAGTATTGAAGGCTAAGTTATGGCCTCTTAATTTATCATGATGCCTTTTAAAAAAATTGGATCTTTGCAAGTAAGAACATTTGTTATTTCAGACGCTGTAATTGAATGTACAGCCCACAGTAATGTATAATTTCTTAGTGATTTCATGTTTAAATTATATTAGAAAGAATTTATAAACGGGGCACAACTATTTGTAGCTGGACGCAACTGTTTAAAGATAAAGTATATCTGTTTCATGTATCTAGAAAAGTTCAATTACAATACAAAATAAGTGAGCTATTTGGAATGTGCAGATTCATCTGGAGAAAGCTGCCAAGAGAAGAAAGTCTTGTACAAGCTAATATATGGTCTTCATGGTCCACATAGCTAGTGATTATCTTCTCGATGAATCTACCAACCAGGTTTGTATCCATTAAGGCTACATGTTATCTTCGCCCTTATATATCTATATTTACAATGTAGAAGTCAAGTCATCTGTAAATTTACAAATTCCACTCATGTAATATTGAAAATTGTTAGAAGTGGCAAAGGAGGCGGATCAAGCTGGTTGGGGAACATGCCTAAACGGGTGGGGATTAATCGGGTAAATTTTTACACGAGTCAGAACGGGTGGTATTGGGTAGAGCGGAAGTTTTTGTCCAAAGTTTCTGAACTTTTGACATAATAATTATGTCAAGTTTAATAAGCTATATCGACCCGTTCGAATTGTTTCTTTATAAGCTATATTTTTTTTACCCGCTCTACCCATTGGAGATAAAACATAACCTGAAGCGTCCCATTCATAATAAGCAAGGCCACCTCTAGAAATTGCATATCGCATAGTAACAGTTTAATCAGGACCCTAAACTAAGAATTCGTTGTTTGCATTTCAGTGGGGTGCAAATCTTCAGTTGATGCATGATCTTGTCTTGAAACATCCTGAGCGTGTAAAGCCCTTGTACTTTAATTTCCTCGTCGTTCTTAGAGCCGTGACGAAAGTGAGTACAATCACCACCCTTGAAAACATCATCAATATTTTATCTCATTAGTTTGTTGTTGTTGTTGTGATCTGTTCTTAGAAGCTTAGAAATATATACCAATAGAAAGTGATTGTATCCTAATCAATACGCAATTTTGAAAAACAATTAATATAATAAAACTTTGATAAGTGAGGATTTATCATAAGAGAGTAGTCCTCAATTGCTTCTAGTTGGAATGTGAATGCATGTTTATAATTTTTACAATGGTATTCAACTCTTTTGTATGGTGTAGTTGGAAACATTTAAAGTTGTGAAAAGACTGATGCATAGACGTGTAGGTTTCATATTATCTGTGAATAACACACCCTTTCCCATGAAATCGTTGCTGTTTTGTTATAATGGGTTAAAAAGAGCTACAATAAGATGAGAAGTTTTGTTCTAAATGTGAATGTACATGTTTTGCTATTAGGTGTTTATTTGGTTAAGGCAACAATATTGAGTATATAGATTGTCTAAAGAACTAAGCATGCAACTTCCGTTGTTAACAGGTTACTCAGCTATTTGCTTAATGGTACCGGATATATGAACTGCCTGGTGTGAACAATCAACTGCTCGTTTTGTTCTACAACTGCAGCAAAATATGGGTATTTGAAAGCGTATGACACATCGCACCACTTTTCCGCTTCTCTTGGTAACTTTTTGCTTATCTCTTAAATGCAAGCACATGCACATACAGAGACGGAGAATATCCAGATGATGAGATTAGTACAAAAGTTACTACTGCTAGTGAAAGTTAGTACTTCTAGTACAAAGTTAAGACTGCTAAGAGATTAAGACTGCTTGAAGTTAATACTGCCAGTGTATTAGTTACAACTGTTAGTTATAAGTTAGTACTATTGGTTCATATAGTTAGTACTTCTTATATGATATGTATTAGTTGTTTATGGAAAAGATTTTAGATACTTAAGAAAGTATTGTAAGCAGACTAGGACTCCTTGGTGTATAAAAGGAGGTCTTAGGGTATAGAGTTATATACGAATTTTATATTTGGTTCAGTTATATACATTCCAACTTTATTGTATTTGAATTTATTTTGATATATATTTGAATTTGTTTTGATATATATTGATTTCTTATATGTGACTAAAAGATGCATATAGTCACAATTATTAACACTTTTGGTCATCTTTGTTTGCTTAATTTGTTGTGTGACTAAATATTACAAAAAGCTACACAAACAAAAAATTCATGTGGCCATTGGATGAACAATAGTCACACAAAACACACATTTCTTCAATTTAAACACCATATGGTCACACTTATTAACACTTTTGGCCACTTTATGCTTAATTGTATGTGACTAAATACTAAAAAAAAACATGCTTTGTGTGAGTAAATGTTAGAAAAGGCCACACAAACATAAAATTCAAGTGGCCATTGGATGATCAATAGTCACACAAAACACACATTTCTTCACTTAAAACACCATATGGTCACACTTATTAACACTTTTGGTCACTTTATAATTAATTGATGTGACTAAATACCCAAAAGAAACATGCTTTGTGTGACTAAATGTTAGAAAAGGCCACACAAACATAAAATTAATGTGGCCATTGGATGATCAATAGTCACACAAAACACACATTTCTTCAATTTAAACACCATATGGTCACACTTATTAACACTTTTAGCCACTTTATGATTAGTTGTATGTGACTAAATACCCAAAAGAAACATGTTTTGTGTGACTAAATGTTAGAAAAGGCCACATACATAAAATTCATGTGGCCATTTGATGATCAATAGTCACACAAAACACACATTTCTTCACTTTAAACACCATATGGTCACACTTATTAACATTTTTAGCCACTTTATGATTAATTGTATGTGACTAAATACCCAAAAAAAACATGCTTTGTGTGACTAAATGTTACAAAAGGCCACACAAACATAAAATTCATGTGGGCATTGGATGATCAATAGTCACACAAAACACACATTTCTTCACTTTAAACACCATATGGTCACACTTATTAACACTTTTGGCCACTTTATGATTAATTGTATGTGATTAAATACACAAAACAAACATGCTTTGTGTGACTAAATGTTACAAAAGGCCACACAAACATAAAATTCAAGTGGCCATTGGATGATCAATAGTCACACAAAAGACATATTTCGTTCACCTTAAACACCATATGGTCACACTTATTAACACTTTTGGCCACTTTATGCTTAATTGTATGTGACTAAATACCCAAAAGAAACATGCTTTGTGTGACTATACAATGTTTATGGTCACTAATACGGATTAATCCAACAAAATTTGTACCTAATTAGTCACACATGTTACGGTTTTGGTTACTCTTTTGCAATAGAGACTAAAAAAAAGTCAAACACGTGACCATAGAGTACCTATGGTCGCGCGACCTTTAGTCACACACGGTCGAAAAATCATGTGTGACTATATGTATATCGTCACACATATTCGGTGTAGCCAAATCCACTTTTTGTTCTAGTGAGGATTGAGTAGCTATTGACCAATCTTGGGAATACATACAAATTCCTTCACATGGTATGCGAAGGATTTGTGCAAATGTGTTGAGGGGTAAGGTAATGCTTTGGTTGTTTATAATGAAAGCGATTGAAATACTTTCATCATTGTTTCGAACAATCCTAACACTCTTGTAAAATTCGAAGATAAAGACCGGACAAATTTGTTCATCAATTTCTAAGAGACAATCAAAGTTGATTGCCGAAAACACTTGATGAATGTCGGTGTTTTCAAGGAAACATTCCTTAACTACACGACCTTCGTGGATAAGTCATTTTTCGAGCTTTTTGAAGATTTTGCGATTGGTTTTTGATAGCTCTTCTTTCCGATAGTATCTAGAAAGGTAGTGAACGGTGTCATGGTGATCCTTTTGGGTAGCTTTAGGCATTATTGATCCTAGAAAACAAATATTCCAATTAGGTAAAATTTGTCAAGATGGGTTTATGGTTTTAATTTGTATTAACAATGTTGTTTTAAAAACCTTTAATTGTGTAGAACCTTTTTGTAATGAAACAAATTTTATAATACCCAAGTTCTTCAATTTGTAAAAAAATTTGAATCTTAATTGAAAAGTTTAAAACCATAAACCATAGGATGGAGATGATGATGAATAGAAAATATGAGTGTAATTACTTACAATGATGTTCAAGATTGAGATGCTTGAAGGTATGAAGCCCTAGGAAGATTGAAGGAGAGATTAGGTCATTTTGTGTTTTGAGGAACAGGGAAAAATGGATTATTTTAGGTTTTGAAAAGCGTATAACTAATGTTTGTGTACACGGTTCCCCCGGATCCCTTGTTTTAGGGATCGGCTAGTACAACATGTGGGATCCGGGTTTGCAGACAAAACATGAAGTGTTTTGAATTATTCTTTTTACTTGTAATAAGTTATACAATAACTTACTTTGAAAAAGAACTTGTAGAATGAGGTTCCTATTTGAATAAACGTTTGGCTAAGGTGTTTTGACGGGAAGGAGGATTGATTATCGATTATTGGTAAATTAACTATCAAAAGTCTATTTTGTGATGACGGCGTAGATTTGATAATTTTTAGTGTTTTTAAGAGAATCAAAAGGAATACTATTCCCGATGATGAGTAAAGATGGAAAGTAGTGAAGAGAGACTTTTTAGAGACTTGCGACTATGAAGAGAAATCCTAATTCATGTGTTTATATAGTTTTATAAGACTACATTTATGTGCACGGTTTTTATCATGAACGAAAGACACATATCATCATTATATAAGAATACTATAAGTATAGATCAACTAGTTGTGGGTAAGGGAACATACCTCTAAACTCATTTTATGGTTTTTAGAAACCATAGACCCGAAATACTTCATGATCTTTTAAAGTAATCCATTGTACTTAGTATAAGTAGGTTGTGATTACTTTTGAGTTCTTCCTTGAGTGTTGGCTTCATTTTTCTTTGGATAGAAATGAAGTCTTTGGAAGAGTCCTAGCAAAAAGATTTCTTAAAGAGAAATTGTTAGAATGATCTATCACTATCCAACACTTAAAAACAAATTTTGTTTTAAGAGATTTTCCTGCTTTGTAGTTTTCAATCATACACGGATCGTATCAATTTTATAAAGTACAATATACTTTAAGAAACTTGGTAACGAAGCTCTGGTACCAATTGTGGAAAACTAGAAGGGGGGGGGGTTTGAATAGTTTTACCGATTAAAACTTTGTTTTAAACTATTTAGATTAACTTATGTCAATCTATTAAATGTGCGTGTGTTGGATGATGATAGATAAACATATAAATAAGTAATGCAAAGATAAAGAGTAAAGGAACACAAAACCACGACACGAGTGTTTATAGTGGTTCGGCTACAAGGACACCTTCCTTGCCCTACTCCACTCCCCGAGTTCCCCACTCGAGAGTTCGTAAGCACTACACAACACAAGCTCCTTAATGTGGTTGAGAAGCCTTCACAACGTCGCCTATTCTTTATCCGGTACAAGGCTAGACACCAAGTTCTTCCACGAGGTAGAACCACACCTATGACAATGTCGCCTACACTTTATCCGGTACAAGGCTAGATACCGAGTTCCATTACAAAGGAGGAACTACTATCAAACACTACACAACAACACAACTATCCCAAAGGAGACCCACTCCTTATTACAACACTAGAAGGACATCAATATCCTTTAACCCAAACGATCTATCTTGTACATCGATGCACCATATCGAATTTACACCCTTGGCACCATTCACTAATGCCTTTGAGAAGACCCTTCGGCACCTTTCACTAATGCCTTCGACTTGTCCCTTCGGCACCTTTCACTAATGCCTTCAGCACAACACTTCTATGGAGGGAGGAAAGAACTATCAACAAGATAACTTCAGTAGTCTTGATGATGACGAAGCTTGGAAACTAATGGACTTGAGCTTGCACGACTTCAAGAGGTGGTGATCTCGCCTTTAAGAGGAACCTAGAGAATCACACAAACACAAAACTACATGGAAAGATCCTTTAGATCTGAGGTTAGAGAGTTTACAATACTAAGAGAGAGTATGTGTAAAAGGGATGAGTAGCAAGTGAGAAATGGCTCACTATTTATAGTCAAAATTCTCATCGTTTCTCGGTTCCCACGCATCCCTCCCGTAGGATCCGGCTAGTAATCCAATGGATCCGCAATGGGTAGCTTAAGTCTGGATCTTGTGTTGCAAACCGGGTTATGGGTTATGAACCATGGGTTATACAAGATGCAATGTATCTAGACATTGGGTCATGGGTCTTGAGTCATGGATCATGGATAATACCCAACATGACTTCATGCATGATGTCATGCAATGGGTCATGGGTTATGGGTCAAGCTCCATGGGTATGGATCATGGACTTTGGGTTTTACCCAACTACATTCATTGTACCTAGTCAATGGGTCAAGGACTTAGATTTTTACCCATTACATTACCTATTACAATATATACCAAGTATATATGTACATTTCCATATTATGTAAACACTAGTTGTTATACATATGTATTTCTATAAGATGTAAACAATATTACTTGTTTAGTGTTTTATATGAAAATGTAAGTGTGTTAGTAAACTATTGGCTCAAACCATTTACGTATTTTATTTGTTTCGTTAAAATGATTTTACGTTTGTTATCGACAAAACATTAGAATATCGTAAAATATAAATAAACGTTTTATGGCTTATTTGTATTAACAGTACTTTTTATTATTTTTGAGAGATGTATCCAATATATCACACGGATATGTAATAATAAATCTTTTTGTTAATGTTAATGTAATACTTTAGTGATGTTTTAGATAGTTTGTTGTCTGCTTATAAATGTTTCGTAGACGAAACCGGCTTAGAATTAATGGGTTGAATATTCATGGTGATTGCATTATAGAGCCCGTGTTAATCAAGCAACATATATTCACCTCCTTTGCTAACTGATTTAAAGAAGAACATTACTCAAGGCCCCTATTTACAAGCATCCTCTTTAAACACCTATCCCAAAAGAAAATCACAAACCCTTGATTGTTCATTCACCATCAATGAAAGTAAAGAGGCGGTATGGGATTGTGGTAGTTCTAAGGCACTTGAGCCCGATAGATCTACCTTCAAATTCTTAAAATAACGTTGGGATATTTTACAACACAATATCGTTTTTCAAGTCAAAGAATTTGAAAATTCAGTATATATTCCTCGAGGATGTAATTCATTTTTCATCACCCTTGCCCCTAAAGTTGATGATCTCTTGGTAATTGGTACCTTTAGGTCGATTACTCTAATTGGTAGTCAATACAAAATCATCGCCATAATACTTTCCAACCTTCTATCAGGTGTGGTACCTTCGGTTGATGGAGATGTTCAAATGGCTTACATTAAAGGTCGTCAAATTATTGATGGACCTTTAATGGTGGATGAGATTATTGCTTGGGCAAAGGAACATAAAACCCGTCTCATGTTTCTTAAGCTTGACTTTGAAAATGCATTTGACTCCTTAAGTTGGTCCTTTCTCTTCCTCTTTTATGAGAAAATGGGTTTTAGTACTAAGTGGAAAAGTTGGATGTATGCATGCTTGAATTTTTCATTTGATTCGGTTCTAGTAAATGGTTCTCTAACAAAGGAATTCAAGATTGATAGAGGATTTAGACAAGGAGACCATTTCCCTCTTCTTATTTATCTTGCTAGTCGAGGATCTTATTGTTTTTATCCTTGAAGCAACAAACAATAACATATTTCATGGTATCTAAGTTGGAAAATACAAGATTTATATGTCTCATCTCCAATTTGCAGATGATGCCTTAATCATGAGGTCTGGTCTCACATGAATGAAAAGAATTTGTCTATATTATTTACATGATTTCATCTTGTTTCCGACCTCAAGGTAAAGTTCAATAAAAGCAATATATATGGTACTAGCTTCATAGCCCGCCCGAATGGGCGGGCTAGCTTCATAATTTTACTTGACGAATTCTAACCGGATGTAAATAAATAATGAATAACGGCAAATATCTTAAACACAAAAATAGGAAACAAAAAGAAAGTGTTCATTTATTACATGTAAAAAGAACAATGAAAAGTATGAGAACAAATAAATTACATGGTGTTTATTCATATATGAAATAAAACTTCTTTGTAAGCAACGTCTGTTATGTAGTTTGTATATAACAAAGAACCTTCAAACCTTCTTATGTTTTAACTCTTGAAACAACCACATAAAGTTGTATGTGTGAGAATAGACAACCTCTCTATTATAATACAACTTTTACTTTCTTTTTTCAATAGGCAAATAAAAATGTATAGACATGCTTATCTCCATCATATTTAATACAAACTGTCAAGAGTTTGTACTTTTTTGATCTATGATGTCTTGGGTGTTGTTCACAATAAGTTTATTAATAATTCTAGAAGGCATGAGCAATACACTCTGTATATAGAAACAACCAACATTGTGCTAAACATATCTATAGCTACAATACTTAACACATATAATAATAGTATCGTCTATAGCAACAGCCCTTGATCATCTATAACAACAAAGACTGACATAAACTCATAACTGTGTTTTTGTCTTCCTTTTACATCAGTTTGTTAAGAATCAAAACTTCCAAATTGTAACGACTGTCCAAAGACGCATTACCTAATGCTCTAAATCTCTAATGCCTAATATCCAACTCCAACTCTATTATAACACACCTACAACTAAAATTACAACTAATTTTGCAAACATTTCATTAAACACAAAAAATCAGATTTTGTGGGAGATGAATAAAAAAAGTGGAGACATGAATGGGTCGATTCGGTTGTGTTATATATCAAATGATCCAAACTAAACAAATGGCTTGATATAAAATGGCCAAATGTGTGATACACCAGCTTCTTTTAATAAAATTTTTTTGGCCCAATGTATCTCAATGTGACCCGACCTATTAACCAGCGTGCCTATTTTGCCACAACTAATAGAAAGTAGGATCTAGTTGCATCAAAAGAGAGAGAAGCATACCATTCTCCAAATCAAGTCTTCTGGCCCCAACGGTTGAGCAGGATGGGAGTATAAGAAATGCCTATTTTGTAATAACCTATTTTCTGCAATAACCTATTTTGTATTTAAACGAGTGATATTAATGCACTTTTCTTTTGCATAGATGATCACATGTTATGCAAAACTGAATCAATTTTTTGTTGGACTTTTACTTGTTGTCATTGACACGCATGGATGTTTGCTGTCCAATATGCATATATGTTTAGCCATAAAGTTTATAATTTCTTAAATCAGAATTTAAAATTATTCTTCAAATGCTAAAACACCTAATTTTGAAGAACAAAGTTATAAAAGCTAATGATTAAACCTTCTTCCTCCAAGGATCTAGCTGCTAGATTATGAAACTTATCTAATAACATATACAGTGTGTCAACCTGAATTCAAGATTCATTGGGGTATGATAACACAATATACACAGTGGTACAGCTGAGAGATTATATTAAATGTAACACAAATAAATTTGTGGGGGGTTGAAATATAATGATGTCTTTTATATGAGTATTTTTTGCAAGAAACTCAATGTTACAACCTGATTCAGAATTAGTATATGCATAGTCACAAACCTTAGCTATTGCATTTCTTTTATCTGTGTAAATTTAATACTTTTCAGATACGGCAAAAGCCAACCTGGCTGCACAATATCACTTGAAGAAACGAACAACGCAATCTGCAATGAGTGGTTAGATTAGAACATTGGTTATAGGTACTTAAGCAATGTGCAAGAATAGAAACGAAACATGATACTATAAAATTCAGAGAGACACCAAATGACGATGCATTAATAGGAAATGGCGCACTTCATACTTTGTATCTTCTGGTTATTTAGTCCTTCCGTCTGTGTGTTATATAGGCTATGGGTCCGTTCTATTTTTGTTTACTTTGGTTGGTCTTAATACAAATATGGTTTTCCGAAAAAAAAAAAGTTAAGCCATTATAATTCGCTGTAATATTACCAAATAAAAAGATGGCCATTAAAACAAAATATAAAAAACTCGTTAATTTAAAAGCCAAACATAAATTAAAGGAGTTGTAGATTATGTAAAAGTCCCTGTATGCTGTAATATTAGCAGCTTTGTCCATCCATCACCAACCATTGTTCTCTAGCCAAACAACATAAAATTTACAATAGAATAACTAAAAATAAGTCAAACGGGTTGAAAAGTATATGTTTTGGATGTCTGATGAGTTTGCCTTTTAACTATTTAAGAAAAAGTTGACTTTAACCATCCACCACCCATTTGGACCTGTTATTTAAAGTTAAGAATTTTGACCCTTTAACACAAAATGATTTTACAGTTATACAAAAGCCCATATAAAATGATTGTGGCTAAAGTAACTTACTTGCATACTTGACTTATAGACTCCATTTTAATAGGATAAATAGGTTTGCCAATTGCAATTGAGCCCACAAGCATGGCTATAACCGTGTCGCCATTATTCCCTGAAATATCCAGAAAGGTGAAAATAATTACACATTTATTAATTGTTTTTACGAAACATTAATTAAGAAAAAGAAAGTATGGTTGTTGGAGCAACCAACCTTCGGGAACCAACCAATTTTGTGCCATAACAACAAAATGCCACTCCTAATCATTGGAAGGTATATGATAATTTAATAAAGTAATACCCATAAAAACAACTAAATTGGATCCACATCTATATAATGTGAAAAAAGAGTACTCATCGCCCATCTCACGCAAATATATAATGCAACCGATTCTCCGGGACCATGATAAGTTGCATAACATGGACTTTTTCACTTTTCTACCTTTGTCACAGTCAAACAAAACGGCGAAATATAACCAACATCATTCATAGAAGCAATATAATACACGCATATTAGATTTTTTTAAAGGCAAACATATTAAGCCATTAAGGCAAGAAAAGAGAAAAAATTACAATGAAAGAGGGTGTGCTTCATAATCTTTTCATCAAACATATGGTGTGCATAAACTAATATAATCAGACACAAGAATAAACCTGACAATGAAAACATATATTACCTTCAAAGTTGGTTGACAATGAAAAAACTCATTCCTTGAAAAAATTATTGACACCGCATACTCAGGTTCATGTTATTCTTAATTCATCAACAAATACTATCATTTTACAGATCGGTTAACCCAATCAATAAATCAAGCACAAAAACACAAACGCGCAATTTTATTACCAATAAGGAAATAATAAACATTGAATTCATTAGCCGATAAACAAAACAAACCTGTGATAGATCGTAGTAGGTTTGTTTTTGGATCTCCGTAGGTTATTTTTGTGTTTTATGTGAATGATTTAGAGCACCATTCACGCTTCTGGGAATTTTTGGAACGTTTTGAGAGAAAATCATATGTGTTGTGTGTTTTACCATATATTTTTGATTGAGGATGGAAGTTTTTTTTAGTTGTGATTGATAGAGCATAATAAAAATCCCTGTAAATATGCCATATTTGTTACGTGAAAACCCCTAAATTTTTGCTATTTTGAAATTGGGTCAAACATGATATTGTTAGATAGTTAATACCTTTTTGGAAATACAAGTTAAATAAGGAATACCTATTTGGAAATAAACGTTTATACAACAAAATATGTATTGCCTCAGTGGTTGAGGCGCTTGTCTTTCATTCTCGAGACCCATGTTCGAACCTTGCTACAGTCACAATTTTTTTAATTGTGTAACCGAATATTGTGCCTAGTCACCATTTCCATGTCATCATATGATGCTCCATGTCATCATTAAAGTGCCTACTAAGCAATAGTGACGTGTCAATGTAGTCTCATATATATATATAGATTGGTGTTTCTAATAGTTAGTTGAAGTCCCTTGCTTCAGCAATTGGTTGCCTTGCTTTTCATTTCCCTTGTACCTACTTAGGTCTCCCAATTGATGCAAAATGTCATGATGTCAAAATTTGAACTCGTTTGTGAGAGATTTCACAAACGTTTTTTTAAATGGAAGGTAACAGCTCTTTCTATGTTGGTCGACTCACTTTAATTAACTCCAGTCTTGGTAGTTTGGGGTTCTACTATTTTTTCCACTTATAAGGCTCATAAAAAGATGATTATCGAGTTTGAAGGTATTAGACGAATCTTTTGGTGATGGTGCTCGGATGACAACAAATTTTCTTGGATAACTTGGGATAAAGTTACTGCACCATGTGACAAAGGCGGTCCTAGCATTGGGCGCCTTAGAACGCGTACCAAGCTATGTTAGAAAAATGTTGGTGGAGATTTTTAAATGAAAAACAAGCACTTTGATGAAAAATAATTCAATCTATCCATGGCCCAACGGTTGCCTTACATGAAAATTTTCCTCACAAAGCTAACTCCGGTCCTTGGTATCACATCAGGAAACTAAAAGACGATCTTCTAGTTTCCGGGATCAACTTGGCAACACTCTTCAAAAGAAAAGTTAGGAATGGCCAAAGTACTAGATTTTGGCAAGACAATTGGTTAGGTGGGTTGCCTCTATATGTTACTTTTCCTCGCCTATATAAATTGGATACAAACCTGACCTGCCTTGTCACAAAAAGAATTCATACATCCACTTATGTTGCTACTGCCTTTGCTTGTTTGGTTACCAACAGCTCATGGGCTAGCCACATTGCACGGTCCATCAAACTCCCTACTGGTCCAAGAGACTATGGGCCGAAACTCTCCTCGTGGGCTAACATTTGAATGGAAATGACGCATTGAGTTGTTTCTTGCTCCTGAGAGTGAAGAGTATAATAACTTGGTAAGTCTCCTATCTATTAGATGATTGGAAAATGGCCCAAGCCCGTTTGTGGGCTTCGGTCCATTACGGTTTTTAGGCATGCTACATTATAAATACATGATCTAAACATAATACCTTACGGGGTTTCCATTATCAAACATGGTATCGGAGCGCGGGTATGATCCTCTGACCTAAGTGGCTACGTTGAGTCACCTTCTCTAGGCTAACACATCAAAACCTAGCCACCACCTTTTTACCTTTATCAAAAGAGAAAATTTTTATCCAAACCTAAGGGGCCGTTTAGTTGGTGAAAAATTTTCCTGTTTTTCCGTTTCTAAATTCCTAGAGAATGGAGTGGTTTTTCTTCTCTAGAGAAGAGTTGAGAAATGTGAAAATCCGTTTAGTTGGAGTTATATTTTTCATTTTTTCTAAAATGAAAAGTTGTTTAGTTGAAGGTGGAGGATGGAGGATGGAAGATGTGTGATAAAAGTGTAAGGTGAAAGGAAATGGTGTTATTATTTTGGAAATGAAAAAAGTGAAAAGGGTGTAATGTTATTTTCATTTTTTCTATTACAAATTGGAAAATGAAAATTTCATATTTTTGGAAAATTATTGGAAAAAAGTGCGACTAAACGGATTTTCAGTTTTTCTCTTTTCATATGAAAAATTTTCTAGAAAAATGGAGTATTTCTCTCCAACTAAACGGCCCCTAAATCTGTTGTCAACCTCCATGTTTTTGTTTTCTGGCTGCTTTTGTTTTGCATAATCACTTTTACATATTATGCATGATTCATAGATCTCACAAGCATGAACATTCAATAAACCTCACAAATAGCTTTACATCCAAGTTAAATTTCGAACACGCCTCATCAATAACTAAAAAAATCCTTTTGTTTTTGTATTTTTTGTTTTAATCTAAACCAATCCAATACAATTCATATCATACCGATTGCACTGTTGCAATCCTTTGAAGATTCCGATTGAAGTATTCTGATAAAAAAAAGGAAAAGAAATTGGTTAAAGATGTCGTTGTTGTCGGTCAACGACCATTTGCTTTGCTGCTTATTTCGCTTTCGCTTTTGCTGCTGCTTGAAGACTTGTTTTCGCTTGCTGTCGGATTTCTTCATCAAAAATTGTGCTTTTATTACCATAATACTTTTAATTTTCTATTCCAGTCTAAACTTTCGTGATTTCGCTACTCAAACTGCGAGGGAGTATTAGATGATAGGATAGTGGCCCAAGCCTGTTTTTGGGCTTCAGGTCCGTTAGAATTTCTAGGCATGCTACATTATAAATGCATGATCAATAGACATAATACCTTATGGGGTTTACATTATCAAACACTCTCACATCTCTATGTATCAGAACATGATGACCACCTCTCACACGTAATACTTGCCCTCTCAACCAACAAGTTGAAACAAATTTATTCCTTCCAAAGTTAATATAAAAACTTAGCGGGCAATATGAGATTACCTACTAGAAACTACCTCGACAAAATGGGAATCGATCTAGATTCCGTTAAATGTCCCTTATGTACTGATGGTATTAAATTGGAGGACCACTTGTTCGTCTCATGTAAAATCGCAGTTGACACTTGGAAAGGCATATTTAAAATGGTGGAAAACTACTAATGTGTCACTTCATACTCTAGAAGATGTGATTCAGTTGGCCGATCATGCTCTTATTGTTGGAAAAATAGTTTTACAAAGTGAGTTTTGCAAATTTTTGGACACTATTTAATATATGTATATGTTATATATGTTTATATTTCTTGGTAAGCTTTGCGTTCTCTTTGACGAGAGCTTCGCAACGAGCTAAAGCGTGTCCAAAATAGAGGTAATATGAATGAGATATTGTGTCTCAAAGAGAGGCACTTGAAGCACAAAAACTAGGAATTGGGAATGTATCCCACATCGCCTATAAATGGAAATGAAGATGTGTTTATAAGGAAGTCTTGGTATTTGCTATCAAAATCTTTTAGTTGGTTTTACTCCAACACCTACGTGCGCGTGCGCAGGGGGTGAAGATTTCAGGATTTCTGAGCCAAAATGGGTTCGAAGCTTCTGAACTCATGCGAGTCCGCGCGACCTGCGGACATGAATGCAGATCCGAAAATTAGCCTGTGCGCGTATCTTTTTGCTGCAGATTCAGTTTCTTAGTTTCCAAATTCTGTATCAATCTATTTTAGTAATAGATTTAAACTTACTGAATAAGTTTTACATAATCAGTTGTGCAATTAAAATAAATGTAAATCTGTTTTAATTATAACAGATTTATGTAATTAAGGCTCTTATTTAGTCTTGGAGAACAAGACACTTTTCTCTATAAAGAAAGCCTTAACCCTTATTCAGTTTATGCATTCAGAAAACGCAGCTCTAATACAGAAGAATTCCAGCAATCTCTTCGATCAGAAACGCTCAAGTTTTCCATGATCTTTCAGGCAAGTTTTCAAGTCCGGCTGTACACCAGCTTTGGACGTTGTACCACAGGGAAATGACGGCGAATCTGTTTTAAGGGAATCGTGTTTAACACGAGCCTCGCTCCACCTTTTACCGCTTTCTTTGTTTATCGCTCATAGTGTCTCGCTTTCCGCTTCTACACCTTTCTGTCTGCTTTTAATTTTCTGTTATTTACATTCTGTTAAATTTTTTATTATTGTAATCTGATTATTTTAATAAAAGTGTACACCATTTCCCATAGTCTTAAAACTAATTCTGTTTAACAGAATTAAAACGCTTTTATTAAATCGGATTAATTATTATTAACAGATTTTATATTCAAACTGCTTTTCTGTCGAAACCAGGTTAGAGTTTCTGAGGAAAACCAGTTTTAAAACTGGATTTTAATTTACAGATTTGGTGTACAGATCTAAAATGGTTTTTGAAGCAGTTATTCTTATCAGTTTATTTTGAAACCGTGATTGAGTTTCTATTAAACTGATCTATTCATTTGGTCATTTATTCAGTTTTTTTAAATCAAGATTCATTGAAACCAAGATTGATTTTCTTTGAATCGGATTCGGTACAAGATTTAAGAAATCACGATAGAATTTCTTAGATACCGATTTTATAACAGTTGACTTAACTGTTTGTGTTTGGTAATTTTTTAGGATGAAAAACACCACCCCTCCTATGACTACTCCTGTGAACGTAACTGGTGCGTCAGTTACTAACACGGTTGTTAATCATGCTGAGAAACCAAAGAAATTCAATGGGCAGAATTTTAAGAGGTGGCAACAAAAGATGTTCTTCTATCTCACTACTTTGAACCTTGCGCGGTTCTTAAAAGAGAATCCACCTCATGTGGAACCTCCTGCTGAAGGTCAATCCTCTAATCAACAGGTTGTTCAAGCCTTGGAAGCATGGAAACATTCAGACTTTTTGTGTCACAACTATGTTTTGAATGGTTTGGTGGACTCTTTGTACAACGTGTACTGCAAGATCCAGACTGCCAAAGAATTATGGGAGTCATTGGAACGTAGGTACAAAGCGAGGATGCCGGTACAAAGAAGTTCGTGGTAGCCCGCTTTTTGGATTACAAGAGGTTGATTCAAAGAATATGATGAGTCGTTCAAGATCCGCAGGTTTTGCTACACGACATTCATGCCGAGGGAATGAATTTGAGTGAAACTTTTCAAGTTCTTGCTATTATTGAAAAGTTATCTCCAAGTGGGTAGATTTTAAGAACCACCAAGCATAAGTGAAAGGAGATGAGTGTTGAAGACTTGGTTGTTCGTCTTCGTATTGAAGAGGACAACAAGTTGGCTCGAAAAACACTTATACACCGATTACGCCAAGGCAAATATGGTTGAGCATGCTTCGTCATCTTCAAAGTCCAATGTCAAAGGTAAAGGCAAAGGAAAAGGAAAGAATGACAAGAAGATCAAAGGGAAGTCTCGAGTACCTTGCTCCTAAAGTCGCAATTGTGAAACGAAGTTCCAAGAGGTATGTTTCAACCGTGACCACCGGTCACCATGTTGCTAATCGAAGATGTCAAGCGGGTGACTCCACGCCAGGCTAATTTGGTGAATGAAGATGTGGACATGATTGCTATGGTATCTGATGTCATTTACATGATCTTTGAAGTTAACCTGGTAGGTTCCAACCACAGGGAATGGTGGGTTGATACTGGGGCTACCCATTATGTGTGTGCTGATAAAAGTATGTTTCACTCTTTCAGAACTGTTGATAGTGGAGAGAAGCTGTACATGGGTAACTCTGAAACTACTGATATCAAGGGCGAAGGAGATGTAATCTTGAAGATGACATCCAAGAAAGAGCTCAAGTTGACTAATGTCTTGTACGTTCTAGAGATTCGCAAGAATCTTGTGTCTGGTTGGCTGTTGAACAATTTTGGTTTTTGTCTTGTTTTTGAGTCTGATAATTTTGATCTATCTAAGAATCAAATGTATGTTGGTAGGGGATATGCCCTAAATGGTATGTTTAAGCTCAATGTAATGGTTGTTAAGAATGATATCAATAAAATGAATTCTTCTTCTTACTTGATTGATTGAGTCTTCTAATATGTGGCATGGTCGTCTTGGACACGTAAAATTTAATTCAATGCGTTGTTTGATTAAATTTAATTGCATACCTAATTTCCATATTGACTCAAAATATTAATGGGAAACTTGTGTTGAAGCCAAACTTACAAGATCATCTTTCAAATCGGTTGAACGAAAAACCGAACCACTTGATATGATACACACTGACATATGTGATTTGAAATCACTACCCACAAAAGGTGGCAATAAGTACTTTATCATGTTTATTGATGATTGTAGAAAGTATTGCTATATTTACTTACTCAAAAGTAAAGATGACGCTATAGACAAGTTTGTTCTATACAAAAACGAAGTTGAGAATCATCTTAGTAAGAAAATCAAGGTGGTACGAAGTGATAGAGGAGGTGAATATGTGTCTCCATTCGCTGATCTATGTGCAAAACATGGAATCGGACACGAGTTCACTACTCCCTATTCACCTCAATGAACGGTATTGCCGAAAGGAAGAACCGTACCTTGAAAGAAATGGTTAATGCCATGTTGATAAGTTCGGTCTAAGCCGGGACATGTGGGGAAGCCATTCTAACGGCTACTTATCTTTTAAATAAGATACCTCGTAAGGAAAAAGAAGAGACCCCTTATGAATTATGGATGGGAATAAAACCATCATTTCAGTACTTACGAGTGTGGGGGTGTCTAGCAAAGGTAGCTATACCAACTCCCAGGCCCAAAAGATTGGACCTAAATATGTGAATTGTATATTCATCCGATATGCTAAGAATAGCAGTGCTTATTGTTTCATTGTACATGATTCGAAAAATCCGGAAATACAAAAGGGTACAGTAATGGAATCAAGGAATGCTTCATTCTTTGAAACTATATTTCCTTGTTTAACGAAGGAAACTGGAAGTTCATCTAGAATAGATGACGAAGTTGTCCAAGATAAGAGACAACGAGCTGATAATGATCTCCAAGATGAGAGACAAGATCAAACTGAGGAAGAAGAGGTTGAACCTAGAAGAAGCAAAAGGGCAAAAACCTAGAAATCGCTTGGACCCGATTTTGTTTCTTTTATGGTTGAAAATGAACCTACTTCATACCGAGAGTCGGTTACTTCCTCATAAGGGCCTCAATGGAAAGAAGCCATTAAAAGTGAAATAGATTCTATTTTACAAAATCATACTTGGGATCTCGTGGATTTCCCTCCTGGTTGTAAACCACTAGGCTATAAATGGATTTTCAAGAAGAAGATGAAAGCCGATGGCACCATTGACAAGTACAAAGCAAGATTAGTAATCAAAGGATTTAGACAACGAGAAGGTCTTGATTACTTTGATACATATTCTCATGTTACTCGAATAACCTCGATTAGGATGATACTTGCTATTGCTGCTTTAAGAAATTTGGAAGTTCACCAAATGGATGTGAAAACGGCATTTCTAAACGGAGATTTAGAAGAAGAAATCTACATGAACCAACCTGAGGGTTTCATAGCTCCTGGACAAGAGAACAAAGTTTGTAGGCTTGTTAAGTCATTATATGGCTTAAAGTAAGCTCCCAAACAATGGCATCAAAAATTTGACCACGCCATGCTAGAGAGTGGATTCAAAATTAATGAATGCGATAAGTGTGTCTATGTAAAAGACACAAATAGTGGATATGTAATCTTGTGTTTATATGTTGATGATATGCTTATCGTTGGCAGTAATGAAAAGATGATCAAATCTACTAAAGACATGTTGAAATCAAAGTTTGACATGAAGGATATGGGTTTGGCTGATGTGATCCTTGGAATAAAGATCATACGAACTCAAAATAGACTTGTGAAGTCAAGCACATTATGTGGACAAAATTCTTAATACTCACAATGCAGGGGATTCCTGCCTAGCTAGAACTCCAATTGACACCAGTAAGCATCAATCTAAAAATAGAGGCATAAGTGTTGCCCAATTAGAGTATTCAAGAATTATTGGCACGTTAATGTACTTAATGACATGGACCCGACCTGACTTAGCATATGTTGTTAGCAGGCTAAGTAGGTATACTAGTAATCCAAGCTATGCACATTGGGCAGCTATGACTAGGGTACTTCATTATTTGAGATACAATCGCGATTATGGGCTGCATTATGATAGATATCCAGCTGTTATAGAAGGATACAGTGATGCAAATTGGATATCTGACATAAAGGATTCTAGATCGACTAGTGGATATGTGTTTACACTAGGAGGGGCGGCTATATCTAGGAAGTATTCCAAGCAAAATGTTATAGCTAAGTCCACGATGGAATCAGAATTTATCGCGTTAGATAAATGCGGACAAGAGGTGGAATGGCTAGGTCAATTCGTAGAGGACATTCCAAAGTGGCCTAAACTGGTAACGGCCATTAGTATACATTATTATAGTCAATCGGCAATTGGCAGAGCTCATAGCATAATGTATAATGGAAAGTACAGACATATCCGTCATCGATCTAATTCGACACGACAACTACTCTCAACAGGAGTTATCTCAATTGACTCTGTGAAGTCAAAGGATAACATCGCGGATCCGCTTACGAAAGGCCTAAGCAGATAGTTAGTTAGTAAGTCGTCTAAAGGAATGAGACTAAAGCCCTTGAAGGAATGATTTTCTATAGGAAAACCTAACCTAGTTGACTAGAGATCCCAAGATCTAGGTTTAATAGGACAACCTAATCATAGAAATGTGGGGTAAGTCACGTCAATGTGGGGGAGTTACTAAATATTATAACTTCCTAGTCCATTCCTATAACAATTGTGACTTGTTAGGAGGTTAAACATATGGCTTTAATAATTCAGGATGAAATCATAAAGTATAATGATTCAAGATGAAATCATAAAACATATGTTTTTAATGATTCAAGACAAATCACCTGTGTGAGAGAGAAGTAGGGTCGCTTCGAAGGGAATTGTGGGGGGCGCAATTTCTAAGAGCTCTTGCAGAACCAGGCTAGTGTTCATGACCATAACGAACACGACTATGAGGACTTGACAGTGTCAAGGATAGTCTTGTGTGAAGTGTAATGTCGTCTACGTAAACAGAGCATGAGTTCAAGGACATCGCATCTACTCAGATCTAGGAGACTAAGTGCATCTCACAAGGGAATGTTCAAAGGGTTACACCTACCTATCCTATGCAAGACTTAACCGCAGAAATTTCACCGAAACTTTCGTGTGTTTTCGACCGATCTCCATTCATGTGGGGGATTGTTGAAAAAATAGTTTTTGCAAAGTAAGTTTTGCAAATTTTTGGACACTATTTAATATATGTATATGTTATATATATTTATATTTCTTGGTAAGCTTTGCGTTCTCCTTGACGAGAGCTTCGCAACGAGCTAAAGCGTGTCCAAAATGGAGGTAATATGAATGAGATATCATGTCTCAAAGAGAGGCACTTGAAGCACAAAAACTAGGAATTGGGAATGTATCCCACATCGCCTAGAAATGGAAATGAAGACGTGTTTATAAGGAAGTCTTGTTATTTGCTATCAAAATCTTTTAGTTGGTTTTACTCCAACACTTACGTCTTGCTGCAGGGTGTAAATTTCGTGATTTCGGGCCAAAATGGGTTCAAGCTTCGAACTCATGCGAGCTCACGTGACTGCGGACACGAATGAAGCTCCAAAAATTGCTGTCATGCGTATCTTTTCTTTGATTCGGTTTCTTAGTTTCCAAATTCTGTATCAATCTATTTTAGTAATAGATTTAAACTTACTGAATAAGTTTTAAAGAATCATTTGTGCAATTAAAAGATATGTAAATCTGTTTAATTATAATAGATTTATGTAATTAAGGTTCTTATTTAGTCTTGGAGAACAAGACACTTTTCTGTATAAATAAAGCCTTAACCCTCATTTAGTTTATGCATTCAGAAAACGCAACTCCAATACAGAAGAATTCCAGCAATCTCTTCGATCAGAAATGCTCAAGTTTTCCGTGATCTTTCAGGCAAGTTGTCAAGTCCGGCTGTACAACAGCTTTGGACGTTGTACCCTGGGAAACAAACGGCAAATCTGTTTTAAGGGAATCGTGTTTAACACGAGCCTCGTTCCACGACCTTTACTGCTTTCTTTGTTTATCGTTCATAGTGTTTGTCTTCTGCTTCTACCCCTTTCTGTCTGCTTTTAATTTTTTGTTATTTACATTTTGTTTATTGTTTAATTATTGTAATCTGATTATTTTAATAAAAGTGTACACCGTTTCCCACACTTATAGCACCCAAACTAGGTAATACAATGTCTAATAGATTTTTGAACATGCTGTACTTTATAGCATAGAGAAAGAAGTATTCATCAATGTGAAAAAGGAAAATGCGATGAAGTGCTTTCAATCCATGAAAGATCGAAAGGGTAAATTGATTTAGAACGACCGAGGTAACTTTGTTAACTTTTACTACCTCCGTCCCACATTAAGTGTCCACTATGAATTTTTAAGGAGTTTTTTATTTTTTCTTTTTTTTTTCATCTTTGATCTTAAATATATTTTTTTGTGTTATATAATACTTAATGAAAGTTATACAAATGAAAATACATTTAAAAACTTAATCTATTCATATATCTTGCATCAAGTATCACGAACAAAAATATTTAAAGTCAAAATTGAAGAAAAAAAACTTTAAAAGGTCACAGTGGACACTTAATGCGGGACAAAAAAAGAGTATATAAGTTGTGTAAACATCGTACTTTTTATTCTATGAGGAGTGTGGAAAACTAGAAGGGGGGGGGGTTGAATAGTTTTACCGATTAAAACTTGGTTTTAAACTATTTAGATCGACTTATGTCAATCTACTTGAACGTGTGTGTTGGATGTTGATAAACAAGCATATAGATAAATAAAAACTAAGATAAAGAGTAAGAAGCACAAAACCACAACGCGAGTATTTATAGTAGTTCGGCTACAAGGACACCTTCCTTGCCCTACTCCACTCCCCGAGTCACCTACTCGAGAGTTCGTAATCACTACACAACACCAACTCCTTGTGGCGGAGAAGCCTTCACAACGTTGCCTATTCTTTATCCGGTACAAGGCTAGATACCGGGTTCTTCCACGAGGTAGAACCAAACCTATCACAACGTCGCCCACCCTTTATCCGGTACAAGGCTAGATACCGAGTTCCATTACAAAGGAGGAACTACTACCCAACACTACACAAATCCTATCTCCAAGGAGATCCACTCCTTATGACAACATCAACAAGGATATCAATATCCTTTGACCCAATACAAATCTATCTTGCACATCGACACACCATATCGAATGTACATCTTAGGCACCTTTCACTAATTCCTTTGACTCGACTTCTATGCACCCTTCACTAATGCCTCGTGACTTGACTTCTAAGCACCCTTCACTAGTGCTTTCAATACGGACATTCGGCACCTTTCACTAATGCCTTCGTCTTGACTCTTTTGGCATTCTTCACTAATGCCTTTGACACGGACGTTAAGCACTTTTCACAAATGCTTTCGTCTTGACTCTTTCGGCATCCTTCACTAATGCCTTTGATACAACACTTCTATGGAGGAAGAAGGAACTATCAACAAGAGAACTTCAATAGTCTTGATGATGACGAAGCATGGCAACTCATGGACTTGAGCTTGCTCGACTTCAAGAGGTGGTGATCTCGCCTTTAAGAGGAACCTAGAGAATCACACAAAAACAAAACTACATACAAAGATCACTTGGATCTGTGGTTAGAGAGTTTACAACTCAAAGAGAAAATCTATGTGAAAAGGGGTGAGTTACAATGAAGAAATGGCTCACTATTTATAGAGGAAAAAGTGCGACTGTTCCACGGATCCCACGGATCCCTTACTTGAGGGATCCGTCCAGTGTAAACCGGGGAACCGTGGGGCGCTAAATCTTGCCCATGGGTTTTGGGTCATGGGTCATGGGTTATGGGTCATGGGTCCTAGACTTTGGACCACGGGTACCCAAGTAGATACAATGTATCTACAAGATGCAATGCATCTAGTCCATGGGTCATGGGTTAAAACCATGGGTCATGGATAATACCCATTTATGACTTATGCATGATGTCATGCAATGGGTTATGAGTTATGCTCCATGGGTATGGGTCATGGACTTTGGGTTATACTCAACTACATTCAATGTATTTGGTCAATGGGTCAAATACTCAAACTTCTACCAATTTATATTACCCATTATAATACATACTAGTTATGTATATATCTACCCAATATGTAAACACTAGTTGTTGTACATATGTATCATAAAATCACTTTTACTTGTTTAGTGTTTTATGTGAAAACGTAAGTGTGTTAGTAAACTATTGCCTCAAACCATTTACGTATTTTATTTGTTTCGTTAAAATGATTTTACGTTTGTTATCGACAAAACATTAGAAGATCGTAAAATAAATAAACGTTTTTACGGCTTATTTGTATTAACAAGGAGAGTTATTTTACATACAAAACTTTTCTCACATACCAAGGGACTCATCCCCACCATCCATCTAAAATGAAATCAATGATTGAGATTAAAAACATTTTATTATTTCACATATTTTTTATAATTTAAATATTTTTTAAACCGTTAATCGTTAAGCGAAAATAATTACACCATCGTGACGAGCATTTAATTATCTTTTTATAGACGGACACTTTGATATACTTTTGAAAAAAGAAAAAAAAATCGATTTTTTCACGTTTTTCGTCTTTTTTTCGTTTTTTTTTCGAATCTGAGATTTGCATGAAAAAATCACATGTGATTAAGCACTAAGTTGAATATCACATTGATATTTAGTGTTAAATCAAATATGATATGTAATATCCCATATGATATCAGTGTTAAGTCACATATGATATATTATCATATGTGATTTAACACTAATATCACATGTGATATTCAAATTTATCATATGTGATTTAACACTAATATCACATGTGATATTCAAATTAGTGTTTAATCACATGTGATTTTTTTCTTGCATTTTCAGTAACGAAGAAAATGTAAAAAAAAAGTGAAAACAATTGTTTTTTTTTTTTTTTTTTTTTTGTTGAAAGTATATCAAAGTGCCTATCTATAGAAAGATAATTAAATGATTTTCGTAATGGTATATTTTTTTCGCTTAACGCTTAACGGTTTAAAAGATATTAATATTTGAAAAAAAAAGAAGATGAAAGTGGGTTTTTTAAATTGTTAAGATTAATCTCATATTCTCATCCATTAGATCAAATAAAAATGAAGGGAAGATAAATGGTGAAGATTGATCCTTTAATATGTAAAAGATATTTTGTTGTCAAATGATCTTAAATCTTATTCTATATAAGGTAGAACTTGAGCGTAAAAAGTATTTTTTTACACCTAAAAGCCACTGCCCGAAGGCTCAAGGTTCCCGGACCTGATGATTCAAACAACAAATTAGTCCTAATGAAATTTTAGGAACAATGTGACTTTCTCTACCAAGTGGCCAAACAAAGACCTCTTGCTAAATGATATTATTCTTTTGTCTTTTAATTGGATTACTAAGGCTGGCCCCAATAAACCCAAACGATCGATCGAACAAGTCGATCACCAATCAATCTTGCTACTGTGGGCGATCGATCGACTAAAGGTTTTAGGAGGGAAGTGATCGCTTCCCCGATCGACTTTGGTTCTTTTTTTTTTTTTTTTTTTTTGTGTGTGTAAATAAAAGGTATATTTGTGGGGTATGTTTTTTTTAGTAGTGTGGGTCGCTTTACTGCAAGACCCAATCACCGAAGGTCATTGGAGAGAAAAGCCGACGTGATAGAAAAATGAAGAGGATTGGACGTGCTTCTACCTGAACCAAATTAATAGAGGTAGGACCGTAGGACAACTTCATTAAATTGAATAGAGTGGTGTAATTATCTTTATAAGTTGTAACGTTCTATCAGCTCTCGTGTATCTTGTCTAGCCCCTTGCTAGTTTTTCTTAATCAAATTGCCGTTCAACAAAAAAAAATGATAAAACCTCGTCAGGCATAACTTTTGCTTAATTAATCAACTCTTTATGGATTAAGATAACCAACATAAAATCATAATGGACCCTTGTCCACAAACAAGCTCACTAACCTACTTCATTTTAGAATATTACGATTTTACAATACTAAAAATAAAAAAACGATTTGATCCTATATAAAATCTTTGCAAGCGTATGATCTTAATATGATCAATCATTAACCACAGTAGGGCTGAGCATCAAAGGTCCAAAACCGAACCGGACCGACAAAACCGACCGAACCAACAAAAACCGAGCCGAACCGACGGCCCGTCGGTTCGGTTTCGGTTTCATGTTTTACATGTTTTCGGTTTCGGTTCGGTTCGGTTCGGCCCAAAACCGACAAAAGCATACTTAAATACACCTAAACCGAACCGAACCGACGACCCGACACAAAACCGAACCGACCCGACGGCTCGTCGATTCGGTTTCGGTTTAGGTTTTTCATGAATTTCGGTTTTCGGTTTTGTCGGTTCGGGTCGGGTCGGTTCGGTTTTGGACCAACGCTCAGCCCTAAACCACAGGATCGTATGATTTTAATCCGACTCGATCTTACTTATTCGAATCACAAGCTAAATAACAACAAATTTATGGATTGAGTTTTATCGAATTTAAAAACAAGAGGTTAATCATTATAAACATCTTAAATTATAATTTAAGCTAACATATTTTTGAAAGGGGGTGATATTTACACCACATATTTTGATGTATGCAACACAATTTGTACATTACAATATTGTATGATATAAACTATATTGCACAAATTATGATGTATGCATAAAAAAATATGGTGTAGATATCAATTCTCATTCTTGAAATATTCATATATGTTTGACCTATAATAATTTGTAGTTTCTATAATATTATAATTATAATGCCTATTTAAAAAGTGATATTTCAGTAGGACTTGAAGATTCCGATTTCATCTAACGATCTCAATCATGCAAATAGTGAAAAACGATTCAAAGTAAAATACCGATCTTTAAAACCGTGGTTTCAACCTTATCTCTTTTAAGTGAAAACTTATTCAACATGATACAAGCGTTTACAAGCATCTACAAATACATGCATTAATAGTACATATTTACATTTCACACCAACGCTAGCATCTCTTCTTGAATATTATTCAATCACTTGTCGAAAATCTTGAAGTCCAGTACTCTTTAATTTCGTCTGCAGTTCTTCCGGGAATTCTTCCAGCAATTAGGGACCATCTAATAATTTCGTAACAAAATAATCTGTTTTAGCTGGTTATCACTTGACCATTACGAAATAAAAGAAAATAACATTTTTTGGTACAGTACGAGGAGTCTAAAGTAGGTAAGTGGTAGAGCTGGCTATATATTAATCCATTTATGGGTGGCCACGTAGGTTCACATTTCACTTTGCAATGTACTACTATTTTCATTAGTGATTTAAATAAGAAATAAAGGTGTTTGACTGTTTGAGCCATAGCCCGGACGACGAGACCCGGTCCACTATGTTGATCCATACTAAAAACTACCCATTTTGACCCGTTTCAGTTTTAGGATCTCTGCTAAGAAGCATCCATCATGTGATTGCGTGGTAAACATTATTAGTATGTTTGGCACGGAGCGGTGTGAAGCTTTTTGAAGCGGTGAGCAATGAGCATTTTGGTTTTTAGTAGTCGTTTGACAAAGGAGCGGTGAGCTTTCCTATTTTTTAGGAATGCTCAATTTTTCAATGCTTCTTTAAAAGTTGTGAATGGTGGCGGTGGTGCATGCACCATCGCCACAACTCACCACTATCTTCATTACTACTTTTGCCAAACACACCCATAGTTGGTTCGACTCAGTTTGAAGGGATGCATTTCAATATGAAAAATGATTTATCTTCCTAAAATATATAACGCTAAGTTATTTGGACGACCAAATTACACTATTATTATATTACATTATATTAGCTCAAAACATGTATAAGGTAATATAGAGATTACCTCTGTCCGACAAGCTTATACATTCTGGTGATTAGAGATTTCTCATCCTCCGAGAATTCAAGCTTCGATTCTTGGCTAAATATATCTTCTGCAAACGAATATATTATAAGGATTTATCACAAAGCCAAAAGTACGAAATGTGCATTTCTGTTTTTTCCTAATTGGGCACACGTTTCTTTTACAAATGCACATACTTAAAAGGTAGTTATAGTCAAGAAAATTCCATTCTCAAGAGTTATGTGCTGAAGAGAATTAAGAGAGATTCAAATATGTACCTCTAGAAGTCGAAGAGCCGTCATTTGAAGTGGAATGTTTGTGCGAACTAGCCATGAAAACCGAGTAACTGAAAAATATAATGAAGATTTCTTTTTAATGTTGTGGATGGTGAGGGCTAGAAAATCTTATATAAATAGAAGGGAATAAACCCATTATTTGCATCAAATGGTCTTCGTTGTTTCAACCTTTTTTTAAGTATAAGAATGAAAGGTAAGCAATGAAAAGCAAATGACCAAAGAATGGTAGGTAGACAGCATACTTGGAAGCTTTTTTATTTGGTCCAAAGTAAGATTGGTAGCTATTTTTAACGCTTAGCTTTTGTTTGGATACTCCACTTTTTAAATAACAACGCGTAGTTAACTCTATGTTTGATCACTACCTTTGACTTCAATAGAAGCTGGTCCAAACTCTAGCAACTAACATTCACATCACAATGGCCTAGAGCTACCATGTACATATTAGACAACCAGTTGTGAAGGACTAATTCTATCTTAGCAATAACCCAAGAAATCAATCTATAGGAGCTTTAGGCCATATCAAGAACTGTTACAGAATAATGATGGTCCAGTGGATATGCCCAATATTTGTCTTCAGTCAACCTCAAGCCCCTCACCAGCATTAGGACATAGAGCATTATCACTCAAGAGAAAGGTAAAGGTAGTCAGTGTAGCACGGAATAAAGGATTTAGGAAAATAGTGAAGTGTGTCAAAAATTATTCTGACTATAAAGACAATGCTATAACAATAACAATTTATATCTTTTATCAATTATTTAAGAAGCTTTAAGCATTATTTTTTTATTAATTTTTTTTGCTACTGTATGGTTTCCGACTCATGAGCCAACTAATTTATGCGGTTTTAATTAACTGCCACACTTACTCGGCTACTCATACAAGATAAAACTCTCTTCTTTCAGGAGGTTGGCGTGACTATTTAAAGGTTGTTTGCACTTAGCAAATATTTAGCATGAGACTTCTAATTTTTCAACGATCATAATAACAATGCACTATAACAAATTTTTCATTTTTACACGCTTTTTTCTTCACATTTTATAAACAGTGTACTTTTTTTTTAAGATGTTCACACTTAAGAGTGTGAATAATTGTTTCAAAATCTTCACACCTTAAAAGTGTGAAGAATTTCAATCTCACACTTAAAAGTGTGAAGAATTATTTGAAAATTAAAATTATCACACTTAAAAGTGTAAAGAATTATTTTAAATCAAAATCATCACACTTAAAAGTGTGAAGAATTGTTTTAAAGCTCTCACACTTAAACGTGTGAAAAATATTCATAAAGCTTCACACATAAAAGTATGAAAATATTTGCTACACCAATTGGTTCACACGCATACTAGTGTGAACTTTTTGATTCTTCACACTTTAAACTGTGTCAACATGCTCTAATAAGTGTGAGCATGTTACTATTTTGTAGTAGTGATGGTTTTTGAGTTAATTACATGAATCGTCCCTGTGGTTGACACACAGTTGCCCCTTTCATCCATAACTCTCAAAATTACAATGGTCATCCTAGTGGTTGTCCAGTTTACATTGACTGGTCCTTTGACCAAACGGGAGTTGTTTCGATCGTTAAGTCCATAGGGACTAAACGCGCGTTAGTCCTTTTAAGTCCATAGGGACCAAACGGGCGTTAATAACCAACGAGGGACGATTTATGTAATTAACTCTAAAATTTTTATTTAATTACTTATTTTATTATTTAATATTATTATTTTTTCTATTTTTTAAGGCCTTTTTGATTTTTTTCTTTGATTTTTGGTTTTTTTACTTGTTTTCCGATTTCGGTTTATTTTTATTTATTTATTTTTATTTGTTTTCAGGTTCAGTTTTTTTTTAATTATTTGTTTCTCGGTTTTGATTTTATTTGACTTTTGCTTATTTGTTTTTCGGTTCCGGTTTCTTTTTATTTATTTGTTTTTCGGTTTCGGTTTAAGGTTTTGGTTTCTTTTTACTTATTTGTTTTTCAGTTCCATTTTTTTTCCTTTTTATTTTTATTTATTTATTTTCGCTTTCTCTTTATTTAGGGTAAGCTGCAAAAAATGTCCTTGAGTATAGTCCAAATTGCATTTTTAGCCACTCCAAAGATAAAATTGCAAATTATGCTATTGTTGTGGATGTTTCCTATCAATTGTGTCCCTCGGCCTAACGATCATTAGAAAGTCTCATTAATTATTGTTCCAAGTCAGGGTGTTTCCATCATTTCACTATTCAAGGACATAATTTGCAACCAAACTTTGAGTTGTATATTAACTTTAACACATTTTGATCATACCCGTTAGATCAAAATACACAGACTTACACACACTTAAGAACACTTGAATCATTTTGAGTTGTCTATTAACTTTAACACATTTTTGTTTAATCTTGTTCGTATTGAAATTCTGCGAAGTGAGTCGCAGAATGGGCGACAAGTAAAAAAAAACCTTTTTTTAGAGTAAATTACATTAAATGGTCTTTGTGGTTTGTCAAAAGTTTCACCTACCGTCCTTCAAACTTAAAAGTTGCATGAATGGTCCCTCTCGCGACAAAAGAATAACATGAATGGTCCTTTTGTTAACGGGTGTTACGTTTATTCCGTTATATTTTACACTTTAGCCCATGTTGGTTAACGGCTGTTGCATCGTTTATCCTTTATTGTAACTTCCCTTTATAATTTAAAGTTTTCGACTTTAGCTTCGTTTTTTATCCGTTTTCGTCTGTTTTTATACATTTTCATCCGTTTTTATACGTTTTTATCCGTTTTCGTCCGTTTTTATACATTTTCTTATGTTTTCATCCGCTTTTATACGATTTCATCCGTTTTATACGTTTTTTTACGTGTTTACCCGTTTTATATGTTTTCGTCCATTTTTCTTATACGTTTTTTTTTCCGTTTTTATACGCTTTTTTACATTTCATAGGTTTTTATCCGTTTTCATACGTTTTTTACCGTTTTCATCCGTCTCTATACGTTTTCATCCGTTTTATATGTTTTCATCCATTTTCATCTGTTTTATACGTTTTCATCAGTCTTTTTACGTTTTGATATGTTTTTACCCATTTTCGTCCGTTTTTATACATTTTCATCCATTTTTAACGGTTTTTTCCATCTTCATCAATTTTTATATGTTTTCGTCCTTTTTTTATCTTTATTTATTTATTTATTTTTTAATGTTTTGACATGTTTTTATCCGTTTTTATATGTTTTTCTTAGGTTTTCATACATTTTTATCCGTTTGATATGTTTTCGTCTATTTTTCTTACTTTTTTTTTCCTGTTTTAATATGTTTTCATCCCCTTTTATACGCTTTTTAACGTTTTCATAGGTTTTTATCCATTCTCATATGATTTTCACCGTTTTCATTCGTTTCTATACGTTTATATCCGTTTTTATAAATTTTCCTACATTTTTATCCATTTTCATTCATTTTTATTTGTTTTTGTCCATTTTTTATGCACTAAATGGATGAAAGCGTATAAAACGGATAAGAACATATCAAAACGTAAAAAAAACTAACGGGAACATATAAAAACGGACGAAAATGGATAAAAACGTAAGAAAACGTATAAAAATGGATGAAAACATATAGAAACGAATGAAAATGGTCAAAAACATATGAAAATATATAAAAATCTAAGAAAACGTAAAAAAAAGCATATAAAAATCGACGAAAACGTATTAAAACAGAAGAAAAAAAACGTAATAAAAATAGACGAAAACATATAAAACGGATAAACACGTAAGGAAACGTATAAAACGGATGAAAACGTATAAAAACGGATAAAATAAATCAAAACATAAAAAATATTGACGAAAACATATAAAAATAGATGAAAATGGATAAAAACATAAGAAAACATATAAAAACGGATGATAACGTATAGAAACGTAAGAAAAATATATAAAAACGGACGAAAACGAATAAAAACGTAAGAAGATGTATAAAAACGGATGAAAACGTATAAAAAAGGACGAAAACGGATAAAAACGTATAAAAACGGATGAAAACGTATAAAAACGGACGAAAACGGACAAAAATGTAAGAATAATGTATAAAAACGGATGAAATCGTATAAAATCGGATGAAAACGTAAGAAAAATGTATAAAAATGGACGAAAACGGATAAAAACGTATAAAAACGGATGAAAACATATAAAACGAACGAAAACGGATAAAAAAACGAAGCTAAATTCGAAAATTTTAAATTATAAACGGCCGTTACAATAAAGGATCGACGATGCAACAGCCGTTAACCAAAGGACCATTCCTGTTATTCTTTTGCCTCTAGAGGGACCATTCATGCAACTTTTAAGTTTGAGGGACGGTAGGTGAAACTTTTGACAAATTACAAACACCATTTACGTAATTTACTCTTTTTTTTTTTTATGTCCAGTGAAGCAAGCAATGTGGGTCTAATTAATCCAAAACAATTTCTGTGAGAAAAAGTATTATATTCTTTACTGTGTTAAATTTTGTTTTGAAAATTTTATTGCTTCAGCAACTAAAAGTTTTTTTTAATAATTGAGTCATCAAGATGGTTTTATGCATGAAAATACACTTTGAGCGTTACTTTTTGTTTGGCCTTTTAGGTCATATATCTCTTAAACTATTTAGTTTCATTTACATGATAGAGATTATACATATAACCCATATTAACTTATTTACAAGTAAAAGGGTCATAACTCGGAATTGCTTGTCAAGATGTATCTAACATTTGGACTCGATTTTAGGGTAAGGCAGAACAAGGAGAGCAGTATGGTGGTGCTGGTGGTGCATATTACGGTTATGCACCACAGGGACACGAGGCATACGGGTATGCCCCACCACCTCAAGATCCAAAAGCTTATTGTAGAGTATACGGTGCCGCAGGTTATGGGGGTTATCAACAACTACCACAGCAGGTGTTATATATTCATGCTCTTTTTATCTTATCATATGCTTTTCTTTTCTAGATCTAAAGGTTGACATTGAGTTGTATTTGCAGTAATGTGTTGTGTGATGGTGAAATGATAATGATGTTGAAGGTCGACTTTTGTGTTTCCTTGTGACCTGTGACAAGTGGGGGTCTATAGTTTACTAATGTGTTCTGATAGTGTTAATACAAATAAACCGTAATAGCATTCATTTATATCTTATGATCTTCGTATGTTTTACCGATAACAATCGTAAAGTCATTTTAACGAAATAAATAAAATACGTAAGTTTTTGAGCCAATAGTTTACTAACTCATTTCACTAAACAAATAAACCATCAAACATGTTTAGTTAAATAGTTTACATAAAATCAAAACCATTTTTATAAAAACACTTATAAGTAACTTATGTTACTTAAACTTTTATAAAATACATAGTTAAAAACTAACCAAATAACATACAAAGTAGCTTGGACTATCCATAACCCAAGACCCATAACTATGATCCATGACCCAGGTGCATTACATCATGCATGACACCAACATTGGTAAAATCCATGACCTATGACCCAAAGTACATAACCCAAAGCATGTTTTGCATCATGCATGACATCATACTAGCTACCCATAACCCAAAACTCAAAATTGTAACTGAAATCCAGACTAGACTGACCCAAGTGCCAGATCCCTTGGTTTACACTGGTAGGATCCCTCTCGGAAAGAATCTGGCGGATCCGGCTGATCATAGGACGACTTGTCTATAAATAGTTAGTCATTTCCTCATTTCTTCTCACCACTTTTAGATATATGTTCTCTCTATATTCTTACACATCTCTAACCTCATATCTAAGTATCATCTATGTAGCTTTTCCCTTAGTGATTCTCTGGGTTCCTCTTAAAGGCGAGATCACGACGATTAGCATAGAAGACTTGCAAGCTCGAAGATATGGGTTGTTAGACTTCATCATCGTCACAAGATCACATAAGTGTCTCTTGTTGTTGGTTCCTTTCAAGTATATCATAGGTATGTTGTGTTAGCTTGTGGTGCTTGGATTAGTTCCTCTATTATAAAGGAACTTGGTATCTAGCCTTGTACCGGATAAAGTGCAGGCGATGTAGGTTTGGTTCTACCTTGTGGAAGAACCCGATATCTAGACTTGTACCGGAAAAAGTGTAAGCGATGTAGGTTTGGTTCTACCTTGTGGAAGAGCCCGGTATTTAACTTTGTACCGAAAAATGTGTAAGCAACATTGTGAAGCTTCTCCACCGGTTAAAAGAGCTTGTGGTGTATAGTGATTACGAACTCTCGAGTTGGGTACTCGGGGAGTGGAGTAGGGCGAGGAAGGTGACCTTGTAGCCGAACCACTATAAATATTCATGTTGTAGTTGTTTCTTTCTTTCTCTATCTCATAGTTTAGTTTATTCATATCTAACTATCAGAATCCACACTCCAAAATATGTTGACATAAGTTGATCTAAAAGTTTTAAAACAAAGTTGTAATCGGTAAAACTATTCAACCCCCTTCTAGTTTTCTACAATTGGTATCAGATCTTAGTTACCAAGTTTCTTAGAGTATGTTGTACTTTAAAAACTTGAAACGATCCGTGAATTTTTGAAAACTATAAGAAAAGAAAATCTTTTATCTAAATTTAAATCTATTTTAAGTCTTAATTAAGATATTGATAGTTTGGATAATATTACTTTCAATATTTCATCTCTATTAGTTTATTAGATAACTCATTTTTTTAAAGTATCTTCATGATAGGAAACTTCAAATACTTCTTAATCTGAGGAAAGATCGAAGTTGACACACTAAAAGGATATATCATAATCCTTTGTCAAAAAGCTTTCAAATGTATCAAAAAGCTTATGAAAGTATTTCTTGAAAACGGCCTCAAGAAGTTTTTAAAAGAAAAGAAAAGGTATGTTTCGTCTTTAAATAAACCTTTCTCTTGACACGTTTTTTCTTGCTTCTATCTAGAATTATCTCTACTTATATGTGCTAATATATTTATAAATAGCTTTGCTAACCTTTCGTATATATCTACATGTTTGTTTCTTCGTATAATTTCTTCGAGAATCATGTTTGTCTTAAACGATTTGGTGTGTCTAAAATCTATGTTTTCTAACCTCAACGTAAAATATGTGTAAATATCAAACCACAACATTCAAAAATCCCTCTTCACATACTCTCACATCTATTCGAATGACACGCTACAGTAATCTATCACCTCAAACTTCTATTTTATCTAATCCCTCTCATTCTAATCTCATTCACAATTCAAAATTCTAATTAACACTTAACTCCTAAAAACTCTCTCAAAAGAAGAAAATAATTTCCAAAAAAAAAAATGTTTAGTGTCGTCCTTATGATCATCATCATTTCTCTTGTCGCGCTCGTCTACCGAATGATCAAGTTCACGCGTGGAGCCTTGTACTTTGTGATTGGCATTTATGTTTTTAATGTTTATCCAATCCTTTGTATTGCTATGAATTGAAAGAAATGGAATGTGATATGTTTTTTTCATTTTACTTTATCTCGTGTTCATTTTATTTCTTGTTTTCACGATTTTGGATATTTCATATACATGAATCCTCGTGTCTCTCAAACCACACCATAGACTTAGGATCAATAAGTGTCTCGTCATAATCTATACTAATTAACATTAAACTCACAATAATTAGGATCAAAATCTTACGTCAAAAACCAAACATACTAATCTGTGAGATTACTGAACTGCCGGATCCCTTGGCTATAAGGTGTCGGATCCATTTTCCAATGGATCTGGCGGAACCGAAATATCAGCAAACAGGTTATAAGTTTGATGATCACTGTGAACTCCTAATTTACTCTTCTATTCTCAATTCGACCTAAACATAACTACCATTCCTCCTGGAGCTAAATCATCATCCTCTTTGTGAACTAATCATCTTTGTAAGTAATGAATTTCACTACATTATAATTTATCAAATTCTAGGTTTTTAGCGCCTAATTTTGATCCAAATGGGTTTTTCACAATTAACTCTTAGTTGATATCACATTGTGTATATTAGCCACCTAAAATTACTATCCTAGTTAGAAATTACATTTTTATCAAAAGGATTTTCTTAAAACCACAACAAAATGATTTTCTAAGTCATAATCATAAAGGATTAAGAAAAGTGTTTAGCATTGTTAATACAAAAAAGATATGTTATAATTCATAATGTTAAATCTTAATGTACTCAAAATGTAAAAATCTCAAACCAAATTGTGATAATTCTCAAAAATCATTTGATTCAAAATACTTGTTAATACATAAACTCACACAAACACACAATTCATTAGCACATACCTTACTTCGTTGTGTTGCATTTTGCTCTAGGTTCTAACATGCCTAAGTCAACTCAACAATACCAAAATGACACCTTTCACTACATTCCTCGACACCATCGAAAAGATAACCTCTTTCCCGATGACCGAAAAGCATTCAAGATGCTCTAAAGACGTCTCTTTCATGAAGGACGTGTTGTTGAGCAATCGTATCTTGATGATACCAACATTCCTCAAGTTTTCTCACAAATCAATTTCCATTGCCTCCTTGAAATCAATGAACAAATCTATCTAGTATTCATTCTAGAATTCTACAAAAGTGTCCGAATCATTCGCAATGATGATGGAACAATCTCTCTCTCATTATTCATCAATAAGCAAACCATTATCCTACCCCTCATTGTGTTTTCCGAAATCCTTCGCATTCCATGTCATGGTGTCTGTATGTATTCAAACGATTGGTCTCTTGCTAAACTCAACCAAATGTTCGATCCAACCCAGGTTTACCGCACTCCTCTTGATGACCTCGTTGTGGTAAGAAATGCTGTCTTTGTCAAAATATTTTCAGCAACTCGTGTCACCAGAAACTCTGAACTCATTGATCGCGATCCATTAAAAATGAAGCATTCTAAGATGTTTCCACTTCACAAGAAGTGGGAAGAAATCCTAAGAGAAAATGCCATCTGTCTAGCCGAAAACAAAGATCATCCTAATGCTTTGTCTTGTCTACATGATCTATTGTCTCATCCGATATGAACCTTTCAACCTCGCTTACTACCCCTAAGAGAATGGTTAATGTCTTCAAAACTGACAAGATGGTACTCCCCTATGCAGTGTTTTTCACTCGCCTTGCAAGATACGTTCGTAGAATGCAACCTTCACTATGAACGATGGTCATTTTCTTATCGATCATGTCAGGGTACCTCTCACCGAGAGACGTGCTAAGAGGTTCATGGTTAAAGGTAAAAGGCCACATCCTCCCACCAACTTTTCTAATGAAGTTGAAATTGATCCAAATGACCCAATCCAAAACTATCATCTTGATATTGTCTAGTACATTGATCAAATTCCTAGCATTCCAAGTCCTTCGCAAGAATTCCAACAAACCAAGGAAATGTTTAAATGCCTTACTCATTTTCTCTTGGGAAAAAAAGAAGTGAAGAAGTGATGGATGTTGTGAGGTGACTATATTTTATTTGGTTGTTGTTCTCAAACAATTATGATACATTGCTTTTAAAAAATTGTCATGTCTGTGATATATTTGCCTAACTTTGTGATGATCTGAAAACTCATGTAGTATGGATGATAGAACAAACTCTTGTAGATGTATTAATCTTAACTAGGAAATTTTACTACTTTTGATCTTACGTCAAAAGTTGGTTGTTAACTCATTTGATTGGACATGCGTCTATTTCTCTTGTTTTCCTTGTTATCATAGACTAGAATTTACTTGTGTTTAATGTTAGAAAAATAAGTTTTGAAATTCGATAAGTAAGCAAAATTCTACGACCCAATGTCTAGTTTTTGGTCTAAGACGCCGGATCCCTTTTATAAGGGGTCCGGAGGAATCGGCTATATAAACCTAGAATTTATATATCTTTACATCTTTCTCATCCTCTTTACCTTATTAGATTAGTTGCTTATACTCTCTTAGTTACAATTGAGTTATCCTTAGTCTCAGTAGATGCCAAATTTTCTTATGGATGACTTAGGATCCTTCTAAGATGTTTTTTATTTATAATTTCTCAAACACTCACCATTTTTCCATTCCGGTGCTTACATCTTCTTCCTCTCATCTTAATTCACTTGTCTTTATATTAATTATATTCTTCATAAATTTCTTTTACCCATTTTACCGTTAAAATGCTTTAAAATCAATTTTTTATTTCTTATAATTTTTAAGAAATTTTTTTCTAATTCCCTTCTTGATCATTCTTTGATTATTATCACCATTTATCACTCCCTAAGCCAACTATATTCACGTTCGATCAATTATTAGCCACCTTTAGCTCTCATTTCACTATAAAACCCATTATTAGCAACTTCTCATTATTAGTCTTAAATTTTCAAGATTTCCACTATTTAAGAAACTTCCTTACACTCATTACCTCAGGATATATAGGCTAGATTTAGTTAAAACTTAATCATTTTTCTATTTCTATGTCTTAGTTAGCCGAATCCCTTGGCTAGAGCTAGTCGGATCCCTTTTGAGAAGGATACGGTGGACCTGGGCAAACAGAGACAGTTGAAAAATGCTATAAACATTTAAAACTCATCTTTATCCATTCCAATACTCAACATTGTCTTTAATAACTCTCCAAAGAAAGATTGTATTTCAGTAGTTGACCTTTATGCATGCAAATGACTACAATCTGAAGGAGTTTAGTGGTTTAGGATTTAATTTTCTTGTATGATGCTTCACTACTTAAACCACTTGTGTTTGTGCTTCAATCCCACAACATCACTTTTCTCAGCTGAAAATTCACCTTCTAAACATCTCTTACAATGACTAAGGTACCTAGTTCTTGTTCCTCAACTAGAAGTCCTCCTAGAAAAACCGGTCGCATTATATATGAAATCTCATCAACCGAATCCTCACCCATCAAGACACCCCCTGCTACATTTAAACTCCATTCCTCTATTGAACCAACACCACGACAACTTGCTTCATTACCACCATGTACACTTATTGAACCAACTCCATTTCATCTATTCAACCAACTCCTATTTCATCTAGTCAACCAACACCCAAAATCGCTCATATCTCTACCCAACCAACACGAGTTCCTAATCGACGACTATCCTTTACTACACCTCATACTTCACCACATCCCTACATTAATTCATTGGAGAACTTATCTCCTAGACCTAACAATCCTCCACCATTACCTACATTCTCTTCCATTGAACGAATGACTATACAACAACCATCTCTACCCAAAAACATAAGTATTGACATAAATGTGCCACCACCAATAACACACGTATCTACTCCTCCTCCACCTTCTTTTGGCTCATTTTTGGTAATGACTAGATATCAACCACCACAACCAGAAAATATGGATGTTGACATATCTTTACCTCCTGCACCTATACATACATCACCACCAACATCCGTTGTGCACCCATAACCTTCTCACTTAGGTCCATCCGTTTCAAACATATCTCCATCACCACAACTACCAAGTCATGAAAAAACTTGCTATCATTGCCAACAAACTCAAGCCTTAGTTCATGAAGTGCGCTATGAAATGCGTTTCATGTTCTATCATCTTCTTGAATGTCTCGATGACATTAACAAACCTAACCTCCACTAGAAACCTTGAAAATAAGTGCAAGCACAAGTGGTCATCCTTATTTTATCTTTTCTAGCTTAAGTTTAGTTTTAGTCTTTCTCATTAGGATTTCTTAAATTCTATAGACCATCCTTATGTTCTTAGTTTTTAGATTGGTCATTGTTGTACCACTCTTGTTTTTTCATTACATGAACTTACCTGATTATGCTACATGTTTTCTTAGCATATTATAGTGTTTGTTATCTTCTTTTATGGTTTATCATCCATTAAACTGCTACTAACAGTGCAGATAGCCGGAACCCTAAGTTTGTACCTAGCAGATTCATTCAGAAATGGATTCGGCAGATCCGGGTGCTCAGAAATAATTTTGAGACATATTTCAGCTTATTCATGCAATACTTCAAACTATATGCTTGCATTCTAACATTTTTTTTTAGATTTTCAAAATTTACTTGGATACTTGACGCCCTCAATAAGGGGGAGCTTTCTTCAAAGCAAAAGCATTGCAAATATTGCAATACTTTCTTCTTAGCTTTCCTAAAATACCTGACGCCCTCATCAAGGGGGAGCACTAGTCAAGGGGGAGCAAATATGCACTATTGTACCCTTCTTATCTCTTTCTCATCTCTTTATAAACACCTTCTAATCACTTTATTTTTTTTCTTATTTAGGTTAGTTTCTTATCGACGCTCTTTTTGTTTCGACAAAAAAGGGGAGGAAAGAATAAAAACATAATTCAAAAATTTAAATTTTTTATTTTTACTTAATATAATTTTATATTTTATCATCAACAAATAGGGGGATATAGTTAATACAAATAAACCGTAAAAACTTTTATTTATATCTTATGATTTTCTTATGTTTTGTCGATAACAATCATAAAATCGTTTTAACGAAATAAATAAAATATGTAAGTTTTTGAGCCAATAGTTTAGTAACTCATTTCACTAAAAAAATAAACCATCAAACATGTTTATTTAATAGTTTACATAAAACTAGAGGTGGCAAAACGGGCGGGCCGGGCGGGAACGGGCACGGGCTAAAACGGCACGGGCTAGAATGGGCACGGGCTTAAACAGGCACGGGCTAAATGGGCACGGGCCAAACGGGCAATGTTATACAAATCGCTTAATAAAAGACCTAAAACGACTAAATAAATTTCTTAAACATAATATCTTATTTATATTAAGAAACTTAAATATATTAGATAAAAAAAATCTTTAAAACGATCGTAATGTTCTACAATTGAGAAAACAAAATGTGTCCGTTAATGTCCATTTAAGTTTTCAATGGGCTATATGTGCCCAAATGATTAAGTGATGAAACAAGGTTACAAAGAGTTCTCCTAATGACTGAGTTTATAGGACATTCTTACCTTCTAAAATCGTCTGAGAATCGAGTTTTGTGGTATATAGTTGTGCAAAATTCGTAACAAGGGTTTGTATATATACTCTCTGAAAAAGGGTCGATACGACGTATCGGGCTTGAATACCGTAGGCCCTGTTGGTTTGTGGGAGTTGTAAACACACGTAAACGGCTAAGAGTGTGTGAGCCTATGGAGGCACACACGATAAACACGAGTATACGTGTCGAACGTAATTTATACTTGAATTATTTACCCGAATATGCATGATATTTGACCCGATTATTATATTGACCCATGGGCTTGTTTGAGTTCATTGTAGGGTCGAATATTGTGACTGCCTTGGGCCTTGTATGTTCACTGATCGGGGCAAAACAGAAAAAGGGGACAAAAGGTGTTGGGTTTCTTGACTTGTCGACCAAGTCATGGACCAAGCTAGGGCGGTTTGGTTTTGTATAAAAGCAAACACACCCTCATTCCAAACTGACGAATCATATATCCCTAAACCTTATGAAACCGATCCAGTATCCTGATTCCAAACTCAATCGATTGCACATCAAATAGATTAGAGTTTGATTTGTTTTGGTTCATGAAATTCCTAAACTTGCATTGTATGTTTGATCCAAGTGATGTTAGGATTTGGTACTTGGTTTTGTTTCTCCTTGTCGACAGCAGTAACAACACCAAGTGGGGCTTTTCTGTTTGTTCTTCTTTATCGGACAACACATGAAAAGATATCGGACACCTCCTTGTCTGATATCGGGTAATTGTAGAAAAACAGCTTTTGAGCTGTTGTGGTTCTCGGACAGAAAGCAAGCAAGGTCTTGGGTGGTTTTTCTTGTTCGTGATATATTCAAGTGTGTCAATTGTTGATTGGGTTGTTTACGTTCTCGACTAGCTTCTTTATCGAAAGTATACGGTTATCGGTTTTGTGTGTGATACTCGTAGAGGTGTCTAATTTTGATTCTTTGGGTTTCATATTGGTTTTATTATCCGTTTACTTGCGTGCATTAATTGCCAAAGGTTAGTTTCTTATTTTACCTTTTATTCAATTATTGTTTATTAATACGTGTTAACCTAATTACGATAACTAGATCCATATTCGATGCGTACTCGTATGCGTTAATTGGTTAACGTAGTTCTAAAACCCTAACAATGGCATCACGAGCCATCTCGTTTTTGCGATTATGGGTTACACGTTTCTTATTAATAAACATATTTAAAAGGCTGCCTGAAACTAATTTAGTTATTCATTTTATTTTTGTTTTGACAACTATATGCAATACTTGTCAATTGTTAGTAAAAAATAACAAGTCACACACAAATTTAAATTAAATTGTTAATTAGAATTAATTTGTTAATTGGAATTAAATTTGTTAATTAGAATTAAAAGTTAATTAGAATTACTTGTTAATTAGAATTAAAGGTTAATTAGAATTAATTAATTGTTAATTAGAATTATATTGATAATTAGAATTACATATTGTTTATTAAATATATAAAATAGCGTAATTACTTGTTAATTGAGATTGCCATGCTTTTTATGTGTTTTTCGGCCACAAGACCCACTCAATTTCTTTTGTGATGTATGGGGCGATCTAGGTTTCGTTCCTAGTGACGGTCTTATGGTTCTCCTTTTGGGGAAGACTCGCGAGAGAACTCGAAACAATATGTGTTTTATATTAATGTTTATGCTTATATGTTTATGATTCCTTTATGTGCATTATTACTTGCTTTGACACATAATTGTATGCAATATGGAATATTACATCTCGTAACCATAACATCAATATTGGTCTTTATTTACACGCTTAAATATCATGCTCATTGTGACCTGCTATTTGATTCGTAGAAAATCGTTTTTGTAAAATAAAGTGACCTAATATACTGAAACACGTTTTCAAGAATTTAAAAACTAGACGCTATGGACACTTGGGATGTACGACTCACCCATTAGAACAAACTAAAAATGGGGTTTAAAGAGGTGCGCATAGTCACATCGAAAGGATGTCTAGGTTATTGCTTCAGCGCTTACCTGGTCCTCTGCCTCCCTGTGAGTTCGATTGGAGCTACCGTGAACCATGATGATCACTACAGTGTCATTACCAAAAAATTTTAAAATTAGTGTTACAAAGTTGTTTTGCATGCTTCTTTGTACACGACTTTTACCACATTTATATGTGCATACCTATTTGTTAATTTTAAGTCTATGTCATCCAACTATGAACACGTGCATTTGGATTGACTTCTCTGGTCATACCTAAGGACCTTTCCAACCCATGGTAATTATTTCGCTTTTGTCAGACCTCTGGTTATTTTTACACGCTCATACTTGGTCGACTTATTTCGAGTTGGCTTGGTCAGACCTTGAACCCGATGCATAAGATGAGAACTAAACATGCTCATGACATTAATATTTGTTTACTAATGTCTTGATCAGTCTCATAAATCTAAGAGTTGCATTATGCAATTAACGCTCGTCGCTTACCTCTTGTCCTATTTTTTTACGCCCTGGTCAGACCTTTGGTAATTAAGTGGGAGTGTAAGATGGATCTTAGTCTTAATTAGTAATTAATTGGGTAGTTAATTCTTTTAAGAATGTAATTATCGAAAATACTAGAATTGAACTTTTTATGTTCTGATTAATTGTGTTATTGCAACATAATTCGTAAACAAAGTTGTTTTTCCTTTGAAAGACAAACTTAGTCTCTTTTCCTAGTAAGAAGAGTGAGACTTATACCTATCTTTTCTCCTTAGTTGACAAACTAGGATAGGATTACCAATTGATAAACTTATTTATGATCTTTCATTACCCTTTTGTGGTCTAGAGTTAATTGAAAGATAGAATATTTTGTGTAACTGGAAACATTGTGTTTAGAGCTACCAAAATAAATAACATCCTGCCCTTGTCACGATGTATGAGTTTAAACCGCAAAGAGTAAATAAATTACTAGGATATTCGCTAGGTAATTTTCTTGGACTCTTGTTTATTCCTAAAGTGCTAAATACCCATGGGGCTTTGTAGATGATAAAGGAGGAATTGCATGCTAAAGATTCAAGTTAATTGAATGAAAGAATGGCTAGTCCATTATCTACATAAGTAGAACTTCATATACTCTGTTCAATACCTAAGTACTTGCTACTCGTAGGCATTTGAAGAGAATATGAAAGTATATAAAACTGCTAAATGCTTTCATCGAAATGTAACACTTACAATGTTGACAAATCCAGTGGGAGCAGTTGCATTTATTATCGAAATATCATTCATGTAATGTTGTCAATTTCAGTGGGAGCTACGGGATTTATTTCCTGTTAGTCACCCATATCATTTCAAACTAGCTTTGAAGTAATTCATAACTTTCCGAATTTGAACAACCATTGCTTAAAGGAAAATTTCATTTTATTTTATAAGATAACTCGTTGCCTTCTTGTTGTCGCTTCCTGAAGCGTTATCTATAGAATAATAATCCACAGTTCCTTATTACATGTTATGGTTCTCAAACTACTTGTAATATCTATGACATTATCATATTGTTTACACAATCAATCCTGTATTGTATGTTTTCATAATATAATGTTGTACCTTACACAAGTGGGAGAAATCTCAAAGTGTGTGCAAGGAAGAACAGCAATATTATTGGTATCTCTTGACCGCAAGATAAAGGAAACTAATTATTCTACTTGGACTTAAACACGCTAGATGTTTAATGCCCTACTACATGTAAATAAAAATTCTACTAGGACTTAAACACGTGAGATGTTTGTTGCCCTACTACATTCTAATAATGATTCTACTAGGACGTGAACAAGCAAGATGTTTGTTGCCCTACTACATTCAAATGTCATGATATATTGTGAAGATACTTTAACATTTGACTACATGTTTTAGTCAACATAATTATGGTTATATCATAATGATCATAATTCTGAAGTATAAAATTAACTTGAAATTACTATAGAACTCAAGAGTTTGCGTTCATGATTATTTATGTTAGTATAGTTATGCTTACATGTTAAGACATATAACAAGAATTCTGGCGAATAGCCACAGACAATATTTGTGGGTAAAAGACATAATCTCGTGGGTAAATTGGATATACACACGAATTACCCACAACTTCATGAAGATGAGTAAAACCTCCGAGGCAAAATGTTTGGCCACGACAATTTCACTTTGTGGGTATATTTACACACGACGAGTTGGTGGGTGATTGTGTTACATTTGTGGGAATAGTTTTATGGGATTTTCTAACTCACCATGAAAATACCCATAGATATAGTTGTGGGTAATTTGTGGGTAACATTAGCCGCAAAATAATTTGTGTGTAAAAGTCAATGTTAAAAATTTCATGTTTTCCCACAATAATATGTAGCCGTGTGTAAAACTATGAGTAAATTTACCCATAATTATCCATGGGTAAAATTACCAACCCAAATAACAGCAGGCAAATTTGTGAAAAAAACAGCAAACGAAGTATAACAGCATGTCACATAGATTTGTATAAAAATGGAGTTCCACATATAAATACCAAAATAACAATTTATTCAATATATATTGCATCCAACTGATCCAAGTACATTAGAACTGATATTACGAGAACTTGTAGTTCCCGCTATAGTGCATCACTAACATATTAAAAATTCATGTAGTAAGCACACAGTGTTGCAGGGATGCTCATTGCCTTCTCCTAACTAATTATCACATTACTCTTTATCTTCAGACTGTGTAATAGTTCTTCCATTCGGTTCTTGGACAGGACTTGCATTTTCATGATATTCCTAGTAAAATAAATCAAACAATTACTTATGTTATTTTGGTAATTCTTTACAAACGTTGTTTATATAATAAACATATTAAATCAAGACATAATGAAAGAGTTGAAATTAAACTCTTATATTCATCCAACATATATTGAAATACAATATTTATACACAATTTAAAAAAAAAATGTAAAACAAGACTTACACCATCAAAAGGTTCTTGCAGCAATTTGATTTGGTTCTTAAACTTGTTTGAGCCTTTTCTGCAACTCTGTCAAAATGACACCTTCACTACATACAGGTGTTGACCAAGATATCTTCATGGGTCACTTGTTTTTATACTCTTTGCACTAATTTTTCATACATCACTTCTAGTAGTAGTAACCCCTTTGATCTTGTCTTTCATCTGCATACATTAAATGATCAAGTAATATTATAAGATTTACAATCATAATAAAACTTAAGGCGATTTTACCTATAAAGAGACATAAAGAGTTGATAAATTTGCAATAAAGAGATTAGACTCTCCAGCAGTGTGAAGAACGCAAATAACAACCAATTGATCTTTGTCATTGCTATGAACAAAATATAGTACTGCATTTAACCCATATAATAATGTATAACAACTCAGGTAAAAGGATATAAATAACACTTGTTGCAAGCACCCATACATGTTTGCTATTCCCATTGATAGTGTGCTCATGAGGAGTACACTAATAAAAATGAACTAGCTTTTCTGTTGAGCCATGAATTTCTACTCTTGGCGGCATCTCCTTGTCATTGTACCTAACTAATTACAATGTTGGAACAACATACCGATATAAATTCATGTTTTTTGATCTGCAAAAGAAAATTGACAAATGTATATCAAATCATTTTTGTTAGATAATTGTGAGCGTAAATGGAAAACTGCATATGACAATATCATTCTCCGTTGAAAGAGATTGACAAATAAATCATTAGGATTTCTGTATTAGTAGAAATGAAATCAAGAATATATGTTGCTAGAGTAAACTGATAGTTCCTAAGATTCTTAAATGCTTGATTCATTAGGCCATTGGAATTTTATTACCTTCTTAGTCCGGAATTTGCGTTCATGCGCTCCACTACAACCTGCATCTATAATTGCTTTGCTTTTATATGGTGTATATCCCTATAATTGCTTTGCTAAAATTTAGATATTATTAACATCACAATGTGTATATGTATAAAAGTGAAGACATAGGCTGATGGGCCAATACCATTTAAACTTTGTCTCTCTCAAACATTTCATCGAGCATCTTTCATGCACTCACCAAATCACCATAGATACTGCAGTCTGCAAATCAACAAAAAAATATAATTCAAATTAGCAATGTCTACATCAGTTGTAGAAAAAATAGACTCTAGATAAGAATAAAAGATGTTAAATCAAATTTCCATAGAATGGAAATTAAACATCTCACAAGTCACAACACAACACATAGAAAAATCATACATACAATATTAGAGTAATTGTTGTTTTGATATCAGAGTGATGATAATTACCTAATAGAATGTTTTGACACAAAAACTTACCTTCAATTATGTGGCATTAATGCATTACGGTTAGTAGGAACATTGTAGAGAACAACTGTAACTTTAGAACGTGTCATAAGAGGGAAACTAATTTTTTTTTCGCGCCACTAAACTTTTGAAACTTCCATTTTACGATCCCGGTTTGGATTCAAAATTTATGACCCCAACTTGCTTGTCATTTTAAAGTTTATTAATAGCTTAATCAAAAATAATTATAACATTGTTATAAAAAGGTTAATAATCACGTCAAATTAAAATAAATATTGTATTAATTTATAACAAATAACTAGAGGTGGCATGAAGGCAGGCAAGGCGGGCACGTCTGCCTGGATTAACCAAGACGGCCAGAATGGGCACGAGGCTTAAACGGGCGTAAATTTAGACGTACCAAACGGCAAGACACGTTATACAAATCATTTAATAAAAGACCTAAAACGATTTAAATAAATTTCTTAAACGTAATATCTTATTTATATTAAAAACTTAAATATATTATATAAAAAATTCTTTAAAGCGATCGTAATTTTCTACAATTGAGAAAAAAAAATGTGCCCGTTAGTGCCAATTTAAGTTTTCAATGGGCTATATGTGCCCATTTCAGAAAAAAAAAATGGGGCTAAATGTGACCAAATCTTTTAAAAATTTACCCATTTAGCCCATCTTTTTGCTCTTAGACACATTTTGACACCTCTACAAATAACTAAACATAATTTTAAATACAATCATACTATAATTGTTCCTATCATATTTTAAGGTTTATGTCATTAAATAATAACACTATAATATTTTGTGTGCGTAAGTACGTGAACTAAAAAGTATTTGACAACTGATACTCATATAAATGTCGATGTGTCACATCTGTTGGTAATGAAAAAAGAGTTACGAAATGAAATAGAAATGATGAGAAAACGAATATGGTAATATTATTGTAGTGGTAAAACGGTAATTATCCAGGGCGCATATATTTATTTGTGATTAATATATGAGTGTATAAATTACAAAACCACAAACCCCTCAGGGTTGTGGGTTTTCTCTCGACCCCCTAGGGGGGGAGGGTTAGTTTGTTTCCTAGTGGTAGGTTCTTAGCCCTAGTTCTACATGTGTAGTACTAGATGATACCTGACGCAACCAATGTGGTGATTCTCCCTAAGAAACCTTAATCGATCGACTAAAGATCAAGAATCAAGAAGAGGGCGATTCCGTGCAAGCAGTGAAGATCTAGGAGCTTACGTTATTGCATGATCAAGTTAGTCTTCTATAAACACCCTTTATATGTGTTTAGGTCTAGGTTGTATCTCTGATTAGGATATATATTATTAGGGGTGTGCTCTACATGGCCATTATACATTTATTTTTTGATGTATATGTTTTATAGGTCATGCATGTGACCACCAATACCCTTAAGATTTGGTATCCCAAAATGGTATATATGAGTACCTTCGAATTGTCTAAATCCTCACAATGTATACACAAACAAATTACCCATAAAAACTTAATATTGGTTAAATCATATGTGAATATATTGAGCCACAAATGGTCGCTCACTCTAAAATTTACTCATGAAATACAACGTGGTTAAAGCCATGAGTATATAGTCACACGCAAAATAGTCACTAAACTTTCTTTGCAATAAAATACCCACGAGATTGTGACGTGGTTAAGGGCGTGGCTATATTTTTACCCACTAATCACCCATAAAATATTACCCATGAACCATGAGTTATGTGAAACTCGTGGGTAATATGAATTCACCCACGACATTGCCCACATATTTACCCATATTAACAAAATGTGGGGGTAATTTGTGGGAAATATTTTGGCGCAAATAATTTACCCATAAAATACACACAAATTATAACTTTGTGGGTAATTCTATGGGTAAATACGTGGAAAACTGTGGGAAACTTTTATCAATCCTCTAATATTTTAATAATGGGTAATTTGTGGGTAATCTATGGGTAAAATCCCACAAACCAACATTTGTGGCTAATATACGTGGGTAATCAACATGATATATAATTATAAAGTCCTTGAATTATTCAATGACGTATAACATAAAGTATATATAGTATAATTGTTATGTCTTCTTGTTAACACATAAACATGAGGCCTTTGAATTATTCAAAGACTTATAATGCATTATTGAAATGTTATGTTTTCTTGTAAACACATGAACATATAATTCTTGAACAGTTATGTCTTCTTGTGAACACGTGAACATAAGGTTCTTGTATTGTTCAATGAATATACATTATTGCATGCAATTGGTTCATAAATACTTTATATGGAATTTGGCTCGACCCAATTGACAAGTATTTGGTCTAAAGAAAATTAAGTTATCTATAGAGTTCTGATATTGTTTCACAATTCTAATATGCATAGAATACCATTTCATTATGGTATGTCTAATGTGTTGGATCAAACCCTATTCATATTGTTTGGTTCATGATAGCTTTAATTGCTCTACCTCCAAAACATATCAAGGTTAAAAATTGTGTGTGTCGTGGATACACTCAATATAGTTCAAACCTAGAAGGTATTCAAGACTACCCATAACTAAAAACCCTAATTCATTATGGATTTTAGGTTATTCCACTCAAACCAATTGAATCCTAAATCCTTTTGGATTTCTGATTTTTCTGCACTTCTTAGCTTGAAGAGTGTAGTTTTGATGTTCTTCCTAGCTTGACGAAACACAAAACTATTGCTGGAACTTTTGGTTAAATAGTGATATTAAATTAGAGTTTTTATATAAACCCTAATTAGAGTTGTTGGAAGGAATTCTAATTATGTCTTGATTTAAGTTCTGAATTTGTTAAAATCTTATGAGGCATTTTATTAACAAATCTAGAGATGAGAACTTAAAATGTATTTTGTAGTTCCCAATTAAGAACAATTTATTGTTGCTTAAATACTTAGTATTTAGAGAATTGTCTTGATGCAGGTTTTACTGACCAGGTTTTAATATTTATAATGTCTCGTTATACCTAAGGTCTACCCTAATGCACTAACGGGCAGTGTACCCGGTCGTGTGTAGTGTAGTATTCGGTAAAACCGAGGTCGTCCCAAGAGCTATGTGTGTTGGATTATTACCAAGTCTGGGTGTTACAGATTTTAATATGATTAATTAATTAACTACTAAAGCAAGTAAAGGCAAAGGTTGTGATCATTAAAGGAGAGTGGTGCTAACCTAGTTATTCATCCTAGCTAGTAATGTCTACGTCTAATTACTTCCAATTACTTGGTGGGGTCAAAGTCGAGAGGACATCATTTGGTCAATTCGCCTAACCTATCAAGAAAGATGCTACCACCGAGAAGTCGTGTCCCTCATAAGTCCAGCTTGTTCCCGGTCCCCTAAGCCGAGTCATTAAGCACCGCTACATGCTAGACTTATAATAGTGAGTGCCGGGCGTTAGCAACTTAAACACTCACCCCTAATTCTTAAGTTCATCAAAGCGGTAGGTGATCGGTTGGTCAAATCGCACAAGTAAAAAGGGTCGTCGGTTGGTCATATCTTACCCTTCCGTCTCGCCTAGTCACTTAGGGTCACTTGGTCATATCTCCTAAGCAACTAGCCTCACCGCCATTCAAAACTACCGAAACAAGGGTAGCTACCAATAAACTATGCATGCATACACTTAGAAATAATTATGCGGAAGTAATATAAATGCAAACAAAACAATTAAGGAATCATAACAAGGCTAGCACCAAGAGGTGCTTAGCCGCTCATATTAACCATACAAATCAATTCAATAATTAATGTTACGAAATACATGAATCAAAAGTAAAGAAAAGATAAAATGCTAATGCTTATCGTAGGGGATTGATTTCTCCCCTGGAGATAGCTCCGTATGCTCCTCTAAACCTGCCTTTGGCTTCTTCCCACGTTCTTTGGTTGTGGTGTGTGAAATGGGATGCCTTGAAATACTGGAAATCGTGGGGTATTTATAGGCCAGATCTGGGTTACGGCGTAACTAATAAAATAGTTACGCCGTAATCCTCTATTTCTTCGTAAAATGCACTAGATCTGCTGGTTACGGCATAAACTTAGGAGTAGTTACGCCGTATCTTCAATAATTCTTGGTTACGCCATAGTTTATGCGAGAGTTACGGCGTAGTTATCAGCGACGCAGATCCTCTTTTGACCTAATATAGTTACGTCGTAATCTTTTGGGAGAGTTACGCCGTAATCTTCTAATGAGTTGGATTTCTGAGTCACGCTTTAGTTACGGCGTAATGTGAGAGATGAGTTACGCCGTAACTTCTTCAAAGTGAGCATACTCTGATAAATCTTTGATAATTCTCCAATTTCGCGTCTCTTTAGCTCCAATGCTCGTAATTTACCTGAAAGTGGAAAACAATGGAAAACAAGCTTAAATCCATATAAATGATATAAATTACAGGCATTATCGGGGAAATTGACACTTAATATTCAGGATAATTTGATGTTATCAAATATCCCCCCACTTGAACTCTACTTGCCCTCAAGTAGACCTTATTAGACAGATTCCGAAAAAGATATCTCCCATAACCTAGAAAATATAAGTTTACAAATCCCTTATGCTAAAATAAAACAAAGCCGAACACCTCATGAAATGGGAACAAAACACTCAAATCTCTCAACTATCATAAGCTTGGCGGTTACACAAATCTCCACCACTAGAGTTAAGGGCTAAACAATTTTCGAAGGCAGTATGGGTAGACACGACAAAGGTTAAGGGTGACTCGTCATTACTAACACGTCACGGCGAAGTGGACAAAATCAATGATACATGACCAAATCCATGGCCAAGACACCAAATATTGCTCGCTGCATCACCTAGACACGCTTCATGACTAAAGTGTAGGATAAGACATGGGATATATAAATGGTGTAAAATAAAAAATCAAGCAGATAGTCTAAATTTATAACCAAGTCATCACCACTTACCGTCCGCCCAAAGTTCAAGCTTTGAAGTTAAGAAAGCGGATCATGAAATACTAGGAAACTGTGTCATTAGAGGACGTCATGATGGGCACACTATCTTTTCTCCATGATGTGCTATTTCATCCTGCTTTTAATATTTATAAAACTTAGATAACTTAGGATAGACACATACTAACGGGCAGAGAACCCGATCAGATGTAGTAAAGCCTTAGGTAAATCCGAGTATCGTCCCAAGAGAGCTGTGACCGTGAAAGAACTAAGATGATTAGAAATGGTATTGATAATATATTGGTATGACAAGGTTGTTGTAATCCCTCGATATTCTATTATTCTACTTACACAAACACCAGAAATTTAGGGCAAAGAGAAACATAAACGAAGCTTAACGAAGAATACAAGTATGAATTGATCCTCAATATTAAGGTTCAATATAGTGGTTAATTATCACCAGACTCCTTTGGTCGATTCGTCATGGCCTATGGTTCTTAGATTCCTCACCAAGATGAACAGGTCACCCGGGATCATTACTCAAAATGTGATGATATAGGGGAAAATTAACGCTTAGAAAATCAGGACTATTTGATGTTATCAAATATCCCCCCACTAAAACTCTACTTGCCCTCAAGTAGACCAATTTAGACTGCAAAAGATACATCCTGAAGAATGCGCAATTTTAATTACCATGCTAGAACATTATAAGAGCCTAACACCTCACGAAATGACAACGAAAACACTCTCACTCTCATCCTAATCTAAGTGTTAATTTCAGGGTGATCGCTCAATTGCACGGACATAGTAAGTATTCTATCATAAGCTTGGCAATTACACACAACTCCACCACTAGAGCTAAGGTTAAGACAAATTTTAAAAAGCAATGTTGGGTTGAAGTGTTTTAAAGGCTTAGGGGTGGTGTCATTACTTGTTAGGAACTAGAAATTCCAGGTATTAAAGAGTCGGTCACCTCAAGTATATGTAATCGTTAGAATGCTTGTAGTCATAGGTATTTTATGTTAAGTAGTATTTAGTTTAGTAACACCGTGGAGGACGAACGGGTCTTTACCCACTGTATGCCTGATCCACAGCCCGTTGTGTGGCATTTTATGTAAGACTATAAATACTCTCTACCTCCCAAGGTAGAGAGTTGGAGCTCATAATAATATCTTTCACTTTCTCTCACTAAGTTCCCTAAACCTCTAACTTTCTCTCTCTAAAACACTCTTGTACGCCTACTTGTGTTAATAGTTTGATGTGTATGTGAAATCCAATATCCTACAATTGGTATCAAGAGCCATGGTTAGATCATATCCTACACATCTTTGGATTTCTAGTGGTTTTTAGGTAGTTTTTGAGTTTGAAAAAGTTTAGTGGTTTGTGAATCATTTGGTTGATTTCTTGTGTTAATGCTTGGACTTTGTTTGTACTTTTGTGTTTAGAATCATCACAAGTGTTTAGTTTTTCATTTGGTAAGCTTGAATCATCTTGGTTGGGTTGTTTTTGGATTGAAAAGTGATGTTTGTGAAGTTTTCTAGCTAGCGACTTGACCTACGGATAGATTTTCTTGCTAGCGACTTGCTTTACATTTTGGTAGCGAGTTGCGGTTTGGAGTTAGCGACTTAGGCTTAGCGACTTGTCTAGTGAGACAAGCCGACAAAGCAAAGACAAGTAGTGGATTCTCCACCACGGTAGCGACTGGTGGAAGTTAGCGACTTGTACGTGTGTTCGTTAGCGACTTGGTACATAGCGAGTTGCTATTTAGCGACTTGACTCATTAGTGACTTGGATCTTAGCGAATTGTCGCCAAAATTTTGCTAGCGACTAGAGGCTTAGCGAGTTGCTATTTAGCGACTTACCGCTTTTTTTAGCGACTTGGGACTTTAGCGACTTGGTAGTATAGCGACTTAGTAGTTAGCGACTTGGTGCATAATTGTCTAGCGACTTGGGTGATTTTCTTAAATACGGTTTTCTCTTGATTTAGTAAAATCCGTGAAAGAATCTATTTCCGGTTTAATCATAGAGTTATAAAATCCGTGTTATCTCGTTAACATGTCTACCAACGCTCCTACTATCATCTCCATTGTTGCGAGGATGTTCAAGTCGGCTCGATATACTCCCACCCATGCTTGATGAATCGACTATGACTCTTGGGCTCAACGAATCGATTGTAATTGCCTTGGAAAGGAAAATGGTGTCAACATTCTCAAATCCATTGATTAAGGACCGTATAGGGTTGAGACGACTAGAGATGTACTTGATATCGTCAAGATGGAACTCGATTTACGGAATGGATGCACTAAAGATGTATGATGAGCTTTATGATAAGGAGAAAAGTGATTCGATGCGTAGATCCGAGCTTCTAACATTATACTTGCAAGGTCTACCAAAAGACATCTACAAGCTTATCAATCACAACACCGAGGCAAAAGTTGTATGGGATAATGTCAAGATGCTTCTCTCGGTTACGAGCTAACTATTGAAGACCGAGAATCACAAACTGTATGATGAATTTGAGCACTTCAAGATGAAACCGATGAGAGTGTCTATGAGTACTATGTGAGATTTCATAAGCTAGTGAATGACATGAGGAACATCGAATGACTATGCCTAACATTCACCGAACTCAAAGTTTGTGAACAATATGAATCCCGAATGGCACAAGTTTGTCACTACGTGAAGCTCACTAAAGGATTGAAGAATACAAACTATGAACAACTCTATGCCTTCCTCCTTCGTAATGAGAGACATGCTATGTTTGAAAAAGGATTCTTAATCGCTTCAAAACCAACCGTGGAGAGACAAGCTCTTCAAATGACCGAATCGCCTTCTACTCAAACATCGGAATCACAACCAAAGCCTCACAAGTCATACCCATGGGTAATGGTAATCACAAACTCATTCCCGATCCTATGTTCAAACAAGTCGATGCCGATGCACACGTGGAAACTTCATTAATCAACTTGCTCTTCGATTAGTCAAAACATGAACTCTCTCCACACACCAACAACAATCTCGAACTGCCCAATCCACATAATCAAGCCACTATCGAGATGGGAAGGTTATGGTGCGGCCAGTTCAAGAACGACAGACGAACAAGCAAGAGGTGGAGTGGTAGAGGTTATGTTGCAAATCGTAACAGAGGAAGGAATGAAAATCAAGGTCAAGCTAAGCCGATCAAATGCTATAACTGTGGTGGTGAGGGACACATTGCAAGGAACCGCACATCTCCAAAACGTCCACGTAATGCTTATTACTTCGAGATAAGATGTTGCTTGTACAAGCTCGGGATAATGGTGCCGCTTTGGATGAAGAGGAGTTGTTGTTTCTTCTCGAGGCAATGCCAAGACCTATGATGCATATGTGGATGAGCGACCAATTCGGAGATAGGTCACAATCATCGAATGCCTTTCAAGTCGCCGATTGTGATGCATACGACTGATGTGGATGATGGACCAACCAGCACACAATTTTTATGGCTAGCATTTATCCAATGGTTTCTCCCAAGGTCTCTTCTTCACCACAAGCTGACCCATCAAAAGACAAACTCATCTCTGAGGTATTAAAGTTATACGATAAAGTTGATGAGCAAAAGATACATAACGGTACAATCAATCGTGTTTATTGAATCGATATTGAAAATATGGGTAATATCAATGTTGTCCCATATGATCAATATGTGATACAAAGTAAAAGTGAGATTGTACCAAGTGATGCATCTTCCGCTATCAATAATGATTATGTTTTGATGAATTCACCGCATGTGCCTCGATGATTCGTAATTTCGAACTAAATGCCTATAAAGAACGTGTTGCTATTTATGAACAACGGGCAAAATTTGAGTTGACCACTCGTGAGCGGTGAAATGGATGACCAAGTGCGTGCAATCATTAGAAAAAGTAACTTTAGAAGAGGTATTAAAACAAGAGTTAAATTCCTTGCAAGAAAAGCTTTCTAAACGCTAAGGAAAAACAAGAACTTCAAGAAAATGTGAAAATGCTTAAGCAAGAATTTAATGCAAAGGAATCAAAACTCTTGAAAGATTTTTCTAATCTGAAAACTTTGAAAAACAAACTTGAAAACAAGTTGTACATACAAGGGAACACCATTCGATCGCTCACATGATCACTAAGCATAGAGTCTTAAGCGATAAGCATAACATACCCTTTGTTGAGGAACCAAATCCAGAGGTCATTAAAAGGCTAGAAATGCTCATAAGGTTCTTTATGATGGCAAGGAAATCCTTAAACCTAGACGAAACCTAGTTGCGTTGAGTGCACCGAGGAAAATAAGAAATCGATGAAGTCACTAGGAAAAGATGAACAAGAAATTAGATGATCCTAAATGCAAAGAGAAGAAAATAAAGATCACACCCCATGATTACAAGAAGGAAAATTGGATTTCCTTGAACATGTTTAAGCCTCGACATTGTTAACACCCGAACAAGTGTTCGGAAAAGGATTTAGATAAGCAAAAGCGAGAATCTAGTTGTAACGAATCCTCCCTTAGGAAAATGCCTAGAGCGACTGTGTATCCTCCAAATACACCAATGCATTTAGTACCTAGGACTATTGCCACGAAAAGCAAGACCTTAATCACCAATATGTTATTTTTCAACTATTTGTTGATTTTGAGAAAACTTGTAAGAAAAGGATCACACCCACCGGTATAACCAAGGGGAAAGGGTTTTGAGCAAACAAAAGAATGTTATTTAACCAAGTCATGCCTTTCTTTAAACAACTAAAAGACCGGTTTGAAAGCCTCAAAAAGGAATGAACCTAGACATTAAAGAAATGGAAAAGGAGTTTGATGCTATGATTGTTGAGGTTAGTGACTATGAGCGTGCAAGAAAATATAATGAGATTGAGAGGAAGAACTTACATACATTAAATGAGACTCTTATTATCGAATGTGTTGCTCAAGATGTGTTTTTCATCGCTACAAATTGTTCTATTAATGCTTCCCAATTTCATGAATTATCTGCTGCCTCGAAAGTCTCCCATGATCGTGTCATTGAGCTTGAAAAGACTAATTTTAAACTAAATGAGAAAATTGAACTGGATGATCACGACAATTTGATTAAACATTTTTCTAAACTAGAGGTCGAGCATTTTAATTTACAACTAAAATATCAACATCTTAAAGAAAATGTCAAAACTTCAAATATCAAGACATCCTCGGATGCTCCGAGTTTGATGCGCTTTTCAAATTAACAAACGTGATGAATGATTCAAGCTCATTGCAACACGATAAGAAAGTTGAAAGCCCAAATCTCTCAATTAAAGGGTCAAACGAACAATATGACAGTGCTCCCAATGCCTCCTCCTCTAGATTCTCGAATTCTCAAACGCTTCATCTTCAAAACTTGGTAAATGCATTACAAAAGGAAAACGAAAGTTTTCTAGGAGAAAATGAAAAGGTTAAACGTCATTTCAATGAGTTATTTGAATCAATAAAGGTCACTCGTAATAAAAATAACGAACAAATAGCTTCATTGCAAAAGGAAATTGAGAATCAAGAGTCGTAAAAGGAAAATGCCGATGACCAATGGGGAGAATGGTGTATCAAAGGTTCACTCTTGTAATAATTATGCTTTGTCTCGTGAAATATGTCCCCTCATCTCGTGAATAACAAACTTGCTATTCAAACTTATTTCTCATCCCTTAAGGATTGTCTAGAATGTCTACGTGAGATTGTTGAAGAGGATAAATTAGAGAAACCACTTGACAATGCAATTGGGCATGCATGCTTATATGCCAAACGATCTCAAGAAATTCTAGAATGCTTAATCGCAATATGCCCAAAGTCCTTAGGTGAGAGAGTTAATCCTTTGATTCCATGTTCGATGCCTAGTGCCAAGTATGATATTCATTCGATGCCCAATGTTTTGAATGAGAACCTTAGTGTGCCTTTAAGTAGTTCAGATTCCAGATCTGTCAATGCTAAGAAAGAGAACTCTAGTGTGCCTTCTAGGAGTACAAATCCCAGCACTTCTAGTGTTAAGAAAGTGAACCTTGGTGTGCCTGCATGTAATTCGGATCCCGAACATCTAAACAGAGATGCAAAGAGTAGCAAAACCAACTAATGTTCCCATTCCTCTACGTAGTAATTAGTGACATTAAAGCAAGCGTGTTAAAGTCTCAAGACAATACAAGGAAGGACACGACCTGCAAGCTAAGAATGTGCATTGGAAGAGAGTAGAAGACCTACCTAGGAACTTTAAGTTTGAGCCAAATAAAACGAATCGTGTTGATTCTAGTATTAGCCATAGGCGTACTATAATTAATTCAATTCGATACTATTTGCAAACCTTGTATTGATGTCCGCTTGAATTTCGCTTTCTAATCATGAATGTGGTGTTAATGTTTTGCCTAATGATGTTAATTGTCCGCTTAATATGGTTAATGCTAAAAATCATGCTAAGAAGGCTAAAAGGCAAAACGAAAGAAAGTTAGAAAACAAGTGGAAACCCACAGAAGAACATTTAGTAGATAGGCTATCATTGGATACCGTTGGTCATAAGACTAATCGCACAATGCCCACTAGAAAATGGATGCCCACCGGTAGAACTATTCCTTAAGAAGTGAGCACACTTTGAATAGGGCTAATACGCACACTAGTACCGCATCTAGTCATAATGATTCCATTGCCTTAATTTCGATATGAATGTTTCTATTTCGATGTGGGTGTTCCAACCATTGTTACTAACCAAATGGAACCCATTCTTGCATGGGGATCCCAATTATCCGCTTATCCATTCTTGTCTGTGTTCAACCGCAGATCGCTCAAATCGCTCGTGGTACCGGACTCAGTCGTTCCAAGATATGATCATGCGACCGGTCATGCTCATGAACTTCGTGAGCAAATTCATCGGACGCTTAGATTCGGAATGATCATTTCGGTGCTATTATGGGTTATGGAGATTATGTTGTTGGCAAAAGTGTTATCTCCGTGGTTTACTATGTAGAAGGTCTTGGTCATAACTTGTTCTCTGTTGGTCAATTCATGATTCGATCTAGAAGTAGCCTTCGAAAACACACCGCTTCGTTAGAGAACTTGATGGTAAGGAGCTTTTAAGAGGTTCACGGGTCAAATCTATACACCATCTCTATCGAAGATATGATGAAGTCTTCTCCAATTTGCTTGTCACAAAGGCTTCTAAAACAAAGTCATGGTTATGGCATTGTCGCCTCAATCACCGAACTTGAACAATCAATGATCTCTAGAAAGGACTTAGTTGTAGGCTTACCTAGACTCAAGTATGAAAAGGATCATCTTTGTTCAAAGATGTCAATTGGGAAAAAGCAAGAAGTATGCCCATAAACCCAAACCCACTAACTCGTCACGTAAGTTCTTCATACAATTCATATGGATTTATGTGGACCAATGAGAGTGCGAATATATTTGGGAAGAAATATGTGTTAGTTGTGGTTGATGATTACTCTAGATTCACCGGTTCAAGTTCTTAAGGACAAAGGATGAAACTCGATATCATCATCAAACTCATCAAACAAATTGCAGTCCGACTTAACAAAACCGCCGTAATTATCCTGGACGTACAATGGAACCGAGTTTGTTAACAAACAACTTAGTGAATTTTATGAAAGCATTGGAATCACCATCAAAGAAGTGTTCCACGAACTCCTCAACGTAACGGTGTAGTTGAAAGACTAAATCGAACTCTTGTAGAAGCCGCTAGAACAATGCCGATTTACTCAAAGGTTCCAATGTTTCTCTGGGTCAAGCTATTGCCACCGCATGCTACACACAAAATCGCTCCCGATTCACACTGCTCATGGAAAAACTCCATATGAACTTGTCCACAACAAAAACCTAATCTCTTTCCTTCGTGTGTTTGGTGCATTGTGTTATCCAACTAATGAGGACAAGACTTGGGCAAACTTAGAGCTAAAGGACATTGGAGTATTTGTAGGTATGCACCAAACAAAAGGGATACCGAATCTACAACAAAAGAACCCGAAATATCATGGAAACAATTCACGTTACGCTTGATGAGTCGACCGGTCAAATGGCTCTGGACAATCCAGCCAGACCCGCACTTCAAAACAAATTCCCATTGGTTCATCCCTTGTTCCAAACTCTTCTCAAGAAACTCCATATGTACCTCCATCCAAGATGAATTAAAGAAATTGTTTGATCCTATGTTTGATGAACTTTATGATCCAAGTACTAATGAGGTGTCGATTCCTACAACAGAGGTCGCTCATATTCCCGTGAATGAAGTCAATCCTCGCCTCAATATCTTTAAGTCAAGAAGCACCTCGCGATCCTTCGCCTCATCAACAAATCATCATTCTTCGAATGTACATCATGGAACTGCTTCGCTTCAATGATGAAGTTAATCCCTTTGCTACCCTCAAGATGCTCCATTTGAAAACATATTTGCTCCTCGAATCTTCATCAAAACCATATTCTTCGTGAGACATCGACTCGCTACTTCATCCCTCAACAACTACCACATGAACACCTCAAAATGGACTCACGATCATCCATTAGACCACATCATTGGAAATCCTTCTCGTCCGGTATCCACTGTAAACGCCTTGCTACCGATGCCTTATGGTGCTTCTTTAACTCAGACTCTCAAAGATCGAACCTAAAGATGTTAAAACTGCTATGAATGAAGACAGCTGGTTCAATGCCATGCAAGATGAAATGGGGTGCTCATGGTGCTGCCAGACGATTTCAAATTTTCCATGCACATGTTGAGGGGGAGCATCTATCTTAAACCCATGATTTGAAACGTGATCACTTATCTCAATGTGCAGGTTCCCTCTAGTATGTGCAAAACTCTTTTCAAATATCGAGGCACATATTGAGGGGGATCAAACTTATGAAAACCTCATCCTTCCCGGAAATGCTTTATCTACTTGATTTGATCAGGGAAGTGATGTTGATATCTTTTAGAAAATGGTAATCAAATAAGTAAATTCTTCCTCTTGCCTCCGTATGCAAAACGATTTCAAACAATTGATGCACATGTTGAGGGGGAGCACTTGTTCTAAAAATATCAAAAACAATTCAGTACAAAATGTTTTGATAATATATCACAAGTATCCGGATTGATTTTCAAATGGTTTTCAATTGGTTCCAATGGCGTATGAACAATACCAAATTGACCGACTAACTTTACTTTATGTACGGTGATATAAGGATGATAAGGTTAGGTATGTGTTCCCATGATCCGCCGTAACCGGAGGGATCTACCTGGACTATCCACTAGTTAGTGTAGAGTTCTTAGGTATGATGATAAAAGGAGAAAATGAGATTTGGGAAGAGTGCGGATCGAGACCGAGCTAGTACCGGAATAAACCCAACAAGGTTCTAGCTATGAAGTCTCGGTAAGCACCGAAGGGTTTTAGAATTAAAAGAATTGAATGAGAAAGGGTGAAAACAAATAGCCTCCATATATTCAACCTTAGGGAAGAAACCGGTTCAATTCATATGCTACCGATGGTAACATCGGTATTGAAGACAAGACGTCATGAACCCAAAGGACGACCGCACTTCAACTTTCCAAACCACTCAAGTTCCTCTTAAAAGGACTTGTTTCATTCTCACGGGAACCGACATTATCTATCGACTTTCTTAGAGATTGTTGATATTGAAGAAGGAGACCTCTCCCTAGTCTCCCAGACAGATCCAAATATGCACAAATTGAGTCTAGAGCCACGAGATCATCAATAAATCTCATTAGGACACTTTCAATGAAGACTCTCTGCTTCACACAATGTGGAAAGAGAGATTATATCTTGAGTCCCACGATTATCCTTGTGGTATTGCGTAACATCCGAGTGATATGCTAACATATTCACAACGAAGATGGAAAGCCTCGAGCCAACATCAAACAAGCTCCTGGGTGGCATGTGAGATCTAATCAATAGATCAACCATGTGACAACCGAATGTAAACAATGGGAGATTCAATCTTTGAATCAATCCCGGTTCGAGTTATGGATTGACGGATACCTTTGAAAACCGGTCGTTGTGCTTAAAACTATTTTTCTTTAGCAAATCGACCGTAACGGATATTTCAAATCAAAAGGTGTTTTATGATTGATAATTGATTTTCATTAAAACCTTCGTTGTATTGCAAAACAATTTCTATTGAGCAATACACGATTGTTTTTCAAATATCTTTTCATCAATCGTTGAATTTCTATTCACCGGTTCACTCACCCGTGTTGTCTTCTTTGAGAACGTTCGGTTTGAGAACAACTAGAGCAACGCGAAACCCCGTCAAGGAAATTCTTCGAATCTTACCGATCACAGCAAGATTTGTAATCGATCAATGGGGAACCGTGGGCGTGTACCTCAATTCAACGAAGTGATCAAAGACACTTTTCGTGCACTTTATTGCTAATCGCTTTATGCGTACACACCGACGCTTGCAAAATGATCGTAATGAAGCGGTCAATCCATAGCCGCATGCTCACTTAACATATTCATCTCAAAAGAAATCATGATTAGTGCATCAATGACTCTGATATTTTCACTCCATGCTTCTGCTACCCTGCTACCAATATCATGAATCAACGAAAGCTTCCGTTACTCTGATGAGAAGATATCACGATCCAGAATGTGAGCATGTCGGTCCGAAAGTCACAACATCACATAATACCAACACCACAATGGATGTCTCAGAGATTTTTATTAGCTGACTTGGGGTGGGATCGGCCTGCATGAATGCCATGGAGTGGAATTGGGTGGGATCAAATGGGGTGCTCATGGTGCTGCCAGGAGTGGGATCGGCCTGCATGAATGCCACTCCTCCGTGGACGCCGATATCGGGGACGTCGAGCTGGTATACATACTCCAGACCTTGCCACCTAGGGTGGTTCAAGTGCATGTGCTGCAACATTTGGCTAGTCCGATCCGTACTCCAATGAAAGAAGTCATGTTGGAGCTGTTGCACTTGATCCATGGTACCTGAAATACCCTCAAACTGGTTACTAAGACCATAAAGACCCACTTCGAGGCTTTCAATCTCCTCGTTGAAATGGGTCGACATTCCCTAGATCCTCTCGTCAATGATCTGTAACCTTTCCCCTACATTCACATGTGCCCTTCTTCGACCCCTGGGCACCTGCTCCTTGGCCTCCTCTTCAGCTTCTCCACCAGCACCACTAGCTTCCCCGACTTCTCTCCTCAGGGCTGTCCTAGCCAATTCGATCACTCCATATATGTCCTGGGTGCAAATCCCGAGCTCGACTAGCTTAGTTAGCCCGATCAAGCTAGTCTCCCTACCACGGGGACACTCGAGCCAAAGCTACACCGGTCATAAGATCATAACTCCTAGCCAACCTCCCAATGAAATGAGCCCCCTGCAAAGGACTCCTAGAGGAAAACCCCTAAGCACCAACACCCATAAACCTCGCCAAATAGAAGGGAACATCGATGTTGTTCCCCCTCTTCCATGCCCTGCATAAGGTATAGATCATCCATAGTCATCTTTTCTTTGGCGGAGTGTCTTGCTCGAATAAAGCAAGCAAGTAGGCGGTGCACCAGTCGACGGATGGGGTTCCTCAGCATCACGTAGGATTGTGGCTGCTTTGAATCATAACCATCCATGACAGCAATCTGGTTGAAATAGGCTGTAAGGTCTTGAGTTTCATCCCTTCTCCTCTAACAAGTGTGATAGAACCGACGAAAAGCTTCTGATTCCATTTCCTCCTCAGTGTAGAAACCCATCCTCACAGTAAATTGCCTAAGAGTCAAACTTCTTCTCTCGCCTCCAAGTTAGAAAAACATCGACTCCTCGTCATCATCCACAATATCAGTACGAAACTCCACACTAGCAAGAAATTCCCGGACATACTCCGGAATGACCGGCTTCGTGATCCTGAATAGCCTTAACCATGCATTGCACGTGAACTCCCCTGCATTACATGTGAACTTAATTTTGAAAAACTTCCTCAATTTTCTACCAGCTTTCCCGTTTGCCAAACTATCAAATGCTTCAAAATCAAGTGCTTCAGGCTGACTTATATCCTTCCTCCTTAATTTCTCAAACTCTTCAAGGCACAATTGCCTAATCCCAGCATCATTGTGTGCCAGAAACCTAAACCAATTAGCGGGGTTGTTTGCACCTGAAAATACAACAAATAACAGTAAGTGCAGACCCTACTGATGTTAAGCTACGGCGTAACCATTATAAGAGTTAGGACGTAATTAGGTAATTTCAGAGGTTACGGCATAGCTTAATGAAACTGTTATGCCGTAATCACAGATTTTAATTGTTACGACGTAACTTAACCCCCAGTTACGCCGTAACTTCCCCAGAAACTCAGCACCTCAGATGGTCCAATTAAGTAATAGATTACGCCGGAACCGTCAATTTTTTCAAGTGGTAAAAAGTTTTGATAAATTTTTAACCTATTAGTGCTGAGGGACCGCGCCTAACCCACTAGGTTTGTGTTTGACCCAAAACCCCACTTAAACAAAGTCAAACCACCCAAATCGACCCATAGTGATAGGACACGAATCAAAATAACATGGGGAAATCATCATAATTATCAATTAATTAAACCAATAGCAATAATATACTCAAATAGGCAAGATCCCTAAAATATTAAAATATAAACCCTAATTGAAATAATTGACATAAATAAATCAAAAAGAGTAGTGATAGATCTTACCAGCCATGGAGAATGATGAGATGAAGAGATCTTGATGGAAAAATTTTTGGGAGAAAAATTTACTGTTAAGGTAGGCGGTGAAAGTTTTTATGTAAAACCTAGTTTTTAATCCGTATAAGGTTTTATACCGCCAGGAAGTTACGGCGTAATTCCATTAATAGTTACTCCGTAACTAATATTTTCAGAATATTAAATGTTTATGAAGGGGTTACGTCGTAATCCTAATATGGATTACGCCGTAATTAAATTTTTAATTTTAATTAAAGATTTAATTTTTATAAATCTGATTGTATAGTGGTTACATCGTAATTCTAAAAAGAGTTACGTCGTAACTAATTAATCAAAAGATTTTATATATAATAATTTTTAGTTAATTGTAATATGGTTACGTCGTAACCCATGAAAGAGTTACGCCGTAACTAATAGCATCAGACGATAAATTTTGTATAATTGCAATAGGAGAGATTGAGAAACGTACCATATGGAAGTGCTAAAATCTCTTAATGAGGTGAATATGATATACCTTAGATCTTCCATTAACTGCTCCCCGGCGGCGGCGCCAAAAAGCTGATGTGCTATTTCATCCTGCTTATAATATTTACAAAACTTAGATAACTTATGATAGACACATACTAACGGGCAGAGAACCCGATCAGATGTAGTAAAGCCTTAGGTAAATCCGAGTATTGTCACAAGAGAACTGTGACCTTGAAAGAACTAAGATGATTAGAAATGGTATTGATAATATATTGGTATGACAAGGTTGTTGTAATCCATCGATATGCTATTATTCTACTTACACAAACACCAGAAATTTAGGGTAAAGAGAAAGATAAACGAAGCTTAACGAAGAATACAAGTATGAATTGATCCTCAATATGAAGGTTCAATATAGTGGTTAATTATCACCAGAATCCTTTTGTCGATTCGTCATGGCCTATGGTTCTTAGATTCCTCATCAAGATGAACAGGTCACCCGGGATCATTCAGCAACCTAATAGTAGTCATTAAACATCAAATCTACTAGATCTAGACGGTGGGAACCCGACCGTTAGGAACTTAGATTCCCCCTAACCTCTTAAATACCTCCACTTGATAGGTGATCATTTGGTCGGCCACACACGAAGAGTGGTTGTACTATGGCCGATTCTCGCCATACTTCAATCTATCGACCGGGTCGGTTGGTTATATCTCCCACCCTTTAGATACTACCAAGCTTATAATACTACCAAGGCTAGCGATCTATGAAAAGACTAGCAAATGTCTATAAAGAATAGTAGAGAATAACAATAACATAAATGCAAACTTTTAATTAATGATATGAATTCATAGTATAAGTTCTAGAAAAATATAAAAAGAATTCAAACTCGAATACAATGGAAATCGTAGACGAGGACTTCGTTATTCAGTGCTCCTACCCCATGCTTCTTCTTCTGTGTTTTGATCTCCCTAAACCTTAGAAGGTTTGGGAAAGGAGAGATGCTTAAAACTGGTGAAACCATCAACTATTTATAGGCTTCGAACTAGTTACGGCGTAACCTTATTAGGTAGTTACGTCGTAACTTCTTTCAATCTTTTGTGCTTATCCATGTTTACGGCGTAACCTTATCCGGGTTACGCCAGTAGCTCTCAGAAATCCAGTATATTACTTCATTATGGCGTAACCTGTCGAGGGCTACGCGTGGTCTTTGTCAATTTGGTGCTTATCGGTTGTTACGGGCGAACTCGAGCCGAGGGTTACGCCGTAGCCTTCGTAATCTTTAGCTGCGTCGTAACTTCATCACTTGGTTACGCCGTAGTTAAGAGACAATCGTATCAATAGGTCATGAAAACGTCCAATAGCAGCTTCCTTACATTGAATAGGTCCTGAAATGAAATAATAAGGAATAAATATGTTTTCACTAGTATATTGCTCAAAATGTGATGATATAGGGGGAAATTAACGCTTAGAAAATCAGGACTATTTGATGTTATCAAATATCCCCCCACTTAAACTATACTTGCCCTCAAGTAGACCAATTTAGACTGCAAAAGATACATCCTGAAGAATGCGCAGTTTTAATTACCATGCTAGAACATTATAAGAGCCGAACACCTCGTGAAATGGGAACGAAAACACTCTCACTCTCATCCTAATCTAAGTGTTAATTTCGGGGTGATCACTCAATTGAACGAACATAGTAAGTATTCTATCATAAGCTTGGCAATTACACACAACTCCACCACTAGAGCTAAGGTTAAGACAAATTTTAAAAAGCAATGTTGGGTTGAAGTGTTTTAAAGGCTTAGGGGTGGTGTTATTACTAACGTGTCACGGCGAAGTGGACAAAATCAATGATACATGACCAAATCCATGGCCAAGACATCAAGGATTGCTCGCTGCATCACCTAGACACGCTTCACGACAAAAAGGGTAAGGTAAGGCATGGGATATCAAATGTCAAATCTCTAAACTTGATATTATACCTTTCAAGCTCGTGAGGACACGTCCATTCTTCTTCTTTTAGACTATCACCACCGTTGCAAATCTCACGGAAAGGGTCGCACGTAGGCCATGCTCGTGTGGAGTCATCGTCAGTTATGATTATTGGAGTACACCAGTGAATGATAGGCGGTTCCCCTTCTTCCTCGAAGGAGAGTTTTTCCAATCTTTCTTCATCAGTATATGCAGCCCACATGAATTTATTATTTTTGACCCTATCCTTATCACTTCCGCCATCGCAAATCTCATTTTTTGGGTCATACGAGGCCCATAGATCATACCAGTCCCCCTTAGCGACGGGTATCTTTTTACACCAGTGATGTTTCTTTTTAGATGGGGACAGAGGGCACAAATTAATGTCGTGGGACCATTCGTTAATTACCTGCGTTCTTGATTCGTCCAGTTCGAGAAATTCGTCTGCCCATGTATCCCAGTTACGCCGTAACTGGGATGTGTGGTTACGGCGTAATTCGCTTGAATCGTTCTTATCAAAATCTTTCATTACCCCACGATCGCTTTCAAAAATATAGTTACGCCGTAACTCCTTAGACAGGTTACGGCATAATTCTGATCTGTTGGCGGAATCATCTCCAGAATCCGCATCTTCAGCGTGAGAATTAGCCTGAATCTTTGAGTCATTATCAACAAAAATCACTTTACATTCCATTGTGGGTTTTGATCCTTCCGGTCTAGTGTTATTCATCCTTACTTTCTCACTAAGCTTTTCCACCATGGATTCAAGTTTTTTTAGGGTTGTGTCGTGATTGGAAAGACTTCTGTCAGTGTTTTCCTGGAATTCTTTTAGCCACTCATCGTGTTCCTTTTGTCTTTGGGCTGAATTTTCCAGGAATTTGTTTATTGTCTCTTCAAGGTTGGGATTTCTTTCTCTATAGGGCCCACGGTTGTAATTTCCACGATATCCGTTACTGTTTCGATCATCTCTGTAAAACGGTCGATTTTCTCCATATTTGGCTTCAATTATATTTTCTTCGTTAACGTGAGGACAATTCTTGGTGAGATGTCCTCCCCCACAGCTTTTACAACCCACTTGGATGGCATGAACGGTTTCTCTGACTTTTAGCATATCTCGACTTAGATTTTCAATTTTGCTAGCGATGGCTGCAATTTCGTCAAAACTTCCGCCTTGGTTTCTTTTGCTTCCCCCATCGTGCCATTTTGAGAATGATCACCATTTGTTGAATGGCTTCAATTGCTAGAGTAGGAGTCATATTCGGATTGGTCCTTGATATTCCAAAGATCATCTTGTAGTTACGTTGATTCCTTTGTAGAATATGTTGACTTTTTGTCGGTTGTTCGATCATGTGTAGGACATTTGAAGGAGATCGTTGTATCTATCCCAGGCTTGATACAACGTTTCATCGTCTTCTTGCTTGAAATTATGGATCTCCAAAAGCTGGTTAGAAATCTTCGACGGAGGACAATACCTCTGAATGAAGTGCCTCTTAAGTAGAGCCCAAGTATTAAATGCCCCGGCGGGCAACCTTTCAATCCATCTTCTGGCAGCCCCAGTAAGAGTCATGGGGAATACCCTTAGCATAACAACGTCATGAGACACATCCGAAATGTTGAAAAGGCTTGCGATGTATAGGACATTTTCAACATGCTCATACGCATCCTCGTCCCTCATTCCAGAAAAAGGGTTAGCACGAAGCTCCCTCATAAATTGGTCTTTAATTTCGAAACGGACATCAGCTCCAATTGCCGGTCTTACGAGACCCGACCCTTGTTATGCTCTTGTCAACGCCAAATATTCCTCAAGAGTGAGGTGATCAATGTTAACAACTTCCATGGTACCTGAAAACTTGAATAGTGATCGTGAGAAATTGAGAAAAGTTTAAAACAAAACGAAAATGAAAGAATTAATAGTAATCCTATTATAACTCCCCGGCAGCAGCGCCAAAAACATGATGCAGGTTTTACTGACCAGTTTTTAATATTTATAATGTCTCGTTATACCTAAGGTCTACCCTAATGCACTAACAAGCAGTGTACCCGGTCGTGTGTAGTGTAGTATTCAGTAAAACCGAGGTCGTCCCAAGAGCTATGTGTGTTGGATTATTACCAAGTCTAGGTGTCACAGATTTTAATATGATTAATTAATTAAGTACTACAACAAGTAAAGGCAAAGGTTGTGATCAATAAAGGAGAGTGGTGCTAACCTAGTTATTCATCCTAGCTAGTAATGTCTACGTCTAATTCGCCCTAACCTATCAGCAAAGATGCCACCACTAGAGAAGTCAGGTGTCCCTTCATAAGTCCAGTTGTTCCTGGTCCCCTAAGCCGAGTCATTAAGTACCACTACATGCTAGACTTATAATAGTGAGTTCCCGGGCATTAGCAACTTAAACACTCATCCCCTAATTCTTAAGTTCATCCAAACGGTAGGTGATCAGTTGGTCAAATCACACAAATATAAAGGGTCGTCAGTTGGTTATATCTTACCCTTCCCGTCTCAGTCTACTCACTTAGGGTCAGGTTGGTCATATCTCCTAAGCAACTAGCCTCTACCGCCATTCAAAACTACCAAACAAAGGTAGCTACCAATAAAGTATGCACGCATACACTTAGAAATAATTATGCGAAGTAATATAAACGCAAACAAAACAATTAAGGAATCATAACTAGGCCAGCACCAAGAGGTGCTTAGCAGCTCATATTAACCATACAAATCAATTCAATAATTAATGTTACGAAATACATGAATTGAAAGTAAAGAAAAGGTAAAATGCTAATGCTTATCGTAGGGGAGTGATTTCTCCCTTGGAGATAGCTCTGTATGCTCCTCTAGACCTGCCTTTGGCTTCTTCCCACGTTCTTTGGTTGTGGTGTGTGAAATGGGATGCCTTGAAATGATGGAAATCATGGGGTATTTATAAGCCAGATCTGGGTTACAGCATAACTAATAAAATTGTTACGCCGTAATCCTCTATTTCTTCGTAAAATGCACTAGATCTGCTGGTTACAGCGTAACCTTAGGAGTAGTTACGCCGTATATTCAATAATTCTTGGTTACGCCGTAGTTTATGCGAGAGTTACGGCGTAGTTATCAGCGACGCGGATCCTCTTTTGACCTAATATAGTTACGTCGTAATCTTTCGGGAGAGTTACGCCGTAATCTTCTGATGAGTTGGCTTTCTGAGTCACGCTTTAGTTACGGCGTAATGTGAGAGATGAGTTACGCCGTAACTTCTTCAAAGTGAGCATACTCTGATAAATCTTTGATAATTCTCCAATTCCTTGTCTCTGTAGCTCCAATGCTCGTAATTTACCTGAAAGTGGAAAACTATGGAAAACAAGCGTAAATCCATATAAATGATATAAATTACAAGCATTATCGGGGGAAATTGACACTTAATATTCAGGATAATTTGATGTTATCATGTCTCTACTTACAAAAGTAAGTGGGAGTATATACATATCTCAAAGTTTTTTAGAACAAAATACTTAACCTTCTAAAATCCACTTATTAATGTCATACTAAGGTTAAACATGAAAATGTCGACCGAAGTATAATGATTACTCTCATTCAAAAATCTGCAAGGATGCCTCATCACTTGAGTGATATTTTTAATATCAATGCTGAGGGATATAAGTTAGAAGATTATTGTAAATCAGCTAACTACTAAAATATATTATCACATCTTGAATCTGATAAATGTTTTGGAACTGTGAATGATAAGATGCAGTCCTTAAAAGACAAATCAAGTTTTGAGCTTGATTGTTATTTCGCCTAACAGTTAACCTATGAGGTTGGAATGAGTTTCCTTTGAAGAAAGACTCACAAGGACAAAATTGTATACATATTAATGCATATCGTTTAATTAGAAGTTTTTAATCATACTTAAGCAATTGACTGTGATTAAATTTCCTTATACACGCATTAATTATATAAAGATATTTAATTGTCATACATGTTTACTTGTATGTGGAATATGGCAATTAAATTTTATAACTCTTTCTTTATGATTACCTTTTGCGAGGACGGTGTGTAATAAAAAAGGTTATGAATCTATATTATTTTTATGTAGTATACAAAATTTAAGCAATCCAAGTTTGGATTGTATCGTGCATCTAAGAGCTAAGATCTTGATTTTAATTACAATATGATTTTGATTGAATTAAGATAACTCTTGAGTACATCTGACATTAAGTGGGAGTATTGTGTTTATCCTTAAAATTTACATGTTGATGATATCATTCTATTTAAGCTAGATATTGATCCTTAAGCTTGGAATAAAACTTCACTTAGAATTTAAGGAATAAAACAAACAACCTTGGAATAGATGTTTATATGGAATAAACAAATGCGGAAAATTAAGTCTAATACAAATGCAATATATTATTCAAGCTAGTCTTTAATGGTATATTTCACTTGGAATAATTTAATACATGTATGAAAACCTTATGTTGTTTTAACTAAGGATTCATCATGTACATATTATATTATGTATAAGACTAGTTGTTGCTTTTGTACAAGAACAAGATGAGATGACAACAACAATATCTAATTGAGAGTGTTTAGATTATTGTTAATATAGTTGTTTACGAATTATATAGCATAGTGTTGTATAAGTACAAATGATGCTAGAGGAATATTAATACTAGTTGTAGTAGGATTTTATCATTTATGATAAATCTGCTAACTAGTTATGCTCAACATAGAGCATTGTTGCATTACACATTAAGGAATAAGAATATTTTACACTTTTAAAAACTGTAAAGATAACTGTCAGTATGTCGTTGATTTCTAATACCTCATGCAAGGTAAGGCGACATCTCCATACTATAACTCTTGCAATAGTATGAGCATATGAGAAAAGACACTCATCTTATATTTCAAATCCCTCACTATAAGTGAAATTTGAAATAAGTATTCGGAAAGTTTACTCAGATGACTAGTTAGTTTTTCTTTTAAAGAAAGGTTGAGAATGTTGGAAACATTAGGCTTTAATTTACTAAATGAGTTTCATGCATATCTGTTTTATTATTTGGATAATTAGGATTGAAAGACAATTTTTACTTTATGATGAATAATGATACTTGGTATTTGTTATTCATTCATATAATAATTGTTATCCTATATTTGCATGTTTAATCCTTGAATGATTTTATTGTTCTGAATATGTCCATTGTTGGTTAACAATATGGGAATATTGTTATGTAAGGCAAATGTGAGTGTTGGTTATATTCTAACGAGAATGTGGATTGTTCCCGCCAAACTCATGTGTATTCACAAGGGATGCATATTGGATACCCCAACTTTCATACATTTACTTTTGGATCCTTGTCACAAGTAAAATATTGAAAATGGTTTGCAAAAATCATACTTAAACTTGAGATACAAGCAAGTTCTGTTATGTGTGGATATCATTTTTGTAAGTATATGCAAAACGCTATCTGAATAAGGTAGTTATAAAGGCTATATTTCAGAGTGATGTGAAGCAGCATCCACATACTTGTAGTTAATAAATGATTTGTTACTCCACTTGATATGTGCAGAAAGATACCATGGCGCCTCTCCAGAATTAATAAGATAATTGTTCGGCCGAACCCAAAGGGTAATGCAAGATGATACTTGATTACATTTGGTATATCTAATTAAATTCTATAACGAGATTCTAAATGGTTAAACTATATGGAATGATTTAAGATCCATATCCATGGTTTAACGGTATCTATAACAAAGGATGATTAAAAGCAAAACATTAATAACCATGCTACTGAGAAACTTTTATGAAACTATTCTCTCAGACACTTTTAGTTAAAAAGCGAGTGAGAGCGTTTGCTAGGCGTTTTCGTCGTTAGTTTTGTATGCCATTCGACACACCAACTCCCAAGTGGGAGCTGTTGGTTTGTAAGAGTTGTAAACATACGTAAACGGCTAAGAGTGTGTGAGTCTATGGGGGCACACACGATAAACACGAGTATACGTGTCGAACGTAATTTATACTTGAATTATTTACCCGAATATGCATGATACTTGACCCGATTATTATATTGACCCATGGGCTTGTTTGAGTTCATTGTAGGGTTGAATATTGTGACTGCCTTGGGCCTTGTATGTTCACTGATCGGGCAAAACAGAAAAAGGGACAAAGGGTGTTGGGTTTCTTGACTTGTCGACCAAGTCATGGCCCAAGCTAGGGCGGTTTGGTTTTGTATAAAAGAAAACACACCCTCATTCCAAACTGACAAATCATATATCCCTAAACCTTATGAAACCGATCCAGTATACCTGATTCCAAACTCAATCGATTGCACATCAAATCGATTAGAGTTTGATTTGTTTTGGTTCATGAAATTCCTAAACTTGCATTGTATGTTTGATCCAAGTGATGTTAGGATTTGGTACTTGATTTTGTTTCTCCTTGTCGACAGCAGTAACAACACCAAGTGGGGCTTTTCTGTTTGTTCTTCTTTATCGGACAACACAACAAAAGATATCGGAAACCTCCTTGTCCGATATCGGGTAATTGTAGAAAAACACAGAAAGCAAGCAAGGTCTTGGGTGGTTTTTCTTGTTCGTGATATATTCAAGTGGGTCAATTGTTGACTGGGTTGTTTACGTTCTCGACTAGCTTCTTTATCGAACGTATACGGTTACGGGTTTCTGTGTGATACTCGTAGAGGTGTCTAATTTTGATTCTTTGGGTTTCATATTGGTTTTATTATCCGTTTACTTGCGTGCATTAATTGCCAAAGGTTAGTTTCTTATTTTACCTTTTATTCAATTATTGTTTATTAATACGTGTTAACCTAATTACGATAACTAGATCCATATTAGCTGCGTACTCGTATGTGTTAATTGGTTAACGTAGTTCTAAAATCCCAACAGGCCCCAGGATTAAAATGATTTAATAACTTAAAGAAATAAAAAGAACTATACAACAATTTCAATAATATGCGAGTTATAATCGTAACTCAATGTCATATTATTATCTTACAAATTACATTTAAATCCAAATCCAAATTCAACGTAAATCCAAGTTGTATATTTTACTTTTAAGATGCAAGTTAAATAGTTTTATTGATGGACCTGTTTAATACTTATTAAACTTAAACATAACCCATTTATTAAATAGGTTAGATGAGTTGACCTGTTTTGACCCAAACCTGTTTACTCTCGACTACTTAACTTTATGTTCTACGAATAAGATGCTAAGCTTTATTCTAATACTTAAAATTCAAGTAGACATAAAAATATCTTGATCGAGTAGAGTGGTTTAATGAATCTTGTAATACTTTATTCATTCTTATGCAAATCGTTGTAGCTTTATTCTAGTTCAAATATACTATTCGTAAATTTACATCGTTAAACTTGTTCAAAGAACATCATTTTGTCTGCTATGAACAAGAAAATAATATGGAACACAATCAAAAATATTTCAAGATAATAGCGATCAAACAAATGGATGGCTTCAACTAGTAAGTTGGCACAAGTAAACATATGCAGTCAAGTAGCCAACACCAATTTCTACGCAAGTTTTTTCTCACGCACCACATATTATTCGTATATATAAGTTCGTTCACTTGTTCACGTATACGTAAAACTAAGTCCGAAATGCATTTTGCAGCACGTAAACTAAACGCATTGTATGTAGTCACAAGTTATATATTCCGTTGTCATACTTAAAACAAAACCAACTTCCCTACAATGCATCCAATATACGTGACAACGTTTCATGCATTAATTGCAAGAGTCTCTCTTTCTGAAATAAGCTTGTTCATGTATGGTACGTCTCATTTATGCTTGTTAAATATGAGATTGGTGGTTGAGATCTTGACGGGAAAACTCTTTTACGTCGAAGTTGGTGACACTGCCACCGTACTAGACCTAAAGAAAAAGATTGGAGCTCAAGAAAATCTCCCTGATGACCGGCTAATTCTCCTTTTGTTTAACACATTGATAAATGAAAATGAAGCCTCTCTTGTTGATTATGGTGTTCAAGACGGTTCTCATATTTACCTCTTCTTTGATAACCTTAAGGATGGTCTAACTCGTCAGTTTCTCTCAAGTACTTCCGAGTCAAATTAGCTTTCAATAATGTAACAGTTGTAATTTTATTCTCTTGTTTTGTATACTAGTTCTAGATGATACGTATTTTAGATGCCATTGATTCAAATATATGAATTTACCGTTAAAATATGGTCTAACTGTTACAAGGAGCGATTTGTAGACCTTGAAAACAAATGCTATGAAACTGAATTGAGTTAGAGGTCGCTTAATTTTTGGGTTTCTGGTGGAAACGATCGACAGTCTTACAATGCACAGAAATTGTTCATTCTTGATCAGTTGAACCTCATAGATTCTTCGTGCTCTTAATTGGTTGCGATAAAAATTCATTTCTCTTTTATATGGTGTTTCTCCTTACACGTTCTAATACAAATGAACTCTTTATATTAAACTCCCATGTAACATGTTAATAATTTGAACTTAATTTGGAATTTTATATAAATAAGAGCAAATTAAACCAGTTTAGCAGATCCGTAGACAAATATGCGTCATGTTAAGCAACCGAATAAAGATTTTAATGAATCGAAAACTGGATCTTTGGCTTCCAAAATATGTATATAATACAAAGCAATATGATGATACATACATTATTATGTAGGAGTTCTGATGTAGAAAACTACCCACGGCTGACGGTCCCTTTGAATATGTAGAGATAATCGCCATTTTCCACTCCATGCCAACGGAGGCTACAATTTTCTCTCATGATCCTTTGTTTATGAATGAATATGTAATCGTCCAATGGTATTAATTTTTTAGCCAGAAGTAATTCTCTTAATTCATTGACAGTGCTCGAGTCCTTCATCTCCAGTGGGATGCATGTCGAGTCAAGTAAAGCTGAGGAAGTTTGCACCACAAAGCCTAGCTTTCGCGAAGGAGGCTCAGCCACTGCTCGACTCATTGTTTTTAGAAACACAATGATTTCGGAGAATTCACAAACACCATAGTCACTTAAATTGCGAAAATCCTCCTCCATTTCCACTCCTAAAAAGAAAAATGTCATTTGCTTAATAGGTGTCCCGTCTAAAATATGGATCTTTTCTTTTAGACTTCCCACTGTGTCTGTTTTATCTACCTCTATGTTGTGCTTTCTGGAAGAAAACTTAACGGTGATTTGGATTTTTCTACGGTTTTCTAGAGATGGAGCATGATTGATTGTGAGATCAATGTTAGTACCTTCAGTGACAATTGGATAATCTTCTAGGTCAAGGCCATCTAGTAGTTCCCAATCACATACACTAAGAATTTGCGAAGACATGGGAACACCAAGAAAATTCTCAATTTTCCGCTTGATTTCGATAATGGTTTCTTGCATATTAACTTCCATGGTTAATATGTACGTCTCTGTTAGTATTTGTATTCTCATATTTTGGTAAAAAAAATAAATAAATCTTTTATCTGTAATAAGAATTTTTTTTATGTATGTGTGATTGAATGAAGAGAAAAAATATTGTTTTTCAAGTTTTCAACCATTGTAACAGACTTGATTTCAAGCCCAAACTCATGTCAAATGAATGAAATGGTCATCTCTATGTGATATCAAAGCACAATGTTTATGTTTTGCTCACATAATATCACGCAAATTTCTCCTTATCTCTCTCTCTTGCTCTCTCTTTCTCGGTAGCTGAATAACAACTATGACGTCTATTCAACATATATCGAACCAACATTATATAACTAGACGCTTATTACACATAGAATGATAGAAATAACATCCGATTGCCTAGTAACAAATAAAACTCTAGTTCAACGTAGATACAACATCCAACAATTTGGAGCCTTATTCAATAAAAAAATTAACAACTTTCTGTGCCTATAAATGGCTAGAAGAATTATATAACATGTGTAACGGTCTAACGGAAATATAGATATTGATGATAGGGCTAGTTTGAATGCCATCGTAAGCATTTTTAATTGTACGCTTTATATAAAATACCCTGTTCTGAAGCGTCTAAGCAACCTGTTCTGAAGCGTCTAAGCACAGAGTTGATATATTTGCATTAATTATCAGATAAGGCATGCATATAACATGTAAGAAAACACACATAAGGGGGGATTTTAATACTTATTAGGATTCTCACCAACAACTTTTTGTGTTAAAGCATACATTATATGTTAGTTGATTTAGCATTAAATGAATATGTGAGCTTAGAATACTATTAGCATATATGTTTAGCGCCCCCAAAAAGAAGGGAGTTGCGCCTGAGTTGAACTTGCAGATTAGTTGCTTACAATTCATTTATTTTCACTTTATCTTGTTCCCTTCTTCTAGCGTTCTATTAGGGGTGTTCATACAATGGCCCTTCGAAAAACAAACACTTGTTGTCATTTATTAGATTTGAACTTTAAAGTTTGTTGTATTCGTAGTGTTCATCATTTTAAATTAAATAAACTCTAACTTTAAAAGAAAATTTAGGTCGGGTTTTTCTTGTTCCAAAATGGCTTATAGCATTTAGGATAAAGCTATTGTTTAGCGATATAGCTTTCTAAGCTAAAAGCTAATCGTCATTTGGCCCACCCGTAACTAAAATCATGACTTTGCCACTGATTTATCGAAGATGCCAATTAAGTAATCAACTTTTAATATCAATTGCACGGTACACTACAACAACAAGCACTTTTATAGTCCGTCGGCAGTGGTCTAGTCAACAGCAGCGGCGACGAGCAGATCATCATTATATTCCAATTAATGACATAATATTGCTCGCCGCCGCTGCTGTTGACTAGACCACTGCCGACGCCGTTGATTAGAATATGTAAGTTGGTTCATATTTTAGTAACCTAGAAATGTAAATGTAATTGAGATCAGCTATCTATGTGTATAAATATATTAATTATTAAGTTGAAGTAGGTGAGTTGTGACTTAATTGTTGAGCACTATTAGATTACAGGTCTGGTGGATCATATGTGTTTGTTTATTTAATTTTGGTGTTTATAATTTTAATTCTGCTAATTGTTTTTTTCTTTGTTTATGTTTAGTCGCAGAAATCACCGCCGCTGCTGCCGCCATGTCGCCGCTGTTGCCGTTTGCCGTGTGACCATCTCTCTTCTTCTCTTCTTCTCTTCTTCTATTCCTCTGTTTCACAGGTGATGTATATAGATTTGTGTTAATTTAAGTGTGTCTTTGTTTGTACTCGAACTGTATGGGGGTGTTTGGATTAACAACAGTTGATTGTTTGTTGTCGAACTAAAATAATCAAAACCAAATGAATCTGCTCTTAATATGTAAGGCAATAGTAGTGCATCAAAGTCATACTTGTAACTGTTAGATGTAAATAATTTGTGTTTTTCAAAAATTTACGTCAAAGTGGTTATGCTTTATACTAATAGTTGCATTTTGTTTCATATGATGTTAAGTTGAGGTTTTAGTAATGTAGGTTGTATGCTTGTGCTACTTGTCTTGAAGTTCGTATGATATTGATAAGAGGGTGAACTTAAGTATATTACGTCTATGGAGTATTATTTTTGTTTACTATATAGTTTATTTATGTTGGTGTTTAATTTTGTTTATGCTTGTGTAGGAAAACCGCAACAGCACCACCTCTCTTCTTGTCTTCCTTTCTTCTTCTCTTCTTCTCTTTCAGCCGTAAACCAACGAGTATGTTTTTTATTCAATTATTTTTTGTTTGTTCATTTGTATTTGCGTTTGATTAGTAATGTATTTGGTGAATATGATTATGCGGTTCTTTAGCTTTGTATTTGAATATTAAACTTGTGTGGATGATTTTAGTGACTTGAATATGCGGTTGAATGTGTGTGTGTATTAATTGGCAATGAAATATTATGTTATTGTACTTGTTATTTTTACAGATGGCGTGTGTTGCTCCTGGCTACTAAGGAGGGGATGCAGGCGGTGATCCACCCAAGGATAGACAGCCTAAGCGTTTACCTATATTGGGGTAACTTGTAGGCCGATATTCGGGTAACTTGTCTACCTATATTGGGGAATTAGTTAGGAAAATTCCCCTGTATTACGAGTCATGGGATAAAGTATGTTACCTGTAACCTTAATAAATTCTGAGTTACAAGAGAATTCCACCATTATGAGACTCCTTAGCTATATTTTTTCATACATAAAAACTGGACTATATTTTGTGATATGATTATATACACCCAGAATGTAGGTAGTGATTTAACAATGAAAGGATATCCTTTTTGGCTTGCTAAGGTATATTTCTACTTAGTTAGGGTTAGTGCGTGTTTGGATCACCTTATTTAGCCTCCTTATGAGATTGATTATTTGACTTTGTAATCTGATCCATGTGATTATTTTTAAAGAATGATGTTCTTGGTGTTTTACTGTTATCGAATGTTCTTGGTGTTTTGTAATTTGATCTTGGCGTTTTGTAAGCTGATGTTAGCGTGTTTAGAAAGTTATCTTGGTGATATTTTTTAAGAGGTTGAATGACTTATTTAACTTTCTTGTTATTTTTGAATTACACAGGGAGAAATGACAGCTATTCAAGATGCGGTCAAGGAAAAAAAGATGTTACCCAAAACAGACCGCGAGATCATCGATGAAGTCCTGGATTCTCAAAGTCGGGGACATATTGTGGTTGTGGGCAGGGTGGTACCAGGCACGGGCTCGAGTTCTAGGAGCACACAAGTGGACACAGGTTTTTGCACACAAGTGGATTTTTATATCCGTCAACAAGGTACACCCGCTTCACAGTTTCAAATTCCAGACTCATGCACTCCTATGTTTCCCGACTCATGCACTCCTATGTTTCCCGATTCTACATATACTCGTGGCGAACCTAGTACTACTCATTCTGACCCGAGCTCTAATCTTGACCTTGATAACTGTTACAAGCCGATAAGTGTTGATGAAGATGATGATGGTGTTGATGGTAATAGTGGACATGCTGTTGGTGATGATGGTAGTAGTAGTGAGTTTGGTGATGATGGTAGTATTAGTGAGCATGATGTATGGATCTTGTTTTGTAATTTGAATTACGTAAGAATATTACCGAAATTATTAGTATTTGTATGATCTTATTTTGTAATTGGTCGGTTTTGAATGAATGGAAGCATTTTGTATTAATGATTTAAGTGATTTACACCATTGGTATTGGTAGATATTTTCTGGAAAAATTTCTAGAAAATATCTGAAATTGCAGCAATACTGCTGTTGTTTCTTTCCTGCATAAGGCCATCCAAGCAAAACAGACCCGGGCCAAAAGTTTCCCGCCTTTAAAAAGTTTATTTTAATTGTTAATATTTATTTATTAAATAATTATTAATTTTTTTTATGGAAAAATGTTTTGCGACAACACTGGCTGTAGCCAAATGCCAGGGCCCACACTGGTCAAAAGTTTTGGGGTGAGAATTTGTGGGTCCCACGGTTTGTAGCCAAAAGTTAAAATTCTCTGTCGCTAAAACTTTCTGCGACGGACTATAGGAGAGAACCTTTTGCGCGACAGCTGTCTGTCGCCCAAACCATTAGCGACAACTTTACCCCACTTTTGGCTACAACACTCACTGTCACTAAAAGTGCTTGTTGTTGTAGTGTATGCTTACTTGGTGATGAAATTTTCGTGGAAAGGCCTGTAACAAATTTAGACTTGGTATTAAAACCGTAATTTCCTCCACCTTGTTTCTTTCCACCATTTCCAATATTGCTTTGGTTCATCTTCTTAATTCCCAGGAATCCATCAGCTTGAACCCCAACCTGATTCATGGACGTAGTAGGAACTACTTTAGGGCTCTTCGGACATTGGTCCAAAGCATGTGCAAAAACCATGCACGTTAGACATCTAGTTGGTTTCCACTCATACTCCACGTGAATCGAATGCAAGATATATCCATCACCTTCAATGTTAGGCACCGTCACAACAAAAGTGTCTTTCAACTCAATATCGGAATGAAGATCAATCATGGCTCTTGCGAAACTAAATCGACCCCATGATTCCATGTACGTAGAGGCTGTATACGTATCTAACATCAAAGGGGTGACAAGTTTTGTAGCAATAGCACTCAATCCACCCGTGAATGCCATGATTGGCACATCTTGGAGTTTAACCCAAACCATGACACTCTTTAACTCCTTATAAACATTCACCACAAGAGACCATTTACGAAGAATCAATGGCACATTACGAATCAACCATGGTCCATGATGAGTGTGTAAATACTCATCATTTTTGGTCAAATCTGAACTGCAAAACATTTAAAAACACTCAGAAATGCATCAAAATACTGAAAATATTCCAAGGATTGTATTTTATATGTTTCAGATGCAAAATGTTTAAAATCAGATGAAAATCGAGCAAAGTTTGCATAATTGGCAGTTTCATTCCCCCGACTTTCAAATCTTGACAAAAATAGTCCCTGAGCACTTATTTTAAAAGAAAAGTCACCAAAGGTCCTTTTGAAATCATAAGTTGTCATAATTAGTCCTTTGGTGAAAAATTTCATAAGTTTTGAGAATTTACAAGTTTGGTCCTTCAAGTTTCAAAATTGGCAAAAATAATCCTTGGAAGTTTAAAAATGTCTTTTATGGTCCTTGTACTATTGAAACTTGTCATAATTGGTTCCTTGGCATAACTTTACAAAATTGGCAGATTTGGTCCCTTGGTTTTTGGTGAATTGCAATTATGGTCCTTGTATTAATAAACAACCTTGACCATGCCCCTGTCAAAACAACCTTGAGCCCCGCCAACTTGACCTTGAACCTGCTTGTGAACCCCTGTCTAATATATCCTACCAAACCCCACCAACCCATTCCTTTTCCTCCAAACCCTTTCTTCACCGCTCTACAAAACCCGACACCCTCACCTCCAAACACACACACCTCTCCATGTCCCCTCCACCTCCCCAACAATCCAAGAAACATTAAATGCTTCCCCCTCCTTGCACTCAAACCTCCCCCCAGTTGATATATCTTTTTGGCGCCAAAATTCATCAAACGGCCAATATTATCCCAAGTGATCCAATGGCTCTGAAAAGTGGTGGGATTTACTCAGAGGACACGTGGAAAGACTTTTTGATGATAAATAGAGGAAGAGAAGGAGAGTTGAGCAGTAGTTTTTAGTTTTAGTTTTCTTGTATGTCGTTCTTATTTCAATTGTCTTAAGTAGTTTCAAAAATTGTAATCTTAAGTCTTCCTGTACTGAACTAAAGCTATTTAGTTATTGTAATTTGCTTTCAAGTAGTAATTCAAGGTTTTATCAAAGTTTCATGTTTGTATGTTCCCTATTTTAAAATCAGTGCAAATGTTCTTAAGCCCAGGTTTCAATTAGCCTATTTCAAATTCAAATAAGCTTACTTAAGCTTCTGATAGCTTTTAGTAAGCGTATATCTCAGTTTCAAGCAATATTATACCTCAGTCAACAAAAGTCAACTGTGAAGCTCAATATGGACTTAGTTATGGAATTGGGTTGATGCAGTGTTGGATATGGGTTGAGAATTGGTTTTATTCAGTGGTTCTTTTGTATGTTTACAAGCCATAGTGGCTAAGGACTAATGTAAGTTCATTACTGTTGCATTATCTGTCATTTCTGCTATAATAGAGCAATTGAGTTTTAGTGATAAAGTATTGATAAGTTAGCTTGATCTAGGTTTAATTTACTCATCTGAGTCTAGTTTAATGATTAGTCTAGCTTGGATTTGAGTTTGGCTTTGCAAAACAGTGAATCAGTCATTAAAAGCAGTGTTTGGATCAGATCATTGATCTGAGTTTAAGGTTCTAGCAGAGGTCAAGTTTAGGTTGCATTAGCTTTATTTAGCATCATTAAGTAGAGTTCAGTCATTTATTTGCACTCTAGTTCATCAAAAGTCAATATCCCTCTAAATCTGTTTTCATATTCATATCTGTTGGAATTTTTAAAGATCATAAGCTTGATTTGTGTTTAGAATTCAGTAGAGTAGCTTATTATAGTTTTGTTTTAGCCTATAACATCATAATCAATTCATAAATTGGTTTCAAATCTCACAAAGGTCAAAGTTATCAAAACTGCTAAGAAAGTCAAAATTGAAAAAGTCAGTTTCAGCCAAGCTTTGTTGATTTTTCATGAATTCAATTTTGAGTCAACATCATTGATATTTTGGGAAAAATAAGTTCAGTTGGTCTATTTTTGAAATATGATTTTTGATGAATTCTCTCAAACCTTTATAAGCTCTAAATCAGCTCTTCAAAAAGAGCTTATCTGCCCTATGCACACTCAGCATACACTGAGTTGTGTGCAGGCCCCTTGCAAGCTTTGCACAAGCTTCATATTAGATTTTTAGTGGCTGAAACTTGGTCCTGAGATAGTTCAGCTGGTGGTCTTGAGATCCTCATTTCTGTTTTTCACAAAAGTTTTTTCAATAAGCTTGTGCTTAAGTTAGAAGTTAGGAGAAAAACTGTTTTGGCACTTAAGCTTGTTAATCACCAAACCATTGTAGCTTGATATTCAGTGGTATAGCTTAGTTGAATTTAGCTCATTTCAGGTAGTTATAGCATAATCTAGCTTCTGTGATCAATTGGTGCTCATTTGTGGCCTTTAGCTTATTGTGAGTGCTTATTTATAAGCACTTTTCACTGCAGCTTCATAATCTTGCACACTAGTATATGTTTTTATATTTTTCATAGACTTAGAATAATATTTTAGACTTTTCCTGAATTTTTCATAATTTTTCAGTACTGTTTTCTATTTTTCCTTATTTAAAACAGCTTTTAGGACTTTTAATTAGCCTTTATTGCAATTAAATCGTAAAAGCTTCAAAAAAATAAGTTTTCAATTTTCATAGATTAAGATAAATATAAAAAGCAAAAAATAATTTTTCCGATTTTCTTAGTTAAATTTGTAATTTTAGCAATTTAATTAGTTTTAAATAGTTTTTAAATCATAGAAATTAGAATATAAATCAGAAAAATACAAAATTAGTTTTGAAAATTCTCTTTAGTTATTTTAGATTTTTGAAAAATAGTTTCACAATTTTCCTATTTAATTTCATAATTTTTAGTATTTTAATTTAGTTTTAAGGTTTAAAATTAGTTTTTAATTCAAAATTATAAAAGAAAAATCAAGAAAATCCAATTTTAAAAATAGTGATAGCGTTTATTTAATATAATTTAGCTTTTTAATTTTCTTTAATTTGCATTTAAGCCCCTGTAATTTACAAACTTTTTCTTTAGGTATAATTATTCAAAATCATAACCCCTTTTCCCGTTCAATATCACCCGATCACTACACGTTTGGCTATTCAACATGACACTCGTGGGACTTAACGACTGGGAAACACTATACTCTCCGGACTTAATTGCATTGCGTTCTCAAGCTGTCTGGCTTTTATTACGGTTGACCATTCACAAGTGGTTGACTTGTGTAATAAACCTGACCGTTTGGGAGCCGATCAGTCCACCTTCAAGTATTGCTTTCATACCCGTGTTTGAGATGAATTTAAAGAAGAAAATGTGCTTCGCATTCATCATAGTACAAACAAACCTAAAACTAATCCACGCATTCTTAACATAGTTTTCAACCACCGAATATGCAACTCTCTTGCCCAGAAAAAACCCATAAACTATATTCTCGAAACGTTCCTTAACCTCTAGAATTGATCTTATGGGAATGGAAACATCATCCCCATTACCGGTCGGGGCTATTAAGGTACGAAAGTTTGCAAATTTTTTTACTTTGTTCACCATTAAGACTAGTTCCAACGTTACTCGACTTATCACCTCTTGTGTTAGGTAGACAAGTATTAAGAACTCCAACCTGAAACCCTTAATTTGGTATACAAGTATCTAACTTGCTAGAAGGTACATCAAGGCCAAAGATGGTCACAAAAATTTGAGGTCCCTTGGATGTTATGTAGATTCAATCTTGCCGTTGACCTTTTTTCTTTATAAACAATTAATCTTGTCGTTGACTATCACATTGCATTTGACTAAGCTAATATATCTTTTCTCTATATTGCAGATTAAGGGACCAGTTTGGCCGTTACCTTCAGGGAGAAGAGATGGAAGAGTGTCGATTGCAAATGAGGATTTAACTTCATTACCTTGTCCTTTTGAAAACATTACTTAACTCAAAGCAAATTTTGCCTCGAAGGGCCTGAAGACTAAAGACTTGGTGGTTCTTTCTGGTATTTATTGTCACCTATTAGCCTCCAAATTTTAGTATTCAACATTTATTATGTTGAAGAAAAATTATCTCAATTTTTAGACGGATTACCATACTTCCATTTTAATCATTAAAGGATTTGGTAAATTTAGAGTACATAAAAAAGAAGTTAACAATATATAGGATCAAATGAAAAATAAAAGTAAAATGACAAGGGTGAGAAAAGATCACAACAACATATTTCAGATGCATATATAAACATAAATGCATATTCTCTTAAATTTCTCCTCCTGATTATTGAAATTTATTCTCATTATTCTCACTAGATGTCTTCCGTATACAACTAAGTACAAAACTAATATATAATGTTCCTAAAAATTATAGTTTCTCAATACCATTATCTTTATGTTTAGACTTTAAAATATCTCTAAAGGTGAAACAGTATTGAAACAGGATATTGCAAATAGATATAGTTGTATAGATCAAATCATAGAGGAGTATCAATTAAAAAATTTACTACAACTCTCTTAATACAAATTACATCGTATAAGATTTTCCAAACCTCCAAGTACATCAATATAGAGTGTACAGTTTAAAAAGAAGGTGTAGAAATCATTTTTGGTTTTCCTTTAATATAGAGTAATTCTCTAATATCTTTATCCTTTCAATTAAACTAAATATGTAAACCTATAAAAGATAGTAATAGTTCCCAAATTAAGCGATAATTAACTCAGAAGACAAAAAATAAGGACACTAGTTGTATACAACATTCATAATGGACAGAAGAAACTATGAAAAAGAGTGATGTTGTTATTCTTATATATTTCATTTGACAAAAAAATGTGATATAATGATATGAATTCTAAAAATATCCAAAAAGATTATAATCATTGAAGATGGTAAGTTGCAACTAAGGAAATTTGTCATGAAATTTTGAAAGCACATCCTTTCTATTATATAGTGTATGTGTTTGTGATTTTGTAATGAAGAAGCTTTGGCTAGCTATTGTACTGTTGACATTTTACTACAATTGTTTCCAAATATCCATTCCCAATAGATCATCACAAAATGAGATAGTATTAACTCCAGTATGAATGTCGTGCTCCATGGTGTATCCATATCCTGGTTTACATATTGCTTTTGGAAGAAATACCTCACAGATGAATTAGATGTATACACTATTGTTTTTAATAGCATTATATATTGCCATGATTAGTCGAATGCAAACTTTATAAATGAGAGTAAATTCCTTTTCCGTAGGAGTGTATTTTTCATGTGCATGGAGTTTTGAAAGCATAATAAATTGCCTGGAAACGGATGCCCTATCTGTTAGGAATTAGAAATTCCAGGTTTTAAAGAGTCGGTCACCTCAAGTATATATAATCGTTAGAAAGCTCGTAGTCATAGTTATTTTATGTTAAGTAGTATTTAGTTAAGTAACACCGTGGAGGACGGACGGGTCTTTACCCACTGTATGCCTGATCCACACCCGTTGTGTGGCGTTTATGTAAGACTATAAATACTCTCTACCTCCCAAGGTAGAGTTGGAGCTCATAATAATATCTTTCACTTTCTCTCACTAAGTTCTCTAAACCTCTAACTTTCTCTCTAAAACACTCTTGTACGCCTACTTGTGTTAATGGTTTGATGTGTATGTGAAATCAATATCTTACAATTGGTATCAAGAGCCATGGTTAGATCATATCTTACATATCTTTGGATTTCTAGTGGTTTTAGGTGGTTTTGAGTTTGAAAAGTTTAGTGGTTTTGCATCATTTGGTTGATTTCTAGTGTTAAAGTTTGGATTTTGGTAGTACTTTTGTGTTTAGAATCATCTCAAGTGTTTAGGTTTTGATTTAGAAGGTTTGAATCATAGTGGTTGGGTTGTTTTGGATTGAAAAGTGGTGTTTATGTGTTTTCATGCTAGCGACTTGAGCCACGGAAAGGTATTCTTGGTAGCGACTTGCTTTACAATTTGGTAGCGAGTTGTTGTTTAACCTTTAGCGAGTTGAGCTAGCGACTTGTCTATTGAGACAAGTCGACAAAAAGTACAATTAGTGGATTCCCCACTACGAGTAGCGACTTGGTTTAAGTTAGCGACTTGTACTTTATATTGTTAGCGACTTAGTGTTAGCGAGTTGGTACCTAGCGAGTTGCTATTTAGCGACTTGAATATTTAGCGACTTGGTGCTTAGCGAATTGCTGCCAAAATTTTTGTTAGCGACTTGGATTGTAGCGAGTTGTTATATAACGACTTGGAACTTTAGCGACTTAGCACTTAGTGACTTGGTTCACAATTTTCCTAGCGACTTGTGTGATTTCCTTTAAATACGGTTTTCTCTTGATTCAGTAAAATCCCGTGAAAGAATCTATTTCCCGGTTTAATCATAGAGTTATTGATAACGTCTAAAATGACCATGTTTTTAGTTGCGTTATTGTCAGTTTTGTGCATGATATTCGGCTATATTTACTCATAATCATTGCAAAAGTGCAAAGATGCGATTGTGTATGTATATGTAGCCGTGTTGCGAATAATGAAGAAATGAAGTTTTATGCACATTTGGAAGATTCTCAAGGAAGGAAGTTGAGATTGGAAGCTTGTGGACTCAATGATATGGAGGCATTCGATTTGAAGCATCTATAGCAAGGAAAGATCAAGTTTGGCTTTGGAAATCATCAACGTAAGCAAAGAATGAAGCGTAAAGGAAAAAGTCGCAAAAAGTCAAAATAGCAAAACCCACCGATCGGTCGCAACCCGCAACCGGATCCGGTGGGCGCTTGGTCAAAGCTATTACCGATTCGGTCGGCCTAGAAACCGATCCGGTTTCGCAATCGCAGCTACACAAATCGCATTTATTGTTGCCTTAACTCCCCATAATCATTGGAGTCCGATCATTTCTTGATATTAACTTGGAGAGAACGTTTTTTGGGCAGTTAAGCAAGAGCTTTGGCTATTTAAAGGACCTAGTACTTGTATACTAAGTGTGACACAACCAAAAGAGTATTAGTTTACACCAAAACTAATACTAACCCTATTATTTCAACCCAAAAGCTTAGTAGTTACTGGAAAACGCCCAGGAGCAAGGAGGGAACCATTCTTGTCCATTGTTTCGGTAGTTTGAAGTTGTGCGGTGATCCTAGGTGATTGGAGGCGCGTGGTTGCTACAATCCACGATTTCTAATTCTTGTAATCACAAAAGTTTAGGTATTCTATGAGCTTTGTTATGGAAATCTATTCTCTTGAATTGTTTGAATTACCTTGTTATGACTTGTGTTTAGATATGATTGTTTTCATGGAGTAGTTTGTTATATACTTGTGTGTTGGAATGTGATTAATCATAATAGTGTTCTCAAAATGTGATGCATGTATATATGATCTTGTTTAAATGAGTTTGTTGGAAAAATACTAGTCTTGGATTGATTTGTCAATAAAACATGTTTTAAGAAAAAGGACCGAAGGATTTCTCTTGTGTTTTATTCCAAAAGTGTAGTGACAAACTAGTATGGGGATATGGTGATTGACAACCACCATGTTTTGCTTATTAAAACAAGACTAGGAACATTTTCATCACGAAGGGTCGAAAGATTCGTAAGAACAAATTTAATGAGAACATGTTGCAAACAAATGGAACTTTTATAGGATAATCATTGGGATAAGGACCGAAAGGATTACCTAAATGTTTTTGTTCTTAGAATGATTTTTACAAACAAATACCATGGTTGGGGAATCATTTGCTTATGATTTGTGCATCATACTAAGAGTATACACCAAACCTTTATGAACATTATCTATGGTTGATTATAAGACTACACACAAGTATATATTTTTATTCTTGATTCAGTATTTTCACTAGAACACTTATTTGAGGAAGCCTTGACAAGCTTTCTTGTTAGAAACTTTTTAATCAAATCTATTTCAAACAAAAAATCCCTTGGGACGATCTCGACTTACCAAACTTTGCTATTATGGACGAGTATACTTGCTCGTATGTGTTAATAGGTTATACGGTTAATTCGTGATTATAAATTTTAAAACTTGCACCAACCGGAGCACATCGCTTATAAAATCCCGCTTAACTTGTCATCATGTCTACCAACGTTCCTACAATCATCTCCATCTGTCGAGGATGTTCAAGCAATGGCTCGAGATACTCATCCACCCATGCTTGATGAATCGACTATGACTCTTGGGCTCAACGAATCGATTGTACTGCCTTGGAAAAGAAAATGGGGTTAACATTCTCAAATCCATTGATGAAGGACCTTACAGAGTTGAAACTACTAGAGATGTACTTGATACTCAAGATGGAACTTTGATTTACGGAATGGATGGACCAAAGATGTATGATGAGCTTGACGATAAGGAGAAAAAGAGATTCGATGCGATATCCGAGCTTCCAACATTATACCGCAAGGTCTACCAAAGGACATCTACAAGCTTATCAATCACAACACCGAGGCAAAAGTCATGGGAAAATGTCAAGATGCTTCTTTCGGTTCGAGCTAACTATGGAAGATGAGAATCACAACTCTATGATGAATTTGAACACTTCAAGATGAAACCGATGAGAGTGTTTATGAGTACTATGTGAGATTTCATAAGTCGGTGAATGACATGAGGAACATCGAATGACTATGCCTAACATTCAATTTGAACTCAAAGTTTGTAAACAACATGAATCCCGAATGGCACAAATTTGTTACTTCTATGAAGCTCACTAAAGGATTGAAGAATACGAATTATGAGCAACTCTATGCCTTCCTTCTTCAAAATGAGAGGCATGCCATGTTTGAAAAGAGGATTCTAGATCGGTTCAAAGCTCGTGGAGAAGCAAGTTCAACAAATGATTCAACCGCTTTTACTCAAAAGTTGGGATTACCACCAAAGCTTCTCAAGTTGTACCTATGGGTAATGGTAATCATAAACTTATTCCGATCCAATGTTCAAACAAGCCGATGCCGATGCGGGCATGGAAAACATCATCAATCAACTGGCTCTCATGATAAGTCAAAACATGAATTCTCTCCCACAAACCAACAACAACCTCATAATGACCTCTAACCCACACAATCAAGCTACTATCGAGATGGGAGGATTGTTGTGCAACCGCTCAGAAAGACAATATGATCGGGGAAGAGGTGGAGTGGTAGAGGTTATGTTGGTAATCGAATCGAGGAAGGAATGGAAATCAAGGTCAAGCTAAGCCGATCAAATGCTATAACCGTGGTGGTGAGAGACACATTGCAAGGAACCGCACATCTCCAAAACGTCCGCGAACGCCGATTACTTGAGAGATAAGATGTCGCTTGTACAAGCTCGGGATAATGGTGCCGCTTTGGATGAAGAGGAGTTGTTGTTTCTTCGAGAGGCAATGCCAAGACCTATGATGCGATGTGGATGAGCAACCAATTCGGAGATAGGTCACAATCATCGAATGCCTTTCAAGTCGCCGATTGTGATGCATACGACTCGATGTGAATGATGGACCCATCGCACACACAATTTTTATGGCTAGCATTTCTCCAATGGTTTCTCCCAAGGTCTCATCTTCACCACAAGCTGGCCCATCCAAAGACAAACTCATCTCGAGGTATTAAAACTATACGATGATGTCGATGTGCAAAAGATGCATGACAAAGTACAATCAATCGAAACTATTGAATCAAATATTGAAAATATGGGTAATATCAATGTTGTCCCATATGATCAATATGTGAAACAAAGTGAAAGTGAAGTTGTACCAAGTGATGCATCTTCCGCATCAACAATGACTATGTTTTTATGAATACACCGCATGTGCCCCTCGATGATTCTGTTATCTCCGAATCAATGCCTATAAAGAACGTGTTGCTATTTATGAACAACGTGCAAAATTTGAGTTGACCACCCGTGAGCGTGAAATGGATGACCAAATGCGCATAACTATTAGAAAAAGTAGGTTTAGAGAAGAAGTATTAAAACAAGAGTTAAACTCCTTACAAGAAAAGCTTTCTAAACCGCTAAGCAAAACAAGAACTTCAAGAAAATGTTAAAATGCTTAAGCAAGAATTCAGCTAAGGAATCAAAACTTTTGAATGATTTTTCTAATCTAAAACCTTGAAAAACAAGCTTGAAAATAAGTTGTACGTACAAGGAAATACCATTCAGATCGCTTCACTTACTCACTAAGCATAGAGTTCTAGCGATAAGCATAGTGTTCCCATTATAGATAAACCCAACCCCGAGTATGGGAAGATTGCAAAACACTCAAAGTGTAATCTATGATGGCAATGAGATTCTTAAACCTAGACAGAAACCTAGTTGCGTTGAGTGCAACCGAGAAGATAAGAAATCGATGAAGTCACTAGGAAAAGATGAACAAGAAATTAGATGATCTTAAATGTAAAGAGAAGAAAATAAAGATCACACCCCATGATTACAAGAAGGAAAATTGGATTTCCTTGAACATGTTTAAGCCTCGACATTGTTAACACCCGAACAAGTGTTCGAAAAAGGATTTAGATAAGCAAAAGCGAGAGAATCTAGTTGTAACGAACCTCCCCTTAGGAAAATGCCTAGAGCAACTGTGTATCCTCCTAATACACCAATGCATCTTGTTCCTAGAACAATTGCCACTAAAAACTGTCTTTTCAAATGATTTAAATTATCAGATTAGTAAATCTAAACCAAAACATCTCAAATCATTAAAAACTCAAATTTGCAATGTATGTGACTCGTGAGAAGTATAAGATGATTAACGTATCTTGTTCAAAATTCATGATCAATTGTAAAAATCTATCTTCAACACATTAAATTGCTTATGACATTATGAATATCATTCATTCATGTTAGAAATTATCATTGATATCATTATATCAATATGTATCAGTTTAAACAATTCGTCTTATGGTAAATTGTCATCATATCAACCAGAGCTAGTCATATATAGATGCATATTTAGATAATGTGATAAAGTAAATATCGGAAGTATAGAATCTAGCTTGTAAAACATTTCAATTCGTCACATACAGGTCATCATTTAATATGTGAAATGACAATAGGTATGTAGAGTATCAATAGATACTGTGAATACTCATTAGAGAATCGTTTAAATAAGTATCTATGTCAAGAATCAAGATTCAATGATGTAGGAATGACATCTGACAATAACTGAAGTATAACTCTTTGTCATGTGAAACTTCATATTCAGTAATTATGACTATATAGAATCTGATATGCAAAGCATTGCATCGCAAAGTGATACAATCATAACATTTCTCATCCATTACAAATTTAGATTCTCTGAAAATCAACATTAATTATGAAGTAATAAGAAGTTCATTTTCATGTACCTCGGATACTGAGCATCAGACATAATCATGAGAATCGAATAGAATAGATCTCATCAGACACTCAGTTACATCTAACAAGATCTCGTATCCAATGGGAACAATTCTGAGTCGCAACTTAAAATTTGTATGAAATGAGGTAGGAACTTCTGATAATATCGAGAAGGCAAATCTTATCTATGTCACCTGTAACCGTATATGCTACATCATTGAACAGATCGACTACCGTATGTGAATAACAATTCAGATCAAATTCGTTCTGATAACGATTCTGATCATCGAGATTTTTTAAATACTTTATCTTAGCAGAAACCATTCTCATACGCCGTAATCATTAATATGTAATTGATTATGTATCACAAAACGTGTATTGAACATATATGACATCACTGATTGTTAATCTCGTCATTCAATCGTGGTTAAAGCCGTAATACATCATCGAAGATGTCTAATAAGCTGATTCCAACTGTAGAATTTTGATGTATACGATCAACGCTTGCAATGCAATAATGGCACTCAATTCAACGAAGTGGTCATAGACACATTCGGATCCTTATGCTAATGTACTGCTCCTTCAGCTTCGACAGTAATAATGAATCAGAATTGATATACATGTCTAAACAATTCGTTGACAATAATCACATGTCATCGAAATTATCACATTGACATTCACTCAACTATTCTGCACATCCAAGCTTTCGGCATTCATGAAAGATGATACACCTCAAGACATGTATCGAAAGTCATGCTCTCAATTCACAAGGCAATAGATTCACACTAATAGCATATAGATCAACGGGTTTAAAGCTTGATGATGTGACAGCTCATGCTCGATAAGCAAATGATCGTCAATAAACATGATACTCACATGATTAATCATGTTTGGCAAAGCTGACTCAAATGATATCGTCAAGAGCAAATCAATAAGTAATGCAATGATAATCTGCTTAATGTTATCATATAATGAGTACTGAATGGACTTAATCTATACATGTGATGCAATTTAGATTGTATTCGGACTATAAATGGCATTTAAGTATAATTGATGTAAATAGTCTAGTAGTGATCATTAAGTAGTACTTTACATTTATGTGAAGACTTTTACTAATACTATCACTGAAGCTTTAGCCATATATGTAATCACATAGCTGAGTTGACTATTAATTTATCTAATAGCGTTCTGACTCTAAGAATTCCTAAATCATATAATATCTACTCTTACTAATTCAACTTCTGCTGAACACCTTAGATGCACTGTCATATTATAGATAGCATATGTACAGGAATTTTATAATACAATTAAATCGTAAAAGTTCAAAAAATAACTTTTCATTTTTCTTAAGTTAAGATAAATAATAAAAGTCAAAAAATATTTTTCCGATTTTTCATAGTTTAATTTGTATTTTTAGTAATTTAATTAGTTTTAAATAGTTTAAAATTCATAAAAATAGAAAATAATCGTAAAAATATAAAAATAGTTTTAAAAATTCTTTTAGTTATTTTAGATTTTCCTAAGTCATAATTTCATTTTTCTAGCTTTATTTCATATTTTCTTGTATTTTAGGCTATTATTAAATAGTTAAAATAGTTTTAATTAATAATAATTAGATAAATAGTTATAAAATAATTTTCTTTTCTAAAAATTTTCTTTTATCATTAGGTTTGTAAAATGTCATTTTCATATTTTTAGGATTAATATTGCTTCAGCTTCACATTTTCTTTTGTGCGTCATGTAGTTTTTAATTTAAGATTTATAAAAGAAAATCAAAACATCATTTTAATTATAGTGATAGCGTTTATTTAATATAGTTTATCTTTTTAATTTTTTTAATTTGCATTTAAGCCCCTTTAATTTATATACTTTTTCTTTAGTATAATCAATCATATCTCCTTATCCGCTCAAATCTTCTCGATCACTACACGCTTGATTATTCTCGCACTACTTGGGACATAACGACTGGGAAACACTATACTCTCCCGGACTTCATTGCATTTGCTTCTAAGTCTGTTTTAAGTTTGTTACTTGGCCATTCACAGTGGCGGCTTGAGTGATTAAACTTGACGGTTTGGAGCGAATCAAATTTTAGCGCCACGGGAGTCAGGCTAATTGTCTTACGCTTAGCAGATTAATGATTTGAATATTCACCCTTGTTCATACCATCTATCTATATCTATATATTTTCTTATAAAAATCCAAAACCCAAAAAACCAAAAACGATAAAACACAAAATATTCTTCTTTTGTTTCTATATATGTATCAAAGATAAAATACAAAAGATTTATGCTTTCTTTAATAATAACAACATAAAAGATTACCACCGAAACCAAGGCAAGTTGTACTACCTAACTGGGGTACGACCATAATAAGTTCCCGAACCAAAGATTTAAAACTTACCTTTGTGTCCTTGTGAGTGGTGTACCTTTTTCAAAGAAGCCATTCATCTTGTGATTATTGGTTTAAGTTCACTGTTGTTTTGCCTCGATCTTATTTTAATTGGATTTGTTGTTATATCTACTTGTCAGAACCAGAAAACCCAAAAAGATTCTTCTCACCCCATTTTCATAATTCATAATTCCCATTTCTTTCCTTAACTCGAGATCTCTTAGAGTTAACTCCGAGGCATGCGCACTCGCTCTTCTAGATCATTGAGTCCTTTTCGTGATCTAGCGAAATTCCTAGACGACGCTCTCGTGAGACGTGTTGCCCAAATAGTCGAACCCGAGATTCGTACTATTTCAAACAACAATATGGCGATTTAACGAACTATGGCGAAATGCTCCAAGCACCCACCGAGGGTTATGGAGATGCCATCATTCCGCCAAGAATCAATTCGATCACTTTGAATTGAAGACACATTTGATCCAACTTGTGTCTACAAATCAATTCCACGGTTCGACCGAGAAGACCAGTATGCACATCCGTTGGTTTAACAAGTTGACTTCAACTATCAATTTTAAGGATGTGCCACAAAAGTAATCAAGTTGATGTTATTTCCATTCTCACTCGAGGGACAAATTTTTTGGCCGGAAAAGAACCCCTCGATCCATCGAAACTGGGAGGAACTTGTTCAAAAGTTTGTCAATCATTTCTTTCCTCCATCAAAGACGACTAATCTTAAAAATGAAATTTCGGATTTCGTCAAAATTTTGATGAGAACTTTGGAGAGGCATGGGAGAGATTCAAAGATCTCCTCGTGAAATGCCCCATCATGAATTCACGGAGTTTCAACAAGTTAATATCTTTTATAATGGGTTGAACGGTAACGATCAAGATTCTTTGAATGCGACCACGGTGGCAATATCTTGAATCGTAAGCCTAAAGATGTGATTGATATTTGCGAGCAAAATCAAAAGTTCCTATTTCTCGCAACAAAGTCAATACTCCAAACACTCCTCGCTTCTTCATCCAATAACTCTTCCGAGTTAGTCGCTCGATAGCCGCTCTAACGGATGTCATCCGTTGTATGATGAAAGATGTAAAGGAAATCAAAAGCGAAATTCATAAGCCGTAACCAATAAAAGCCGTAAACAAGGTGTGTGAAACTTGTAGTGGTCCACATGCGTATTATGATTGTCAAGCAACCGATGCTTCCTTTACCAAGCTCCCGTAGCTTCGTAAACCACAATCAATACCGACCACAAGTCGATCCTCACTACTGCACCTAGCGGTATGACACCACCGGTTTTCTCCTGCAAAACCATGGCAATCAAAATCGCTTTGTTCAATCAAGGACAAAACTTCAATAACTCTCAAAATTTCAATCAAAACCGTAACAATTTCAACCAACCATATCAAGCTCCAATCGGCAAAGTTATCAACAACCTTCTCATGCTCCCCACCAAATGACTTCATGAAAATTATTGAGTCAAGCATACGTTCAATGCAAACTCGGATCAATAACATGAGGGTTGAGCTAAAAAGGAAATTGATACCACAATGTCTCGGCAGACAAATGAGTTGAAGAATATGATGAGCGGTTTCATGAACATGAATATGAACCAAGCTTCATCATCTTCGGAGGACTCCCAAGCAATACAATTCCTAATCCCAATGCCGAGTTGAAAGCCGTCACCACTCGTAGTGGTAAGACGACAATGGACCTTCGACTCCAATGCCTCCTCCACCGTGAGCAATGAGTCAAGTTACCAAGGATACAACGGACAAGGTGCATTTCTCGAGCCCACGAAGTACCACACACGTCCCACCTTCGGTAGTCCAAGCTTTAAGTCCGGAACCCGTTCGAAGGCAAATTCGAGCCGAAAACACTTCCGTCCCGGCTCAAAGTCTAGTCACTTCCTTACCCATCAAAATGAATGATGAGAAGCTCAAAGACAAAACAAAGAGCAAATGGAAAATTTTTCCAAATCTTCAATGAGCTACACTTTGATATAAGCTTCGTTGATGCTCTCGCTCTAATGCCTAAATTTGCATCCACGCTTAAAGGCTTCTCGACCAACAAAGATAAGCTATCCGAGATGGCTAAACCCTCTCAATGAGCAATGCTCGTGGTCCTTCTTAAGAAGCTTCCCAAAAGCTTGAAGACCCTTGTAGATTTTAATCCCGTGTGATTTCTTGGGATGGTTCAATGCTCCGCCTGGCCGATCTTGGCGCTAGCATTAACCTCATGCCACTCTCAAGATGGAAGAAACTGTTCTTCCTAAACTTTCATCCACTTATATGACACTCGAGCTAGCGGACCGCTCCATAACTCGTCCACTTGGGATAGCCGAGGATGTCGTGATGAAAGTGGGAAAGTTTCACTTTCCTACCGACTTTGTTGTAGTAGACTTTGATGCGGATCCTAGAGTTCCCTCATCTTGGGAGAGCTTTCTTGAGAACAGTCGTGCTCGATTGATGTGTTTGTCAAGAGTTGACAATCGGGTTGACAACGAAGAACTCACGTTGAATATCAACCAAAACTCCAAACCTCTATCCAAACAGTGTTGCCACAATTGATCAAAAATCGGAAGATTCAATGCAACACTCTCAAATTTCACGGTTAAGAGGAGTTTTCAAAAACGTCTTTGAGTTAAAAGCTTTGAAAATCAACCTGGTTCAAACAAATGGTTTGAAAGTTGTACCGTGGAAGTCAAGAGTATTCTTGATGATGATGATCTTGAATCGAGACTTCATCGGAAGTGGTGGAAATTGCTAGCTCTAAGAGCACACCACTTGTCCCACCTCCGAATCGCTTTATCGTATCGAGTTTGTTAACTCGTGGATGAAACCAAACTCTCCTCGCCTCATCCGAATTGGATGATGATATTTGTGATCCAATGGGAGACATTCTTCCTATTGAAGAATTGCTCAAAATGTTCCGTCATCTCCTAGTCTTATTATTCCCGACTCTTCCATCCCTTCTCTCACTCCCGATGAGGAAGATGACAACTTTGGAATGAAGTCGATGCCTTTCTTAGTGATGAGTCAATTCCAACAGAATTGATAATACTTACTTTGATTCGGAGGGGACATCATTTTTCTAGAAAATCATGATTGAAGAACCGCTTTCCCACCCTCCCTCCCGGACATCTTATCGAGAATCACCATATAAGCTTCAAGTTTAAGCTTAAAATGTCAAAATGGTGATCCGCTTCTTCGATGAGGAATGGACTTGCATTCTCATGCATATCTTTGTTCCATTCTTCACGATGGTGTGGTTGCTCTTTCCTTTCTCTTTCGGAATGAGGACACCATCTTTGACCCCGTATCATCCCTTATAGTTTCTACTATTAACAATACCGCGGTTGTGTCTCGTCGGTGTGGAACTTTCGATGTTCATATGTTTGTTAACACCGTGAACGAAAGTCCGATTGAGATTGGTTTTCCACGTTACTTTCCCATGAACAAATGAATTCGGGTCGAGTCAAGCTAGCGACTGGAATCAAAACAAGAGCATGCTACATGGGTTTTCACCGTGTGTTCCACCCTAGTATGGGGAGTTGCCCCATTGTTGTATATAAGAGTTTCATCAAAAAAAAAAAAAAAAAAAAAAAAAAAAAAAAAAAATCTTGCTAAATAATGGCCGTAGTATTTCCTTTTAAGTTCTATGTTTCGGCATAACCATCGGTACTTTGAATATTGAGGGCAATATTCATTTCTAGTGTGGGGGAATTCTCACGAATTTTATCATGTAATTATACCGCCTAATTCCCATTTTTGGCCAAATTTTTTTGGAGTAAGTGTTTTACACTTACTCATCTTATGGTTATCGATCCGCCTTGTCTAATAAACAAAAGGATTGGCTAATCCAGAGCAAACGGCTCTTGGTAAAGATATCTCAAATCCGTTGACGGCTTGCAATTTGCCCAAAATTGTATGGTATTCAACCACCATATCCTTAAAAGTGAAGAGTTGGCAGCCCGCAAGTTTATGGCTTGTGGTAAAGGCGATGGAAAAACCATAATTGGTAATCGACTCACCAAAGATAATATTGATAATTTATCTAAGAGTTATTAGTCCGTAGCAAACGGCTTCGTAAAGACAAATCAAATCCGTTGAAGTCGGTGATTTGCTCAAAATCATTTGGTTATCGGTGTACCAAGGTTCTTACTTGAACTGAAACATTTGGCTACTCCGTAAGTAATGGCTTTTGGTAAAGAGATGAAATCCATTAATTTTTCTCAAAACATTGCTAGGGACTAGCAATATCTTAGTGTGGGGATTGATGAGTGTCTAAATACTCATCATTTTTGTACCATTTAAACCGCAAAACATCCGAAAACACTCGAAATGCATCAAAATGATAAAATATCACAAATAAGTGTTTTATGTGTTTTAAATGCAAAATATCAAAATCTGGTGAAAACGATCAAGTTTGCATAATTGGCGCTTTAGTCCCCAAGTTTCAAAAGTTGTCAAAATACCGTAAATCAAAATAAAGAAAAATATCATTTTAAGTCCCTAGGGATTCTTAAGTTGTCAAAATTGATCCTTGAGATTTAAAAATTGCAAATTTACAACTTAGGTCCCTAAACTTTGAAATTTGGCAAAAATAGTCCTTGGAAAATTGAAAATGTCAAAACTGGTCCTTGTACTATTAAAGTTTGTCAGTTTTGGTCCTTGTGACAACTTTGGAATATTGGCAGGAATGGTCCCTCTAGTTTGGCAGAATTGCAAACAAGTCCTTGTCGTTAATAAACCTTGGCCTTGTCAAAATACACTATGACCCCCTGCCATATCAATTGTGACCCTTGTCCCTTCCCTTTTTGAACCCCAAGTCAAACCAATGGTCAAATCCAACCCTTTGCCGCCACTGGCTTATCCTCTTCAACCTCCCACTTGATTGCAACTCTCCCATCACCTCAGCCTTATCCCTTCCCCTCATCATCATATTCACCCACCTTTCCCACCACAATAAATGCCACCCCCCTAGTTGCTAGTTTCAGAGCCCACTGTCAAAACCAGTTTTCCCGCCAAATGATCCAAAGGCCAATATGAGCTCTACTCATCCAATGGCTAAAAATATTAGTGGGATTTGCTCAGAAGGACACGTGGAAGCAAATAGGTGTATAAAAGAGAGAAGAAGAAGGAAGACAAAGGCAGTCTTTAGTTTTTTTAATTTTATGTATGTCGTTTTTTAATTCTTAAGTTTTAAATAGAATCTTAGTTGTAATTTAAAGCTTAATTATATCAAACTAAAGTGTTTCAGTGTATTTCAACTATTATCAAGCATCAATTCAAGTTTGTGTTTACAATTCATGTTTCATGTCCACTGTTTCAATTTTCAATTTCAAAATCTGATCTTAAAGTTTCAATTAGCTTATTTATAAGCTCAAACAAGCTTATATAAGCTTATTATAGCTTTTTGTATGCTTAAATTTAAGTTTCAAGCAACTTTGGAATTTGGTCAAAGAAAGTCAAACTGTGCTCAAGTTGAAATGGAAATGGAAATGGGTGATGCAGTGATAGATTTGGGTTGATTCAGAGTTCATTGGGATGATATAGATAGGATAAAGGTTCTGTGTTTTGATTAATATCAAGCCATTGTGGCTAAGGACAAATTGTAAGTTTATTTTCAAGGTTCCATTGCACAACTTGTATTTGTAATCATAATCTGATCAAACCTGTTTAATTAGTGTTAATTAAGTTAGCTTAACTCAGTTTGATTGTCTGCATAGGTTAGTTTAGTAGTTAGCTTCATTAAAATTGCATAACAGTCATAAAAAGGAGTGTTTGGATTGTGCAGCAATTTGTGCTAGAGGTTAGTTCAGTGATTAAAACCTGTTGGTTTATGCTTGAGTAGCTCTATTATACTCATATATGTCCTTAAATTGCATCTGCAACTCACCAAAGTCAATTTCACATCTAACTGTCTCAAATTCCTTAACTGTGGTGATTTTGTCAAAACAAAATCTTGTTTTGTGTTTAAAATTCATAGACATAGCTCTCAGTAGGTCCATTTCATCATAATACTTCATAATCAGTCTTCAAATTGGATTCAAATTTCAAAAAAGTCAACAATACTAAACTGCTTTCAAAAGTCAAAACTGAAAAAGTGGTTTTGAGCCTATCTAAGAGGATTTTTCATTGACTCATTTCTGAGCCAAACCTAGTGAAACTTGGTGTTTTAAACCTTCAGCTGGTCTATTTCCTTATTGTCATTTTTGTAGAATTTTAGAAATTTTCTATAAGCCTCAAATAAGCTTGTCAAACAGGGCTTATGTGCCCTGTTCACAAACTCAGTCAAAGCTGAGTTTTCTCAAGTTCTTGCAGAGCTCAACAGAGCTTCTCTTGGTCTTATTTTTGGTTTACAAGCACCTAGCCAGGTCTAGTGTAGATTCCAATAACTGGTTTTGATTTCCAGCTTATTGGTTGGCTTGTGCTTAAGCTCAAAGTCAGGCCTCAAACTGCTTTTAAAGCACATAAGCTCATTTAGTCAAATCTGTGTAATGGTAACTTATAGGTTTAGGACGGTTGTATTTAGTTGCGCTTGAGTAGTTTAAACTTAATATAGCTTCCGAGTTGGTTTGGTGCCCATTTGGTACCCTTTGTCTTATTCAAGTGCTTATTACATAAGCACTTGTATTGCAGTTTCATTTTTCTCCACATAAGCCACTGTTTTTCTATTTTTCTTAGATTCAGTAGATTAAATTAGACTTTTCCTGAAATTTTCATAATTTTTCAACACTGTTTGCTATTTTTCTTAATTTAAAACAGTTTTTAGGCCATTTTAAATAGCTTTTAATACAATTAAATCAGAAAAAGTTCAAAAAAATAACTTTTCATTTTTCTTAAGTTAAGATAAATATAAAAAGTCAAAAAAATATTTTTCCAGATTTTTCATAGTTTAATTTGTATTTTTTAGTAATTTAATTAGTTTTAAATAGTTTAAAATTCATAAAAATAGAAAATAATCGAAAAATATAAAATAGTTTTAAAATTATTTTTAGTTATTTTAGATTTTCCTAAGTCATAATTTCATTTTTCTAGCTTTATTTCATATTTTCTTGTATTTTAGGCTATTATTAAATAGTTAAAAATAGTTTTTAATTAATAATAATTAGATAAATAGTTATAAAAATAATTTTCTTTTTCTAAAAATTTTCTTTTATCATTAGGTTTGTAAAAATGTCATTTTCATATTTTTAGGATTAATATTGCTTCAGTTTCACATTTTCTTTTGTACGTCGCGTAGTTTTTAATTTAAGATTTATAAAAGAAAAATCAAAAACATCATTTTAATTATAGTGATAGCGTTTATTTAATATAGTTTATCTTTTTAATTTTCTTTAATTTGCATTTAAGCCCCTGTAATTTATATACTTTTTCTTTTAGTATAATCAATCATATCTCCTTATCCGTTCAAATCTTCTCGATCACTACACGTTTGATTATTCTCGCATGGCTCGTTGGGACATAACGACCTGGGGAAACACTATACTCTCCTGGACTTCATTGCATTTGCTTCTAAGCTGTTTTAAGTTTGTTACGGTTGGCCATTCACAAGTGGCCGGCTTGAGTGATTAAACTTGACGGTTTGGAGCGAATCACAAATGTTATGAATGTGAACCCTAATGTGCCTTCAAGCGCTCGTCGATTCCAATCATTAGTGCTAAGAATGTGAACTCGAGTGTGCCCTCTAGGTGTTCAAATCCCAAAGAATTCAAGTGTTAAAAAGTTAATCTTAGTGTGCTGCATGTAGTTCGATCCCAAAGACATCTAAACAGTGAAGCAAATAGTAGCAAAACCAACTAATGTTCCCATTCCTCTACAGAGTAATCAAGTGACATTAAAGCAAGCATGTCAAAGTCTCAAGACAATACAAGGAATGATAGGACCTCATGAGCTAAGAATGTGCATTGGAAAAGAGTAGAAGACCAACTTAGGAACTTTAAGTTTGAGCCGAATAAAACGAATCGTGTTGATTCTAGTATTAGATATAGGCGCATCGTAATTAAGTCGACTCGATACTATTTGCAAACCTTGTAATGATGTCTCGCTTGAATTACATTACTAATCATGAATATGGTATGAATACTTTGTCTAATACTGTCAAATCCACAATGAATCTTGTCAATGAAAATTATCATGCTAAGAAGGCAAAAAGGCAAAGGAGTAAGAAAGTTAGAAAACAGTGGAAACCCACAGGAAGAACATTTAGTAAATTAGGCTATCATTGGATACATGTTGGTCATAAGACTAATCAGACAATGCCCACTAGAAAATGGATGCCTACTGGTAGAACTATTCCCTTAAGAAGTGAGCACACTTTGAATAGGGCTAATACAGACACTAGTACTGCATCTATTCATAATGATTCCATTGCCTTAATTTCTTATATGAATGCTTCTATTTCGATGTGGGTGTTCCAACCATTGTTACTAACCAAATGGAACCCATTCTTGCATGGGGATCCCAATTATCCGCTTATCCATTCTTGTCCGTGTTCAACCGCAGATCGCTCAAATCGCTTTGTGGTACTGGACTCAGTCGTTCCAAGCATATGATCATGCGATCATCACGGCTCATGAACTTCGTGAGCAAATTCATCGACGCTTAGATTCGTAATGATCATTTCGTGCAATTATGGGTTATGGTGATTATGTTGTTGGTGATAGTATTATCTCAGAGTATACTATGTGGAAGGTCTTGGTCATAATCTGCTCTCGTTGGTCAATTCGTGATTCTCGATCTAGAAGTAGCCTTCGTAAAACATACTTGTTTTGTTAGAGAACTTGATGGTAAGGAACTGCAAGAGGAACTCGTGGTTCAAATCTTTACACCATCTCTATTGATGATATGATGAAGTCTTCTCCAACTGCTTGTTGTCAAAGGCTTCAAAACAAAGTCATGGTTATGGCATCGCTGCCTCAATCACTTGAACTTCGCACCATCAATGATCTCTCCGTAAAGAACTTAGTTGTAGGTTTACCTAGACTAAAGTATGAAAAGGATCATCTTTGTTCAAAGATGCCAATTGGGAAAAAGCAAAAGTATGCCCATAAACCCAAACCTACAAACTCAATTACGAAGTTCTTCATACCCTTCATATGGATTTATGTGGACCAATGAGAGTGCAAAATATCTTTGGGAAGAAATATGTGTTAGTTGTGGTTGATGATTACCTAGATTCACCGGGTCAAGTTCTTAAGGACAAAGGATGAAACTCGATATCATCATCAAACTCATCAAACAAAAGTGGGTTCGACTTAACAAAACCGCTGAATTATCCGAATGACAATGGTACCGAGTTTGTTAACAAACAACTTAGTGAATTTTATGAAAGCATTGAATCACCATCAAAGAAGTGTTTCACGAACTCCTCAATGTAACGATGTAGTTGAAAGACGAAATCGAACTCTTGTGGAAGCCGCTAGAACAATGCCGATTTACTCAAAGGTTCCAATGTTTCTCTGGTCAAGCTATTGCCACCGCATGCTACACACAAAATCGCTCCTCGATTCACACTGCTCATGGAAAACTCCATATGAACCGGTCCACAACAAAACCTAATCTCTTTTCCTTCGTGTGTTTGGTGCATTGTGTTATCCAACTAATGAGGGTCAAGACTTAGGCAAACCGAGAGCTAAAGCAGACATTGGAGTTTTTGTAGGTATGCACCAAACAAAAGAGATACCGAATCTACAACAAAAGAACCCGAAATATCATGGAAACAATTCACGTTACGCTTGATGAGTCGACGGTCAAACAGCCTCGACAATCCAGCCAGACCCGACTTCAAAATAGTCCCATTGGTTCATCCCTTGTTCCAAACTCTTCTCAAGAAACTCCATATATACCTCCATCCGAAGATGATTTAAAGAAATTGTTTGATCCTATGTTTGATGAACTTTATGATCCAAGTACTAATGAGGTGTCGATTCCTACAACAGAGGCTACTCATATTCCCCGTGAATGAAGTCAATCCTTCGATCTCAATATCATTAAGTCAAGAAGCGATGTCACGATCCTTCGCCTCATCAACAAATCATCATTCTTCAAATGTACATCATGGAACTGCTTTTGGCATCAATGATGAAGTTAATCCCTTGCTACTCCCAAGATGCTCCATTTGAAAACATATTTGCTCCTCGAATCTTCATCGAACCATCTTCTTCAGAGACATCGACTCTGCTACTTCATCCCTCAACAACTACCACATGAACACCTCGGAAAATGGACTCACGATCATCCATTAGACAACATCATTGGAAATCCTTCTCATCCGGTATCCACTGTAAATGACACTTTGATCGATGCAGATGGTGCTTCTTTAACTCAGACTCTCAAAGATCGAACCTAAAGATGTTATAATCGCTATGAATGAAGACAATGGTTCAATGCCATGCAAGATGAAATTCATGAGTTTGATCGATTAGATGTATGGGAATTAGTACCACTCCAGATTGTGCTATGATCATTGCTCTTAAGTGGATCTTCAAAGTGAAGCTTGATGAGCATGGTGATGTTTTGAAAACAAGGCTCGATTAGTTGCTAAAGGATACCGTCAAGAGGAGGGTATTGACTTTGAAGAAACTTTTGCCCTGCTGTTCGAATCGAGGCAATCGTAATCTTTTGGCTAATCTCGCTAGTAAGAACATGGTAGTCTATCGATGGATTTGTGAATCAAGAGCATCCTACTCACGCTTATCGCTTGAAGAAGGCTCTTTACGCTTTAAAGCAAGCTCCAAGGGCATGGTATGATACACTATCAAAGTTTCTTCTATCTACCGGATTCAAAGAAAGGAGTAGTTGATCCAACATTGTTCACAAGGAAGTCAGCAAACATTTAATCCATGTTCAAATTTATGTTGATGATATCATCTTTGCCTCGATCGACCCTAATGAGTGTGACCGTTTTCAAATGAAATGAGTTCAAAATTTCAAATGTCAATGATGGGACAAATGTCATTTTCTTGGGATTACAAATTTCACAAAGTCCCAAGGCATTTTCATTAATCAATCTAAATATGCAACCGAGATCTTAAAGAAATTTGGATTTGATTCAAGTGACCTCGTTGACACTCCCATGATTGATCGAACCAAACTAGATGAGGACCTCTCGTGGATCATGGTAGACCAAACAAAATATCGTAGTATGATTGGATCCCGATGTACCTCACGCCTAGTAGACCGACATCTTGTTCATTGCTTGCATGTGTGCTAGATACCGTGCTAAGCCTACTAAAAGCACCTTGAAGCGGTTAAACAGGTCTTCGGTATCTCCAAGGAACCATCAATATGGGACTTTGGTACCGAAAGACACCGGTATGTCACTAACAAAGATATGCAGATGCGATCATGCATGGGTGTCAAGATACTCGTCAAGCACGTCCGGAGGCGCGATTTTGGGTGATAAGCTTGTAAGTCGGTCTTCAAAGAAGCAAATGAGTACTTCTATTTCCTCTACAGAGGTGAATACATAGCCATGTCATCTTGTTGTGCTCAAATCTTATGGATGAGATCTCAATTATCCGACTATGGCTTTGAATTCAACAAAATCCCTCTGTCATCGTGATAATAAAAGTGCTATTGCTCTCATGCAACAACGCTCAACACTCAAGAGCAAAGCATATCGACATTTAACATCATTTCATCGTGGAACAAGTGGAAAAAGGTGTGGTGGAACTCTATTTTGTGAGGTCCGAATATCGCTTAGCGTACATCTTCACCAAAGCTCTTCCAAGAGAACGTTTGAGTTTATTCTTCCACGCCTTGGCTTGAAAAGCCTTCAACCGAAACACTCAAACGCCTTCGTGGAGGAAGACGAGGAGTAAAGATCTATCTTCATCTATCTCTTGTATATATCTATTCGAAAAACAAAATACAAAATTATAAAACCCTCAAAAATCAAACAAAAAATATAAAACCTTCAAAATCCTTAAAATCAAAATTTGAAAATCTTCAAAAATATTGTCAATTTGTTATGTTTTTCTCGGTTCGGCAATATCTACGGTCTTTGTGTCTGTCATTCAAAGAATGACACGGACTTTAGATGTCGCTCGAATTAAAAAAAAAAAAATCAAAAAATCAAAAAAAATTTGAGAGAAAGAGAAACAATGGTTTATTGTCATTTCGTGCAAGAACCCGCTTTTTAAAGAAAGAACAGAGCCATTCTTTATCATGTTTTCAAAATTCCATGCTCGATTCTATAAACATTTATCTCGAAAACTAATCGCTTTGAAAAATAACTCGCCTCTATTTTTGATAATCATGTGGACTTATTTGTCAAAATATCAATCTCTCAATCAACAACCTATGTCATTGATTGAGGGGAGAATGATTTCAATTAAATTAAAAAGTTATTTGGCATTCAATTGTTTTCAAAAGATATACATGCATGTTTTATCAATGGAGTTTAAAGTCTTAAAATCCGATCCTTATCGCTTAAAACGCTTTCATAATCAAGTCACAATTCCCTTAAAGCTTTCGAAATCAATTTAAATCAATAAGAGATCACAAATCTCAATTTGATAATTGTGATCGGGGGAGAATGTGTGATTTAAATTGGATTTAAACTGATAATTCGGTAAATGGTTTTAAAATGGTTTTATAAGGATGTACATGCTATCCTTCCCACATGTGACAAACGATTTCAAATTTTCCATGCACATGTTGAGGGGGAGCATCTATCTTAAACCTATGATTTGAAACGTGATCACTTATCTCAATGTGCAGGTTCCCTCTAGTATGTGCAAAACTCTTTTCAATTCTCGAGGCACATATTGAGGGGGAGCAAAATTATGAAAATCTCATCCTTCCCAAAATGCTTTATCTACTTGTCTTGATTAGGAAGTGATGTTGATATCTTTAGAAAATGGTAATCAAAGAAGTTAATTCTTCCTCTTGCCTCCATGTGCAAAACGATTTCAAACATTTGATGCACATGTTGAGGGGAGCTCTTGTTCTAAAAATATCAAAACAATTCAGTACAAAATACTTTGATAATATATCACAAGTATCCGGATTGATTTTCAAATGGTTTTCAATTGTTTCCATGGCGTAAGAACAATACCAAATAGACCGACCAACTTTACTTTATGTATGGTGATATAAGGATGATAAGGTTAGGTATTTGTTCCCATGATCCGCCGTAACCGGAGGGATCTACCTGTGGACTATCCACTAGTTAGTGCGAGTTCTTAGGTATGATGATAAAAGGAGAAAATGAGATATGGGAAGAGTGCGGATCGAGACAGCGTAGTAATCGGAACAAACCCAACAAGGTTCTTGCTATGAAGTCTCGGTAAGCAATCAAGGGTTGAAGAATGAAAAGGAATTGAATGAGAAAAGGGTGAAAAGAAATAGCCTCCATTTATTCAACCATAGGCGAAACCGGGTTCAATTCATATGCTCTCGATGGTAACATCGGTATTGAAGACAAGACGTCATGGACCCAAAGGACGCCTTGCACTTCAACTTTCCAAACCACTCAAGTTCCTCTTAAAAGGACTTGTTTCATTCTCACGGGAAACCGACATTATCTATCGACTTTCTCTTAGAGATTATTGATATTGAAGAAGGAGACCCTCTCCCTAGTCTCTGGCACAGGAACCAAATATGCACGCATTGAGTCTAGAGCCTTGAGATCATCAATAAATCTCATTAGGACACTTTCAATGAAGACTCTCTGTTTCACACAATGTGGAAAGAGAGATTATATCTCGAGTCCTACGCATTATCCTTGTGGTATTGCCAGAACATCCGAGTGATATGTAAACATATTCACAATGAAGATGGAAAGCTTGCTGGAGCCATCATCAAACAAGCTCCTGGTAGGTGGCATGTGAGATCTATTCACTAGATCAACCATGTGACAACCGAATGTAAATAATGGGCGATTCAATCTCTTGAATCAATCACGGTTCGAGTTATGGATTGACGGATACCTTTGAAAACCGGTCGTTGTGCTTAAAAACTCTTTTCTTTAGCATATCGACCGTAATGAATACTTCAAATCATAAGGTGTTTTTATGATTGATAATTGATTTTCAATAAAACCTTCGTTGTATTGCAAAACAATTTCTATTGAGCAATACACGATTGTTTTTCAAATCTCTTTTCATCAATTAGTGGACTTAAATTACCGGTTCACTCACTCCGTGTTGTCTTCTTTGAGACGCTCCGGTTTGAGAACGCCTAGAGCATTCGCGAAACCCCGTCAAGGAAATTCTTTGGAATTATACCGATCACGGGAAGTACATGTCTTGATCAACGGGAACCATGGGCCGGTACTCAATTCAACGAAGTGGTCAAAGACACTTTCGTGCGCTTTATTAATTGTTGTATGCGGTACACCCGACGTTTGCGGTGATAAGAATGATGCGGTCAATCCATAGCCGCATGCTCAATCAACACATTCATCTCGAAAGAAATCATGATTAGTGCATCAATGACTCGATATTCACACTCCATGCTTCGCTACGCCGCCAATATCATGAATCAACGAAGCTTCCGCCACTCGATGAGAAGATATCATGATCCAGAATGTGAGCATGTCGGTCCGAAAGTCACAACATCACATTAATACCAACACCACAATGGATGTCCAAGAGATTTATGATTGTTGACGATCTCAAAGCTGGCTCAAAACTCATTATCACGTGGATCAGTAAAAGACCTCCACTTGGATTAACCAAACATGCAATGAGTGGAATCAATGACTACAAGCTTTGGAGCAAAGTACTACATCAAGAATGCAAGAACAATTGTTAATGTAATATCTGTTTGTATTCAATGTAATTTTAGTATATGTTTGAGGTGACCTCCCTTAGGGGGAGATTGTTAGGAATTAGAAATTCCAGGTTTTAAAGAGTCGGTCACCTCAAGTATATGTAATCGTTAGAAAGCTCATAGTCATAGTTATTTTATGTTAAGTAGTATTTAGCTAAGTAACACCGTGGAGGACGGACGGGTCTTTACCCATTGTATGCCTAATCCACAGCCCGTTGTGTGGCGTTTTATGTAAGACTATAAATACTCTCTACCTCCCAAGGTAGAGAGTTGGAGCTCATAATAATATCTTTCACTTTCTCTCACTAAGTTCCCTAAACCTCTAACTTTCTCTCTCTAAAACACTCTTGTACGCCTGTTGGATCTGGGACACTCTCCTTGTGTCAATGATATTTTGTATAATATTATCAAGCAAGCGGAATTTACTTAAGTAATACTTAGAAGACGAATTATATGATGTATGAGAGTAAACACAAGTTAACACAAAACTCAAGCTCCAATATTATTAATGAAATAATACGAGTGATCTTGGTATCACTAGGGTTACACCTTGAAGCTTTGAGGTAATATTGTAAAGTAACACGTACCTAAGACAATGACCTAGGATCTCCTTTTATACAACAAGGAGTCCTTTACAAGATAAGTATATAGCTAACATAATAGAATATACACGAAATCTATTCTATACTTATCAATACGCTGTTAAACCATATCATAAACTAATAGCAAGTGGTAATGAATAACTTGCGGTGGGAATATGTTTCCACCGCTAGTGTTAAACCAGCGATGGTAAACCACTACTATCCATGGTAACGGATTATTCCCAACAATCCTCCCTAAACTTATGATTTCTCTGCAAATCAATAAGTTTCTTCAATATGTATTAACTTCAAGGATTTAGGAATTCAATCAAACACTTCACTTCTTTTCTCTTAACTTTTGTATAGCTCTTGAACACCGATCTTGAAGCCTTTGTAATAATGCTCGACCTTCTCACCGCCTTCATTAACTCGTATGTGTAAGCTTAACATCACCGAAGAGCTCCACTCTAAGTGGATATTCTTTCTCAAGAATCATGAAAAGTCTTCTCCATTAGTCAGAGACATGATGAACATCACATGAATCATAATAAAACCATTTTGTACCAAGACATGTGAATAAGGTTTTCCAAGAGTCATCATCAAGATTTGGTTCAAAAGCCTTCTAAGATTTACCCATAACCGCATCTCCTTTGTATCTTTAAGATCTTGACCATTAAACCTCTCTTGAACTAATTTCCATAATGTATTAAGGTCATCTCTCACAAAAGCTTTAATAAGATCATCAAATGTTATGAAAGATGAAGTTTCTCCTCCCACCTTGTAATCTTCCATGTTGAAGCAAGATTGCCAAGCGATGTAAACTTCCCAATCAATGATAGGATGTCGAATTTGCGGTGGTTACGGATTAAAGTCTCGCTTTCAATCACAATCATTCCAAATATCCGGTCTTCATGAACTTCTCGGTAGAAATCTCTTTCTCGAGACTTTGTAGAATCTTCATCAACCTTAGTCTTCTTAATAGTTTGAGAATCACCGACTTTGGCCTTTCTCTTCAATCTAGGAAATATTCTTTCTTCTTCTTCGTAACCCATTGGAATAAAAGATTTATCTTGTTTCACGCTCGTAGTAAGCCCTTTCAACTTGATCATCGACATTCCTATGAATTGATGCCTTTTCCGATTACCAACATGACAACAATAAGTCTTCATATATGCAAGTATTTGTGCCTTAGTTGGTTGTCTTTGTTTCTTCCGATTCTTCTTGATCGAATCGATTACATTATCAAGTGCTTGATTGTTCTTCATCATAATAAAATCTTTCAACCGAGCGCTTCTTTGTTCCTCGCTTAAAGATGCATCGCAACAAGGTCAATTGCCTTTTCTTGATTTCTAGATTATTTTCTACCGTAAACCGAATATCTTCTTCAAGAGGAACATAACTAAACTCGGAGCTTTCTTTTTTATAACAATGGGTTGGACAAAGGAAATTGAATCAAGATCTTCCATTCTTTCCAATCTTTGAACTTCCAAAAGCTAGCAACTTCTATTTCTTTCAACCTTTTCTTTTCAAAGAACTCTTTCAAAGAATTTGATCTTCTCAAATCTTCTTAACAAGTTCTCTATCATGATCAATCTGAACATGTCTTTTCTTTGAAACCTTCCTTTAGGTTGTCAGACATCTTCCATAACCGCTTTACCCTTATTATCCTTCAAAGTATCAAATTCTTCACTTGCAAGTGGCAAGAGTCGGCTCGCAGTGGAAATATCATCGATGGTAAAATCGATTGCGCTTTGGAAAATGTCTTGATCTTCAAGTTGCTCTCCATGAGTTTCACTTCTTTTGCTCCTTCACTTGTATCTCCTTCATCTTCAAAATTAATTTTCCTCCCTCGTCGAACTGTGCTTTCCTCCCCTGCTTGGAGGAATTTCCCAAATCTTTATCACCGAATCACCATGAGAAGGTGAGGAAGAAGATGAAATCACCGACTTTTGCGCCTTTCTTGTGCTTTTCAACCTCTCGCACCTCTTCTTTAAGGTCCGAATCTACATCTTTAACAATTGAACATCCTTGGCATGTTGCTTCTTGAAAGTAGCCAATGTCTTTTGTAGAGAATCAACTGCTTTGCTAATTTGGTACACATAACCATCAATTCTAATTGGTTTCCACCGCCTCAAGACTTCCAACCGTGTTACCCGTTGGGAGAGGTGAATCATGGGGCATTGGTCTAGACTCTCCATAGTAGGACTAGGTGGAAGTCTAGAACCACCAACGCTTGTTCCTAGACCAAAAGGTTCGTAAACTTGTTTGTGTTGTCATGAGAGGAGTTGACCGCTTAGGCCTTCTCTCATAGGTTCTTGAAATCGGTGGGGTATAATCAATGTTAGGAACATTAATTATGGGTGTAGTTTGTTCGGTTGAAATTTTAGCAAGCATTTGGGGTAGGAGAGGTGTAAAATCATATTGCCATCTTTATTCAAATTTTGAAAACTTTAGGCTTGAGGCAACCGATTTGATAAATGTGATTGTGAGGTTGCAGTTGAAATTCATTAAGCACAACTTGCACAAACCTTGGATACATTAAAATTTGGTTTTACTTTGTACATTGCCTTTCATACCGGTAAAAATATAGTTGGACCGCTTGAAAATCTTATCGATGACTAGACAAACCAAAGGATAAGCCATGGTTGAACTAAATTGCTCATAAGATTTTTCTTAGGACTAAGGCAATGTAACAAGGTATGAATCAAAATCTCCAAGGGGACAAAACCACTCTTTTGAAAGTAGCCTTTTATCGCTGGTATCATACCCTATGGATGATAAAGTATCATGAATGTCGACATAGGTAATGTGAACATAGGTAATGTGATGTGACCATTGAGATCATCCAAGTGAAGTAGTCTCCTCAAGGATGCCTCAGTAACATCAATGGTTACCCCATCTACAGTGGCTCTGAGAGCATCCACTGTTTCATGTGTATCTCTATTCTCAAGTGTTATGAACTGAACAGAAGTCCAAAACTGATTGATTTGAGAGATATAGATTGTGGGTTTGAAAAGCAAAGCATACCTTATATGAGTGGTATGAAGAAAATCCACAATCTGATGAAAAACATGGCCACTCTTCTCGTTAGACTTTTATAGGTAGGCCACTAGGTTGTGCTCATCTGCAAATTTCAAAGAAGCCATAGAAACTTTTGATGAAAAATATGATTATGTCAGTACGAATTGAAGTAATGACTAGCCAATTGAGAGAACAAGATATATAGGGTTAGGGTTCATAATTGATGCTAAGTAAAATTATCTTTAGAAAGTAGATATAATTTAGAAAGAAGATATTTTACTTAAAATATTAACCCTATATATATGTATATCGCTGGTTACTTTCAACGGCTAGTAAAAATTAATTACCGACATAATCGCTTGTAACGCTAGAACTACGGTGGTAAAATAACACCGCTGGAAACTGTGAACTAGCAAAGGTAATTTTTCATAAAATTTTCAAAGAGCAATGAGAAATAAAATCATTAGTAAACTAGACTACTCCCATCATAGTTTTAGCAAACTACCACTATTAACGGATTTGATATGTCTTTACCATGAGCCGCTTGCTATGGACTAGCCAACTCTTAATCATAAAGAATATGGTGAGTTGATAACCATATAGTTTTGGTAAACTATCAACCATAAACGGATTTGTCAACTCTTTACCAAGAGTCGCTTGCTCGGACTAGTTGATTCTTATGTGTATTAGACATGGTGAATCAATAACCATTTATTGTGTATCTCGATATACACCTTTAACTCCAACTTCTCATCAAAACATGATATGCATTAGTAAAAGATGAGAATAACCAATTTTGTGATCAACCAAAATTACCTTTAACCAAACTTTTACTCAAGCAAAATATCTTCCAAAGTCAACTCAATAATATCTATATTTACTCGACCTACCAAAATAAGAAAAAGGTAAATATCTTCATTAAATAACCCTTCAACCGACTTTGTCTATATAAGAAGACTTGGCTTAAGGTAAATTTAATCAACTTTCATTCAAACACAATAACCCCAAAACCATAAGCATGAGCAATCCCTCCAATACTATCAACATCTCTTCCGACCAAGAAGAGTATGTAATTGAATCGTAATCATCATCGAAGCATCGGGATAGTTTGATACTTCCCACCGTGGGTGGCTCTTCATCCAAAAGATATACTAAAGAAACCGCTAAACGAATGCCCGTAGCTAAGCACGCAAAATCCCTTGAGTTCTACTCCGATTCATCGATGATGATGATGCAAATGATGAAACCTATTCTCTTGCTAAAGAGTTGCCAAAAGCTCTTTCAATAGCATCGAAAACAATGATCTCCAATATGAAGCAAATATCCAATCCAACAAGGTCTCAGAATGCTACCAAAACCTCCTCCATGATTCTTGGGCTTCCATGTCCAAGGATGCAATCCACTTTGAGAACAAGAGAAAGAGAGCCGAAGAATAAACATGACTATGTGGGCAAGGGCAAGAGACCAATGGAATAGTCAAGATAGGTATAGGGTGTGCGAGGTGTCGCTTTTGTGTTTTGACTAGAGTACTTTTGGTTGTTATGTATGATGTGTTAGTAATGAATTTCCTTTGTTTTTCCTTTTTCCATCGAAAGTATGTTACCACCGGTTTCAATATAGTTCCCATCGTAAAACAAAGTCATCGATGAACAACTTAGATAAGGTCTAATAAACCTAGAGCATCGATTCACCAGAGAGTAACTAACAAAAATTCTTCAGACTGCAATTTACTAACATAAACCTAACACTGGAATCATAATTTTGTTGGCAATGGTTAATATATTGAAAGAATTAAGCACAGCAGTGGCTATACTCAATAAAGTCAACACTTAAGCATTGATACATTTTCCAAGAATACAGGACTCCAATTTACTCCTCAACTACCTGCACCTTCCCCTCATTAACTTCTTGAATCCAACTTAATATATATTAAACAGATCATTTAACACAAACCACTCAAATCACATACTCCAAAACTTGTACCCTCAAAGATCATCACTTCAGCAACAACATGAGTCAATCAAGTCCAATCAATCTCTCTTCTAGCAGTTCATCTGATAGTTCCTGGGATGATTTTGTTTTGAAAAACCCTGGGATAGTTGAAAAAGAGGAGTATGAGAAGGTTGTATCCAAGAAGAGAAAGCAGTCACTTGCTCTTTCAAATCCTTTTGCAGCTGGACCTTCATCACTACAACCAGAGCCTCAGGATGCAACAATCAAAGAAGAGAGCTTAGAGATCAGCTCCTATGTGTCTCCATATGTTTCAGATGATGAAACCTCTAGAAGAGTCCTGAGTGTTCCTCCTCTTGCAGCAGTAGCTCCTCCTGAAGAGTTGCAATCATCACATTCACTACCATTTCTACCAGCACCACCAACAACAGCTCCTTCATCATCCTCACCACCTACTAGTATAGTGGTGATGGGTTTAGCAAGCCCTAGGGTGTATGACCGATTAACATGCGGAGCTCCCAAGGTGATGCCAAACCGGGCTTTTCCAAGCCATAAAGGATGAATGATGGGTAGGAAGGGATAGGTTGTTTGTGGTTGTTATCGGTTGATGTAGGAATGTTTGTACTTTGTACCTCATGGATGTAATTTTATCGCACTTTCGCGCGGTTTGTAATAACAATAATAATCCATGTTTTCTTTTATCATTAGTGTTCTGCATCACACATCTCAATCCACTAACTTCATTAACAAAACCGATGACGATCTATTAGTATGCACAAAATCAAAAGAAAAGACTTGTTGCCACCATGTGCCTTGAACACCCACTATCTCAGATATCCTTTGATCCGAACTTTTGTCCTTGGATGTTCCCGCACAATTAAGTAAAGAGTTAGTTTCTTTTGGGGACCCAAGCCATGATTGACTTGGATCCGCCTCGTATCAATATAGTTAAATCTATCAAAGGTCATTGATACACCATTGGGATTGGTTGTAGAGGTATTTCCTTTAGGTTTCCATTCCCAACGTCTTGAGGCCTTCACAAGATTGCCCATGTCCCCTTTTCTTATTAAAACCCTTGCGGTGGTAACTTTTGAATGAGCAAGGGTAATCTTGGTTTCTTTTAGGTACCCACTGTTGGTTATTGTTAACCTTTTTAGCTTGAAAGGTCCTTTTTCCTGTTTGTGCAGATTTTACAAAGGTTTTTTTTAGTATTTGCACTTTTAACAGGTAACTTAGGGTGAGCAGTGTTAACAGTTTTTGAAGTGACAAATGTTTTGAGGCCACTTCTAAGTTGAACTGCTCTTGGGACCATATTGCAATTAGAACTAGGGTGTACATTATGTTGATATCTGTTAGACTCCACCCTTTTGTTCCCATAGACAACCCTTCTCCCAACATAAAAGTCACAATAAGCATGTAAATGATCAAAACTACCACAGATATAGCATGCTTTATTGTTCATCACAAAATCACTACCTAGTTGTTGAGATTTAACATGATTCCAACTCCTCCGTTACCCCTAGGAGTCAGAGGCTTGTTCCTATACATCCGAGCATACTTTACGCTTGGTCTAGGTTTATTAACCGGTTTCCTAGGTTCCTCCGTAATAAGATAGCAACTTTTGGGATAGTAGTCTCTACATTCTTTTAACACTCTCATCTACAATGGATGAGTCACTAGCACTCAAAAACATCATTATCTAGCTTACTTTCTTCCTCACTCTTCACAACTCGTATCTTTTAAAGGACCATATTCTCTTACAAGATCCTTAAAATCCTTTATACTTGTATGAGCTAAATCTATACCGAGGTGAATGAACACCCTTAGTGGTGGAGGCGCAGATTATAACCCATACCGACTTAGCTTTATTATATACTGAGCATTCCAAATTTTATCAATTGACTCGCATCGATGATAACATGTGTCTATAGTTAAATTGACATTTTCAAGTTTCTTTTGGAGTTTTTCAAGCTCCTTTTGGTATGCCTCATTCACAGCGGTTGTATGTTCTACCTCTCTCCTAAGAAGAATCATATCATCATTATAATTTGACTCATTTGTCCGATAGTGCTCTATTTGTTTTTCTAAACCGCCATGGCTCTCCTAAGATTAGCTACAAGATAATTAGCGATGTATAACTCTTCTCTTTCATTAGAATATAAATTATTAAGTCTTTCAACTTCTCTAGCACCCTACATGTTTTAGAGCAACATTCGAGTTTTGTACCTCGAGTCGAGAAAGCCATGAGAGCAAATTCAAGAGCAACAAGAGCAAGATCTGAATGTTCTTCTTCTTGTTCATCATCCATGAAACTCCAATCATAACTCACACCATCAATAGCCAACATTGCCTTTGGTTCTTCCACAGCTTGGTCCCTTCTTTGCTTGTACCATGTAGACCGTTGTCCTTGGTCTTTGGTCTTCTACATTCTCTAGCAAATGTCCAAACTTGTGGCGCTTAAAGCACTCCACTTTCTTCTTATCAAAACTTGCAAGATCATCACCATTAATGTGAATAGGCTTGCCGCCTTCTTGTAGAATTTCTTAGCCCTCATGCTAAGAAGAGCTATCTGTCATTTTATATCCATCTCTTCCAAGTCATCTTCATCAATTTGCTCTATGTCTTCATGAGTTAAGACAGAGCCATCAACTTGTGTGGAGATAAAAGCATAAAAGGTAGGATCTCCAATACTAGCAACATTCTTTTGGAACTGCGGTGGTAACATTAACATTACCGGTGGAAACTTTAGAACCTACAAGTGGCAATATCATCATCACATTCATCTTGTAATCATCATTGTCAATGAATTTGACAACAATGCCAAGCTACTAGAGCTTGTACCAAGTTTCCGCTTCTTCAACCTTTGCTCAATAAGTTTGAAGTTGTTGTAAAGATCATTGAGCATCATTGTTTCAATGTCTGCTTTGTTTTCCCATACAATAACATTGGTTTGAAACTCAAGGCAAACTTCTTAGAAACTTCAAATTGAGGTCTTCCTTTTCTACCTCAATGCCAAACACGCTTAATTGTGTAACAATCTTCCGAAGCTTGGTAAAAATGCTATCAAGTGAGTCATTGCTTGAAGCGGAGAAGTTTTCATAACTTTGCTTTAACAATGTCTTCGAGTCTTCTTTGTTGCATCATTACCACCAAACACCGAGCAAATCTCTTCAAACAGCTTCTTTAGCCGTCTTGTATTCTTTGAATGCAATAATTTGGTCTCTAGGAAGAGTCATCGAAATAGACTTCTAGCTTTAAGATCATTCTTCTTTGAGCTTTTTCGAATTTGATTCAGCACATAAACTTTCACAACATCTATGTCACCAACTTTTGAAGTAGTGGTCACAGATTTGAAAGAATCACCAAGTTGAATGATCTCCCATAGAGCATAGTCCTGTATGAGGAAGTATTGCTTAATCAGTATCCTCCACATCTCAAACTCATTAAGCTTAAGCTTAGGGAGTCTGGGTGTAGAAGAAGAGTTTGATTGATTGTTTTCCATCTCCATTGTCTTGAGAGTGAGTCAAGCTAATTCTTTGGATCTTCTAAAACAAAATATCAGAACCTTGCTCTGATACCACTTGTTGGATCTGGGACACTCTCCTTGTGTCAATGATATTTTGTATAATATTATCAAGCAAGCGAAATTTACTTAAGTAATACTTAGAAGACGAATTATATGATGTATGAGAGTAAACACAAGTTAACACAAAACTCAAGCTCCAATATTATTAATGAAATAATACGAGTGATCTTGATATCACTAGGGTTACACCTTGAAGCTTTCGTAGGTAATATTGTAAAGTAATACGTACCTAAGACAATGACCTAGGATCTCCTTTTATACAACAAGGAGTCCTTTACAAGATAAGTATATAGCTAACATAATAGAATATACACGAAATCTATTCTATACTTATCAATACGCGTTAAACCATATCATAAACTAATAGCAGTGGTAATGAATAACTTGCAGTGGGAATATGTTTCCACTGCTAGTGTTAAACCAGGCAGTGTAAACCACTACTATCCGTGGTAACGGATTATTCCCAACAACGCCTACTTGTGTTAATGGTTTGATGTGTATGTGAAATCCAATATCTTACACTATCGTTGGTCAAACACGACTAACAAAGTCAACTTTGTTGACTCCTTAATGTCCTTAAAGTCAAAGTTACATAGTATTCAATATGTATTTAGTATAAAGACAGTGTCATATATATTTATTATATGTAATGGGTCGAATTAGTTCACTGCATTGGGTCAAATACAATTAACCCAATCAAGCAGTTAGGATATTATAGTTATGGTAGTTATTAGTTATTATGGTTATGGCAGTTATGTGTCAAGGGACACAATGGTTAGAAATAATCGCTTTAAGTGTCGCTTTGGACAAGTATAAATAGGTAATATGTAGTCTGCAAACAAAATAACAATTCAATATCAATAAAACCTTAGTTTGCATACATTGTCCCACTTTTATGTTTTTATTCATTCTGCATAATCATCATTCATACTCAACACGTAACATGGTTCATTATAAACACATCATGCAACATCATAGAGTTGGCTTTAAACACAGGCAAAGCGGTATCGAGCCATGGCTCGTAACCTTTGAAGAAGCCAATATACAAGCATGATCAAGAAGCATATACAAAGGGATACTTGCTGAGAGAAACACCAAAGAGGATGTCCCCATGGAATAATAGAAGGAAAAGCCTATCTCCAAAGAGGATGTTGGTGAAGAAAGTGTAAGAGATTGAAGCCTATAATGCTTCAAGGATGCCTGCAAAACCTAAAGATCATGGCAAGAGAGTTGCAAGTCCCCAGAAGGAGAGAAGAGCCAGATGTTACATATGTAGAGAAAGGGGACATGTGTTCTGGACATGTCAAAATAGGAAGAAAATTGCTATGGTTGAAGTGCAAGAGGGAACAGAGAAAGCCAAGTATCTAGAGAAGGTTCATGTAATTGCAGATTACATAAGAGAAGGAACAAATGATGAAACTTGGGACAAAGTGTGGTATATAAGCATTGCTTACAAACACCACATGTATCCAACAAGGCTGCTATTCAAGAAACTGAATTACAAGTTCAAGATGATTGGGAAGGAAGAGGTTGAGAAGAAATTTATCTTCTCATATGGAATTGGTGATGCCACTATGAAAGCAAAAGATGGAGACATGGTGATTTTAAATGTTCAATACACTCTAGTGGTATCCTTGAACATTCTCAGTTACGATCAATTGGAAGAACAGGGGTACACAATGAAGATTAATCTATACTACATGTATGAAGAAAAGAAGCATGGGACAGAGATTTCACAAGAAAAGGAGACCAATATAGAAGTTTGTGGATCAAAAGAAATTGTGTCTGAACACATAAAATTTCTGGAAGAATACTTTGAGTCTCTGGATGCTAAAGATGAATGCTCACTGGTGAATGGTTTGGAAGATCTAAGATGGGACAAAAATGATACACAAGATTATGTAGATGAAGAGTACATAAGTTGGAATGGGTCACTCTATGCATTAAAGGTAAATTCATTTGCAAGATTCTTATCATTTATGAATCTGTTAAAGAAGGACAACTTAGTGTACAAGAATTGGGAGATTTTTAGTAAGAAATATGTGGAGATGTTGAAGTGGTTTTATTTAGTTTATCTTAATTATGATATGCTAGATAACATACCACCAGTTATAGGGGTGATACCGTGATAGAGATAAACTTGCTTAGTTTGCATAAAATAGTTGATAGTCTTGGAGGCTATCTATGTGTCACACTTGGTGACAAATGGAAGACCATTGCAAATTTACAAGGCCTGACAGATAAAGAAGAGGAAGCAGTGAAAGATTGCTATAGAAGGTTCATTGACATGATACAAGTGTACTATGAAACTGCAAAATGCCCTGGTATGAGAAGCCTAAGAATGAAGTGGTTGAGAGCAGTGGGACTGCAGATGTAAAAGATCCACTAGGAAACAACAAGGATGATGCAGGAAGAGATAAGTCACAGAATGAAGACATGGACAACAAAACACAGTTTGGAGTCAGGCTAGAGAGCAATGTGGAAGAAGAAGCACAAGAAGCAAGCAGTATAGATGTCAATGATTTTGATATCATTGTTTGAAGATCAAGAAGAACATCACTCAAAGAATTAGTTTGACATTAATGAATTAGGGGGGAGATGTTAACTCCTTAATGTCATTAAAGTCAAAGTTACATAGTATTCAATATGTATTTAGTATAAAGACAGTGTCATATGTATTTATTATATTTGATGGGTCGAATTAGGTCATTGCATTGGGTCAAACACAGTTAACCCAATCAAGCAGTTATGATATTACAGTTATGGTAGTTATTAGTTATTATGGTTATGGCAGTTATGTGTCAAGGGACACAATGGTTAGAAATAACTGCCTTAAGTGTTGTTTGGACAAGTATAAATAGGTAATATGTAGTCTGCAAACAAAATAACAATTCAATATCAATAAAACCTTAGTTTGCATACATTGTTCCACTTTACTGTTTTTATTCATTCTTGTACAATCTGTCATTCATACTCAACACAGAACATGGTTCATTATAAACACATCATGCAACATCATAGAGATGGCTTTAAACCTGGGCAAAAAGCTTTTCACCAAAAAGGTGTTTCTTTCTGTAATTTGTTCGTCGACCTTGCAACTAAAAGAAGATGTTTGATCGTAACAGATAAAACATGATTATTGGCCGTTACGGTAAATATGTTCAATTATGTTCTGCACAATACTTATGAACTCCATAAGATAACTTTCATAATCACGAGCCATCCTCAACCGAAAAAATAGCAATGTTATATTCGAGAATCTGCAATTAGAACACATGATACTTACTAAGCGTTTTTCTTATGGATGAGTTTAATGATGTTTTGTAGGTTCGAGTGTTGAAGGCAAAGGTAAGGATAAGAAGTAGGCGCTATCCATGGTAGGAGCTTAGCTTTTGGGTTGGTAAGTAGGAGACCTCGTTTCTTAGACCAAGTGTGTTGAAAGTTGAAAGCCCCGGAAGTGTCTTTTTTCAACTTGGTATATCTTTTGTATCACTTGGTCATTTTGTTATTGTGGTCTTTCAATTGTGTCCAAGTCGTGTCCTATAAATGTTGGTAAATATGGTCAAGTTCTTATGGTTAAATTTTAATGGAATTGTAGTTTAAGGGGTGTTTGGTATTAGCCAATTTCACCCATTTTGGAATGCTATGGGTTAAGATTATGTAAGAACATTTTGTTATGCTTTGGTAATGTCATGTCAAATTGTATTAAGTATTGTTTGAGTGTGTAATGCAGAAATTTATGGGTATAAGAGTGTACGGGTCAAATGGGTCATATGGTGTAATTCTTTCATTTTTGTAAGTCACGTATCCGAGTGTTGTAATTGTCGAAACTTTATGTTTTTATTAAATACGTGATGTCTTGATAAGTTCTGGAAGTTATTGTGTCTTTCCGAGTAATAAAAATCATTTTCCGGAAAATGGGTCAAAAGTGTACCAAAAAGGTATGCAGAAAATGGGTGTTGGTGTGCAAAAATGAAATTTCGGTTTGGAAGTGTAATTTGGAACCAAACTTCGGTTTGGAACTGAAATTTGGAACCAAAACTCCAAATTTCGGTTTGAAAGTGGAATATTGAACCAAATTTCGGTTTGGAACCGAAATTTTGGAACCAACAGATTTTGTCACTTTCGAAAAATCATATCTTTTTAACCGTAAGTCGTCACGGGTCGTACCACCCATCATTTCGAAGGTAATTGAGTCTAGTTTCATTTAAAAATAGTTTTAAGGTCCAAATGTTTATAGATTTTTGTCAGAATGTAAAAGAGTGACAGTGGGTCAGTTTTCAGGTGTACTTTTTGCGAAAAATTTTCACGTTTTTAGTTGTGTCATTTCAAGGGGTGTTACAACTTGGTATCAGAGCCTTTGTTTAAGAGATTTAGGATGTCACCTAAGGATTTCCTAGACTTAGACTATTTTAGGCGCGCTAGTATTAGTGTTTGCTGTTAGTGTATTGTTTCGATGGATTTCGGAGATACATATGTAGAGTATTTTCATGACTACGCTTGGCCACCGTAGTGATAAAAATATGATATATATGTATACTTGAAATCGTTGAGACAATACACCGCGACAAACTTTAGGTTAGATTAGCGTATAAGTATTTTGTATTAAACATGCTTCGTTTTTGAATGCCTTGATGTTGATAAATTAATTGTCATTTTTTTCAGTAAGAAGAAAAGATGGTGAATGCGCATTATAAGAAAGTTTTGAAAGCTTCAACTTCCAAAAGAGCCGAGTCTTTGGCTAGTGATGCGAAACGTAGTGAAAGTAATGATGGGTCCTCTTCTAGTTCCGAGAGCCTCAATTTCAGAGGGTTCACGGAAGAAGAGACAAAAGAAATAAGTTCTTTAATTTCCAAAAATGTAGGAAAGGCGGTTAGGAATGCAATGCCTTACTACATCAAACAAACAACGAAGAATCTTAGAGGGGTGTTACAACTAAACTTTCCAAGTTATGCGTAAATATATCTGAAGATGGGTTATGCGTAAAAAAAGAGGGTTTTGACCCTTTGACTTTCTGCTCCGGCGATTTTTCCAACCAAAAATCTGTCCATCTTCATATAAACCCAGAAAACGCATATGAATATTCATTGTTTGCCCATTTGACCAATATTTGACCACAAGAGTTTCACAGATTTGGTACAAAAGTCACACGAAATATGAGATTCAGGATTGTTTGGACAAAAGAATCGACACAAAACAGTTGTGAAAACTTTGTATAGACCCAAGACTTTGCATAACTAAAAGGATACTCAACATTTTTAAAACTGTTATCAACAATGAATAAGAAAAAAATCATATTCAAAATAATGTTAAAACAGTTTAATTATATATATATATATATATATATATATATATATTCGTTGGAGGAACAAAATTAATCAACCCCGTATGAAAATATCATGTGGTACACAACTCGTGTAACTTTAGATGTTGTTTATTTGAGAAAATGCAATGCAACCTTTGCTATGCCCTTGGTGTGTTTAATAATGCAAATGATGTTCATGTAAATAACCCACAACATAATAAATATTGTTTTAATTGGTGTTGATCAAAAAGGTTAAATATGTTTGATATCAATGCGTATTAGTATGGAGGTAGAAAATGGCAAATCGATTTCATGTTGGTGCTTGGAGCATGACCATATGCATACAAAAATGACCAGCAGGGTTAAATAAGAACGAAAGTGCATGTACGTTGAGAATACATCATTTAATATAGGGGGTTGATAATCACACCATTTTTTATACTTACACCACATTGTACAACACTGTAATGCACATTGTACAACACTGTAATGCACACTGTACAAAGTGACGGACCCGTCCACAAAACTAAGGTAGTTCCCAATTTTGTTAAGACAAAAAAAATCAATTGATCAAACAATTAACCAACCTATCTAATGTGTCGAGTCGGGTCATGTCAGTTAGGGTCCACTTCTTGGGAATGAAATTAAGTCCTTCCTTATCTTAGTCGAGGGAAAAAAAAACAAAGATATCAATAGATTGAATAGGTCTAGTATGATTAATATGCAACATCAAAAATTAATATCTTATTTGTACATACATTATCCATTTTATTATGTAAAAATAAATCAAATGTTAGACATTTGACATTTTATAAGTTCTCTTATATTGTATGAAAGTTTCGATATATTTATGTAAGTTAATTTCTAAAGCAAACTATTAAAGTTAGTTACTGATCTTTGTTAGATCTCTAATCTTGCAACTACTAACTAAAAAATAGAAGTGATATCTAAGATAATAAAATGTGAGTTAAATGTTTAAGAAGATGTGAAAGGTCAAAAAGTGTAAAAAAAACTTAACAATCACTGCACGCCTCACTCCCCTCACTTCGCATTCTAACTTTCATTAAAATAATTTATTTACTTTTCACTTCATCTTCTCCAAATATATCTCTCTCCTCTTCCTCCATTTTTTTTCTTTCTCTTTTCTTTTTCTTCATTCTTCTTTCTTTTAATTTTCACCTCCTTCTAATTCAATTTTATCCCAAGGTGGTGCCCTATATTTTTCTAAGGTAGTTCCTCGAAAAAAACTCTTATATAGCTTGCAAACGATCTCGATTTCTAAGGTGGTTCCCGGGCACCACCTACCATAAAGGTAGGTCCGCCTATGACTCTACAAGACAGTAATGCACAATTGTGGTGTATGTATAAAAAAATAGTGCGAGTATCAACACCCTTTAATATATAGCAGAACTAGGTAGCGTTGACGGTTCTTATATTGGTTTTAAGGATAATCATTTGTTTGTAGCAAGTAAATTTCTTATGTGTAAAAATTACTTCTTTTATTACATAAATGATAACATTGTATGTTGATATGAGGTCGTCATCAGTTCATCTTTCATTTCTTCTATTATAATATTATAATACGATATAACATGTAATATAAGTTTAGTCGTTACTAAATTAAATACAATATAAATTTTAAATAAAAAAGATAAAAAAAACAACAAAAGACTTTACATAGGAAAAATAAGAAAACATAAACTTATTGAGTAATTGTTATTTGATAGGTTTCAAAGTTTTCCTTTGCTAAGAATAATACTCTGCATTTGGCCTTTAGTAAACAATATATCCATTACTAACTTTTCCAGATAGGATATATGTCAAGTGTAAATATATATCTTGGTTCAGAAGTTCATGATATAATCACCGATTATTATTGAGGAACCATAAACAATCTTTACCTAGATATAAAAGTTTTAATAAAAATTCTTATTTCAAGTTTTTAACTTTTTTTTAAGGAATTCACTGTGAGTTATAGCTCTTTAGGGCTATGATTAAGTGAAAAGGATACACACAAGAAGTTGTTAATTAAGTTAGAGATATCTATTGATAGTAACTTTGAATTAAATTTATTAGAGGTAGCTAATATTATCAGGAGTGAATAGTTGATTTTTATGGTATAATGACATCTCCTAACATGTTAAACATGTATGCATACATGTTTCTTTTTTTCTTTCAAATATCAATCTTATACCTAAGTTTAGAATATTCTTATTTATTATTAATATACAAATACTTAATTAATAATTAGTGATAACAAAATACTATAGCTTCTAATATTTTTGATAACATAATTTTTTTACCAACTCCTGTTAACTTATTTATTTTGACAATCTTTAACGAAACAGTCATACCCTCAATGCAATCCCACCCATGCCTCTATAATAGGTCCTCTACCATCAAGTTACCAACCCCTATCATCACTGATCGGTCTCACACCAAATGGCAATTTGTCTGCACGCAATTCTCATGAGACAAGTTTAATGTTAAAATAATATATTTAATAAATGAAGGATCGAGTTAATATTTTAATTCATCAAAATTTTTATAGTTTCTAAATGATAAATGTTTGCTACAGAATAAAAATACATAAACATTGAACATATAGTAATGTGTTGTCTTTGTACTTTTTATTTACTCTAATAGTCAATTCACCATTTCTTATCATGATTATTTATGTGTCTGCACATTTGACTAACGATTCTACCAAATTCCAACTTTACACTCAACCAGACATACACCTACCAAATACCATCATATCACCTTCAGTTCATGAGTAGCAATAGTCTTTTTGAAGAAATAATTTAGCGAAAATTACTCAAATGGACCGTCAGACTTTCATTTGTCCTGCAGAGGACCACTTTTTCCTGTATTTCCAAAATGTCCAATTTGTTCGTGCCTTTTTGTAACCGAACACCAAACACAACACGTGTCAGCCAAACAAATTAACAAAAAAATAAAAAAATTACTCTTCGTGCCTCATTGTAACCGAACACCAAAAATTCAAATTGCATATTAAATGAGGAGAATTAAAAAACATGAAAAATCCACCCTTGAACTATTTAATATTTACAAATTTTTATATAACGAATTTTATTCGTCAAATAGCTAGCGAATATCTAGCCAATTCGCTAATAGAAAATATACCGCTGCGAAGAGCTCTGTATTACGAATAAAACGAGCCCAATATCGATATACTTTTGACTTACGTATGATATTATAAAAAATATTGAAGTTTGATATATTTTTTAAAAACAAAAAAACATTCAAAACACACTCGTAATTCGTAAACCACAGGGACCAAAGACGTGCAATTCTATAAATAAGAAAAATCGTTTAGAATGACCGGAATATCGTTTGGAAATAAAAACGTAAACATTCATAAACTAAAAACGGTATCCTTTTATTCATAAAACTAAGCACGCCAACTTGTTTCTATATACTTTTGACGTATGTACAAAATACTTTTGATATACTTTTGACGTACGTACGACATTATAAAATATATATTGAAGTTTGATATATCTTTTAATAAAAAAAAAACTTTCAAAACACACTTGTAAACCACAAGGACCAAAGATGTGCAATTATATAAATAAAAAAATCGTTTAGAATGACCGGAATATCGTTTGAAAATAAAAACGTAACATTGTTTTTTTTACAACTTTTTCATTAAATAAACGCGTAATAAATTTATTGATAAAAGGATAATAATACTAAAAAAATTTCATAAATTTATAGATAAAAGTTATAGTTTCATACAGAAAACAGTTGGCGTTTTAGTTTTATGAATAAAATGATACGGTTTTTAGTTTTATAAAAGGATACCGTTTTCATTAAATAAACGCGTAATAAATTTACTAATAAAAGGATAATAATACTATTTTTTTTTATAAATTTATAAATAAAAGTTTTTCCTTACTTATGATAAATCATCTTTGTCAATCTAGTATGCTTATTTCAATTCTTACTTGGCTTGACCTTCTAAAGTCTTGATCATTCATCCTTATAAGCTTGATCATACTTCTAGAATGATGCCTTCTAAAGTGAACTATTCTTTCATATTCTATTGTATTTGTCTTGATCTGATCGTTCATTCATTCTTAATCTGTTACATTATCAAGCATTGATTGTTCATCTATCATAACTTTTCAAATAGCTTTCTTTCAACAATAATCATTCAAGTCATTAGTCTTTTTCTTAAAGATCATAACAGGAAATTCATTCTTAAGACTTCATTATTCACTTTATCAAAGCAAATTCTATACTTACCATTTCAATTTTCTAATGCAAGAGCATCTCTTAAAATTTCTGAATTCTTCAAATTCTTTCGATCTTTGACTTCCAAGTGATCTTCTTACATTCTCTCTACCCTTCTTATAATTCTTCAGCTTTACCTTCACTCCTTATTTCAGATTTCAAACTTCTAAATTACTTGCAAAATCATCTGCTCGTTGTAAATCACTCATGATCCTTCTGTTTCGAACATATCTCCATTCAAGTTCAATTCTTTTGATCTCGTACTTTCCTTATTTCAGAATCACTAGATTTGTCATCTGCAATAGCTTCTCGCTTCACTTGTCCTTGACTTATGATTGGTCTAGATCTCAGAATCTCGTGTAGATTGAACCAAAGTTCCTTGGAGTTCTGCGCTTTTGTACTTTCAACCTTGACGCTCTACATGATCTCAATTGAACTAGATTGTTGCAATTGTGCATGATTGTTAAAGCCTCTTGTCTTGAGAAACAGTGTCAATTATTTTAGTCATGAAATTGCTCACATTTGATCAGTATATTGAAGTATCTTGGTTACTTGAAATTGAGCACTGTGGATTAGATGTATAAGTTTCAACTATACTATGTCAACTTCAATGGTTGTATAAAATTGCTAGGTTTCATAGAGTGTTACATTGAAGTACTTGGTCGTATTCTAATGTAGAACAAGTTATGACTATTGGTTATAATTACCGTGCATAGAATTTGAATAGCATTTCGTATCAGAAAATCTATGGCTATAACATTTGAATAGATTGGCTAGAATGTATTATAAAATAGTAAGTTGATCTAGTAGAATATGTATGACATTATGAAGCTTTGATAACATGGTAAAATTGTATGTGACAACTTCAGGTAATAATATAATTGGCTTGAATCTAAGTGCTAACGATGGTAGATGATAAATTGCTCAAATTCTACGATAAGTGCTATGTAAAGTTATAAATGCTTGAACAAAACCATTTTCGTAGACTATATGTGTAATTAAAATATGAAGATAATATGCAAAGTATGATAGGTAATTGAAGAATTATGCCTAGTCATTAAGTAATCAGAATTCTAATAGTAAGTTACAATGGAACTTAGATTATGTATAGACTATATTAAGTATATGACTCGAATTAACTTGTTAAGTACTACGTGTAATATCAAATCTTAATGATAATATATTAAGTTTTAAAACCCCAATGTTAAACGCTTCGTTAGATATAACTACTAGTGTAGCGTCTTACTAGATATACATACCATATAATCATGATATGAATAAGATATGACATGAATTATGAAGACAAGATTATTAGGTATAGATAACATAGTTGTATGAACAATATATCTAAATCAGTAAAACTAATTTTAGTAGAGATATTATGTGCAAACATATTAACTATTATAAGCCAATATTGTATAACATATAATATTTAGCTAGTACAATTGAAAATGTACTCGAGTAAACTTAATGCTTTATAACATGAAGTAGAATTAGCAAATAACATTATTACATTACTTTAACAACTTATAAAAATAATCATAATAATATAATTCCTGGAATTAGATTGTCAACATAATCCTATCAACGTATCTATAATCGAGACTAATGAATAACTATAACCAACTAACAAAGCATTAATAAGTAAACTCAATCCGTCCACTTAGGGTAGTGTTAGGGTAGTATTGGGGTAGTTTTGAGTTGGAAGGTTTTTATTGGATAGAGGTGACGTGGCACCCTCAGGGTATTAGGGTATGAAATTTCGACTCCCTCCTCCAGCCTATTAACACTAGTGTGTCTGTCTTCTATGCTTACAAAGTAGGGGTGTTATTCGGGTTGACCCGGTCGGGTTCGGGTCAGTCGGGTCGGGTCAAGGCTAAAAAAAAAACATACCCGAACCCGACCTTGTTTAAACTCATGTCAATTCGGGTCGGGTTAATTCGGGTTCGGGTCTGTCCCGTTTAAGAATTATGCAATTTTTTGTATTTTTTTTATATATTTTTTTTAATAAGAAATTTGATTTACTCACTTTGTATTTTAAGAAGGAATATAAATTTTCACCATAGCACATGACTCCATTATTCCATTCTTAAAAAATATAGTGATCAGCAGATTACATCTTTGATTGGTTTATAAAGTTCTTTAACATTGTTTTGTTCCTTGTTGCAAATAAGCATCACTACTTGCCAGTTGCCACAATATTTCACACTTATTCATAATAATCTTAAGGAAACAGGCCCAAACACAAGAAGACTATAACAAAAATTATAACCCCTGTAATTTTAAAACTGATGATCAATTAATTTCATAATTTTTAACATTAAAATAACCTTAAAACCTTAAAAACCTTAACAAAAAATCAACTAAAAAGAGTAATACCTTTAGTACAAAAATGACAAATCTTTAAATGAAAGTAAGAAATTCAAGTTAGGTGCTTTGATGATTAATGTGCTTTGATCATTTGGAATTGAAACGCCATTCTTGTTCTTTAGAAGTTAGGTGCGTAATATTTGGAACATAGTTGGGCTTGACTTTGGAACATAGTCTTTTTCTTTACATGGGCCTTTTAATTAAAAAGAAAGGAATACAAAGTTTACGTAAAAAAAAAAACTCGGGTTAGTCGGGTTGACCCGAACCCGAGTAAATGATATTTATTAAACCCGAACCCGACCTTGTTTAGAACTCGGGTCAATTCGGGTTGACCCGAATATATTTTTGAACCCGATTGACCCGACCCGAATTGACTCGGGTCGGGTTCGGGTCGGGTCAGCCCGAATGACACCCCTACTTACAAGTACTACGTATTAACTTTTATAATTTCACTTCTCGCAACTATTTTTTTAACAAACAAATTATAATTGAATTAGATATTATTAAGTTTACTAATGACACACTTTTTTCGGTTGTATATTCGGTTTTACTAAAAAAAATTTTTGCCCCCCCTTGCTATTTATTCTGGCTCCGCCCCTGTAAATAAACAAAAGCAATACTATCATCATAAAAAACACAAGCATGTACCCTGCCTGCCTCTTGCTCGTAAAGCCATGCCTGTAAGCATAAGTAGGATGTGGACGTATGGTCCGGACTGGGCCAGGAATGGGTCAGGCCCGGCATCAGCGGCCCACTCTACGCCTAAACCCTAATCTATCCCCTATAAATACATGACATGTTATCTCTAACCCTAACAACTTTGATATATGCTAAATCGCATACTAACTCGATTGTCGGAGGTGGACCCGGGCTACGGCCCCGGTCCACTCATAACGAGTTCTCTTTGTTGACAGGTCTACTAGGGCTCGAGAAGATGACTAACGGCCCAAGGAGAGTCGTCGAATCCAAATCCACGCCAGATTATGCTTCAACAGTTGGCGTATCCGCGACCACGAATTAAAAGCAGCACTGCGTCGCTTTGCTTTATTCAAGGTTCTTGGGACCACGAATCAATTCCTAAAGTGGGTATATTAATTTAATATCACTTTAAAAACCATTGCACATCTGCATAACAGGTTCGATTAATATTTGACATGTATTTTATTTGCAATATACAAAAGCACGTCTTCTTAAGATGTTGACAGATGGACACAATCTCTGCTTTGCATGTAAACCTATTTATGATCAAATCTATTTATGGTCAAATATCACGTTAAATTAAATTGCACATTATTAAATTGCATATTTTATTCTTTTATTAAGACATATAAAAGAAAACAGTCCGCATGATCGGACCTATTTTAGTCCGCACGATCAGACCTAAGAAAAAGCCCGCACGATCGGAGCTATTTTATTTTTTTAGCCGCGATAAATTCGCGCAGACATCGCTTTTACGGTTGAGTACGCTGTCACGCTCAAATAGCGCGGTCGCGATAAATCTACCCGCGTAAGACCGTGCGTTCGGACATCTTCGCAGAACGCGACGCGAAAACCACGATGCTAGTCAATCGCCATGATGCGCACTGGACAAAAGCCGTGGTATAAACATCTGCGATCATCCAGAAACGTTCGAGTCTATGCGGTTAAGATAAATCCATCTGCGTCTATTCGTCGTGGTCACGGTACATCCATCCGAGTTTTTATTTTATACATTAAAAAAAAAACACAATTTATTATTTCGTCGGTACGCATCCCACGACGGGTTGCGCACTGCTAATTTTCTTATATGCTATGTGCTATATATATTTTTTTATGCTATGTGCTATATATTGCTTAATTTTATTAGGTTTTATATGCTGCGATTCGCGTCATATACTTTTAATCTTTGCATTGAGTGTTTTTCGCAGATTAAATAAGTTTAATGCTCCTACACGAGTAGCACCATCAAACTTGGGGGGCTACCAGGGTATACGCTACCACTGTTTTCGTACGCAGGTGTATTTGGAAGCAGAACGCAAGCCCGATACAAAGACGGATTTGAATATTCGCACTATCTCGCCGCAGGGGAGACGTCCTCTGTCGGTTGTAAAGACGGATGTAATGCGCGCGAGCACGCCTTCATTGCACATCTTTGTCGCAAGACAACAGCACACAAGCAGTAGTACACGCCTTCGTCGCGACATCTTTGTCGCGCGCAGTACAAGACTGCTACGTAGCACGCCTTCCGTCGCACCATCTTCGCGTCGCTCGGTACAAAAGGCCTACCTACCTGGATGCGAGATACGGGTTCCACTTTCACCCACGCTGCTATCGAACTTAAGTCTAGCACAACATAGCCATGCGCTATCTCATACTAGACTTGGGGGCTTGTGGACGTATGGTCCGGACCGGGCCAGAATGGGTCGAGCCCGCATCGCCGCCCACTCTACGCCTAAACCCTAATCTATCCCTATAAATACATGACGGGTTATCTCTAACCCTAACAACTTTGATATATGCTAAATCGTGATACTAACTGACCGTCGGAGGTGGACCCGGGCTACGGCCTCGGGTCCACTCCTAACGGGTTCTCTTTGTTGACAGGTCTACTAGGGCTCGAGAAGACGACTAACAGCCCAGGAGAGTCGTTGAATCCAGTCCGCGCCAGATTATGCTTCAACATAGGATAAGGAGAAAACATGGATCAAAATACACAAATCCAAATCTATCAAACGAAAAATGGTAAAAGAAACACTAAAGATCATTGTATTGCAACCACCAATGAAAAGAAACACGTACCTTATCAGCAAGAAATGAGAATGAACTGATGTGGTCATCTTCAAACACAACAATACATCTATTGGTTGCTGCTGTAGAAGCACAAATATAAAAAGAAGCTTACAATATAGGGATAAAAGGGTGAGAGAGGGCATCGCCTATGAGTCATTTGGGCTGCAACTGCAAGAAAGAAAGAAAAAAAAAAGCAAAGCAAAAGTAAGTCACATATTACAGTTAGTTTGCAGATAATAAATAAACAATGGAATTTATAATATAAGCATAAAAAGGTAACCGAAGACAACTCAGCAACTGAAATATAAAAGTTTGAACATATGTTTGAACATAGTAATAGGTAGAAAAGAAAATATAATAATTTATAATATAAGTATAATTTAAAGGAACAAAGATTATTGGCCGGTAAATATGTTCAATTATGTTCTGCACAACACTTATGAACTCCATAAGATAACTTTCATAATCACGAGCCATCCTCAACCACAAAAAATAGCAATGTTATATTCGAGAATCTGCAAAACACATGTTAATATGAATGCTATATATATTCGTTGGAGGAACAAAATTTAATCAACCCCGTATGGATATATCATGTGGTACACAACTAAATCTCATGATGAGACATAGCCGTGTAACTTTAGATGTTGTTTATTTGAGAAAAATGCAATGCAACCTTGCTATGCCCTTGGTGGTTTTAATAATGCAAATGATGTTCATATAAATAACCCACGACATGTAATTATTGTTTTAATTGGCGTTGATCAAAAGGGTTAAATCTGTTTGATATCAATGCGTATTAGTATGGAGGTAGACAATGGCAAATCGATTTCATGTTGGTGCTTGGAGCATGAAGATTCACCAAACAACCTGCTCCATCGATCTTAAACCCTTATCTTATTAATTCGTTTACATATTACATAAATTCATTACACGTGTCTTGTTAATATATAAGTATTGCTAGCCGCCTTTTTTGACTTTTTGGAATCTGTTACGTGTTTATAAGATTTGTGCTTAATTATCGATTTGTCCTTGTTTGATTATTTTATTCGTGGGGTATCGATCTTCTTAATTCTTGCACAGTATTCGGTATACTAATATCGGTTAACTGATACGATTCATTGCGTACGATTCATTGCGTATGAAACCCTAGTTTTCTAAACTAGGGTTTTACTGGGTATTGTTTACGAATTCTCAGACCCTTAATTTTTTTCGTGGCTTTGTTTATTTGCTGGTTGTACGATTGAGGTTATGGCGGATTCGGGAGAGACGTTTACAGGTTTTGATGGTAGTTTTGAGTATGATGGTGTTCCACAACATGGTTTAAAGGAACAACATGGTTTGCAGGGAAGTGATGTTGGGAACGCCGGTGTTCCACAATGTGTTTCTGTTACGGCTACGAAGGATTTGGTTAGTAAAATTCATGACTCTCCGGAGGGTCATGATACTTTATCGAAAATACGTGCCATTGAACAAAAATTTTTAGAGAGGAAGCTTGTTCTAGTGGGTGAGGATGGGCTACCATTAAAACCAGCTGGGACAGTGGATTCTACTACTTCCACTGGGGCTACTCCACTTGATTATCCAAAGGTGCCGCAGTCACAGAAAGAACTAGAGGAGATGCTTAATGCTATTGGTTATAAATTGAAGCCTCATCAAGTTACGAGTGTTCCTATTGCTACTAGTGTCCCTAATGCTACTAGTATTCCTACTAGTGTTGTTCATGAGAAGTCTTATGAACCAAAGAATCTTGCGACTGAGAAGCCGAAATGGTTTGTGGCAGCTACGTCTACTGAACCTAAGAAGCTCAAAGTTAATTTTCGTAGGTTGGAAAGTAGTCACAAACCGATGGCGTGGATCTTCTTGTCCTCGACAAGTAGTTGAAGAGGTTAACTCCCGGTTTGATAATACACTATATGGTTACTTTCTTGGCAAACGTATGGCCTTTCCGGTTGTTGAGTACTACGTTCGTAATGTTTGGAACAAGTATGGCCTTCAAAAGGTCATGATGAATGCAAAAGGGTTCTTCTTTTTTAAGTTTGCTACTAGAAAGGGTGTTGAAGTTGTTCTTGAGAATGGTCCGTGGATGGTACATAATGTTCCTATTATTCTTAAGAATTGGACTGTCAATACCAATTTACTTAAAGAGGATTTGACCAATATTCCGGTGTGGGTGAAGTTCCATGATGTCCCTATTGCGATGTTTTCAGAAGATGGTCTCAGTCTCCTTGCTACTTTGATAGGTACGCCTAAAATGTTAGATTCTTATACTAGTCAAATGTGTTTGGAAGCGTGGGGCCGTAATAGCTTTGCTCGTTGTTTGATTGAGGTAAAGGCGGATGAGGCTCGTAAAGGCGGATGAGGCTCTTAAAGACAGCATTATTGTTGCCATTCCATTACTTGAGACTCCGGGGTTTTCTGTTGAAACGGTTCCGGTGGAATACGACTGGAAACCACCCCGGTGTGATTCTTGTAAGATTTTTGGCCATACTTTGGGTACTTGTCCGAATTATGTTCCTCCCACTACTCAAACTTCGCATATGGATGACGATGGATCCCAGGCTGTGAGAGGGAAGAAGACGGGTAAAAGTGGTAAAGAGAGTATAACGGCTAAGGGTGGATTCTCTAAATTGAATGTGGGTACTAAGGTTCGTTATCAACCTAAAGTACCTTCTCGGACCACTAAGGTGGATGGAAAGAAGAAGAAGGAATCAGATATGCCTAGCACTAGCGGAACTAAGGTTCCTATAGCAAATGCTTTTGAACTTCTTCATACGGTTGATGCTGAATGCTCCGTGCCTACTAAGGTTGATAGTATGGGAGGGACTCCACCTGAATCTAGTTCTACAATGGCTGCTAACAAGGAGGGGTCTCAACCGACGGGTAGTGTACCACAAGATCCAATTGTGGTAGATGATAACAGGAAAGAGCCTATGATGGCTTCTAGTGTGCAATATGACGTGGGTGATACCTCTAAGGCTTCTTCTTCTTCTCCTTACATTTCATCCACCAAGAGGGTTAATCCTTTCTCTAAGGTGGGTGAAATTGATGTTTCTGATAGTGATGACGAGGTACTTCCGGATGACAACCCCATGGCGCAATATCTTTCATCTGCAGGTGGCACTTATGATCTTGAAGATGACTATGATGACTACATGAACCAAATCTACGATCTCCCTCAAGCTATGCATGATTTTAAGATCCAAGGGTGTCGTAGGAAGTAATTCTTGTGGTTTCTAATGTGTTTACTTATTATATTGTGATTTGTGGTTTGTTTTCTTTTCTAGAAGATAGGAAGTGCATTGATATGTAAGATTGCCTATGTAACGGGCTGCGATATAGGATATCACCCATATCCGTTGTACTTAAACGGTTTTTTGGAGTAATGAATTTTACCGTTGTGACCTTTTACCAAAAAAAAATGACCAGATGCATACAAAAATGATCAGCAAGGTTAAATAAGAGCGAAAGGGCATGTACGTGGAGAATACATTATTTAATATATAGCAGAAAAAGAAAATATAATAATGGATAACCTTTCATCAGGAATATGCACCACACATGATCTTTGTTCCTTTAAACTATACTTTCAGCTTGGTTAAAATGTTAGGTAAGTAGCTTATAAAACAACCAAGTTGAAGCCTTCGTGCTTCCAATAACTGCCTATCTATTTTATGACATCATTACAAAGCTAAGATATCATAATATATTAATGCCATTCGAATTGTTCCTGAACTCAATCTACATATATAACTCGTGAATCTCGTCAAAAGAACTTGGGTGTTGTCTCCGAGTTAGTTATGTTATCACGGCGCTGCTGTTTATGTCTAGCGTCACCAACCTTTTTAGATAAACATTTACGCTCAAGAAAAGAATACCATTTAGATACTTTATGTATGTTTATGAAACAAGATTCCTAGAATAATAGCAAATTTAGAAGGCTTTAGGATCAAGAAAAGTTCAGATGTCGTGCAGACATTACAACAAATATTGAGAGAATTCAAACTCAATACAATATGAATATCCGTAAAACAAAAAGGTTTGTAATAACAATTTGTTGATAAATTAGCTCTAAAACAGCTCACTGATGGAAGCATTCAAAGGAGACTTTCTCATCTTTATAACTATAAATTAGAAACTCTCCTGAGTTTCCAAATCATCTCTTCATTGTGTATTTGTTAGCTAAGCAATATGGCAATCCAAAAGCAACTTATAGCTGTCCTCCAGCTTCTGCTAATTGCTCTTGTTTTTGACATAGCCAATGGCAAATGTTTGGAGCTAGGATTCTATAGATACACTTGTCCGAGAGTTGAAGCCATTGTCCGGAAGACAACAGCGAACTACATCCACCGAGCTCCTTCTCTTGCTGCTGGTTTGCTCCGACTGCACTTTCATGATTGTTTTGTTAGGGTTCGTACAGTAACATCCACCATCTTTTATTTGATTTAGTAACACTTTATTGCGATTTATGAACAATTTTATGTCATTAACTGAAATATGCTGAGATTCTGCAGGGATGTGACGGTTCTGTACTACTAAACTCTACAGCGAATAATCAAGCAGAGAAAGAAGGAATTCCTAATTTAACACTAAGAGGATTTCAAGTTGTTGATGCTGCAAAAACTGCTCTAGAAGCTGCATGTCCTGGTGTTGTTTCTTGTGCAGATATCTTAGCTTTAGTAGCTCGAGATGCTATCTACCAGGTACAGTTGCATTGTGTTAAGACAAATCTAGAACATTCTATAATTTTAATCCTGATTGTTAATGCAAAAATGTATTTCAAGCTTTTCTCGATATTAGTGAAAGAAATGAGGAGATTAAAATTTTTGAAGTTTAGGCAATTCTTCCACCCCTTTAAGTTTAGAGCTGAATCCAAGTTCATATGACCGAGAGAACGTGTAGAGAAATTCATAGTTATGTCTTTCCATAAAAATGCTTGAACCCAGAACCCTTGGGTTGACAACTTTTTAATTTGCACAGAAGGTACCCTAAGGCCAAAGATGGTCATGTGAAATTGAGAACTATATACTGTTATGTAGATTAATAATGTAAGGACAACAAACTTAATGGTGTCATTGAACATTACATTCCGTTTGACAAAAAATATATTTTTCTCAATTTTGCAGATTAAGGGACCATTTTGGCCAGTGCCTTTAGGGAGAAGAGATGGAAGAGTGTCGATTGCAAGCGAGAGTTTCACATTACCTTCTCCTTTCGCAAACATTACTGAACTAAAAGCAAATTTTGCTTCCAAGGGCCTGAACACTAAAGACTTGGTGGTTCTTTCAGGTATTATTGTCACCTTTTTGCCGTCGTAATTTGGTATTCAACATTTATAATGTTCAAGATATATTATCTTAGCCATATTACCATACATAAGGTTTTGAATCCTAAAAGGATTTGGTAAATTCAGAGTACAAAGAAAACAAGATTACAGGATACAATTAAGTACAAAACCAATAATTTAGGTTTTCCTAAAAATCGTAGTTGCTAAATACCATTATTTTTTATGCTTACACATCAAAATCTCTTAAGAAGGAACAGTGTAGAAACAGAATATTGCAAAAGGTATAGTCGTATAAATCAACTCGTAGAGGAGAGTTAAGAAGACTGGCTACAACTCTCTGAATCCTAGTTACACTATATTCATGTAACATTTTTATAGTGTATATTTTATTCAGAAGGTGTAGAAAAGCAGGGTTGGTTTATGAATACAGCGTTCATTTTTGGCATGAATAACTAAGCATATAAACCATGTTGGACGGGATTGCCTACAAACATATAACACCCTCCATCATATTGAGGCAGTGTGTTCAAACGAGGGTTGTCAACAAACCTCTTTAACATTTTATGTTTTACTTTTTCAAATAGGTGGGCATACTGTTGGTGTTTCTCACTGTCCTGTCATTGTGAACCGGTTGTACAATTTTACGGGGAAAGGCGACACTGACCCATCCCTAGACCCCAAGTTTATTCCTCAGTTGAAAAGTATATGCTCTCCTACAGACACAACTTCAGTCCTTGCGATGGATAGGTCTCCCAGATCGTTCGATGAGGATTACTACACTGTTGTCTTAAGAAAGAGAGGGTTGTTTCAGTCAGATGCCGCTCTTCTAAATGACAAGCAAACAAGTGCATATGTCAAGCTTCAATCAAAGTCATTTGGGTACACATTCTTTAATGATTTTTCAAAGTCAATGGTTAAAATGGGTAAAATTGGTGTTTTGACTGGTTCTGCTGGTGAAATCAGAAGAACCTGTGCGTTGGTAAACTAAAGCACGCGGTGAAGCGATGATATTTATTCTTTTTCCCTCAAAATTAACTAAGCTAACGTGTGATTTGATTTATTGACGGGAGTCCAAAGAGAGGCTTCTTAGTAACTTGAACAAGCTGAGGGCGGTATTTGGGATCCAGAATTATTATTGATTGAACTTGGATGTTCGTCAAATCGTTGTATTTCATATAAGTTGTGTGTTTTCTTTGTAAAAGAGTGATGTATTTGATGAAGAATATATACGAACAAAAGCTCTAGTTGAGAGTGCCGAATCAAATATGCTCATTGTATTGCCCAAGGTTTTAAAAACCGGTTTTTTAGTCGACCCGGTCGAGTCACCGGGCACCGGTTCGACCGGTTCGACCGCCGGGTCAACCGGTTTTTCATTTTTTATTATTTTATTTTTCCGACCGGTCAACGGTTTGATCACCGGTCAACCGGTTCGACCGCGGTCTAACCGGTCAACCCGGTTTTCATAAAAATTTGAAAAATATAAAAATATTAAAAAAAAAAAAAAAAAAAAAAACCGTAGGGTTTCATGACCGGTTGACCCGGTCACTCAAAACTCAGCGGGTCTAACCGGTTGACCGGTTTTAAAACCGGGTTTTTGACCGTTTAGTGCCGGTGCAGGTCCGGCCGTTGAACCGGCGGGTCGACCGGGTTTGAAAACATTGGTATTGCCTACTACACTTCTTTTGGAGCCATATATACGCACTAAAACAAGTATGCATAGTGTTTGGATAACTAAACAATAAAAATCATACATATTTGTTTCTTTAAGAGCATTCCCAACAATAACACCATAACATCAATAACACCGTCCACTCAGCGCCACATCAGCTTTAACATTTCACCTTAACATCCCCAAAAAACACCCACAACAATAACATCCCAATAACATCAATAACATTTCATATTTTCAATTTCAACCCCTAAACTAAAACAAACACTTCATTTATTAAACTAAACATATCATTAAAATTGAAAACATATTACAATACGAGATTAAAAAAAAGTTATAACAAAATAAAAAACACACTGCAAATAAAACATTACAACAAATTAAAGGAAATGACGAGAATACGATCTCATCGACGAGGTTTCAAGTTATATTTTTGATGATTCGGTCTTTTTCGTCATTGATCCAAGCCACGACCATTGGATCTTGCCCTTCATGGCGTCATCAAAACTTTATCTCTTCCAACCTTGTTATTGTGAGATCTTTTTCTGGGCCCGATACACCGCTTGGCGGTTTCACGTTCATCGATACTCGTTTGCCATAGTTTCGGTGAAATAAGTTGACGAGCTCGTTCCTCCAGTGCTTGCTCCCCCAGTACTTGTTGTGCTCTCGGATCTTGCTTTATTGGTAGCACGTTTCTTTCCCATGGGGCGTGGTTGTTCATCATTACCAAACAAAGCCTCATTTGTTTGGCTTGGCACATCGCCGGTTAAATCAACCGGTTCTGGCGTGTCCCATTTTTATAATGACGCAAAACCTCCCAAGCGTCATCGAGACCAAATGGTGTTTCTTTGGTTTCCTCACGATACCATTGCTTTGCCCGTTTCATCACATCCTGCTCACTTTCCCCGCTTCGTTGATCCCGTTGCGCACGTCTGTAACAAGCGTTGAACTTTGTGCATATGCCGTTCAACGTTTTCCATTTGCTTGACATCATGTCCTTGGTGCGCCGTTGAAAGTTGTTTCTATTGAACTCATTTCGACCCGATACCAAAACGTATCTCGGGTTGGCACTTTCCAACTTCGGATACTCAAACATCTATGTCACACCTTGCAAGTAATGCTTCCTCTGCTTTGAGTCCAACGCGACAGACGATAACCTCCTCTTCATTAGAATCAATTGGTTCGGGCTCGGGGTCTTTGGATTTTTTTAATTTTCGCTTAATACGACCTTTTATTTTTTTTGGAGGAGACGTGGGTGTCTCAGCAACATCATGTGTTTCAGTTTGTGATTGTTGTGTGAATTGTAGGTTTTGAAAGTTGGAGTTTAAGGTGCTTTGTTGGTGTTGTTGTTGATAAAAGAGAAATTGTTGATGCTGTTGCCACATTTCTTGGCTCGAGAAGCCTAGTGGGTTGGGGTTTGAAGATGAACCCGCGTTCGGGTTAGATGATGAACCCGGGTTTGAGGGATTCCACCCACCACCAAGAAGATTGAAGAAAGTATCATCGTTGCCTCCCGACATTGTTTTTCTTGCAATGACTAAAAGATTGAAGATTGAGAGTATTGAGAGGATTTAGTAGTGGAAGTGTGAAAAAAAATGGTGTTTTAATTGGGTATTTATAGTGGTAAAAAAATGTTTTTGATTTTTTTTTTAATTTTTTTTTTATAAAAACTAGCCGTTTAGGGTTAAAAATGATTTTTTTAAACCTAACGGCTAGTAGCCGTTACAAGGGGTGGTTTTGAAAAAATTTTGAATTATTATTTTTTTTCTTCCCATATAACGCGCGTTATATGGTTAACGCTGAGGGACTAACGGCGTGAAAGATCTCGGCCTCCAAGGGTGTAACGCCGATAATGGTGTTATTTGGACGAAAACGGGCGTTATCCCGTTACTGTTGGGGCTGCTCTAACGTCTGGGACTACTAAAAAAATCCCTTATGTCTATGATTAACACCAATAAAACACTTGTGTTCCAGCAAATGCGGTTTTTAGTTTGACGCAATTACAGATTGACCTAGTTTTGTTTACAAAAATGGGAATTCTGTCTTTGTATACATATTACTAGCAGTGTGTTATTAGTGTTATCAGCTTCTAGATAAATAGAACTCAAGTTCTATATGTGAAAATCCCCTTGATGTATATATATGGAACTCATTTCCCGAAAAAGTGCGCATTTTTATATAAAAGGGGCATCGATTGTAATTCTCTATTTGTCATTGTTCAACTGAAGGTCTGATCACTCATTAGTTGCATGTAACTGGGTCGAATCGCTTTGCTCTATGGTGTTATTTTGGTGGGGTTCCTACCTTTGTCAGATGCACATTGTGTTGGCATATTAGGTTTTCTTGGCATATTAGGTTTTATTTTGGTGGGGTTTCCAGCTTCAGTGTTTTGTGGCTTGCAGTTTCACATCTGCTTGGGCCATCTGGAAGACTCGAAACCAGAAAAATTTCTCAGATGAGGAGCTGAATTTGAAGCCGATATTCTGAGAATTTTAGACACAGTCATTTTATTGGGTAAAAATCAACATAAAAAAGCCTACTGGATCGGAATATATGATGTGATCGATAGTTTAGCCTCTTGTGTATTATATTCCATTATAGTTTTGTTATTTATTAGAATAAATTCATGTTGTTTCTGGAAAAAAAACTAAACTTGAAGTACACATCTCTCCAAAGGAAATTTCAATGGCATGTTTGATGACGGGTTTTGTGAAAATCTATGTCAGGGCGGAAGCGTGCTTTACGTACTGGGGGAAAGGCCCCAATAAATGCTTCGGAAAGGCCCCAATCATTAATATAAGTAAGGGACTAATTTTTTGTTCTAAAATAATATTAGTATTTAGTACTAATAACTTATTTTGACACTCAATGGGGAATTTCTAAAATATTGTTTGTCAATTTTTAAACTTCTTAGTATTAATTAGTATTTTTAACCTTGGTATATTTTTAAGTATTCCTAATATATTTTGGTTGTTATTGTTTGGTTGTCTAATGGTTTCTGATAATAATATTGTTTTTATAAGTGATTAGAAGTGTTTAATACGAAATATAACTTTGGCCGCTTTCACCCAGTCTTATTGTTTTATCAACAAGAACGAAATACAAGTCAAATTGGTTCATTTTATAATAAACTCGAAGCAATTGCATTTCTAATTTCTTGCACAGCAAATTACATATCTAATTAAACCAAACCTGACCCAACCCGACCCGTTTTAATTTTTTTAAGCTACCATAGATACTTGTAAGCCATTGGTGACTCGAGTGCCCCCTTTAGCTACAATTCCTGGCTCCGCCATGCTATCAGAGATTTGAATCAAATGTGTTGTTAAGTTTTGGATATTGTTTCTTTGGAGCGTATTGTCACTGCTTCTGGGCCTAATTTTGGTGATTGGTAATGGAGACTCGCCACCCTACCCTTTGCTTTTGGGGGGCTTGGTGTATATTCTGCAGGTGATGTCTTGAACTATGCCTTCCTTGCTTCTAGACTTCAATTTGCTAGCCTACAGACTAAGCTTCTCCATAGTTCTGGTATTGTAACTGCTGGTCCCTCTTTTGATGATGCTCTATGTACTTTTAATGTGAATATGGATATTGACCTTTTGAGTAAGCCCCCAAACTTATGAAGAAATTGGAAGATATATATTTCGATCGGGTTACCCAAACGGTTGAATCTACATTCCATCTATCTCCTCGATAGATGGCTTTATGGAGCTCACTAAAGGAGGATCATACTTCAGATTGGCTTAGGGTGGCTCCGATTTCTGGACTGGGACAAACTATGAATGCCAGGACTTATCGTTGTGTGTTGTGCTATCGGTTGGGCGTTCCTCTTTTCACTATTTAGGTACCGTGTTCAGCCTGTTCTAGGGTTTTTACTAGAGATATTTATGGGATCATGCTGTTTCATGCGCAGGTATTGTTGGCATTAAACATCGGCATAACATTGTGCGTGATGTTCTTGTTGAGATTTGTTCTCGGTCCGGAATCTCAGCTCGTAAGGAGGTGGATATTGGGCTTTATGGAGATAGGGACAGATCCTTACGACCGGCTGATATATTGCTTTATTCTTGGGATGATGGGCGTGATGTATGTGTTGATCTTACGGGCCCTTGACGCAATCTGGGATGATTGATTTTGTGCCGGGGCGTGCGGTTATTGATGCCGCACAACGTAAACGTGTCAACTACGATGCTAAATGTGTTGATATCGGGTATGGTTTCCTCCCCTTCTCTTTCTCTTCTTTTGGAGAACTTGAGAAGGATGAAGTAACCCTACTAAAGCGTATTCGGCGATTCTCTATGACTCAAGACATTGGGTAGCGTCTTTGCGGTTCATATTTTTAATAGGATTGGTTTTATTATTCTAGAGGTGTGGGGGCCCATTGGTTTCTCGGCTCCCCACTAATTTCTTGTAAATTCTATGAGTTTTTAATAAAGTGATGTTTATAATAAAAATAATAATATTAATAATAATAATAATAATAATTAAAATAAAAAATAAAATAAATAAATAAATAAAAACTTTGATGGTTTATGGATAGTCATTTACATTAATTTGTCCGTTAATTATTTATTTTATTTTTCCGTTAAATTTGACAGCCGTTGAGATATTATTTTGTTAGAATAGCGACATGGTTTTCGCCTTTTTGTTCTAAAAACGTGGAGCACATCTTATTTCCACAGAATACCGACGGGTGTACGTATTATTGAATGTTTGATTTGCTTGCTTTACATTTATGTCAATCAACCGTATATAAAGATTACAAAGGATAATTCTAGATACTAAACATGGGTTAGGCCTAAATAAATACAAATGGGCCTAAATACAGTCACTAACTAGCAATACATAAAATGTCTCTAATACGCCCCCGCAGTTGGAGCGGGAGGAGGCCGGACGCTCAAACTGGATCGAAATTCTTCAAACAAGGTAGAAGGAAGTCCATTGGTAAAAATATCTGCATACTGATAGCGAGAAGGGACATGTAGAACGCGAACTTGTCGGGCGGTAACCATGTCTCGAACAAAGTGTATGTCTATCTCAATATGTTTAGTGCGCTGATGTTGAACCGGGTTAGCTGATAGATATATGGCACTAACGTTATCACAGTAGACGTGAGTAGCAGACGAAAGCGGAGAATGTAGCTCACGGAGCAAGTTACGAAGCCATGCGGTCTCAGCCACAACGTTAGCAACACCCCTATATTTCGCTTCTGCACTTGAACGGGAGAGGGTGTGCTGACGTTTATATGACCAAGACAGTAGATTATCACCCAGGAAAACACAATAACCGGATGTAGACCGACGTGTGGAGGGGCAACCTGCCCAATCAGCATCTGTATAACCAATGAGAGAAGTAGTAGATGAGGAGTATAAATGAAGGCCATAGTCTAAAGTCCCCTGAACGTATCGTATGATACGTTTAAGTGCCCGTGGATCGTGCATGTAGAGGCAAATCTGTTGTACCGCATAAGAGATGTCTGGACGTGTAAACGTGAGATACTGAAGTCCACCTGCAAGGCTTCGATACAATGTAGGATCCTGAACTGGTACCCCTTCTGGACCAGTTTGGACTCGGTATCAACTGGAGTCCGTGAGGGGTTACAATTAGCCATGTGAGCACGCTCAAGAAGTTGGAGTGCGTACTTCTGTCAATCAACCGTATATAAAGATTACCATATTGAATGTTTGATTTGCTTGCTTTACATTTCTGTCAATCAACCGTATATAAAGATTACAAAGGATAATTCTAGATACTAAACATGGGTTAGGCCTAAATAAATACAAATGGGCCTAAATACAGTCACTAACTAGCAATACATAAAATGTCTCTAATACGTATGTGATCATCTGTAATGAATTGGCATACTCGATGGACATTCCACCAGGCATGTGGGATTCAATTGGTAAGAGGTGATCGATCTTTATTTTTGTTAGTTTGGACATCTGATACTTTGATTTCGTAACTCTATTTGGTGCAGGTTAAGTGCTTAAAAAACACCAACCTGGTAATAAATAAAAAGAATAAGCAATAGCAATTGGTCCAATTGCCAATCTATATTACTACATGTATATAATATATATTATCGGAACTGGTCCAAAAGAACCAAGATATGATTCTTTTAGCATGTTTCAACCACTACAAAAATGTCAACGAACCAACTATCTCCTCTTACAAACATGGGTTGTGTTCAATATGGTATCAAAACAAGCCAATAATTATGCCGTGATTAAACGATTTGAATGAATGCTGCATGGCTTGTTATTTTTCGTGTTAGTTAGTTATATGCATAACCGTACAAATGAAAGACTAAACGAATGGATTTCTATTTTTATAATCGTTCATCAAGAAAATGAGCTTGTTCTTGTACAATATGTTAATATTGTTCATTAAGATGATCAATGAGCATAAGATACGACTTATCAAGCGTTTACAAACGCGAATGAATAAACAAACCTTTTGTTCGTATCTGGTATTTTGTGTTTATCGAACAGAAAAATCTGGTCCATATTAGTAAGAGTATTGTATAAACTAACATAAAAAACATACAGCCTAAGTCCTAACAGTTCACCATGATTCATCAACGTTGAGTACATTCGTACCCTACTCATATTGTATACATATAAACTGTATTCATAACAAAAATAACATAACTTATGTTATGTATATATCATGTGCTATTAGCTTATCTCTCATTTCTAAAGGCTTCCATGGATATGATGTGGAGAATCTTGAACCGTTACAGGCTTGAAAGGTTCATACATGATACATCGTGTGCACGTAAAATAAATACTAAACATTTAAAAGTCCACTCTATGCCTTGGATTGTAATAAGAAAAGGTTCGACTTAATGATTAGCTTATTAATTAACTGAAGAACAGCTCATTGATCTAAACATTGAAGCAAAACCTTAGCATCTTCACGTACAACTATAAATTCAAGACACTCATCACCTTCCTAATCATCTCTTAGTTTTTGTGTACGTGTTGGAAGCAATATGATCCAAAAACACATTACACTTGGTCTCCAATTTCTGCTAGTCACTCTTCTATTGAACATCGCCAATGGCAAGGGCTTAAAGTTAGGGTTCTATCAAAAGACGTGTCCTAGAGCTGAGTCGATTGTAAAGAGGACAACCGCAAATTTCATTTCTCGAGCTCCTTCTCTAGCGGCTCCGTTGCTCCGAATGCATTTTCATGATTGTTTTGTTAGGGTCTGTGCTCTGAGTACATTACTTGCTAATATATATGATATCTCATAATTGTAATTTAAGATTGATAATTTGATATAGTATATCATGAATTGACATATATGATGTTTATGTAGGGATGTGATGGTTCAGTGCTACTAAACTCTACCAAGACTAACCAAGCGGAGAAAGCTGGAATTCCAAATCTTTCCCTTAGAGGATTTCAAGTTATTGATGCTGCTAAAACTGCTGTAGAAGCCGCATGTCCTGGTGTTGTCTCTTGTGCAGATATCTTAGCTTTAGTAGCTCGAGATTCAATTCAGCAGGTACGTATCTTTATATGTTAACTGGTATGAGCATGAAATGTTCGTTAACTACACTATGAAGACATGCATTCATGTTATATACACTCAAACCCACAAACTTGAGGACATGAGGTTAATTTGCTGGCCTTAAAGCTACACGATGGCAACGGATATATGTGGTTTTTAGTGATGCAATTGGTTTTTAACCGATAGACTAGCATAATGGTCTTGATAAAATGCTTTTTGTTTGTTTGCAGATTAAGGGACCATATTGGCCAGTGCCATTAGGGAGAAGAGATGGAAGAGTATCGATAGCATCAGAGAGTTTCACGCTGCCAGCTCCTTTTGCCAACATAACTACACTTAAATCACAGTTTAAGTCTAAGGGCTTGAGCGTTAAAGACCTAGTAGTCCTTTCAGGTATATTGTCCATTTTCGATCTACCTTTAGATGTTTAATTAAGCACTTTTGGTATGTTAGTCATTAGGTTACACACTAGATGACTATTTTTAATTATATCTAATCAAAATAATATTTCTCTAGAGGAGGATTATAAATACAGTGATCATATATCATAACTGAACCTATTATATCTCGAACATTTACATTAGAAGAATTGAAAATTTACGGAGTTCGAGTGATAAAGGATCATCGATAAACTTCTCTAACATTTAAAGTTTTATCTCTTTACATAGGAGGACACACTGTGGGAGTTTCTCACTGTTCTACCATCGCAACCCGATTATACAATTTTACTGGCAAAGGCGACACTGACCCAACTCTAGACCCAAAGTATGTACCTCATTTGAAAAGTAAATGCAAGCCTGCTGACACAACCACACTTCTTGAAATGGATCCAGGGAGTGTCAAAACATTTGATGAAGATTACTACACTATCGTATCGAAAAGAAGAGGCTTGTTTGAATCAGATGCTGCTCTTCTAAACGATAAGCAAACAAGTGCTTATGTCAAGCTTCAAGCAAAATCTCATGGAGCTACATTTTTTAAAGATTTCAGCGATTCAATGGTTAAAATGGGTAAAATTGGAGTTCTTACAGGAAAGAATGGTGAAATCAGGAAACATTGTGCTTTAATCAACTAATGATCTAGTTGAAGTGTGATTTGATTTAATAAGGAGAGTCCAATGCTTGGTTTTTTGGTTTCTTGACCATGATGCTCGATTCGGAATCAAATTTTTTTATTTAATATTGGATGGTACTTCGTAATATGTTTATCTTGTAAAGAAGTTGATTTATTGATGCAGTTTTTAAAAAATAATTTAATTGCTAAATATAATGCAAATTTTACAAATTAGTGATCTTTTTCAGTAATTTCTTGTGGTATTTGATACTTGCATCGACGATAAGTTGGTTAATAATAAGTCACATTGATGCATCTTTCATACGTGGCTCTTATACCAATGTTGGTTCACAGGTTGATGATGAAGCCAATTCCTACTCATAATATGTTTGTAATTTACCATGATTGAAGTGTGAATGAAACTGTGTTGAAATATTAATATAGTAAACAATGAACTTTGATTGATATGAATGTTGGATGATTGTTTACAGACTCCATTACAATCCTATATATACTAAGTAAAACGACATGACAGTTACAATGAACCATTGTGTCGTTTGGACACTAACTGTCATAACTACCCTAACTGCTATATAACTATCATAACTGTAAACAGACACATAACTGACACATAAAAGGCTGTTTGGTTTGGTTGCCTTTTGACCCAAACCTTGACCTATGCAGCCTTATTATTCGACCCATAACTAGACTATAGGTGACACACTATTGATTATAATGTACGTCTTGCATTTGTGTACAAAAATATTAATATTATCATTTTAACTTGGGTGCGTGCGCGTATGTTTATTAATTCGATAGATTATTCCCGTTTGGCTGATATAAAAAAGCACATGCTCTAAACCGGCAAATTAGTGATTTATTTAAGTAGGGTCAATGGTTATCGTAGTGTTGGGCGAGTAGTAGTTCGATCAAGTCTAAATTAGATTGGAATCTCTAGTTTACATACCATATCATATGCTTGTTATCCAATTATGTGATTATCTACAGTGCATTGTACTACTTGATTAGAGCAATAGGTACAATAACGTGAGATGGGGCATTATGGTGACATGGCAGATTTTGAGGTCGTGTTATCATACCGTTGTCCTTATACACAACCTTTAATAACTCAATATAAATACTCACTTATACACAACGTTTTTCCACACTTTCACAACTCAAACTCAAATTCATATACTTTCATTCTCTCAAACAATTCTCGGGATTTCATAATAATAACGAAAGTTTCTTGAACCTCCTCGGCTTTAATAACCCAAACGCGGGGTCTTCCTCTTCAAACCTGAATGCGGGGTCTTCTGCAACTCCTTTCCCTAACCAACTCGGCATGACTCCCGAGCAACTTTACCAACAACAACAACAATTTTTTTGGTGGCAACAAATACCAAGTAATGTTAAACGCCAATTTCCAAACTCTACAATTCGACCAACAATCACAACCGCCATCCCAATCCTCACGTATACAATTTGAAACACGAGAAGAATCCGAAGCACCTACGTCTCCTCAAAATCCCAAAAGTCGAGGTAAACGAAAGACAAAAAAAATCCAAAGATCCCGAGTTGCCAAAAGTTCAACTCAGTCTACAAACGTGCAAAACTTTTGGGAAAAAGTGGGGATATGAGTTGGATAACATGAAACGGGCTAGACAAATGTACCTTTACGAGCATAAAGGAGCGTTGTTTCCTCAAGAGGATGCGTGGGAAGTTCTGCAAAGCCATGCAAAATGGGACGCGCCATAACTGGTTGATTTAACCGACGATGTCCTAGGGAAAACCAACGAGGTGCTATTCAGTCATTATAACGCCCTAGATTTCTAATTGACAATTTACGGATATAACCTAAATTCTAAATAAATAATTAGTTACTAAATACTTTATGTTATTGATAAAGGAATTAAATTACAAACTATGAATTTCTATCCTAATCTACATAAAAAAAAACGCACATACATTATATCCTTAAGAATTCTACACAATTTGCTCCTTTCCAAGTTATGTGAAGAATCAATTTTGCACCTATCCTTCTTTGTTAGTTGTTTGTGTGGAGATAAGTACAAGACAAAGTAAATATTCCTTGCTTAACAAAAATACAGTCATATCTTCCCTCTTAAACATGTTATATGATTTTCCATAGCTTGGTACACGACATACCAAAGTTCGATACATGTTTTCTTCCTCTCCATCAAACCGTATATCATATAATTCTTCTTGTCTCACTCATTTAAACCAAAACAAATATACAAACATAGAATTATTCTACTTGTTTGCTGCCAAGAAGAAGAGAAGAGGTTAGCTAGTGTTGTGTGCAACCTTGTGTGATTGTTGTTGTGTCCCTTTTTCTTTTGATCCGTCCTTGATTCGAGCCCTACGGTATTCCCCTATAACCATCTCTAACATGCTAATTACACGATTAAAACCTATATAAATGACGACCTACTATCGTTAATAATATTGTACATAAGATCATGCATGATGTAAGGTTTAATGCCACTTATGGTTAAGGGGTTTTGTATGTGAGTATCTGTGTTTCTTTGATGTTGAACCTGTTTTTTTCCTTGTCGACCTAATAAACACATATAATCCCTAATAAGATCATTAAAGGCTCATTAATATGGTATAAAACCTGGATACCCTAGGAATTTAATGGGGGTCTATTAGGGTTTTAAAGGGTTTAGAGTTTGTGTGATTTTATGTGTACCAGGCTGTCTACTCATCCTTATCTACTCATCTTCTTTTTTAGAATTCATAGGAATGAACTCAAGTCTTCTTTTGTAATTAGTGTAAAGTTCCTCAATCTTTTCTTATGAGCAGTTTTTCAAGTTCACAGTCAGCTTTACTTCCATATGCTTGAGAAACCTCATCATTTCATTCCCTTTCTGTTGCTTGGTAGGAGGTTTATTCTTCTTTGCTTGATACTCTTTGAATGCCCTCTCCTGTTTCATTTTTCTCATCTTTTCAGCCAAAAACCTTAGACCTTGTATCAATGTCTAATTGCCCCCATTCAAAATCATTCCATTCTGTCTTTATACTTTCAGCAGCTTGAAATAATGGTTGTTCATTATTCAATTCTTCAATCAATCTCAGAGAAGCTTCCTCATCCTCTTGTATTTGCTTCTCTCTGGCTGCTAAATCTTCAGCATTTAACTTTTCTTGCAACGTTCTAGAAAGCTCTTCATCATGGGCAATTTGCTCTTGCTTATTTTTAAACTTCAAATAGGTTCTTCTGGTTCTGCAATGCCTTTACCCTTTCCAATATCTGGTTGAACCACTTTAGTCTTTACAGGCTTACCAATTTTCAAACTTCCCAAGGGTTTAGGTCCAGTTGGTTTAAGCATAATAGGAACAGGCACAATAGTGGGTTCAGGGATTGGTAAGGTTTTACTTAGATTTAGCAAAGTACTAGCAACCTCCTTCTCAGCTTCTTTTGACTTAGGTGGTGGTGTGACAGTGGTTGTGATTATTGTGACAGTGGTTGTGATCTGCACTACTTCTTCCTCATCAACAACAGCTTTCAAGTTTTCTTCAATTAATGCTTCTTTTCCCTCCTTGTTGATTACCACATAATCATTACCATGCTCTCTACTATCCAAATCCAAATCCACATCCAAGTTTAAATCCTCCCCTGAATCACTGCTTCTACTCCTCCCCTGTTTGGATGCATCCTCCAAACTATGATCCTTTGAGGAGCTTGCCTTCTTGCCCACCTTCTTGACTCTCCTAAAAGCATGAACCCCTGGTCGCCTTTGTCTTCCCAATACAGAGACCCTGTGCTTCAACCTCTGAATAGTGCCATCTTGAAAGGTTGTCAGTTCCTGAAGACCAGTGATTGTTGACTCCATTTTGGTACATTTAGCCGTCAATTCCTTTAAAAGTTCAAGTATATCCTCACCACTTCGACCTGTGTTAACTGGTCCGAGAGGTGGATCCCTAGAAATGTCATCATGTACATGTTCAGTACAGTCAATTCAATATGTGGTCAAAAAATATCATCATCACTTCGAGCTGTGTAACCTGCTCCGAGAGGTGAATCATGGGATTGAGTAAACATGGCATCAGACCTAGCCTGATCATCCATGCCCCCATATTAGCCAGTTGGCTGGGGATTCCTCCACCTGTGTTGAGCTCAAGAGAACTTTCCACATTAGGAGTTGCCAAAGGTTGGGACTTACTTATGATTCCACTGCCCTGCTCAGCATCTAAGCATGAGTCAGTAGTGGAAGCCCTTCCAATCATGTCACCCCTACACCTATGACAGCCTCACGTACTACACCACTAACATCAGCCTGAGGTAGCCTGGTGCCCTTCCTCCTCCTTCTTTGAACTAAGATCCTTTTGGGTTCTGTTGTTAAGGGTAAGGGTTCAGCAGTGGGTTCAGATGGGTTAGCAGTGGGTTTAGATGTGGTAGCAATGGGTTCAGATGTGGTAGCAGTGGGTTCGGCAGTTGATGGGTTGGGTGGTGGATTCTCGTCTTCTACAATTTCTGGCAAGTTGAGCATGTGAGGAAACAAAGGTGTAATGATCCATGAAAAATTTGGATTGTTCCTCTTCATATGGGAAAACCCTTAGGAAGCATATGAAGTACATCATACTTCCTTTTATGTGGAATGGGATCTGTGATTTGACTTTCTACTATCAACTGAACAAATCTAGGATATAAATAGTATTTGCCCTGTTCCTTAATGCTTTTCAGAAAACCATCAAATGATAGCAGTTGCAGTTTTAGAGGGAAACTCATCAAAACCAGTAGTCTTATTGCTTACACATGAGCAACGTATGGATCAAAAACTTCCATTGGGGTGAAAACATACCTTTGTGAAATTTTATCCTATCCCCTCTTTTTTCATAACCCATTCTCTCCAATCCTTCAAATATTTCATCATTAGACTAACTTACAACTCCTTCAGCATCCTCAAGCTTCAAAACTCCTCTAATAACTTCCTTTGTGACTAGAATCTCCTTTTCATCAACAACAGCCCTAATAATCTCTTCTCCATTCCTTTCTTGGATCTCAGCATTCCACCAAAATTGATGAATGTATGATTTAGCAATGACAGGCTCCACAGTTAATGCAAAGTGAATGGGACTGTGTTTGATGAAATCAATCATCTCATGGAAGCCTTCTGAATGGTTGTTCTTGACTAAGTATGCTACAAGGTTGTGGGTTGTGGAATATTCAGTTGCCATTGTGTGTTGTGAATGAATAAGTTGTGGGATTTGTGAAAGAATAGTTGGGAGTGGTTAGGGTTTGTGATTAGCGCCAGTTGAGAGTGTTTGAATGAACAATTTAATGATCGGCAGTGAATTGGGGATTAAATATGTTATCACCAAGATGTTACAGAACAGCCCCTTGAGTTTCCATATTCAACAAAACTGCACTAGCAGTGGATAGACCACAACTAGCAATGGATAGATAACACCAGTAGTGGAAACATCACTGACACTCCAATCCTTTGACTAAGACCTCCACTGCAAAATCTTTGACAAATTAAGAATGATCATGCGTTGATTTGAAGGATTACAATCTTACACTAATTTATTTTTATTTTTTTTATTTATTTTTTATTTTTTTTAAATATCAGCTACTCCTACAAATTCCAAAAGCTCTATAATGTACAACAGCTCCTTCAAACCTGCATGTCACAAACACAATCCAAACACTAGAAACTTTGTTAAGGTTAGCAGAGGTTAAGAATAACTAGAAGTGGTTACAAGTTACTAGCAGTGCTTACAGAATGTGCTAAGCATTCAGTCAAATAGTCAACTCCAATTCATTTAAACGTCCACCTTAAGTCAAAGACTTCATTTACTCCACAACAACTCACACCTTCCACACATTTAATGCACTGATCTTCTCTTTAACTCTATTTAAGAGCATATCACCCACAAACCACACAAATCACTTGCATTCCCAAAAAGCTTTCTCTCTCAAAACCAAAAAAAAATCATCAAAATGAGTGACTCCAGCAATCCCATTGAGATCTCCTCTGATTCTTCAAAAAGTCCATCTTCTAACAATGCATGGGAAAACTATTTTCCCCCAAAGAACACATCAATCACTTACATGAGTACAAACACTTCTCCTGCTGGACCTTCTGCTACACAACCAGTACCCCAAGAAGCTCTCATTAAGGGTTCAAGTTTTGAACTTAGCTCCATGCCAAGTTATGTGTCACCCTATGAGGACACAGATGATGAAGCTTCCTCCAGAGTGTTGATTGTTGCTCCACTTGCTGAGATTCCACCACCAGAACCACTCTCAGCTCCACCTATGCAAGCACTACATTCAGCTCCAGCACAGCCATCTGGTCCTTCCTCATCAGCACCCCCTAAGAGAGAGCAAGTGATGGTTCTCCCTAGCCCAAAAGTGTGGGCTGTGATTGGGGGAAGAGGAGTGAAGCAGAGCATGCCAGCATGGGGAATAGGAAAGAGGCCAAGAGAGTAGGCTGGTGGTAGTGTTTATGTTGTAGTCTTTGTTGGGAGTCCTGTGTCATTTGATGTTCTGTAGTGATGTCCTCTGTTAATGGTAGTTTGAATAGGCATGGTTGTATCACTGCATCTTAGGATGCAGTTTATCAAATAAATAATAGCGCCATGTTTCCTTTAATGTCCATTGCTACTTACTGATTGTGCTTTTACTTCTTTATCTGCAAAATTGTTAGTGGGAACAAAAATAACAAACAGTGGATAAAACTAAACTAGCAGTACTAAGATCTACCAATAGCAGTACATTCATTTTACAAACTTTTACAAAATAAATTTGAGACTTAGAGATTTATCATACCAATACAAACTACAAGATACTGAAACCTCCCCACATCAAAAGCTTTAGTGAGAAGATCAGCAACATTGAAGTCAGTATGGATTTTAACCATTTGAATTAACCTTTTCTCATTACAATCTCTAATAAAATAATGCCTAATCTCAATATGTTTAGTTCTAGAATGCAAAACTGGATTTTTAATGATGCATATTGTACTGTTATTGTCAATGTAAATCTTAGTATGCATAAAATTGTACCCAAAGTCCAACAATTGATTCGAATCCAAAGCACTTGACCACAACAACTTGCAGACCACATACTCGGCTTGGTGGTGGAATTAGCCATAATAGTCTGCTTCTTACACTGCCATGAGATTAGCCTGCTTCCTAAAAACTGACACCCTCCAGTAGTAGATTTTCTATCCAAACTAGCTCCAGCATAATCACTGTCTGTGTAGACCACCAAATCAAAAGTTGAATCCTTAGAATACCAAAGGCCCAATTTAGGATGACCCTTAAGGTATCTAAAGATCCTCTTCACATTATTCATGTGTGATTTATTTGGTGTAACTTGGAATCTTGCACACACACATACTGAAAACATAATATCTGGCCTAGCGGCAGTGAGATACATCAAAGATCCAATCATGGATCTATACAGCTTCACATCAACTATGGGACTTCCATCATCAGGTAGCAGTGGTTTCTGTGTTTCCATGGGTGTACTAGCACTCTTGACATCCTGAAAGCCAAATTTCTTCAAAATATCTGCTACATACTTGTCTTGACTAATGAAGATTCCATCATCCTTTGTTGAACTCAGAGCCCCAAAAAGAAAGTGAGTTCACCCATAGAACTCATCTCAAACTTATCATGTATAAGTTTCTCAAAATCCTTGCACAGCTCCTTATTTGTTGAGCCAAAGATGATGTCATCAACATAAACCTGAACTGGCAATATATCATCCTTGTGATTCCTTATGAACAATGTCTTGTCAATCAGTCCTCTTTTAAATCCATTGTCCATCAAATAAGTAGAAAGGCAGTCATACCATGCCCTTGGAGCTTGATGTAATCCATACATAGCCTTCTTCACCCTGTAGACCTTATCAGGATGATCAGGATCTTCAAAACCAGGAGGTTGACAAATAAACCTCCTCTTCAATAGTACCACACATAAAGGCACTCTTAACATCCATTTGATACACCACAAAGTTTTTGAATGAAGCATATGCCAAAACAATCTGATAGCTTCAATTCTGGCAATAGGTGCAAATACTTCATCATAATCTAATCCTTCAGTTTGTGTGTATCCTTGAGCAACCAACCTTGATTTATTCCTCACCACAATACCCCTTTCATCCCTTTTGTTTCTTAACACCCATTTAGTTCCAATAGCCCTCTTGCCATTAGGTAGATCAACCAATGTCCACACTTCTTGAATTTTGAATTGTAACAGTTCCTCTTGCATTTATTCAATCCAACCTTCTTCTCCTAATGCTTCTTCAACTCTTTTGGGCTCCTTCTGTGACAAAAAGCAAGCAAACAAACAGTTTTGCAGGTCTTGATGACTGTTCCTTTTGTGAAGTGACCTTGCAAAGAAACCTTTGTTAGGAATTAGAAATTCCATAGTGAAGAGTCGGTCACCCCAAATATAATCTAGCATAAGTTATCTCGTAGACATATCGTTATTTACTGTTTTATTAGTTAGTTATTTAGTTTAGAGCAACACCGTGGAGGAAGGATGGGTCTTTACCCACTGTATGCCTGATCCACAGTCCGAAGGAGGACGTTTAGTTTGTAACTATATATACCTCTACCTCCCAAGGTAGAGGTTGGACCTTTCATTCATCTTAATCTAACCTTCTATGTTTTCTTTCACTTTCTCTCTAGAAAGGATCCCACTTTCTCTCTAAACTCTATACTATTCGATCCATTGTTGAGCTTATTTGTGTGTTTATGAAATCCAATATGTTACAATTGGTATCAAGAGCCATGGTTAGATCATATCTTACATATCTTTGGATTTCTAGTGGTTTTTGAGTTTGAGAAAGTTTAGTGGTTTTTGCATCATTTGGTTGATTTCTAGTGTTAAAGTTTAGATTTTGATTGTACTTTTGTGTTTATGATCATCATAAGTGTTTAGGTTTTGATTTGGAAGGCTTGAATCATCGTGGTTGGGTTGTTTTTGGATCGGAAAGTGGTGCTTTTGAATATGTTCTTCGTAGAGACTTGTAGTTATATTTCTTCGTAGAGACTTGTGGTTATGTCCAGATTCAATGTATCTAGCTAGAGACTTGGCGCCTATTTTGGTAGAGACTTGGCGTAGAGACTTGGCGCCTATTTTCGTAGAGACTTGGCGTAGAGACTTGGCGTAGAGACTTGTCTTTACAATTTCTAGCAACTTGTCTCTGTTGTTACTAGCGAGTTGCTCTTTAGCGACTTGGCCACTTAGCGAGTTGCTCTTTAGCGACTTGGTTCATAGCGACTTGTGTTTAGCGACTTGGTTCATAGCGACTTGTGTGTAGCGACTTACTTCATAACGACTTGTGTGTAGCGACTTGGTTCATAGCGAGTTGTCTCTAGCGACTTGAGCATCTAGCGACTTGTAACTAGCGAGTTGCCTTCATAGAGGATTGTTAGAAGCGGTTTGACCATTTCATCGCTATGCGTTTGTTGACTTTTCCGACAAAACTTCAAACGGCTATAACTTATGATCCGTAACTCCGCTTTCGACATTCTACCCATCAAAGCGACCGTGAGAACGAGGAGAATGGCACCGAATGAACTAAAGGCCTAAACCCGCTCGAATGAAGTCATCTTAACACATTCCATTGGTCATTGCTTAACGGTTTGGTCTTGATTTTAGTAAAATCCGCGAAAGATTCTATTTCTCGGTTTAAATCATAGACTTGTAAAATCCCGTGCATTCTACCACATCATGTCTTACTCTCTCGACCAAGAATTTGAAGTACTTAAATTGTATGATCTTGTGGACAACAATGATAATGTTTGCTATCTTGAGCAGTTCTCGATGATGGAATCAATCAATGATGATTTGAGTTCTTCATGCTCGAGTCCAATGAGAAAGATTTGCACCTATTCGAGCTACGGAATGCCATGCAAAAGGAAAGTAGCATTGAACCTTATCAACAACTTCACTCTCACCTCGAGTTACTTCTACCCACATCAATGGAACAAACATGTATTTCCTCTTTCGTCGGACTTATCCACACTAACAGAACTCTGTTGTTAAACCTAGAGAAATTGGGCGACAACTTGACAAAGAGAAGGTTCATAAGGATAGTTCCAGTACTGCACTTCAAGTGATCTACAAACACTTTCGGTCATTCATTAGAAGGAATTCACATCCGATTATGATCAAGACATGACCGAAATGTCCTTCAAGAGACACACTGGAATGGAAATTAGCGTGTTCACGGAGACACTTATCCATCTCATGGATAATGTGGAGAAGCATATTGAGGAAGTTACTCGAAAAGATGCAAAAGTAGATGAGAGTCCAGTACAGTTGAGAGATATTTGTGATAAGTCGGGTAATGTATCGAAAGGTCGGGTGTTCTTGAATGCGAGAATATCGAAACAACAAAGAATGATGTAACCAATGCTCAAGAACTCCCGTCACACAAGAACTGGATGTTGTGATTAGAAAGGCGAATAAATCTCGGGCACAATCAATAAATTGTTGTGTTGAGACCGGTATGGCACCAGATGTTGGATCGCTTGACACCGAATACGAGGCTCGAGATACAAATAAGCTTGAAACGACCCGGTTCGGTGACTCTTGTTACACATGATGTGGATGCGAGATATCGAGCGTAAATTGAGCAGAGTCATGTAATGAGGTACCCTTTATTGCTCAACACAATGCATCCGCTAAAGTACTTAAACAAACCGATCATTATCTTGAACATGACTTTGATAAATCTTACAATCGAGGTGAGTCGAGATTAAGTGTTTCAAAACAAAAGATATGGTTGATAAAAGGCTTTTGATGAACTTTCAAACAAATTTTCAATTCTTGAAAAACATTGCATTTCACTTGAAATTGCGATACAGAGTAAAGAAGAAAGTTTTCAACTTAACAAACCATGTAAAATCCGAACTTCCTCGAATTCCGTGAACTTTTGAAATTAACACTTTGAAAGCTCGACTTCAAGACAAAGACTCAACCATTTACAATCTTAAGAAACAAAATTACATCTTGAATGTGAAAAGTAATTTAGTCATGAATACACAAGACATTGATGCTCTTGTAACAAGAAATAATGAATTGTCAATTTATGTGGCTAAATTACTAAAGGAAAATGAGTCTTTGAGAAAGCATCACATAGAACTAAGTGAATCATCAAAGAAGCTAGAACTAAGTCAATAGAACAAACAAACTCTTTGATAGCAAAATTGATGATCTCAAAGCTCAACTTCGGAAAAGAGTTTCACTATTGTTGCTTTAAAAATGAGCTCGAAAAACAACGAGAATAGTGTGAACACTAAGTTTGCAAAACCATCAATCTTGGGAAACCGGTTATTAGACAACCGAATGCGTTTAGATCGAATCGACCAAAATTTTCAAAACACGGTTTGCCTCCCAAGTTGATGCGAAACAAGTTTTGACAAAACCACCACTTCACCTCACTTGCCTAGGAAAATTGATATGAATGACTTGTGTAAGAACTCTTATCTAGAAATGGCTAGAAAGAAGGCACGTAATCGCAAAACGGAATTTTAGGTGCAAGACCTAGGGTGATGAATTTTTCGAGATTTCAAGGCACCGCCGATGAGTTCTAAACCATTACCTAGGAACACTAATCTAAATACTAGGGATTGGCTTACTTCTAATAGTAGTTGCGTTTCGATTAAATCTATTCCCATAGCAGATCACGCTAAGAAATCTAGACCTATTTACGAATCCAAACAAGTCGCTTGCTCAAAGTGTCCGAAATGTATCTTTAATGCTAATCATGATAAATGCTTCAAAAATCCACAAGAAAGTAAATGCTCATGCAATGGTAAAACCTGTTAAGTCTAGGATTTACACTAAGTCATCCACAAGCATATGAAGCAAATGAAACCAAAAGCCTCGCCTAGATGGTTACCAATGCTAAATCTTTGGAAACAAGGAATAAGGATAAGTCTCCCACTATGCATAAGAAGCCTAACAATCCTAGACCTTGCCATAAGTGGATACCATCGGTAAAAATTTTAAGGATGCTTGGACTTAGGTGGATACCTACGGGAAAGATGTTTACCATTGGCAATCTCAATGTTGACCGTGAAACCCCAAAGGGTTTGATAATCGATGTCACTAACCAAAATATATGCAATCAAGTTTGTAATATTAGTGCGGTAGTCCTTACTTAGTTGCGAGATACTTGATCCTTCAATACATGGAGTGGCTTAAAGTATGGATAACGGAAGGATTGATATCTCATAACTCACGGGTTCAAGTTACTCAACATTGATATTCAATCGGCTATGACGCCCGCTCACATCGATTCGGGCCTCGTACTTCATCATTATGGCGTCTGCAGATAACACCTCGGGCCCGTTCCTCAAAGAAAAGAAAGGTGTACGCTTGAAGGCGCTTTATCTTCTTAAGAAGAGAAATCTTCATGTTTATGACCATTCTCATCGACATTCTTCATCAACATGCTTCATGCTTTTCCATGCGCTTGGTCATCAAGTGAACCGGACTCATCGATAATTACTCTTATTCCTCTTGCTCAATATAATGAAGATGGCAACATCATGTGCTAATTTTGTGGGGAGAAGTGTGAATAGAATACATTTGGATGATAATCACTTGGTTAATCAAGAATGGCATCTCAGTATGCAATTCTTGAGGGAGAAGAAGTGTAAATTTTTGCATGGTTGGTGATATTTGAGAATATATGGTCAAACGGCTCCTAACCCATGTAAGAACCGAGATTCTTCTTATCGGATCATCTTCACATGTAGTTTCTTCTAAGAGCCGTTGGGTTGACATCTTCACATGGGTGATATGATTAAATGACAAAGTGCTTCTAGTTCTTTGGGTGATTTCTTTGATGAACATCTTTCTTTCTTGTTTGGTTGGGAGGGACTTTAATTAAGGGATTTGCTATTTACAAGTTAACGGAATGCATTTGGTGTGAAGAAGATGTTAACTGTCTATTTCCCCATTCGGATAATCTTGAAGAAGGTCGAGTCTACGCCTAATCTACATTTGAAAGCTACATGATTAGAAGACTAAAGGCAATTGCATTTGATGATCTAAAGACTTCTTCTTAATCCGGTGAGAAGAACACTTGAAAATCTTCGCGGTTTAGGGAGAGCACTAATTGGGGAGATTGAAAAGCCAAAATTTAATCCCTAATTAGACTTGCTCGATTCTTTAGCAATGATTCATTGCTTGATTTTGATGACACCTCCAATGCCTAATGCTTCAATTACTAAGGATAAATGGGATTCATTGTTTGGGATTCATTGTGTCTCAAAGATATGTTTGATGAGTACTTCCAACCTCTAACGAATGTTGATCATCCAAATCAAGCTCATGCTCGGTTTCTCTTGACTCAACTAGTTCACCATCTAAGAAGTACTTCTCGAACTCTCAAGAAACCTTATCTCCGTTACTTCAAAAGGCGTTGATAATGACTATCATGATATTGTAGTTGCACTCATCGAATAATGATCCGCTTTTTGGTATTCCTTGCCAAATCTTCACGGATTATTGTTCATGAATAATGATCCGCTCTTTGGTATTCCTTTGCCAAATCTTCACGGATTATTGTTCCTCTCATTGTGCACGCTATAAATCAACCACATAAACATTAAGGAAAATGACTTCCTCATCCGCTAAAAGAAATTTTAGTAAATCTTCTAGATCGCCTTCTACATGTATACCTTGAGGAAGAATGCATTAATGTTGAGGAATCATTTGCTTGGTTCATTCATTGGGTCAATGTTCATCCGATTGAATGTTTATTCAAGTGTTGGACATTTGACACAAGTTGATTACTCAAGTTACTCTTTTATCACTTATTTGAGGTTGAAGTTGACATTCACAAAGGTGTATTCTTATTTGATAACTTGCTCGGGCTTAAGAATTTGAGTTGAAGTCTTGGGTTATCTAGTTACCGCAATGAGGTGGATGGTTGAAGACACGGTTAACTATCACTATTAGGAGTTACTTTGTTTTATTCGATGTCACACGATATGTCGGTGTGGATAATCGCAAGAGGTGTTAAGGTCTCATACTTTGCTTGAGTAGTGAGTACTTAGAAATTTGCTTGAAGCATAAATTCTCAACACCGTTCTTCCATTATTAAGTGCAAGCTTAAGATACAAATGTGGGAACTTGACTTCAGTTTCAAGTTTGGTATATCGGGTATTCTTCATCAGTGGTCACTTCAAATTGTCTACATATGGGTTGATAAAGATAGTCGAGAGAGTTTCCATTGCGGTTGATTCTCACAGATTCATTTGGGCTATTTGAGTTCTTCTCACAAGATTTTGAGTTTTGGGTATATTATGTTTCTTTGAACTGAGGTATCAAAACCAAGCAGGGGAAGGAGACATATATCTAAAAGCACAACGAGTACACATGATGAACTTAACACTTTTACCGATTGAAGTTATCCGGAAAGACAATGGTCATAACCGTAGAGAAACTCGGTGTTTAACTCGTAGCCTTTGGTGTATTATTCCAACTAATTGGAGGAAATGGTCTCTGAGACTTTTGGTATGTGTTACGTCGGTGTTCGATTAGAAGAAATGTGAATAGAATATTTGGTTCGTGAGATGATATTGCATATCGACATCTTCTTTATGATTTTTGATATAGTGCTTCCGGTTAGTGCTTCATGTACACAATGTAATGATGATTACGATGAGATCGCAACGATCGGAGGAGATATATGTGTATCGTGGTCGGACAACATATTCACATGATCGAGCTTAATCGCTTATTCTAGAGTTGACATCCACGGAGGAGATCGGTGATTCAACCGCTTAGTGTGATGTTGTTGTTTCTACTCGGTTGGGTACTTGTGTACATTATGGGTCGATTGGTTATATGGAAGTTAATCGGAATGTATTTGGTAATATGAAGATGTTGATGTATTGTTCCCCGCATAAGAAAACCGGTCAATCTCGAAGAGTAATGTGTACATCGGGACGCACAACAGTTCATGTGATCGGTCTTCATCGCTTATTCGGTTTGATAACCGCTAAGTCGATCAATGTCTTAACTTGTTACCTCGGTGTTCTCATGTTGTTCGTGGTGCCGAGCTTCATTCAATGAGACTGCTTTCTTCTCATTCTTCTTCTTGGGAAAATGGTCTTTATTCAAGATTGACAAGATGAGGGAAGTCGCCAAAGTCTCTCTTTCTCAAAGGCTCGTGTTCTATCTTCTATTCGGAGCCTCGAAAGCTTTGGTGGTGGAAGTTTAAGAGATGACGATTTCTATCTTTTACAACGTCTTTGTTCGATATCCTTATCTCGGTTATCTCGTATCATCATCTTCTTAAACTATATCATCTATTCTATTTGTAAATATTTATCAAAAATCAAAATACAAAATATAAAACCAACAAAAGAAAATAGAAAAATATAAAATCATCAAAAATCCATAAAAATCGAAAATTTAAAAATACCAAAATATGTTTTCTCAAGACATGTCTTCGGTATCGATAACATCTACGGTCTTAGAAATGTCATTCAATAATGGCACGGGACTTTAGATGAAGTTCGAGCAGGAGGTGTAAATATTTTTTCTAAACATGTCACAAACTATGGCTTACGATTATTTGGATCAGAACCCGGGCTTCAAATAATGGCTTGCGGTTACTTGATGTGACCCGCGCTTAAACTATGGTTTGCTATTATTTCGATAGCAACCCGCTCTTCAAAAGAAAGGAAAGTCTTGCTAAACCAATTTTTCAAATATTTCGTGCACTTATCCTAAAAACAAATGAGGAAAGTATGTCAAGGATCATTGTTCTACTCAAATATTTTCCGTCTATAAATTCTTCGAAAAATATTTGTTGTTTTCTAAAATGGTGGTTTATGAGTTGCTTGTAAATCTATCGATTCGAGTTTTTGTGAAAATTGAAAACTCAATCAATGACTTCAACGATTTTAATCTTTTCATAAAATAAGTCATTGATTGAGGGGAGAATGTTTTCAAATTTATATCATCTAACGGACTTTCTTAATTATCCTCGTGCTTATCTCGAAAAATATAATTGCCTATGTTGAAGGACTAGGTTTCTAGGATATGATTGTTAGGTTTAGATGATTAGAGTTTGAGAAACACATTATTCCATACCTTACATGATCCGATTGATATGTTGGATTGACTTTTATTAGTCGATTGTTTGTTTGGGTGTTGTCGACCACCATATATTTGTATGTGTGTTCACTAACATATGCGGTATATTGGTATATAAGAATGTTCCCGATCCGGATCCCACAAATGAACATGATTGGATGCCGCAAGGAAAGGGTAACGATATCTTGGGTTGACAAATGAAGAAACGGAGCTTAATTGGACTTCAATGGAGAGTTGGCATAAATGCAACGTAAGAGGTCTCATCGCATCGGTAGATGGTTTTCTTCTAAGTGATTGAAGAAACGGAGCTTAATTTGACCTCGGTTGGCATTCAAAATGCAACGTAAGAAGAAGTCTCACCGCATCGGCAGACGGTTTTCTTCCAAGCCCTACAAAGAACAACGAAGCTTCTCAACCACCTAATGTATCTTTATGCAGGACAAGTAGTGAATGATACCATTTTGTAAAACTTTGAATAATATTGTTTTGAAAATGGAAAAATATTGTTTTGAAAATAAATTGGACTAAATTTTAAAAGTCACGGACTTCATTTTATCAAAACATAAGTCACTCAATCATTGACTTATGTCATGGATTGAGGGGAGTGTGATTTAAAATAAAATATTTTCAAACGATATTTCTTCATAAAAGGTCCGGTTTATGCGAAACAAAGTGGTGATCTAAAGATTTAATGTTATGTCATGGTATGATTTTATTTAAAACTCAAAGATCTGTCAAAATGAAATTTTTTCTCATTCTTGTTTGATTGTGAAATTGTTTTATTTTACTAAAAGATCTCTTAAAACAATCATACCGATACTAACAATCTTTAATGTCTTAAAATGGTCCTTATCCGTCATTTTCAAAATCAAATCTTGCCACGTCTTTCCCAAAATTTTCTAAATTATTTAAATCTTTTGGGATCACTAATCTCAAATGGTTTGAAATCTTTGATCGGGTGAGAGATCGTGATTTAAATCTCAAATATGTTTTAATGGAATTGGTTTTAGTCCTTCAACGGCACTCCCGCCTCCATGTGCCAAACTATTTCAATATACATAATGCACATGTTGAGGGGAGCATTTATCCAAAACTAGATGAGTTTTAAATCGTGCACATTTTCTCCCATGTTTTATAAACCTTATTAAATCACTTGGGATCCAAAATCTCAAAGGGTTTGATATTTTGATTGGGGAGAATTTGTGATTTAATAATGAAATTTGATAAAAGTTGATCGTTTTGATTCGGTTGTGCAGTCGCTTCTCTCATATGTGCTAAACGCTTTCGAACCTCGAAGCATATATTGAGGGGAGCATTTTAAAAGAAAAGAAACTATCGAGGTGCAAATGCTTTTATGTTTTAATATAAAGTACCTTGATTGAGTTTTAAATGGTTTCTTAATGGCTTGTGTGATCGTAAATGTGCTTCAAAAGAACTCTTGCCTCTATGTGATAAAAGGATTTCAAATATCCTACGCACATATTGAGGGGGAGAATCTACCAAGAAAATCAAATGGCTTTTTCTATGAAAATTGTGATCATGAAATTATTTCAAAGAAATTATTTCAAAGAACTCTTGCCTCCATGTACTCAACAATTTCAAATCATTTACACATGTTGAGGGGGAGCATTTCTAAATGATCAAAACTATTAAGGTACAAAATGCTTTGATCTCGTATCACAAGTACCTTGATTGATTTTTCCAAATGATTTTTCAATTGGTTTCATGAAGGAAAGAACTGTACCAAAAGACCGACCATTTTACTTTATGCATGGAGTTATAAGGATGGTGAGGTTAGGTATTAGTTCCCACAATCCGCCAGAACCGGAGGGATCTACCCAGGGACAATCCACTAGATAGTGTAGAGTCCTTAGGTATATTGAAAAAAAAAGGAGAAAAATGAGAAATGGGAAGAGTGCGGACTGAGACAGAGCTAGTACTGGAATTAACCCAACAAGGTTCTAGTTATGAAGTCTCGGTAAGCTCTGAAGGGGTTGAAGAATGAAAAAGAAATGAAATGAGAAAAGGGTGAAAAGAAATAGCCCTCCAATAATTCAACCTTAGGGCGTGAACGGGTTCAATACATATACTCTTGGTTGTTACCAAGGTAACACCGGTATTGAAGACAAGACGTCATGGACCCAAAGATGCATCGCACCTAACTTCCCAAGCCACTTAAGTTCCATTTAAAAGGGCTTGTTTCATTCTCACGGGAACCGACATTATCTATCGACTTTCTCTTAGAGATTGTTGATATTGAAGAAGGAGACCTCTCCTAGTCTCCGACACAGAACCAAATGTGCACTATTGAGTCTAGAGCCAAGAGATCATCCACAATATCTCATTAGGACACAAAATTAATGAAAACTTGTTTGTTTCACACAATGTGGAAAGTAAGAATATATTGAGAGTCCTCGCATTATCCTTGTGGTTTTGCCGAACATCCGAGTGGTATGTAAAAGTATTCACGATGAAGATGGAAATCCTTCTAGAGCCAACATCAAACAAGCTCTTGGTGGGTGACATGTGAGATCTTCTCGTAAGATCAAGCTTGTGACAACCGGATAGAAAAGATAGGAGATTCAAACTGAATCAACCTTGGTCCGTATGGAATTGACGAATACTTTTGGAAAACCGTTCGATGTGCAAACCTTCTTTTCTATAGCACGTTGAATGTGTACTTATGTTTTCAAATTCAAAAGTATCTCGATTGAAAATACTTTTAGAAAAACCGCTCGATGTGCGAATCTCTTCTTTTCACTAGCACGTCGAATGTGTACTCATTCTCTAATACAAAAGTATTTTGTTTGAAAATTGATCTTTCTCATAAAACCTTCGTCGTATTGCAAAACTCTTTCTTCAAGCAATACGCGATTGTTTTCAAATCATTTTCATCAATCGGTGAATCTCAATTTGTCGGTTCACTCACTCCGTGTTGTCTTCTTTGAGACGTTCGGTTTGAGAACGGCTAGAGCAAATTGCGAAACCCCGTCAAGGAGATTCTTAGGAATCCCACGATCACAGAGCGGACTTGTATCGATCAACGGGAACCGTGGGCGTGTACCTCAATTCAACGAAGTGATCAAAGACACTTTCGTGTGTTTTATTGCTAATCTGTTGTTTGCGGTACATTTGGACGGTTGCGGTGATCGTAATTGAGCGGTCAATCCAAAGCCGCATGCTCACAAAGATCCACACTTAATTGAAGAAATCATAACTAGTGCATATCTACATAACCCGGTTACGATATTTTTATACTATGCTTCGCTACTACCGCTACAAATATCATGAACTAGTAAAGCTTCCGCTACTCGATGGAAAGATGTCATGATCCGAATGTGTGAGCATGTCATCCGAAAGTCACAACTTCACATGATGGCAACACAATAAAGGGTGATCCGAGATTTATTGTGGTGATGATCTCAATTAAAGCTCAAGATCATCAATGATGTGGATCAAGATAAAGGCCTCCACTTAAAGTACAAAGTTATCGGACTTTAAAGAATCACCGCAAAAGCACAAAGATGCGATGTTGAAGAATTAATGTCTCTGAGCTCAAGACGAAGATTAAATAGAATGCTAGGATTGAAATGTAAAATATGGGGTGACCTCCTTTGGGAGATTGTTAGGAATTAGAAATTCCATAGTGAAGAGTCGGTCACCCCAAATATAATCTAGCATAAGTTAGCTCGTAGACATATCGTTATTTATTGCTTTATTAGTTAGTTATTTAGTTTAGAGCAACACCGTGGAGGAAGGACGGGTCTTTACCCATCAGATGCACGATCCACATCCAAGGAGGACGTTTAGTTTGTAACTATATATACCCTCTACCTCCCAAGGTAGAGGGTTGGACCTTTCATTCATCTTAATCTAACCTTCTATGTTTTCTTTCACTTTCTCTCTCTAGAAAGGATCCCACTTTCTCTCTCTAAACTCTATACTATTCGATCCATTGTTGAGCTTATTTGTGTGTTTATGAAATCCAATATGTTACGATCTTGTTCAGGAAAGGTTTTAGTGTGCTGAGTCCTGCTTCTTGTTTGGACTGGTGTATTCAAATTTCCAAGTATTTGTTCTTTGGGATGATTCTTATGAACTCTGATGGTAGGAATTGGACTTTCTATGATGACTGGCCCCAAATTAGTAATATCAGTATCTTTGAAATAGTCATCCATGTTCTCATCATCTGTGGGAGTATCCCTATCTTCCAAGTCAGGCATGTCAGGGTCAGTTGGATACTCCTCAAAATCAACTAGTGGCCTAGCAGTGTTTCCAAAGAAAGGATTGTCATCTGAACTTACAGCAGGGGATTCAGTTGAACTAGCAGCGGTAGAATTTGGCTTAGCAGTGCTTTCAGCAATTTTCTTCTGCTTCTTAATTTCTTCTACCGACACTGAGTTATCTTGAGAAAACTCTTCTTTATCTTGATGATGATCACCTTTCCTTCCTGAATCCAAAACATCATCATCTGAGGGACCCTCTTTTCAATAGTGGGTGAGACAGGACTAGCTTTCCACTTCTCAGTCAAATAGAATTCCTTTGGAGAATCAGCTCCCTTAGAATTTGTTCCTGCATCAGAATTCTTTTGTGAACCTGCATCAACATTAATGGATGTACCTGCAATAATTGGCTCATAATTCATAGACTTTGTTAGCATATCAATGTTAAACAGCAAATCTGGTCCTTTTGTCTCAACACTAGGAGTTTTTTCATTGAACCTAACATGTAGATTCTCTTCAACTATCCTGGTCCTCCTATTGTATACCCTAAAGGCTTTACTACTGAAAGAATAGCCAATAAAGTATCCCTCATCTGCCTTTTCCTCAAACTTTCCTAGGTGGTCTATGGTATTTAAGATAGTAACAGGACACCCAAAGGTTTTAGGAAATCTATCATAGGCTTCCTACCATATAACAGCTCATAGGGGGTCTTGTTATGAGGCTTCACTACCTTACTTCTATTCTGCACATAACATGCGCTTCCTCTGACTTCACCCAAAAAGGTAGTTGGTAACTTGGATTTAGATAACATTGTTCTTGCAGCCTCAATTAGTGTTCTATTTTTCCTCTCAGCTACACCATTTTGTTGAGGTGTCCTAGCAACACTAAACTGTCTTTCAATACCCTTATCCACACAAAACTGATTCATGACATCATTTTTAAACTCAGTTCCATTATCACATTTGATTACTTTGACCTTATGGTTCACTCTATTTTCTATCTTAATGATGAAACTTTTAAGGATCTCACTAGTTTCACTCTTAGATGCCAAAAAGTAAACCCAAGAAAATCTGCTATAATCATCAGTGATAACTAGGCAACACTGCTTATGACTCAAACTCTTAACAAATGTGGGACCAAATAAGTCCATGTGTAACATAAATAGTGGTTGAGTAATGGTGTTCACAGTCTTGGTCTTACAAGAGGCTCTATGTTGTTTACCTATTTGACAAGCCACACAAAGATCTTTACTTTCAAAAACCTTAGAAGGTAAACCTCTAACTAAGTTTCCCTTCACCAATTTATTGATTGTATTAAAGTCTAGGTGACCTAGCCTTCTATGCCATAATTTTGACTCATCAACAGATGCCTTAGCAAACAAACAGGTTAGGGATCTGTTAGGAATGACATCTTTCAAATCAAAACAGTATATGTTATCCTTCCTAGGAACCCTAAGCTGTACATACTTATCATCGCATTTTAAAGTCGAGATAACACCACATTCGGTTTCCCAAAAGTACCCAGTTCTTTTATCACACATCCGGGAAACATCGAATAAATTGTACTTCAGTCCCTGTACTAGATAGACCTTTTCAAAGTCCAACTTTCTTGTTCTGATTGTTCCTCTGCCAAGAATCTTTCCTCCTTTTGGATCATTACCAAATGCCACATAGCCTCCATCAAAGGCTTCAAAATCCTCAAGGTTGCTCCCATCCCATGTCATGTGCCCAGAGCAACTACTGTAAAAAATTCCTTTATCTTGTAGCTCATCTTGTAAATTGCCCTGCACATGAAATTAGAAAAGTTAGTTCCTTTTGGGGACCCAAGTCAATACTGACTTGGGTATGCCTTGTGTATCAACATAGTCAAATTTCTTTAAGTTCATTGATGCACTGTTGACATGTTCTAAGACATTGGTCTTTGGTTTCCATTGCCAACAAGCTGAGGCCTTTACAACATAGAAATGGCTTCCAACCACTGTATCTGTTATCACCTTTGGTATAGTTAAAATTTCTTTTGTCTCAGCAGTGGTGACATTCTGCTTAGTAGTGATTGGAACCCATTTAGGTGTAGCAGTGATTATAGATTTTGTTTTACCATTCCTCATTAACACTGCTTTAGGAACCATGTTTCTGTTTGGGTGAGGGATAGTTTGATTTGAAAAGTTTTTATGATTCACCCTCCTCCGTTGATTCCAAACTTGTGGTTGGTTTTTTTAACAGTTTCCCTGTAAATGCTCAAAACTACCACATTTAAAACAAGCCTTTTTAACACAGTGAAACTCATCCCCTAATCTATTTGAGATTAAGCCATTAAAGTTTCTTTGATTACCCCTAGGTTTATATCTTTTCATCTGGTCCTTAGGAATCTCATTATACTCTACAACTCTCCTAGAGATTTGTGCACCAAATCTAGGCAAAAGGTTGGCATGTTTAGAATCAACAGTTTTAACATTTTCTAATTTATCAGACTGTGTTGACTCAGACCTCTCTTCCTCAAAATCTGACTCCCAATCTTCAATGATTGGACCATCAGATGACCTATCAGAACCTACCTTAGGTGACATGTTTTCACTATTCTCACTTACAGATTTGTTAAAGCTAAACTCACTACTAAAGGACAAATCTTTTGTGGGTGGTGCATAAACACTTTTCATTGGAGGTGGAACTTGATTGTATCCTATCCCAGACCCCTTTTTCATTAAGTTCTTTGTAATAGAGTTGTTTACTACCTCAGAAGAATAAGTTAATTTGTCAACTTTAACTATATGTTTTTCTTTATCTTCTATGGCTTCTTGTTTTACACATTCAGCTTCTTCAAGTTTCTGTTTAAGAACCTTGATTTCCCTATCTCTAAGGTCAACCTCACCCCCTAGAATGTTGATTTGATCTACATATTCAAATTCACTCTTTTTATAGAACTCAAGCTGTTCTTCGACACTCTTAAGAACAACTCTATAACCTAAGTTATCTAATGCAAGTCTGTCTACTTCTTTCCTAAGACTCTCTATGATAGCTTTCTGACTTTCTAAATTATCGTGACAAGATTTGTAAGAACAAACAGAACTATTTGAATTATTTGATACCTCAGTGTCAGAACCAGAAGATGATGAAGCATAAGCCATTAGTGCAAAGTTGTGCACTTTGGAGGCTTCACTAGCTAGGAAAGCAGCATTGGGTCCTTCCTCAATTTGGTCACTCCAGTCATAATCTCCAAGTCCATCTTAAGCTACCAAAGCTGAGGAAGGCTTTGGTTCTTCAGATTCCTTCTTGTAGTTCTCACTTATCCTCTTAGGAACCCTACATTTCCTTGAAAAGTGCCTCTTCTTTTTACAGTTGAAACACTCCATCATACTTTTGTCAAACCCAGCCTTTCTTTGACCATCATACTTGACCTGTCTGCCAGTTCTCCTTAGAAATCTCCTAGCTTGCAATGTAAGCATTGCCATTTGCCATTGAAGATTGATTTCTTCAAGATCATCAGGATCAATTTGATCCAAATCCTGGTTTAGCACTGTAACACTGGTTGTCAGGTCAGCTAGGAAAGCACATATGGCACCATCACTAATGTTATCACTAACAGTGGTATCATTAACGATAGCAGTGGAAACTCCATAAGTAGCAGTGGAAGCTTCCGTAGAACTCCTATGGCTTGTAGACACAAAAGCAATGTTCTGTGTAGATGAGGATGATCTAGCAATGTTCTTTTCAGACTCATAAACCTTCAAGTTGTTGTAGAGATTGTCCAGGGTCATCTTTTCAAAATCATCTTTATTTCTCCACACAACTGTATGCATAGCCCATTCTGGTGACAAGCTTCTGATGAACTTAAGATTGATATCTTCTTGAGCAACTTTATAGTCCACCAATTTCAATTGACTTATGAGCTTCTGCAGTCTGTTATAGTTGACCTGTCAAACCCAGCCTTTCTTTTTACAGTTGAAACACTCCATCATACTTTTGTCAAACCCAGCCTTTCTTTGACCATCATACTTGACCTGTCTGCCAGTTCTCCTTAGAAATCTCCTAGCTTGCAATGTAAGCATTGCCATTTGCCATTGAAGATTGATTTCTTCAAGATCATCAGGATCAATTTGATCCAAATCCTGGTTTAGCACTGTAACACTGGTTGTCAGGTCAGCTAGGAAAGCACATATGGCACCATCACTAATGTTATCACTAACAGTGGTATCATTAACGATAGCAGTGGAAACTCCATAAGTAGCAGTGGAAGCTTCCGTAGAACTCCTATGGCTTGTAGACACAAAAGCAATGTTCTGTGTAGATGAGGATGATCTAGCAATGTTCTTTTCAGACTCATAAACCTTCAAGTTGTTGTAGAGATTGTCCAGGGTCATCTTTTCAAAATCATCTTTATTTCTCCACACAACTGTATGCATAGCCCATTCTGGTGACAAGCTTCTGATGAACTTAAGATTGATATCTTCTTGAGCAACTTTATAGTCCACCAATTTCAATTGACTTATGAGCTTCTGCAGTCTGTTATAGGTTCCATCAAGATTTTCTCCACTGAGAGCAGTGAAGTTTTCAAGTTGATGCTTGAGCATGTTCTTCTTAGATTTTCTGGTAGCATCATTACCAGCAAATCTTGTTTCAATTACATCTATAAGCTCCTTAGCAGTCTCACACTCTTGGAAGTCCAAAGCAAACTCATTAGGTATTCCCATACTGAGAATACTATGAGCCTTTATCTCCAGCTTCCTTTGAGTCTTATCAATCTCACTAACAACCATAACAATCTGTCCATCAACACCCTTCTTAGGTAAAGTATCACCCTTCTCAACAACATCCCAGATGGTGTAGTCAATCATGCGAATGTATTGCCTCATTCACATCTTCCAAACTTGAAACTCACCCTGCTTCAGCATGGGTACCTTGGAGGCAGTAACCATATGAGTTTTGTCAGACATCTTTGAACTTCTTTGTGGAAAACTAGAAGGGGGTTTGAATAGTTTTGCCAATTAAAACTTCCTTTTAAACTCTTTAGATCGACTTATGTCAATCTATTTGGATGTGTGTGTTGGATGTTGATAAACACGCATATAAAGGTAAGTAATGAAAAGATAAGAGTAAGAAGCACAAAACCACAACACGAGTATTTATAGTGGTTTGGCTAAAAGGACACCTTCCTTGCCCTACTCCACTCCCCGAGTCACCTACTCGAGATTTCGTAATCACTACACCAATCTCCTTATGGCGGAGAAGCCTTCACAATGTCGCCTACCCTTTTTCCGGTGCTAGGCTAACCACCTGGTTCTTTCACTCCAAGGTGAACCACACCTACACAACGTCGCCTACCCTTTATAAGGTACTAGGCTAAGTACCTATTTCTTTCACTCCAAGGTGAACTACACCTTCACAACGTCGCCTACCATTTATTAGGTACTAGGCTAAGCACCTAGTTCCATTGCAATGGAGGAACTACTACCACACTACACCAACGACTAATCCCAAAGGAGATCTACTCCTTTACAACATCATCAAGGATATCAATATCCTTGGATCTAATACTAGTCTATCTTGTACATCGAAACACACCATATCGAATGTACATCTAAGGCACCTTTTACTAATGCCTTTGACTAGATCTACAAGACACCTTTCACTAATGTCTTGTGTCTTCACTTCTAAGCACCTTTCACTAATGCTTCTTTGTCTTGACTTCTAAGCACCTACCACAAGTGCTTATCCTATAGACGATAGATACCCTTCACTAATATCTTCGTCTTGACACTTGAGACATCTTTCACTAATGTCTTCAACACTACTCTTCTTTGAAGAAAGTAAGTAATCATCAACAAGAAGACTTCAGTAGCCTTGATGATGAGGAAGCATGGCAACTCATGGACTTGAGCTTGCTCGACTTCAAAGGTGGTGATCTTGCCTTTAAGAGGAACCTAAAAGATCACACAAAACAAAACTACAAACATAGATCTCTTGGATCCGAGGTTAGTGAGTTTTAACTCGGGGAGAAAGTGTGTTAGAAAGGGGTGAGAAATAATGAAGAAATGGCTCACTATTTATAGAGGAAAAATCCTCTGTTCCCCGGATCCCTACCACAGGGATCCGCTAGCACAAAGCTAGGGATCCGTGGAACGCTCCTCTTTGCCCATGGGTATTTTGGTTATGGGTCATGGGTCATGGGTTGAACCATGGATCTTTGGCTAGATACAATGTATCTTTGAGTGCAATGCACTTAGTCACTTGGGTATGGGTTGATCCATGGGTTATGGATATTATCCATGTATGATATAAGCATGATGTCATGCAATGGGTTATGTGTCAAGATCCATGGGTTATAGGCTTTGGGTTGTACCCAACTACGTTCAATGTATTTGCCCAATGGGTTGTGATACTTAAGTTTCTACCCATTTATATTACCCAATATACTACATACTAGTTATGTGTATATTTTACCCAGGTATGTAAACACTAGTTGTTGTACATATGTATTACTAAATCATAATCACTTATACTTGTTTTAGTGTTTTATGTGAAAATGTGAATATGTTAGAAACTATTAGTTCAAACCATTTTCGTATTTTATTTGTTTCGTTAATATGATTTTATGTTTGTTATCGACAAAACATTAGAAGATTGTAAAATATAAATAAACGTTTTTACGGCTTATTTGTATTAACAATCTCCCCCTTTTTGTTGATGACAAAACATAAAACTATTTTAAGGAAAAGCTAAAATTAAGTAAAAGTTTGAATTTGTAGTTTTACTTTCTTCTCCCCTTTTGTCGAAACAAAAGTGTTTGAAGGAAAGCAACACATCGTTTTAAGAAAAACATGTGAAAGAAAGAAAATAAGAAGAAATAGAGAGCAAGTAACGGAAAGAATCTCGTCTTTACTCCCCCTTGACGTGTCCATCCCTATGTAAGGGCGTCAAGAAAGTGATCCTAATCTAGTTTGTTTGCAAGTAAGTTCATAAAGATTTCGTCTAAGTGACGAATGTACTCCCCTTGATGATTGCAATTTTGCAAGGGATGTCATGAAATGTAAACCTAGTATTGCAAGTAATTTGCAATGTATTGCTTTGACATAAAGCTCCCCAGCTTTAGGATGTCAAAGTCTTCATGTGTAAATTGAATAACTACAAAACAAAGGTTAGAAAGCAAGTATAATTCACAATTTCACGCAAATGTGGTCCAAGTTAGTAGAAAATAGCTTTACGTCTCACGGATCCCGCAGCTCCACATAGTAGGGATCCGCCTAGGCAATTACGAGGGATTCGTATTAACGATTAATTTCAAGAAAGGTGATATAACAAGTAATGTTATCACAAAATGAGATATGAATACAAGGTAATCATATGCTCAAAAAATAACAAGTAGCATGTAATTCCATTTAATAAAACTAGAGTTATGATATACATGACTCTAAAAATAAGAAAATAAGAAAATACATGACTAGGAATTTCTAAACCAACTATCGCTGATGCTAGGACACCACTAAAATCTTCTAGCTCAAGTTTTGTTTAGGTTTGATCTCGTCGAAATGTTCGAGGAGATGATAGAACATGAAACGTTGGTCTTCTCGTACTTCATGTATCAAACCTTCAACATGTTGACAATGATAGCAATCTTTGTCATGGCTAGGTAGTGGTGGTGGAAGAAATGAAATGGTTGATGCGAAGGATCAAGTGAAGCGGCTTGTGGAGCTTCAAACGATGGAGGGATTGGTGGAGGCGCATTTGAGAATGGCTCGACCAAGAATGATGGTGGTGGTAGAGAAGTGTCAACTTCCATATGGTCGGGTGGTTGACTTTGATGATTTCTCATAATCCAAATGGGATTATATGATGGAAACGGCGAAAATGAAGCCGGAGCAAGTGTTGACTCAACACCTTGAATTTGTACCATTATTCCTCTTAATGAAGAGAATGTTGTCGGCGGAAGTGAATGAGACGGCCTAGGAGGCAAGTCCTCTAAATTGTAGAGGTGAGGTGATGATAGTGGGGATGTAAATGAAATAGCTCTAGGAACTAATGGTGATGGTTTAGTGGAGATGATATTGTTTGGCCTAGGAGGTATGGTGGTGTTTGGCATAGGTAGTTTTGTGGGTACTATCCTTTTAGGATTTGGTTTGATTGGATGATGAAGGATCCTATCATTTGTTGGCTTGACCAGAGATGATTCGGTTGAAGAGATTTCGTGTATAACACGAGCCTTTTTCATGGGTGGTTCTTTGGTGGATAAGTTACTACTTGGGGTTTTCTTCATGATGAGATGATTGTAAGGGTTTCTAAAGGGCTGAAAGTTAGGATGAGAGTGATGACTATGGAGGTCTTAACAAAGTGGTTTATAAAACAAGAGATTTGGCAAGTGCATTTAAGCCTTAAACCACTAGGATTCATTGGAATGTGATGATTAACATGCACAAGAGTCAACTTCAGAGGTTGCACTGATCTAGGAACTTATTTAAGATGAGATGGAGTGTTTGAGTTAGGAAGATGAGTTGAAATGATTGTTTTAGCAAGATTTGACATAAACTGTCACCCGGATCCCACGGTTCCCTCCTCAGAGGGATCCGTCTAGGCTAATCCTAGGGATCCGACTTTCAATAGTTATGAAAGAGTGGAAATGATGTTTCTAAGATCTAAGACCTATAACATCTTGAGTGTTTCAGTCCTCCTAAGTGTTTTAAATGAAGGGGTGCTTAAGTACTTGAAGGTAATGAATGATGTAGCTAATGATTGTCTTTTATGGAAGGATTTGGATCTTTCAAGAGTACCAATGGATGAGCAAGGATGACACTAAAGATTTAGAGTTTCAATTGAAGCTAAATGATCCTAGAGATCAGGTTGTGACTTAGGATAGTGTTTTGGAAAATATCCTAGAAGCTTTTGAGATGGGAAAAAGTAGAGTTTGATCAACTTTGATCAATTTTGAGGTAAGGATGATTTATGATCAATTTTGCCATAATCGAAAGATTTCTAAGGCTAAATGTGAGGGATCAAGTAAAAAATGAAGTGTGAGTTTGAGAGCGGAAGAGTAATAGGTTAAAAAATGAAACCGTAGATCTACAAGCGTCTTAGAGTGTGATCTAGGTGAGTTATGTGTGAGTAGGAAAGATCAACCTATCTTGATAAGGACTTAATTTGCCTTAAGACACTATGTTTAGCTTAGTGTGAGGTGTTCTAAGGATATGTTTGAAATATAATGCTTTCAATTGCATTTTCTGTTTGCCGGATCCCACGGTTCCCTAAGTGTAGGGATCCGTCTAGCACAATCTTTAGGATCCGCCCATCTTCTCAGCAGGACCTTTACTAAAGGTATGTAATGATCTTGACAATGCATTATATCTCAAGGATAGTCTAAAAAGAGTTCTAATACTAAGATATCAAATGTAAGATGTTTTATTGCATAAAAATTAGATTACATTGATAAAGCATGAGTACACGAGAATTGATCCTATTTTGGAATACTACTAGGTTCCTTGAGTGTTTTTGCTAGGAGGATCATTATGTGATTGATGAGTGTTTGTGGAATCAAGAATGAAGAAAGTCTTCATGAGAGATATGTTTAGCGGTTCCATCATGTTGTTCACAAGTACGTACAACGGACTTTGAAATTGAGGATGGAAGTGCATAACATTATGATAGAGGCGTGTCAAGAACATTCCATAAGGGATGAGTTTATTCTTGGAGCCTTGAAGATTTGCAATTCGCCTTGCGAAGAAGTAGGCAAGATTGTATGGTTGTTGTGTTAGCAAACAGTACAACATGTGAGCACAACAAGCGGGAAGAATTTCTCGATTTCCCCTAAGGCTCCAAACATTTTCACGTAGGATGAGTGCAAGAGGCTTGTACTCTTCTCGGATATCCCTTGTAAAGATAATGTTTGGATCGGAGTAATATGGTCGAGGTTTGCATATTATGCGATTTAAATCTTCCGGAGAGGGTATGTGTAAACAATATGGACTATTTTATTCACGAACGTTGAAGAGAGAATCAAGAGACCAATCTTCGGTGAAGGCACATTGTCCATGATTTGGAATCCAGAGGTTGTGAGAAAAATGCCCAAGGGTTAGAGTAAACTTTTGGTTTTTGATATAAAACCAAAGAGATAGAGAGCGATCCTCGTTACGAATGAGTTCGACTTGACGGAAGAATTCCATTATGAAACTTGGACATATCTTCTCGTTGATTTCAAGATGACATTCTAGTCTTATGGCTCGGAAGGAGGTATTGATACCTTCTTCGAATTGTAGAGAGGTGTCTGTCACGTCCTTCGTGGAAGTGACGGTTTTGAGATTATTGAACCCACGGACATGATTGCCGGTGTGTTGGGTTCGAGAGATGTTCGGAGTGTAGACGCTAGTGGTGAGAAATCAAACTCATATTCATGCGTCATAGTTGAACCTATAGAACTGATAAGTTAATAAAAAGAGATATTTGTGGTCAACCTATGATTATCTAATGTTTTTACTAGATTTTTATAAACAATGGTATTTAACACTTTAACTTACTTAAGGTTTTGACTTTCTAGTGGATTATTACATTTAGAAATGTAGTGGTTTTTAATTTGCATGAAAAACTATTTTCCAGTAGGACGGATCCCACAGTTCCTTTTCAAAAAGGGATCCGGCTAGTATAACTTCCGGGATCCGTAGATCTGTAATTACAGAACCAGATTATATGAAAACGCATAGGTTTTTAGATCTCATAGTTTTATACCAAGATATATGTTTTAACCTACATTTTCTTTTAACATGCATACATGACTTCTAATGTATCACGAAAGAATATGAAACAAATAAATCAAAAGAAATGACAAACATATTATGATAATAATAACCTAGATAACTAGATTACTAGTAATATTGCATTTCAATACTAAGGATGATACAAAGGATTGGGTATATGATCCCAATGTAGATTAACAACACAAAGTAAATGTCTCCATATGTGAACTTCATCATAGGGAATACAAGTGCAATGAGTGTTAAGGCGATGAGCACGAGTGCGATGTAAACCATGTTGATGACGGATATTCTTGGATTCGGTTGAGATGAAGTGGAGAGGAAGATGAAGTTTTGAGTGAGAGGGAATTTTTAAATTGGAAAATTTGAAAAAGTGGGGTTTTGATAAAGTGGTTGTCGAGTGGATGATTTATAGGAGAGGAGGAATTTTTGATATTTGTGTTTTGTTTTATTATAGGATTTAAAAGAGATAAAACATAAGTTTTATATACCACGACTATAGACGAGAAATATAACACGTATTTGAGAAAAAGGCTTCCTAATGAAGCTTCATGTAAAACATGTATAAGCACAAAAGATAATCATATAAATACCTAAATAGGCATACTTAATTATCAAGCAAAAATAAAAATAAAGTCATACCTCTAGCGCACTTAGGAATGTCTTTACAAATGACACAACAAATGTCACTTAGACGATTCCCGCTCCTTTGCGTTTAAGATACCTTCTTAAGGAAGGTATTCTTGTTACCAAGCGATTCCTACAGCTTGGTGGGTATGAGCTTTGACTAATCAACATGACAAAGAAGATTAGTGCAATTTAAATGAAAAAGTAAATAAGAAAAATGTTGTTATCAAATCAACATCCAAACATATAGTTTTAAAAGACATGGTGTTTGTTTTTATGAAAAACCTTTTTGTAGTTTTCAATTAACCATGGATCGTATCAAGTTTTTAAAGTACAATATACTTCAAGAAACTTGGTAACGAAGCTCTAATGCCAATTGTGGAAAACTAGAAGGGGGGGTTGAATAGTTTTGCCAATTAAAACTTCCTTTTAAACTCTTTAGATCGACTTATGTCAATCTATTTGGATGTGTGTGTTGGATGTTGATAAACAAGCATATAAAGGTAAGTAATGAAAAGATAAGAGTAAGAAGCACAAAACCACAACACGAGTATTTATAGTGGTTCGCCACAAGGACACCTTCCTTGCCCTACTCCACTCCCGAGTCACCTACTCGAGAGTTCGTAATCACTACACCAATCTCCTTATGGCGGAGAAGCCTTCACAACGTCGCCTACCCTTTTTCCGGTGCTAGGCTAACCACCGGTTCTTTCACTCAAGGTGAACCACACCTACACAACGTCGCCTACCCTTTATAAGGTACTAGGCTAAGTACCTAGTTCTTTCACTCCAAGGTGAACTACACCTTCACAACGTCGCCTACCCTTTATTAGGTACTAGGCTAAGCACCTAGTTCCATTGCAATGGAGGAACTACTACCACACTACACCAATGACTAATCCCAAAGGAGATCTACTCCTTTACAACATCATCAAGGATATCAATATCCTTGGATCTAATACGAGTCTATCTTGTACATCGAAACACACCATATCGAATGTACATCTAAGGCACCTTTCACTAATGCCTTTGACTAGATCTACAAGACACCTTTCACTAATGTCTTGTGTCTTCACTTCTAAGCACCTTTCACTAATGCTTCTTTGTCTTGAATTCTATAGACGATAGATACCCTTCACTAATATCTTCGTCTTGACACTTGAGACATCTTTCACTAATTTCTTAAACACTACTCTTCTTTGAAGAAAGTAAGGAATCATCAACAAGAAGACTTCAGTAGCCTTGATGATGAGGAAGCATGGCAACTCATGGACTTGAGCTTGCTCGACTTCAAAGGTGGTGATCTTGCCTTTAAGAGGAACCTAAAGATCACACAAAACAAAACTACAAACATAGATCTCTTGGATCCGAGGTTAGTGAGTTTTAACTCGGGGAGAAAGTGTGTTAGAAAGGGGTGAGAAATAATGAAGAAATGGCTCACTATTTATAGAGGAAAAATCCCACTGTTCCCCGGATCCCACGGATCCCTACCACAAGGGATCCGCTAGCACAAAGCTAGGGATCCGTGGAACGCCTCTTGCCCATGGGTATTTTGGTTATGGGTCATGGGTCATGGGTTGAACCATGGATCTTTGGCTAGATACAATGTATCTTTGAGTGCAATGCACTTAGTCACTTGTGTATGGGTTGATCCATGGGTTATGGATATTATCCATGTATGATATAAACATGATGTCATGCAATGGGTTATGGCTCAAGATCCATGGGTTATGGGCTTTGGGCTTTGGGTTGTACCCAACTACATTCAATGTATTTGCCCAATGGGTTGTGATACTTAAGTTTCTACCCATTTATATTACCCAATATACTACATACTATTTATGTGTATATTTTACCCAAGTATGTAAACACTAGTTGTTGTACATATGTATTACTAAATCATAAAATCACTTATACTTGTTTTAGTGTTTTATGTGAAAATGTGAATATGTTAGAAACTATTAGTTCAAACCATTTTCGTATTTTATTTGTTTCGTTAATATGATTTTACGTTTGTTATCGACAAAACATTATAAGATCGTAAAATATAAATAAACGTTTTTACGGCTTATTTGTATTAACATTCTTGAATTTGAGTAGATCTGAGTTAACTTGACTTTTTCTTGATCACAGCTTCTAGATCACAAGCTCTAATACCACTTGTTGATCCCAGTTGAGCAAACGATCCTTTATAGAAGCTGACTTAAACCAAAACAAACTGTTAAACACTATGCAGAATTTAATGTTCAACCTTAAGAAGAATACTTTGATTATCATTCAACACCTCAGTATTTTATTAATACGAATACTCTAAATAGTATTAGGGTTTGACAACCTTGAAGTATATCGACTTTAGATATAACTAATACGTATATCTAACTCTAACCTAGGACCTCATTTAATAGGCTAAGGAGTCCTATACAATCTACATTACGTATTCTATAAGATAAATATAATTACCATACTTATCTAAATACAATTCGACCTACTTAAGACCTTCTAGAATATTACAAGTTAAACCGACACAACTAACTAGCAGTGCTTTAATACATTAGCAGTGGATCCATATTACTACTAGCAGTGGTTTGTCTTGAGCAGTGGTTCCAGTCTTCTAGCCGTGGTTTCCTTTGTGCTGGCAGTGGTTCCATACTTAAAATAATTCCTTTCAGTAGAACCTAAAACCCAACACTTCGGCTCTGCTAAAACATTGAGGTACGTAGGTACCTCCCCGTCTAGAACTGCAAAGGACTGAGCCAACCTGGTGACAAACATACCATAATACACCCTATCTTCCAACCTCATACCTCTAACAGTCCTCAAGTAATCAGCCAACCAGAATAGGATGTTACAGTACACACCCTCATCAAACATGCAGTAGAGATAGAGCATATATGGTAAGGTGACATGATGAGTCGTGTCCTTGCGCCCCGTTATGGTGGAGGCAATGCAAAGGTGCGCGAGCCTCACTCGCAGATCTCGGATCTGTGAGGCAATGGTACTCCCAGTAACATACTCCTCATTGGCCACTGTGTTCCAAAACTGAATCCTCTACATGTCCTCCCTAGTGGCGAATCCAGCGCCCAATCTAGCCCTAAAGACATCACTCTCAATATCCCTCTCTGAATACAACCCCACTCTCCAACCAAACTCCAGCACAGGCATAGTACTCCATAATCTACCCAGTCTAAACCGAATCCCCTGAAAATCAATGCTACCTCGACAAGAAAGAACATTCATCGAATAAGAAGCGTGAAACTCATGCACCAACTCACTATACACGGGCTCACGCATCCGAAACAACCTCTCTCACTGAGGATCAGTGAATTTATCCTTCCTAAAATTGTTTCTAAAGTCCCTAGCAAGATCATGCTCCTCAAGAAAACTCCAATCCAAAACAGCCCCTGAGTCAATGGTTTGATGGAGCAAATCATTGTAGCGAGTTTAGGCTTCTTCCTCAATAAACACTCCCCATCCAGAAACAATGTAAGCGATGCTCCTTGGTTGCCAGAAGATTGCCCACTTGTTCTTCTCGATCTCTTGCCCATTTTCTGAAACAGGAAATCAAAAATATTGGGAACAAATGAGTAGTATTCAAGCTGCTAAAACGACATCAGAAGGCTCTGACAGCGTCACGCCAGCGGGCTGAAGCCGTCCCAACAAGAAAAATTCAAATCCAATGTTTGCAAGGGAAAAATCCAGGTTTTTAACCATAACCCTTAACCCAAACACCCCTGCTACAGCAACAATGGTACATTGGCTAGGTGGTTTAGTTCCCAAATCGTCTAAGGCTTCTCGCAAAATCAAACCCACATGATAACACTACTATTCGCCTAATCTTAAGCTTAATTAACAAGATTAATAGGCGACATTTAGCATTAATCAAATCAATTGGGAGGGTTTCGGATTGAAAGAGAAAATTGAAATTGAGCGCGGAATAGAGCAATTGAATAGACAATGATCAATGAAAATTACTTACTTTGTGGAGATTGATGATGCAAAGTGGTGAATTAGATGTGGAGAAACCGTGATAGTATGGTGTGGGGCGGATAAAATGTGTAGGGTAGAGAATGAAAGAGATGTTTGGTGTTTTTATTCGTCTGATTTGGCTTAGTCACGGCATCACCTTTTGCGTGGTGACGGCGTCACACCCAAAATTTTGCAAAAGAGGCTATTTTTAGGAACCCGCCCGGATCAAAAATCTTGTTACTATTTTTGACTAAGATTTTGGTTTTTATTTTAAATTCAATTTGTCAATACACTTGCAATCTCCACAAATGTGAGCAACACACATGTCAAATTGTCTTTCAACAAGGATTCTAGAAATATTGAAATGAGGGCTTTTCGATCCCGGTTTAAAACCAAAAGAACGTTTCCTTATGTTACGAAAGTCGGGAGGCGATACGTGCACCCTTCCAATGAACACGTCCCTAGGAAATGTTCCTTTTATGCAGGGAGCATTGAGGTAAGGATTCATACAAAGATGTGATTCCTTGAGGGGAGTTTCCTTGCTTATTGGAATTGAAGAGGGTTCAGGAATCATTATAACGAGCTCCGGTATCGCATATACCTTTTATAATCTTTTTAGGTATATTATTCCTTGCGATTTCTTCACGGAGTTTTAGCATGAAGTTGTCAGTTAGCTCCAAGAAAGTTTCGTGTGTTTTCCTCATGTGAACTTTGAGGCGTTTTATTTCCTTTTCTTTCTTGTTGACAAATATCAACATTATGTCCTCGAATTCATCTTGCCGGGATTTTCTTGGGAGCAAAAATTCCTTGGTCGCCTTCACATGCTCATAATCATGGGTGGTTACTTCCATTAATTCATTCACTTGTACCTCCATACTCTTAAACAGTTGTGCGCGGGAATCCAAACTATTTTCATGGATTATCGGAATTTCGCATCCTTCTTCTTCATATTGTGCTAAGTCTTCGATAACTAAAACCGTTTTAGATTTTTACTCCACAAGTTTACCTCCTAAAATTCTTAAAATTCGATTTCTATATATAATTTTACATTCGCGACGGCGTCGCCTTATAGTTGGGACGCCGTCAGATCGCCCTCACGGATGAGTCCCTCTGTTGCGTGAAAAAAAACACTCTCATAGGAAACCTTTTAAAAGAAACCGATCTCATTATCTGGGATGAAGCGCCAATGAATGACCGTCGATGCTTCGAAACATTGGATTGGACTCTTAGAGACATATTGGATGCACCAGATGTTTTGTTTGGTGGTGATTTCTTTCAAACACTACCGATCAAAAAAGGCGCTCCCAAAATGGAGATAGTGGCATCGTCGGTCGCAGAATCACACCTCTGGCCTTATTTTCATATCATGACACTTAAAGAAAACATGAGGCTTTTCCGTTCAGATTTGACTCTAGAAGAGCAAAGCACAGCGCGATCCTTTGCATCATGGCTTCTCGATATTGGAGATGGTAAAATTGGTCAGCCTGATGAAGAAGACCCTAGAGATTCAGCATGGGTTGAAATTCCTTCTAGATTTTGCATACAAGATGATGAAGAAGGCCTGTCGAATCTCATAGATTTCATATATGATAAGGCTACACTCCGAACCCCTTCAGCAATCACTCTGCAAGAGAAGGCAATCGTGTGTCCAAAGAATGAAACAACAGACATCATTAATTCAAAAGTTTTAGACATGCTTGATGGCGAAATAAAAACTTATGCAAGCTACGATATAGCCACACCAGTGGGGAATAGCGGTGATGAAACATAAATGTTATACCCTCCTGAGTATATAAACACATTTAAGCTGCCAGGTTTCCCACCGCATGAACTGCAGCTCAAAGTTGGATCGCCAGTGATGCTTTTAAGGAATGTTAACTTGGCAGGCGGTTTATGCAACGGGACACGCATGATAGTGACACAGCTAATGTCAAAGCTTATTGAAGTGCAGATCATCACAGGCACAAGAGTCGGCGAAAAAGTTTTCATTCATAGGATACCACTTATCCCTAAAGATCCAAACCTCCCTTTTGTTTTCAAACGCACTCAGTTCCCAATTAAGCTCTGTTACGCTATGACAATCAATAAAAGCCTAGGCCAATCTTTAAACAAAATTGGTGTATACCTTCCTGAGCCAGTTTTTGGTCATGGGCAGTTGTATGTTGCCCTTTCCAGAGCAACATCTGCTCATGGATTAAAAGTACTTATCAAACAGCGGGAAAACCAAAAAACAAATGTCACAAAAAATATCGTTTACAAATATTTTAAAAAAAATAAATAAAAGAAACACCTTTTGTTTTGACAGGCGAAACATAACAATTGGTGTTTATCTTTTTTTACAACAACTATTTCATTGGTTATTCTGTACACAATGCTATCATAATTACATGCTATTATCTTTTGATTTTATAAAACTATTATGAAAGGCTGTGCCCACAGATAGATTTGCTACACACCGATTCTATATGCTTTGCCTCATCTTTTTAATGCTCTGATTCTTGTTCCCTATATCATTGTTCTTTTTTAGGTTTTGTCTGTATCTAACTTTCTTTTTTATAACTTACCAGGAAAATGGAAGAAACTCAAAATGCTATGGTGCACCATGGCTCTCAAGAAAAGAACCTTGAAATCAGTGCTTCGCCAGAGGTTGTGACGATTAAGCAGTTAAAACCTACGTCTCACAGCAAGGTGCTTGAAGCGAGGGCCTACAGGAAATGGACTTCCATCACTTTTACCAAAAAAGACGCAGCTGGCGTTCCTGGGAAAAAAAAGAGACAGGGTTCTGCTGTATCCTCATAGATCGAGAGTTATGCATTGATTCAGCCACCATGCATAAAGCATGTTGCTATTTCAGATTTCTCTAATAACAGATTATTCTGAACAGGGCAATGACATACAAGCAAACATGAATATCAAAGAATTCGACTATTTCAACGGGAAAATCAAGATTGGGGAGGCTTACAGGATTTCAGAGTTCATGTGTGAACCAACTAATCCTTACCAGCAAACCATTGACAACAAAACAAGCCTTAAATTTGGAAAAGCAACAAAGTTTGATGTTATACAAGCACCCGACATCCCCCAACACTACTTTGAGTTCGTTTCGTACAACCAGCTTCAATACAGGGTTCCGACAGAAGATGCAAGGGGCAGAATGCAATACCCAATTCTGACAAGTAAGCTTTAAACTTTTTTTTTTGCCAACTAACGCAAAAGAATACCATCCTAACACCTGACTGGTGGCAGATTACATAGGATGTTTACGGTCAGTTGGAGAGGTTGTGCGCAAGATAGGTGCGACACAACAAGAAACCGTTTACAGAAAAGTGGATATCGAAAATTTGAGGTGCGTTCATTTTGGTCTTTTTGTTTTTTTTGTTATATATATATATATATCTTTTTTTTTGGGCTATAAAATAAAGTGCCAGGCTTTATCATATCTCCAATGACTTGGTCATCTTTTCAGTGGTAATGTTGTTGAGTTCACTATGTGGGATGACATGGCTGTGAAGTTTGAAGAGGCTCAGCTTGAAGCAACGCAGCAGCCAGTTATAATTGCTGTCAGCTCTTGCCGAGTTGGAAAGTACAGAGGTATTGTGTTAACAAATTATCCAAACTTAAACATCAAATTCTTACCAAATTGTCAAACAATGCCACCGCAGATTACCAGCTAACAGCAACGTCTGCAATACGTTATTACTTAAATCCACAGATACCTGAGGCTGATGAAGCACGAGCAAGGTAAAATCTTTTATGTTGCAAATTTTAAGGGCGTGCGATCGTTGCGTAAAAATTGGGAAATTCTAATTTTACAACACAAAACAGGCACAAAGAAAAGGAGCAGAAAACACCACCCCTCCGTATTACAAAGTCTCCGTATGAAGCTGTTGAAAAAGAGAGGTGCCGGAATAGATTTCCCCTGAAGACATTGCTAAGCCAAGATCCTGAAACCTATCCGGCGAGTTTTTTGTAACACAAAATTTAGTAAACCAACATTCAATCACACACACGGAAAAAAGTATAATGGAAAAAAAGTATGATACTTAACTGTTTACGCAAACATTCACAGGGGGTGCATTTCACAACTGAGGCAACGGTAACCAGCATCAACATCAAGAGAGATTGGTTCTACATGTCTTGCAACGAATGTGCTTCGAAAGTGAGAGAAGAGGACGGAATTTTTCGCTGCCTGAACCATGGAAAACAAGCAAAGCCATGCTATAAGTACATAATTTTTCTACCTCGGTTTCGTATAATATTAAAGAACAAAATCTGCCACAAAAATTAAATCCTTATCGCTTCGCTTGATCAAATACACAGGTTTAATTTCATAGCCTTTATCACAGACCCATCCGCGACAGCTGAGGTCGCTTTCTTCAGCTCGGCGGGGGAAGATGTTACAGGTTATTCATGCTCAGAGCTGCTGGCGAAGCATAAAGCAGAAGACCCGCAAGAAATACCCGAAGAGATTTTTGCCATTGAAGGGCAAAAAAATGTGTTCCAGCTCCATTTCAGCACATCAGGCAGGCCAGGAGATTTTGTTGGCAAAGTTTTTAACAAAAACAAAAGACACGAGGGGATTGTGAAGATGATAGAGGCACCCCCAGATAGCATCATTCACATCAACAAAATATCTTAGTTAGGACAGCCACTCCTGTCTACAAATACTTAATTTTGTTTCTGTATTCATAGGAGCATCAGGATCGGGTCTAAGACCAGCAGAACAACAAAATGTCAACCAACAGCAGCTTGACCAAAGTGCCATTTCAGAAGCAGAGGAGCAACAAGGTGAGCGCTACAAATTTAATACACAGTCTTATTAAATAAAAGGTGTCATGCCTGCCTCATTTTCGAATGCAAATAATGAATATTGGTTTATCACACAGTAGAAACAGCATCTACACCTATGACGATGACACCCATGGAGGATTTGGAGGAAGAAAAACATCAACCAGCCAGCTCAAAAAGTGTGAGGAGAGCGTTGTTTCAAGATGAACACGAAGATGCGAAGAAACAAAAAGGTTAGCCCTACAAATTTAACAACCCATTTTATTGAATGCAATATCTTACAATCGATTTTCATGGGTCACACACAAGCAATACAACAACATTCATAATAAGGTTACTAGCACACACGACTGAAAAAACATCCAACAACAGACAACACACTTAGCAGGCACACACTTAAAAATCCATCAAGCCCCTGAGTTTCTCGATAAAGATGTCATTGTTCTGAGCATTGAGCTCCAATTCCCATGCCAGGATGCTCATCTGCATGATCTTTTTATCATCTTTACCTTGAACCCCCCCTCAGATATTCTGCAGTTTTTTTAGCATGCGTGTTGTGAACGCTCTCCAATTCTTGAATAAAGCTAAGCCTTTCCTCAGTGATTTGAAGCAATCTTCCCGCCAGCGCATTCATTTGTTGTGCCATCCCAATATCTTTGCCAGAGGCTTGGTAGCAATAGAACACTAGCATATCAGGCCAGTTGTTGGAATTCGCATCAGCTCTAAGCTTATCACACCTAGGGTGTCTAGACATTTCCTTATCTCACTTTTTTATCACAACTTTCAAAATAAAGTGGTTTAGTAACAAAGTGGGTTGGCTATCTTAAATAGCCAAGCAGCAAATAAAAAACAAAAGACACATACATGCATTACTGTTTAGCTAATTTGTTTTTTTATTTAGTTTATCTATGCTAAAATTACACCTTTTATTATTACTTTTATTCATCACACCAATTTACAAATGCATGCTCCTCAAACATAACCACACACTTTGTTAAACACATTCATATTATATGACGCTGGACATTAGCATTTAGAAATCGATTAGCCCCTTAAGCTTCATGGCAAACAAATCCTTATCACGAGCGCTTAGATCCAATGCATCCACCATTAATATCATTTCATCAACTTTTTTACGATCTTTCTGTTAGACTTCATTTAAATGCTTGGCAGTCTTTTGCGTAAAAAGGTTGTCTGCGGTTTCCAGTTCTTGAATGAAACGGGCCCTTTCACCGATAACACAACCTAATCTTATAGAAAATGCATTTATTTCTCGCGCTATTTCAATCTCCTCTGTTGAAGCTTGGCGAAAATAGAAAACTAGCATGTCTGTCCAATTTGTAGAATTAGCATCGTTCATCAGCTTAGCAAACCTAGAATCGATTGCCATTCTATTTTGTTCATTGCATCCACAAGCTAACAAGTTAGTCTATGATAAAAATTGCATTCACAGCACAGATTTTAAATATCTCCTATAAGCATAGGCTCCTTTTTCACATGCCTATTCCACATCTCCAATCCCTATCCTTATAATTCAATCCCTCACATGATGCACAGCTGCTCCCATATTATTAGATAGCACCAAAAATACTATGACAACTTTTGATATTCATCCAACTGCTTTAAAGGCTAGCCACATATTGCCACTCAATTTGTTTTTTTCACTTACACATGCTCACAAGACTTACTGTTTCTGAACACAAATTCAAAACAGGACAAGCATTTTCTGATTTTCCATACCACTTTTCTCTCCTCACATTTTACACATCTGTCAAAGGGTGACACACCAATTATTGACATAGTTACTTAACCTTGAAACCACAAATCACCACCCAACCATAGCCAGCCCTGTTTAACTTCAACCAATGGCACACTGAAATAGCAGAAACCAGATTAATTGTGCACACCCTTTCACACTTCTTAAATCCTTTGCATTTATTAACCTTTAATATAAAAGATGCACAAACATTCATAGAAAAAGGAAAGGTTTTATTCATAACAAAGTTCAAACACTTAGTTGAACAAAATACATTAAAATACAACAAACTTAAAATTTATGCAACCTTGCTACCAATATAGTCACTGACACCAATCACCTCAGCAACCAACACTAACCCTTTAGATCCATCAAACCTACATGACGTTCTTTTTCAGCCCTCCCTTCGCGAGCTAGATCCAAAACCCCAACCAGTGCAGCTAAGATAGCTTGGTCTCTCTGCTGCATCTCCAACATGCACTCAACTGCATCAGGAGCAACATCATCAAATGGGCTAAAAGACTGCCCTTCTTGAATTAGTAGATCTCTTCTCTCAATGTTAGCCTCAACATCAGCACATTTCTGCGAAATGTACATGATGATGCTCTCATTCTCTCTCCATTCTTGCACAAACAGGTACTTAAAGCAGTGTTGGAGCTTATTAGAACCACAACACTCCTTTAAATGGTCAATGTTTGGTCTTGCACCCATACTAGCTATATATGAGGTGGATGCAAAATGCCTAAGCAAAGTCATCCTTATATAGCCAACAAAAAACAAACAGTCCATAAAATAATTAATTCAAAAAATAAAATGGTAAAAAAAAAGATATCATAATAAAAACACATTCATGTGCCTTAGATCATGCACGAAGTACTGACCTTTATTGATGCGAACAATACGAACATGACTTTACCATAAGACTGCTTCCACACATAAACAACCCAACACCTTTATCTATTTAGTTTTACTTTCTGTCAATAATGGTGTAACTTTTATTATGCTTTGGCAGTGACAATCGAACCTCTGGCTGCAGAGAAAAGGAAGACAAGGAACGCTGATAAAAAAAAGGAAGTCTAACCATTACGTGACTGCTGTGGATGTTTAAAAGGCCAGCCTTAAAACTTGATGTGTTTTGAAGCATATTTCCTCCTCTGGTTGCTGAAATATGTTCCAAAACATTGTATTTTTTTGTGTCAAAGTTAGACAAAACACATGGCATGTTTACATGCCAAGATACTGATATTTTGTGCCTCGCTTATAGCCTGGCAACAGAAGTATGCGAGAGCATACAGAACTGATGTTGTTATGTGACGGGCCTGCACCATAACTGTGAAACTATGCAAACGCTGGATGCAACATATTTTGCACATCATTTCCAGCACTTGGTACATATGAATCTAAATGAGTGTTTTAAAAGATTTGTCAGGTTTTGTATGTTGCAACCTCTTGCAGCAGCTATTGTTGCAGCTTTACGGTTTTCTAGCAACATGAATATGTGTTCAGACACATTATTCTTTTATGTGAAACTCAGGCAAGGCGTATGCCATATTTGCATGCCAAAATGCCCATGATTTGTGCTATGCGATATCATCCAAAAGCGCTACCCTTATGTGACGAGGTTGCGCTATAGCTTGGACAACCAATTGCACAAACTATACCTGCAGTCTTATAGCTTTTAACATTCCGATCTTCGACAATCTACTTGCTGCATGTTTTATGAAAACACCCGCGGCAACGCGCGGGCTCGAAACCTCGTATACAACTAAGTACAAATCAGATATATAATTTTCCTACAAATTATAGTTTCTCAATACCATTATCTTTATGTTTAGACTTTAAAATATCTCTAAAGGAGAAACAATATTGAAACAGGATATTGCAAATAGCACTAAAAAAACTAGTTGAATTCTCCATATTTTAAAGGCCAAATGGCCACAGTTACGAATATGTAAAACTATTTATTCTACACTTTCTCATGTGTGGTAATAATGGGTATGACAAATTATTCTACACACATAAGTGTGGAGATATTATCCAAATTTCTATAGTTAAAAGTGTGAATTTTTTTTTGAATGTCCACACCTAAAAGTGTGAAAAAAAATTGCAAAAAATGTTTATAATAAAAAATGTGGAAACATTTGCTACACATGTAAGTGTAGCATTTATTGTAATCGTACACATTTATATATGTGGATTGATTTTTAAAATATTTATGTCACATATTAATGTAGCAAAATTATTATTTATATAAAAAATTGTCTACACTTGATCACACTGTAGCAAAATAAGTATGAAAAATAGAGTTATTTTTTGTAGTGTAGATATAGTCATATAAATCAAATCATAGATGAGTAGCAATTAAAAAATTGACTACAACTCTCTTATTACAAATTACTTCGTATAAGATTTTCCAAACCTCCAAATACATCAATATAGAATGTACAGTTTAAAAAGAAGGTGTAGAAATCATTTTTGGTTTTCCTTTAATATAGAGTAATTCTCTAATATCTTTATCCTTTCAATTAAACTAAATATGCAAACATCTAAAAGATAGTAATAGTTCCCAAATTAAGCGATAATTAACTCAGAAGACAAAATATATACAACATTCATAATGGACAGAAGAAACTATGAAAAAGAGTGATGTTATTCTTATATATTTCATTTGACAAAAAAAAATGTGATATAATGATCTAAGTGATGATATAGGGACCTAACTAAATATGCTTAAAAGATGGCCTAACGCATAAATGACTTGTAAAGTTATGTAATTATACAAGTCATTTATGCGTTAGGCCATCTTTATAAGTCATTTATGCGTTAGGCCATCTTTTAGGCCCCTTTAATTAGGTCCATTTATCATTTTCCATTCTTAAAATATCCAAAAAGGTTATAATTATTGAAGATGGTAAGTTGCAACTAATGAAATTTTGAAAGCACATCCTTTGTATTATATAGTGCATGTGATTTTTTTTAACAACGGAAAATGTATAAAAAAGCTGCTAGTAAGGCACTAGAAGCTGAAGAAATGAAGTAAAAATCTAGAAATCAATAAATTACACAATCTAGAAACTACTCGAGAAATTTAACTTCAAGGATTACAAAAAGGATAAAAAAAACTCTTGCCGCTTACAGCGAACCGCGACAAGAGAAAAATCCCCACCACGAAGGCCGAGCAACCAGTTTTCACTTCGGGGGTGTTTTTGATGCAGACCCAAACAAGCCTCGAGGAAAAGAAATAAAATCATAATCATCTGAACTCCTTGAGAAGACTGAAACGACCAACAAGAAGAGACGATAATCATTAACTCGATCCCATACTCGAAACCATCAAAGGAGATTTAAGCCAATCAACCCAACTACAAGACATACGGCCTCTATGATGAATCCAAGAGAAGGTGGAAGAACGAATGTTATCGTAAATGTCACTTCTCCTAATTGGATGTTGGAAAAAAAATCATACTATTATGATACCTCCAAAGCCACAAGAAAGATGAGGCAAATATAACGGATAAACGATGAGTCTTCTCTTTGGGCGCTTGCCAAGAACCAAACTAATTCTTCAAATGCTCATACAAAGTAAAAGAAGCAAACGAGATGTCACACCAGTTACGAACAATATTCCAAAGATCCTTGGAAATAACACAATCGAAGAAAATGTAATTTAAGGATTCCGCATTACCACTACAAGAAGGGCACGAGATCGTAGATATATCAATGCCACAAGACGAAAGATTAAATCTGTGAGGAAGACGGTCAAGCATAAATTGCCACATGAAAATATTTACCTTTCGAGGAAGACTTTTATCCCACTGAGTCGGATAATCCAAAGAGGGCGAAAGATGTGAGTCAATATGATTCCGAGTGATGCTAACAGAAAAGACACCATCGTTAGCTATAGTCCATATGCTAGCATCTAAGTCAGAAGATAACTCAATATGATCAATCTCATTGATAAGGTCGTTGAGATATGCAGAATTGCGAGCCCCCAAAATAGGACGAGACCAGTTCCAAGTCCAATGGTTATTTATGAAGCGATAAGATATGAGACAATCTTTGTTCAAATCAAGACGGAAAAGTTTATTATAACATAGATATAAAGGAGTGTTACCAACCCATAGGTCTTTTCAAAATTGGATCGAGTTACCACAGCCAACTCGAAATCAAATTGAGTCACTAGGAAGAATATCATTTGAGTGAAGATAATTAGAAGATCCCACAATCTTAGACCAAATACCATTCGATGTGCTGTCGTTGAGACCAAAACCGCCTTCTTGACCATGAAAAGCTTTAACAACTTTAACCCAAAGATCTTTATGATTAGTATTCAGTCTTCATCGCCATTTCTAAAGAAGAGCTAAATTAATAGATTTCAGACTCCCGATGCTGAGACCTCTTTTGTCAAGAGAGGTTAGGACGATTGGCCATTTAACCCAAGCTAGTTTTATGGTATCATGAGTGCCTCCCCAAAAGAAAGAAGCCCTTTTTTCCAACAATTTTAAGACAGAATCCGGGGCTCTAGAAGATTGAGAAGAAGTAAATCCCAAGACTTCCAAGAACGGATTTGATTAAAGTAAGACGTCCTCCAATAGAAAAAAGATTGGCTTTCTAGTTGGACATACGAGCATCAAATCGATCAAGAATAATCTTCCAATTGCTCGAAAGATTCATGTTAGCACCGATAGGTAAACCAAGGTAAACAAAAGGAAAGGAGCCAGGGGTACATCCAGTATTGTTAGCCATTATACTCACTTCAGTATAAGGAACACCTACCCCATAGATAGTAGATTTGTGGATGTTAATTTTTAGGCCCGAAGCAAGATAGAAAACACGAAGAACACGAATAATATTATCCATATCAAGAGAGCTCCATTCCGTAGTAATAACGACATCATCAGCATAAAAAATATGGGATAAGGTAATATTCGAGGAACCGATTTGGTACCACGTATTAATCCAGATTGAGTCACATCCATTAAAACTTCATGGAGCCCTTCAATAACAAGGATGAATAAAAGGGCGATAGGGGATCTCCTTGTCTTAAGCCACGTTTAACACAAAATTCAAATGTAGGACTTCCGTTCACCAAGATTTAGGTCCTTGAAGATTCTAAGCATGCTTTAATCCAAGACGCCATATAGAACCAAAACCAAGACTATGAAGGACGAAGTCTAGGTATTTCCAACTAACGAAATCGAAGGCCTTTTCAAAATCAACTTTAAAGATGGGCATCTTTTTCTTTCATTTTTATACCAATCAATCATCTCACTAAGAACAAGAATACCATCCAAAATCAGATGACCCGAAATAAATGCGGATTGCTCATGACTTACAATTTTGTCCACCACTTTAACCAGCCGATTAGCTAAAATTTTGGTGATGATTTTGTAATGAATGTTGATGAGGGAAATAGGTCGGAAGTCTTTGACATGAATAGGGTTACTAACCTTTGGGATAAGGGTGATAAAGGAAGAGTTAGAACCCATCGGCATCTGCTTCGATTCCAGGAACTTGGACACAAATCTTTGGATATCATATTTAATGAGCTCCCGATAACGTTTGATGAAACCGAAAGTGAAACCATCAGGGCCAGGGGCTTTATCACTACCACAATCCCATACAACAGATTTAATCTCTTCCAAAGACACGTCTTTATCTAGAAGCTCATGATCAGAAGGGCTAAGAGTGGATGGACACGAGATGGAAGGAAACTCGATCACTAAATCAAATGCCTGGAACTTCTCTTTAAAGAAATTAAAAAAAAGTCTCTTTAACTTGATGCGGATCAGTAATCCAAGTACCGTCATTCATTATGCCTTGAATAGAATTGGTTCTTCGCTTTTTATTAACTAAACCATGAAAAAAATTAGTACTTTCGTCGCCTTTGATGTACCACTTGATACGAGATTTTTGGAGCAGATCTAGAGCTTCAAAGTTATCAATCTTATCGATCTCATGAAGAAGTTTGAAGCGAGATTCACGGTCTTCAAGAGAAGCAGTATTAGAATCGATCTTGGTTTCAATGTTCTTTAAAGCAGCAAGGGCTTCCTGCTTATGGTTTCTCTCGTTAGATTTAGTAATTCCAAGCCATTCTTTAATTTTAACTTTGAGACCTTTAAGCTTAACGTGAGACAGAAGGTTATGTTTATCATTGATTTGATCAAAGGAGTTCCATTATGAAGTTCTAAGATCATCAAAGCCTTCGCGATTGAACCAAGAATGATAAAGTCTCAATGGAGTCGGGTCGTAGTCTCATTTATTACAATGGAGGAGCATAGGTTTCCGATCAGACCATAACCTATCGAGAGCAGTGACTTGAATGTCTGGAAGAGCATCAATTGCGTTTTCGGATAGTAAAAAACGATCCAACTTGCTTAACTTTGTGCCAGCTTTGTTCATCCAAGTGAATAATCGCCCTCCCATGGGTAACTCAATTAAGCCAGTATTGGTAATAAAGGTGTTAAACGTACCATCTTCCGAATGAGAGAAGGAGGAACCAAGGCGCTCGAAATCATAACGGACCTCATTCAAATCACCAAATTACACAAAAGTACCACTGTGACATTGTATAAAGACCTAAATACGGCTTCATAAAATGAATTTAGCTGATGATTCATGGGGCCCATAAATGTTGATCATAAAGAAATCACCGTCTAAATTTTTCCATTGTCCCTTTACAATGACAAAAGCATCATCACACCAAATCTCATCTTCGACAAACACGTTAGGATCCCACATAGAGATTAAACCACCAGATCTACTGCGAGCCATACTACATGCATAATCGAAAGAATAATTACCCCACATGTTTTTAAGACGGAATAATTCTAATTTTGTCATCTTGGATTCTTGTATACCTAAGAATTGAACGTTATGTTTAAAGCAAAGGTCCTTTATCCAAACACGTTTACGTCTTTGTTTCATGCCACAACTATTGATAGAAAGAACATTCCTTTTTCAACAATGTGAACTCCAATACAGTCAATCATTTTCTTCAAAGACTTGCGACATCCTCTGACGTCAAAGCCTTACGAATCTCCAACTTCAATGATTCTAGTCATCTCGTTGATAAGTGAAAAACCCTTGATATTCTTCTTCCTAAATTTAGAAAAGGAGGTGGAACACCTGCTAGTGGAAGACTCGTCTTTCTTGTAGTGTTCAAATCCTGGTGGACGCGAATTTGTTTCATTTGAATATTGATGCTGGGAGGCTATTGGTTCTTCCACCTTTTAGTTATCATTCATCTCTTTATTGGGATCATTGTTTTCTTCTGAGTTGAGTTCATTATGCCCTTTGTTTTCATTTAAATCATTAATAAGATCATCTAATTCATCAACGGAATTCACATCATCAGAAATAACATCCTTCTCTTTTTCATTTTCGTATTCTGTTGATTGTAAATCTATAGAGTCATCGATGATATTAATACTCCATGTACCAATTTCTTGAACCTGGACATCAAAAGATTCCCCACGGACTTCAACATGAACTTTTTCTGAAATAATCTGATGAGATTTGGTTGCGACACAAACTCTACCCATACAAATAGCTGCTCGTAGTCTATCCCCCTTCTTCGTGACCTTTGTTAGTAATCCCATCACTTTTCATCATGGAAGGTGATAATCAACCACCACTCATCAACCCACCACCAAATGACCCGCCAAGAGGTCGTACTCTTGGTGAATACTCAAGACCAAGCCACCTAGGCTATAGAAACACCATTGAGCTTCCCGACCAAGCCCAAACTACGGCCCTTCGATCCGACACCATCCGGTTGGTGCAAAACGGATGTGCATTCCACGGACTTCGTTTTTCCGAAGATCCTAATTAGCATCTTAAGGATTTCTTTAAAATCTTCGATTCCATCGACCTTGATGCTACTACTCGGGAGACCACGCACTTGCGTCTCTTCCAATTCTATCTACGGGACCAAGCTAGTAATTGGCTTGAGCAACTTCCCGCCGGCTCCATCTCAAGTTAGGATGATCTCACCACTCGTTTCCTTGCCTAATTTTTCCCACCGGGGAGAACTACTAAGCTTAGGAATGAAATCTTGATGTTCCAACAACGTCAAGGTGAATCTCTCTACGAAGCATGGACTCGATTCAAGGACTTACTCCATAGAGTCCCTCATCACAGCATTGATCTTTGCCTTCAAGTCCAACTATTTTATGATCATGTCAATTTTCCAACTAAGCGATCCATTGACCAAGCGGCCGGTGGTAAACTTAGTAATCTCACCGCGGAAGAATCGTGGGGTATAATAGAGGACCTTGATCTCTATGACAACGAAAGTTGGAATGACCCCCGTGAGTTGCCCAAAACCGTAAAGGCAATCTCCTTGCCTCCCATTGACTCACAACCTTCCGACCATAGGATGCTCGAGCTTGAAGATCAAGTCAAATTCTTAATGAGCTCCTACAAAAATCCTAAGTCTTCACATCAAGTGAACAAAATCACTCTACTTTGTGAGTTATGTAGTGGTCCCCACGACACTCGTGATTGCACAAGACTCCCCGAACAAGCTTTTGCGGACTACGCCTCCACGCGTACCGACGGAGCGGGAGAGAAGTGGTACACTTTCAAGCCCGAACAAAAAAACTTAGGAAACTCCTATAACCCCTCATGGAGGAATCACCCTAACCTTAAGTGGAATCAAAATTCAAGCCCACCCCAAAGCTCATCTTGTCCACCTAATAGGTTCAACCCTCCAAACACCGGGAACCCCACTAGTCTTGAGGTAATTGCGTCTAGATTCATGTCATTTCAAGAAACTCGATTGACTAAGCTTGAAGCCGATTTCAAGCAACGACAAGGCGAGATGACAAACAAGCTTGACGCCCTCTTAAAATCCTTCAATGACCGGGAAATTAGAGCACTCCCAAGTGATACTATAAATAACCCAAAAGTGAATTCGATTTCATTGACTTCATGTTATCAACAAGGGTTCCAAGCGATCCCAAATGAGGTACCAAGGCCCCGCACCATTGGTACAACCCACTCTTAAGAAACCCGTCAACCAAGAACCCAAACCTAATTTGGAGGAGGAGTACAAGGAACTCCATCAAGAAAAACTGGTTCTTGAAGTCTTAGCTCATGCACCATATTATAATGCTTCAAAAGAAAAATATGAGCGAGAACTAAAACTTGGAAAGCATGGGTCCGCGTTTGTGCAAAATAATTTACCTAAGAAGTTAGACGATCCTGGGCTATTCACTCTTCCGTGTAGGCTTGGAACCTCCAAACCTCTCGATGCTCTAGCCGACTTAGGATCATGCATCAATCTTGTTCCGGTGTCCCTCCATAGAAGCCTTAACTTAGGTAAGATTGAACCAATGGAAACTATCTTAGGTCTAGCGGACGGTAGTATTGCACATCCGGTAGGGATAATAAAAGACATGGTAGTAATTAGAAAATTCCATAGTAAAGTGTCGGTCACCCCAAGTATTATCTAGCATAAGTTAGCTCGTAGACATATCATTAGTTACGTTATTTGTTAGTTTATTAGTTAGTTATTAGCGTAGTTTAGTTTAGTGCAACACCGTGGAGGAAGGACGGGTCTTTACCCATCGTATGCACGATCCACATCCGACGGAGGGCGTATTGGTTGTAGTATAATACCCTTCCATCCATGGAAGGGGTGGTGCTTCTCATTCAATCTAACCTTTCCTTTGTGTAAACCTCTAGCAAGAACACCCTCTCTCTCTAATTTCTCTCTCTAAAATGGTAAACATGTATTTTGATCATCCAAGACCACCCGAATCATCAACACAATAATATTATCGATCCTACAATTGGTACCAGAGCCAAGGTTTTTGTGTTTTGATGATTTATTGTGGTGCTTGATTCTCGTTGCTGTTTTTGTATCCTTTTTGGTTCGAAAAATGTCTTTACATTATTTTGGTAAAACAGTTTTACATGAGTTTGTGTTTCTGGTTTTGGTCGAATATTAAAAGTTCTGGTCTTTTACATGTGAGCAATATCTGTTTTGTGTCAAAAAGACTTGGTCCAAATCAGTATTGTATATTATCTTGTTTAGTTAACTTTTATACCAAACACATCAAATACCATGTGGTCAAACATACATTCTTGTGGTCATTAGCCGCTTTTAAGTGGTCTAAACGGGTAAACCAAGAAGTCTTTATGCTGTTTTTCTGGGTTCATCATAGCGAGTTGGGTTGCATTTCTGTCCAGGTTCTATGTATCCACTATGTAGCGAGTTGATATGTTGATAGCGAGTTGTGGTTTGTGACTCTTGAGTCAAAAATCTTAGCGACTTGTCTGTTATAATATGTAGCGACTTGTCCTATTTTCTGATGGCAGTTTGACTTTTGAGTCAAACTGATACAAGTCTAGCGACTTGTCTTCAAGTCTAGCGACTTGTCAACAAGACTAGCGACTTGTCAACAAGACTAGCGACTTGTGATAATTAAATCTGTCTTAGCGACTTGGTTTGAATAATTAGGTGGCGACTTGGTTTGAAAAATAATGGTTAGCGACTTGTCTAAACCGCTATTGACTATTGAGTCAATAGCGACTTGTATGGATAAAAGGTTTAGCGAGTTGGCTCAAGACCATTGTTTAGCGACTTGACAAAAGATGATGTTAGCAACTTGTTATAGAAAAGGACAGTTAGCGACTTGACTCTAAACTTTGGCTAGCAACTCTTGACAGAAAGGATGAAGAAGAAGTGACCTCAAGACACGACCACAATATACCATACACCATGACTCAACTTAGTCGACTTCAGTTAAACACCAACATCAGTCCTTGTAAACAAACTACAACATCATCATCAATCATTTCATAACCAAAACTAATATTAATCATCTCTTCCTACTACTCAATCAAGAATCAATGATAAACGTAAATGAGTAAAAGGTTAATAGATCTCAGTTTTTTTTGTTGTGTTTCGTGATACTCTTAGATATCATCAAGACCTCAAGGGTCTAAACAAACAAAGGGGTTCACATCATAGAGCTATAACTGTTGAAGTGTTACTTCAATAAATGTTCGAATGTATAAGAAAAAGATGTTAACAAGTATGTTACCTCTTTTGTCTCAATTCGGTCATAAGCATATACATGACTCCTTTCAGAAATGTATGAGATAATTCAAAACCTCTCATTCTCTTTTATCCGAACATCATGTAAATAGGAGTATAACAATTATGTTATATCCTAGTCACTCGTCCGTTCAATCAAATCAAAACAAAAATTGGATAACCTACCTTGGTTTGATTCTGATGTTACGACCTTAGCCCTCAATCGCCATCCCTGTGGCTGTGATGTCGGGTTCATGCCATCCTTGTGGCGAACCCCTCGATGCTATTCATATCAAATGAATGAAATGAGATATGGTTCAATGAAAGGTCTAATGATTTGAAATGATGTTGATGGTATGATTGATATGAGATCCGTTTATTTTATGTGCAAGAATGAGAGGCGGGCTGTTTTTTTTTGGATTAGGGTTTTTAATTGCTACTGATGAAAGAGGCGTTATGTTGAGAGTAATTTTAGGTTTAGTGGGATATATGTGTGCTCTTAAATACCGTGTTATTAGGGTTGTGTGGTTATTGGATCAGTTGGGTTCATCTTCACATGGGACGAGTATTATGGGTACACGACCAAATGGATCTGTTGGATTTGCTTTTGTTTGGGCCGTGGCTAGCTTGTGGGCTTCTCATGTGATTTGGGGCATTATAAGAATACTGGGATATCTATTCTACCCGATTGGTGTACAATATACTTGATCATTGAGCTTAAATGATGGAATGTTAATATAGTGCTTGTATGAACTAATACAAGTTGCTATCTGAAATGTAGTTTTGGATGCACAATTTAATGATACTTGGTAAACGTGTGATATATTTGGTCATGATAAAATTTTACGAAGGATACAAATTCACGGCTTGAGTTATTTGTTGATCTTGAATGAGTTGAAGGCTCTTGTCTAATATTATTGATTTGGTATTGTAGAGACGGTTTTAACATTTTTAAATGGACTTGGACTTGTAACCCTGGATAATGGACTGATGGGCTTCTCTAAATCGAGATTATGCGAGATTTGGTTTTTGTGTGATTTGTTGAAGAAATAAATGATGATGTGATGATGAGATTGGTTGTGATATGAAGATTGATACTTTGGTCGATATATTTTCATGAAAAATATTTTTGTCACGGCTTGAAGTATTTATTGGAAAATGTTGACTACGGGGTTATTTGGACGGTATTTCTTATTGGGATATGAAGTGAGGCTTTTTCGGGCGCGTTTACTTATTTCGTCTTCTTTCTTTCTACCCTTCCGCGAAGATGACTTGTTTGGGCTTTTATAGAGTGTGATAAAGACTTGGCTATTTAGTTGCGTTTGTGATTCTTCTCACTTAACCCACAACGTAGCTATCACTTCGGTGTCTCACTCTATTGAGAATGTCAAGAGATTTTGTACATTGGGTACACCGTTTCTTCTTCACAAGGATTAGTACAAGGTTAAGTAACAAATCTGGGGAATTCTACTTCATGATCAAATTTGGTATATCGGGTTTACTTCTCCATGTGGTCACTACAATAGCCGACAGATTGCGTGAATGATGTGTTTACCAAAGTGTTGATTTGATGATGTTGATGATGTTGATGATGTTGGAAAATGAATCGTTGATGAACCGCTGCATGTTCCCCTAAAAACAGATATTCTCTGAAACCAAAGTCGTCATAACACATTCAAGCTGACATTGTTTACGGTTTTGTCTTGATTTTGTAAAATCCCGCGAAAGAACCTATTTCTCGGTTTAAATCATAGACTTGTAAAATCCCGTGATAATGGAAACATCCTGGTATTAGTAAAGTGCATTTCCGGATCTATCTTACGGTTTATTCTTGGTTTTGTAAAATCCCTGAAAGAAACTATTTCTTGGTTTAAACCATAGAGTTATAAAATCCGTAATGATGGAACCATCTTAGAGAAGAGAAAGTGTAATTCGGATCTTACTTGATCTTTGGTGCTACGGTTTCTGCTTCAAAGAAGGGATAAAAGGGTGTACTTCATGAATTGGGTGTGTGTTTGGGTTGTCTTCATGGCAGTTTGGTTTTTACAAGGTTTTACGGGGTTACGTGCTTTTAATCATGGTCGGGATGAAACCATTATTAGAGTTCACTTAAAACGTCAAAGGAGGCTAGAGTTGAGTTTTAATCAGAAGATGTGACAACAGAGTTAATTCACTATTATTTATTTGAGGTTGAAGTGAAATATCACGGGCGAGTGTACTTAGCATCTGAAGGTATCGGGGATGGTTGGATGAAGATTCTTCATGATCCTTGTTCGAGCTTATTATCAAAAACAAAGACTTGGAAATCTAGTTATTGTTGGGTGTCTTTTACATGTTCTTTTACCACTTGGGGGAATTGGGCTCATACCACTACAAAATAACTATCACTTTAAGGAGTTACGTTGTAGTGCTCAGTGTCACATTCAATTGTGGATTTTCAAGAGGTTATGTACGTCTTATACTTGGTGCTTGGTTGGTTGAAGAGTATAGAGTACATAGAGAGTACTTAGAGATGCTAATGGAAATCGGCACCGCTCTTTGTTACATATGTGCAAGTTTAAGTCACGAGTTCAGGGTAGTTTACTTCAGGGTCAAATTCATCATATTGGGTTTTCTCCATCAGCTGTCACAACAAAGAGCCTACTGAATGATAATGGGTTGATTACATGTTTTGCCAAAAGAGATGATGAAAAGAGAGAGATTATGACGTATGAACACAACAGTTCATGCCTCGTTCGCTAAAGAAAAGAAAAGTGTACGTGTCAGTGCGCTTTATCTTCTGAAGAAGATAAATCTTCTCTATTATGACCATTCTCATCAACATGCTTCATACTTTTTCCATGCGCTAATTCTTCAAGTGAACCGGGCTACCATTGATTGTTTTCTTATTCAACTTGTTCAACTATAATGATGATGGCGACATCATGTGCTAATTTTGCGGGGGAGAAGTTTGAATAGACTACATTTGGATGATGTTCACTTGTTTAATCAAGAATTGCATCTCCGTATGCAATTCTTGAGGGGGAGAAGAAGTGTGATAATACTGCATGGTTGATTGATATATGAGAATAAATGGTCAAACGGCTCCAAACTCATGTAAGAACCGAGCTTTTTCTTATCGGGTCATCTTCACATGTAGTTTCTTCTAAGAGTCGTTGGTTGACATCTTCACATGGGTTGATATGATTAAATGACAAAGTGCTTCTAGTTCTTTGGTGATTTCTTTGATGAACATCTTTCATTCTTGTTTGATTGGGAGGATTTTAGTTAAGGAGATTTGCTACTTATAAGGTAATTGGACGCATTTGGTGAGATGAAGATGTTAACTATCTAATCCCCAACCGGACAATCTTGAAGAAGGTCGAGTCTACGATCATTCTACATTTTCTGCTGCATGTTAGAAGACTAAAGACGATTTGCATTTAACGATCTAAAGACTTCTTCTTAATCTGGGCTGTTATCATAAAGATTGTCGGTTTAGGGGAGAGCACTAATTGGGGGAGAGTGAAATGCCAATGTTAATCCCCAATTAGACTTGCTCACATACTTCAGCAAGTTGATTCTCACAAAGATTTAATGTGGTCTTCTCTAAAAGATTTCTAGTATTTGGGCTTATAGTGTTTTGCTTATTCTGAAGTGTCAAAACCAGCAAGGGGGAAGGAGACACGCATCTAAACGCGAGTAAACTTTGATGAACTTAATACTTCTAAGTGATTGAAGATATCCGGGAAGACGATTGTCATTACATGAGAGAAACTCAAGGTTTGACTCATGGCGCTTAGTGTTCTTATTCCAACTACGTGGGGAAGTGATGGAAGATAAAGTTTCGAAGATAAAAGAGGTACACAAGTACGACATATTCGGGGAGATAAATGTGTAACATGAGGAGGTGTTATCTGTTATTCTCTCGTTGGGAATGTGTGTACTTGGATTCTTGAGCTTCATACACATTCATCGTGGGCGAAAGATGTGAACATAGGGAGGTGTTCTTCATTACCCTCATGATGTGTATTCGGAGAGTTCTTGGATATTGGTGTACTTGGTTCTTGAGCTTCATACATGTTCATCGGGGAAGAAAAATGTGAACATGGGAAGGTGTTTTCATTCCCTTATGAAGTGTATTCGGAGAGTTCTTGAGCATTATACAAAGAGGCTAACTGCATCAATTCAACTACTTGGGGGAAGTGTTCTCTTGACACCTTTTGGAATGGATTGCGTCAGACTTCAGTGGTTATGAAATATGAGAAGAAATTTAAAGAGTGGGATGATTCTTTGCTGATCTATCTTGATGATATAACCCCGAATGGAGATCCTCGATTATCGTTCTTAAATGGAGCTGCGGGATTTATGATAATGGTGTGCTTCTTTGTGCACCTGGCTAAAGCAAGCTTGAAATGGAGCTTCGAATCTGCTCAACATAAGGATTTTCGGTTTGGGGGGAAGCTGCCAAAGTCTCTCTTTCACAAAGGCTCTTGTTCTATCTTCTACTCTGGAGCCTCGGAAGCTTTGGTGGTGGATGTTTAAGAGATGATGACTTCTATCTTCTACAACGGGGCTGCTTGATATCCTTATCTCGGTACTCGTATCATCATCTTCTTTTACTATATAATCTTCTCTATCTTTGTATATATTTATCAAAAACAAAATAGAAAAATATAAAACCAAGAAAAAAAAATAGAAAAATATAAAACCAACAAAAAAAAATAGAAAAATATAAAACCAACAAAAACCCATAAAAAATCAGAAAATTTGAAAAATTCCAAAAATATATTTTCGCTAGACATGCCTTCTGGTATCGATAACATCTACGGTCTTAGAAATGTCATTCAATAATGGCATGCGACTTTAGATGAAGTTCGAGCAGGAGGTGTAAATATTCTTTTCAAAACATGTCTCAAAAAAATGGCTTACAGTTATTTCAGACTATAACCCGCGCTTCAAAAAAATGGCTTGCAGTTACTTCAGACTGTGACCCGTGCTTAAACTATGGCTTGCTATTATTTCAGATGGCAACCCGTTCTTTTAAAGGAAGGAAAGTGCTGCGCTAAACCTATTTTCAAAATATTTCGTGCACTTTTCCTAAAAACAAAACAAGGAAAGTATGTCGGCATCTTTGTTCCTACACAAATGTTTTTCCGTCTAAAATTCTTGAGAAAAATATTTGGTGTTTTCAAAATGGTAGTAAATGAGTTGCTTTACAAACAATCGATTCGAGTTTTTGTAAATTGAAAACTCAATCAATGACTTACGCTTTTAAACTTTTCATAAAATGAGTCATGGATTGAGGGGATAATGTTTTCAAATCTACATCATCTAACGGGCTTTCTTAATTATCCTAATATGCTTAATTAAAATGATGTTAACCTATGTTGAAGGACTAGGTGCCTAGGATATGATTGCTAGGATTAGATGATTAGAGTTTGATGAACACATTATTCCATACATCTATATAATCGATTGATATGTTGCATTGACTTTTATTAGTCGATTGTTGTTTGGGTGATGTCGACCACCATATATTTGTATGTGTGTTCACTAACGTATGCAGGTATATTGGTATAAAAGAATGTTCCCGATCCGGATCCCACTAATGAAGATGATTGGATGCCGAAAGGAAAGGGTAACTATTTCTTGGGTTGACAAATGAAGAAACGGAGCTTAATTGGACTTCAATGGAGAGTTGGCATAAATGCAACGTAAGAGGTCTCACTGCATCAGCAGATGGTTTTCTTCTAAGTGATTGAAGAAACGGAGCTTAATTTGACCTCAGTTGGCATTCAAAATGCAACGTAAGAAGAAGTCTCACTGCATCAGCAGACGGTTTTCTTCCAAACCCTACAGCAACAACAACGGAAGCTTCTCAACCACCTAACGTATCTTTGTGCAGGATACCATTTTTAAACAATTTTGAAAAATTTGAATAAATTGTTTTGAAAATGGAAAATATTGTTTTGAAAATATATTGGACTAAATTTTGAAAATCACCGGACTTCTTTTTATCAAAACCTTAGTCACTCAATTATCGACTTCTGTCATGGATTGAGGGGGAGAGTGATTTAAAATAAAATATTTTCAATCGATATTTCTTCATAAAAGTTCCGTTTTGTACGATAATAAGTGGTGATCTAAAGATTTAATGTTATGTCATGGTATGATTTTTCTTTTGAATCAAGGTCTTTCAAAATGAAATTTTTTCTGTTCTTGTTTGATTGTGAAATTGTTTTATTTTACTTAAAGATCTCATAAAACAATCATACCTGACACTAACAATCTTTAATGTCTTAAAATGGTCCTTATCTGTCATTTTTCAAAGTAAATCTTGCCACGTCTTTTCCCTAAAATCTTTTAAAATGATTTAAATCAATTGGGATCACAAATCTCAAAAGGTTTGAAATTTTTGATCGGGGTAGAGATCGTGATTTAAATCTCAAATGTGTTTAATTGGTTTTAGTCCTTCAAAGGCACTCCTGCCTCCATGTGCCAAACGATTTCAATATACATAATGCACATGTTGAGGAGGAGCATTTATCCAAAAACAAGATGAGTTTTTAAATCAGGAACATTTTCTCCCATGTTTTCTAAACCTTATTAAATCACTTGGGATCCAAAATCTCAAAGGGTTTGATACTTTTGATCGGGGGAGAATTTGTGATTTAATAATGTAATTTGATAAAAGGTGATCGTTTTGATTCAATTGTGCAGTTGCTCTCTCAGATGTGCTAACGCTTCGTATCTCGAAGCATATATTGAGGGGAGCATTTTAAAAGAAAATAAACTATCGAGGTACAAAAGCTTTTATGTTTTAACATAATGTACCTTGATTGAGTTTTCAAATGGTTTCTTAAATGGCTTTTGTAATCGTGGATGTGCTTCAAAAGAACTCTTGCCTCTATGTGATAAAAATGATTTCAAATATCCTATGCACATATTGAGGGGGAGAATTTACCAAAGAAAATCAAATGGTTTTTTCCATAGAAATTGTGATCAAGAAATTATTTCAAAGAACTCTTGCCTCCATGTGCTAAACAATTTCAAAATTATATGCACATGTTGAGGGGGAGCATTTTCTAAATGATCAAAACTATTAAGGTACAAAATGCTTTGATCTCGTATCACAAGTACTTTGATTGTTTTTCCAAATGATTTTTCAATTGGTTTCAAGGAAGAATGAACTGTACCAAAAGACCGACCATTTTACTTTATGTATGGAGTTATAAGGATGGTGAGGTTAGGTATTAGTTCCCACGATCCGCCAGAACCGGAGGGATCTACCCAGGGACAATCCACTAGATAGTGTAGAGCCCTTAGGTATATTGAAAAAAGGAGAAAAATGAGAAATGGGAAGAGTGCGGATCGAGACAGAGCTAGTCTTTGGAATAAACCCAACAAGGTTCTAGTTATGAAGTCTCGGTAAGCCTTGAAGGGGTTGAAGAATGAAAAGAAATGAAAAGAGAAAAGGGTGAAAAGAAATAGCCCTCCAATAATTCAACCTTATGGCGAGAATCGGGTTCAATACATATACTCTTGGTTGTTACCAAGGTAACACGGTATTGAAGACAAGGCGTCATGGACCCAATGGACGCTGCACCTAACTTCCCAAGCCACTCAAGTTCCTCTGAAAAGGGCTTGTTTCATTCTCACGGGAAACCAACATTATCTATCGACTTTCTCTTAGAGATTGTTGATATTGAAGAAGGAGACCCTCTCCCTAGTCTCCGACACAGGAACCAAATATGCACAATTGAGTCTAGAGCTAAGAGATCATCCACAATATCTCATTAGGACACAAAATTATTGAAGACTTGCTGTTTCACACAATGTGGAAAGTAAGTAGATATTGAGAATCCTACGCATTATCCTTGTGGTATTGCCAGAACATCCGAGTGATATGTAAAGTATTCACAATGAAGATGGAAATCCTTCTAGAGCCAACATCAAACAAGCTCTTGGTGGGTGACATGTGAGATCTTCTCGTAAGATCAAACTTGTGACAACTGGATAGAAACGATGGGGAGATTCAATCTTGAATCAACCTTGGTCCAGGATTGGAATTGACGAATACTTTTGGAAAAACCGTTCGATGTGCAAACCTTCTTTTCTCTAGCACGTTGAATGTGTATTCATGTTTTCAAACACAAAAAGTATCTCTGATTGAAAAAAAATACTTTTAGAAAAACCGTTCGATGTGCGAATCTCTTCTTTTCGCTAGCACGTCGATTGTGTACTATTTTCAAATACAAAAAGTGTTTTGATTGAAAATTGATCTTTCTCAAAAAACCTTCGTCGTATTGCAAAACTCTTTATTCTAAGCAATACGCGATTGTTTTCAAATCAATTTTCATCAATCGCTGAATCTCAATTATTGGTTCACTCACTCCGTGTTGTCTTCTTTGAGACGTTCGGTTTGAGAACAATGCGAAACCGTCAAGGAGATTCTTAGGAATCCTACCGATCACGAGCGGTACTTGTATCGATCAACGGGAACCGTGGGCGTGTACCTCAATTCAACGAAGTGATCAAAGACACTTTCGTGCGCTTTATTGCTAATCGTTGTTTGCGGTACATTTGGACGGTTGCGGTGATCGAATTGAGGAGTCAATCCAAAGCCGCATGCTCACAAGATCCACACTTAATTTGAAGAAATCATGATGGTGCATATCTACATAACCCGGCTCGATATTTCATACTATGCTTCGCTTCACGCGCAAATATCATGAACCGATGAAGGCTTCCGCTACTCGATGGAAAGATGTCATGATTCAAAAGTGTGAGCATGTCGGTCCGAAAGTCACAACTTCACATGATGGCAACACAATAAAGGGTGATCCAGATTTCTTGTGGTGATGATCTCAATGAAAGCTCGAAGATCATCAAAGATGTGGATCAGACCAAAGACCTCCACTAAAAGTACAATCTATGCGGACTTTGAAGAATCGCTGCTAAAGCACAAAGATTGCGGAAATGAAGAATTCAAGTCTACGAGCTCAAGACTGAAGTTAAAATAGAATGCTAGGATTCGAAATGTAAAACATGGGGTGACCTCCCTTAGGGGGAGATTGTTAGGAATTAGAAAATTCCATAGTAAAGTGTCGGTCACCCCAAGTATTATCTAGCATAAGTTAGCTCGTAGACATATCATTAGTTACGTTATTTGTTAGTTTATTAGTTAGTTATTAGCGTAGTTTAGTTTAGTGCAACACCGTGGAGGAAGGACGGGTCTTTACCCACTGTATGCACGATCCACGATCCGACGGGGAGGACGTATTGGTTGTAGTATAAATACCCTTCCATCCATGGAAGGGGTGGTGCTTCTCATTTAATCTAACATTTCCTTTGTGTAAACCTCTAGCAAGAACACCCTCTCTCTCTACTTTCTCTCTCTAAAATGGTAAACATGTATTTTGATCATCCAAGACCACCCGAATCATCAACACAATAATATTATCGATCCTACAGTAGTACACGTAGGAGAATTGACTCTTTTGGCGGATTTCCATGTGCTAGATATGAATAAGGACCCGACATGCCCATTTCTAGTAAGAATGGGATTCTTAGCTACCGCTAGTGCCATCATTGATTGTAAGATGTCTAAAATAGTGGTAGGAGAAGGGAGCGCTAGGTCAATTTACGATGTCAAAAAGCATAATTTACTACAAGGAAGAAGAAATCCCCCATGAGATTAGGTTGGATAGAACGCCATCTAGATATGGACCTTGGATTAATAAAGACTTCATAGGTCCCCAACGACCTTTCTATCTAGATGAAGCCTTTGCTAGTAAAGCAACTTTCCATGAAAAAGAATTGGCTAGGGACATGGAAGTGAACCCGTTCGAGGAGGCCTTAGTGTTTAGGAAGATGACCGAGTTCCCAGGAAGCTTGCCCGTCAACCTTGTCATGAATAAGTAGAAAGTTGAGAGCGATAAGTCTAAGCATAAGTGGAATTGGGATAGACCGCCTAATGATGGTAATGGAGAGTGGAACATTAGGATAACGATCTATGACCCCGATGGAGAGAAGTTTGAAAAGGCATACCGAACTAAGCGTACCACTAGGAACTTAAATGATAAGTTTGATCCTTATGACATTCTTGAGGATAAGCTTACTTATATAGGTACGTAGGGGCACGACTTCGAGTCTAGCTACAAGACTCATAAATAAAGAAAAACGCTTCGTGGGAGGCAACCCATGCTTAATTGTTTGCTTGTTTGTGTGTCATATATCTTTTATTGATTGTTTATTCTCATGTTAGAATTTGTAAAAATACTTTATTTTGTTTTTAACCTCGTCTTAATTACATATAAAGGTATTTTACAAAAGGGATAAATGTATGGAGGATTACACACGTTTTCAAAAAGAACGTGAACATGAGAATTACGATTATTAAAAAGATATACATGTGTGTTTGTTAGAGTCAAATGCTTGTATCGAGTCATAATGGATGTTTTGCGGAAATTTTCCGATTCTAAAGATATAAATTTTCCGGAAAATCGTAGACCAGTTTCTGTCAGGATAACTGACGGCGTCAGGGTCGCAACCTGACGACGTCAGGAGGAGTAGAAATAGCTTCTAACTTTTTCTCGTTTTCTGGGCTACTTATAAATTTTTGGAATTTTCGAGAAAATCTTTAAACATCCATTCCACAAGCATTATATCTTAGTTTAGTAGAGTCATATATATATTGTTACCGCCGATTTTACACGAAGGTTTCGTTTGTTTTCTTCAAGTGTGCAGGTTTTATTTATCAAGAAGAAGATACATAAGATTGGATGGAGCTTTTCACGCATACATTCTTCTTAAAGAAGGATTTAACCACTACTTCACACGGATCCTACCGAGCTAATCAGGGGAGTATTAGTTTCTTTCATTTTTAATTACCTTCCATTATCATAACTTTGATACTTTCGGGGAACATTGGGGACAATGTTCAGTTTAAGTGTAGGGAGGGAAAATAAAATGGGAACTTTGAAACTATGCTTATCCTTGACTATTTGCCTTGTCCAATTTCAATTGTGTAATAAACCATGAGAAATATCGGTTAGGGTCATTTTGGCACCAAATTTAAATTTGTTTATGACATGTAGGAGTGGGCCATTTGTCTTAATAAAGCATCTCATGGATAGGAAGTTATATGACTAGCACAAAACCCTTTACCACTTAAATTCCACCCAAAATGTGAGGATCGCCCTTAGATTTGTAGGAATTAAAGCATTCCACTTTAATGCTTCGAGAGTGTACCGGTAGTATAATAGATTCTAGAACTTGTTTTGTGATGCATTCCGAGATAGCTAGTGAGACTACACTTGTGTAGTTAGGAATAACTAAATGATAAGAGGCATTAGGATAACCCTTGTTTGATACGCGTATTATAATTACTTCTTCCACATCGGTTGAGTAATTCCCCCACACCCTTGCATTGTACTCATCTTTAGTACACGATACCCATAGTTAACCCCTCAGAGCCTATCCTTTTCGCGGTTCTCGTGATGTTTCGGTTTTCCGGAATATCAATGAAGAGCATTGTTTACAATCCACCCCCAAATGTAAACCCAAATCGCCATAGCCTACCTTGTATGTACTCACTTTTAGTGTATTGTTGTTATCATATTAAACCCTTAGTTCAATTATCTAGTTGCTTGCATAAGTTGCTAAGTCGAGTCATATCCTTTGTACACAGTTTTGGGACGATTGGGACTCATGGAAAAAGTTAAATTTTATGAAATGACGGGAAGGAACGTTAAATTCAAATTCCCTTTATTTACGTAATAATGTGCTCCAAGTGTTTTGATCTTTTCAATTCGGTTAAATTTAGTGTTAGAGTAATAAAAACTCAAGTGTAGGGATGTGCCTATAAATCCCTATTATTTTGATGTTATCGTAGAGGATGGTAGAGTAAAAGTGTATGGAAAAAAAATAAATAAATAAAAAAAAGGGCAAATGACAAAAAAATGCATCGAACTTGACACTTTTTATGATTGTGTGTAGCCAACTATTTTTTTTCTTATTGTGTACCGAACTTTCAAAATTCGATTATTGTGTGTATTTTGTGACCATTTTACCCTTAATTTTTCAAATTTGAAGGGTAAAATGGTCATTTACATGGCGAATAGTCACAAAATACACATAATGGTCGAAATTGGAAAGTTCAAGACATAATAAGAAAAAAATAGTTACTACACAATCACATAAAGTGTCAAGTTCGATGCATTTTTTTATCATTTGCCCTAAAAAAAAAACATACGGGCTACCATCCTACATCTATCTTTAAATTCATGTTTGTTTGTTTCAATTTATCTAGAGTTTAGAGTGTCGATTCTTGGCTTAACAACGCCATTCTTCTCATGCTTGTAACATAAAGATTTTTTACTTGCCACCACTAAATCGCCTATCCCACCAAACCCTTTGTTTCCCTACCGTAAGCCTAATGTTACAACCCTTTAAAAGACCTCTTGGATAGTTTTTCCTAGGTGCTTACGCCAAAGCGATGGAGGTTTGATCTAGTCTCAAGCCTATGGTAATCTATGTACTAGGACCGGTTAATGAGTGTTTATCTTCCATTTCCAACTTGATATATTTCATATACACCCGAGAGATGAGAGTATTCAAACACCACTTGTGAGGTGCTAGTATGTAATTTCCGTGCTTGTTATGACTTTTGCGGGTCTTATACGTGTTGTGACTTGTTCTAAACTAATGCTTCATGACCCCTAACTTATTAATTAATTGGCTAAAAGCACATTTGATTGAGGACAAGCAAATACCAAGTGTAGGGATATTTGATAAGGATTTAAAAGGTACACTTTTGAGGGGTCATTTAAGCCCTTAATGATAGTGTCATAGATATATAAGCATTACAAGTAGATATAGATTCACTTAATTATCAAGGAAACGTTCATGACTATCCTTGATAATATGAATGTCTACATATTTGAACGTAATGTCTTATTTCAAGAAAATCTAGAAATAATCTGAGTTACTACCAAAATAATAAAGCTTGTAACTCTCACTGAATTAGACAACTTTACAATAATGCCTTAATCAGTAATACACCACAATACTCCCACTGGATTTGACAACATCAGTAAAAATAGCGTGCTATTACGTTGTTACTCCTTTGCAAGACCATTCGTAACAATTACTTAGGTACTAAAAGAGTGTATTCTACTCTGTAGATGATGCTTCATCCATCAATGCTATTAACTTGAAAATTTGATCATGCAATTTCTTCCTTAATAGGTCTACTATCCCCACAATGGTGTGTAGCACCTTTAATTGTTCAAAGCAAAACAACTAGATAAAATTTACTAGTTTGTATTTTACCAATTTTGCGGTAATTAGTCTAGCTTCTAATTTTAATAACTCATAAAATGTCATACATGTTTTCTAGTTGACCAAAATGTCATATAAGAATTCAATCACCAACAGAGGGTAATGAAATCTCTTATGGAAAACAAGGTGTGCAATTTTCTTAACTATTTAAGTTTGCTATGAGTTATTTATTAGAATTTAGACAATTCTAATGTTCCTATCATACCTTTCTCAATCATGAAAAGGAATAGGATTGAGTCTCACTATTCTTCCAAGTAAAAGAGACTATGTTTGTCTTTTTAGTAAATTTTTCTTGATCAAAACATTTGTTTGAAAACAGAACTAGATTAATTTATCAAAGCCCAAACCACGTTTACGGTTTAATGTTGCACTAATACAATCACAAGAATTAACAAAATTCAATTTTAGTAATTTTGATAATTAAATCTTTCAAGAAAATTAAATACCTTTGGTAAATATTCATATTAACCATAGAATTTTCCTTGAAACTAGGACCCAAATTGTCATAGCTCCACCACATCAGTTGATCTGCTAGTGATGAAAGTATTCAACATGGTAATTGTCGAACAATAATTGACAAAAAAAAATTCAATTCTTAAGTATGGGATTACAATTTGCCAAACCTTTATGCAAATGTAAGCATGTTTCACTCCATCTTATGACTTAAGTCATAGATCTCACTAACTAACTTAATTAAGTTGTCTAATGTAGAAACTGCAAATTTATTCCAGTTGAGGTCTCACACAACATGAAGATTTACCTTGTCATTGCAATCTAGCTAAGATCTCACATAACATAAATTACAACTTCGTGTTTCATATCATTAGATGGCATAAACTTAAATTTAAGGGTACAAATTTTTTATGTGTAATCAAAACTTATGTATGAAGAAGCATGCATACATCTTCATAACATAAAATTTTACAAAACTTTACTCATTTAGTTTTTAAGTTGCTAAGATTAAATTCTATAAAGTTTTAATCGATGCGTTGAGAAACTTACAACTTTGTATTAAGATACTTCGAACATATAATAGTTATACTAGGTAGCTCCAAATATGACGCACAAAGTGGCAGAAAAGCTGGTCAGCGCGAAGCATATTAAAAACCTTCTTCTTTTGAGTCGCAATTTAATGTCGGACCCTCTTTAAACCACTCGCACAGTTTGTCATAATGGGTGAGCCATTCTAACCATTTAGTACAGTCGCATCAGTCGACTAAAAGTTCAAGATTTAATACTTAGAAAACAAATCCAATTTCACCATTATTTAGTCCGGTTAACGTTTCTTTTCATAAAAAATAGCCATTTGCGTACAAACATGTCAAACAATTTTATAAACAAAAGTAACAATTAACCAACTCAAATAATGCACATATATCATAACAATTAACATATGTAAAAACAAATAGCCACATGCATAATTTGTTCGATAAAACCCTAATAATCAATTCTAGGTTTAATAATGCATATGTTTAACCAAAAATTCCACGTGTTTTCACCAAGTACAACGTGAGCCACATACATCGAGGAATCGATTGCGTAAGTCTTAGCTAAAACACATACCACATAGCACATAATTGATTCATTATATATATTGAGGTCTTCCCCAATTCAATATTTATCAAACGAATTACATGTGAATAAATTTAACAATTAACAATAAATATATACTAAACAATTAACAATAAATATATACTTAACAATTAAGAATATAAGCTATAATCCATGATAAAACATGCATGTTTTTACCATGGATTCCACATAACAATTATTCAAGAATTCCTAAGATACGCATAATTATATCACATAACAATTACACATAATTATCCACATAAAAATTCTACATGCAATCTTAGGGTTTCTACAAGTTTTAACAAAACTAAAACCTAATTAAATAAAATTAGGGTATTCGACCCAGAATCTAGATCAAATAAGATCAAACTTAAAGTTGTTAAAATGAGATCCAACTAAAATTTGACAAGTGACACTCATCTTACAACAAAAATAAATTTTTTATTAACTACAACTAAAATTATTAAATTTTCGATAGATTTCTTTTAAAAATTTACGAAACCCAGGTGATACACTTTGATTTGAAATGAAATGTGTATCAGGTTTTTTTATGTGTCATGTTTTGGAATATTTATTAGTGTAATATGTATCAGGTGTATCACTAATCCAAACTCATGTATCATTTGGTTATTAGTTGATAAAATGTTAATTTTATTAAAATATTATTTTTTTGTGTATTATTGCTAAAATTGTTATTTTTAAATGTTTTAGTGGTTTTTTAGACTAGATCTTATTTTTACAACTTTAAGTTTGATCTCACATTAACCCTCCCCATTCGACCCATATTAAAAAAAATTAAGGTTTTCAATTTTTAAAACCCTAGAAACCATAAACATGTAATAATCACATAAACATTCAATTTTTATGTGTTTCGGTAAGTTATTACATAGTATTAACGGCTCGTGATGCCACTGTTGGGTTTTATGAATACATAACAATTATAAAACATAAACATCATCAAAGCAAATAGCGGAAGCAAGTAGGATCTAAATACATGTAACTAATTAACCGAATTTAAATAGAATGCGTACCTTTTATTAATTCATGCAATTAGGGTTTATGAAAACCCCAAATTAGGATCAAGAACCAAGAAACCCTAAACCCTAAAAATTAAGGTTTAATAAATACGACTACACCAAAAGTCGAACACCCAAGTTACCAACACAAGTGTATTAGTTACCAACACAAGTGTATTAGTCCTTCGTTCTTGTACATATGTACTACTATCGAATCACTACGAAAGCTAGCTTCTAGATCACGAACAAAACACACATATGTGTGTGTTTAATAGAAGTTGACAACCCTAAGGTGTTGGGGTTGTGAATCCGGTCAAACCACACAAGAAAGAGAACCAAGAAAGAGTTAGGGATACAAAGAACTAATCAATTCATTCACATGCCTTTGTATTTATAGGCTTAATAACTTGGTGATCAAGTTTAAGGAAAAAGGAAAGTATCTACCTCCCTTTGAAGCCCATAACCGATCGGCCTAGAACCCTAAAGGGTTCTAGATTCTTGGATAAACAAAAGAAGAATAAGAACGAGGAGTTGTTTATGTTCCCATGGGGCGGCGGAGGGACGACTGCTAATCTGAAGTTTTGGCTAGGATTATTGGGGAGAGACGAGGGACACAGGGGTGAAGCCGATATTCTAAGAATTTCAGACACAGTCATTTTATTGGCTACAAATCAACATTAAAAATCCTACTGGATCGGAATATATGATGTGATAGTTTAGCCTCTTGTGTATTATATTCCATTATAGTTTTGTTATTTATTAGAATAAATTCATGTTGTTTCCGAAAAAAATCAACTAAACTTGAAGTAGACATCACTCCAAAGGAAATTTTAATGGCATGTTTGATGACGGTTTTTGTGAAAAATCTATGTCAGGGCGGAGGCGTGCTTTAAGTAGTAGGGGAAAGGCCTTAATAAATGCTTCAGAGAATGGTTCAATTAGTAGGAAAATGTGTTTGCATTGTTATAAAATGTTAAAGTGCCCTCAATTCAAAAGCTTTAGTGCCCTCAACTCCAAGACTAGAAACCAAAAATGGAGTCTACTTTCTTTTCTAGATCATCTCGTCCGGAAAAAAGAGTAGAAGAATGCGAGAAAAAGTGAAGAAGAACGGTGGATATTGAGAACCATGAAATAAGAATATCAAGAATTGCGAATGGCTAGCCATAAATATAATTAAATATGCATGTGTATATGATATTAAATATATCATCATTAATATAAGTAAAGGGACTAATTTTTTGTTCTATAATAGTATTAGTATTTAGTGCTAATAACTTATTTTGATACTCGATGGGCAATTTCTAAAATATTGTTTGTCAATTTTTAAACTTCTTAGTATTAATTAGTATTTTTAACCTTGGTATATTTTTAAGTATTCATAATATATTTTGGTTGTTATTGTTTGGTTGTCTAATGGTTTTTGATAATAATATCGTTTTTATAAGTGATTAGAAGTGTTTAATACGAAATATAACTTTGGCCGCTTTCACCCAGTCTTATTGTTTTATCAACAAGAACGAAATACAAGTCAAATTGGCTCATTTTATAATAAACTCGAAGCAATTACATTTTTAATTTCTTGCACAGCAAATCACATATCTAATTAAACCAAACTTGACCTGACCCGACCCGACCTGTTTTAAAAATTTTAATCTACCATAGATACTTGTAAGCCATTGGTGACTCGAGTGCCCCCTTTAGCTACAATTCCTGGCTCCGCCATGCTATCAGAGATTTGAATCAAATTTGTTGTTAAGTTTTGGATTTTGTTTCTTTACAAATAATAATAATAATAATAATAATAATAATAATAATAAATAAATAAATAAATAAAAACTTTGATGGTTTATGGATAGTCATTTACATTAATTTGTCCGTTAATTTATTTTATTTTTCCGTTAAATTTGACAGCAGTTGAGATATTATTTTGTTTGAATAGTGACATGGTTTCGCCTTTTTGTTCAAAAAACGTGGAGCACATCTTATTTCGATAGTATACCGACGGGTGTACGTATGTGATCATCTGTAATGACTTCGCATACTCGATGGACATTCCACCAGGCATGTGGGATTCAATTGCTAAGAGGTGATCGATCATAACTCTATTTGGTGCAGGTTAAGTGCTTAAAAAACACCAACCTGGTAATAAATAAAAAAGAATAAGCAACAGCAATTGGTCCGATTGCCAATCTATATTACTACATGTATATAATATATATGATCGGAACTGGTCCAAAAGAACCAAGATATGATTCTTTTAGCATGTTTCAACCACTACAAAAATGTCAACGAACCAACTATCTCCTCTTACAAACATGGGTTGTGTTCATGGTATCGAAACAAGCCAAGAGTTATGCCGTGATTAAACGATTTGAATGAACGCTGCATGGCTTGTTATTTTTCGTGTTAGTTAGTTATAAGCATAACCGTACAAATGAAAGACTAAACGAATGGATTTCTATTTTTATAATCATTCATCAAGAAAATGAGCTTGTTCTTGTACAATATGTATATCGTTCATTAAGATGATCAATGAGCATAAGATACGACTTATCAAGCGTTTACAAACGCGAATGAATGAACAAACCTTTTGTTCGTATCTGGTATTTTGTGTTTATCGAACAGAAAAATCTGGTCCATATTAGTAAGAGTATTGTATAAACTAACATAAAAAATATGCAGCCTAACAGTTCACCATGATTCATCAACGTTGAGTACATTCGTACCCTACTCATATTGTATACATATAAACTGTATTCATAACAAAAATAACATAACTTATGTTATGTATATATCATGTGCGATTAACTTATCTCTCATTTCTAAAGGCTTCCATGGATGTGGAGAATCTTGAACCATTACAGGCTTGAAAGGTTCATACATCGTGTGCACGTAAAATAAATACTAAACATTTAAAAGTCCACTCTATGCCTTGGATTGCAATAAGAAAAGGTTTGACTTAATGATTAGCTTATTAATTAACTGAAGAACAGCTCATTGATCTAAACATTGAAGCAAAACCTTATCATCTTCACGTACAACTATAAATTCAAGACACTCATCACCTTCCTAATCATCTTAGTTTTTGGGTACGTGTTGGAAGCAATATGTGAAAGGTTTTAATGGATATTTAAATAATAGTATGTCCGGATTCGAACTCGAGACTTCGGGATTGCACACATTACGTATGAGAATTGATGTACATAATTAATATGAATAAAACGTTATTGTTATTAATTATTAATCACTAAGTAAAACATAAAGATAGTTAAATAATTAACGAGGTTTGGTTAACGGTCGTTAAATATTAACTAGAAGGACTAGAGATGAAATTACAAGTCGGGAAAGTTCTAGAATCCCCTTTGGGGTGCTTAGGCCAATCGGTGGGGGTTTCCAAAACCCAATCCCACTCAAACTTGGACTCCAAGATATGTTAACTATAAATACAAATCAATGTATTCATTATTGACTAACCTTGGATCACTTTGATAACCTAATTTCTCTCCTTCTCCTTCTCCTCTCCTCTTTGTGTGGCCGGTCGAACACCCTCATCCCCAAGGGTTTTCGATTTTGTCTTAGCTCAAAGATAAAGTGTTTGGTTTATTAGTGATTCAAGGAATTAGCTTCTCCACATCAAATCGCTATTAGTACGTGTGTACAAGAACGAAGAACAAGCACACTTGAGCTTGTAATCCTTGGTGGTCGATTTTTTGGGTTGGACGATTTGTATAAACCCTAGTTTAGGGTTTTGGGTTTTGTTACTTGATCACATAATCGTTTGATTGCTTGAATTGCTAAAAGGTACGCACTTTCTTGTTTGGTTAATTAATTATATATATTATTCCTATAGTCTTCCACCGCTTGCTTTGATGATGTATTTGTTTTATGTATAATTGTTATGAGTATAAAATTCCAACAATGGCATCACGAGTCGTTAATATGATGTAATTAATTATCAAACACATAAAATTGGATCTTTATGATTATATGCATGCTTTTTATGGTTTCTAGGGTTTTGAATTCGAAACCCTAATTTTTATATATATGGGTCGATTACCCTAATATTTATTCATTAGGTTTTAATTTTGTAAAACTTGTAGAAACCCTAGGATTGCATGCTGATTTTATGTGGTTAATTAATGAATAATTGTTATGTGCCATGTAATATGCGTATCTTGGGTGATAATTGTTATGCGGAATCCATGGTGGAACATGCATGTTTTGCCATGGAGTATTGTTTTTTTTGTATATTGATTAATTGTTAAGTGATACACACATGTTTTATTTATTTAATAATTATAAAATTGGTGAAGACCTCAATTATAACTAATAAAATTCGTTATGTGCTATTTGGTATACTATTAACTTCGGCTTACGCAATCGACTTGTCGATGTATGTGGCTCATCTACCTTGCGAGATGAAAGTCCTAGTTAATGTATGCATTTGTTTACGCCTAAATTGTTATTAGAGTTTATTGAAATAATTATGCATGTGGCTAATTGTTTTACATATGTTAAATTGCTTAGTTATATGCTTATATTATTTGAGTGTGTTTAATTTTATTAAAATGTTTTTGTTTATATATTGTTTTGACATGTTAGTAAGCAAAAGGGTTTTTATGAATAGAAAATTAAATGGATTAAATAATGGCGAAATTGGTTTTTATCTAAGAATTATTCTTGAACTTTTAATCGACCGATGCGATTGTACCAAATGGTTAGAACGGCTCACCCACTAGAACAAACTATAAAGGGTATTTAAGAAGTGAGCATAGTCTCACCGAATGGATGTCTAAGGTTATGCTTCAGCTTACGGTCCTCTCGCCTACATGCGTTCGATTGGAGCTACCTAGTATAACCATTCTATGTACGAAGCATCTTAGTGCAAAGTTGTAAGTTTCTCAACGCATCGATTAAAACTTTGTAGAATTAAATCTTAGCAATTAAAATATTTTAGTAAGTTTTTCAAAATTTTATGTTATAAAGTTGTATACATGCTTCTTTATACATAAGTTTGATTACACGTCAAAATTGTACCTTTTAAAATTTAAGTTTATGCCATCTAATGATATGAAACACTTGAAATTGTAATTTAGTTATGTGAGACCTTGATCTAGATTACAATAACGAGGTGAATTATTTTGTTGTGTGAGACCTCGACTTTATGATTTGCGCTTTCTAAATTAGACAACTTAATTAAGTTAGTTAGTGAGACCTATAACTTAAGGCATAAGATGGGATGAAACATGCTTACGTTTTGCATTAATTGTTTTGGCAAAATTGTAAATCCCATAATTTTTGGAATTGAAAACTTGTTTGTCAATTATCGTTTTTCAACGATTACCTATTCTATACTTTCACCACTAGCAGATCAACTGATGTGGTGGAACTATGATAATGAGGATCCAAAATTCAAGGAAAATTCTATGGTTAATATGAATATTGACCAAAGGGTATTTTATTTTCTTGAATGTTTACTTATCGAAAGTACTAACTTTTGAACTTTTATTTCTGTAGAAATGGCTCAAGCTGAATCTCATCGCACTAGCCTCGTCGTTCAAATCTATGTTTGATCGAGAGAATTATTGTAGCGAATTTCAATGATTGGTATCGGCAACTCGTAATTGTCTTGAGGGTTGCCAAAAGACTCAATTATTTGACTACGCCTTGTCCTCCCGAACTGCGCAATGATGCTACCTTCAAGCACGAGCCGCATGGCAACTGAGTATGACAAGTATAATGAGGTCGCTGCATTATGCTCGGGAGTATGAACTCAAGCTTGCAAAAGCAATTTGAGAATTACTTCCTAATCTCATCTTGGAAGAATTGCAAAGGTTGTTTGAAAAGCCCGTGATCAGAGTCAGTATGACTTGATTGATGCTTTTCATAGTTGCAAGCAAGGAGATGGGAAACCTATAGCGCCTTTAACGTCTGAAATGATGAGTTACATGGACCGGTTGGGCGTTTGAACTATGTCTACCCTAATGACATACAAATTGGCCTGATCAATGATCCCTTAACAAGGAATTTGATGGTTTCGTGCGCAATTATAATATGCATTGCACGGGAAGACAATCGATGAGGTACATGCAATGCTCATTGATTACGAAAAGGTTTGCCCAAGAAGGCCTCTACACTGCGGTTTTGACCATCCGTAAGGGTAGAATTTCTAAGCCTAATAAGCCGCTAGCGAACAAGAAGGGAAAGGTAAGGGTAAAGTCGATAAGGAAAACAAGTTATGACTTATCGGCAGAACCCAAGAAGTACCCTCCCAAAAAGCGTGAGAATCAAAGAAGAATCGGGCTTGTCATCATCGCACCGAGGTTGGACCTTTGGAAGAGGAATTGTCCATTGTACCTTGATGAGTTGCGCAATAAGAGGTATAAAAATCCGCATGTGGCGATGCTTGAATACTCTTTTGATGATAGAATTATTTGCTTTTCCTCATAAAATAAATTCTCGGGTATATGATACTGGATGTGGTATTCACATATGTAATACATCGCAGGGACTTAGAGGAGCAAGGAAGCTTGCCTATGGACGACAATACCGCACGTGGGTAATGGAGCACATGCGATCGTTGAAGCTATAGGCACATTTGATTTAGTTTTACCTTCGGGTTTAGTATTGTCATTAAACGATTGTCATTACGCACCTTCCATTGTTAGGGTGTCGTTTCGCTTCCTTGTTAAAAGATATTGGTTTCGTTCATACATTTCTGATTATGGAATTTCGTTTCTTTAAATGATGTTTTTACTTTAATGTTATTCCAAAAATGGTGTGTTTGAAATTGATTTGCATGATAATGTTGTTGATAAAAATAATTACATCTTTAGCATCAATAATAAAAGAATCAAAAGTGATTTGGATTCTTCATTTCTTTGGCATTGTAGACTTGCTCATATAGGCAAGAAACGCATGCAACAATACGCAACACGATGGGCTTTTGCAAGACATCAATGATGAATCATTTGATAAATGCGAATCTTGCATATCCGGGAAGATGACCAAGAAACCTTTACAAATAGTTTAGAAAGGGCTTCGATCTTCTTGGTGTGATACATCTTGACGTATGTGGACCACTAAGACATGTGTCAAGAAAGGGTGCTAGCTACTTCTTAACCTTCTTGATGATTTCGATCGTTATGGTTATGTTTATTTACTTAAACATAAACATGAAGTCTTTGAAACATTTAAGGTTTTAAGAGTGAAGTAGAACGCAACTAGGAAAGAAGATTAAAGCTCTTCGATCCGATAGAGGTGGTGAATATTTAAGCCAAGAGTTTAAAGATTATCTAGTCGAGTGTGGTATTGTCCAACAACTCACATCTCCTTATACTCCACAACAAAATGGTGTATCCGAGAGAAGGAATCGTACATTGCTAGACATGGTGCGATCGATGTTTAATCTTACGACTCTTCCCTTATCCTTTTGGGATTATGCTTTGAAACTAGCTGTCGCATATTGAATATGGTTCCAACTAAGAAGGTTGATAAGACTCCTTATGAAGTGTGGTATGGGAACCTCCCAACTTGTCTTACTTAAAGGTCCTGGGTTGTGAGGCGTTTGTTAAACGTGACTCTGCGATAAGTCAACAAAGATCATTAAGTGTGTCTTCGTGAGGATACCCAAAGGAAACTATGGGTTACTACTTCTACTTTCCACCGAAAACAAAGTAATTGTTGCTAGGTATGGAGACTTTCTTGAAAAGGATCTCATATCTCATGAATTCGATGGGAGAGTATATGATCGGAAGATGATCAAGAAGATACAACACCTTCGAGAACACTAGCCAACCTCAAGTAGAACACGAAAGTCCAGGCGTTCCACCCGAGATTGAAGTGGTTCCCATTCGAGATCTTCAAGAGCTACGCGTGCACTGAGCGCCTATGTCTCAACGTAGAAGCCGAGGAAAATATGTTAGGGGATCTTGGTGAACTCCGCTAACTATAAAGCTGCCATGATGAGTCCCGAAAGGAAAATGGCGAGTTGCAATGAATGGGAAATGCAATCCATGAAAGACAACGAAGTGCGGATAGAGGTTGACTTACCTCCAAATGCTAAGGTAGTTGGAAGTAAGTGGCTCTTTAAGATAAAGACCGACATGGATGGCAATGCACACACCTATAAAGCTCGTCTTGTAGCTCAAGGTTATACTCAAACCTATGGGGTAGACTACGAGGAGACATTTTCTCCTGTGTGCAGACATTAGAGCTATTAGGATTCTTATAGCCATAGCTGCGTACTATGACTATGAGATATGGCAAATGGATGTCAAAGCGCCTTCTTAAACGGTCGCCTAGATGAGGACATCTATATGGCGCACTGAAGGGTTTGTGAATCCAAAGTTTCGAGCGTGTATGCAAACTTCAAAGATCCATTTATGGGTTGAAGCAAGCATCAAGGCAATGGAACAAGAAGTTTGATGAAGAAATCAAGAAATTTGGTTTCACTCAAAATCTTGATGAGCCATGTGTATCACAAAGCTAGTGGGAGTAATGTTATTTTCCTTGTCTTATATGTCGATGACATATTGATCATGGGAAAAGACATTCCAAGTATGCAAGATGTAAAGTCTTATCTTGGAGAGTGCTTTTCTATGAAGGACTTAGGGAAGCGACATTTATTCGGGAATCAAGATCTACGAGATAGATCAAGACGGTTAATTGGACTAAGCCAAAGTGCTTACATTGATAAAATCTTGAAGAGATTTAGTATGCAAAATTCCAAGAAGGATATTTGCCGATGCAAGTTGAACATGGCTTAAGTAATAAACTTTATGCGTCAACACTGGCCGAGGTGGAATACATGAGGAAAGTTCCTTATGCTTCGGTGTAGGATCTATCATGTATCTTGTGAGATGTACAAGGCCCGATGTGGCGTTTGCGTAACATTACCGGTCGGTATCAACAGAACCAGTGTGAAGCATCGGCAGTCGTTAAGAACATTCTTAAGTATCTAAGGGCTACTAAAGAAATGTTTCTAGTGTATGGAGGAAATCGGATGCGAACTTGATGTTCTGAGTTTTGCGATGCATCATTCCAAACCGATAAAGATGATACTGAAGTCTCGACGGGTTATGTCTTTGTCATTAATGGAGGAGCAATTGATTGGAAGAGCAAGAAGCAAACAACGGTTGCGATGTCTATTATAGAAGTTGAGTACATAGTCGCTTGAAGGCTGCGATGGAAGTCGTTTGGATTAGGAAATTCATTTCGGGACTCGGAGTAATGCCCTCAATCGAATTACCTTTAAATGTGTATTGTGACAACTCTGCGCAATGACATTTGCCAATGAGCCGGAGTCATGAAGGCGCCGACATTTTCCTCGTCGATATCACTATGTTAGAGAACAAGTCGACATAGGTGAAATCAATCTACTCAAAGTTCATACAGATGAAAATCTAGTCGATCCCTTTACGAAGCCTTTGCCAAAAGATAAACTTCTCGCCATGCTCGATGGGATAGGACTTCGTTTAGCTAGTAGTTTCATGCGAGATCCGTGATTAGTATTTGGATAGAGGATGTTATGAACAAATATTACTTTAATGAAATAAAATAGTTGTTATGTTTATTTTTCATTTTCTTAATATTATATCCTATATTTGCATGTTTAATCCATGAGTAACTTATGTTATTCTAAATAGTCCGTTGTCGATCAATGATGTGGGAATGTCATTGAATTAAGACAAATCGAGTTTTGTAGAATATACTTTTAAAGTATATTGATGCGTGGGACATACCAGATTCACATGATATTCAATGAATTGAATATAGGACTTATCCCAACTTTACATGATGATACTTTTGGATTTTATCATTAAGTATATCATGAAGTGTTTATCCTCGGACTTGAGATACCGGATAAGCGATATGAATGTAGTGCATTTGTGTAAGATAGTCTAACGCTATCCGTGAATCGGTAGTTATAAGGGCTATTTTCGGAAGTGTTGCAAAATTCATGAGTTATGTTTGTAGTCAAGAGAATTTGTTCCTTTGAATTTGTTTCAAAGCATAATACTATATTTGGGCCCTCGTAGGGTTGACAAGATGTTTGTATGGCCATACCCAAGATCTATCCGGAATACGTTCGGATGATTTGGTAATCTTGTTCAATCATATACAACGAGAATGTAATATTAACTTATGAAATGACTTGATCCATATTCATAGTTAATATAGTATTAGTAACAAAAGGATAAGTAAAATGATGAATCATTAAATGGTTTTCCAGAGACCATGCTTGATTCGATCCGGGGCGTTAGCGTGTGAAAGCTAGACTAACCAATGTCATTACTATATTTAGTAATATCCAAGTGGGAGCTGAAAGGTTTTAATGGATATTTAAATAATAGTATGTGCGGATTCGAACTCGAGACTTCGGGATTGCACACATTACGTATGAGAATTGATGTACATAATTAATATGAATAAAACGTTATTGTTATTAATTATTAATCACTAAGTAAAACATAACGATAGTTAAATAATTAACGAGGTTTGGTTAACGGTCGTTAAATATTAACTAGAAGGACTAGAGATGAAATTACAAGTCGGGAAAGTTCTAGAATCCCCTTTGGGGTGCTTAGGCCGATCGGTGGGGGTTTCCAAAACCCAATCCCACTCAAACTTGGACTCCAAGATATGTTAACTATAAATACAAATCAATGTATTCATTATTGACTAACCTTGGATCACTTTGATAACCTAATTTCTCTCCTCCTCCTCTCCTCTTTGTGTGGCCGGTCGAACACCCTCATCCCCAAGGGTTTTCGATTTTGTCTTAGCTCAAAGATAAAGTGTTTGGTTTATTAGTGATTCAAGGAACTAGCTTCTCCACATCAAATCGCTATTAGTACGTGTGTACAAGAACGAAGAACAAGCACACTTGAGCTTGTAATCCTTGGTGGTCGATTTTTTGGGTTGGACGATTTGTATAAACCCTAGTTTAGGGTTTTGGGTTTTGTTACTTGATCACATAATCGTTTGATTGCTTGAATTGCTAAAAGGTACGCACTTTCTTGTTTGGTTAATTAATTATATATATTATTCCTATAGTCTTCCGCTGCTTGCTTTGATGATGTATTTGTTTTATGTATAATTGTTATGAGTATAAAATTCCAACAATATGGCCATCCAAAAACACATTACACTTGGTCTCCAATTTCTGCTAGTCACTCTTCTATTGAACATTGCCAATAGCAAGGGCTTAAAGTTAGGGTTCTATCAAAAGACGTGTCCTAGAGCTGAGTCGATTGTAAAGAGGACAACCGCAAATTTCATTTCTCGAGCTCCTTCTCTAGCGGCTCCGTTGCTCCGAATGCATTTTCATGATTGTTTTGTTAGGGTCTGTCCTCTGAGTACATTACTTGCTAATATATATGATATCTCATAATTGTAATTAAGATTGATAATTTGATATAGTATATCATGAATTGACATATATGATGTTTATGTAGGGATGTGATGGTTCAGTGCTACTAAACTCTACCAAGAATAACCAAGCGGAGAAAGCTGGAATTCCAAATCTTTCCTTAGGGATTTCAAGTTATTGATGCTGCTAAAACTGCTGTAGAAGCCGCATGTCCTGGTGTTGTCTCTTGTGCAGATATCTTAGCTTTAGTAGCTCGAGATTCAATTCAGCAGGTACGTATCTTTATATGTTAACTGGTATGAGCATGAAATGTTCGTTAACTACACTATGAAGACATGCATTCATGTTCTATACAGTCTAAACCCACAAACTTGAGGACTTGAGGTTAATTTGCTGGCCTTAAAGCTACACGATGGCAACGGATATATGTGGTTTTTAGTGATGCAATTGGTTTTTAACCGATAGACTAGCATAATGGTCTTGATAAAATGCTTTTTGTTTGTTTGCAGATTAAGGGACCATATTGGCCAGTGCCATTAGGGAGAAGAGATGGAAGAGTATCGATAGCATCAGAGAGTTTCACGCTGCCAGCTCCTTTGCCAACATAACAACACTTAAATCACAGTTTAAGTCTAAGGGCTTGAGCGTTAAAGACCTAGTAGTCCTTTCAGGTATATATATTGTCCGTTTCGATCTACCTTTAGATGTTTAATTAAGCACTTTTGGTATGTTAGTCATTAGGTTACACACTAGATGACTATTTTTAATTATATCTAATCAAAATAATATTTCTCTAGAGAAGGATTATAAATACAGTGACCATATATCATAACTGAACCTATTATATCTCGAACATTTACATTAGAAGAATTGAAAATTTACGGAGTTCGAGTGATAAAGGATCGTCGATAAACTTCTCTAACATTTAAAGTTTTATCTCTTTACATAGGAGGACACACTGTGGGAGTTTCTCACTGTTCTACCATCGCATCCCGATTATACAATTTTACTGGCAAAGGCGACACTGACCCAACTCTAGACCCAAAGTATGTACCTCATTTGAAAAGTAAATGCAAGCCTGCTGACACAACCACGCTTCTTGAAATGGATCCAGGGAGTGTCAAAACATTTGATGAAGATTACTACACTATCGTATCGAAAAGAAGAGGCTTGTTTGAATCAGATGCTGCTCTTCTAAATGATAAGCAAACAAGTGCTTATGTCAAGCTTCAAGCAAAATCTCATGGAGCTACGTTTTTTAAAGATTTCAGCGATTCAATGGTTAAAATGGGTAAAATTGGAGTTCTTACAGGAAAGAATGGTGAAATCAGGAAACATTGTGCTTTAATCAACTAATGATCCAGTTGAAGTGTGATTTGATTTAATAAGGAGAGTCCAATGCATGGCTTTTTGGTTACTTGACCATGATGCCCGATTCGGAATCAAATTTTTTTATTTAATCTTGGATGGTACTTCGTAATATGTTTATCTTGTAAAGAAGTTGATTTATTGATGCAATTTTAAAAATTAATTTAATTGCCCTAGCGTGAAAGCTAGACTAACCAATGTCATTACTATATTTAGTAATATCCAAGTGGGAGCTGAAAGGTTTTAATGGATATTTAAATAATAGTATGTGCGGATTCGAACTCGAGACTTCGGGATTGCACACATTACGTATGAGAATTGATGTACATAATTAATATGAATAAAACGTTATTGTTATTAATTATTAATCACTAAGTAAAACATAACGATAGTTAAATAATTAACGAGGTTTGGTTAACGGTCGTTAAATATTAACTAGAAGGACTAGAGATGAAATTACAAGTCGGGAAAGTTCTAGAATCCCCTTTGGGGTGCTTAGGCCGATCGGTGGGGGTTTCCAAAACCCAATCCCACTCAAACTTGGACTCCAAGATATGTTAACTATAAATACAAATCAATGTATTCATTATTGACTAACCTTGGATCACTTTGATAACCTAATTTCTCTCCTTCTCCTTCTCCTCTCCTCTTTGTGTGGCCGGTCGAACACCCTCATCCCCAAGGGTTTTCGATTTTGTCTTAGCTCAAAGATAAAGTGTTTGGTTTATTAGTGATTCAAGGAACTAGCTTCTCCACATCAAATCGCTATTAGTACGTGTGTACAAGAACGAAGAACAAGCACACTTGAGCTTGTAATCCTTGGTGGTCGATTTTTTGGGTTGGACGATTTGTATAAACCCTAGTTTAGGGTTTTGGGTTTTGTTACTTGATCACATAATCGTTTGATTGCTTGAATTGCTAAAGGTACGCACTTTCTTGTTTGGTTAATTAATTATATATATTATTCCTATAGTCTTCCTCTGCTTGCTTTGATGATGTATTTGTTTTATGTATAATTGTTATGAGTATAAAATTCCAACAATATGGCCATCCAAAACACATTACACTTGGTCTCCAATTTCTGCTAGTCACTCTTCTATTGAACATTGCCAATAGCAAGGGCTTAAAGTTAGGGTTCTATCAAAGACGTGTCCTAGAGCTGAGTCGATTGTAAAGAGGACAACCGCAAATTTCATTTCTCGAGCTCCTTCTCTAGCGGCTCCGTTGCTCCGAATGCATTTTCATGATTGTTTTGTTAGGGTCTGTCCTCTGAGTACATTACTTGCTAATATATATGATATCTCATAATTGTAATTAAGATTGATAATTTGATATAGTATATCATGAATTGACATATATGATGTTTATGTAGGGATGTGATGGTTCAGTGCTACTAAACTCTACCAAGAATAACCAAGCGGAGAAAGCTGGAATTCCAAATCTTTCCCTTAGGGGATTTCAAGTTATTGATGCTGCTAAAACTGCTGTAGAAGCCGCATGTCCTGGTGTTGTCTCTTGTGCAGATATCTTAGCTTTAGTAGCTCGAGATTCAATTCAGCAGGTACGTATCTTTATATGTTAACTGGTATGAGCATGAAATGTTCGTTAACTACACTATGAAGACATGCATTCATGTTCTATACAGTCTAAACCCACAAACTTGAGGACTTGAGGTTAATTTGCTGGCCTTAAAGCTACACGATGGCAACGGATATATGTGGTTTTTAGTGATGCAATTGGTTTTTAACCGATAGACTAGCATAATGGTCTTGATAAAATGCTTTTTGTTTGTTTGCAGATTAAGGGACCATATTGGCCAGTGCCATTAGGGAGAAGAGATGGAAGAGTATCGATAGCATCAGAGAGTTTCACGCTGCCAGCTCCTTTTGCCAACATAACAACACTTAAATCACAGTTTAAGTCTAAGGGCTTGAGCGTTAAAGACCTAGTAGTCCTTTCAGGTATATATATTGTCCGTTTTCGATCTACCTTTAGATGTTTAATTAAGCACTTTTGGTATGTTAGTCATTAGGTTACACACTAGATGACTATTTTTAATTATATCTAATCAAAATAATATTTCTCTAGAGAAGGATTATAAATACAGTGACCATATATCATAACTGAACCTATTATATCTCGAACATTTACATTAGAAGAATTGAAAATTTACGGAGTTCGAGTGATAAAGGATCGTCGATAAACTTCTCTAACATTTAAAGTTTTATCTCTTTACATAGGAGGACACACTGTGGGAGTTTCTCACTGTTCTACCATCGCATCCCGATTATACAATTTTACTGGCAAAGGCGACACTGACCCAACTCTAGACCCAAAGTATGTACCTCATTTGAAAAGTAAATGCAAGCCTGCTGACACAACCACGCTTCTTGAAATGGATCCAGGGAGTGTCAAAACATTTGATGAAGATTACTACACTATCGTATCGAAAAGAAGAGGCTTGTTTGAATCAGATGCTGCTCTTCTAAATGATAAGCAAACAAGTGCTTATGTCAAGCTTCAAGCAAAATCTCATGGAGCTACGTTTTTAAAGATTTCAGCGATTCAATGGTTAAAATGGGTAAAATTGAGTTCTTACAGGAAAGAATGGTGAAATCAGGAAACATTGTGCTTTAATCAACTAATGATCCAGTTGAAGTGTGATTTGATTTAATAAGGAGAGTCCAATGCATGGCTTTTTGGTTACTTGACCATGATGCCCGATTCGGAATCAAATTTTTTTATTTAATCTTGGATGGTACTTCGTAATATGTTTATCTTGTAAAGAAGTTGATTTATTGATGCAATTTTTAAAAATTAATTTAATTGCTAATAAATATAATGCAAATTTAAAAATGCACATGCAATAGAATTTTCAGCTCTAAACCGTCCAACTATAGTGATTTATTTAAGTAGGGTCAATGGTTATCTCATTGTTGGGTGAGTAGTAGTAGAATCAAGTCTAAATTTGATTGGGATTTGTGGTTTGCATACCATATAATATGCTTGTTATCCAATTATGTGATTTATCATACAATGCATTGTACTACTTGATTAGAGCAATGAGTACAATAACGTGAGATGGGGCGTTATGGTTACATGACAGATTTTGAGGTCGCGTTATCATATCGTCGTCCTTGCGTTATACACGGCGTTGGGCTGCACGTTGTCACAACAACATGGGACGAAACGTGCTAGGGGACAAAAATGAAACGAAAGTATTACATATCCGGTCTCTGAAACGGCTAGCAAGAGATTCGAAATTCTAAAAAAATATTACATAACCTCAACGTTTATTAACGGCTAGCTTTATTTTATATATATATATATCTATACTACTTTATAATGTATTTATGCCTTCTAAAATTAGAAAGTTTAAAAATTCAGACTTTTTTACTTGCTTATTATGAAAAGATATATTATAATGCATGTAAAATTAAGATAAGGAGCTCCAATCATGAGATGACATGTGTCACTTCTTAACAAACTCTAAGCCTAACTTCAAACAAACTTCAAGCACAACTCCTAACCACAAAAATTAAGATAAGGAGCTCCAATTATAAAATGACATGTGTCACTTCTCAACTAAAAATTCATCTTTATTTTCAAATTAAAATATCTTTTTATCTACTTATTTATATTATAATCTAATTTCACCATATTTTCTTAAAATTTTATGCTCTTTAATTCAACATCCATTTTAATATATTTTTATGAGTTTTTAGTTTTTATATTTTTAGTGGGTTTATTTTATTTTAATTCAAATTTTTACAACTTTAACCTTTATTTCATTTATTCCAATCAATATAATCTTAATTCGTCAAAATCATATACTTTTGGGGGAGTGTTTGATGCGTAAGAGATTGCGAGGGTATTTTTATATGCGGGAATAATGATGTCGCGTGAAAGTTACGGGTAAACCAAACAAACACTTACAACTAACACATATACATTCGAAGTGTTGTGAAACGAATTCACTAAACGGGTAAGCAAACACATATAACTATACTTATCGTCGTCGTTGTCACCACCATCTCATCACATCACCACCTCAAAACATTTGTTCGCTACAAAATAGTCATCGGGTACCCGCCGCCGCATTGTGCGGGTACCTTTCTAGTATATATATATATATATTCAAAACCTTTAATAACTCAATATAAATACCCATTTATACACAACTTTTTTTCACACTTCCACAACTCAAACTCAAATTCATATGCTTCCATTCTCTCAAAAAAATGTCGGGTTTTCTTAATAATAAGGAGATTTTCTTGAACCTTCTCTTGTTTAATAACCCGAACACAGGTTCTTCATCTTCAAACCCGAACGCGGGGTCTTCTTCAACTCCTTTCCCTAACCCACTCGGCCTGACTCCCGAGCAACTTTACTAACAACACAATAATTTATTTGGTGGCAACAACACCAAGCAATGTTAAACGCCAATTTATAAAATCTACAATTGGGCCAACAATCACAACCGCCATCCCAATCCTCACGTAAAAAATTTGAAACACAAGAAAAATCCAAAGCACCTACGTCTCCCCAAAAGCCCAAAAGTCATGGTAAAAGAAAGGAAAAAAATCCAAAGATCTTGAACCATATTCCAAAAGAAATCCCGACTTAACCGATGCTACATTATGTTGGCAACCAAATGTCGGACTTTCACAAGCGGGCGACACGTTTTGGTATCGGGTTATGAACAAGTTCAATAAGGAAAAAAATTCAACCACGCAACAAAGATACGTTGACAAGCAAGTGGCATACATTGAACCAAAATTGCCAAAAGTTCAACTTGGTCTACAAATGTGAAAAAAGTTGGGAAATGAGTTGGATAACATGAAACGGGCTAGAAAAATGTACCGTGACGAGCAGAAAGGAGCGTCGTTTCCTCAAGAGGATGCGTGGGAAGTTTTGAGAAGCCATGCAAAATGGACCCGCCAAAACAGGTTGATTTAACCGGCGATGTCCCCGGGCAAACCAACGAGGCGCTATTCGGTCATGATGTAAGACCACGTCCGTTGGGCAAAAAACGTGCTACAAAAAAATCCAAATCCGAGACACGACGAGTACCGGGAGAAGCGGCTCGTTAAGCCAATTCGGGGACTATATGTCATCCGAGCTTCGAATCAAACGGGAAGCGGCCCAAGAGACGTACGCGGCGGCTAAAGAGAAAGACCATACTATTATGCGTTTGGAAGAGTTGAAATTTCTCGGTATTAACTCGAAAGAAATGTATGCGAACACTGCGTATTGGGTCGAGATGGAAAAGGAGAAAATCATCAAAAAAATATAATTTGCAACGAAAAGAGTAGTTTTATTTTATTTCCGTAGTTTATTTCTATTTCGTAATTTCTTTTCTATCGTACTTTCTTTTATGTCATATTTTTTTATTTCGTAATTTTTTTTTTTATGTTTTACTTTTTTTTTTAATTTTATATCGTAATTTTTAAGTTTATTAATATAATATTAGGTTGTTTAACAAATGAAGTATTAGTTTAGAAGTTGAATTTGTAATTCTTATTGTTTTAAAGAAAATTGAGACCCATAATGTGGTATTGCGGTGGTGTTATGATAAGGAGTGTTTTTTTGTGTTAATGTTGAAATGTTAAAGCTAATGTGGTGCTGGCGTGGCGGGATTTTTTTTTCATAATTTAAATTATGGTACCTAGGGCTCTTTGAACCGCGTGAGCTTCTAGTTGAGAAAGAACAAAACACCTAGAAGTAGAAGACAATTAAAAATAAGATAACACTCTACTTTAGACATAATTTTGTCTTTTTCTTTTGTTCTTCATCAAATCGAGCCCAAAACTTGTACATATCCGGTGTTTGCAGTCCCAAGTACCTAAAACTAAAAAAGAATTAATTTAGGAAAATAAACAGCTCAAAGTGTATAGAATTAATTTGTCGGATGTTCACTTATCACAAGAACCCAATCTGACATAGATTATAACGGTACAAATTTATGACGTAACATGTACATTTGTCGCTAACGTGGATTTTGAAGGTAAAAACGAGTTTTTGTTGATATCAACACAAAACAAACTAAGTTTGATGGGTATTGCGGTATTTTATTGGGGTCATAACTAATATATGAACATTTGAGAAAGTTTGTTGATATTAGATGTCATTAACCCTTTAAAATATCTCTAAAGGAGAAACAATATTGAAACAGGATATTGTAAATAGGTATAGTCGTATAGATCAAAATCATAGAGGAGTATCAATTAAAAAATTGACTACAACTCTCTTAGCTCAAATTACATCATTTAAGATTTTCCAAAATGAAGGTGTAGAAAATCAGTTTTGGTTTTCCTTTAATATAGAGTAATTCTCTAATATCTTTATCCTTTCGATTAAACTAAAAACATGTAAACCAATAAAAGATAGTAATAGTTCCCAGATTAAGCAATAATTAACTCATAAGAAAAAACATAAGGACACTGTATTCATAATGGACAGAGGAAACTATGAAACTATCCTTCTTTGGCTTTGAGACATTTTTATCAAGGGCGGACTATCAAGAAACACTTATAACATTTTACTTCCAAATAGGAGGGCATACGGTTGGTGCTTTCCACTGTCATGTCATCGTGAACCGGTTGTACAATTTTACTGGCAAAGGCGACACTGACCCATCCTTAGACCCCAAGTTCATTCCTCAGTTGAAAAGTATGTCCTCTCCTACAGACACAGGTAGAGTCCATGCGATGGATAGGACCCCCAGATCATTTGATGACGACTACTACACCATTGTCTTAAGAAAGATAGGCTTATTTAAGTCAGATGCCGCTCTTCCAAATGAAAAGCAAACAAGTTCTTATGTCAAGCATCAATCAAAGTCCTTTGGGTACATATTTTTTAATGATTTTTCAAAGTCAATGGTTAAAATGGGCATAATTAGGGTTTTGACCGGCTTTGCTGGTGAAATGTGGAGAACTTGTGCTTTAGTAAAGTAAAGCTTTGTAGTGAAAGTGATCATAATTATTCTTTTTCCCTCAAAATTAACTAAGTTAACAAGTTCTGATTTATTAAAGAGAGGCCAAGGAAAGGCTTCTTAGTTACTTCAAGAAGTTGTGCTCTATTCACCACAAGAAAAAGTGCCTATAGTGACCAAAATTTAGTGCCGACTTTTATTTTTGGTCACTATTTAGGAAAACTAGTGACCATATAGTACATGGACACTAATAATTGGTCATATATAAACAGTTAGTCACCAAGCTCAAAAGTGGTCACTAATTTCGTCACCATACATATGCCATATTTTTCGCTATAAAAAAGGGACGAACATTACTGGTCACAAATTTTTCATAAAGTTAATGGCGAAAAATATTTTTTTAAGCTTATATGTTGCTTATTAGCTTATTTATGTTTCGTCTTACATTTGATAAGCCATAATTTTTAAGCTTATTTTGAGACTTGTGAGTTTATATAAGTTTATTATGACACCATAAACTTATATAAGCCCATAAGTCTTAAAATAAGTCAAAGTGAGGCTTATAAAATATAAGCCGAAGTCAAATAAGCTCGTAAGCCCACATATAAACTTAAACAAACACCCCCTTATATAAAAAGTGTTATTTTTATTATAAGCCAAATAAATTGGGGTAAAAGAATTCTTTGACTCCCACAATGAAATCACATTGATACCATCTTTTTCTTTTAGTAAAAAGTCACCTTAAATAGATGTGACGAGTATCATTCAAAAAGTTTCATTTCTCGCATTTCCTTTCTTCCTTTCTCCTCAAAACACACACAAAAACACCTTCAACTATGTGTAAATAAACCCTAGCTTCATAATCGATCTCAATTCATTCAATTTGATTCATCAAAGGTATGATTATTCTACTTATTATCGCACTTAACGCTCGTAGATCTATAATTAGTTGTTAATTTACGTTTCTTATAACATTTTGACCTATTTTATGCATTACGAAGCTCGAATGATGTTAACTATTGATTAGCTTAAATTAAGTATTTATATACAAATAGTGATGGCTACTTACAAAACTTGTGGATCTGCATTTTCATTTTCATTTTTCGTTACTTATAGTAGGTTTAGAAATATCGAGCTTGTGTTTGTGTAGAGATCATAATTCAAGCAGCTAATGTTATTTTGCCGAGAAATTGGGATTGTGAAACAAAACTTGAATACAAGGTGTTCGATGAAATGCTCAAGTGAAAAAATGAATTTCTTCGTGTAATATGATATGTGAAGTTGAATACTTTGTGTCAGTTATCCACATATTATGCTCTAAAAAATCAAAACAATTTGTTATTATTTGTAGAATAATAGATTTTATGATAAGTTTTTAGTTTAATTGATGAATAAATTCAGTTGGTGTGTAGTTTCCGTCAATGTGTGACTCATTTGTTAAACAAAACTCCTTGTTTTCTTTGCGTGTGCTCATAAATAAACACTTCAGGATATAGTGTTTGTCATTTGTGAAACGGATACTGATTTAATTTGATATTGGTCGTTTATATAGTGACTTCTTTCTTTTGTATATTTCTTATTTGCTTATAAACTTTGGTTATGTAAGCATATCGGATATTGATACGTCTTAGGGTTATTAGTCTAATAGAATTTGAATCTTGAAGCTAGTCAATAGAGTTATTAGTCTATATAGGTATATGGCTTTTATAAGTGATAGTAGTTCCGTAAGGATGAGGCTTTACTTTTCTACAATCAACCTCTAGCACACTAGTGACTAAGAATGTTTAACTCTAGGTACACCTTGATGCAAACTATATGTAGGGCCACAACCTCATTTTGAGAAGTTAAATGAAAAAGCATCGTATATGTACCCTGATGCAAACTAAATGTAGGATCACATTGTTAGAATTCTTCCTGTTAAGAATGAACATAGGTATAATTAATGTTAGCTACTAGAGTATATCCAAACAACAGATACCTACATGCATATACTATAATACTATATATACACATGCAAACATATGTAGATTGTAGGAATCATGCATGTTTTAAATTCATAGTTTGAGACTTTGAGTATTTGACATACTCTTTTAACCTATCTATGTGATATCACCTTTAACTTGAATCGTTACATCCATGATAATTTCTAAATGTGCTCTAAAAACATGTTCACTAAGTACCGGTTTCTCACACATACATATTTTCCATGCAATATGAATGAGAAAATAGGATTTCTAGACTCGTAGTTCTGTAGGGTAGTCCCCATCGAAAGTGTACTGAGCGTGTATGTTACTGCCTGCGACCAAGAATCTTGTGTCAGGCTCCGGCCTCCATAAAAACTTAGATAATCAGTGCAAGGAACTTTCTTCGACAAGAAAATTTAAATATTCACTTATTGGCTTTACTTGTCAGCTATATGAGAAACATAGTTTACAAGCATACAATAAGATAGGTGTAACTAAAGCTTCTAGTGGTTTGTGTTGCTTGTGCCTATTGAATTAAAAACAAAAATAGTAATACTGATACGTTGTGATTATTTGATGGTAATATTATTTCTGGTTGATTACGTGTTGTCTTGATGTAAACCGAAGGAATAGAGAAAGATGAATGCTAGGGGAACTCAAAGATAAAAAGTATAGAGAGCTAAAGTCAAGGAAAGTTAAAGAAAAATCTCGGGGAATCTGAGGTGAGATATTTCAGTTATATTTATTTTTCTACTTGCATTATGTCTTTGACATATTTTGCTATTATCATTACTACTTTTCTGTTAATATCGCAATGACATAAAAAGGTTGCACTCATATTAGCATAATTCTTACTTGCCATGTAGAAGAACATGGGCTTTGAAAGGTAAAACAACTCATCGTGGTGTCTCAGTGTTCATGGAAACTTACCTAGGATGGCTCCCGAGCCTTTTGTTTTTGGGTAAAAGGTCAAAGACCCGGTAAATATATTACTTTAAAAAACATTTTAGTACAAAGGATATGGGTGAATCCCATATCTCAGCCCATTACATATGCAAAAAAGCTTACATAACAAGATACTTCATATTCTCTAAACAAGAAAATAAACCACTACTCAAAAGATAACATTAGACTCCTATGAAGACAAAATAACTTCCTACCAAGGCCTTGGAGCTGGATACCATACGTGTCATAAAAAGCATCCAAATTCCCTGGAAGATCGTAGACGTGATCCGCATAGTCATTAGAATCATAGTCATCATAATCATCTTCACAAACATGACCACCACCAAATAAGTTCATTGACTCATCAAAAGTGTTCACAACCTCCTATTCATCACTGTCAAAATCAACAATCTCTCCCACCTTAGAGATTGAGTTAATCATCTTAGTAGAAGAAATAGATGGAAAATCCTTTTTATTACCTGGATAATCAACATTTTTAATAGGATTACAATCATCATCCACAAGATTAGCTTTCCCATCAATAAGAAGCTTTTCAAACTCCTCAATTTTCTCGACAATAGGGGTAGGACCAACCTCGTTAGCTTTCATTGAATCATTCACAAGTGGTTCATGCAATGTATTACTAGTCTTTGGAGACTCATTCTTCTTTTCTTCCATTGTACTACCAGCATCCACATCTTTATTCACTTCCTTAGTAGGAATACTAAAGTCATCAGTATCATCCATACTAAGGGCATCAAGTTTATTGAATGTGGCAACCTTCTTTCCACTTGTACTAGGCACATCAGCAGCCTTTTTCTTAGTGACATCGACTTGCTTAGGTTTAGCAGGAGGCTTTTTGGGTTGATATTGGAACTTCTTACCCACATTAGGTTTCGTAAACCCTCCTTAACCTTAACCCGAAGTAGTTGGACCACCTTGCTTACCCTTTTTCTTGTTGTTGACAGTTTGGAAACCATCATTAACACTCTTCGTAGGCGGAATAGGGGTAAAACAGATTTTGAACAATCAACAAGAGTATGATCATTACATTTATCACATCTAGGAGGTTTCCACTCGTATTCAACCCGTATCTTCTCAATAGTCAAACTCGACCTATCAAGTAGGGGGTATTTCAATAATTAGGTTATCCATAAGTACCTCATCCGCCTTAACTTCAATCAAGCACCTAGCAAAACTACTGCGGCCCCATGATTCTTGCATATTTGGCTAGTATAAGCATCTAACATTTTCGGCGTACCAATCAATGTAGCAAGAAGACTAAGACCGTCATCAAAAAACATAGCAAGAGGAACATCATGGAACTTAACCCACACCGGAATGTTGGTCAAATCCTCTTTAAGTAAGTTGGTGTTCAAGGTCCATGGTTTAAGAATAATAGCGACATTTCTAATCAACCACGAACCATTTTCAAGGACATCATCAACACCTTTCCTCGAATTAAACTTAAAGAAAAAGAACCCCGGGCATTCATCATAACCTTCTGTATACCATACTTAGCCCACACATTGCGTACATAATAATCAACAACAGGGAAAGAAATGTGTTTACCAAGGAAATAACCATAGAGAGTATTCTCATACCTAGTGTTCACCTCTTCAACCACTTTCATAGGGACAGTAAGATCTACACCATTCGTTATCTTGCTACACTCCAGCCTACGAAAGTTAGACGTGTATTTCTTACGTTCATTTGAAGTAGCACTTACATACGATGTAGAAGGTTGTTTCAAGGCATTCTCGGCATTCTTCAATTGGACCTTGTGCATTTCATTATCAAAATCCTTACAAGTATCCACGACAACCTTATCAATACCATTCGGTTGGCTAACAGCCTCATGTGAATTAGTATCAATACCATCGTTCCCTTTCAATACCTTCAAATGGGTTGCAACTGACCTTAAAAGCTCAGCATTCCTCTCTCCCAAATCTGACATCATCACACCAAAACAAAAACCCTAAAAAATCAATTGATCGTACCCAGAGAAACAAGAAGAAAAACGCTAAGTCTTCAAACAAAACGAGTGAAACCCTAGTTTAGCAACTAGGGTTTATAAGCTATATGATCGTAAAAATCAACCCATGATAAACAAATGATGAAAATCAGTTCAATGATTAATAATGATTGCAATTAATATACACAGAACCGACTAAGAAACGTAACAAGCGAATAGACATAGAAACCCTAAAAAGACGATCGATCTTAAACTCTACCCAATCATAACCATAAACGACCTAATGCTAAACTGATTAAGGAATAGCAGGGAATCACCAATGGAACGATTGATTAAAACATTAAAAAATGGAGCTAAAATGGAATGATCTAATGCTCCTGAGCCTTTGGATGTAAAAGTCACTTGGTACTCATAAGCTATATTACAAAATGGATTATTCCTGCTCTAGACATGGAAAAGGAGTATTGAAAATACATGGTCTTCTCAAGTACCAATCATCATGATTGAACCTTGGGCCTTCGCATAATTGTGTATTTCATTAAGTGATGTGTTTAATTTGAAAAAGAGTGATATATGTTGTTATTCTTATATATTTCATTTGGCAAAAAAATGTGATATAATGATATGAATTCTAAATATATCCAAAAAGATTATAATCATTGAAGATGGTAAGTTGCAACTAATGAAATCTGTCATGTAATTTTGAAAGCACATCCTTGTATTATATAGTGCACCTGCTTTTTTTTACGGTGATTTTGTAATGAAGAAGCTTTGCCTAACAATTGTACTGTTGACATTTTACTAAAATTGTTTCCTAACGTCCATTCCCAATAGAGCATCACAAAACGAGATAGTATTAACTCCGGTATGAATGTCGTGCTCCATGGTATTATTAGTGGATAATTAGGCCCAAGTCCAGTTTGTGGGTTTTGGGAATTAGGGTTTTACCATTATAAATAATGGTCATCGATAAAGTTATACCCACGTGGTTTTATAATGTCTAACATGGTATCAGAGGAGGTTTGATCCTCATACCTTAGTGGCTAAGTTGAGCCGCCGCCTCTATGTCACCTTGCCAAACCCTAGCACGATTAAAAAAAAGACGATACAATTTGCTTTCTTCATTATCCGTGGTTGCTATCACATGCTGCTTTCCAAGAAGAAAAAAAGAAGTATTATCTTACTTTGACTCCTAGGCGATTGTGCCAAACCCTAATAAATAAATAAAATAAGAGAATAAGTGAAGGTATTAATTCCATAGACGATTTTTGTTGGTGTCGAATTTAGGGTTCTTATCCTAAGACGACTTTTTTGGTGTCGAATCTAGGGTTCTTACTCCCGAGACGACTTTTTTGGCATACTTTGGTTTATCCTTCGGATACTTTGGTCATCCGTAAAAAAAATAGAATAGAGGATACTTTGGGTTATCCCGTTTTAATTTGGTTATTGTTTTATTTTGCTTTCTTAGTTTACTACTCCAGTTCGAGCTTTCGCGATTTCGCCGCTCGAACTGCGAGAGAGTATTAGTGGATAATTAGGCCCAAGCCCAGTTTATGAGTTTTAAAAATTAGGGTTTTACCATTATAAATAATGGTCACCCACGGGGTTTTATAATGTCAATCCATATCCTGGTTTTTACATATTGTTTTTGAAATACCTCACAGATGAATGCAAACTCTATAAATGAAAGTAAATTCCTTTTTCGTAGGGGTGTATTTATGATCATGTGCATGGAGTTTTGCAAGCATTATAGATTTCCCGGAAACGGATGCCCTATCGTTGGTCAAACACGACTAACAAAGTTTGCATGACACATCACATGAAGGGCAAGACTAAATAAAGGAGCAGTCAGCTTTTCACCAAAAAGGTGTTTCTTTCAGAAGTAATTTGTTCCTCGACCCTGCAACTAAAAAAAGATGTTTGATCGTAACAGATAAAACATGATTATTGGCCGGTAAATATGTTCAATTATGTTCTGCACAACACTTATGAACTCCATAAGATAACTTTCATAATCACGAGCCATCCTCAACCACAAAAAATAGCAATGTTATATTCGAGAATCTGCAAAACACATGTTAATATGAATGCTATATATATTCGTTGGAGGAACAAAATTTAATCAACCCCGTATGGATATATCATGTGGTACACAACTAAATCTGATGATGAGACAGAGTCGTGTAACTTTAGATGTTTTTTATTTGAGAAAAATGCAATGCAACCTTGCTATGCCCTTGGTCGTTTTAATAATGCAAATGATGTTCATATAAATAACCCACGACATGTAATTATTGTTTTAATTGGCGTTGATCAAAAGGGTTAAATCTGTTTGATATCAATGCGTATTAGTATGGAGGTAGACAATGGCAAATCGATTTCATGTTGGTGCTTGGAGCATGACGATTCACCAAACAACCTGCTCCATCGATCTTAAACGCTTATCTTATTAATACGTTTACATATTACATAAATTCATTACATGTGTCTTGTTAATATATAAGTATTGCTAGCCGCCTTTTTTGACTTTTTGGAATCTGTTACGTGTTTATACGATTTGTGCTTAATTATCGATTTGGCCTTGTTTGATTATTTTATTCATGGGGTATCGATCTTCTTAATTCTTGCACAGTATTTGGTATACTAATATGGGTTAACTGATACGATTCATCGCGTATGAAACCCTAGTTTTCTAAACTAGGGTTTTACTGGGTATTGTTTACGAATTCTCGGACCATAATTTTTTCGTGGCTTTGTTTATTTGCCGTTTGTACGATTGAGGTTATGGCGGATTCGGGATAGACGCTCTGTGTTTTCTTTGTAGTTTTGAGTATGATGGTGTTCCACAACATGGTTTAAAGGAACAACATGGTTTGCAGGGAAGTGATGTTGGGAACGCCGGTGTTCCACAAAGTGTTTCTGTTACGGCTACGAAGGATTTGGTTAGTAAAATTCATGACTCTCCAGAGGGTCATGATACTTTATCGAAAATACGTGCCATTGAACAAAATTTTTTAGAGAGGAAGCTTGTTCTAGTGGGTGAGGATGGGTTACCATTAAAACCAGTTGGGACAGTGGATTCTACTACTTCCACTGGGGCTACTCCACTTGATTATCCAAAGGTGCCGCAGTCACAGAAAGAGCTAGAGGAGATGCTTAATGCTATTGGTTATAAATTGAAGCCTCCTCAAGTTACGAGTGTTCCTATTGCTACTAGTGTCCCTAATGCTACTAGTATTCCTACTAGTGTTGTTCATGAGAAGTCTTATGAACTAAAGAAGCTTGCGAATGAGAAGCCGAAATCGTTTGTGGCGCCTCGTCTCTCGAACCTAAGCTCAAAGTTAATTTTCGTAGGTTGGAAAGTAGTCACAAAACTGATGGCGTGGATCTTACTGTCCCTGTACAAGTGGTTGAAGAGGTTTACTCCCGGTTTGATAATACACCATATGGTTACTTTCTTGGCAAACGTATGGCCTTTCCGGTTGTTGAGTACTAGCTTCGTAATGTATGGAACAAATGGCCTTCAAAAGGTCATGATGAATGCAAAAGGGTTATTCTTTTTTAAGTTTGCTACTAGAAAGGGTGTTGAAGATGTTCTTGAGAATGGTTCGTGGATGGTACGTAATGTTCCTATTATTCTTAACAATTGGACTGTCAATACCAATTTACTTAAAGAGGATTTGACCAATATTCCGGTGTGGGTGAAGTTCCATGATGTCCCTATTGAGATGTTTTGAGAAGATGGTCTCAGTCTCCTTGCTACTTTGATAGGTACGCCTAAAATGTTAGATTCTTATACTAGTCAAATGTGTTTGGAATCGTGGGGCCCTAGTAGCTTTGCACGTTGTTTAATTGAGGTAAAGGCGGATGAGGCTCTTAAAGACAGCATTACTGTTGCCATTCCATTACTTGAGACTCCGGGGTTTTCTGTTGAAACGGTTCCGGTGGAATACGACTAGAAACCACCCCGGTGTGATTCTTGTAAGATTTTTGGCCATACTTTGGGTACTTGTCCTAATTATGTTCCTCCCACTACTCAAACTCCGCATATGGATGACGATGGATTCCAGGCTGTGAGAGGGAAGAAGACGGGTAAAAGTGGTAAACAGAGTATAACGGCTAAGAGTGGATTCTCTAAATTGAATGTGGGTACTAAGGTTCTTTATCAACCTAAAGTACCTTCTGGGACCACTAAGGTGGATGGAAAGAAGAAGAAGGAATCGGATATGCCTAGCACTAGCGGAACTAAGGTTCCTACAGCAAATGCTTTTGAACTTCTTAATACGATTGATGCTGAATGCTCCGTGCCTACTAAGGTTGATACTTTGGGAGGGACTCCGCCTGAATCTAGTTCTACAATGGCTGCTAATAAGGAGGGGTCCCAACCGACGGGTAGTGTACCACAAGATCCAATTGTGGTAGATGATAACAGGAAAGAGCCTATGATGGCTTCTAGTGTGCAATATGACGTGGGTGATACTTCTAAGGCTTCTTATTCTTTTCCTTACATTTCACCCACCAAGAGGGTTAATCCTTTCTCTAAGGTGGGTGAAATTGATGTTTCTGATAGTGATGACAAGGTACTTCCGGATGATAACCCCATGGCGCAATATCTTTCATCTGCAGGTGGCACTTATGATCTTGAAGATGACTATGATGACTACATGAACCAAATCTACGATCTCCCTCAAGCTATGGATGATTTTAAGATCCAAAGGCGTCATAGGAAGTAATTCTTGTGGTTTCTAATGTGTTTACTTATTATATTGTGATTTGTGGTTTGTATTCTTTTCTAGAAGATAGGAAGTGCATTGATATGTAAGATTGTCTATGTAACGTGCTGCGATATGGGATATCACCCATATCCGTTGTACTTAAACGGTTTTTTGGAGTAATGAATTTTACCGGGTCGTTGTGACCTTTTACCCAAAAAAAATGACCAGATGCATACAAAAATGATCAGCAAGGTTAAATAAGAGCGAAAGGGCATGTACGTGGAGAATACATTATTTAATATATAGCAGAAAAAGAAAATATAATAATGGATAACCTTTCATCAGGAATATGCACCACACATGATCTTTGTTCCTTTAAACTATACTTTCAGCTTTGTTAAAATGTTAGGTAAGTAGCTTATAAAACAACCAAGTTGAAGCCTTCGTGCTTCCAATAACTGCCTGACATCATTTCAAAGCTAAGATATCATAATATATTAATGCTATACCAATTGTTCCTGAACTCAATCTAAGTAACTCGTGATTCTTGTCAAAAGAACTTGGGTGTTGTCTCCGAGTTTAGTTATGTTATCATGGTGCTGGTGTTTATGTCTGGCGTCACCAACTTTTTTAAAAAAACGTTTACGCTCAAGAAAAGAATACCATGTAAATACTTTATGTTTGTTTATGAAACAAGATTCCTAGAATAATAGCAAATTTAGAAGGCTTTAGGAGCTAGAAAAGTTCAGATGTCGTGCAGACATTACAACAAATATTGAGAGAATTAAAAGTCAATACAATATGAATATCCGTAAAACAAAAAGGTTTGTAATAACAATTTGTTGATAAATTAGCTCTAAAACAGCTCACTGATGGAAGCATTCAAAGGAGACTTTCTCATCTTTATAACTATAAATTGGAAACTCTCCTGAGTTTCCAAATCATCTCTTCTTCTTTGTGTACTTGTTAGCTAAGCAATATGGCAATCCAAAAGCAACTTATAGCTGTCCTCCAGCTTCTGCTAATTGCTCTTGTTTTTGACATAGCCAATGGCAAAGGTTTGGAGCTAGGATTCTATAGATACACTTGTCCGAGAGTTGAAGCCATTGTCCGGAAGACAACAGCGAACTACATCCACCGAGCTCCTTCTCTTGCTGCTGGTTTGCTCCGACTGCACTTTCATGATTGTTTTGTTAGGGTTCGTACAGTAACATCCACCATCTTTTATTTGATTTAGTAACACTTTATTGCGATTTATGAACAATTTTATGTCATTAACTGAAATATGCTGAGATTCTGCAGGGATGTGATGGTTCTGTACTACTAAACTCTACAGCCAATAATCAAGCAGAGAAAGAAGGAATTCCTAATTTAACACTAAGAGGATTTCAAGTTGTTGATGCTGCAAAAACTGCTCTGGAAGCTGCATGTCCTGGTGTTGTTTCTTGTGCAGATATCTTAGCTTTAGTAGCTCGAGATGCTATCTACCAGGTACTACTCATTTAATACAGTTGCATTATATTAAGACAAATCTAGAACATTCTAGAATTTTAATCCTGATTGTTAATGCAAAAATGTATTTCAAGCTTTTCTCGTTATTAGTGAAAGTAATGAGGAGGTTAAAAAATTTGAAGTCTAGGCAACTCTTCCACCCCTTTAATTAGTTTAGAGCTGAATCCAAGTTCCTCACATTTTATAAGCGTAATGGTATACAAATAAATATCCCCGGAAAATATACATCGCAAGGCCAATTTTTAATGACCTAGAGAACGTGTAGAGAAATTCATAGTTATGTCTTTCCATAAAAATGCTTGAACCCAGAGGCCAGAACCCTTGGGTTGACAACTTTTTAATTTGCACAGAAGGTACCCTAAGGCCAAAGATGGTCATTTGAAATTGAGAACTATCTACTGTTATGTAGATTAATAATGTAAGGACAACAAACTTAATGGTGTCATTGAACATTACATTCCATTTGACAAAAAATATATTTTTCTCAATTTTGCAGATTAAGGGACCATTTTGGCCAGTGCCTTTAGGTAGAAGAGATGGAAGAGTATCGATTGCAAGCGAGAGTTTCACATTACCTTCTCCTTTCGCAAACATTACTGAACTCAAAGCAAATTTTGCCTCCAAGGGCCTGAACACTAAAGACTTGGTGGTTCTTTCAGGTATTATTCTCACCTTTTTGCCATCATAAATTGGTATTCAACATTTATACTGTTCAAGATATATTATCTTAGCCGTATTTCCATACATATTAGGTTTTGAATCCTAAAAGGATTGGTAAAACCAATTTAGTTTTTCCTAAAAATTCTACTCCGTATTACCATACATATTAGGTTTATCTTAGCCGTAGTAGTTGCTAAATACCATTATTTTTTATGCTTACACATCAAAATCTCTAAAGAAGAAACAGTGTAGAAACAGAACATTGCAAAAGGTATTGTCGTATAAATCAACTCGTAGAGGAGAGTTAAAGAAGACTGGCCACAAATCTCTGAATCCTAGTTACACTATATTCATGTAACATTTTTAAAACCTTCTAATAAATCAATATATAGTGTACATTTTATTCAGAAGGTGTAGAAAAGCAGGGTTGGTTAATGAATACAGAGTTCATTTTTGGCATGAATAACTAAGCATATAAACCATGTTGGACGGGATTGCCTACAAACATATAACACCCTCGATCATATTGAGGCAGTGTGTTCGAACGAGGGTTGTCAACAAACCCCTTTAACATTTTATGTTTTACTTTTTTCAAATAGGAGGGCATACTGTTGGTGTTTCTCACTGTCCTGTCATTGTGAACCGGTTGTACAATTTTACGGGGAAAGGCGACACTGACCCATCCCTAGACCCCAAGTTTATTCCTCAGTTGAAAAGTATATGCTCTCCTACAGACACAACTTCAGTCCTTGCAATGGATAGGACTCCCAGATCGTTCGATGAGGATTACTACACTGTTGTCTTAAGAAAGAGATGTTAGCCTTTTAATGTTGTTAGTACAAATGTTATTGTTAATGTTTAAGACTTTTAGTTTAGTATACGATTTGTTTATTTAGTATTGGGTCATGTTTAGTATTTCGTAAATGGGTCCAAATGTATTAACCCAAACAGCCCATATGATGATGTTAGTAGTTATTTAGTATGCAACATTTCTGTAGGGTTGCAGCGGTTATTGATGAAGCGACATGTCTTTTGGAGGCAACGCTTCATGTAGTATATAGGTTAGGATTCATTTGTAAACATTAACCCTTTTCCGGTTTATAAATATCGTTATTAAGGGTTCAACCCATGTTTCGTTTTCTTTTATTACTCCTTTATTGATGATTATTCATGGTGTTGTTTGGATCAATTCGATTCGGAATCACCCCATAAAACCCGTGAAACATTGGTATCGAGCGAAGGGATCAAACAACACACTCAAGAATCGCCATGAATGACGAATGAACATAAAGAAAGATAAGAGAGACGGTTACCACCAAAGACCGTGGTTAACCAAAGAAAAAGGCGATCTGATTCAAGATCGGAAGAATAGAAAGAAAGGAAAGAAGAAAACATGGTCGCAAGTTTTGTTACAAAGAAAGAATGAACAACAGTGTGTTCATAAGAGATTGAGAAGAAGAACCAACCTTGGAGACCCCGGTTCATGAGGAACCCTACAACCATGATGGTTGACAAAGGCAATGATGCCAAAGATGAAGATGTATGAGTATGATGGGGACAAGGTCATGATGATTTGATAATAGTACGATGATGATAAAACCTTTGCAACAAACAAACAAAAGCCATCAAAGTATGAAGACAGTCTAACAAAGATGAAGAAGTGAGGCAATAACAAGATTGCCGTAGGAGGTTCATTAATTTAGTTGTGATATACCATGAAACCGCCAAGTGCCTTGGGTTGAAAAGCGTTCAGTGGGTGAAGCAAGATGTCAAGGACTCACCGTGCGGAAGGATAAGGGAGTGAAGGATGGAGCACATGGAATGAACAAGAAGAACAACAAGTGTGGCGTTAGATTGGTTGATGATGAAGATGGACGACAACACCAAGATAGTAATGAATTTCAAGTCATTACTTGAAGAAAACAACAGAAACTCGAAGATGTGAAGAATTTGATACTAACACATTGGGAAATTGTTAGCCTTTTAATGTTGTTAGTACAAATGTTATTGTTAATGTTTAAGACTTTTAGTTTAGTATACGATTTGTTTATTTAGTATTGGGTCATGTTTAGTATTTCGTAAAATGGGTCCAAATGTATTAACCCAAACAGCCCATATGATGACAGTTAGTAGTTATTTAGTATGCAACATTTCCTGTAGGGTTACACGGTTATTGATGAAGCGACATGTCTTTTGGAGGCAACGCTCATGTAGTATATATAGGTTAGATTCATTTGTAAACATTAACCCTTTTCAGTTTATAAATATCGTTATTAAGGGTTCAACCCATGTTTCTGTTTTTCTTTATTACTCCTTTATTGATGATTATTCATGGTGTTGTTTGGATCAATTCGATTCTGGAATCACCCCATAAAACCTGTGAAACAAGAGAGGGTTGTTTCAGTCAGATGCTGCTCTTCTAAATGACAAGCAAACAAGTGCATATGTCAAGCTTCAATCAAAGTCATTTGGGTACACATTCTTTAATGATTTTTCAAAGTCAATGGTTAAAATGGGTAAAATTGGTGTTTTGACCGGCTCTGCTGGTGAAATCAGAAGAACTTGTGCTTTGGTAAACTAAAGCACGCGGTGAAGTGATGATATTTATTCTTTTTCCCTCAAAATTAACTAAGCTAACGTGTGATTTGATTTATTGACGGGAGTCCAAAGAGAGGCTTCTTAGTTACTTGAACAAGCTGCGGGCTGTATTTGGAATCCATAATTATTATTGATTGAGCTTGGTTGCTTTCTCAAATCGTTGTATTTCATATAAGTTGTGTGTTTTCTTTGTAAAAGAGTGATGTATTTGATGAAGAATATATACGAACAAAAGCTCTAGTTGAGAGTAACAAATCAAATATGCTTATTGTATTGCCTACTACACTTCTTTTGAGCCATATATATGCACTAAAATAAGTATGCATAGTGTTTGGATAATTAAACAATAAAAATCATACATAGTTGTTTTTTTAACGTCTGGGACTACTAAAACTTTCCCTTATGTCTATGATTAACACCAATAAAACAGTTGTGTTCCAGCAAATGCGGTTTTTAGTTTGACGCAATTAAAAATTGACCTAGTTTTGTTTACAAAAATGGGAATTCTGTCTTTGTATACATATTACTAGCATTGTGTTATTAGTGTTATCACGTATCAGCTTCTAGATAAAAAGAACTCAAGTTCTATATATATGGAACTCATTAGTTCCCGAAAAAGTTGCATTTTTATATGCAAATCAGATAAAGGCATGCAGACTCCCGCCCATCTGTGTTAATGGAGATATATAAAAGGGGCATTGATTGTAATTCTCTATTTTCTCTATTTGTCATTGTTGAACTGAAGGTTTGATCACTCATTAGTTGCATGTAACTGGGTCGAATCGCTTTGCTCTACGGTGTTCTTTTGGTGGGGTTTCCTACCTTTGTCAGATGCACATTGTGCTGCCATATTAGGTTTTCTTTTGGTGGGGTTTCCAGCTTCAGTGTTTTGTGGCTTGCAGTTTCACAGCTGCATGGGCCATCTGGAAGACTCGAAACCAGAAAAATTTCTCAGCTGAGGAGCCGAATTTGGAGCCGATATTCTGAGAATTTCAGACACAGCCATTTTATTGGCTACAAATCAACATAAAAAAGCCTATCTGGATCGGAATATATTATGTGATAGTTTAGCCTCTTGTATATTCCATTATAGTTTTTTTTTTATTAGAATAAATTCATGTTGTTTCCGAAAAAAATTCAACTAAACTTGAAGTACGCATCACTCCAAAGGAAATTTCAATGGCATGTTTGATGACGGTTTTTGCGAAAATCTATGTTAGGGCGGAGGCATTCTTTAAGTAGTGGGGGAAAGGCCCCCAATAAATGCTTCGGAGAATGGTTAAGTTAGTAGGAAAATGTGTTTCCATTCTTATAAAATGTTAAATTGCCCTCAATTCAAAAGCTTTAGTGCCCTCAACTACAAGAATGGAAAACCAAAAATGAAATCTACTTTCTTTTCTAGATCATCTCGTCCGTAAAAAATGTAGAAGAATGCGAGAAAAAGTGAAGAAGAACGGTGGATATTGAGAACCATGAAATACTCTTTTATTTTATTTTATTTTTTTTTACAAAAAACGTTTTATTAGATCCCTAAATTCTAGGATTTTTTTTTTTTTTTTTTTTTTGCGTTATACCTTTTTAAAAAAACATTACGTGCACATGTGTTTTGCATTATATGACAATTGTATTTTTGTTTATGCATAGGTGTTTTGTATTTGCACATGTATTTTTTTTTTAAATACATAAATATGTATACAAACAACAAAACTTTGTTAATAACTCAAAATTGTACAAGCTAATGATTTACAAAATCTAACACCTGCTAAAATTTCTACTTCACTACAAATGCTTAATTAATAGAAAAAAACAAAATTAATTGAGGATGCACATGTGTAAACACCATGTTTTGCAACATCTTCGTTAGTGTGCACGCATGCATTCACGTATCCTTGATTATCTTGATCGTTTTTGCATATATGCAATGCGTGTAAAATTTTCGTCGTATTCACATGTACAATGCACACGTACATTCTTCATCCTTGATTATCTTGATCGTTTTTCATATAAAACATATGTGCACAATGCATAATTAGAATTCACATGTACATTATTCATCCTTGATTATCTTGATACCATTGTAAAACATATGTGCACAATTATCACCTCCCTCGTATTGAATAACTGTTTCAACAACATTAAAAAAATAATTACACGGTAGCCAAATACATCGCCACCTCTAGAACATGTGTGTTTCAAAACTAAAGAACCAAGTTAAAGGATAAACATGCACATGTATGTTTCTAATAACACTAGACTCGAACCAAGTTAAAGGACAAACATTCATACAATTATGCACATGAATTTTTCTAAACTCTACATAACTAATTACGAACAAAAGTCTTAAGAAACACAAATCGACTATCATGCCATTTGTATTTTTTCTTTACCGAACCATAATTCTATTTTGTACAATACATTTAATTATAATTTCCAATTTCCAAATACCATTTATATATAAAAAAAAAACTACATATAGCCAATCAAAAACACGTGTGCACAAAATAAAACATATGTGCACAAAAGCAAGCAAAGATAACGAAAGACAATCTGAACTATGCAACTACCAAACACATATGCGCAATCAAAACACGTGTGCACAAAATAAAACATATGTGCACAAAAGCAAGCAAAGATAAATGAGTTATTTAATCATAACATCTAAAAACAAATTACATCTAGCAGGTAAGATTACTCTTTTTCACCAAGCTTAACTTTAGTCCCACCATACTCGAGTGTCACCATTTGTAACGCCAACAATATCTTGTTGCTAGTTTTATCAAATATCCGGTACCAAAACAACTAAAAACCACAACCAATTAATAAACGAGTTATTTAATCATAACATCTAAAAAACACATATGCATAATGTATTTCTTACTTGTTCACAAAAGACCATTTTGAGAAATTAGTACAACCTTAAAACACAAAACACAAGTGCAACCTTAAATCGAATCAGAAAACACATATGCACAAAAGACATCAAATTCACCGAAACTATGAAAACACATATGCACTCTCAATACACATACGCACAGAAAACATCAAATTCACCAGAAACTATGAAAACACATATGCAACCTCAATACACATATGCACACTCCTTTTATTGATATTGTATCTGCCATAAACACATACACACCATTTTTTTTTTTCATTTTGTATCAACCATAGTACAAATATTCATGCCTTATAAGTTAATGCTATTAAATCTTTTAAATCTATAATGTATAAAAACGAATATCAACCAAATGCTAACCAGATCATATACTCGTATTTTGTTTTAATATAAAGGCAGAGATGTTGACATCATTTTCTTAACTTCCATTGCAAAACTTGAGTTCTTTAATGTAATTTTTAAAAGATGCATATTTATCATTTTCTAAACTTCCATTGCAAAACTTGAGTCCTTTTCCACTATATTTTTATAAAAAAAATAAATTAAATCTTGGAAAGATGCATATTTATCTATCTATAAATAAAGAAAAATGAGATACAGTACAAACCAAAAAAAGCACCTTATATTTTATCTTGTTCTTAAACTAACATACAAATATGAATTAATACCACAAACACAAACACCTTATATTCTATCAGAACTAAAAAAGGTTACATCTCCGAACACAAACAACTTCGATTCATTTAAAAATGAATTAATAGTTAGTTAATGTAATATTCATTTATTTATATTCTATCTTGCTCTTAAACCAAAATACAGGTTAAGATCCTTAAAAATGACAGAAAGAAAAAACGACAACATGATGAAAGTATTTTTTAAATCAAATTTTAAGAAACAAACATCTTGAAACACACATATGCATCATTACACTAATTTTATATTAACCATGAAATAAATATGCATTATTACACTAATTTTAAATTAACCTTGAAACACACATATGCAAACACTTTTCAGCCATAAAACACATATGCACAAAAAACTCACAACGTGAAAGAGTTTGGATCTAATGGGCCTTAATGCAGCCTTGCACACACACAAAAAAAAAAAAAAAAAAAAAAAAAAAAACAAAACAAAACAAAAAACTTCTTTGCACAACAGCTCACTTTTTTGTTTGGATCTAATGGCCTAAATACTCACAACAAAGGGTTTTGGATCTGAAAGGGCTTGGATCTAATAGACGAAGTGCAAGGGTTGTAAAGACGAAGTGGATCACATTGACGAGATGGATGCTATATTCAAATCCAATGAACTAAAATATTCACATAAGACGAATTGATATCTCTTCTCATAAGACTGTTTCAAAATATTCACATCGAAAAACAAAAGTCGTAGTCATATTCAAATCCAATGAACTAAAATAATGACTTTTTGTAAACTTACAAATCGTTTGATATATATATATACAAAAAATAATAATAGAAACAGTGACCACATACAATCCAAACAGAACTCATGAGCCACAAAATTCAAATAATCACTATTTTGTTGAACCTTGATTTAAAACACGATTCATAAACGCACGAGCAGAAAATATACATGTGCATTTCCTTAACAATAACATGTAGAAAGGCCAAAACATAACCAAATTTTGTTGGAGTAACCCACGAGCCACAACCCAAAATCACTAAATTTAAATTTCCATGAAAAGCTAAATAGAATAAACTGTATTTGTATGCAAATAAAATATGAAACATGAGTCATGAATCAAAACTTTGTCAACTCACAAAGAAATTTTTACAATACTAAAACAAGAAAAGAGAAATGGTGTGACCTGATATAAAAACATGAAAAAGAGAAGGCAACATGATGTAGAAATAACTTTTATCCCAACAACTAGTCTTTTGTCTCCATCAGTTAGTTTTTGATGAATAAATAGACTAATTTCGGTTCCGACGTTAAGTCGATGTTGATTTGTATGAATGAAAGCATTAAATCAATGGTGGCTTGGGAAAGATAGGCGCATGGCGGTTAGGGTTTTCCAGATGAGGATCATAAGAGATAGAAATTGTATCCCCACAATTATCCATAATATACGGTATTAATGAGCAAAACCGTTTAAAAGTAAATATAATAAGATTACTTTACTACCCTTCCTTTCTTTATAGTATTTCCCCTCATCTTTCATTTAATTACCTTTGTGCCATAGCCACTTACAACCCTTGTTGTATTCTATGTGGTACTCATATTAGATGTAGTACTTTACATTACCATTCTTGACCAATCAGAATTTAATAAATTACTTTTCATTTATTTAAGTTGTCTTAGTTTCAAAGGGTATTTATGGTATTTCAATATATCAATAATAAATAAAATAACCATATATATCCTAAAAAGATGCTAGAAACCTCGAAACCCACCCCTAAAAACCTGCGGCTTCTCCTCTCTAGATCTAATATTTGCCCACACAAAAAAAACTACCACAAACCTTATCTCTTTTTGATATATCAATCACTCGTGAACCCTTTATTCGCTTAATGATTGTTAACCCATTGTTCTCCTAGATCTATCACATGTTATCAAGTATAATAAAATTTAATGGCGGCGGTCTCTTCTATCATCCTGTGTATACATTCTGTATGTTTTTTAGTTCGACTTAGTTTGTAAATTTCGAGCAAACATCAATCTGAGATCTACAAAGTCAGTAAGTGGTTTAATGTTTTTTCTTTTTTTTTTGTAGATGACAATCACTTTTGATTTTATATTGGTTTTAATGCTACATTTTTTTTCGATCTTGTTTTTTTTTTGTAGTCGTTTTTATTGGATCGAGCAAGCATCAATCGATTTTAATTCATTTATTTATGGTTGTGCTAGAGGACGAAGATGGTGGTTCTTGGTTTGGTTGATATTTGTATCAAAGATTTCAAGAGATCAACGGTTTCAAGTATTAACGGTTTTAAGCACTTGGTGATGAAAGGTGGGTTTTAAGCACCTGGTGATTACATCTAATTCAAGGCTCAAGTTCCTCTTCGTAAGATTCCTGTAAGTTTCTAGAATTTATTTTATTTTTATTTTTATTTTTTTATAAAAAAATAATAATTAATTGTGTTGATCTTTTACTTGGTTGTATATGTGTAAATTTATATCTCATAAATTGTTGGTGCTATAGATAAAAGAATGTCGGGATTAGGTTTATGTTATGATCAGTGTCGAAATAATGATATTTTGCTTTTGTAATAGGCTTGCAACTGTATAGTAGTTTAAACTTCTAATGTATATATTAGGGTGAAAGCTAAAGGTACGCAACGTACTTTTTTAGAATTACACATCTACGTAATATATTTTGTTAAGGGTCAAAGCTAGCTAACATACTTTCAAATTTTTTCGATCTAGCTAATATGACTGTTGGTAGTAGGTTACCAGTCACCTTGGCGAAAAATTTGCTGATTAGTCCTCTAAGACTAACGACCGTTAGCTAGATGATAACGACCGTTAAAAAAAAAAAAAAAACTTTTACGCTTTTTTAAATTAAAAAAAAATTAAAATTTTACGTTTTTAAAAAAAAAATCTTACGTTTTAAAAAAAAAAAAAAAAATTTATTTAAAAAAAAAAAAAAATACGTTTTTTTTTTTTTTTTTTTAAATTCATTTTTTTAAAAATTTTACATTTTTTAAAAATTTTTATGCTTTTTTTTTTTTTTTAAATTTACGTTTTTTTTTTTTTTTTAAATTACATTTTTAAAAATTTTAAAAAATTAATTTTTTTTTTAAATTTTATGTTTTTTAAAAAAAATTTACGTTTTTATAAAAAATTTTAAAAGTTTTTTTTTTTTTTTTTTTTTTAACAGTCGTTATCATCTAGTTAACGGTCGTTAGTCCTAGAGGACTAACTGCAATTTTTTTGCCAAGGTGACCGGTAACCTACTACCAACAGTCATATTAGCTAGATCGAAAAAATTTGAAAGTATGTTAGCTAGCTTTGACCATAACAAAATATATTACGTAGAAGTGTAATTACGAAAAGACGTTACGTCTTTAGCTTTCACCCTATATATTATAAAAACATCTAAACCAACCAGTAGTTTATTTGGAGGCTGCTTATGTGTTTCAAGGCTTTAATAGAAGGGTGCATATGTGTTTCAAGGCGTTAATAGAAGGATGCATATGTGTTTTATTGCGAATATAGAATTAATAAAAGGCAGGTTCATATTTCTTTTAAGGTTGATATAAAATCAAGAAAATATATATGCATATATGTCTTAATTTGTGCATATGTTTTTACATTGTGCATATGTGTGTTTGATAAATTTGTTAATTGGTTTATAAATGAATGCTAATATAATCGATAAGTCACTTACTTTTAAACTTGTACAACGTGATTTGATAAAATTGTTTATTGGCTGATAAATAAATGTTAACATAACAAGTATTAACTTTAATTTACAAATAGAAACTAGGAGGCCCAACTGCTGAACTTATTTATGATCTTCTAACATTTGAGGCCGACATGAGAGCTGTTAATATCACCATAAATAGGTGTTGCAACTATCCGAATGTTCTTGCTGGAAGCTACTCTATTAATGGTGACATTTGCACTTCTCATGCTAACTTATATGCCCTTTTTCCTAGTTGTGTTTGCAGCATTGGAACAGAGCTTACTCGTGATGATCGCAAGAAGTTGAATTCTAGTTTTGGTTCACTATAAGTGAATGAAACCCTGCATAATGGTCATATATGGAGATTTGTCTATTTTCATTGTTATGTACTTGATATTTGTTTCGTTTTCTGATGAAAATTTATGACTGGGAAGAAAATAGCTAAAATTCTTTAATAGCTATAATGCAATTCAAAATGATAGTGGTCGAGTAATTAATAGATGTGATGTATAGATTTGTATAAATTTTTCTTTGTATAGTTTTATGAACTTTAATTAGAAATTACTTATTTTTTTTTTAGTCTTAAGTGGATAATTATGTTTGATCTTGTTCACCTGGTGCTAGCCGAATGAAAGTAAATAAAAGAATGGGCAAGCTATATTGCTTAGTGATGTTTAACTAAGAACTGATGAAAGTAAAGAAAAGAATATGCAAGCTATATTGCTTAGTGATGTTTAACTTAGAACTAATAGTCAAACTTGATAAATTTTACAAAGTGTTTTATTTGATTGCATAACTTTGTCTAATATTTGGGGTACGAATTGTTGAAGTAGAACTTGAGATTTATAAAATGTGCATGGTAGAAGGGTATGAGCATAAATTTATTGTAATTATGTGATGTTGTGATATGATATGGTATGCTAGTTGTTAGGTTATGGCTAGTATAAAATAAAAAAGGGGTGTGCATGTTTGTTATAAGGTTAATATAAAGTTATTGGTATGTTGCGTATGTGTTTTATGGCTGCTATAAAATAAATTAAAGGGGTGTGCATGTGTGTTATATATGTTTTATGGCTATTATAAAATAAACTAAAGGGGTGTGCATGTGTGTTATAAGGTTAATATAAAGTTATTGGAATATTGCATATGTGTTTGATTGTGCATATGTGTTTAGATTGTGCATATATATTTGCTATTTGTTTATGATTAAAAAAAAGTTTATACATTTAGGTATTAAGCATATTAATGATGATAACCATGACCAATATAAAGAATGCACATGTGTTTTCAACAAGTACATACTTTCTAAAGAGAAGTTGATTATAACAATGATGTAAAGCCACAACTACTGAATAAGATACAAATGTGAATACACGTATATGCAATAGATCATGAGAGTGCACACATGTATAATCAATATAATGTATTTGTTTTTTTCTTTTAGACATTTTTGTTTGAATTGTATTTCATGAGATATCAAATTTATACATAATGTTTATATTTTCGTTCTATAGTTTGAATTCTAAAGAATTGCAAGCTAAATCTAATCGACGTGTTCCCTGACCATAATAGAAAATATTGTTTATATAGAATATTAATGAGATTAAGAAAATGAAAAGGTGCATAGATGCACAACTCATAAAAAAAGCTAGAAACATTCTACGATGAAGGACATTAAAAAATTATTAAAAATTTAAATTTTTTCAACTTCCTAAAATTTAATTAAATATATAAAACGTTTTTAATGAAAAAATCAAAAAGAATTTTAATGAAAAACTCAAAAAGAAAATATATATGGTTTTTTGCTCTCATACCCTTACTAATACATTTTCAGCCAAAAAATATATAAATTATTTAAATAAATACCATCATGGATTATTAACCATTGATCAAATGATCCAATGGTCTAGATTTGTCTAAAATGATACAGTAAAATACTTCATCTAATATGGGTGCTGCATAGAACGCTTTCATATATTTATACTACTATATAAAGTATTTAGTAATCTATACTACTTATAATGGAGGGATGACCCTCTCTCCTAAATTTTTTTAAGATGTCATTAATGTGTTTTTTAAGCATTACAATTTTTAATGCATAATGTACACAATAAATAGCTTTTACTAATTTGTCTTCCACAACATTTTAATGCTTCATTTATTATTTATTTTTGAATTAGTTTAGTTTTAATGCAAAAACGCACATATAAATGAATATGATTTTAAAATGCTTGCAAAACTACAAAGTTCCAAAATTATTATTATATCGTAAGAGTGTTTCGAGAACTAATCTAAATAAATTTTGAATTATTTTAAATAAAATTAACCACAAAAGTAAAAAACGGTTTTTCGTAAAAGTCGGGACAATTTTTTTTAAGACAAATGATGCAAAGATGTAAATTCACAAGTGATAATTTATTTGATTTATACATATTACACATATCTATACTATTTATAATGGAGGGATGACCCTCTCTCTTAAATTTTTTTAAGATGTCATTAATGTGTTTTTTAAGCATTACAATTTTTAATGCATAATGTACACAAAAAATAGCTTTTACTAATTTATCTTCCACAACAATTTAAATCTTCATTTATTATTTATTTTTATATTACTTTAGTTTTAATGCAAAAATGCACATATAAAATGTATGTGATTTTAAAATGCATGCAAAACTACAAAGTTCCAAAACTATTATTATATCGTAAGAGTGTTTCGAGAACCAATCTAAATAAATTTTGAATTATTTTAAATAAAATTAATCACAAAAGTAAAAAACGTTTTTTTATAAAAGTCGGGACAATTTTTTTAAGACAAATGATGCAAATGTGCAAAGTGCTAAGTGATAATTTATTTGATTTTTTACATATTACACATATCTATACTACTTATAATGGAGGGATGACCCTCTCTCCTAAATTTTTTTAAGATGTCATTAATGTGTTTTTTAAGCATTACAATTTTTAATGCATAATGTACACAATAAATAGCTTTTACTAATTTGTCTTCCACAACATTTTAATGCTTCATTTATTATTTATTTTTGAATTAGTTTAGTTTTAATGCAAAAACGCACATATAAATGAATATGATTTTAAAATGCCTGCAAAACTACAAAGTTCCAAAATTATTATTATATCGTAAGAGTGTTTCGAGAACTAATCTAAATAAATTTTGAATTATTTTAAATAAAATTAACCACAAAAGTAAAAAACGGTTTTTCGTAAAAGTCGGGACAATTTTTTTAAGACAAATGATGCAAAGATGTAAATTCACAAGTGATAATTTATTTGATTTATACATATTACACATATCTATATCTATACTATTTATAATGGAGGGATGACCCTCTCTCTTAAATTTTTTGAAGATGTCATTAATGTGTTTTTTAAGCATTACAATTTTAATGCATAATGTACACAATAAATAGCTTTTACTAATTTATCTTTCACAACAATTTAAATCTTCATTTATTATTTATTTTTATATTACTTTAGTTTTAATGCAAAAATGCACATAGAAAATGTATGTGATTTTAAAATGCATGCAAAACTACAAAGTTCCAAAACTATTATTATATCGTAAGAGTGTTTCGAGAACCAATCTAAATAAATTTTGAATTATTTTAAATAAAATTAATCACAAAAGTAAAAAACGGTTTTTTGTAAAAGTCGGGACAATTTTTTTAAGACAAATGATGCAAATGTGCAAAGTGCTAAGTGATAATTTATTTGATTTTTTACATATTACACATATCTATCTATACTACTTATTATGGAGGGATGACCCTCTCTCCTAAATTTTTTTAAGATGTCATTAATGTGTTTTTTAAGCATTACAATTTTTAATGCATAATGTACACAATAAATAGCTTTTACTAATTTGTCTTCCACAACATTTTAATGCTTCATTTATTATTTATTTATGAATTAGTTTAGTTTTAATGCAAAAACGCACATATAAATGAATATGATTTTAAAATGCCTGCAAAACTACAAAGTTCTAAAATTATTATTATATCGTAAGAGTGTTTCGAGAACTAATCTAAATAAATTTTGAATTATTTTAAATAAAATTAACCACAAAAGTAAAAAACGGTTTTTCGTAAAAGTCGGGACAATTTTTTTAAGACAAATGATGCAAAGATGTAAATTCACAAGTGATAATTTATTTGATTTATACATATTACACATATCTATATCTATACTATTTATAATGGAGGGATGACCCTCTCTCTTAAATTTTTTTAAGATGTCATTAATGTGTTTTTTTAAGCATTACAATTTTTAATGCATAATGTACACAATAAATAGCTTTTACTAATTTATCTTCCACAACAATTTAAATCTTCATTTATTATTTATTTTTATATTACTTTATTTTTAATGCAAAAATGCACATATAAAATATATGTGATTTTAAAATGCATGCAAAACTACAAAGTTCCAAAACTATTATTATATCGTAAGAGTGTTTCGAGAACCAATCTAAATAAATTTTGAATTATTTTAAATAAAATTAATCACAAAAGTAAAAAACGGTTTTTTGTAAAAGTCGGGACAATTTTTTTAAGACAAATGATGCAAATGGGCAAAGTGCTAAGTGATAATTTATTTGATTTTTTATATATTACACATATCTATACTACTTATAATGGATGGATGACCCTCTCTCCTAATTTTTTTTAAGATGTCATTAATGTGTTTTTTAAGCATTACAATTTTTAATGCATAATGTACACAATAAATAGCTTTTACTAATTTGTCTTCCACAACATTTTAATGCTTCATTTATTATTTATTTTTGAATTAGTTTAGTTTTAATGAAAAAACGCACATATAAATGAATATGATTTTAAAATGCCTGCAAAACTACAAAGTTCCAAAATTATTATTGTATCGTAAGAGTGTTTCGAGAACTAATCTAAATAAATTTTGAATTATTTTAAATAAAATTAACCACAAAAGTAAAAAACGGTTTTTCGTAAAAGTCGGGACAATTTTTTTAAGACAAATGATGCAAAGATGTAAATTCACAAGTGATAATTTATTTGATTTTATACATATTACACATATCTATATTATTTATAATTTATAATGGAGGGATGGCCCTCTCTCCTAAATTTTTTTAAGATGTCATTAATGTGTTTTTTACGCATTACAATTTTTAATGCATAATGTACACAATAAATAGCTTTTACTAATTTATCTTCCACAACAATTTAATGCTTCATTTATTATTTATTTTTATATTAGTTTAGTTTTAATGCAAAAATGCACATATAAAATGAATGTGATTTTAAAATGCATGCAAAACTACAAAGTTCCAAAACTATTAGTATATCGTAAGAGTGTTTCGAGAACCAATCTAAATAAATTTTGAATTATTTTAAATAAAATTAACCACAAAAGTAAAAAACGGTTTTTTTTAAAAGTCGGGACAATTTTTTTAAGACAAATGATGCAAATATGCAAAGTGCTAAGTGCTAATTCAATGATTAATATATTAGTATATTAATTATTATACTTTTCATGGATATCTCTGAATGATTGTTTAAATATGTAAGTTTTCTTTACATTATAAGCATTCTTTTATTTATATCTTCTATATATGTGGGACAAGTGTTATAAACAATATTAATGAATCAAACATTTTCATAAATATATACTTTACAAGATGTATACATTATAAGTACTCTTTTATTTATATCTTTTATCTATATGGGACAAGTTTAATAAACAAATACAAACATGTTCAAAAATACTTTTTTTTCATAAAAAAAATGTTTATACTTACTTGTGACTATGGATCACTATCAACTAATTTGACAATAACCCCATAACATTATTGAATACCGCAACGCAAAATCACGCCACTATCAAATATTTTTATATGAATTAGTTTGATATTATCCATCACTTTTTTTTAAGTCACTCAAACTCATTATATTTTCGCTATTGGTAAAGTTATTATAAGAGAAAACATAAAATTGAAAACATTTTTTGCCGAAAATTTACTTGATACCCGCTATCACAACGCGCGGGTACCCTACTATAATATTCTAAATAGTTGAAATATGCGACATGAAACTTTTGGCATCCGTAAATTTATCGTCACATAAAACGTTTCAGATTATAAAGCATGGTTTATTGAAAATTTTTATTTCAGGGTACCCGCCGCCGCATCGCGCGGGTACCCTGCTAGTTCTAAATAAAGAAGTCTAAAAATTATTAAGACAAAAAACATATCTATTAAAAGTAACCCCGTAAACTTGAAAATTGAACACTTATTAACTTGTAACGTTCGTGTATATTAATGTTAGAATTAAATATATCATTAAAATACTCTCACTAAAAAGTACAATTAACATAGCACTTGGTACAAAATAATAATGTATAAATAATCTAATTATTTTTCATTAAAACACTCATTAAATGAAATTAACAAATTATTAATAATAATATAAAATTACCTCATTACTCAAAAGTATAATTAATATATCAAATGGTACAAAACAATAATACATAAATCAATTTATCATTTATATCTTTAAAACACCCTAATTTCCAATTAATAGCATGTGTTGCACATTCTTTTTGTTTTTCCTTCTTTAAAATTAATGCATCGAAAAAAACTTGCTATCGCCAAAAAAATAATCATACGGGTACCCGCCGCCGCAAAGTGCGGGTACCAGGCTAGTATATATATCTATACTATCTATAAAACAAAAATGGTCAAAGTGAAAAGTCAAGAAAATGAAATGGTGAAAAAATTAAAACGGAAATGTTAAAACAATTAGTTATGATCAATATTAACAATTAATACACATATGTTTCAAAAGTAAACTATTAATACACATTGAAAACCGGGTTGACCTGGGACGCTTCAAACCTGGCGGATTGATCCGGTTTAAGTTTTTCGACCCAACCCGTCGGGTTGACCCCGGTTTAAATTGACCCATTTTTCGACCGGCAACCGGTTGAACCACACGGGTCGAACCGGGTTTCAAAACATTATGTTTAATCCCTAAATCCTCAAACTTTTATTATTTTTCGTTTATAACTCATAAACCTTTTTTATCACTAAAACTATTTGTCGCTATAAAATCTCGTTGCTATGCATGGGTACTTGTCTAGTATACAAACACACACACACACACACACACACACACACACACACACACACACACACATATATATATATATATATATATATATATATATATATATATATATATATATATATATATATATATATATATATATATATATATATATATATATATATATATATATATATATATATATATATAGATATAACGGGAGAGTTAACGAGATCAAACTTAAAGTTGTAAAAATAAGATCAAGTATAAAAACCACTAAAACATTTATAAATAACAATTTTAGCAATAATACACATAAAAATAATATTTTAATACAAATTAACATTTTAACAACTAATAACCAAATGATACATGAGTTTGGATTAGTGATATACCTGATACACATTACACTAATAAATACTCCAAAACGTGACACATATACAAAAACCTGATACACATTACACTTCTAATCAAAGTGTATCACCTAGGTTTTGTAAATTTTAAAAAGAAATCTATCGAAACTTTAACAATTTTTAGTTGTAGTTAATAAAAAATTTTGTAAGGAGAGTGTCGCTTGTTCAATTTTTATTGGATCTTATTTTAACAACTTTAAGTTTGATCTTATTTTATCTAGATTAGGGTGGTGTTATTGTGGTATCCACTTTAAAATGAAAAATAATAGGTACAGTTTTGGACCGTTGGATCAACTATTATTTATAATAGTGGCAATTTTGTAAATTAATAGAATTTAATGGACTTTTATCTACCTCAAAGACCATGTAGACGAGATACAACGTGCCACAATTTTTTTTTGATCCAATAGACCAAATACAAAGTTCACTGTCTTCATTTAAATAGTATTTTATTTGTTTGGGTATGAAACATTTTTGTGATACAGTGACACACAATATTCTTTTATAACGCACTAATTTTTATGATACTTTTTTTTAAGACAAACTTAGTTTCATAATACATTTTTAGTAACAAACTAAGTTTTTTAACAACTTTTTTTTGACACATTTTAAGTGAAGTATTGTGAAAAACAATTAATTTTTTGTTTCATTTGCGGTGATACACTAATAATTTTGACACATTTTTAGTGAAACGTAGTTTCAAAATACATTTCTAATGACCCATTATATTTTTTGAAACACTTTATTTTGTGATGCATTTTTAGTGATACGTCAAGTTCTTTTATACATATTAGTGCCACACTTAATCGTTTGATACATTAATATTAATACATTAATTTTTTGTTACACTTTTTTATTAACATACTATAATTTTTGACACACATAGTTTTTGGATACATTTGACAAAATGTATTAAGAAACAATGTAACAAAAAACCTAGTTTATCAAGAAACTATGTATCTTCGAACAAATTGTACAAAAACATGATACCTATTAACTAATAATTCTTTAATACATAATTTAAGATACACAAACACATGGTCCAAAAGTGAAATTCCATAAACAATAATTTGATATACGTACAAATGCAGAAAATGATACATAATTATGAACAAATTTCATAAATTTACACCAACTGATCGTATAAATCATGAACAAATTTCTGGACATGTATCAACAGTAAGAGATGGGTTCGATCCGGAATCGCGGGCGGTGATACAAATACGCATACACATGAAATCGGCTTAATAGTCAGATCCGAAAATAACTTACACATAGTCGGATATGAAAAACGGGATATAATCGGATGAGATTGAGAACAATGGTGGTCTTCAAAACAACTCTTACACCAACAGAGACCGTGAGATCTTATAAATGATTACAAATCTGACTATGGTTATAGATCCTTTAGTAATGGTTACAAATCTTAAAGTCGTGGCTATGGATCGAATTTACCGGATCAAAAGGGTTTGTTTATATAGAATATATACAAGATAACTAAGTCAAAATTTATTATTGTTGGTAGCTGTTTGAGCAAATTTCCGTAAGTGCTCTTCAGCCCTGATCCTTAGGAGGTCCTGTAGCTGCTCCTGTGGAGGTCTTGCAGTTACTCCTTCATCTCTAGGCTGAAATAAAAAAGAACACCATTAGCTCGCCCCGGGTTTTTAATCCGAGACCAAGCTCCGGTGTGAGAGTAAGTATATGCTTGGCATAAGTTCTAGTGAGAGAAACTAGAGAGAGAGATAGTAAGAGAGGTGAGTGAGGAGTGAAGTGTCTAGCCAAGTCTGTCCCCCTTTTCCACTAGGGTGGATGGCTCTATTTATACTACCTGGAGTGTGCTCCACGACAAGTAATCGTGAGGACCGGTTTGTCACTTATGTGCGGCATGTAAGTTCTTCGATGAGCACCAGCGTGGTCCTCGGGGTCAAGTTGTCGTTATGCCACAAGTACTAATTGTGGACCGAGCCTCTGGCTTATTCGTACATCATTGTACTTGTATGTCACCGCTAGTGTACTAGCTCCGTCGATGCATTGCTCCGTCATTATGTCTCCGAGCGTACATCGCTTCACCAATATACTTCCTGAGCAAGCACTGCTTCATCAATATACTTCCTGAGTAGGCACTGCTTAATCACTATACTTCCCGAGCGGTGCATCGCCCGAGCGAAGCGTGCATTGCCCGAGCGTGCATCGCCCGCAGCATCGCCCGCCACTATGCCTCCTGAGTAGGCACTGCTCATGCATCATTATCTTAGGAATATGAAGGACTTATTGTGATTATCTCCTCCAAAGTATCCGGAGGAGACCATACCTCATCATGTCCCCCAGTCTAGTATCAATGTATTGTCAAAGAGTTGGTGCTAGACTTAAAAGAAAAAGTTTGTCTAGTTCGGAGGCCAAAATTGCCAAAGAGTTGGTACTCTCGAGAATTTTGTCTATCTGTTCGAATGTCTCAATCAGGGATGAAGGAGTTTTGAAGAATACCCTTAATATTCGAAGTCCGATACAAGAGTGAGTCAATACCCATACTACTTCCCTTATCCCCAAAGGTTCGTCTATTCATTCACCTACTTTAGGGGAGATTATCGCCACTTGACCTGGTCACAAAGTGGTTGCAAAGGCTAAGGCAGCGGCTAAGCGAAAAACCTCTGCTAAGCTGCGAGAGCCTTCCAATGAAACCAAAAGAATGGAGATTAACCAAGAGAAGTTCCAAAGTAGGGTCTAGTGAGCCATCAAATGAAGAAGGTGATGAGGTTGACAAGAGACTTTCGCCCCTTGACTGTACAAGTGTTCAGGTTGCGAGGGGAAGAGTATCGATTCGGTTGGCGATTCCCATTTGGTAATTCACACCACGTATTTTAGTGGTGAATTGAACGCCATATCTCCATAGTCGAGACTGTAGCCGAATCCACTTCCCAAGGTGATGTTCCTTATGTTGTCAGTCACTCGAATCGTGCCGTTATTGTGCCATTATGCCAACGCTGGCTAATTAGAAAGGTTACCGCTCGTCCAAGTGTTCGCTCAAGGTTAAGAGATTTTTCAAACATACCAATAATTTTGGACCGTGTACCTCATCATGCCCCCCAGTCTAGTAGTAACGTATTGCCAAAGAGTTGGTACTAGACTTTTGAAAATTTGTCTCACTAGTTGAATATCCCGCTCAAAGGTCTATGTTAGAGTTCCATGCCTACTCCGCCGTTGTGTTTCATTCGGAGTTTTATTTGGTTAGAATAACAACTCGGGGTTTCATTCGAGTTTCTTCGAAACTCGAAGGCTTCGATCGGAGTTTCATTGAAATCTCTTTATTTGGTGAACATCACAATTGTAGGGTTTCAATCGAAGTTTGTGGGCTTGGGCATCACGATTAGTGTTTCAATCAGAGTTTGTATTCGAGCTTAGGCACACGACTAGGGTTTCAATCGGAGCCGTTCCTCAGAGAATAGTTTTCCCATGTTGCCCAAAGCGTCACAAACTCTTGGGTTTCATTCGGATTTTTTGGGTTTGGGTATCACGATTAGTGTTTCAATCCTGATATTGTTGTAGGTGAGAATTTTGATGTTGTTGGGTCAGATAAAGACAAGCTCCCCGACAAAGATGATAATGAAAACGTTGTGTTTTATTCTCGTGTCAAGTCGGGATACAATTGAGACACAATTCACAAGGAACTTCTTTCCCCGCTCCTGGTCCCTAATACCTGCCATATCCTTATGATGAAGGTTTAAACAACAATCTTCCCAAATATATAAGGGTAGAGTCAGATAAAGCTCATGTTGTAAGCATCAAGCTTTTGAATAAGGAACTCTTCGAGTCCTTACACGGGAAGACACAAAGAGGAAACAGCTCTCCGATTGGGAGTTTGATGTTCCATTTTGTAATAAGTAGTGCTATGAAATAAGTAACTAGTTTAGTTTCTACTTCTTTCATTTTTTTAGTTTCATTCAGAGATGTAAAACTTTATGATTTTGTGATAGTGGTATCCCACCTGAGCAGTGGATCTTTATGCAAATATTTGTCATGTTATCTTGGTATTTACATGTTTTTGGATGCCTTGGTGTTTCATATGTTCAGTGTTTACTACATCATGAATAGCACCAGGACCTGCCTCGGCAGGGTTTCCCGGAGTAACATCTGTTAGCCACTCATAGATTTTAACAATTATAGCTACACAACATTAATATTAGAATTGTGTTGTTGATATTGTCGATGTGTTCCCACACTTAGATAAATACACAACGCATATTTCGATCAACACACGTTTGTCGATGGAGCGTCTGCAGATGGAGCAGCTGCAGGTGCAGCAGCTGCGGGTGCAGCGGCTGCGCAGCAGCCGCCGATGCAGCAGTTACGGATGCAGTGGCTGCAGATGCAAAACAATATTAGAATTGTGTTGTTTATGTGTTCCATCACTTAGATGAATACACAACACATAATGCAACACGTTTGTCAATGGAGCAGCCAGGTGGAGCACCAAGCAGTGTGCAGCAAGAGTGCGATGGATGCCGATGCAAAGAACAATGCGGATGCGATGGTCAAGATGCAAAACAATATTAGAATTGTGTTGTTTATGTGTTCCATCACTTAGATGAATACACAACACATAATGCAACACGTTTGTCAATGGAGCAGTTGCAGGTGCAGCATCTGCAGATGTAGCAGCTTATGACAGAGTGTCTAGTTCGGTATAATGCATTCACCCTTATATGTTGTGGGTTAAGTGTACCGACATACTCATTCCCATGTTTAGATGTAACACTTTTATATTTTAACATAACGTCTGCTTATATGCAGCGCATACCAATGTAGCACCTTATAACGATGCTTTTAATATATGCAAGACTTGGATATCCTCATGCTACCTTCTTCATCCGATGTATTCACTTATTGGAGTAATTATTAGAGCTAAGTAGAGGTTGCTCAACCAAAGGTTGTACCATCACTCCAGAGACATTGTTCCTCTACTCCGAGGAGACTATGAGCCAACTTGGCGTGCTGCTCAACCAAAGATCACACCCTCACTCTAGAGGATACATTGTTCTTATACTCCGGATGAGGTTATGAGCTTGGTAGATAGGTTGCTTACCCAAAGATCATATCATCAATCCGAAGGAGACATTGTTCCTCTACTCCGGAGGAGACTATGAGCTAACCTGAAATGCCGCTCAACCAATGATCATACCAAGACTCCAAAGGAGATATTGTCCTTCTACTCTGGAGGAGATCAAGAGCTAACTAGGTAGGTCGCTCAACCAAAGATTATATCATCACTCCGGAGGAGACATTGTTCTTCTACTCCGAGGGGACCATGAGCTGACCAGATAGGTTGCTCAACTAGAGATTATACCATCACTCCGGGGGAGACATTGTTCCTCTACTCCGGAGGAGACCATGAGCTGACCAGATAGGTCGCTCAACCAAAGATTATGCTATCACTCCAAAAGAGACATTGTTCCTTTACTCCAAAGGAGACCATGAGCTGACCAGATATGTCACCCAACTAAAGTTTATTGCATTACTACGGGGGAGACATTGTTCCCCTACTTCGGAGGATACCATGAGCTAACCAACTTGGTTACTCAACCAAATTTTATAACATCACTCCGAAGGAGACATTGTTCCTCTACTTCGGAGGAGACCATGAGCTAAACGGATAGGTTGCTCAACCAAAGATTGCATCATTACTCCAGAGGAGACATTTTTCCTCTACTCCATAGGAGGTTATGAGCAAGTTACTAACTGTTACATTCATTATTTTACCATCACTTCGTAGGGGTTGTTTCACCACTTCGGAGGAGGTGATTTGTGCTAAACAGTCAAGTCAAATCACACAAGCTAACCACTTGTGAATGGTTAACCGTAACAGACTTAAAACTGCCTAAAACACAAATTCAATTTAAGATCAGAGGAATATAGGGAATTCCTGGGTCGTTAAGTCCCACGGAGGATGAATTGGTGTTTAAACAACTTCAGATGATAGAATGATCACTAAGGATAGTGATCAGTAAGGATATTGATGGAAAATTACCTAAAGAAAAGATCTACAAATTACAATGACTTAAATGCAAATTAAGAAAATTAAAAGTTAAAATCTATTAAATAAACGCTATCACTATTTTTATAGATCGATGAACGTTTATTTTATAAAACAAAATAACTTAAATAAACTATATTAACTAAAACGTAAACCTAAATTATCTAAAACGTTATTTAAAATGAAAACGCGTTATTTATTTAAAATATACGGAGCGCAAGATAAAACGTAAATTTATTGAAATAAAAGGCCTACGAGTGTAAAACTAATTTTATTACGTACTATATGATAAAAGAAAATTTTACAAAAATAATTATATTTTTTAGATAATTATATTTTTTATTATGAATTAATTAAGATTTTACACTAATTAAATGTTTAAAAATACTAAAACTTATTGGAAAAATCTGAAACTTTTTTATAAAATACTTATTACTAATACAAATTTATAAAAAATACAAAAACTGAAAAAACTTGATTAAATAAGCTGGTAATAAGCTAAAAGCTACGTTTAAGCTAAAATGGAAAAGAGAGGTTATATATTAGATTATGCAAACTATGACCAAGAAAGACCCAAGGGCAATTGGTATCCAGGTACCCTTCTAACATCCCCATAAGGGAGAGGTCTCAGGTTCGACCCCTGCCTCTCCCTTTTTGTAAAACATTTTATTTTTTTTGGAATTTTCTTTTTGCAACTTATTAAGTAAACTAAAATGAGCACTTTTTATAACTAACACTTTTTATAAAAACTACAAATAAGCTGAGATTAAGCTAATGTTTTTCATAGTGGACTAGAAATAAGGATTAAGCACAAGTGATTTAGTTAAATTGCTATATAAGCTACTGAATAAGCTAATGCAAACTAGAATAAGCTAAACTAATGTTTATAAGCTAACATGAATACTGAATAAGCACAATAACCACTAATAAGCACTGATTAAGTACAAATAAGCAAAAGCCTTATCTGTTTACACAGGAACTGTTATAAATCACTAGGCACTTTTAAGCTAGAATTTAGGTACTGAAATAAGCTAGGAAGTGAAAATAAGCATTTGGACTAACAACTTGACCTAATAAGCTTTCCAAAAAGCTAAGTTACTCACTGTAATGTTCACTGATGAGCTTATAGGGAGCTTATGAAAAACTGGGTAACCCACTGAGTGATCAGTTGAACTAGATAAAATGGACAAAAATATAAGCCCTGAGCAGGCTTATCAAATAAGCTATAAACTAGAAAATTAAACTTGGACTCTCAAGCCAGCAAGGAAAGCTACCAAAAGAACTAAAATTTACCAAGTATAGTTCATTAGTGAGCTTTTTGCAAGCTTATGAAAAGGGAATGCAACTTCTGTGCACAGGGGAGTTTTGCAGACTAGGGATCAAAAAGAAGCTAATTAAAAAGCTATTTATAAGCTAATTTTATAAAACCTAGTATTTTTATATTTTTATTTAGCAGCTAAATATTATTTTCCCAAAAGGGCATAAGCTAAATCCTAATATCTAATCCTATATAAAATTATTCATTTTATTCAAAAACGACTTAATGAAAATTTGACTTTTAAAATTACTAACTTAGTTTGACTTTTATCAATTTTAAATCTATCCTACTGATTAATTATGATATATTAAGATGTAATAAGGTTATATTAAGCTATTTTAACAACTTTTAAGCTAATATGATGATTTATGCAACTCAAAATTCTTAACAGTAAACTGTTAATGGGTATGAACTGGAACTTTGACTTTTAATGAAATGAGGACTGGTTTTATTGCTTGATTGAGTTGTTATAACCTACTAAGACTTGAACCAAATAAGAACAACAACATATCAACCTATAACACGTTGATACAAACTAATCCAAACATCCTTTTAGAAGCGAGTTTGAAACTTAATGAACTATAACTGATTTTTAAACAAAGTAACTTATTAATGAACTGATATTAACTCAAATTAGACAGATTAAAGCTAGAACTAACAAGATTATAGTACTTAATTTAGGAAATGCAAATTTAAGGAAATTGCTTACAATATGGAATTCAAGGGTAAAACAGAGAACTGAGGACAAAGGACACTCCTATAGCTTTCCAAAAAGCTCTAAACCAAGATACAATCCAAAATTAGCTCTGAATCACCAGATATCATGACCAATTCCATTGTAATCTCTTCAGTTGACTTTCGTTGACTTTTATGGTTTTGTCTAACTTGAAACACTAGATTCTAATACAAGCTCATGAAAAGCTTTAACAAGCTTATTTGAGCTTAATGGAAGGATAAAAGAGCTTTTGTGACTTTTAATAAGTATAATTAACTTAATACGAATTATCAAGAGACATGAAAACTTGAAATCTTAATAAACTTGGAATAAGTACAATACAAAAGTGATATTTGACTTGAAACAAACTTAAAATTACACTGAGACTTGAGATTTGAGCTAAAACAAATATTTAAAGAACTTTTACACTACTAATGGTCTAAAAACAGTCGACACCTCTCTCTTCTGTCTTTATTCTTCTTTATAGTCATTTCTTTTAGTTCCTTGTCGACATATGAGTAAATCCCACCAATTTGCAGCCTTTGGATCATTCCAGGTCATCAAAATTACACATGGCATTTTTTTGGCGGGAAAAGTCTTTGAAGCGTGTTCTTTTAATTAATGCATTTTGGTTTATGTAGAGGTGGAGTAGTTATCCAAATTGTAGAAATGAGGTGGAGGGTTGAAAAGGTGGAAAACCGCCTCGGTATAGGATTTACGGTGTTTGATAGAGACGATGAACGAGAGAAGCGATTTTTTGCGCCTTTGACTTATTTTGACCAAGTTATTAATAACGGGTGGTATTTTGGGCTTGGGGAGATTGGGCCACACCGGGTTGGTTTGGTTTATTGGATTTGGAATAATAACATAAAGGGTCCAATTGGTTATTTGATAAATACAAGGACCATTGTTGTAATATTCTCAAACTTGAGGACCAATCTTTGTAACTTTTCCAAACTTCACATAAGGATCAAACCGCCATATAAGAATAGTACAAGGACCATTTGCATAAAATTCCATTTTTTATAATTCCAAGGACCTTTTATGCCATTTTTGAATTTTGAGGGACTAAAAGTGTAATTTCCCAAAACTTATCATAAAGGACCAATGTTGTCAATTATAAATAGTACAAGGTTTATTTTTGATAAATTTCACTTTTTTAAATTAACCAAGGACTATATTTGACATTTTCCAAACTTGAGGGACCAAAGTTGTAAATTTGTGATTTTTAAACTTTAAAGGGTTTATTTTGACAACTTTTGAATCTCATGGACCTTAAATGACTTTTTACAAATTTTTGAATTACCAGGGACTTGATTTGACAATTTTGAAACTGGGGACTAAAGCGCCAATTATGCAAACTTGATACGTTTTTCACCGATTTTGATGTTTTGCATTTAAAACATATAAAACACTTGTTTATGATATTTTATCATTTTGATGTGTTTCCGAGTGTTTTCGATGTTTTGGCATTCTAACAAGATAAAAATGATGAGTATTTAGACACTCATCAATCCCCACACTAAGATATTGCTAGTCCCTAGCAATGATTTATGAAAAGTTAATGGATTTTATCTCTTTACCAAAAGCCATTACTCGGAGTAGCCAATTGTTTTGATTCAAGTAAGAACCTTGGCACAACGATAACCAAATGATTTTGAGCAAATCATAAGTCGTCAACGGATTTGATTTGTCTTTACCGTGCCGCACTTTCTCGGACTAGCCAACTCTTAGATAAATTATCAATATTATCTTTGGTGAGCCGATTACCAATTATGGATTTTCAATCGCCTTTACCACAAGCCATAAACTTGCGGGCTAGCCAACTCTTCACTAGTTTAAAGATATGGTGAGTTGAACACCATACAATTTTGGGCAAATTGCAAGCCATAAACGGATTTGAGATATCTTTACCAAGAGCCGTTTGCTCTGGATTAGCCAATCCTTATGTGGGTTAGACATGGCGATGATTACCATTTGTTGTGTTTAGTACATAGTACTTCCACTAGATAAAAATTTTAAAATTTGGCCATTTTGGGGAAAAGGGACTAAAAGGGTACATTTTATGATCAAATTCGCTGCATTTCCCCACTTAGAAATGAATATTGTCCTCAATATTCAAAGTACCGTACCAGTAATGTCGAAACTTAGAACGTAAAAGATAACATTACTAGCTAAGTGTAGAAACACAACAATTATTCTCTTTTTAAATATTTACAATTTTCATTTATTTTTAAGGTCTATATACAACATGTGGGCATCTCCCCACACTAGGTAGTAGAAAGGGTAAGAAGACGTAAATATGGGTGAAAACCCATATGGTGTGTGCATCGATTTTGATTACCGAGTCGCTAGCTTGACTCGACCCCGAATTAATTTGTTCATGGGGAAGTAAGTGGAAGAGACAATCTCCATCGGACTTTCATTCAAGATGTTTGTATAAACATTGAAGTACGTGAAAGTTCCACACCGATGAGATATACATAGAACCGGCTCATAATTAATAAATGAAAATGCCGGGGTCAAAGATAATGTCTTCATTCCCGAAGGAGTGAAGAACAGGAGAAGCTACGGGATAGGTGAAAAAGAGAAAGAAAGTCATGATAAAGATCATGATTAACTCATCATCATCAGAAAGGGAATTCATGATAGTTTCATGAATTTCATCTTTTAAGCTCAATTGGTCTAGACATATCCCGGGTGTGTCTAGATCAAAGTAGAAGTTATCATACTCCGGTGGAGATATGATATGAGTGAGTTCACGGAGAACTCCTCAAAGGCGAATGATTCATATTCGATTGATTTGAGTGAGTTCACCGGGAACTCCTCAAAAGTGAATGATTCATAATCGGGAGAGAATTATGAGAATGAGAATTGGTAATACCACTAATCTTCTCTCCCATATGATCAAAATGGAACGCTTGCAATTCCGGAATAGAATCATCGAAGAAAAGTTTACTATCCTCAAAGGGATAGATATGAAGTAGGCTTTTCATTAAAAGCCTCGATTCTAGAAATGAGAAGATTAACATTCAATCTGTAAGACGAAGAGCTTCGCCTTGGATTATTTCTTCTTCATTCTCTTCTCCTGTCGACTAGCTCGTAAGGTAATTCACCCACATAACTTATGTCTCCACAAGATAAAGAATAGTCCTCATCGTAATCGAGAACATCTCAATATGATCATTTTGGAAGACAAGAGGAGTAGGGATATCACACAAATGCTCGAGAATTCCTGTGACTCTCTTGGGATTGGGACAAGGTCCTCAACACTAGACTTTATGAATTCGTCCGATTCCTTTTCGTGAACAAGGTCAAGAAGCTCATCCCCATGTTCGAGAGAGAGTGTGAACCTCGGGTGTGATAGCGAGACCGAGGGAGTTGAGAAGGACTAGCGCTTATGGATTCTACAAGTTCCATTATTTCTACCGCTAGTGATTCACCATATTCTTTTCTCCCCAGATTTCCACGGATGGAATCTCAACCGATGAACTTGATGAATAAAATTGTAGAATATCAAGGGTATCTTCATCATCATCGCCATCGGGAATGAAATGGAATTGAGAGCTAGGATTTGAATGCTTTTGTAGTCTAATTGATTCCCTAATGTGTTTTCAATGGCAACTGGGAATCTAATTTAGCACCGCCCTCGCCTAACAATTCTTCCATGGATTTCTCATGTGACATAGCCGACTCCTCCTTAAGATCTTTTAATAACTCAAGACTCTTCAAGAGAAGGTCCGCGTAGTTTCATGAGGAGTTGCTTGAATCATTTGGCACGTGGAGGTTGGTCTTGATACTGAAGAGTCGTAATTGTTACAAGGAAATGGATTCCTGCTTGACAATCCGAGCTAGAGTGAGGACCTCCACAATACTCACAACAAGAAACCGATGTGGTGTGAGTTAGTGTTGTAGTAATAATTGTTATCGAAACTTGCTCATAGACAAGCGTGTTTCCGATTGACAATCGAATCGTAGTGTGAACCACCACAGTACTCACAACAAGAAATCGCCGAGTCTCACGAGGTGGTAGTCGATGGAATAAATCGGTTGTGTTATGGTAGGAATAGGGATCTTGGTTATAGATGCACCCGCTTCCGATTCCACCATGCTACAACCGGGGCAATTACCACCATTATAAGGACCACCACACCATTGACAACAAAGAGGGTGAGGATAAGACATAGAAAGAATCAAATGGTTCTAGAGGGTAAGAAATGAAGAATCAAAGATGTGAGAGGGTAAAGATGGATATTTTTGGATTTTTGAATAAACATTTTGATAAAAACAAAGAAATGAAAATATTTTTGGGTTGTTAACACTTAAGAAAAAGTGTTAATGAACTTTTTGATTTAATATAAACTTTACAAAAAAAAACTGTTTACAAAAAGGTGGTATATGTGCAAGTACGGGTCTGGAAATGCTTAAAACACGCTTGCCCTCCCCGGCAGCGGCGCCAAAATTTGATCTGTGCTAAACAGTCAAGTCAAATCACACAAGCTAACCACTTGTGAATGGTTAACCGTAACAGACTTAAAACTGCCTAAAACACAAATTCAATTTAAGATCAGAGGAATATAGGGAATTCCTGGGTCGTTAAGTCCCACGGAGGATGAATTGGTGTTTAAACAACTTCAGATGATAGAATGATCACTAAGGATAGTGATCAGTAAGGATATTGATGGAAAATTACCTAAAGAAAAGATCTACAAATTACAGCGACTTAAATGCAAATTAAGAAAATTAAAAAGTTAAAATCTATTAAATAAACGCTATCACTATTTTTATAGATCGATGAACGTTTATTTTATAAAACAAAATAACTTAAATAAACTATATTAACTAAAACGTAAACCTAAATTATCTAAAAACGTTACTTAAAATGAAAACGTGCGTTATTTACGAAAAATACGCTGGAGCGCAAGATAAAACGTAAATTTATTGAAATAAAAGGCCTACGAGTGTAAAACTAATTTTATTACGTACTATATGATAAAAGAAAATTTTACAAAAAAGAATTATATTTTTTAGATAATTATATTTTTTATTATGAATTAATTAAGATTTTACACTAATTAAATGTTTAAAAATACTAAAACTTATTGGAAAAATCTGAAACTTTTTTATAAAATACTTATTACTAATACAAATTTATAAAAAATACAAAAACTGAAAAAACTTGATTAAATAAGCTGGTAATAAGCTAAAAGCTACGTTTAAGCTAAAATGGAAAAGAGAGGTTATATATTAGATTATGCAAACTATGACCAAGAAAGACCCAAGGCAATTGGTATCCGGTACCCTTCTAACATCCCCATAAGGGAGAGGTCTCGTGTTCGACCCCGCCTCCCTTTTGTAAAACATTTTATTTTTTGGAATTTTCTTTTGCAACTTATTAAGTAAACTAAAATGAGCACTTTTATAACTAACACTTTTATAAAAACTACAAATAAGTCGAGATTAAGCTAATGTTTTCACAAGGGACTAGAAATAAGGATTAAGCACAAGTGATTTAGTTAAATTGCTATATAAGCTACCTAAATAAGCTAATGCAAACTAGAATAAGCTAAACTAATGTTTATAAGCTAACATGAATACCGAATAAGCACAATAACCACTAATAAGCACCGAAGTACAAACAAGCAAAAGCCTTATCTGCTTTACACAGTGAACCGTATAAATCACTAGGCACTTTTAAGCTAGAATTTAGGTAATCAAATAAGCTAGGAAGTGAAAATAAGCATTTGGACTAACAACTTGACCTAATAAGCTTTCCAAAAGCTAAGTTACTCACCGTAATGTTCACCGATGAGCTTATAGGAGCTTATGAAAAAACTTATAACCCAACGAGTGATCGATTGAACTAGATAAAATGGACAAAAATATAAGCCACGAAAGGTGCTTATCAAATAAGCTATAAACTAGAAAATTAAACTTGACTCTCAAGCCGCAAGGAAAGCTACCAAAAGAACTAAAATTTACCAAGTATAGTTCATTAGTGAGCTTTTTGCAAGCTTATGAAAAGGGAATGCAACTTCTGTGCACAGGGGAGTTTTGCAGACTAGGGATCAAAAAGAAGCTAATTAAAAAGCTATTTATAAGCTAATTTTATAAAACCTAGTATTTTTATATTTTTATTTAGCAGCTAAATATTATTTTCCCAAAAGGGCATAAGCTAAATCCTAATATCTAATCCTATATAAAATTATTCATTTTATTCAAAAACGACTTAATGAAAATTTGACTTTTAAAATTACTAACTTAGTTTGACTTTTATCAATTTTAAATCTATCCTACTGATTAATTATGATATATTAAGATGTAATAAGGTTATATTAAGCTATTTTAACAACTTTTAAGCTAATATGATGATTTATGCAACTCAAAATTCTTAAAAGAAACCTGTTAATGGGTATGAACCGGAACTTTGACTTTTAATGAAATGAGGACCGGTTTTATTGCTTGATTGAGTTGTTATAACCTACTAAGACTTGAACCAAATAAGAACAACAAATTATATCAACCTATAACACGTTGATACAAACTAATCCAAACATCCTTTTAGAAGCGCTTTGAAACTTAATGAACTATAACTGATTTTTAAACAAAGTAACTTATTAATGAACTGATATTAACTCAAATTAGACAGATTAAAGCTAGAACTAACAAGATTATAGTACTTAATTTAGGAAATGCAAATTTAAGGAAATTGCTTACAATATGGAATTCAAGGGTAAAACAGAGAACTGAGGACAAAGGACACTCCTATAGCTTTCCAAAAAGCTCTAAACCAAGATACAATCCAAAATTAGCTCTGAATCACCAGATATCATGACCAATTCCATTGTAATCTCTTCAGTTGACTTTCGTTGACTTTTATGGTTTTGTCTAACTTGAAACACTAGATTCTAATACAAGCTCATGAAAAGCTTTAACAAGCTTATTTGAGCTTAATGGAAGGATAAAAGAGCTTTTGTGACTTTTAATAAGTATAATTAACTTAATACGAATTATCAAGAGACATGAAAACTTGAAATCTTAATAAACTTGGAATAAGTACAATACAAAAGTGATATTTGACTTGAAACAAACTTAAAATTACACTGAGACTTGAGATTTGAGCTAAAACAAATATTTAAAGAACTTTTACACTACTAATGGTCTAAAAACAGTCGACACCTCTCTCTTCATCTTTTATTCTTCTTTATAGTCATTTCTTTTAGTTCCTTGTCGACATATGAGTAAATCCCACCAATTTGCAGCCTTTGATCATTCCGGTCATCAAAATTACACATGGCATTTTTTGGCGGAAAAGTCTTTAAGCGTGTTCTTTTAATTAATGCATTTTGGTTTATGTAGAGGTGGAGTAGTTATCCAAATTGTAGAAATGAGGTGGAGGGTTGAAAAGGTGGAAAACTGCCCGGTATAGGATTTGAGTTTGGATAGAGACGATGAGCGAGAAGCGATATTTTGGCGCCTTTTATTTTGACCGGGTTATTAATAACGGGTGGTATTTTGGGCTTGGGGAGATTGGGCCACAGCTGGGTTGGTTTGGTTTATTGGATTTGGAATAATAACATAAAGGGTCCAATTGGTTATTTGATAAATACAAGGACCATTGTTGTAATATTCTGAAACTTGAGGGACCAATCTTTGTAACTTTTCCAAACTTCACATAAGGATCAAACCTGCCATATAAGAATAGTACAAGGACCATTTGCATAAAATTCCATTTTTTATAATTCCAAGGACCTTTTATGCCATTTTTGAATTTTGAGGGACTAAAAGTGTAATTTCCCAAAACTTATCATAAAGGACCAATGTTGTCAATTATAAATAGTACAAGGTTTATTTTTGATAAATTTCACTTTTTTAAATTAACCAAGGACTATATTTGACATTTTCCAAACTTGAGGGACCAAAGTTGTAAATTTGTGATTTTTAAACTTTAAAGGGTTTATTTTGACAACTTTTGAATCTCATGGACCTTAAATGACTTTTTACAAATTTTTGAATTACCAGGGACTTGATTTGACAATTTTTGAAACTTGGGGGACTAAAACTGCCAATTATGCAAACTTGATACGTTTTTCACCAGATTTTGATGTTTTTGCATTTAAAACATATAAAACACTTGTTTATGATATTTTTATCATTTTGATGTGTTTCCGAGTGTTTTCAGATGTTTTTGGCATTCTAACAGTATAAAAATGATGAGTATTTAGACACTCATCAGGAGGCTACGGGCTAGTTGAAGTTTTAGCCATATCAAAGATTGTACCATCGATGTCAATCCCTATGTAGATCATCACAAGCTCATAAATTAAGTCAAGATGGTTCATCCTTAAGATGTTCGTGGCGCGCCCTCCACGGCACCGCCGCTTGTGATGTATCATGGACATATGTCCTTTGAGTTGCTTAACTTGCCAACTCAGGAATGTAGTTATAGTGTGTGTACATTCCGCTACCGATGTAGCTAGTCATCTGGTAGCCTATACGTGCGAAAGGAAGGGTGGGTGTTCCCGGCCTTCTGCTGCGGAGTCAATTAGCAAAGGTTGCTCAGCCTAACCACCGATGGTATACGTTCACCATGGGGAACACATTAGTAGGAGTTACCCTTTTACATTCGGAGGTAGCGAGCCATCCGATGTTATTTGATTGTTTCTTGATAACAAGTCCAATCACATAACCTAGAAAAATGTTGTTTTAGCTACTCTGCTTCCTCCCATTATTTATGACATGAAGGCTATAGTCTTTAGCTGGGGCATAGTTGGAGATCCCAACCTAGAAAAGAAGCGAATAGCCTCTATCTCCTCTTCTAGGAGGTTCTGATGCCTTTGGCTATAGTAGGACTACTCCGATAAGGAAGCACGTAGTTCTCATTCATTATGCCCAAAGGATGAGCCTGGTCATATTAATCCTGATGAGCGCACAACCGAGCATGCTCAAGAGATTAGAGCTATTATTCGTGACTCAAAACTACACCGGGGAAAGTTACGAGCTCGGGATCGGAGTTTTAGTGAGTAAGGAAATATAACTCCTCCGGATTCGATACATGCGGAAGGCATTAGCTTAAAGTTAAGGTTCTAACATTCAGGAGCTAATGCTCTATAGGCAGTTATGAGCTCTCTCCCAGAGGTAAGATAAGACATTCACCTATCAATGACCAAAGGATGTATCGAAGAGACGGTGTCTCAGAGGCCCATCGCGTCAAGGTATTGAGTGCATACTTTCATACCTTTGCATACCAGCTCTTTACTGATCATACCCCTAAAGTTAGGTATTCGACCACCCATATGTAAATCATTTTCAAAAGAACATTTATGTTTAGACTTTAGCTTGCGATGCAATCTCATGGTATACTTTTAAAGTTTAATTCAAGCCAACTGACTAGTAAGGAAGAGATACTCCTAACCACCAAATGACCTCATCTTGCCAATTGGGGCAAACCATAAATGCTACTAGAAAGCCCTACACTAGGAATTAGAAATTCCTTAACACCTCAATGTTTTGCTTCAGTATTAAAGAGTCGGTCACCTCAAGTATATGTAATCGTTAGAAAGCTCGTAGTCGTAGTAATTTTAAGTTAAGTAGTATTTAGTTAAGTAACACCGTGGAGGACGGACGGGTCTTTACCCACCGTATGCCCGATCCACACCCGATGTGTGGCGATTTATGTAAGACTATAAATACTCTCTACCTCCCAAGGTAGAGAGTTGGAGCTCATAATAATATCTTTCACTTTCTCTCACTAAGTTCCCTAAACCTCTAACTTTCTCTCTAGAATTCCATCTATATGCTACTTTGTGTTATGGTTTGATGTGTATGTGAAAAGTTATATCTTACAATTGGTATCAAGAGCCATGGTTAGATCATATCTTGCACATCTTTGGATTTCTAGTGGTTTTAGGTGGTTTTGAGTTTGAAAAGTTTAGTGGTTTTTGCATCATTTGGTTGATTTCTTGTGTTAAAGTTTGAATTTTGTTAGTACTTTCATGTTTAGAATCATCACAAGTGTTTAGGTTTTCATTTGGTTAGCTTGAATCATCTTGGTTGGGTTGTTTTGGATTGAAAAGTGATGTTTATAAGGTTTTTCTTGCTAGCGACTTAGCTCACGGTTTATTTTTCTTCATAGCGACTTGCTTCACAAAATTGTAGCGAGTTACGCTTTAAACCCAGCGAGTTAGATCTAGCGAGTTAAAGTACAAGTAGTGGACTCTCCACCACGAGTAGCGACTTGGTGGTAGCGACTTGGTCTCAGAGCGAGTTGCTCTTTAGCGACTTGTATCTCTAGCGACTTGTGTAGCTTAATTGTCGCCAAAATTTTGCTAGCGACTGAGGGTTAGCGAGTTACTACTTAGCGACTTGCTTTTGTCTAGCGACTTGGGACTCTAGCGACTTAGTTGTCTAGCGAATTAAGTGTTAGCGACTTAGTGCATTATCTTCTAGCGACTTAGTGCATTATCTTCTAGCGACTTAGTGCATTATCTTCTAGCGACTTAGTGTATTATCTTCTAGCGACTTGAGTGATTGTTTACGGTTTTCTCTTGATTTAGTAAAACCCGTGAAAGAATCTATTTCCGGTTTAATCATAGAGTTATAAAATCCGTATAACTGTTAACATGTCTACCAACGTCCCTACTATCATCTCCATCGCTGCCGAGGATGTACAAGCAATGGCTCGATACTCGCCCACCCATGCTTGACAGAATCGACTACGATTCTTGGGCTCAACGAATCGATTGTATTGCCTTGAAAGGAAAATGGTGTCAACATTCTCAAATCCATTGATGAAGGACCATATCGAGTTGAGACGACTAGAGACATACTTGATACTAATGAAGATGGTACTCTGCTTACGGAATGGATGCACCTAAGATGTATGATGAGCTTGATGATAAGGAGAAAAGAGATTCGATGCGATATCGTGGCTTCAAACATTGTTCTTCAAGGTCTTCCTAAAGACATCTACAAGTCGATCAATCATAACACCGATGCAAAGGCGCTTTGGGATAACGTTAAGATGCTTCTCTCGTGTTCGTAATTAACTATGGAAGACAGAGAATCCCAACTCTATGACGAATTTGAGCACTTCAAGATGAAACCAGATGAGAATGTCTATGAGTACTATGTGAGATTTCATAAGTTAGTGAATGACATGAGGAACATCGAATGACTATGCCTAACATTCACCGAACTCAAAATTTGTGAACAACATGAATCCCGAATGGCACAAGTTTGTCACCACTGTGAAGCTCACTAAAGGATTGAAGAATACAAACTATGAGCAACTCTATGCCTTCCTCCTTCGTAATGAGAGACATGCTATGTTTGAAAAATTGATTCTCAATCGCTCAAAACCAACCAGGAGAGACAAGCTCGGCTAATGACTCAACAACTTTCTACTCAAACATCGGAATCACAACCAAAGCATCACAAGTCATACCCTTGGGTAATGGTAATCACAAACTCATTCCCGATCCTATGTTCAAACAAGTCGATGCCGATGCTCGCGCTGGTAACTTCATTAATCAACTAGCTCTTCTCATTAGTCAAAACATGAATTCTCCCACAAACCAACAACAACCTCGAATCGCATCTAACCCACACAATCAAGCCACCGTTAAAGATGGAAGGATCGTGGTGCAACCAGCTCAGAAAGACAAGATGATCAAGGAAGAGGTGGAGCCGGGAGAGGTTATGTTGGCAACCGTAATCGAGGAAGAAATGGTAACCAAGGTCAAGCTAAGCCAATCAAATGTTATAACTGTGGTGGTGAAGGACACATTGCAAGGAACCGCACATCTCCAAAGCGCCCATGCACGCCGATTATTTCGAGATAAGATGTCACCGCACAAGCTCGTGACAATGGTGCCGCTTGGATGAAGAGGAATTGTTGTTTCTTGCCGAGGGCAATGCCAAGACCTATGATGCGATGTGGATGAGCAAATATTCGTCAGAGATAGGTCACAATCATCGAATGCCTTTCAAGTCGCCGATCGTGATGCATACGACTGATGTAGATGATGGACCCATCGCACACACAATCTTTATGGCTAGCATCTCTCCAATGGTTTCTCCCAAGATCTCTTCTTCACCACAAGTCGGCCTATCCAAGGACAAACTCATCTCGAGGTATTAAAACTATACGATGATGTCGATGTGCAATGATGCATGACAAAGTACAATCAATCAAACTATTGAATCAAATGTTGAAAATATGGGTAATAACAATATTGTCCCATACGATCAATACGTGAAACAAAGTGAAAGTGAAGTTGTACCAAGTGATGCATCTCCGCAATCAACAATGACTATGTCTTTGATGAATACACCGCATGTGCCCCGATGATTCCATAATTTCGAACTAAATGCCTATAAGGAACGTGTTGCTATTTATGAACAACGTGCAAAATTTGAGTTGACCACCGTGAGCGTGAAATGGATGACCAAGTAAGTACAAGAATTAGAAAAGTAAGTTTAGAGAAGAAGTATTGAAACAAGAATTACATTCCTTGCAAGAAAAACTTTCTAAAACAAATAAGCAAAACAAGAACTTCAAGAAAATGTGAAAATGCTTAAGCAAGAATTTAATGCAAAGGAATCAAAACTCTTGAGAGATTTTTCTAATCAAAACTTTGAAAACAAACTTGAAAACAAGTTGTACATACAAGGAAACACCATTCGATCGCTCACATGGTCACTAAACATCGAGTCTTAAGCGATAAGCATAGCATTCCCTTGTAGAGGAACCAAATCCAGAGGTAATTAAAAGGCTAGAAATGCTCATAAGGTGCTTTATGATGGTAATGAAATCCTTAAGCCTAGGCGTAAACCTAGTTGCGCTGAGTGCACCGAGGAAGATAAGAAATCAAATGAAATCACTAGGAAAAGATGAATAAGAAACAAAATGATCCCAAATGCAAAGAGAAAACATAATTATCACTCCTCATGATTACAAGAAGGAAAACTGGATTTCCTTGAACAAGTTTAAGCCTCGAGACATTGTTGACTCCGAACAAGTCTTCGAAAAAGGATTTAGATAAGCGTAAAGCGGAAAATATTGTTGAAACAAACCCTCCCTTTGGAAAATGCCTAGAGCGATCGTGTATCCTCCTAATACACCAATGCATCTTGTACCTAGAACAATTGCCACTAAAAGCAAGACATTAATTAGCCAATACGTTATATTTCAACTATTTGTTGATTTTGAGAAAACTTGCAAGAAAAGGATCACACCCATCGGTATAATCAAGGAGAAAGGGTTTTGAACAAATGAAAGAATGTTATTTAATCGAGGTCATGCCCTTCTTTAAACTTCTAAAAGATCACTTTGAGAGTCTTAAAAGGGATAGAAACCGATATTAAGGAATGGAAAAGGAATTTGATGCAATGGTTGTTGAAGTTAGTGACTATGAGCGCAATCAAATATAATGAGATTGAGAGAAAGAACCCGCATACATTAAATGAGAATCTTATTATCGAATGTGTTGCTCAAGATGTGTTTTTCAACGCTTCAAATTGCTCTATTAATGCTTCCAAATTTCATGAATTATCTCGCGCCCCGAAAGTCTCCCATGATCGTGTCATTGAGCTTGAAAAACTAATTCTAAACTAAATGAGAAAATTGAATCGATGATCACGACAATTTCGTTAAACATTTTTCTAAACTAGAAGTTGAGCATTTTAATTTACAACTAAAATATCAACATCTTAAAGAAAATGTCAAAACTTCAAATGTCAAGACATCTTCGATGCTCCGAGTTTGATGCGCTTTTCAAATTAACAAACGTGATGAATGATTCAAGCTCAAGCAACACGATCGTAAAGTTGAAAGCCCAAATCTCTCAATTAAAGGGTCAAACGAACAATATGACAGCTCCCAAATGCCTCCTCCTTTAGATTCTCGTAACTCTCAAACGCTTCATCTTCAAAACCTAGTAAATGCTTTACAAAAGGAAAACGAAAGTTTTCTAGAAGAAAATGAAAAGGTTAAACGTCATTTCAATGAGTTGTTTGAATCAATTAAAGTCACTCAGAACAAAAACAACGAACAAATAGCTTCATTGCAAAGGGAAATTGAGAATCAAGAGTCGTAAAAGGGAAAATGCCAATGATCAATGAGGAAAATGTTGTATCAAAGGTTCACTCTGTAATAAATATGCTTTATCTGTGACATATGTCCCCTCATCTAAGGAACAACAAACTTGCCATTCAAACATACTTCTCATCCCTTAAGGATTGCCTAGAATGTCTCGCGTGAGATTGTTGAAGAGGATAAGTTAGAGAAACCTCATGATAATGCAATTGGACATGCATGCTTATATGCCAAACGATCTCAAGAAATCTTAGAATGCTTGATCACAATATGCCCAAAGTCATTAGGTGAGAGAGTTAATCCTTTGATTCCATGCTCGATGCCTAATGCCAAGTATGATATGCACTCGATTCCCAATGTTTTGAATGTGAACCGAGTGTGCCTTTAAGGGTTCGATTCTAGATTTGTCAATGCTAAGAAAGAGAACTCAAGTGTGCCTTCTAGGAGTACAAATCTCAAGACTCTAGTGTTAAGAATGTGAAACTTAGTGCACTGCATGTAGTTCAGATCCCAAAGACATCTAAACAGTGGTGCAAAGAGTAGTAAAACAAACTAATGTTCCCATTCCTCTACAGAGTAATCATGACATTAAAGGGAGCAGTCAAAGTCTCAAGACAATACAAGGAATGATAGGACCTCGCAAGCTAAGAATGTGCACCGGAAAAGAGTAGAAGAACAATCTAGGAACTTTAAGTTTGAATCGAATAAAACGAATCGTGTTGATTCTAGTATTAGCCATAGGCGCATCGTAATTAATTCAATTCGATACTATTTGCAAACCTTGTACCGATGTCCGCTTGAATTCGCTTCTAATCATGAATGTGGTGTTAATGTTCGCCTAATGATGTTAATTGTCCAGCTTAATATTGTTAATGCTAAAGTTCATGCTAAGAAGGCTAAAAGGCAAAACGAAAGAAAGTTAGAAAACAAGGAAACCCACAGAAGAACATTCAAGAAAATAGGCTTTTATTGGACACCGTTGGTCTTAAGACTAATCGATAATGCCCACTAGAAAATGGATGCCTACCGGTAGAACTATTCCTTAAGAAGTGATCACACCGTGAATGTGGCTAATATCGACACTAGTATCGCATCTATTCACAACGATTCCATTGCCTCACTTTCGATATGAATGCTTCTATTTCGATGCGGTGTTCCAAACATTGTTACTAACCAAATGGAACCCATTCTTGCATGGGGATCCCAATTATCCGCTTATCCATTCTTGTCTCGTGTTCAACCGCAGATCGCTCAAATCGCTCGTGGTACCGGACTCAGTCGCTCCAAGCATATGACCGGAGACCGGTCATGCTCATGAACTTCGTGAGCAAATTCATCGGACCGTTAGATTTGGTAATGATCATTTCGGTGCATATGGGTTATGGAGATTATGTTGTTGGTGATAGTGTCATCTCTAGAGTGTATTATGTGGAAGGTTTAGGTCATAACTGCTCTCTCGTTGGTCAATTCGTGATTCCGATCTAGAAGTAGCCTTCGTAAAACATACCGCTTTGTTAGAGATCTTAATGGTAAAGAACTGTTAAAAGGAACTCGTGGCTCAAATCTTTACACCATCTCTATCGATGACATGATGAGGGCCTCCAATCGCTTATTATCAAAGGCTTCTAAAACAAAGTCATGGTTATGGCATCGCTGCCTCAATCACTTGAACTTCGCACCATTAACGATCTTTCCGTAAAGGACTTAGTTGTAGGTTTACCTAGACTAAAGTATGAAAAGGATCATCTTTGTTCAAGATGTCAATTGGGAAAAAGCAAGAAGTATGCCCATAAACCCAAACCTACTAACTCGTCACACGTAAGTTCTTCATATGATTCATATGGATTTATGTGACCAATGAGGGTGCGTAATATCTTTGGGAAGAAATATGTGTTAGTTGTGGTTGATGATTACTCTAGATTCACCGGGTCAAGTTCTTAAGGACAAAGGATGAAACTCCGATATCATCATCAAACTCATCAAACAAATGCAGTTCGACTAAACAAAACCGCCGTAATTATCGTAATGCATAATGGAACCGAGTTTGTCAACAAACAACTTAGTGAATTCTATGAAAGCGTTGGAATCACCATCAAAGAAGTGTTCCACGAACCCCTCAACGTAACGGTGTAGTTGAAAGACGAAATCGTACTTTTGTTGAAGCCGCTAGAACAATGCCGATCTACTCAAAGGTTCCAATGTTTCTCCGGGTCAAGCAATTGCCACCGCATGCTACACACAAAATCGCTCCTCGATTCACACTATTCATGGAAAACTCCATATGAACTTGTCCACAACAGAAAACCTAATCTATCTTTCCTTCGTGTGTTTGGTGCCTTGTGCTATCCAACTAATGAGGGTCAAGACTTGGGCAAACTTAGGGCTAAAGTCGACATTGGAGTATTTGTAGGATATGCACCAAACAAAAGGGATACCGAATCTACAACAAAAGAACCCGAAATATCATGGAAACAATTCACGTTACGCTTGATGAGTCGACCGGTCAAATGGCTCCTCGGACACTCCACCAGACCCGCACTTCAAAACAGTCCCATTGGTTCATCCCTTGTTCCAAACTCCTCTCAAGAAACTCCATATGTACCTCCATCCAAGATGATGTAAAGAAATTGTTTGATCCTATGTTTGATGAACTGATGATTCAATTACTAATGAGGTGTTGATTCCTACAACAGAGGATGCTCATATTCCGTGAATGAAGTCAATCCTCGCCTCAATATCTTTAAGTCAAGAAGCACCCGTCACGATCCTTCGCCTCATCAACAAATCATCATTCTTCAAATGTACATCATGGAAATGTTTCGCATCAATGATGAAGTTAATCCCTTTGCGACTCCTCAAGATGCTCCATTTGAAAACATATTTGCTACTCCCGAATCATCATCGAACCATCTTCTTCGTGAGACATCGACTCGCCTACCTCGCCCTCAACAACCGCCACATGAACACCTCGTAAAATGGACTCACGATCACCCTTAGACAACATCATTGGAAATCCTCTCGTCTCAGTATCAACCCGAAACAACTCGCAACCGATGCCTTATGGTGCTTCTTCAACTCCGTACTATCTAAGATCGAACCAAAAGATGTTAAACCGCCATGAATGAAGATAGTCGGTTCAATGCCATGCAAGATGAAATTCATGAGTTTGATCGCCTTGATGTATGGGAGTTAGTACCGCCCGCACATCGTGCTATGATTATAGCTCTCAAATGGATCTTCAAAGTAAAACTTGATGAGCATGGTGATGTGTTGAAGAACAAGGCTCGATTAGTTGCTAAAGGATATCGCCAAGAGGAGGGTATAGACTTTGAAGAATCTTTTGCTCCAGCTTGCTCGAATCGAGGCAATCGTAATCTTTCCGCTAATGTCGCTAGTAAGAACATGGTAGTTTATCGATGGATGTAAAGACGGCATTTCGAACGGAGATCTTAAAGAAGTCGCTCACGCCACCAACCTCAAGGATTTGTGAATCAAGAGCATCCTACTCACGCTTATCGCTTGAAGAAGGCTCTTTACGGTTTAAAGCAAGCTCCAAGGGCATGGTATGATACATCACAAAGTTTCTTCTATCAACCGGATTCATCAAAGGAGCATTGATCCTACATTGTTCACCGTGAAGTCGCAAACATTTAATTCATGTTCAAATTTATGTTGATGATATTATTTTGCCTCGATGCACCCAATGGAATGTGATCGTTTTCAAATGAAATGAGTTCAAAGTTTCAAATGTCAATGATGGGACAAATGTCATTTTTCTTGGGATTACAAATTTCACAAAGTCCCGAGGCATTTTCATAAATCAATCTAAATATGCAATGAGATTTTAAAGAAATTTGGATTTGATTCATGTGACCGCTGACACCCCCATGATTGACCGAACCAAACTAGATGAGGACCTCTCGTGGATCATGATTGACCAAACGAAATATCGGAGTATGATTGATCCCGATGTATCTCATCGCTAGTAGACCGACATCTTGTTCATTGCTTGCATGTGTGCTAGATACCGTGCTGCCTACTAAAAGCACCTTGAAGCGCTTAAACGGGTCTTCGGTATCTCCAAGGAACCATCAATATGGGTCTTTGGTACCAAGGACACCGGTATGTCACTAACGGCCTATGCAGATGCCGATCATGCAGTTGTCAAGATACACGTCAAGCACGCCAGAGGTGCTCGCTGGGTGATAAGCTTGTGAGTCGGTCTTCAAAGAAGCAAATGAGTACTTCTATTTCCTCTACAGAGGTGAATACATAGCCATGTCATCTTGTTGTGCTCAAATCTTATGGATGAGATCTCAATTATCCGACTATGGCTTTGAATTCAACAAAATCCTCTCGCATCGTGATAATAAAGTGCTATTGCTCTCTCATGCAACAACGCTCAACACTCAAGAGCAAAGCATATCGACATTCGACATCATTTCATCGTGAACAAGTAGAAAAGGTGTGGTGGAACTATATTTTGTGAGGTCCGAATATCAATTAGTCGACATCTTCACCAAAGCTCTTCCAAGAGAACGCTTTGAGTTTATTCTTCCACGCCTTGGCTTGAAAAGCCTTCAACCGAAACACTCAAACGCCTTCGTGAGGAAGACGAGGAGTAAAGGTCTATCTTCATCTATCTCTTGTATATATCTATTCGAAAACAAAATACAAAATTATAAAACTTTCAAAATCCATAAAAATTTGAAAATTCAAAAATCCATAAAAAAAATAAAATTCAAAATCTTCATATTGTCATTTTGTCATGTTTTTTCCTCGCTTCGATAATATCTACGGTTTTTGTGTTGTCATTCAAAGAATGACACGGACTTTAGATGTTGTTCGAATTTAAAAAAAAATATAAAAATATATATATATATATATATATATATATATATATATATATATATATATATATATGGGATAAAGAGAAAAGAAAAATGGTTTATTGTCATTTTCGTGCAATAACCCGTTTTAAAAGAAAGAACAGAGCCATGTTTTATCATGTTTTCAAAATTCCATGCTCGATTCTATAAACATTTATCTATCGAAAACTAAATGCTTTGAAAAATAACTCGATCTCTATTTTTGATAATCATCGTGACTTATATGTCAAAATTTTATCTCTCAATCAACAACCTATGTCATTGATTGAGGGGAGAATGATTTCAATTAAATTAAAAAGTTATTTGGCATTAAATTGTTTTCAAAAGATATACATGCATGTTTTATCAATGGAGTTTAAAGTCTTAAAATCCGATCCTTATCGCTCAAACGCTTTCACAATCAAGTCACAATTCTCCTTAAAGCTTTCAAAATCAATTTAATCTATACGAGATCACAAATCTCAAATGTTTTGATAATTGTGATCGGGGAGAATGTGTGATTTAAATTGGATTTAAACCGATAATTCGGTAAATGGTTTCATAAGAATGTACATGCCGTCCTTCCCACATGTGACAAACGATTTCAAATTTTCAATGCACATGTTGAGGGGAGCATCTATCTTAAACCTATGATTTGAAACGTGATCATTTATCTCAATGTGCAGTTCCTTCTAGTATGTGCAAAACTCTTTTCTAATCTCGAGGCACATATTGAGGGGAGCAAATTTATGGAAACCTCATCCTTCCCGAAATGCTATATCTACTTGATTTGATGTGGAAGTGATGTTGATATCTTTAGAAAATGGTAATCAAAGAAGTTAATTCTTTCTCTTGCCTCCGTGTGCAAAACATTTTCAAATACTTGATGCACATGTTGAGGGGAGTTCTCGTTTAAAATATCAAAACAATTCAGTACAAAATGCTTTGATAATATATCACAAGTATCCGAATTGATTTTCAAATGGTTTTCAATTGGTTCCAATGGCGTATGAACAATACCAAATAGACCGACCAACTTTACTTTATGTACGGTGATATAAGGATGATAAGGTTAGGTATGTGTTCCCATGATCCGCCGTAACGGAGGGATCTACCTGTGGACAATCCACTAGTTAGTGTAGAAGTCCTTAGGTATGATGATAAAAGGAGAAAATGAGATATGGGAAGAGTGCGGACTAAGACCGAGCTAGTATCGAATAAACCCAACAAGGTTCTAGCTATGAAGTCTCGTAAGCATCAAGGGTTGAAGAATTAAAAGAATTGAATGAGAAAAGGGTGAAAACAAATAGCCCTCCATTTATTCAACCTTAGGGCGTAAACCGGTTCAATTCATATGCTACCGATGGTAACATCGGTATTGAAGACAAGACGTCATGGACCCAAAGGACGACCGCACTTCAACTTTCCAAACCACTCAAGTTCCTCTTAAAAGGGCTTGTTTCATTCTCACGGGAACCGACATTATCTATCGACTTTCTCTTAGAGATGGTTGATATTGAAGAAGGAGACCCTCTCCTAGTCTCCGCTATAGGATCCAAATATGCACAAATTGAGTCTAGAGCCACGAGATCATCAATAAATCTCATTAGGACACTTTCAATGAAGACTCTCTGCTTCACACAATGTGGAAAGAGAGATTATATCTTGAGTCCCACGATTATCCTTGTGGTATTGCCGTAACATCCGAGTGATGTGTTTACATATTCACAATGAAGATGGAAAGCCTCGAGCCAACATCAAACAAGCTCCCGGTAGGTGGCATGTGAGATCTATTATATAGATCAACCATGTGACAACCGAATGTAAACAATGGGGCGATTCAATCTCTTGAATCAATCCCGGTTCAGTTTATGGATTGACGGATACCTTTGAAAACCGGTCTTTGTGCTTAAAAACTCTTTTCTTTAGCACATCGACCGTACTCATTTTTCAAACCAAAAGGTGTTTTTATGATTGATAATTGATTTTCAATAAAACCTTCGTTGTATTGCAAAACAATTTCTATTGAGCAATACACGATTGTTTTTCAAATCTCTTTTCATCAATCGCTGGACTTAAAATTACCGTTCACTCACTCCGTGTTGTCTTCTTTGAGATGTTCCGGTTTGAGAACAAATAGAACAAATGCGAAACCCCGTCAAGGAGATTCTTAGGAATCCCACCGATCACAGCAAGATTTGTAATCGATCAACGGGAACCGTGGGCCGTAGTACTCAATTCAACGAAGTGATCAAAGACACTTTCGCGCGATTTATTGCTAATCACAGTATGCAGTACACCCGACGCTTGCAAATGATCGTAATGAAGCGGTCAATCCATAGCCGCATGCTCACACTACACATTCATCTCAAAAGAAATCATGATAAGTGCATCAATGACTCGATATTTTCACTCCATGCTTCGCTACGCCGCCAATATCATGATTCAACAAATGCTTCCGCTACTCGATGAGAAGATATCATGATCCGTAATGTGAGCATGTCGGTCCTAAAGTCACTACATCACATAATACCAACACCACAAAGGATGTGTCGAGATTGTTGATAGTGATGATCTCAAAAGATGGCTCAAAATTATTATCACGTGGATCAAGAAAGACCTCCACTTGAAGTAACCAAACATGCAATGTGAAGAATCAATGACTACGAGCTTAGGAGCAAAGGACTACATCAAGAATGCAAGATCAATTGTTAATGTATTATCCGTTGTATTCAATGTATTTTGGTACATGATTGAGGTGACCTCCTTGGGGAGATTGTTAGGAATTAGAAATTCCGGTATTAAAGAGTCGGTCACCTCAAGTATATGTAATCGTTAGAAAGCTCGTAGTCGTAGTAATTTTAAGTTAAGTAGTATTTAGTTAAGTAACACCGTGGAGGACGGACGGGTCTTTACCCACCGTATGCCCGATCCACACCCGATGTGTGGCGATTTATGTAAGACTATAAATACTCTCTACCTCCCAAGGTAGAGAGTTGAGCTCATAATAATATCTTTCACTTTCTCTCACTAAGTTCCCTAAACCTCTAACTTTCTCTCTAGAATTCCATCTATATGCTACTTTGTGTTATGGTTTGATGTGTATGTGAAAAGTTATATCTTACAAGTTTGAAGAATACCCTTAATATTCAAGTCCGATCTGAGAGTGAGTCAATACCCATACTACTTCCCTTATCCCCAAAGGTTCGTCTATTCATTCACCTACTTTAGGGGAGATTATCGCCACTTGACCTGGTCACAAAGTGGTTGCAAAGGCTAAGGCAGCGGCTAAGCGAAAAACCTCTGCTAAGCTGCGAGAGCCTTCCAATGAAACCAAAAGAAGGGAGATTAACCAAGAGAAGTTCCAAAGCAGGGTCTAGGGAGCCATCAAATGAAGAAGGTGATGAGGTTGACAAGAGACTTTCGCCCCTTGACTGTACAAGTGTTCAGGTTGCGAGGGGAAGAGTATCGATTCGGTTGGCGATTCCCATTTGGTAATTCACACCACGTATTTTAGTGGTGAATTGAACGCCATATCTCCATAGTCGAGACTGTAGCCGAATCCACTTCCCAAGGTGATGTTCCTTATGTTGTCAGTCACTCGAATCGTGCCGTTATTGTGCCATTATGCCAACGTTGGCTAATTAGAAAGGTTACTCGCTCGCCCAAGTGTTCGTTCGAAGGTTAAGAGATTTTTCAAACATACCAATAATTTTGGACCGTGTACCTCATCATGCCCCCAATGAGTAGTAACGTATTGCCAAAGAGTTGGTACTAGACTTTGAAAATTTGTCTCACTAGTTGAATATCCCGCTCAAAGGTCTATGTTAGAGTTCCATGCCTACTCCGCCGTTGTGTTTCATTCGAGTTTTATTTGGTTAGAATAACAACTCGTGTGTTTCATTCGAGTTTGTTCAAACTCAAGGCTTCGATCGGAGTTTCATTGAAATCTCTTTATTTGGTGAACATCACAATTGTAGGGTTTCAATCAAGTTTGTGGGCTTGGGCATCACGATTAGTGTTTCAATCGAGTTTGTATTCGAGCTTAGGCACACGACTAGGGTTTCAATCGGAGCCGCCTCGAGAATAGTTTTCCCATGTTGCCCAAAGCGTCACAAACTCTTGGGTTTCATTCGGATTTTTTGGGTTTAGGTATCACGATTAGTGTTTCAATCCTGATATTGTTGTAGGTGAGAATTTTGATGTTGTTGGGTCAGATAAAGACAAGCTCCCCGACAAAGATGATAATGAAAACGTTGTGTTTTATTCTCGTGCCGAAGTCGGGGATACAGCTGGAGACACAATTCACAAGGAACTTCTTTCCCCTGCTCCTGGTCCCTAATACCTGCCATATCCTTATGATGAAGGTTTAAACAACAATCTTCCCAAATATATAAGGGTAGAGTCAGATAAAGCTCATGTTGTAAGCATCAAGCTTTTGAATAAGGAACTCTTCGAGTCCTTACACGGGAAGACACAAAGAGGAAACAACTCTCCGATTGGGAGTTTGATGTTCCAGTTTGTAATAAGTAGTGCTATGAAATAAGTAACTAGTTTAGTTTCTGCTTCTTTCATTTTTTTAGTTTCATTCAGAGATGTAAAACTTTATGATTTTGTGATAGTGGTATCCCACCTGAGCAGTGGATCTTTATGCAAATATTTGTCATGTTATCTTGGTATTTACATGTTTTTGGATGCCTTGGTGTTTCATATGTTCAGTGTTTACTACATCACGACTAGCACCAGGACCTGCCTCGGCAGGGTTTCCTGGAGTAACATCTGTTAGCCACTCATAGCTTTTAACAATTATAGCTACACAACATTAATATTAGAATTGTGTTGTTGATATTGTCGATGTGTTCCCACACTTAGATAAATACACAACGCATATTTCGATCAACACACGTTTGTCGATGGAGCGTCTGCAGATGGAGCAGTGCAGTCTGCGTGAACTGGTGCAAAGAACAAGGATGCATGGTCAAGATGCAAAACAATATTAGAATTGTGTTGTTTATGTGTTCCATCACTTAGATGAATACACAACACATAATGCAACACGTTTGTCAATGGAGCAACAGGTTGAGAATTGCAAGTGCAAAAGAAACATGGTGCGGTGGTCGCCGATGCAAGAATGCGGATGCAAATGGTGAAGATGCAAAACAATATTAGAATTGTGTTGTTTATGTGTTCCATCACTTAGATGAATACACAACACATAATGCAACACGCTTGTCAATGGAGCGATTGCAGTGCGATCTGCAGATGTAGCGACTCTGACAGAGTGTCTAGTTCGGTATAATGCATTCACCCTTATATGTTGTGGGTTAAGTGTACCGACATACTCATTCCCATGTTTAGATGTAACACTTTTATATTTTAACATAACGCTCGCTTATATGCACAGATACCAATGTAGCACCTTATAACGATGCTTTTAATATATGCAGCACTTGGATATCCTCGTGCTACCTTCTTCATCCGATGTATTCACTTATTGGAGAGTAATTATTAGAGCTAAGTAGAGGTTGCTCAACCAAAGGTTGTATCATCACTCCGCAGGAGACATTGTTCCTCTACTCCGGAGGAGACTATGAGCCAACTTGGCGTGCTGCTCAACCAAAGATCACACCCTCACTCTAGAGGATACATTGTTCTTATACTCCGGATGAGGTTATGAGCTTGGTAGATAGGTTGCTTACCCAAAGATCATATCATCACTCCGAAGGAGACATTGTTCCTCTACTCCGGAGGAGACTATGAGCTAACCTGAAATGCCGCTCAACCAATGATCATACCAAGACTCCAAAGGAGATATTGTCCTTCACTGAGGAGATCAAGAGCTAACTAGGTAGGTCGCTCAACCAAAGATTATATCATCACCCGGAGGAGACATTGTTCTTCTACTCGGAGGGACCATGAGCCGACCGGATAGGTTGCTCAACTAGAGATTATACCATCACTCCGGGAGACATTGTTCCTCTACTCCGGAGGAGACCATGAGTGACCGGATAGGTCGCTCAACCAAAGATTATGCTATCACTCCAAAGAGACATTGTTCCTTTACTCCAAAGGAGACCATGAGTGACGGATATGTCACCCAACTAAAGTTTATGGCATTACTACGGGGGAGACATTGTTCCCCTACTTCGGAGGATACCATGAGCTAACCAACTTGGTTACTCAACCAAATTTTATAACATCACTCCGAAGGAGACATTGTTCCTCTACTTCGGAGGAGACCATGAGCTAAACGGATAGGTTGCTCAACCAAAGATTGCATCATTACTCCAGAGGAGACATTGTTCCTCTACTCCATAGGAGGTTATGAGCAAGTTACTAACTGTTACATTCATTATTTTACCATCACTTCGTAGGGGTTGTTTCACCACTTCGGAGGAGGCTACGGGCTAGTTGAAGTTTTAGCCATATCAAAGGTTGTACCATCAGATGTCAATCCCCTATGTAGATCATCACAAGCTCATAAATTAAGTCAAGATGGTTCATCCTTAAGATGTTCAGGAGGCGTCCCTCCACGGGCACTGCCTGCTTGTGATGTATCATGGACGTATGTCCTTTGAGTTGCTTAACTTGCCAACTCAGGAATGTAGTTATAGTGTGTGTACATTCCGCTACCGATGTAGCTAGTCATTTGGTAGCCTATACGTGCGAAAGGAAGGGTGGGTGTTCCCGGCCTTCTGCTGCGGAGTCAATTAGCAAAGGTTGCTCAGCCTAACCACCGATGGTATACGTTCACCATGGGGAACACATTAGTAGGAGTTACCCTTTTACATTCGGAGGTAGCGAGCCATCCGATGTTATTTGATTGTTTCTTGATAACAAGTCCAATCACATAACCTAGACAAATGTTGTTTTAGCTACTCTGCTTCCTCCCATTATTTATGACATGAAGGCTATAGTCTTTAGCTGGGGCATAGTTGGAGATCCTAACCTAGAAAAGAAGCGAATAGCCTCTATCTCCTCTTGTAGGAGGTTCTGATGCCTTTGGCTATAGTAGGACTACTCCGATGAGGAAGCACGTAGTTCTCATTCATTATGCCCAAAGGATGAGCCTGGTCATATTAATCCTGATGAGCGCACAACCGAGCATGCTCAAGAGATTAGAGCTATTATTCGTGACTCAAAACTACACCTGGGGGAAAGTTACAGAGCTCAGGATCGGAGTTTTTAGGGAGTAAGGAAATATAACTCCTCCGGATTCGATACATGCAGTATGGCATTAGCTTAAAGTTAAGGTTCTAACATTCAGGAGCTAATGCTCTATAGGCAGTTATGAGCTCTCTCCCAGAGGTAAGATAAGACATTCACCTATCAATGACCAAAGGATGTATCGAAGAGACGCTGGCTCAGAGGCCCATCGCGTCAAGGTATTGAGTGCATACTTTCATACCTTTGCATACCAGCTCTTTACTGATCATACCCCTAAAGTTAGGTATTCGACCACCCATATGTAAATCATTTTCAAAAGAACATTTATGTTTAGACTTTAGCTTGCGATGCAATCTCATGGTATACTTTTAAAGTTTAATTCAAGCCAACTGACTAGTAAGGAAGAGATACTCCTAACCACCAAATGACCTCATCTTGCCAATTGGGGCAAACCATAATAGCTACTAGAAAGCCCTACACAGTGCTCCTTCATTCACGACATGTGTTTTAGGTAAGAGGCCCAAGTATACACTACGAATATGATAATGTGCATTATTTACAAAAGGCTAAGCCAAGATTAGCAGTTGCACTACCAACATATCTACTAATGTGCTTTTTAACTTCACATGGTAGTTTGAGAATGCCTAAAAACAAAGGGTTCAAGCACTTACAAGTATCTGCAACTAATATGTGAGGTTACCAAGTGGGTACCAGACGAATGGCGCTTCACATGGACTTGATCCATCGGAGGAGTATCCTCTTATCTCCACCTATGGACTTTCCTGACACTCCTCCTGTCCAGCACCTCCTGATCCTCCGCATAAGAGTATGCGGGGAATTGTTTTCTCTTTACCCCTATTGTCAAGTCCCTTGATCACGGTCCTTAACACCTCAATGTTTTGCTTCACAAGTGCCGGAGAAGGTCCTTCATGAATTGGCCCAACGGGAGTAGGGAGTCTTCCCGGAGGAGTCCTCCCACTCCCTTGTATCCCGCTGCTCAAGTTATCCCTTCCTCGGATGAGAATCCCTAATACAACCGTCCATTGCTTAGAACTTAGTAGATTGGTATAAGGGTCCCACGGATGGCGCCAATGTTTGAGCAAATTTCCGTAAGTGCTCTTCAGCCCTGATCCTTAGGAGGTCCTGTAGCTGCTCATGTAGAGGTCTTGCAGTTACTCCTTCATCTCTAGGCTGAAATAAGAAAGAACACCATTAGCTCGCCCCGGGTTTTTAATCCGAGACCAAGCTCCGGTGTGAGAGTAAGTATATGCTTGGCATAAGTTCTAGTGAGAGAAACTAGAGAAATAGATAGTAAGAGAGGTGAGTGAGGAGTGAAGTGTCTAGCCAAGTCTGTCCCCCCTTTCCACTAGGGTGGATGGCTCTATTTATACTACCTGGAGTGTGCTCCACGACACAAGTACTGTGAGGACTGGTTTGTCACTTATGTGCAGCATGTAAGTTCTCGATGAGCACCAAAGGGTCCCTGGGTCCAAGTTGTCGCAGCCACAAGTACTAATTGTGGACCGAGCCTCTCGTGCTTATTCGTACATCATTGTACTTGTATGTCACCGCTAGTGTACTAGCTCGATGCGAGCATTGCTCGCATTATGTCTCCCGAGGCATAATCGCTTCACCAATATACTTCCGAGCAAGCACCGCTCATCAATATACTTCGAGTAGGCACCGCTAATCAATATACTTCCCGAGCAGCACTCGCCCGAGCGGTGCATCGCTCGTCACTATGCCTCCCGAGTAGGCACTGCTCATGCATCATTATCTTAGGAATATTAAGGACTTATTGTGATTATCTCCTCCAAAGTATCCGGAGGAGACCATACCTCATCAGTAGCTGAGAGATAAAAATGGTGGATGAATTTGGTTAAAAAAAATGGGATGTAAGGTGGTTACAGTGATGAAGAGGTGAGGGTAATATAAGAAAAAGTTAAAAACCCTAAAATACCCTTATGCATTGATTAATAACTCTAAAATAATTTATTTTGATCTTGATCTATCAAGTTTGATCCAACGGTTCACAAGTGTGCCTATTGTTTACCACTTTAAAGTGTTCACCACTTGAATATAAATATATATATATATATATATATATATATATATATATATATATATATATATATATATATATATATATATATATATATATATATATATATATATATATATATATATATATATATAGGGAAGGGTTATTTTCGTAACCAATAAAATGCGAGAATCATGAGAACCAAAGATCAATCAATCGATTTTTCTTATATTAATTTTATTATTTAATTCAAAAGGGTATAATGGTAAAATTACTTTTTTATATTTGTTTTTTTGTTTTTTTTCAGTTTGTGGGATTCTTTTTATTTTTTTTATTTTTTTTAATTATTTTTATTTTTTAACATTGTGTGCACATGTGTTTTGCATTATGTGATAATTGTTTTTTCCGTTTTTGCATAGGTGTTTTGTATTTGCACATGTATCTATAAAAAATATTACATATGTATAGAAACAACAAAACTTTATTAATACATTTATGCAATTTTATACAAACAACGAAACTTTATTAAAAAAATTACACAAATATATTTTATTACAAAATATATGAAGCGTGCACATGTGCATAATACAATGTCGTTAATAGATGGTTCATCTTTTAGGCATGCGCATGTATTCTTCGTCTTGTTCAAAAACCCATGAAATCTACACATGTGTTTTTAATCCTTGTGCACATGTGTTTTCCTCATTTGCCACTCCTGATCTCTTTGTATGCATATGTGCAGTTGAGTTCGTCCATATACCCTTATATATACGTATGTGCATATTCATATTGCTCATTATACTCGAACCTATAATCACAAACAAATAATAGAGTAATTATTTAATTATATATATGCACAATCCTTTCATAACAGCTGAAAAACACATATGCATAGAAGGTTTCAAATTCACAACTGTAAAAACACATATGCACACTCAAAAACACATGTGCACACTGAGATGATAAGAACAATAGAAAGTAAGATTTGAACAGTTGCCTATTCCACCATTCGCAAACCAAAAAAATTCACAATACCAAACCAAAAAACGTTCGCTAGAGAACCAAATCTAAATATTCCACCTACAAGGCTACAATAGCCCACTGTGAGCAAATGTCGGTAACAACATTTGGCATTCATTGTTATTGAATAAAAAAACCGAATCTAAATATTCACACTTATATAAATCATATGAACACTTTTTAATTTGCACTTGTTCACCCAAACATCAATTCTGTAAAACAACGTAATGAAAAAAAAATAATAATAAAATAAAATAAAAGCCAATAATTATGAGTGAAACATGTGATGAAATACCAAAACAAAACCAATTAAAGAAACAGTTACCCTCTTATCAAAGTTTCTTAAAGAATAATAACAACTAATGATTCCAAATCTAATATGATCATCCATTCAAAATATTTCTGTCAATTTGATAACCTTTTAAACACCACTCGTTATTTTTATTTTTTTCTTAATTTTTAGAAGGTCAAAGACGAGACCTGCATGAGATTCATAAACAATTAAGAAAAAATTAAAAAAAAAATAAATAAAAAAAAAATAAAAAAATAAAATCTTGATAACCTTCTAAAAACCACTCGTTTTTTAAGGCCAAAATAAACCCTTTACCCCAAAACAAATCAATGAATCAAAATCTGATCTCAGGTCCTTTTCTAATATAAAACATAGAGTAAAAATTCAGTTTCATATATATACGTGAATCAAAGGAAAGCATAAAGATAATTTTAACCTTGATTTCAAATATATCCATGTTGAACATCGAATCAGTGCATGAGATATCCCTGGAGCGGACAATATTAATAAGCATGGATCAATAACAATTATAATGAAATTCTTAAGTGCTTTTCTTCATCACCATTTGGGTCTAAAAGATGAGAGAGAAAAGTGGTGGTGGTTAGGAATGGTTAGATTTTGATGAATGATGGTGGTTGTAGCATACACGAATAAAACAAATAGAGATGCAAGATGTATGGGTGGTGGCTAGGTTTTTTATTCAGCTATGGATGAATGATATGGGGTAGGTTTAGGTCATTAGAGGGGAAGAGATATTTATGGATCTGTGAAAAATGATAAATACTTAATCAGTTTTGTAGGGAGATAAAATTCCCTTAATGCCCTTCCACCAATTAATAAATAAAACTTAAAGTTTCAATTATTTACAATTATGCCACAACCACTAATAACCATTGATCAAAAAATAGATGGCTGAGATCGGTTCTCGTAGTTCTTGCAATTTTTTGGTTACAAAATAACCTCGCATTATATATATATATATATATATATATATATATATATATATATATATATATATATATATATATATATATAAAGATAAATAAAATTACAAATATCCGTAAAAAGATAAAAATATTTTTTTTTTCAAAAAAAGTTCTCGAAGAATTCCAAAAAAAAATCCACAAGATCGGGACGCTTTAAACCCGACGGGTTGACCCAGTTTAATTTGACCCATTTTTTCGACCCAACAGTCGGGTTGACCCGGTTTATATTGACCCGTTTTCGACCGGAACAGTTCAACCGGTTGAACAACCCGAGTCGAACCGGGTTTCAAAACAGTATGTTTAATCCTCAAACTTTTATTATTTTTCGTTTATAACTCATAAACTTTTTTTTATCGTTAAAACTATCTGCTGCTATAAAATCTCGTTGCTATACACAGATACTCGTCTAGTCTAACTAATATACAAATCTTTTAAAAGTTATTAAAACTGGCAATTTTACTAGTAAGTCCACAAGATAACTTAATTATTAGTTTTGTATTTTAAAGTTGTGACTTAATTGTAAATTATATTGTTCTACAACAACAACATATTCAATTCGCCTGAGCAGGTATGGGTGTGAATTATATTGTTCTATTAGAATATTATCTTGTTTACAATTGAAGTATAGAGTTGTTGGAAACACGTGAGCCTTTTAGACTAATGAAGAAATGAACAATCATAGAATTTTATAATATTACTTTATTGCTTAAGTTTTTTTCATGCTTAATTATAATGTTCACATCATCTCATATTTATACTAGTCTATGGAATGTTCTAGACTCAGGGATATTCCATAGACATTCTTACATCATCTAGATTATTCTTAACACATCATCATACTTATCTACACCTAATTTTAGATAATTTTTACTAGATATTTCTATCATACTTTGGTACAATATTCTAGACACGTCTATGAATATTTTTTAAGATCATTCTTCGTCGTTCTAGAAGCTCTTTCATCATGAGTTCGGGCTTTTATGGATAGTCAAATCTTTATTCGACTAAATCAAGTTTACCATCAAACAAAAGTTAGGATCAAATGATGTCGTGACAAAAATGAGAATATAATTCACCAATTTAGAAAAACCAGTCTCCCTTTATTTTCCCATCCGATGTGCTGTTTTTAATTATTTTAAACACATCTGCTACCCGTTGCTGACTAATGGTCTGCAAGATTCAAAGTAAGCGTGTAGTGTATCCATATATTTATAAATAAAACCACCAAATTTGCAAATTATTCTTCATTCAGTGATTTATTATTAGCTACTTAACAAATCCCATAAATTGTATTCTTTCATCCTCAACGAACTCGTCTTCGGCTCCATCCTGTCTGCCCAGTAGTACTACCGTAGCAACAGGGATGGATGTCCGACAACGATCTTCGTTGAAACCTTCTTTTAAGAATCATGTTTCAGATAATAAGATGTTTGATGCCAAGGACAAAAAAGTGGTGGATGGTGTTGTCCCACTTTCTTTGGGGATTTCAAATGGTGTTTTCTTTACTGTTTTCTTTTCGGCTACGTATTTTCTTCTTATTAGATGGCGTGAAAAGATCCGTAACTCGACTCCACTCCATGTTGTCACCATGTCGGAAATCGCTGCAATCTTCTTGTTTGTGGCGTCGTTTATCTACCTTATTGGCTTCTTTGGGATGAGTTTCGTTCACCCTACGCCTTATTCAGACGATGAAGAAGAAGAGGAGATAGAAGGTGACGTGAATGAAATTGTGCGTAAGGAAGACACTCGTGTGACCTCTTGTGGTGCAGCCCTAGATTGTGAGTCAGATGTGGTCATAAAACACGTTATAAAGAAAGATTTTGAGCATTTACCTACAGAAACAGTTGTCACTGAAGAGGATGAGGAGGTGATAAAAGCGGTTGTTTCGGGTAAAACACCATCTTACTCGTTGGAATCCAAGCTTGGGGATTGTAAGCGTGCAGCTTTCATAAGGCGAGTATCCTTGGAAAGGATTACTGGGAAATCTCTTGATGGTTTGCCTCTAGAGGGGTTTGATTACGAATCAATATTGGGACAGTGTTGTGAGATGCCTGTTGGTTATGTTCAAATACCCGTTGGTATTGCTGGTCCGATGTTGTTGGATGGACAGGAGTTTACCGTGCCCATGGCGACTACTGAAGGATGTCTTGTCGCTAGTACCAATAGGGGTTGTAAGGCGATTTATGTATCTGGTGGTGCAACCAGTGTCCTACTTAAAGATGGAATGACTCGAGCTCCGGTTGTTAGGTTTGGGACTGCAAAGAGGGCTGCTGATTTGAAGTTCTTCTTGGAGGAACCACTCAACTTTGACACTCTTGCATCTGTCTTCAACAAGTAAGAAACTTCTAGTTTCTGCCAACTTATACTAATATCAACTTCCATGGTTTTGCTAATAGGTTATTCTATAATAATTGTGATTTTGAGCAGTTAAATTCATATCAGTTAAATTTAGAGTTTGAAATAATAATTATATATATCTTACTATTTAGTATTTACTACTTATAGCTAGTATTGTAGAAGTTTAATATTAGAAAATAGTTAGAGAAAAGTGTTCTTAGTAGTTAGTAATCCCAGGTGTTGTGATCTATTAATAATATTCTTTGCAATTGTTCTCCCATTGGTTTCAATGAAAGTGTTGTTATATTCACATAAAAATTCAATTACCCTCTCTCCTAGCTGACTCCTGCAACACAATTTATTATCGTTGACTATCTCATTTAATATGTCAAATTAATATTTCCAAATGCATATCTAAACACCCCCTTAGTGGTACTAGTTTGACACAACACATAAAAAATCGGTTACGTGTGTTCTAAGTGCGTTAATGTATATGTTTCAAAATTTCTTTATATATCAGTAGGTTCTATAAATTATACTCCCTCCGTCTCAATTTAATTGTCTATATTTCTATTTTTGGATGTCTCAAAAAGATTGTCCACTTTCCTTTTTTAGTAAAAACTAGAGAATCTAAGAGGAATATTCTATTCGTGTGGTTGAAAATTAAAGTGACCCCACTTTTATTAAACTTTGTGATTTCTCTCTCCTGATAATTATTAAATTGAGACGGAGGGAGTAGATCCTAAGACAGCATGCATGGATTCAGGGCCGGATTTGAGCAAGTGCAGATAGGCAACCGCACAGGGCCTCCATTTTTTAGGGGCCACAAATTTCTAAAATTCAGTTTAAGTATAAAATAATTTTCAAAGATTTAGGTTTGTTAAGAGATGATTTATTTGAAACTAGAAGATATTTTTAACAAAAGAAAAGAAAAAAAAAATAGCCTGCAATGGAGGAAACGTGATAAGTTTCATCGGAGAAGACAACCAGAAATAATTGTGTGTGGGCCCCTTAAATTTTAGTTTGTTTTTTATTCTATTACTACGTATTAAGTTTCTAACCCTTTGTGTTTATAACGTTTATCGTTTTAGCCCCTATCTAGATATTGCAAGAAAGTTTAAAGTTTAACCGATTTAACCTTTATAAAAAAAAGAAAGTATATTTCCACTTTTATATTGGTCTAAATGCTATGTGGTATCATAAGGCATCCTACTTTATAAAAATGATTAGTACTCGGTTAGTAAGATTTAGCAAGTTGTTATTTGATCAATACCAACAAGGAAGACATATACAATGATATTATTCTTTGCTAATTATATAAAAACCTCGAATTTTAAAATTAAAGGGCCTATATTTTCATATTACGCACAGGGCCTCTAAATTTCACGGGACGGCCCTGCATGGATTCATTTCTGGAAGAAAAGTACTTGCACACATGTCTAGCTAGCCAAGTTGCTATTCTCTATCTTGTTTAATTTATTTTGGAGTCATAGCTTACTAATTTAATTGAATGATATACTTGCAGATCAAGCCGGTTCGGGAGGCTACAGAGAATCCAATGTGCGATTGCCGGGAAGAATCTATACATAAGGTTTACTTGCAGCACTGGTGATGCAATGGGGATGAACATGGTTTCGAAAGGTGTTCAAAATGTTTTAGACTATCTCCAAGCCGATTTCCCCGACATGGACGTCATTGGCATCTCTGGAAACTATTGTTCTGATAAGAAACCAGCAGCCGTGAATTGGATAGAAGGGAGAGGCAAATCAGTGGTGTGTGAGGCAATCATAAAGGAAGAAGTGGTGAAGAAGGTATTGAAAACAACTGTAGCTTCCTTAGTCGAATTGAACATGCTCAAGAACCTCACAGGATCCGCTATGGCTGGAGCTCTTGGTGGCTTCAACGCGCATGCAAGTAACATCGTGTCAGCTGTGTACCTAGCTACTGGACAAGATCCAGCTCAGAACATCGAAAGCTCCCATTGTATCACCATGATGGAAGCTGTGAACGAGGGCAAAGACCTTCACGTGTCTGTGACCATGCCATCAATTGAGGTTGGGACTGTGGGTGGTGGGACTCAGTTGGCTTCACAATCTGCTTGCCTAAACTTGTTGGGAGTGAAGGGTGCAAACAAAGAATCGGCCGGATCAAATGCCCGACAATTGGCTAAGGTTGTCGCAGCCGCAGTTCTAGCTGGAGAGTTATCTCTCATGTCGGCAATTTCAGCAGGGCAACTTGTCAAAAGCCACATGAAATACAACCGCTCCACCAGAGATCTTGCTTCCAAGGCTTAAGCTTCTCGATCCTTTGTTGTCATATCTGAGGTCAGATTTCTATTATTCTTGTTTCTGCTAGTCGTTTTGTGCTCATGTTCTTCTGCTGGCCGGTTTCATTCAGCTCTTGGTTGTGAGCAAATTCCAGTACTTTCAGGTTCGAATATACATTTATATTGCTGTAAAGTGTTTTAATATGTGATGGTTGTGTATGTTACGCATTCGGTATATTAATAATAAAGTGTTCAATAATAATCTGATTGTTAAATGTCGGGGAAGTAAGGCTTGGAGATAGTCCAAAACATTTTGAACACCTTTTGAAACCATGTTCATCCCCATTGCATCACCGGTGCTACAAGTAAACCTTATGTGTAGATTCTTTCCAGCAATTGCACATTTGCACATCGGATTGTCTGAAGCCTCCCAAATCTGCTAGATCTGCATTTAATCATTGATATTGATCTAATTTACTTTGATGTGGAATAACACACTCTGTAAATATATGTTTTCTGTAAAGTGTCTGCTTATATATCATTTACTGTAAGCTGTACATAGATTGTCTAAGTAATATGATTTATTATTATTATTTCGGATTTCTTTTGAAAGACACCTAATACTTTTTTATTTAATTCAACAACACATAAGTATATGAATGCCGATGTGTGATTGCTGGAAAGAATAATAATGTAAGGCATGTCGACCATGGTACTGTAGTGACTTAGAGGTATTTAGAAATAGTGGATGTTACTATTACATCTACTTAATTTGTATATAAATAATTAAATATAGGTCTAGCATCAAGTAATAGAGTGTGCGTTTTTTAAGTGTTAAACCATTGTGTTTAATTGAGACTGAATTCTCTCTTCTGTTGAAGCTTTGCTTCCGAATAGCACACACATCAGTTGAAGCTTTTGCTTCTGAATAGTTGATCACCTATCCCCAGATTAATTGAATATCATTCGTATTCAATAATCAATATCCCATCATCATTAAAAAAAAATCAACCATCATTCATTAAAATATTATCCATTAGTATTCATTCATTCAAATTGAATTGTAATCGACAGATCAAAACATACATCATGATTCAACAATTATATTTTGTTCCATTATTAAATGAAAGAATCCAACATGCATAATATTATAATCATCCACATGATTATAACGAACATAGTAATAATCGCTTGTATGATTATTTATATCATCCATCAGCAAATTCCGCGGGTAAAAAATTTTGGTATCAAAGCGAGCATAACGATCAAAGAAGAAAAGACAAAATCAAAGAATCAACTAAAATGATCAAGAAAGATGATAAAGATCATATCTATATCAGTATTCAAGAAAAATTAAGCTATTAGATGCATGTATGAATAATTTCTTCACTTTGAAAAAAAAATTATCAATCATTAAAATGACATAATTATAAGAAGATATTTCTATTATATACAATAATGAAGATGAATCAGGCTTTATGTCAGATACTATGATAAATAGAACCGCTTTTAGAAAATCAACTTTTACACTATCTGAAAAACATAATTTTGATTATACTAGAAAATTTAGAGATTTATTTTCACGCAAAAATATAATTTATTTTAGAAAAATTATCGGTGAAGAACCCGTTCCTATTGAACAAACAAAAGGTGATATTATTATCCCAATTATCAACAAACAACAAATAAATAATCGAATCAAATAAATGATACGGTCACTAAATTTGAGAATATGAGCGACACAAAACTACAAGCAAAAAATAATTATAATCAATATTTAATCATTTCTTAAAATATTTATATTCACAAAGAAAACCCACGCTACGAGAAATAGAAGATGTTAAAAACAAAATAAAAAGAAATAAAAAACAAATATACATTGGTTTTCAATATATTAATATAGATTGGTATTTGAAACATTGAAAAATGGTCTATAATTAGATCAAAATTTGTCATTTGTTAAAAAATGAGTTTCTATCAACAAGAACTTCGAAAAAAGATCAGTGATTATATGATAAAAGCATTAAACAATTTAAAATTCATATCCAAGAAACCAAAATTGAATTTCAAAATGAAACAAACACTTTTGAAAAAATACAATTAATGAAGAGATTACGAGTACTCAACAGTACAAAAGATATTTGTGAAAAAAGTCTTAGACTTACTTTAGAAAAAGTTCATTGATTGAACTAAAAAATATGAATAAAAACAAAAAATTTAAAGGTAACCCTAATGCAACATTCATCTTGATTACAGTTGAAAACAAAAAAACTTTTGCATATGTCGATATTGGAGCCACAATGTGCTTTGGTAACGAAAAGTATTAAAAAAATTGGAAAAATTAGAAAGACCACAAAAAATAATTGTTGTCGACCAATCGGTACACGAACTATGATATGTAAGCAGAATGGTTTCAATATATATTGACAAAATCGAATTTATTGCACCAACAATTTACATGCATGATTTAGGTATAGATTTAATAATTGAAAACAATTTTCTAAAGCTATATCAACCATTTATACAAACTGACAAAACAGTCACCATAAAACATATTAAAACTGGAAAGCTCATATCAACACCTACAGTCACACAAACTGAATATATACGAATGTTAGCACAAAATATAAAATTAATAGAAATAATATTAATAATAATAAAAAAAAAAAAAAAAAAAAAAAAAAGAACACATCGAACAAGCATTAAAAGAAGTATGTAGTGAAGACCCACTGAATAATATAAATACTAACAATCAACTAGTCTCAATAAAGTTAAAAGACATGTTGCAGAAATTAATATACCCAATAGAATACCTTATAGTATTAAAGACGTCAAAGAATTTAAAGAAGAATGTCAAAAATTATTAAGTAAAGGAATAATAAAAGAAAGTTCAAGTCCCCATCCGGCACCAGCATTTTACGTCGAAAATAAGAATGAAAATGAAAGAGGAAAAAGACGAATGGTTATAAATTATAAAAAGATGAATGAAGCAACTATAGAAGATTCCTATAAGTTACCAAGAAAAGACTGCATACTCGAAAAATTAAAAGGAAATACACATTTTAACACATTTGACGCTAAATCAGGATATTGGCAATTAAGACTTGATAAGTCAACTAAACCACTAACAGTATTTACATGTCCCCCACAAAAACATTATAAATTGAATGTATTACCTTTTGGTTTTAAACAAACACCATCAATTTACCAACGTTTTATGGATAATAATTTAAAAGGTCTTGAAAATATATGTTTAGCATATATTGACGATTTCATTGTTTTTACTAAAGGAGGAGAACAAGAACACATAAAGCAGTATCAATCGTTTTACAAAGAATAAAAGAAAAAGGATTAGTTTTATCACAAAAAAAGTCTAAACTTCTACAAAGCGAAGTGGAATATTTAGGATTAAAAATAAACAAGGATGGAACAATTTTCTTTCCAGATAAATTAGAAAACCGGAAACAAATACAAAGATTTTTAGGATGTTTGAATTATATAGCAGAACAAGGATTTTTAAAAAAATCTAGCCAAAGAAAGAAAAGTTTTACAAAAAAAGATCTCTAGAAAAAGTTCGTTGAGAAAGGACACCATCGGATACTCAACTTGTACAACACATTAAAGAAACTGTACAATTTTTACCAGAACTGTATAACCCGGAAAAAATAGATTTTTTGATAGTTGAAACAGATGCATCAGACGACACGTGAGCAAGATGCTTGAAGGCTATTCAGAATGGAAAAAAGCTATTAGGATTAGACATTGATGGAAATCCAAATCCTCAAGCTAATTCAGAAATAAAAGCATCAGAATTAGCTCTTTTGAGCAACGATAAGCAAAAATATGTTAATTCATAAATACAAACATCAGAATTAGCTCTTTTGAGCAATACTAAGAAAAAATATGTTTTAAAAACAGAAAAGTATAAATCCAAATTATGCAAATATATTTCTGGAACGTTTTCACAAGCTGAACATAAATATAGTACTCATGAAAAAGAAACACTCGCGTGTTTAAGAATTATAAAAAAATGGAAAATCGATTTATTACAGACAAGATTTGAATTACGAACATATTCAAAGTATGTAACATGTTTTTGGAGATACAAGCTACACGAAGACTACTGTAGAGGTCGACTTATTCGTTGGCAACTACAACTACACCAATTTCTTCCATTCATCAAGTATATAAAGGGCGGCAATAACACATTTGCATACACCCTCACCCGAGAATGGAAAGCCTAACAAAGCAAATCAAGCACCAATTACAACAAAAAAGAGAGGAACACTCCTATGTAGAAAAACAACTAGCCACCATCATAAACAAAGAAAATGAATTAGTCAACTCCCTACAATTCTTAACCCAAGCATCAAGGTCAGAGTCAGTATCCGAATCAATTGAAACATCAACACCATCAAAACAATCAATGTAAATTCATCCAAGAAAGCAACATCATCAACCTCAAAAACACAGGCATCATGTTCACCGTTAATCGGAAAAAATGAATTCACCCAAATGGAAGAAGATGTTGAAGAAATTTTATAGCATTCAAGAATCGGCAGAAAAAATGGTACGTTATTTTTAATGGACCATTCAAAGGCGTTTATCGCGATTGGGCGATCGCAAGCTCTCATATAGTATGACAAAATTTTCACATAAAAGATACCCGACTAAAGAAGCAGCAGACATAGCTTTTCATGAATCATACAAAAAAATGGCAACCAAAGAAGTTCAGAGGTCACAAAGGTACACTACTTTTAATCAGAACTTACAAAACCAGATAGCAAAGATAAACGCAACAAAGAAGATAAAAAAACATTCCAACCACAAAAGAAAAGGAAGAAATGAAGAAACCAACAGTTGAAAATTTTCAAATACTTTGGGATAGTCTCATCAATTATAGTGAAATGCATACAACCATGTCTTTCTATGCAAAACAACGAAGAATATGTCCAAGGGCCATCTTTTTACCACAAGCATTTCCAATGGATATTCATGATTATTTTATTCATGGATTATTGGATACAATATATGTCAATGGATAAAATCTCAAAGAATTGCAAGAATTCTCATATGGAGCTAAAAGCATCATCAAAGGTTATAGTGATGTTTTCACAAAAAAGAGACCATTGTATCTCAAAATGCATTCAAGCTATCCAATCTTTGGCAGAGATCAATAACTCCTAGTACCATCAATAACAATAGCGAGACTCATAGTCAACAATGAAGATCTTCCAACAAGAGATGAGATACCAATAGAAACTCCTACGATCGACCATCTCGTAACAGCTTTCGCCGGAGTCTATTTCGAATCAATGAAGATTGGAACTGCACAAGGGCAAACAGAAAAGGTGAAAATTAATTATTGTACAAGTAACTTGTAAATCTACTCTATATTTTTAGAAAGGATTAGTGAGGCTCAGCAAAATGTGATAGCCAAATTCGAACGACCATTCGAAAGCTTCATTGAACAGCTTGCAGCTCTTCCAGAAGACTTCAAGATGTTACTATGCCAACACTTATCAAAGTACAAGACACGCCAAATCTTCGCCAGACGAAAATGGCGAATAAAGAAAAAAACAGATAATCATTCAAGACACATGTTCGGTGTAAATCTACAAGAAACAATGTGCCAACTGTTTAGGCACTCGCTCTTTTTAGTGTGGTGTGATGTATGTAAGATAAAAATAATGTAAGGCCTATCGACCATAGTTGTGTGTTTTGTTTTTTAGTAATGATGTAAAAATAATAATGTAAGGCATGTCGGCTATGGTATTGTAGTGTCCTCGAGGTATCCAGGAATAATGGATGTTACTGTTACATCTACTTTATTTGTATATAAATAGAGGCCTAGCCTCAAGTAATAGAGTGTGCGTTTTTTAAATGTTAAACCATTGTGTTTAATTGAGATTGAATTCTCTCTTCTGTTGAAGCTTTGCTTCTGAATAGCAGAAGCATAAGTTGAAGCTTTTGCTTCTAAATAGCTTATCACCTATCCACGGATTAATTGAATATCATTCATATTCAATAATCAATATCCCATCATCATTAAACAATCAACCATCATTCATTAAAATATTATCCATTACCATTCATTCGTTCATATTGAATTGTAATCGACAGATCAAAACAAACATCATGATTCAACAACTATATTCCGTTCCATTATCATATGAAAGAATACAACATGCATAATATTATAATCATCCATATGATTATAACGAACATAGTAATAATCGCTTATATGATTATTTATACCATCCATCAACAAATTATGCATGTAATTTTTTTTTATGGATGGTTTTCATATAAGCGATTATTACTATATTCATTATAATCATATGGATGATTATAATATTATGCATGTTGGATTCTTTCATTTGATAATGGAACGGAATATAGTTTTTGAATCATGATGTTTGTTTTGATTTGTCGATTACAATTCAATTTGAATGAATGAATGGTAATGGATAATATTTTAATGAATGATGGTTGATTGTTTGATGGGATATTGATTATTGAATACGAATGATAGTCAATTAATCTAGGGATAGGTGATCAAATATTATGAAGCAAAAGCTTTAACTGATGTGTCTTCTATTCAGAAGCGAAGCTTTAACAGAAGAGAGAATTCAATATCAATTAAACACAATGGTTTAACACTTAAAAAACACACACTCCATTACTTGAGGCTAGGCCTCTATTTATATACAAATAAAGTAAATGTAACAATAACGTCCACTATTCCTAGATACCTCTAGGACAATACAGTACCATGGTCGACATGCCTTACATTATTATTTTTACATCATTACTAAAAAACAAAACACACAACTATGGTCGATAGGCCTTACATCATTTTTATCTTACATACATCACACCACACTAAAAAGAGCCAGTGGCTAAACAGTTGGCACATTGTTTCTTGTAGATTTACACCGAACATGTGTCTTGAATGATTCACTTGTTTTTGTCTTTATTCTGCCATTTGCGTGTCTGAGCAGTATTCGAAACTGTGTCTTGGTAATTTTGATAAGTGTTGGCATAGTAACATCTTGAAGTCTTATGGTAGAGCTGCAAGCTGTTCAATGAAGCTTTTGAATGGTCGTTCGAATTTGGCTATCACATTTTCTTGAGCCTCACTAATCCTTTCTGAAAATATAGAGTAGATTTACAAGTTACTTGTACAGTAATTAATTTTCACCTTTTCTGTTTGCCCTTGTGCAGTTCCAATCTTCATTGATTCGAAATAGACTCCGGCGAGAGTTGTTACGAGATGGTCGATCGTAGGAGTTTCTATTGGTATCTCTCCTCTTGTTGGAAGATCTTCATTGCTGACTCTGAGTCTTGCTATTGTTATTGATTGTACTAGGAGTTATTGATCTTTGCCAAAGATTGGATAGCTTGAATGCATTTTGAGATACAATGGTCTCTTTTTTGCGAAAACATCACTATAACTTTTGATGATGGTTTTAGCTCCTGATGAGAATTCTTGAAATTCTTTGAGATTTTATCCATTGATATATATTGTATCCAATAATCCAGGAATAAAATAATCATGAATATCCATTGGAAATGCTTCTGCTAAAAAGATGGCCCTTGGACCTATTCTTCGTTGTCTCAGATAGAAAGACATGGTTGTATCCAATAATCCATGAATAAAATAATCATGAATATCCATTGGAAATGCTTCTGGTAAAATGATGGCCCTTGGACCTATTCTTCGTTGTCTCAGATAGAAAGACATGGTTGTATGCATTTCACTATAATTGATGAGACTATCCCAAAGTATTTGAAATTTCTCAACTATTGGTTTCTTCATTTCTTCCTTTTCTTTGTGGTTGGAATGTTTTTTTTATCTTCTTTATTGCGTTTATCTTTGCTATCTGGTTTTGTAAGTTATGATTTAAAGTAGTGTACCTTTGTGACCTCTGAACTTCTTTGGTTGCCATTTTATTGTATGATTCATGAAAAGCTGTGTATGTTGCTTCTTTAGTCGGGTAGCTTTTATGTGCAAATTTTGTCATACTATATGAGAGCTCGCGATCGCCCAATCGCGATAAACGCCTTTGAATGGTCCATTGAAAATAACGTACCATTTTTTCTGCCGATTCTTGAATGCTGTAAAATTTCTTAAATATCTTCTTCCATTTAGGTGAATTCATTTTTTCCGATTAACGGTGAACATGATGCATGTGTTTTTGAGGTTGATGATGTTGCTTTCTTGGATGAATTTGACATTGATTGTTTTGATGGTGTTGATGTTTTAATTGATACGGATAATGACTCTGACCTTGATGCTTGGGTTAAGAATTGTAGGGAATTGACTAATTCATTTTCTTCGTTTATGATAGTGGTTAGTTGTTTTTCTACAGAGGAGCGTTTATCTCTTTTTTGTTGTAATTGGGTGCTTGATTTGCTTTGTTAGGCTTTCCATTCTCGGGTGAGGGTGTATGCAAATTGTTATTGTCGCCCTTTATATACTTGATGAATGGATGAAATTGGTGTAGTTGTAGTTGCCAACGAATAAGTCGACCTCTACAGTAGTCTTCGTGTAGGTTGTATCTCCAAAAACCTATTACATACTTGGAATCTGTTCGTAATTCATATCTTGTCTATAATAAATCGATTTTCCATTTTTTTATAGTTCTTAAACACGCGAGTGTTTCTTTTTCATGAGTACTATATTTCTGTTCAGCTTGTGAAAATGATCCAGAAATATATTTGCATAATTTGGATTTATAATTTTTTGTTTTTAAAACATATTTTTGCTCAGTATTGCTCAAAAGAGCTAATTCTGATGTTTGTATTTCTGAATTAACAGATTTTTGCTTATCGTTGCTCAAAAGAGCTAATTATGATTTTTTATTTCTGAATTAGCTTGAGGAATTGGATTTCCATCAATGTCTAATCCTAAAGGACGTTTGGTACGATGGAATGGAAAGCTGAGAAACGGAATGGAGAAGCATTCTCGTGTTTGTTTGCGTTGAGAATGGAATCGGTTAATCAATATTTGATTCTCTTTCCATTCTCCGCATTCTCTTAAAATAGTGAAGAAATGAGAGAATTGGTGAATAAAAGGGAAGGCATTCTATGGTTGATTCTTTTGTATAATAAAAAAATTGATTTCAATCATCGTCTTCAAATGTTTTTAATTTCATTTAATTTTTTTTTTTTTTTTTTTTTTTAATTATTTGAAATACAAAAATTGATAGGTTGATATCAAATCTTCATATCAACGTTTGTTTTTTAACCTTTTCTTATAAAACCAGTAATTCAAATGCTAATATCAATTTTTTTTTTTTTTTAATGTTTAGGTTTCTTCAAAATTTGCCACAACTATTATAAATAAATAATATTAGAATTAATTTTCAATTGTGCACATTATTACGAATTGCACCCAACAAAAGATCTTCCAATATTGCTTTTGCGATAGAAGGTTAACATATACTCAGTGTATTTAAGGTAGCAATTTAAATAATCATATTATTTTAATGATGATTTAGGTAATCAAATGTTTAAAACGAAAATTTAAATGATAAAATTCATTTTTATTCATGTATTATATACAATAACCAAACAACAGAATGCTCCACGCACTCTTTATTTGTACCAAACAGTAGAATCATTATTTTTTTCTCAAACATGATTCACTTTCTCTACAATTCCATTCTCTATTACGATTCCATTCTATAGCATTCTCTCGTACCAAACGTGCCCTAATAGCTTTTTTCCATTCTGAATAGCCTTCAAGCATCCTACCCACATGTTGTTTGATGCATCTGTTTCAACTATCAAAAAATCTATTGTTTTCGGGTTATACAGTTATGGTAAAAAATTGTATAGTTTCTTTAATGTGTTGGAGGTTCGTAATCAAATTGTCTTTGTAGATCTTCATCTAAGTATGACTTCTTACGCTTTTGCGCAAAATTATAATTTGTATATGGACTTTCGTATGGATTTTCGAAAAGGGTATCACGTTTGGCTTTAGCTCAACGAGACACGGGATACACCAAATACACTCAATAATAAAAATAACCTTGTCCCTTTTATAAACACCCACCGTCAGTTTCCAAAGTCAAAAGTTGATAGATCATTTTTATCTTCTCTGGTGCTTCTCTTCTCCCAAACGATGATCAAGAGACCTCCTCAAATGCATCAAGATAAAAATTATATTTTCCTAGAATAGTTGCTTCTCAAGGTGTTAGTCAAAGCTTTCTCTTATTTCTCTTTTTAAGGTCGCGCAGGTCACAGGATTACACACACTTTTCACACTCAAAATCATTCATGCAAATTAGGGTTTTATAAAAGTTAGGGTTCTTAGAGTTTGAATCGGATATGAGTTGTTCTTCATTGTATTTGGGTCGGTCGAGTTGTAATTGGTTTTGGTTGTAAACGATTTTGAATCAAATGTAATCGGGTTTATTGCTTTGTTCGGTTCTTCTTTCAATCGACCTCATCATCAAACATTGTAAGGATCTTGTTTGTCTTTGATTCTTGTATTACCTTGTTGATATCTTTAAATAAATTATGACTTTTAAATGTTAAAATGGGTTAATGTGATTCCTGTTTACACCAATCGACATGTTCATGAAGTGATGCTTGATTTCAAATTTTCGTTATTGTTATTGTTGTTGTTAAGTTTAGTAAAGTAAAAGAAAACTTACCCTTCAAAAATAGTATTGACTTAATTGGATTTGGCTTAAGTGTGGGATAATATATAAATAAGAGAAGGAATGAGGGTATTTTTGTCATGTTACAACAAGACAGGAGAATATTAAGAAAACAGTTTTTGTCATTTTAATAAATGGGTCATGTTTGGGTTGAGTAAGTTTTAAATAGATTGGATTTGGACTTAGATATAATTTGTTATGTACTTAATATGACTATGAATTACGACTATAACTTCGATAATATTGAAATTGTTATATAGTTGTTTGTATGTTGTTATAACTTCTTTTTAAATCGTTATATTATTTTTGGATTTAAATTAGTTGAAACGATATTTCACCAACTTTCTTCGCCGCTTGACCTATTTACTTAAACATGTTAAACGGGTCAAAAACAAGTTACACGTGTTATGCTGGTGTGAGTTAGTGAGTTTTTTGACAAGATTAATAATGAGTCGTGCTTGGGTAAAGGTTATACCAACCCGTCAAGCCACGAACCCGAATAGATCAACACGAACACCACTTGATTGTCACCCTTAAGAAAACACCACCTACCACTATTTACTTTTGTATATATAGGACACGTGTTACAGTTTCAGTTAAGTGGCACGATCGGTAGGTCGAGTTTAACCATGTAGAGAAAATTCTTCTTTTTTTACCAAGTCATGGACCATTGGATCCTAAACAAATAAAGATACAAGAAACATTGAACATAACTTTAAAAATATATATTAAAAAAAAGGTTTTGCTAACAACAACACGTAGGGTTGTGGTTAATAATTTGATTTCTATTACAATTCATTGTAAGAACTTGAATCATCCAATCATAATCAATTGTTTGTTGTGTTATTATGTTTTTCGAGATATATCCACTTTTTTTCAAAATTGTCAACCAATCATAATTATTCATTATTACTATGTAATAAAATACATCTTGTTAACCACAACCCTTATGGCTGTTTTTTTTAGCAAAACACGTAAAAAAATATTAAAATAATGGATAAAGGTGAGGCGGGATGATTTTGTCGGTTCAATTATTACAAGCAACCAAAAACCGCCGCAAATTTTCAGTTATTGAAAATGTTGAAATTTCAATTGAGCAATTTTTTGCTCCAATTTTTTCGATTTTGATTATCACTACACAAGAATACTGATTGGGATCTTAACAACCAACCATGGTTGTAACAACATTTTACAAGTAGCTGTTAGGAAATTTATAATCGTAACACAAATTATTTTATACAGAAGCGTAAGATTACAATAACGGATTGAGGCCTGCGATTTGCAGTGTCCTTAAACAAAAATTCGTCCTATTTAGTACGATTTTTTAGAGATACAATAATCAAATCAAGTATGAAACTTGAATCTAGCGAATCTGATATGTTCCCATTATGGAGATGGACAAGGTTTTTGTGTTTTTAATGATTCTAAAATGGCAAATTTATCCCCTTTATATAGGCACATGGTGACCCTTCAAAACAATCACAATACCCCTTCAAATGGCATTAGAGACACTTATGTTCGTAACAGTTACAATGGTTCACATAAAGGTGCTATTAGCGACGCTTTAGCGACGAACTCACGACAAAAAAACTGTCGCTAACAAACAGTCGTGATGGTTCGCTCAATGATGCCTTTTTAATAGATATATAATCGCCACCAATTCGATTACGCGCGTCTTTAGGATGGTGATGATTCATTATAGACGGTTTTGTGACACAAAAATTGTTGTTAATCTCCATTTCATGGCAAACACCAAAACAAAATAAAACTCTTCATTTCATTGTTCTAGCAATGTGGGATATAATTCTTTCATATTTCAAAAAGAGTAAATTGCAAAAATCGTCCTAAACTATGGCCAAATTGCACGTTTCGTCCCAAAACTTTAGAAAGTGCAAATATCGTCCTTGTGGGGAAACTTTGGGGCAGAAATCGTCCCTGGCCTAGATCAAATGACTAAAATACCCTTCTCTCTTTATTACTTTTCGGTTTGTTGCGCAAATGGTCCCCGTGTTTCGCCGATTTTGCAAATTTAGTCATTTTTTTTTAATTAACTATTAATATTAGTATTATTTTTTACGTTTTCGATTTTTACGCCGTCGATTTTTACGTTTTCATCCGTTTTTACGTTTTCGTCCGTTTTTACGTTTTACGTTTTTTACGTTTCGTCCATTTCTTACGTTTTAAATCGATTTTTACGTTTAAATCGATTTTTACGTTTTGTCCGATTTTTACGTTTTGTTTCTTTTTACGTTTCGTCCGTTTTACGTTTTCGTCCGATTTTTACGTTTTCATTCGTTTTCGTTTTCGTCGATTTTTACGTTTTTGTCGATTTTTATGTTTCATCCGTTTTTACTTTTTCGTCCGTTTTTACGTTTCGTCCGTTTTTACGCTTTCGTCCGATTTTTACGCTTCGTCCGTTTTTACGTTTTGTCCGTTTTTATGTTTTAGTCGATTTTTACGTTTTCGTCGATTTTTACGTTTTTGTCCGATTTTTACGTTGTTGTCTCTTTTTTATGTTTTCGTCCGATTTTTACGTTTTCTACGTTTTCGTTTCGTCGATTTTTACGTTTTTATCGATTTTTACGTTTTCATCCGCTTTTTACGTTATCGTCCGTTTTTACGTTTTTCGTTTCGTCCGATTTTTTATGTTTCGTAAAAACGGACGAAAACGTAAAAACGGACGAAAACGTAAAACGGACGAAAACGTTAAAAACGGACAAAAACGTAAACTAAAGGACGAAAACGTAAAAACGCATTTAAAACGTAAAAATCGGCAAAACGTAAAAATCGACGAAAACGTAAAATCGGACAAAACGTAAAAATCGGACAAAACGTAAAAATCGACAAAACGTAAAAATAAGACGAAAACGTAAAATGGACGAAAACGTAAAAACGAACGAAAACGTAAAAATCGACGAAACGTAAAAACGGACAAAACGTAAACAAAAGGACGAAAACGTAAAACACACGAAAACGTAAAAACCGACGAAAACGTAAAAATCGACGAAACGAAAATCGGACAAAAACGTAAAAATCGGACAAAACGTAAAAACGGACGAAAGCGTAAAAACTCGATGAAAACGTAAAAACGGACGAAAACGTAAAAATCGGACGAAAACGTAAAAAGAGACAAAACGTAAAAACATACAAAACGTAAAAATCGACGAAACGTAAAAATAAGACGAAAACGTAAAAACGGACGAAAACGTAAAACCGCATTTAACACGTAAAAACGGACGAAAACGTAAAAACGGACGAAAACGTTAAAAACGGATGAAAACGTAAAAATCGATTTAAAACGTAAAAATCGATAAAAAACGTAAAAAATAATACTAATATTAATAGTTAATTAAAAAAAAAAAAAAAAAAAAAAAAAGGACTAAATTTGCAAAATCGGCGAAACATGGGACCGTTTAGCAACAAACCGAAAAGTAATAAAGAGAAGGGTATTTTAGTCATTTGATCTAGGCTGTGACGATTCGCCCCAAAGTTTCCCATGTGACGATATTTGCACTTTCCAAAGTTTTGGGACGAAACGTGCAATTTGGCCAAAGTTTAGGGACGATTTTTGCAATTTACTCTTTCAAAAATACCCCACATTTTCTATTCAAACACCAATAATACCCCATATTTGAATATAAAATAAGATAATTACTTATTATTCTATTTTTCATAAATTGTAATATGACATACATCAGATAAGGTGTCTTTTGGACTTGAACCTTTCCTAGTGAGTACTTATCGGATCTACTTTGTGGATAGTGAACATAAGTCTTGAACTAGCCACATTTTGTAGTAAATCGAGATAATGAGTATCACACATATCATATTTATTCAATAACAGATAGTGAACATAAGTCTTGAACTAGCCACGTTTTGTAGTAAATCGAGATAATGAGTATTACACATATCATATTTATTCAATAACAGATTCTTACCGTTTTGTTCATTTTGGTCGTGAACATATCCTTGTTCATGAGAATTTTAGAGAACTTAGTCATCTGGTTCCCAAAGATGTGACTACACATCAATCTCGTATAGGTAATGCCAATCAAGAATATTTTGTAGTATTCCACTGTAAAAGCCATTAGCATTATTAAGAATTAAAATTCAGCCCTCAATCGTCAATGGAAAAACACACAAAAAATCATCTTAGGAATGGGCATACGTGTGTGTTAGTACTTTTGAGTTTTCCCCAACTAGTTTTCCTATTGAACCTAGACTATGGGATTTCCAATTTTGCTAGATTAGGTTTCCGCTAAGTAATCACTCGTTGTGTTGGCTTGAAACCATACCCCTCGATGTAAATATGAATTGTTCTCTACAAAGGCCTTTTGTCAAAGGATTACCAATATTTTATTTTGACTTTATATAGTCGATGGAAATGATTCCATTTCTTAACAAGTCCTTTATTGTATTGTGGCAACATCTTATATATCTTGACTTGCCGTTATAGATATGATTCTTTGCTCTGGTAAGAGCAACCATACTATCACAATGTATACACACAGCAATCACATGTTTTTGCCACAAGGGAATACCCTCTAGAAAGCTTCTAAGCCATTCTGCTTCTTCAGCATCTTTGTCTAAGGCTACAAATTATGCTTCCATAGTTGATCTGGTATTCACAGTTTGTTTAGATGATTTCCATGATACTACAGCCCCTCCAAGTGTAAATACATAGACACTTGTGTACTTGCCTTCATTATGGTTGGAAATATAATTGGCATCACAAAATCCTTCTAATACAAGAGGATACTTAGTGTAATGTAACCCATAAGCCCTTGTATGCTTAAGATATCGAAGCACTCTAACTAGTGCATCCCAACGATCTCTACTAGGGTTATATGAATATCGACTAAGTCGATTTATACTATATTCGGAATTTGGACATGTACGGTTCATTATTTACATCAAGCTTCCTAGTACTTGTGTATATTCTAACTAGGATACACTTTGTCCTTTGTTCTTTTTCAGTTGAAACTTAGGATTAAATGGAGTTACAACTGGCTATCATCATAGTGCCCAAATTTCTTAAAGGTTTTTTCAATGTAATGAGATTTGGTAAGGATGTATCCATTGGAATCCTTTTGAATACTAATACTGAGAATGACATATGCTTCTACCATGTCTTTCATATCAAATGAAGAATGAAGCATTTTCTTGGTTTGATTAATAACATCTAATTTTTTTTCCCATAATCAGCATATCATCCACATATAAACAAATAATGACAAATACATTTTTATATTGTTTAACATAAACACATTTATCACATTCGTTTATTTGATAGTCTTTTGATAATACAATGTTATCAAACTTCTCATGCCATTGTTTTGGAGCTTGTTTAAGGCTGTAAAGAGCTTTAACCAATTTACATACCTTATGCTCTTGACCTTTGAAAACAAACCCCTCGGGTTGTTGCACATAGATTTATTCATCTAATTCACCATTTTACATCCATTTGATGTATAATTAGGTTGTGAATTGATGTTATAGCCATTAACGTTCTTATAGAGGTTATCCTTGTAACCAATGAATAAGTATCAAAGAAATATTGACCTTCTTTTTAACGGTATCCTTTGGCAACTAAACAAGCCCTGTACTTTTCTATGGTACCATCATGTCTTAGTTTTTTTTTAAGATCCATTTATGGCCATTTGGTTTATGTCCCGAAGGGAGATCAACCAATTTCCATGTATTGTTATGTACAATTGAGTCTATTTCACTTTAAATATCCTCTTTCCAATAAGGTGCTTCTGAGGAATCCATAACAACCTTATATATATGTGGTTCTTCATTCACAATGTAGGTCATATAATCAGGTCCAAAGTCTTTAAAAACTTTTGCACGCTTACTTCTTCTAAGTTTGTCACTTTCTTGTGAAACCTCATAATTGTTGTCTATTTGATTTTTAGACAATTGATCGTCCAATACTCTTTTCCTTGGATTTGACATTTGTTTCTCTTTACCCTTATAAGGAAAGATATTGTTAAAGAAATCTCCTTCAACAGATTCTATAATTTTGTTGTTTCTTATGTCCTCTACATTGGATTTGTAAACTAGGAACCTATAAGCAACACTTTTCTTTGTTGGACCAAGATAAACACAATCAACTGATTTTTGTCCAAAATTAGTTCTCTTTGGTAAAGGTATTTGAACCTTTGCCAAACACCCCACACTTTCATCCTTTTATAAGAAAGTTGCTTTCTTTTTCATAATTGATATGGAGATTAATTTGTCACTCTTCTTATGAGGAATTTTATTCAATATTGTGTTTGCAACAGACATGCTTCACCCCAAAGACTATGAGGAGCCCATGAAGTAATTAACCATTGAATTAGTCATGTTCTTTAATGTTCAATTCTTACGTTCAGCCACTATATTTTGTTATAGAGTGTATGGGGTTGTTGTTTGGTGTACAATACCATAAGTTGAATCAAATTCAACAAAGTCATTAGATTCATATTTTCCTCCTCTCTCAGACCTTAGAATTTTGATCTTTTTGTCTAGTTGATTTTCAACTTCTCGTTTATATGTCTTAAACATATTCAAAGCTTCATCTTTGGTATTTATTAAGTACACATATGTTCTTTGTGGCACCAATATCAAGAGACTAATCAACAACATTTGTAGTCAAGAAGGCTTCAATTACTCCATCAACTTCTTTTGGAGATTCCACATGGTTCGCTTGGTTGGAATTTCCTCCAGAATTTTCACCTCCGTGTTCTTTCTTCTGGTGACAATCCTTGGCTTTATGCCCAAATTTCCCACAGACTCAACAATGATAGACTTTCTTGAAGTTGTTATTTCTTTGTTGGGTGCAATTCTTCTTTTTATCCTTGGAAGAATTATGTCCAGAACTACCATCATTTTTGCCTTTGTTTTTGTGGTAGTTCTTGGATTTGAAAGAGCTTTCTCTAACCATGTTTGCATTTGGTTCTATTGAATTTGCATCAGCCTTTTCTTGCATCCTGTTATCTTCCTCAACACGAATTTTAAGAACAAGTTGCTCAAAACTCATATCGTCAGTCAAATGTTTAAGATATAACTTCAAATTTTTCCAGGATTGAGGCAAGTTTTCAATAATATAACCAACAACAAAGTTAGAGTTTATACCCCATGTCTTCTACTTCTCATTCATGGACTATGATTTGGAGTTCTTTCATTTGCTACACAACATGCTTTGCATCATTCATCTTGAAGTTTAGGAATTTTCCAACAATAAACTTCTTAAAACATTCAACTTCAGTCCTACATTTCTTTCCCATGATATCCATATTTCCATTGCACTTGCAAAGGGTAGAATAAATATCATACAAGAAATCATCCAAAGCATTCAGAAGAAATTTTTTGAAATTATATTAATTATGATTCCAAAGTGGGGCAACCCTTTAATAGTCTGCCACTTGTGCCTCAGTAGGAACATTTTGTCCTTTTACATACGGATCTGTTGGTCCAGGATCCGTGAGAACATTCGATACATGCAACGTTGTCAAGTAAAACAACATCTTCTGTTGCCAACAACGAAAACCAGACCCTTTAAACTTTTTAGGTTTTTCAACATGCGATTTCAACATCGATTGATCCATCTTTGAAATTTTTATTTAAGATTGTTAGGAAATTTATAATCGTAACACAAATTGTTTTGTACAGAATCGTAAGATTACAAAAACGGATTGAGGCATGCGATTAGCAATGTCCTTAAACAGAAATCCGCCCTATTTAGTACGAATGTTTAGAGGATACAACAATCAAATCAAGTATGAAACTTGAATCTAGCGAATCTGATATGTTTCCATTATGGAGATGGATAAGGTTTTTGTATTTTTGATGATTCCAAAATGGAAAATTCACCCCTTTATATAGGCACATGTAGGGATGGCAACGGGTCGGGTTTGGGGCGGGTTTTAGTGAACCCGTACCCGTACCCATTTATAATATCCAAACCCGAACCCGCCCCAATACCCGATGGGTACCCGATTATTATTATCCATCGGATTATTGGTTTTCCCCGCGGGTATCGGTTATCCCCAATTAAAATCATTATTGTACAACTCAACCTAAAAAAAACCAAAACACCCTAATATATTCAAAGTTTTTAGAAGTTAAAGGAAACGACTTCAATATTCGTAATGTTTGAAGATTAAAGAGTTATTGTGTCATGTGTGTGAGAATTAAATCGTCAAGCGTAAGTGTTAATTTAATAGTTTGTAATTACCAAGATATATGCTACTAAGGAGTAGAGTAGAAAAAAAAATGTACAAGGTTAAGAGCTCAAAACATATTAGGAACTTATATATATTAGCAAAAAACGGTACAAATTGGTATACGGTGCGGGTAAACGGCGGTATTACTAGAACCCAACCAAGACTGCACCGAAAAGAAAAGAATATATCTACCCGAACCCATATCCAAACCCGCGAACCCGACCCAACCGGTTCGGGTTTCGGGTGCTTTTGCCATCCCTAGGCACATGGTGACCCTTCAAAACAGTCACAATACCTTTTCAAAGGTCTTAAAGACACTTCTGTTCGTAACAGTTACAATGGTTCACAAAAAGATGCTATTAGCGACGACCTAGCGAGAGAGAAACCGTTGTTGAAACAAATTCAAACGGTCGCGATGACTCCCTGAGTGTGTTGGAATTATATAACATGACAATCATAAATATAAACAATAAACATCAAAGTAAGTGCGGAAGCGTAAAGGATGTATTAACGAATAATTAATTAACATAAAAGAATATGCGTACCTTTTCTTGAATCTAGCCGAACAAGAATCAAATCCACAAACTAGCAATTAGGATGAACCCTAATTAGGGTTTATAGGATTATAAGAATTACCCCTTACCGTTTTGTAATTCAATCCAAGATAATAACAAAAGTATGTTATTACTAAGTTCTTGTACACACGTACTAAACCGAATTAAAGTACCGCTAGTTTTTATCAAACAAATAACTTGTTATTGTGGAAAAGCTTTGAATCGAACCTATTGAAGGTGTCGACCGGTTTTGGAGACAAAAACACACACAAAACAATTTTAGGGTTTAGCTAATGAGCACAAGAGATCTAGAAAAATAAAACCCCAAGCCTTGTTTATATACCCAACTAAACTTGGTGAACAAGTTGGTTTTTCTTTCCTTATTTTGTTCCTTGGCCGATCGGTGTAGGATTCCCTAAAGGGATTCCGGAACCTTCCCAACTTTTGCAATTTGGTCCTTTTCCATAAACATTTAACGACCGTTAGTCCATTACATTAATTACTTAACGTCCGTTAGTTATTTCGTTTAATAAATAAATAAAGACAACATTTATATTTAATTATTAACTTTAAATTCTCATACGTAAAGTGTGCAATCCCATAGTCTCGAGTTCGATCCTAACTCACGTCTACTAATTTATATCCATAAAACCAACAGCTCCCACTTGGATATATCTTAATAGAGTGATCACATTCGGTTAGCGTCTAGCAACACTTGATGCCTCTAGTACAACTCGAGCAAGGCTCTGGAAAACCTTTAATGATTTCTCATTATTATTATCCTTTTGTTTCTAATACCATGTTAAATAAAGATATGGAATTAAGTCATTCTTTATTCAACCATTCTGCTTTCGTTATTAGTGATTGAGCAAGATTACCAAATCTTCCGAACATATTCGGGGAGAACTTTGGGTGTGGCCACACAAACATCTTGTCAACCCTACGAGGGCCCAAGAAGATTAAACTCCAAAATAAATTTGAAGGAACAAATTCTATCTTGACTACGAGAATAACCCACAAACTTTGCAACACTTCAGAAACAACCCTTATGACTACCGCCACGTATAGCGTTAAGTTGTTCCACGTATGCACTACATTCATGACACTTATCTGGTATCTCAAGTCTGAGGATAACTATTCATAATTTACTTATAACAATATCCACAAAGTAATTATGTAGTTGGGATAAGTCCTATATTCAATCCATTGAATATCATCTGAAATTGGTATGCATTCTCATCAATATACTTTCAAGTATATTCTACCATATCTCTCAGATTTGTCTTAGTTTAATGATACTCCCATATCATTAATTGACAACGGACGATTTAGAATAAATAAATTTATTCACGGATTAAACATGCAAATATAGGATACAATATATTATAAAATCAAACATACCAAGTATTTGATTTATATTATAACAATTGTTTAACATCCCTTATCCAAATACCAAATAGATCAATACATGAAAATTCCAGTTGATGAATTATGCCTCAAGTAATGACAATCATACTTGTTGACAAGGCATAAATCAACCAACTTGATCTATCATAATTTTGAGAATACTTATTTCAAGAATTCAATTAGTGAAGTCCTTGTATGTGTGCATTCAACAATCCACATAATAATTCATAAAGTGTGTGACATCCTCTATCACAAATTTATGACAATTTAAACTTTCAAACATTTCAAAGTTTAAAGTATTCTTATTCTTTTAATGTATAATGCAACTGTGCTATTAGATAAGCACTACTAGTTCACATGGCCATTAACAAGGATGAAATCCTACCATGACTAGTATTGAGTGTCATCTCAATTAAACCAGCATCATTGTATGCAAACAACAATATGCTCATTAAAACTCCGTAAACTTTAATATCTTATTGTGTAATGTTTAATGCTTTCCTAACTTTCAAGTTTAAAGCTGATGACAATTTTCACAACATTTGACATATTGTTCATCCATAGAATCTAGGAGCAATTCCAGGCTGAGGATGTAATTCTTTAAGAATATTCATTACACAAGTTATCTAATAACTTTTAGTTAGATATCAATGTTGTCAAATCACTTCTTATTCAAGAATGATACAACAATTTTAATATACTACATGATGTACATGATGAATCTACATGTCAAACTTAGACTTCATTCATGTTCTATCTTGTCAAAAGATATTTATCAATTTCCCAAATGATATATCATGTTTTATTTAGAATCATTTATTTTACTGCACATGTTTATTAACAATAAACATATATTTCAAGATTGTATGTTTTAATTATTAAATCTTACAAGTGAAGTTTCATTCCAATATAAGACTTAACATTTAGCTTACAAGGAATGTTACTTACTATATGTTATACAACATATAAGATTTAAGAAACTTAACATAATGCTCCCACTAGCTTTCAGGAATACTTAAAATTTATCTTATTTTAATTATAAATCGAAAATGAGATTTAATAATTAGATATAAGAATAATTTCATAGATGCATGCAATTATCCATTCATGAATTATTTGCACTTCGTACACTTTCAAAGATTATATGAATTCAAAAAACCTTTCAATTACTTACCGTCCTCGCTCAAGTAATTTCTCAAGAAAGAGTTTTGATATTCCATTGTCATATTTCATATTAATGAAAACAAGTATGACAATTATCATCTTTATATATTTAATGTGTCTTGAAAAGAATATTCAATCATAATTAATTGCTTAAGTATGATTAATAATCTTGTCATAGAACATGCATTAAATATGTGTACAATATTGTCCATATGATTTCTACATATAAATTCAAACCACTAGGGTTTTTCATCTCTTTGAAGAAACTCATTTCCATTCTCTAGTCTAACTATTAAGATAAACCAAATTTCCAAAATTGATTATCTTTATGGACAGCATCTTTAACATTCATAGTATGAGTTATTTACCCAATTCAATATTTGGATCAGGTTTACTATAATCCTGTAACTCATATTTCTTCTCAGCATATAAATCAAATATCTGAGATATCCTTGCAGATCTATGAATGAAAATTCCATCATCTTGAGGTCTATCATTTTCATGTCTAACCTCATCATGATATTTACTAGTGTGTTTTAGAAGATTATGTATATTGTAATTTTATCTTTCAAGATAAAAAAAAACTCCCACTTGCCTTTTGTAATATATAGACTATCTATATATACTTAGCAGTTAGAGCAAAACTACATTGTTCTCTTTTGGGACATTACAAATTACACATTGATAATTCCTGACTTAAGTTTGTTAATAACCTATTCATAAGTAGTTTAACAAATTCAGAATCTTCAATTTTAAAACTTAATGTGATTCATCACATTCCATAATGAAAGGTGTTTTATTAATCTTCTAGGTTGGAGTCATATTGAGTATATTCAATCCATACTCAATTTCTAACCTTGTTACTTTTTAAGAAAGAAGTTATGGTTATCTTGAATCAAACAAATCAAATAGAGTCTAATTCTCCTAACTGAAAATACCATCAACTTGTGGTATTCATTAGAATTAATATTGTAAGACAATCTAACAATATATAAGATAAACATATTCCTTTTGGCTTACCTATTTACCAACTAAGTCAACTTAATGATATAATAGACTTTCCAAGCCAATTACATGCTTTATAACACAAGTACCTTTTAACAAAGTTACTTCATATCCATGTCTCAACAAGAAAACATAAACTGTTATAATCCCATTATACGTTATAAATCATTGATCAACTCAATGACTTCTTGTATATGTCTTAATTAAAAAACATAACAAGTTAACGTCTTACTTTATTATAAGTCTTAAATGACTTTATGTTTATGTCTTTACAATGAATCATAAACATGTTTAACTAAAGTAATTATGAACACAACTCTTGGTTTCAATAGTAATTTCAAGTTAATTTATTTACTTCACAATAATGTAGGACTACATTATTTATTCATTTATTTATGTCATTCCAAAATTCATAAATATACAAATTAAAGTAGTATTAGATTACTTCATTTATGTCATTCTAATAATACACAAATATTTAATTTGAAGTAGTCTTATACATCATTTTGACACATGTTCTAAATACTTGTCTAATTTAGAAACTGCAAATATGTCCATGCAAGGTCTGACTTCACATAGAGATTTACATTGTTGTTGCAATCTCGCCAAGTTCTCACATTACGTAAATCGCAACACCAAGTGTTTCTTGAATTAGATATGTTCAAGTAATATTAGAACGTTAGTCTCTTACCTTGCAGTCAAGAGAATCCGTTAAATCATATACTTATATGATGTACCTTGCACACAATATAGATTTCTCCCACTTGTGCATGGAACAACATTATGTAGCAGATAAACAACACGCCATATGTTTGTTTATGTGACTAATATGATTGTGTCTTTGATATTAGCATAACTAGTAGATGTAGAACCACTTCATTGTCTAATAAGGAAACGTACATGACTATCCTTGAAAACATAAGTGTCTACAAGTGGAAAGTAATTATCGTAAGACATTCTAGAGATAATCGAGTTACTACCAAGATGACAAAGCTTGTAACTCCCATCGAATAAGAGATCATTACATTAATTCCTTATTCAAGAATAAGAACAAAATACTCCCACCGGATTTGACAACATTGTAAGTATTGCATTAACCAAAGAAAGAAAATATCGTTCTATTTACTTCCTACACCTTTGAAAAGTCCATACATAACAATTACTTATGTACTTAAAGAGTGTATTCTACTATGTAGATGATGAACTATTCATCAATGCTATTAACTTGAAAAATTGGGCATGCAATTTCTTTCTTAATAGTTCTACTATTCCAACAATTGTAAGTAGTACTTTTAAATGGTCAAAGCACAACAACTAGATAAAATATACTAGTTTGTCTTTTACCAATTATACAGTAATTAGTCTAGCTTCTAATTTTAATAACTCAGAAATATGCAATTTTCTTAACTATTAAAATTTGCTTACGAGTTATGTATTTAGAATTTAGACAATTCTAATTGTCCTATCATACCTTTCTTCATTCATGAAAAGGGATAGGGTTGAATCTCACTCTTTCGCGTGAAAAGAGGACTAGGTTTATTCTTTTAGTAACGTTGACTCTACTAAAACCCTTACATGTGTAGATCAATTTTACCAATACAGGAATAACCTACGTTTACGGTTTAATGTTGCATTAATACATTTAAAGAATTAGCAAAATTCAATTTTAGTATTTTCGATAATTAAACTTTTCAAGAAAATAAAATACCCAAGGTAATATTCATATAACCATTTAATTTTCTCGAAAACTAGGATCCAAATTATCATAGGTTCATTACATCAGTTGATCTGCTAGCAACGAACGCATATAATAAGGTAATCTGTCGAACATTAATTGGCAAACAATTTCCAACTCCTAGATCATTATGGGATTTATATTTTCCAACGCTATTGCAAATATAAACATGTTTCATCCCATCTTATGCCATTGAGTCCAGGTCTCACTTCCTACTCAATTTAAGTGTCTAACTTAAAGAACTGCAAATATGTCCATGTAAGGTCTGACTTTACATAGAGATTTACCTCTCCATTACAATCTCGCCAAGTACTGTCATGACGTAAATTGCAACTTCAAGTGTCCCTTTAATTAGATGGCATATACTTAATTTAAAAGGGTACTAGTTTTGATTTTATGTGGCCAAATCAAATATGTACAAAGATGTCATGCATTCATCTTGTAGCATAATTTTAATAAAAAACTTTTTATTACCAATTCATAAAGATCAAATTATCAAAGTTTTGATTGAGGTATTGGGTTCACCAATCAAGGAATTTAGTGTTAATTATCATCCATTATACCGTACTTTTGCATAAGTGTAAACACTTAGTGTTTGGGATAATTACCACCAAGTGGCGCATGGAATTAAAACTAATTCGCCTTAAGATGAGCTTGTACTTTTATGGCTTACTAAGTAGCTCCATTCGAACTTACAGAGGGCGAGAGGACCGTGTGGCGCAAAGCATAACCTTAGACATCCTTTCGGTGATGCATGCGCACTTCTTAAATAACCCTTTATAGTTCATTCTAATGGGTGAGCCGTTCATCATTGTACCAAAGTCACCAATCAATTAAACTATTGAAAACTTAACTCTTCCAAAACAAATCAAATTTTACCATTGTTTAGTCCAGATTATTTTTCTATTCAAAATTACCCTTTGCTTAAAACTGTCGCACATAATAAACAAACAAGTAATACCAATAAAAAAATAAACTACTAAAAAACAATGCGCACATAATAAACAATTTATACGTGTAAACAAGTAGCCACATGCAACTTATTCGATAAAACCATATTAATAATCAATATCTAGGTTAAATTAATGTATATATTAATTAGGGCTTTCACTCTCTCAATTGAGAGTGAGCCACATACATCGACGAATCGATTGCGTAAACCCATAATTAATGATATACCAAATTGCACATAATTGATTCATTAATATATATAATTGGGGTCTTCCCCAATTCAAGATTTATCGTAATAACATGTCTCAACAATTAAACAATTATCAAAGCAACTTATCCATGACTAACATGCATGTATAATCATGGATATCATAACAATTTATACAAATAAGTCACAAGATCGCATATAAAAATTCCATGACACATAACAAATTATTCACGAATTAATCACGTAATCAATATTAATTCTAGGTTTTAATAAGGTTAGCAAACAATTTTCAAAACCCTAAAAAATTTATACATGTGTCGATCTAAAAAAAAAATAGGGGAACGCCCCATTAATTAAAAAAAATCGACCAAAACATAAATAAAACATAAACCCTAGATTAACATATCAAACAACATACAAGTATTTGTTTTATTACGCGTTTATGTAATTAATTACTCATTAAAACCAATGACTCGTGATGCCACTGTTGGAATTATATAACATGACAATCATAAATATAAACAATAAACATCAAAGTAAGTGCGGAAGCGTAAAGGATGTATTAACGAATAATTAATTAACATAAAAGAATATGCGTACCTTTTCTTGAATCTAGCCGAACAAGAATCAAATCCACAAACTAGCAATTAGGATGAACCCTAATTAGGGTTTATAGGATTATAAGAATTACCCTCACTGCTTTGTAATTCAATCCAAGATAATAACAAAAGTATGTTATTACTAAGTTCTTGTACACACGCATTAAACCGAATTAAAGTACCGCTAGTTTTTATCAAACAAATAACTTGTTATTGTGGAAAAGCTTTGAATCGAACCTATTGAAGGTGTCGACCGGTTTTGGAGACAAAAACACACACAAAACAATTTTAGGGTTTAGCTAATGAGCACAAGAGATCTAGAAAAATAAAACCCCAAGCCTTGTTTATATACCCAACTAAACTTGGTGAACAAGTTGGTTTTTCTTTCCTTATTTTGTTCCTTGGCCGATCGGTGTAGGATTCCCTAAAGGGATTCCGGAACCTTCCCAACTTTTGCAATTTGGTCCTTTTCCATAAACATTTAACGACCGTTAGTCCATTACATTAATTACTTAACGTCCGTTAGTTATTTCGTTTAATAAATAAATAAATACAACATTTATATTTAATTATTAACTTTAAATTCTCATACGTAAAGTGTGCAATCCCATAGTCTCGAGTTCGATCCTAACTCACGTCTACTAATTTATATCCATAAAACCAACAGAGTGATGGCTTTTTAACAGATATAACCGCCACCATTTTGATTAGGCGCGTCTTTAGGATTGTGATGGTTCATTAGAGACGGTTTTGTGACAGAAAAACTGTCGCTAAGCTTCATTTCGTGGCAAACACCAAAACGTAACAAAACTCTTCATTTCATTGTTCTAGCAATGTGGGATATAACTCTTTCATGTTCCAACCGTAGCTATATCCTATATGGATACTATACTTTATCTAATGAAAGTTACTGTCTATAGCTTTTGGAAAATTATGTATCTTCACCTAAATTTTTTAGATTCGCAATCGAAAGGCTCAAATGTGTCTCTATCTATTAAGGCCCATACCATACGAATTGTATAAAAAAGCCCATAAGACTAAACCCAATCCCTACAACCCTAATATTCAAAACCCTAAAAATCAGATACACTTATAAATGCAAACACATATCGCCTCTTTCTCATTCATTCACATCTTCATTCTTCTTCTATCACCAGGTCTAAATATGCTCTCTTTTCTTATACTTTGTTTATTTTTTGTTTTTATAGAATTTTATTTTTGTGTTGTGCGGTGATGAAGCAATTTGTGGACTAGAGTTTCTGATCTTGGGCTCTTCTTCCCATTAAAGTTTGACGACAAAACCCTTGGCTGTCTGAGCACATTAACTGTTTTTATAAAATTTGTTTTTATAGAGCTTATGATGAAAAAAATTATTTATCTTAGCGGATTTCAGAGAGATTTTAAATCAATGATCTCATGTTACACACACTGAGGCTCTTATTTTTATTTTCTTTCGATTTATTTATATTTTGGTATAATAAGTAAATGGAGTGATAGAATAATCTATGATGAGGCAAAGCACTTGAGAGTGTAAAAGGGTAGTGGACAAGACTAATAATCTTGCCGTGATCCCAATTTTAAACGACTTCTCCTTCCACTGAGATTTTTTTATCATTCCATTTATTTACTTTTTAAAACATTGGTTTAGATATAATTTTTAGTATTTAAAAGGCGTCCGTTTACCAATTCTGGAGGATTAAAAACAGTTCCTCACGGTGTAATGGCTTGGACGCCAGATTAATATTTGTGGCTATCCTGATAAATGGTCTTTCAATGTCCTTTTATCGTGAAACACCTCATACAAATTTTTTAATCTCTTTATTTGACCAAAATTTATTTGTTTGTATTTGCAAATGATGATAACAAGACAGGGACATCAGAACTCCAGATTTATTTTGGATTTAATGTTCGACCAAGTCTATAATGGGAATCTCTTTGATGCAAATCTTTTTATATTTTTAAAATATTTTTACAATTGGTTGTGGCTTTTTGATGCTGGGTTTTTATACTGATTTTGCTATGTGTTTTTTATATTTTTATTTGCTCAAATAATTATTTTCTTTTTTTGATGATCTTATTACATTGGGAACCTTTTTGCTGCAATTGTTATTCTTGTTTAGCAAAATTTTTTACTTCAATATGCAAATCGTTTATTATTTCTTCTAATTTTTTTTCTTTCTTTTACCTTTTTTTCCTTTTGATGGTTATTGCCTACTCAACAATCTAGTCTGAAGCAATTTGTTCATCTTTCTCGCAAATAATTTCATTTTTTTAGTTTTTACTTAAATTTGTTTATTTTGTTGGATAAATCAGTCTGGTACATCCGAAATTTAATGTTTTAGACATGGTATTTGGACACGATACTAGTTTATGCTACTTGATTTTCACGGATGCAAAGGAGATGAATGTAGTGGTACAATGAAGATGATGTTAGTAGGGTGCTGTCAGAATGGTGGAGGTACAGTGGGGATGTTGGTGGATATAGTGGAGATGTTTTTGAGGATTGTAAAAGACGAAGGAAAGGGGGTGATTGGGTTTGTGGTCAAGTTGATTGATAAAATAATAATTTGGTAAATTGCAAATTTGGTTCTTAAAGTTTCTCGTAATTGCAAGAATTACGAGGGAAAATTTGTTGCAAAACAACTACTAATGGTTACGATTTTTCTCAAAACAGCCACTAAGAGTCACTTTTTGTTATTGGCTGTTAGTTATCGCTTTTAGGGCACCAGCCACTTTATAATGTCAAAGTAAGCAAACATACATGATAGTTGACTTTAGAAGGTCTAATAATGGTGGAGGTACAGTTGGGATGTTGGTGGATATAGTGGAGATGTTTTTGAGGATTGTAAAAAACGAAGGAAAGGGGGTAATTGGGATTGTGGTTAAGTTGATTGATAAAATAATAATTGGTAAATTGTAAATTTGGTTCTTAAAGTTTCATGTAATTGCCAAAATTACGAGGGAAAATTTGTTGCAAAACCACCACTAATAGTTATGATTTTTCTCAAAACAGCCACTAAGAGTCACTTTTTTTTAATGGCTGTTAGTTATCGCTTTTAGGGCCCATCCACTTTATAATGTCAAAGTAAGCAAACATGCATGATAGTTGACTTTAGAAGGTCTAATAATAGTTGACTTTAGAAGGTCTATCAAAAGAGTTAACACAAACGTCAACTGCATCAGCCATCAAGCAAAAGTTAACAAGCTTACAAAGCATCTACTACATATGATGTAGTGTAGTGTAGTTTAGAAACACCAATTGATAATTGGGCAAATATCATTTGCTCGTAAATAGTAACGACATAATTAAGTTGGTCTCTTAAATGAAGTCTTAGGTTTAGCTTTTGAAACACCAATTTTATATTTACAACTTCTTATTTTTTTCATTATTTTGTTTATTAAATATATTTACAACTTTTAAAAAAAAAACGTGTATAAAATGTGTGTATAAAACGTACATATATTTTAAAAATAATAAGAAAAGAAAATTTTTAGATAAAATAGTGATGTGGTCTATTTTTTAAAAATTATGAACCTTTTAAGTGGACATTTTGATGTTATGTCGGGTTTTCATAATAATGATGTGGTCTACTATAATAATACATCGATAAAAAAATTTAATTAGAAATTAAACTAAAAGTAAAGACAAAATAAATTATAAGATGTATTAATTACAAAACCAAAGAAAAAATAAAAAGATGTATTAATTAATATTAAAAAAAAGTAATCATTATTTAATAATATGTTAATGGTCAAAAGATAATCATTAATACACACATTTGACCTATAAGGGTGGTGGCAGTCATGCCTATCACTTTTTTTCATGCCTAGTCATCTACCAATAATATCCCGCCAACTCACCTCATACCAATCTCATACCTAACAATAGATTTTTAGTGGCAACCATGCCTAACCCATATACCTAATATATATATATATAATTTTTTTATCCCAAAATAATAAAAAGAACATACCCACTTGCTACCCACTTGCTGTCTCTCTTTTTCAACTCTTTCTGCTTAGATCTACTTCATTAATAAAAACGCCACTTTAGCCTTCCAAGCTGCTATCTTCCAATGGATCACACCATTAAAGAAGGGTCAACCATCAGCCCATGATTGTACGGTCGGATCCTACAAACCAACCAAAAACGACACTTTGTCTTTAAGATATCCTGGATTCGGTTGCACCATGAACATCCTCTATGGTGAACGTACATGTGGACAAGGTGATATTGATGACATGAACACCATCATCACACATTACTTGTACTACCTTCACTTGATTTATCTTTTGCAACACTCAAACGGATATATTGACTCATTAATGCATCCAACGTACACATTTGTCTTTCATGTCGATTCGGTAAACTTTGCCGAATTGGTGTTCCTATCTCCCATGCCGCTCCAAACCGAATAGCATGCAATGCTCATACCGCTCGGTATGGACGAAACCGAGCCCCAAACCGAATGGACTGCCACCACCCTAAGTGTGTATGGTTCAAGTCAAAAGTGTGTATAAATCAAGGGACTCTTAAATAAAGATAAACACATAACGTTGTTCAAAAGACATTAAAGACAAACATATATCACAACATAACAACAAGACAACGTGCGAGCTCATCAATTGAATTCTTCCTTTTATTTGGTACATGGGGTTTGTGAATATATGTGCACATGTTTCTAGTCTGTATGTAGTAGGAACCCACTCTATACCAAATCCGTTCATTCTCATTCATATGGTATATTGCAGCCAAAACATGTTTACTTGGTATTTCAGTCAGCTCTCACTTCTTACAACACTCTTTTCTATCCATGTTAACAATACACTAATCCTCGCAAGGTTCAATTACTTGATATAAAGAACCTCAATTCCAATCAACAACGCAGTCAATTGCTTTTTTGATAGTATTAAACATGGCTGTCACAGTAGGAGTAAGTGGTCCAACACTTTTTTTTTGAAATACTACAATTCTTTACATCAAGTACTCTCTAATATATTCAAGACAAGTAATGACGGGTTGATCTTGGACATCAGTTAACTGCCTATTGAACACCTCACATATGCTTTTGTCCAGTGCGAGTTAATTAATAACCTGAAAATTGTGATCTGCTCCATTGTTCAACTGGAATCTTGATCAACCAATCATAAACAGCAGAATTGTAGAACTTGAGATTGTTGTTGTAGCTTAAATTCAAACCAATGATGGTGATATTGTTGTTGTAGCTCATGTAAAAAAAAGGGAGACCAAGAGAGATTTAGTAGTAACTTGCTTAAGTTACTTTGAATTGAAGTTTAGTAAAAGCTTATACATGATCAAGAATACATGTGCAACTTTGCAACCTTTGCATGACCCACCTAGAGTAGGTGCTTGCTTTTGTGATAAGTATAAGCACAACACTAATATTAAGCCATATGAATTTGTGGTGTAATACTTATAAAAATGTTAAAACTTATACTCCAATTAAGTATACGATAAATTTAACGATGAGGTTGGTAAAACCAAGTAGGTTCAATTGCCTTTTACGTAAAAAGTACAACGTTTACGTAAAAGTGACAAAATAGAAATAGTTCATATAAAATATGATTGTTAGAGAAAATAATGTTTATAGAACACCTAGACTAATTATAGTCTAGTGTTGGTTACGAGTTAAACGTACGCGATTGAATTTATGTAATTACTTATAAAAGTAATATCACTTCAAATTAAAATAATACTAATAAATAGTCAAATTATAGCTTGAAATCTAGGAGTTGCTACAACCACCATCACCATTTTTTAAGGTATTTCTTGGTGCAAGAAGGTATGATAACCACTCTTGCACCAACAACTCTTGTTCTTGCAATCTTTGAATCTTTATCAACTTGTAATCAAAGAGATAACTTATGCTACTGTATAAAAATGATTTGTATCATAACAACACTCCAGGAATGTTGTAAAAATGGTTTATGAACTTGATTTGACCATTTTTGGTGTTTGGTTTAGAAAAAAGTGCATGAAAATGAGCTAGATAATAGGACAACTTGTTGTCAGAAAATTTTGATTGACTTTAAGAAGCCATAACGCACTCATAACTTATCATCAAGGTCTGTTCTTTGGACCTAATGTTAGCTTTATGAGTTGTCTTTCAAATCCAAGTGGTTTGGTGGAAAATCTGGAGATTTGATCGTCCAAACTAAAATTAAAATACAAGGTGTTAAACTGTCTTTTTAGAACTGTTTTGATAGGTCAACTTTATAAAGTCATAACTTGGTCATATTTTACTCTTTTTCATCCATTTCACCTCTGAGAGTTCATTTTAAGGGTTAACTTTAAGTTCCAGGTGGTCTTGTTTGGTAAAACATATTTTTGAACCCCTAAATAGTCATCACAAAATGAGTTACAAAAACTAACCAATTTGGCAGATTTGGATGACCAATTTGGCATGGTCATATTTCTCTTTGAAATCCATTTCAAGACTTGATTTTTTGTTTGGAAATAGATCTATATATTAACTTAACTGTGGCAAAGGCCTAGAGCCAAACTCAATGGTTTTAACCATCTGATCATTAACATACATGAACTAGTCAATCAACTTTCCAAAACTGATTAGATTCTTTTTTCTAGTCTTTTTGCATGAGTTAAAGTTTCTATAAATTCTATAAAAATTCATGAACACGCCTAAGACCTTATATTTTATGGTAGGTGAAGGATTGGGTCAGATTCAACTTTGTCATTGGTGAAATGGTCTCCAGAAGAGACCTTAAAATCGAGTATGATTTTATGTGGTTTTGAAGTATATTTAATTTAGACCTAAAAGTCAGTAGACACGTAGGGTAAGCGAGCGTTTTGGTCTATTTACGCATTTTTGGTAAAAGTAACACATTTCGACAAGTCTAATTTGGGTGACCTAACTTGTTGTCATTTTCGATTCTGAGCATACCGTTTAGTTATTAATAAGTACTTTACTTACTTTAGGTCACGTTTAGGAAGGTATATGTTCCAGGGTTTCCTTAGTGATTATCGTTGTGCCCGCTCTTGTAGTCACGCTTGTGCTTGCTAAGGTGAGTTTCTTGGCCCCTTTATGTTATATATTTTTTTGGGGGGAAATGATACTCAAAGGCTATTTCAAATACTATATGCAGTGTTAATCATTTTACTCTTTGGACAATTTATGTGTTTATAATCGTGAACATGTGTGTTAGGTCACCATATTTGTAACACAAGCATCAATATGTAGAAATAGAGAAGAGATGGAGATCGGATGAACAATACACACACACACACACTCGTATGACTATGAATGGTTATGCGTAGGAGAGTGAAAGAGAGTGAATTGAACAACCAACCATCAAGTGAGGGTTATTACAAGGTATTTATAGGAGAGGGAGCTAGGGCAACACTCCTAGTCCCTTCCTTACCTTATTGGACTTGGGCCTAGGCTTATGGGCCTTCTACATAAGCCTAAGCTTAATAACAAACATAAAGGCCATATTAAGCTAACTATTACATATGAATCACTAACACTTGAATAAGGTTTAGGAGTGATTCCAACAATCTCCCCCTAAGTGTTAGTGATGAGTGATAAACGTTGTAGGTGCTGATGTAATAGTAGCTTTGACGTCTTCTGACATTCTTCTTTCTTGTGAGAAGAAGTGTCTTGATTCGAACAATCTCCCGGTGAGAAATTGTTTCTTTTGAAGTATTCTCGCTTTGACGTCTTCATTTTCTTTGTTCTTTAGTTCTTTGTTCTTTGAAAGTGATAGTATGATGTGGTAATCTGCATCAGTGCCTTCACGCTCTAGTGTCTCCACGTCTTTCTCCAACATGCTCACACGCTCTTTAACGTTGGATTACAGTTGATGAAGTTCTTTAAGTCTTTAAACTTTGTAGATTCTTTGTTGACGAAGAATCATTCGACTTTGTGTTGCCTTTGATTATGAGAGAACTTTCATAAGTGATGTTGTTGGTATGAGCACGTGGACACGATCGATCCGCTCGAGCTTCCATAAGAAGTAAACATAGGAAAGGTTAGTAATAAGCGGATTCCGCACTTACAAGTTTGAACTTGAGAGTGTTAACAACATAGTGTGAAAACACAACTCTAATTCTCACAAAGGCCGTTCTGAACCGAGTCCCACAAGTGAGATAACGCGATGTATCAAGTACACCTACGGTTCGATGAGTCGTTGAGGTACACCAAGCATCACCTCACGATCGTAGACCGTTTGAGACACACTAAGCGTAATCCACGGAGATTTACCAAGCGACTGCTTTGTCGGTCATTAGATGTTGACCTTGGCGGAGTTTTCATTCAATCACCGAGGATCACGATGTGAACCTCTCATAAATGTTCTCGACAGTTGCTAGGATCTGTAGGACTCGATAACGCACCATCGTTGTTCTTATTGTTGAACAACAAGTTATGAAATGTCAAGTGTACCTAAGAGATCTTTTGATGAATCTCGTGGCTCTAGACTCAATAGTGCGTTTTGGTTTTCCGAGCGGAGACTAGGGAGAGGTATCCTTCTTCAATACCAAGAATCTCTAAGAGAAAGCCGATAGTTTACGTAGGGTTCCTGTGAGAATGAAACAAGCTCGTTGGGAGAAACTTGAGTGGCTAAAAGGTTTAGTGCATGCGTCATTGGGTCCATGATGACTTTTAATCTTCAATACCGGCGTCATCAAGTGACAACCAAGAGCATATGAATTGAACCCGTGTCGCCCTAAGTTGAATAACTGGAGGCTATTTCTTTTCACCCTTTCTTTGCATTTCTTTTAATTCTTCAACTCCTTCTTTCTCCGATTCTCATTTTCTCCTTTTATAATCTTACCTAAGGACTTCTAAGTACTAACTATTTGTGATGTCCTTGGGTAGATCCCTCCGGCTCTGGCGAATCATAGGACGGTTATTCCTAACCTTAATCACCTTATAACTCCATTGCCATAAAATCATTTTCATGGAAATCTCTCAAAGTGTTTGTGAATGAAAAAACATGTTTGAACACTTCAAGAGTTTTAGATTTTCAGAAATACTCCCCCTCAACATGTGCTTAAGAGTTTTGACAGAAATTTGTACAGTGAGGAAAGAGCGCGCACTTTTGAATTGATCGACTCAAGATAGACAATCCCTTGCGAGACACGATTACGTTGCATAGTTAAAGAGATACATTGTCAGCTTTTAGGTGACAACTAGCTCTAATAACTACCTTGAAGATGTTGGCAACCCCGAAAGGTTGTCAAACCCGTCAAAGTTCATGTCTATCAAGAGTTTCTCGAATAGGTACAATTTACTTGGATAAGTCTTGGAAGACAGATCTTTTCAATGTATGACTGTTCAGTTCCCGTCAATTCATGGGTTGAAGTCTTTTCACACGAGGATTCATTAGCAAAACACAACATATTTCTTATCACCTAATTTTCTCCCCCTCAAAAATGGCATATAAATGTTATTTTTGAAGAAATGTTGAGAATAAATATGACCATTTTGAGTTTTGTGGGAAGATTACACAAAGAACAATTTGTGAACAAAATTATATAAGTCAAGTACTCCCCCTCAACAAGTGATATAAACGGTTGAGGTTTTGAAAATCATAAGAGGAAGTACTTGTTCTTTTGAGCAAAGCCTTTTAAAATTGAAAGGTTTGATAGGTTTTACTTAAAAGTAAGAAGCTTTCGCTCCTTTTATAGGATTGTGGCACTGAAGCGTACCACAGGGTCCTTTCATTACAAGAAAGGGTTGTACACTGTTATTTGTGCACAAGCCATATTCAATAATAATCACACATCCAACATATGAAATTGAAACAGTTTAAGGGGTACCAGAAATTTCAGGTAGGTCAGCAATAACTCTAGGAATGCGAACTGGTCGTTGATAGCCTGTGAGACTAATGCGTTGACGACCACCTACGAAGCTTTCCAATGTTCTAAACTGGTCCCTTCGAAACAACCTTTCATCAATCATATTGATGATTCTCTTTACATCCCATCTTTCCTGAGAATTCCATCTCTTTTGTGACCCAATGCCTTGTTGAATCGCCTTTAACCGATATGCTAGCCCATCCCTGACATGCTTCAAAGTTGAATCTCCAATTTTATGAAGCTCTGTACACGCCATCAAGCAATTGCGGTGTAGTTCACTGCGGTAGACTACTCCAAAGGGTTTGCTGATGAGAGTGAATTGAGGAAGATGGTTGATATCAGGAAGTTCTAGCTTAGGTCTGGTGAAGTTGACACGTGTCTGATACGACTCAATAGCAAGTTGCAAGTATTCTACACGTTCCTGGATCACTATGCTTCTGATGAAGATGAGCAAGGACTTGATGTATTCACGTTGAATTTCAGTCGAGAATTGTCTCATTCTTCCCTGTACTTTGGCAAGATACAGATCTTCAATATCATTGAGAGACAAGTTCGAAAGTCTCGCTTCACGAATTCATAGTCCTCTTCGCCTTGTCTCTTGACCACGATTGTCTTGAGAAATGTGTAGTCCCATTTAGGCGAGAGTGACATGCTTGACAAAGAACGATCCCTTGTGTACTATACACTTCATGTTGAGACCTTCGAACCTGGCAACTTCTGTAGTAGATTCGTCGGCCTTCCGGCCAATGGTGAATCCCGTACATTGCATCGATGTCATACACTTCCACTCTGTTATTGAACATGTGGGTAGCCTTTTCCTCGATGGCTATGCAGTTAGAGTATATGGCTGCCGGGAACGGAAGTGTAAGTGATGTAGCGTATTTCTTTGACACATCGCTACCATGTATAAGAAATTCCAGGTAGTTGTTGAAGAAGTATCAAAATGGAATCTGAGGTTGATCTGGTCGACCAATGGTAGGTAGAGTTTTGATCCAATCTGTGTAGTATGGAGCGTTGTCTTTTCTGGTGTAGTCGATGTTTGCTTCAGGGTTGAGCCAATCAATGTTGTTAGACATGGCTCGTGCTATGTTTTCAAGGTGATATTCAACTTCAATAGCACTTTCCGAGCTGTCTTTGAGTATTTGAAAAGCTTCATTCTTGATTCGTTTCAACTCTGATTTCGTCATCTTCTTCACTCGGAACTTTTCTTGCAATAACTTTGCATGCTCCAATGTACTACCTCCTACCATATCTTGGTCTTCAGTTAAGGCGGGTGTAGCAGCAACAAGTGTTGAGAACCAATCATATTCGGTGTCGTCATCGTCAAGCCATGAGACGACATCAGCCTTGGGAGTCTTCTTCTTTTTCTTAGGCTTTGATGAGGATGATGGTTTCTTTGTTGTTGAAGCGGGAGAGGTGGGTTGTTTTGGGGCTCGGGGACTTCCTCATCGTCACCACCGGTGTACTCAAGTGATCACGGTTTTCGTAGTTTGAGGTGGTAACTCGAGTCTGAGGTTTTCGATGAAGAACGTGGAGGAGATCGTGGTTGGTGGAGTCCTTTGGGGTGGAGGTTGCATTGAAGATGATTCACCGCTTTTCTTGGACGTTTAGGCTCTTTATCTTTATCCTTATCTTCATCGTCTCTTGGGCGCTTAGGCCTTTCAACTTCTTCTCTCGCATGTCGATTTAAGTTGGTATTCCAACAATGCTTCAAACAATTTACCTTCGTAAGAGGCAAATGTTGCGGATCGTTTAGACATTTGAGCTACGAGCACGAAACCAATTCAAGATCATCGAGAATATTATGGGATCAACTGGATTGATGTTTACATGCATTGGTGTTGATCTCATAGTTTGCTTGCCAAATGCAATAGATTCGGATAGAGTTGTTTGGTAAACATCTCCTTTGTAACTCCGAGAACGATGTCAAGAAGGAACTTGTGAGTGTAACCTTTGATCATCTCGTTCATTTCCCTCGAGGATCACGTTCCATGAACTTGGATGTACTCCTTACGACTTGCATCTTGTCATTCTCATCATGAAGATCTGCACAGTCGTGAGAAAATTCACTTCTTGTAAAGCACGTCTTCTTTCGACGACCGCCGACGACTTTAACGATTCGAGTCTTAGCTTGAGAGATCCAAGATGCCGTTGGCTTCTTCACTGATTTGGATGTAGATCTGGTTGATCTTCTGGATGGTGGTGGTGAAGAGTGAGAAGACGAGTCTGATGATGATGAGACGTGAGGAGGCACGAGGTCCTTAGGTGGTTCAGAAGTTTCCTCCTTAGAACGTGCGGGACTGTCTAGAGGATATTGATCATAAGCGGTTTCTTCTTCATTTCCAAAATTAGCCTTATCCTCATCAAGAGTTTTCTCAGTCTTTTCAGTTTCTGGTTCCTCAATATCAAAGTTGATGGAATCTTCAATCTGCCGTTGTTGTTGTTCATGGGTGATGGTAGTACTAGTTCCCTTATCGGGTCGATTAACCGCATCAGGAACTGGTGTGGCTTGAGTACCACCACTTGATCCTCCAGGACCACGAGTTTGATCTTTTACAAATGCTTCGGCAAGATGCTTATGTCTGAGTTCCTTCAACTTCCTTTGATATTCCTTTTGCTCATCAAATGGTTCTTCTTCAGAGCTCTCCTTATCATGTTCCATCACAGGAGTTTTCCTCTTGGGGAACTTTCGTTGACTCTCTGTACTTGCGGTACTTCCTGCACTGCCTCTTCTGGTCTTCCTTGTAGGTGTGCCAGAAGATTTGTCATCAAGAAAACCAACTTTGCCTTCAGCAACCGCTACCAGATACCTTTTGTATGAATAAAGTTGTTTGATTTCATCAGAGAGAAGGTGATCCGGTAACTCAGCACCTTGTTTCTTTGTTGTTGACTCCTTGAATCTCACCGTTAGAGTAGGTTCAGTCAACATGTCGTGATTGTTGGGGTCATTGAGTCTCTTGGGGATATCAGGATTAAGCCCAAGTGCTCTTTGGATCAACAATTTTGTATATCTGATATAAGGAATCTTTGAGCCAAGCTTTTTGAGGAATGACATCATGTCGTCCCATATCAGAGCTTCAATTTCGATGTGCTTCATGTTGATCAAAGCCCAAAATATCTACAGTTCCATGAGCTTGGGATGCTCATAGCCACTGTCACGACCGAAAACAGATTTGGTGATGATTATGTAGAGAGTTCTCCAGGGTTGAGGAATATTCTTAAGATCCACGTATGAATGCTTAGTGATTACTCCTGTAGCTTCGTTATAACCAATGTCGATCATGAATTGTAGAACAGTCTCTTGATTGGTGTTGCAACGTAATCGGTAGGCTCGATGTCGGAATGAGGAGAATGACCCTTAAGTCTGCGGTGTGATGGTGACTTGTTTGTGGTTGAGAGTCACCGTCACAACATTTTGTCCTTTGATCTTTTGCATTGTGTTCAGGCGATGAATGTAGATCTTAGGCACTGTAGTGCGGTTGAGAGCATGTTCGATAAGGATGTTTCTTGAAATATCCACCGCAATCAAGCAAGAAGACTACGAGCGGTGAGAGTTTCAAAGTCAACACGAAGGTTGTTCTTTCCAATCTTCATTGGATAGCCATTAGGAAGACATCGAAGAACGGTGAGAACATTTGGTGCCTCCACATTCTGCATTTGAGCGTCCATGTCGTGATCTGAAATATATTTAGCCAAAAGAACCAACATATCGAAATACATTATGTTAATCAACAGATGGTCTTATTGTCTAATTATTGAATGTGCTATGTTGATGATTGTTACGAGTCCAATGTCACTTGTTTGTCTAATAGTCCAATGATGTCGTGATAAGTTACGTGAGTTGATTAACTTTAAGTTTTAAAGTCCATGTTTTCACTTATTATTCACAACTTGTTAAACATTTAAGCTTATTAGTGACATTATTGGTTTCGAGGCGTTATGATTTATTTATTTACAAGTTTGCACGCGTAACAATTCATAATTAAGGTTAAAACAAGGCTTAGGCGTAGAAATGGCGACTTATGCGTAAGCAGGATAGGTATACGCGTAAACGCAAGCTTATCGTGGGACCACGACTTACGCGTGGGAAAAGGGACCTTATGCGTGGAGCTTACGGCGTGGCGCATATTAAACCTTACGCGTAAGGCTTACTCGTGAGTAGACCTTATGCGTGGAGGTCACTGTTTACGCATATCCTTCACAGGATACACGTAGTCCCTTATGTAGAACCTTACGCGTAACAGTTACGCGTAAGATTACTCTTACACAAAACCTTCTACGCGTAAGGTGATCCTTATGCGTAGATTGCTAATAACCTTGATTCTGAATTTTCACTTGTAATCAAACCTGAAATAAGTTCATCATAACATCAGTATTAACGCACACATTCATTCTATAATAGATTTAATCACAAACACTCATTCAAACAGTTATGCGAAAAAACCCTTATGCGTAAAACTAAACCCTAAAGTTCATGAATTACGCCTAAGAAATTTAACCATGGAAAATGCATCAAAGTTTTTCTGGTAGTTCTAAGAAGTCATGTGAGTGTTATGACCAAGTTTTAACATCAAATTCTCAGTGAATCAAAAGTACCCAAATATCAAGAACGTTAAACCCTAATTTCTAATTATCAATCAATTAGTGTTACTGGGTTAATTCTAAACATGGATATGATCAATTCATCTTGTAAACAACAACACATAACAATCTTTTTAACCAAAAACGTTCTCATTTGAAAACACCCAATTTCACGCATAAACCCTAATTCCCAAAATCAATCAATTCGTGTATCTGGGTGTGTTTTAGTGATGAAAATGTAATCATTGATGTTAGGAAAATGATTTGACACTATCATTTTACCCACAAACACACAAACTTGATTATGTGTTCATACGCATATGCGTAGAACACAAAATCAACCATATACATAAATCTAACCATTGGATTTGTTTAAAATTCAAAACCAATGTTTGTAATCATGTTAGAAACATAAAACCACTTACAGTTTGATGATCAAAAACACAGATTAGACGAATGATTCTTAGGCGTAGGATTTGTTTGGTGAAAAATTAAATGTGAAGAGTTAATGAGGTTGGTGGGTAGTTTTGTTAAAATAAGTTTATGCTTTTGACAGTTTTAGTCCCTCCACCTCTTCCATTTTCATCCAATGCCTTTAACTTCCATTTTGGTTACAAAACAAAAGATATTTGGAAAGAATTTTGACGACACTCCCCATTGACTTAAGAAATAATGAAGGTTTATAAATTTTAGTTCGAGGAGTGTCAGAAAACCAGAAATGTGACCACCATTATTAAAGAAACAACCGGGATAAGATAACATGCAAGTACAAGGGTTTTATGAAACTGAAAAATATTTGCTTTCTCCCTCAACACTTGATCGGAAAATCTTGAATTTTGAAAGATTTGAGTGTTGACGGAAGATTTGTACTTGCCATGTTAAAAGAAATAAAGATAGAAGAATATTTTTGTTGTTTTATCAGTTTTATATTTTGTATTTTGTTTTGAAAGATATTTACAAAAGAGATTTTGGTGTTTGACCGGTTTTAAGAATGTTTTAAGAGTTCATCCAGTTCCTTTTGAATCAAACACCGCATACCAATCCGGTGGACCAACTCATTAAACCTAGCAGAGCTAAGGCTTTGGTGAGGAGATGCGCGATTGGTATTCTGCACCATAAAGTATAATTCAACAAGACTGCTCCACGTGGTCCTTGATGAAATGATAGCGAAGATCGATGTGCTTTGATTTCGAGTGTTGAACCGAGTTGCGAGATCGCAATAGCACTCGATTGTCGCGATACATCGGGATTCATCAAATCACGTAACCATAGTCTTTGAGTTGTGTTCTTATCCAAATGACTTGAGCACAACACGACATGGCTACATATTACCTTACTCGTTGAGGACAATGATGTACAATCCTGCTTCTTTGATTGCCATGACACGGTTTATCACCAAGAAATTGTAGTGCTCACAGTACTTTTCCGTGAATCTATGCATCCTGCGTGGTCAACATCTGAAAAGCTATTAGTTCAAACCGAATCCTTCGGATACGGATCCCAAAGTTAATGGTTCCCTTGATGTATCGAGGATTCTTTTGCCTCGAGAGGTGGGTTTCGATTGGTCTCGATCGATAACGGGAGCAAAGATATACAACAAAAACAATGTCAGCCTTCTAGCTGTTAGATACATGAGAGACCCAATAATACTATGGTATTTTGTAGGGTCCACCAATTTCCCATGTAAATCAGCGTCTAGCTTCTTGGTGTGAGCCATTGGTGTGGCATAGGTGTCACAGTTGAGCATTCCAAATTTGTTTAACAGTTCAAGGGCATATTTGGACTGACTCAAGAAAATACCACGGGGTGATTGATGAACTTGCATTCCTAGAAAGAATGTGAGTTCACCCATCATTGACATTTCAAAATGTTTTGTCATTAATTTTGCAAAAGTATTTGAGTATTTTAAATGTGTTGACCCAAAAATGATGTCATCCACATAAATGTGAACGATTAAGATGTGAGCCCCGTGATATTGTATGAAAAGTGTGGGATCGACCGAACCTTTGGTGAATTTATTGGCAATGAGGAAGGATGATAACTTATCGCACCACGCCCGAGGAGCTTGTTTGAGACCATACTGAGCTTTGTTCGGTTTGTAGACATGGTTAGGAAACTCGGGATCAACGAATCCTTCGGTGGTGACATAAACCGTTTCTCTTAGTTGCCCATTCGAAAAGCGCTTTGACGTCCATTTGAAAGACCGTTATGTTCATATGAGCCGCGAACGCGAGAAAAATCCGAACGACCTCAAGACAAGCAACCGGAGCGAATGATTCTTCAAAGTCAATACCTCTTCCTGTCTATAACCCTTAGCCACCGGACGTGGTTTGTTTCGATAGCGTTGCCTTCAACATCCAATTTGTTTTACAAATCCATTTGAGACCAATGACGTAGACCCTGTTGGTCTTTTACCGTTCCCATACTTCAAGACGTTTGAATTGGTTGAGTTCTTCTTGCATGGATTCAATCCGGTTGTCTTTTTCAATGCGTCTTTAATGTTTTAGGCTCAGTTAGGCGAGACGGTGAGAGCATAAATGCAATGTTCACCATCGTGTGAAGACGTTGTCTTGTAACGATGGTTGATTCGGGTTGCCAATAATATTCTCTAGAGGATGGTATTTTGTCCAACGATGTGTAGAGGTTGATGTTGGTATACATTGTGCGATTTTGAGGATTCAAATGGTTTGTTGATGATTCCGCAACATCGGTGCGTGATTTCATTGGCAAACGGGTTAAAGAACATTTGGATCAAAATCTGCGGTGGGGTACTTCATTTAGAACATCATCACCGGTTCAAAGATCGTTGGATGCGCTTGTTCAACTGTTGTTGTAGTCTCTGGTGGTGCTTCTTCAACCGTAGTTGTTGTAGCAGTGTATCGAGGTTGAGCGGTGAAACATCGGATACACACGAGCACGTTCATCAATATCGCCACCGAGCAGGAGGAGCAAATAGCCTTTCCATTTGTTGACGTGTAAGTCGGGGCTTGGTTCGGTGATGATGGGGTTTGAGGAAGTTTAAGCGGTTGTGACCGGGTTCTAAGTCGTTATGCTCGAAGCCATTTCGTAAGTTCATCAAAATTAGCATGAATCGTTTCCATAACCTGCTTTGTATGATGATTCCAGATCCGAAAACCCTTAGAATTTTCACAATATCCTATAAAGACTCCAATGTCAGCTTTGGCTTTGAGCTTTCCAAAGTCATCACGATCATTATTTGGGTAGCAAAGGGATCCAAATACATGAAAGTGTTTTAGATTCGGTTTATGGTTGTGGATAAGCTCAAAAGGTGTTTTGTTGTGGCGTTTAGTAATCATTGAACGATTTTGAGTATAGCATGCAGTTGATACAGCTTCTTCCCACAAGTAATCTGGAAGTTTAGCATTGATTAACATTGTTCTTGCAACTTCCACTAACATTCGGTTTCGTCTTTCAACAACTCCGTTTTGTTACGGTGTACGTGCAATAGATGTCGATGCTCAATTCCCACTTTCTCATAAAATTCTCGAAGAGTTTGGTTAACAAATTCGGTTCCTTTATGCATTACGATTTGGCGGACGGTGTTCGGAGTGAACTTGAATTTTCGTGAGAAATGTGATGATCATCTGTGGAGCTTGAGCTTTACTTGAAGAACGTAGACCCAAGTCCATCGTGAGTAGTCATCGACAATTACCAAGATGTAGCGTTTGCCATTAATCGTTTGCACGCGCATCGGGCCACACAAATCCATGTGAAGAAGATGAAGCATATCTTTGAGAGTGTTCCACCTTTGAGGGAAAATGAGCACGATTGCTTTTTCCTTGTTCACAGGCTGAACATAGGTGATCTTTAGAATACCGGAATCTCGGGAGACCTTCAACAAGTTTGTGTCGAGCAAGGTTGGTGATGGTTTGAAAGTTTAAATATGAGAGACGACGGTGCCATAGCCAAGATTTTGTTGATGTTGCCTTTGAAAGTAGATAGATGGGAGATGAAGCAACCATGTCTTGCATTGAGATTGTGTATAGACTAGAATTGCGAGAGCCAGACATTAGATCATTTCCTTGTAGATCACGAATGAAATAATTTTTCTCCCTGAAAGCAACTTCCAAATCTCCATCACAGAATTGACCGACTGAAAAGAGATTGTGACCGAGGCCTTCCACATAATAAACCCTGCTAATTTCGATATTGCCATTGATATAATCTCCGTAGCCCATGATAGTGCTGCGAGTGATCATTCCCGAATCGACGATGCCAATGAACTTTGCAATAAAGTTTGATAACGCTTTAAGATTGCTGTCATGTGTCGGGAACATCTGCTATCAACAATCAAAGGATGATCTCATCACACCGCATTACACACGGCGACACGGATGTAATAGAGGTAGATGTGGAACCCGATGAGTTAGAGGGTTCCTCAGCAGTTATAGTAGAAATACACACATCAATGATTTTAGGCATCCATTTAAATACACACATCACAACTTGTTAAACATTTAAGCTTATTAGTGACATTATTGGTTTCGAGGCGTTATGATTTATTTATTTACAAGTTTGCACGCGTAACAATTCATAATTAAGGTTAAAACAAGGCTTAGGCGTAGAAATGGCAGCTTATGCGTAAGCAGGATAGGTATACGCGTAAACGCAAGCTTATGCGTGGGACCACGACTTCACGCGTAAGAAATATTACAGCGTGGGAAAAGGGGACCTTATGCGTGGAGCTTACGCGTGGCGCATATAAAACCTTACGCGTAAGGCTTACTCGTGAAGTAGACCTTATGCGTGAGGTCATTGTTCGCATATCCTTCACGGGATACACGTAGTCCCTTATGTAGAACCTTCGCTGTACGATTCGCGTAAGATTACTCTTACACATAACCTTCTACGCGTAAGGTGATCCTTATGCGTGATTGCTAATAACCTTGATTACGAATTTTCACTTGTAATCAAACACGAAATAAGTTCATCATAACATCGAGATTAACGCACACATTCATTCTATAATGATTTAATCACAAACACTCATTCAAACAGTTATGCGAAAAAACCCTTATGCGTAAAACTAAACCCTAAAGTTCATGAATTACGCCTAAGAAATTTAACCATGGAAAATGCATCAAATTTTTTCTGGTAGTTCTAAGAAGTCATGTGAGTGTTATGACCAAGTTTTAACATCAAATTCTTAGTGAATCAAAAGTACCCAAATATCAAGAACGTTAAACCCTAATTTCTAATTATCAATCAATTAGTGTTACTGGGTTAATTCTAAACATGGATATGATCAATTCATCTTGTAAACAACAACACATAACAATCTTTTTAACCAAAAACGTTCTCATTTGAAAACACCCAATTTCACGCATAAACCCTAATTCCCAAAATCAATCAATTCGTGTATCTGGGTGTGTTTTAGTGATGAAAATGTAATCATTGATGTTAGGAAAATGATTTGACACTATCATTTTACCCACAAACACAAAAACTTGATTATGTGTTCAAACGCATATGCGTAGAACACAAAATCAACCATATACATAAATCTAACCATTGGATTTGTTTAAAATTCAAAACCAATGTTTGTAATCATGTTAGAAACATAAAACCACTTACAGTTTGATGGTCAAAAACACAGATTAGACGAATGATTCTTAGGCATAGGATTTGTTTGGTGAAAAATTAAATGTGAAGAGTTAATTAGGTTGGTGGGTAGTTTTGTTGAAATAAGTTTATGCTTTTGACAGTTTTAGTCCCTCCACCTCTTCCATTTTCATCCAATGCCTTTAACTTCCATTTTGGTTACAAAACAAAAGATATTTGGAAAGAATTTTGACGACACTCCCCATTGACTTAAGAAATAATGAAGGTTTATAAATTTTAGTTCGAGGAGTGTCAGAAAACCAGAAATGTGACCACCATTATTAAAGAAACAACCGGGATAAGATAACATGCAAGTACAAGGGTTTTATGAAACTGAAAAATATTTGCTTTCTCCCCCTCAACACTTGATCGGAAAAATACTGAATTTTGAAAGATTTGAGTGTTGACGGAAGATTTGTACTTGCCATGTTGAAAGAAATAAAGATAGAAGAATATTTTTGTTGTTTTATCAGATTTTATATTTTTGTATTTTGTTTTTGAAAGATATTTACAAAAGAGATTTTGGTGTTTGACCGGTTTTAAGAATGTTTTAAGAGTTCATCCAGTTCCTCTTGAATCAAACACCGTATACCAATCCGGTGGACCAACTCATTAAACCTAGCGAGAGCTAAGGCTTTGGTGAGGAGATCCGCCATTGGTATTCTGTACCCATAAAGTATAATTCAACGATACTGCTTCCACGTGGTCCTTGATGAAATGATAGCGAAGATCGATGTGCTTTGATTTGAGTGTTGAATCGAGTTGCGAGATCGCAATAGCACTCCGATTGTCGCAGACATCGGGATTCATCAAATACTTAACCATAGTCTTTGAGTTGTGTTCTTATCCAAATGACTTGAGCACAACACACCGACATGGCTACATATTCTCGCTTACATTGAGGACGACTATGTACAATCCTCGCTTCTTTGATTGCCATGACACCGTTTATCACCAAGAAATTGTAGTGCTCTCAAGTACTTTTCCGTGAATCTAAGCATCCTGCGTGGTCGTGTCTGAAAAGCTATTAGTTCAAAACCGAATCCTTCGGATACGGATCCCCAAGTTAATGGTTCCCTTGATGTATCGAGGATTCTTTTGCCTCGAGAGGGTGGGTTTCAGATTGGTCTCGATCGATAACGGAGCAAAGATATACAACAAAAACAATGTCGGGCCTGCTAGTCGTTAGATACATGAGAGACCCAATAATACTACGGTATTTTGTAGGGTCCACCAATTTCCCATGTAAATCGGTCTAGCTTCTTGGTGTGAGCCATTGGTGTAGCATAGGTGTCACAATTGAGCATTCCAAATTTGTTTAACAGTTCAAGGGCATATTTGGGTGACTCAAGAAAATACCACGGGTGATTGATGAACTTGCATTCCTAGAAAGAATGTGAGTTCACCAATCATTGACATTCAAAATGTTTTGTCATTAATTTTGCAAAAGCATTTGAGTATTTTAAATGTGTTGACCCAAAATGATGTCATCCACATAAATGTGAGCGATTAAGATGTGAGCCCGTGATATTGTATGAAAAGTGTGGGATCGACCGAACCTTTGGTGAATTTATTGGCAATGAGGAAGGATGATAACTTATCGTACCACGCGAGGAGCTTGTTTGAGACCATACGAGCTTTGTTCGGTTTGTAGACATGGTTGAAACTCGGGATCAACGAATCCTTCCGGTGGTGACATAAACCATTTCTTTCGATTGCCCATTCGAGCGCTTTGACGTCCATTTGAAAGACCGTTATGTTCATATGAGCCGCGAACGCGAGAAAATCCGAGCGACCTCAAGGCGAGCAACCGGGCGAATGATTCTTCAAAGTCAATACCTCTTCCTGTCTATAACCCTTAGCCACCGGGCGTGGTTTGTTTCGATGACGTTGCCTTCAACATCCAATTTGTTTTCCAAATCCATTTGAGACCAATGACGTAGACCCCGTTGGTCTTTCTACCGATCCCATACTTCAAGATGTTTGAATTGGTTGAGTTCTTCTTGCATGGATTCAATCCAGTTGTCTTTTTCAATGCGTCTTTAATGTTTTTAGGCTCAGTTGGTGAGCGGTGAGCATAAATGCAATGTTCACCATCGTGTGAAGACGTTGTCTTGTAACGATCGGTTGATTCGGGTTGCCAATAATATTCTCTAGAGGATGGTCTTTGTCCAACGATGTGTAGAGGGTTGATGTTGGTATACATTGTGCGATTTTGAGGATTCAAATGGTTTGTTGATGATTCCGCAACATCGGTGCGGCTTTCATTGGCAAACGGGTTAAAGAACGCATTTGGATCAAAATCTGCGGTGGGGTACTTCATTTAGAACATCATCACCGGTTCAACATCGTTGGATGCGGTTTGTTCAACTGTTGTTGTAGAGTCTCTGGTGGTGCTTCTTCAACCGTAGTTGTTGTAGCAGTGTATCGGGTTGAGCAATGAAACATCGGATACACACGAGCACGTTCATCAATATCGTCACCGAGCAGGAGGAGCAAATAGCCTTTCCATTTGTTGGCGTGTAAGTCGGGGGCTTGGTTCGGTGATGATGGGGTTTGAGGAAGTTTAAGCGGTTGTGACCGTGTTCTAAGTCATTATGCTCGAAGCCATTTCGTAAGTTCTTCAAAATTAGCATGAATCGTTTCCATAACTCGCTTTGTACGATGATTCCGATCCGAAAACCCTTAGAATTTTCACAATATCCTATAAAGACTCCAATGTCAGCTTTGGCTTTGAGCTTTCCAAAGTCATCACGATCATTATTTGGGTAGCAAAGGGATCCAAATACATGAAAGTGTTTTAGATTCGGTTTATGGTTGTGGATAAGCTCAAAAGGTGTTTTGTTGTGGCGTTTAGTAATCATTGAACGATTTTGAGTATAGCATGCAGTTGATACACACGCCCACAAGTGTCTGGAAGTTTAGCATTGATTAACATTGTTCTTGCGACTTCCACTAACATTCGGTTTCGTCTTTCAACAACTCCGTTTTGTTACGGTGTACGTGCAATAGATGTCGATGCTCAATTCCCACTTTCTCATAAAATTCTCGAAGAGTTTGGTTAACAAATTCAGTTCCTTTGTCTGCATTACGATTTGGCGGACGGTGTTCGGAGCCGAACTTGAATTTTCGTGAGAAATGTGATGATCATCTGTGGAGCTTGATCTTTACTTCAAGAACGTAGACCCAAGTCCATCGTGAGTAGTCATTGACAATTACCAAGATGTAGCGTTTTCCATTAATCGTTTGCACGCGCGTCGGGCCACACAAATACATGTGAAGAAGATGAAGCATATCTTTGAGTCGTGTTCCACCTTTGAGGGAAAATGAGCACGGTGCTTTTTCCTTGTTCACAAGTCGAACATAGGTGATCTTTAGAATACCGGAATCTCGGGAGACCTTCAACAAGTTTGTGTCGAGCAAGGTTGGTGATGGTTTGAAAGTTTAAATATGAGAGACGACGGTGCCATAGCCAAGATTTTGTTGATGTTGCCTTTGAAAGTAGATAGATGGGAGATGAAGCAACCATGTCTTGCATTGAGATTGTGTATAGACTAGAATTGCGAGAGCCAGACATTAGATCGTTTCCTTGTAGATCACGAATGAAATAATTTTTCTCCCTGAAAGCAACTTCCAAATCTCCATCACATAATTGACCGACTAAAAAGAGATTGTGACCGAGGCCTTCCACATAATAAACCCTGCTAATTTCGATATTGCCATTGATATAATCTCCGTAGCCCATGATAGTCTGCTGAGTGATCATTCCCGAATCGACGGTGCCAATGAACTTTGCAATAAAGTTTGATAACAGCTTTAAGATTACTGTCATGTGTCGGGAACATCCGCTATCAACAATCAAAGGATGATCAGATCACCAGCATTACACACGCATTTAAACAGATGTAATAGGGGTGAGCGTGGAACCCGATGAGTTAGAGGGTTCCTCAGCAGTTATAGTAGAAATACACACATCAATGATTTTAGGCATCCATTTAAATCCTAGTGTATTATGTATCCATTTTGCCATCTCCAACTAGTCTTAGCTTTAGTCTTAGTGAATGCACTAGGTGGTACTACATTCCTTGGAGGTGATACTAGAACTACAGGTACATCAATGCGTTTCTTAGAATCTAAGGAGGGCGGTTTACCAAGCACATACTTAGAAGTATCAGTGGGCCTAGAGGTATTCCGATTCTTAGGATTCCATAAACGAGACAAGATTGCTCTAGCAACACATTTGTCATGACAATCAGAAAGCATACTTTTACGACAAATAACACAAGAACCATCAGACTGAATATCAAAAGTACTTAAAGGTTTAGCATTCGTTACAACACTTTTTCCATTACATTTGTCAGACGCAATATCTAAAGTGGGTGCAACATGAGTCTTATTCAAAGTCCTATGGTGTTCTTCTACTTGACATTCCTTATTATTCTTTTCTTAGGTCGCAACTTCCTATTCTTCCTTGTATTGCTCCTAGGTGTGAAGTGCGGACGTTTGGAAAAGAAGCAACTAGTCTGTTGCGATGAGGAAGCACATTAGTAACTTGTTTTTGTAAGTATGCAACTGGGTTCACGTTTTCTAAGTGTTACAGTGCAATTTTCTTAATGATGCTAAGTTTGAACTTGTTCATACTTTCCTAACATTTCCGTAACTTAATGATAGTGTGCACCAAATCTTGATTTTCGTGGCGAAGATTTCGAAGAAAATTCATGACATCTTTAGTGTGTGCAAGATAATGATCAAGTTCGTTTGATGCTTCATCACGAGTCTGTTTGAGTAAATCAAATATGACACCATATTCCTGTTTAACTTTTGAAAGTTCATGTTCATATTTTGAGATTTGACATTTAAAAGACACGTTTTGATCATCCAGTTGCTCAAGTTTTGGATTAAGATTTTTTGCATGCAACTTGGCGATTTTGTTTTGAAAAATAGGTAGTTGATCGTGAATATCTTTTTGACACCAATTAAGACGACGTTTTGCATTTGAAAGTTCGTTTAATAATCGTTCATTTTCAACTTTTAAAGACTCGATTTGAAGCACATTATCAGTATTCTCAACAATTTCAACAGAATCAATGAATCGGCGGTGATATGATCGATGCATATGCAACAAATTGTAATAAAACCAGTTATTGATATCGACCACGAGATAACATCTTCCAAGAGTCGATCAACATCTTTTCTCAACAATTTCTTTTTACGTTTAGTATTTGAAATCGATGTTTACATTTTCTCGAAACGGTTTCATGAGACCAAGTTCCTTGTGAAAATCCCTTTCCCAATATAGTGCACAAGTTTTCAAATTTTTAACATGGGGTAAAAGTCTTTTCTGAAGAATGTCTCGATGTTCTTGCGCCATTGGCGATTGAAAATGTTCAACTTTTATTTCAGAATGAAATTCAATCTCACGTTCCAAAATTTTGAGGTCAGATAAGAAAGTGTCAAAGTATTTAATGACGCGACAACTTTTGGCTTTTGTTTTAACTTCACTAAGTGAAGGTAAAGGACCATTAATTTGTACACCATTGTGTTTGGGACTAACTTTAAATACTGGTGTGATAACAAAAGGTTTGTTAGAAGTATCTTGTTGTTTGACAAAAGTAATGGCTTTTGAATAGTTAAATGGTTTGTTATAAACGACATTTTCCATTTTTGACCGACTCTCGTCATCTGCATCTAATTCCTCCATGCGATTATATTCAACAACAGTCATAATTGAATCATCAATTCTATGTTCTGCTTGTAAACTTGAGATTTGGTTTGAATGCTCGTTTGAAAACTTAGGTTTGTAATCAACAAGAATTGGTCCATATCCATTTGGATTAGGTTTAAAAGTAAACTTTTGAATTGTTGTGATTGACTCACCATGTTTGTAAAAACATTTGAAACTCTTTGATTTTGGTTTGTAAGTCGACAATTTCTTCAAGATAGTTATCTATTCATTTCGTGGAATGTTGTTTGTACTCAGAGAACTGTTTTTGACAAGTTAACAACTCAGCCTTGGCTTTTTGAGTTTCCAAAGTAAGAGCGTTAAGTTGTTTTTTATGTTCATGTTTCAGTTGTTCTATTTGAGACAACAAAGCATTCTTGGAAGCGGCTAGATCACGTATCTGTCGTTCTAATGATTTTTCGTTTTGATGAGATTTAGCAAAAGCGACTTCAAAACCTTTTTCACGGTTTTCTTGAGTTTTAAAAAAATTGATTTGTCGAATTAAGCATTTATTATCCCTAATTAACAGTGCATTTTTCTCTTTTAATTTCGTGCAAATTTCCAACCGAGAGTGTTGGTCTTTAATTAAAGTCAGGAGCTCAATTTCTCTATTAGACCGAAGCTCATTTTGTTCAACGTGAGTCTCAACATGATCATTATTTAGATCCTCAAATATAATCACGGAGTCAACTTGATAATCAATATTAACCATAAGGTCATCTTGATGGTCAAATATAACGACGGGATCTATTTGATAATCATCGGAATGAGATGTGGATTGCTCATGTTGAACACTCTGATCCTGGTCGGATGGAGAAATTGGCGAGATATCGATCGAGGATGAGTATATTTTGTTCGGTGTACGAGACAAGCCATCGATTTCATACACTGGGCTGTGTCACTCATGTGTAGAGCTTGCATTTGTGCCATCAACATCACCTGCTTTGCATTAGCACGCAAGTCCTCCATATCATCATCGAATCTGCATCGCCATAAAGCTCTGTTCCTTGTTTGTAAGAGTTCCACCACTTCATCCTTAAGAGCCAAGAGCAGCGCCTCTTTGTGATAAGCACCGCCTCTTGTCCTCGGCTTAGGACATGCATTATCCAGATGACCCTTTTCATTGCGGTTATAACAACGAAGACCATTAACTCCATTACGAGCATTCCCTGTTCAACCACTTGAGCCCTTTGTTGTTGCGGAGCACCCATGTTATTCCTTCCCAAATCATTAAACCCTTGACCACCTCCCATCGGCGACCATAACCACGGTTACGAACTTCAACGTCCATTGTTCACAACTTGATTTCTTGTGTTGGATGAGGAACGAATGCGATTGTTGGATTTGTTTGTATACCGACCGAAGGCTTTAGCAATCATAACAAATCCTTGTTGCAATTCATCAAAAGCAGCAGAGTCCTCATCAGCTTCACTGTAAAGTGCTTGAGCATTGTTGTTGTATGGAACCAATTGATTTTGTTGAGGTTGTTGCTGTGACTGATCATATGGTGTAATGGTTGCAGTTGGTTGAGGAGCGGGTTGCGGAGCTGTTTGAGGAGGAAGATTAGTTTGAGCCCACAAAGCAAGTTGTTGATTATCAGGAATTGACTGTGAAGTCGGGAGTCCACGGATAGTCCTTTCTTTGTCAACTTCTTTTTGGTGAGGCTTCAAATAGTCGTACAACAATCCGTATGTAGCATGATGAAGGTTCTTAGCTTGACGGAGAAAGATGACATACTTCTCCCATTCCGGACCAAGACTACTTAGGAACTTAGTGTTGACAACAATTCGAGGCATGATGATGTTGTGTTTGTCCAAATCATTAATGATGTCGGAAAAATGATGATGATATGACTCTAATGTCTCTCCTGGTTCAATCATGAAGTGTTCATAGGCCAAGTAGATTTTGGATTCCATGTCTTCCTGATTGAGTGTTTTGCCTTCCATTAGAAGATGAATATGTTCCCACATTGCTTTAGCTGTCTTTTGAGCATCAACACTTCAAAGGATCGGATTGGGTAGTCCCAAAAGGATGTATTGCATTGCTAGTTCATCGGCTTCAAAGTGTAGAAGTTCATCACCAGTGAGGTCGGATATAGTTGCAATGTTGGTGACATCATCGCTTGGTGGATTGGCATACGGATCTGCAGGTGTAATAACATGAGCATCGAAATGGACCTTCCATAATGACCTTCTTTAAAACTTTCCATGTGGCTTCTTTAGATCACAAAACCTAAAGAACCTTATCACCCATTGATCATAATTTCCGGAATGAGCATTGGAGGTCTATCAGTGAGCCGACTTCATGAATTGATTGTTGGTCGCTTAAGGCTTCACACAAAACCATGTTGGTTCCTTCATAGTATTCCTGGATGGATGTTGATTGTAGAAGTTTGTGTAAGGTTGTACTTGAAGAATAGGTGGAGGTTGAACCATTTGAGGTTGTAGAATTGCTCCAAGTTGTGGAGTATGTTGTTGATTAAATTGTTGTTGATAAATTTGTTGTTGATGATTAAATTGTTGATGTTGTGGAGTTAGTTGTTGTTGTTGTTGTTGATGATAAGTGTAAGGAAAATAGTTAGAGTATGGTGGTTGTGACATGTTGAAAACTTGTGTTGTTAAATGGATCTTTGTAGTCGAATGAACCGTTGTTGATGAAGTATCCTTAGGCGTAGAAATCACAGAAAAGCCAAGTACCACTTATGGGTAAAAACACCAAAGATACGCGTAACAACAATAGTTACGCGTAGGATTAGCTTACGCGTAAGATATGAGGAAACACTAAAGTTATGCGTAAACAAGAAGTTAAGCGTAGAAAACTTAGGCGTAGGATTAACTTATGCGTAAGACAAGGCTTAGGCGTAAGATGAATCTTATGCGTAACAAATTCTACTCGTAAGCTTATGCTTATGCGTAAATTTAGGGTTTTGCCCAAATGATCTTTTACACTATCACAGTGCAAAATGTATCCAAAGTCGAAGTGTTTTCGGGCTTATCCAAGCAAGAAAATCACCGAGTAAGCCACTAAACCAAGATCAAACCAAGGACAAGTTACGCGTAAGATTAGGGTTTCTCTTACGCGTGAAAATAGCCAAAAGTGATTTACAACCGATGTTTCCAAACCGATTTTGGGATGAAATAGCTTCAATATCACCAAAATGACACAAAAGTGTGAAACTTGATGATCCAAAGCTTAGAAAACAGTTATGCGTAGAACTACTATCACGTAAAAAACCAAGCTTAAAAACGATGATCCACACGTAAAGTTTGAAACTTTTTGCCAAAAACAGATATTTTAACACCTAAAAACGTTGAAAGGACAAGAATCTTGGATTAAAAAGTGTAAAAAATCAGTTTTTAAGCGAACCAAAGTAAGAACTCGTTTTACGCGTATGACCAAAACAGAAAACTTCAAAAACAAATATGTTCACCCAACTATTTGGCGAATGATACCACTATTAGGTCACCATATTTGTAACACAAGCATCAATATGTAGAAATAGAGAAGAGATGGAGATCGGATGAACAATACACACACACACACTCGTATGACTATGAATGGTTATGCGTAAGAGAGTGAAAGAGAGTGAATTGAACAACCAAGCCTCAAGTGAGGGTTATTACAAGGTATTTATAGGAGAGGGAGCTAGGGCAACACTCCTAGTCCCTTCCTTTCCTTATTGGACTTGGGCCTAGGCTTATGGGCCTTCTACATAAGCCTAAGCTTAATAACAAACATAAAGGCCATATTAAGCTAACTATTACATATGAATCACTAACACTTGAATAAGGTTTAGGAGTGATTCCAACAATGTGCATTATTGGTTCTTATTGTGTTGTTGATTTCTATATTCCTATTAAGCCAACTATTTTAGCTCAGCTGGTAGTCGACTGGTTGGAACCCTAAAGTGCACATAGCTATTGATTTGATACATCCAAACATTCTTAGCTCCAACTAGGAGTTGAACTTCAGTTGGTAGTCGACTTGTTGGAAGGCCGTATTGAGTACATACCAATAGTGAGTTATTGGAATGTTATTATTGATTTATCCTAACCGTCTTAGCTCCAGCTAGGAGTTGAGCTTCAGTTGGTAGTCGACTCATTGGAAGGCTAAGACTGTTAGGATAAATCAAGAATATCCTACCAACAACTCACTGTTGGGATGTATTCAATATGGCTTTCCAACAAGTCGACTACCAACTGAAGTTCAACTCCTAGCTGGAGCTATGACTGTTGGGATGTCAATAGTTATGTGCATTTTAGGTTTCCAACCTGTCGACTACCAAGTTGAGCTATTCTTTGAGTTGAGCTCCAGTTGGTAGTCAACTCGTTGAGCTCAGCAACTACACTTACTTTTCTTGGATGATAATGATACCATAATTGTAACCCTTTACTCACCTCATTCACACTATTTGTCTTAGTGTGAGATCCTTCTTATGAAATAGGTACGTAATACTCTCATGGTCTGTATAAATAAGACTTATAGTATCATATCAGTATTGGCTTTGTAATTTCAATGCAAGACTACGACTGCCAACTCCATGTCACGAGTTGGATATTTATTCTCTTTTTCTTCAAATACCTTGATGTATAAGTGATAACTTTCCCTCTGATCATTGACATGCATGAACTAGTCCATCAACTTTCCAAATTTGAGTAGATTCTTTTGTCCAGTCTTTTTGCATGAGTTAAAGGTTTCTATAAAAATTCATGAACACACCTAAGATCTTATATTTTATGTTAGGTGAAGAATTGGGTCAGATTCAACTTTGTCATTGGTAAAATGGTTGTAACAACTCGAAAATTTCACGTTGGTATTTATTTAAAACATAAACATTTTATCCAAAATCGCGTATAATTTTGTACTTCAAAAATAACCGTTAGGTTATCCTGCGCGTAACAAAAACCGACTCTAAACATTTTTCATTACATTGTCTTAATTTTTAATCCATTTATAATCATTATATGGAATTTTACATTTAAAATTTAATGTTACCAAATAGACCCTGTGTTTTTCGAGACCAAACTTCCGTTTTAAATATTTATATTTATACGCAAACTTAACATATACGTACATCATATTTTCTAAGACATTTAAACACTTTTAATTTTTTTGGAAAATCCGACATATTTCCCTCCGCCTTTAACCATAAAAATCAACCTTTGCTTATCACCATAAAAGTCACAAAGACAAACTAGCCATTTAAGTCCATGTTATCAAGTTAGCAAAATCAAACACTCCTCCTTTGCTTAGTCATTCATTTAAATGCCACATTCCCCCTCCTCTATGATCTTGACAAATATTTTATTACATAGGTATTTCCCTAAAAGACTTCCTAGCTAAGTAATGTTAGATACTACTTACACTTGTCCATGCATAACCTCAAACCCTTAGTCCCTAAGTATTGAATGAAATATCTAAAATCCACCTATTAGTATTTACCTTAGTCCTTAAGGTACTTAGATAATATCTTGTGCTAACTCATCACCCTATTAAGTCATTCAAATAACTCACTAAGGGCACTTGATCTTAATCCTTAGCATCCTTGTTTAATCTAGTAACACATTTATTCCCTTAGCTAGTAAGTAAAGTGACTCATGCAATTCATCACCTCCTTAAGACATGTTAGGAATATTTGTAATATTTAGTTAAAATTGTAATACTAGTAGGCATGTAGTTCCTACTGGTAGAGTTATAGTTCCTACTGGCAGGTATATAGTTCCTGCTGGTATCGTTAGTAGTATAGTTACTACTAGTCGTTCCTACTGGTAGTATAGACTGTATAGTTAGTCCTGGTTTAGTTAAATAGTTATTCCAGGATAAGATTTAGTTTGTTAAAGTTGAGGATATGCATATCTTCTCTACACGTTTTATAGTAAATGCCGATTAGGGTTTCTTGTAGTATAAAAGAAACCATCGGCTATGAAGAATGTACACTTTGAAAAACACTTTCAATAGTTAGTAATATAGATCCATAGAGGATCATTATTACTTAGTTATTCTTCTTTAACTCTGTTGTTTATATTCCGCGTAAACATCAGTTTATTGTTAGAGTCTCTCTTGTAGTTTGCTTGTGATTACATAAGTATTCTACCTATTTAAACCAGCTCAAAAGATCTATCTAGGACTGATCCAACAAGTTGTATCAGATCCTGGTGAGAGTCTCTGTAAAAGAAGAAACCTGTTTTAACAAATCTCTTGAACCTTTATACAATGTCAGCATCCGCATCAGATGATACTTCAAACACTCAAGACAAATCTCAAATACAGAATGTTCAACAAATTCTCACAATCATTGTAACCAACAACAATGCTAAATTTCCCTACCTAAAGAAGGATGAATATAAGACGTGGGCTATGAAAATGGAGTATTGGATCACAAATAGTGATCACAATCTCTGGAATATCATTCTTAAAGGTAACAATAGGAAAATGACAGGAAGAGATACAAAAGGAAACGTCATAAATCTTCCTCCTTGTTCTGCAGAAGAACATATTGATGTTCAGAGGAAAACACAACGCGTTAAGAATAAGGACGTGACAATTCAACCACCAATAAAAGATAACTAGGGAGTAATAGTATCTAGGTAGACACATTTTTAATCATCATACGATCACACATCAATTGACATAAGACTACCCATAGTTTAGATAATTATATAGTAGAGTAATCGGTAGAAGAACCAAACCCCCAAATCCAAACCCCGAGATTTTACCCTTAGCTTTCTAAAAAAATATAAAAAAGATAAAAAATAATTTTCCTCAACCTCAACCTTAGCGTAGTACACTTCTCACTAGCATTCCTATCCCCCTATAGAACGATATCAATACCCGAGGCTTACCCAATACTACACTACAATGATTAGGTTCACTACCTAGGGTGTTGAAAAACTTGCTCGACGAAAAGGAAGTAGCTTTGACCCCGAACGCGTTGTACACGCATCAAGTTTTTGGCGCCGTTGCCGGGGAATAGAATAGCTAGTTAGATTTTTATCTCGTTTAGGTTCCCTTGCTTGTTTCCTATCAAGTATGATTTTTTCTCATTTTTAGCTTCCTCGTAGTCTATCCCCTTCTTCGTGACTTTGTTAGTAATCCCATCACTTTTCATCATGGAAGGTGATAACCCGCCACTACATCCACCACTTCCCATCGACCCACCAATCATTGACCCTCCAAGAGGCCGTCTCTTGGTGAGTACACTAGACCAAGCCACCAAGGCTATAGGAACACTATTGAGCTCCTCGATCAAGCTCAAACTACGGCCATGTGATCCGAAACCATCCGGTTGGTGCAAAACGGATATGCATTCCATGGACTTCGTTCTGAAGATCCTAATCAGCATCTCAAGGACTTCCTTAAAATCGTTGATTCCATCGACCTTGATGCTACCACACGGGAGACCACGCGCTTGCGTCTCTTCCAATTCTCTCTACGGGACTAAGCTAGTAATTGGCTTAAGCGACTTCCCGCCTGATCCATCTTAAGTTGGGATGATCTCACCACTCGTTTCCTTGCCTAATCTTTCCCACCGGGGAGAACTACTAAACTTAGGAATGAAATTTTGATGTTCCAACAACGTCAAGGTGAATCTCTTTACGAGGCATGGACTTGATTCAAGGACTTGCTCCATAAAGTCCCTCATCACGGCATCGATCTTTGGCTTTAAGTCCAAATCTTTTACGATCATGTAAACTTCTCAACTAAGCAATCCATCGACCAAGCAGCCGGTGGCAAACTTAGTGATCTCAACTAAGAATCATGGGGTACAATAGAGGACCTTGCCCTCTATGACAACGAAAGTTGGAATGACCCCCGTGAGTTGACCAAAACCGTCAAGACAATCTCCTTGCCTCCCATTGACTCACAAACTTCCAATCGTAGGATGCTCAAACTTGAAGATCAAGTCAAATTTCTAATGAGCTCCCACGAGAATCCTAAGTCTTCGCACCAAGTGAGTAAAATCACTCTACCTTGTGAGTTATGTAGTGGTCCCCACGACACTCGTGATTGCACAAGACTCCCCGAACAAGCTTTTGCGGACTACGCCTCCACGCGTACCGACGAAGCGGGAGAGAAGTGGTACACTTTCAAGCCCGAGCAAAACAACTTAGGAAATTCCTACAACCCCTGATGGAGAAATCACCCTAACCTTAGGTGGAGCCAAAACTCAAACCCGCCCCAAAACTCATCTAGTCCACCCAATAGGTCCAACCCTCCAAATACCGGGAATTCCACTAGTCTCGAGGCAATGGTGTCTAGGTTTATGTCATCTCAAGAGGCTCGATTGACTAAGCTTGAAGCCGATTTCAAGCAACGACAAGGTGAGATGATAACCAAGCTTGCGCCCTCTTAAAAGCCTTCAATGACCGGGAAATTGGAGCACTCCTGAGCGACACTATAAAGAACCCAAAAGTAAATCGACTTCATGTTCTTGCTCATCTTGGGAGAGTGCATATCCATGCCTTTCACACCCGAAAGTTCACCCGGTCAACGCCATCAACACGGGTTCCAAGCGATCCCTCATGTGGTACCAAGGATCTGAACCATTGGTCCAACCAACTCTTGAGAAACCCGTCAACCAAGAACCCAAACCTAATCTAGAAGAGGAGTACAAGGAAATCGACCAAGAAAAACCGGTTCTTGAAGTCTTGACTCATGCGCCCTATCATAATGCATTAAAAGAAAAATATGAGCAAGAACTTAAATTAGGAGAATATGGGTCCGCATTTGTGCAAAATAAGTTACCTAAGAAAATAGATGATCCCGGGCTATTCATTCTTCCGTGTAGGCTTGGAAATTCCAAACCTTTCGACACTTTAGCCGACTTAGGATCAAGCACCAATCTTCTTCCGTTGTCCCTCCATAGAAACCTTAACCTAGGTAAGATAGAACCAACAGAAGCCATCTTAGGACTAGCGGACGGAAGTATTGCGTATCCGGTAGGGATAATAAAAGACATGGTAGTACACGTAGGTCAATTAACTCTTTTGGTGGATTTCCATGTGCTAGACATGAATAAAGACCCGACATGCCCATTGTTAGTAGGAAGAGGATTCTTAGCTACCACTAGTGCTATAATTGATTGTAAGATGTCTAAGATAGTGGTAGGAGAAGGGAGTGTTAGGTCAATCTATGATGTCAAGAAGCATATCTACTACAAAGAGGAGGAAATACCTTACGAGATCATGTTGGATAGAAAACCCTCTAGATATGGACTGATAAGGTTTTAAAATGTACCTTTTTGAGGGGTCGTTTAAGCCCTTATTTGATCACTTTTGTATCCGTTATTACTTAATATCGTTCCTTTTCACTTTTTAGGTATCTTGAAGGCAAAATGATGAAATGACACTTATTCGGACGAAAAGGCGCGAATATACGAAGAAAATGGCCAAAGTCAAGAATCGAGACACTCAGGCTGCTGGAACTGAAGGGGACGGCGTCAGGTGTTATCTGCGACGCCGTCTCATCACTTTTGTCGGTATTTGGGAATTCCTTTGACCTTTGTCTATCCAACCTTAGGAAGATGTTGAAACGGTGTGAAGAAACTAATTTGGTCCTGAATTGGGAAAAATGTCACTTCATGGTAAGAGAAGGAATTGTCTTGGGGCATAAAGTCTCCGAAAATGGAATCAAGGTAGATAGAGCAAAAATCGAAGCGATATCCAAACTACCCTATCCTACTACCGTTAAGGCCATTCGAAGCTTTCTAGGACATGCGGGCTTTTATAGAAGGTTTATTAAGGACTTCTCGAAAATTGCCCGCCCAATGACGCAGCTTCTTGTCAAGGATGCCCCTTTTGATTTTTCGGAAGAATGCAAAGAAGCATTCAATCGTCTAAAGAAAGATCTCACTCAGGCTCCAATAATGGTCACCCCTGATTGGTCTCAGCCATTCAAAATCATGTGCGATGCTAGCGATTATGCTGTAGGCGCTGTGCTTGGCCAAAGAAAATAAAATCATTTTCAACCAATTTACTATGCTAGCAAAACCATGAATGTAGCGCAAGAAAATTACATGACCACCGAGAAAGAGCTTCTAGCTGTGGTTTTTGCCTTCGACAAGTTCAGGCAATATCTCGTCCTTTCTAAGACTGTCGTCTTCACTGATCACTCCGCCTTACGCTACTTGTTTTCCAAGCAAGATGCAAAACCCCGGCTCATTAGGTGGATTCTATTACTTCAAGAATTCGACATTGAAATTCGAGATAAAAAGGGGGCTGAAAATCTTGCTGCTGATCATCTGTCACGTTTGGAAAACCCTGATCTTGAGAAGCTGGACCATACAGAGATTCGCAACTCTTTTCCCGAAGAGCGACTAATGTCCATTAAGGAAATTGAGCCATGGTATGCGGATTACGCTAACTATCTGTCCAGTAGGGTTTTGCCAAATTACATGACCAAGCAAGATAAGAGAAAATTCTTCACCACACTTAAACATTACTTCTGGGATGAACCCTTCCTATTCCGCATATGCCCCGATCAAATTATTCGGCGTTGCGTGGCCGGAAGGGAGATTGATCGAGTTCTGAAAGAATGCCATGCGGGACCATCTGGGGGACATCACGGTGTAAATGTCACGGCACGGAAGGTTTTCGATGCCGGGATCTACTGGCCTACTATTTTTCGATATGTTAAAAGATTGGTTCTAACGTGTGATGCATGCCAACGATCGGGAAACATCTAGCGAAGGGATGAATCGCCTCATAATTATATCCAGGTCTGCGAAATATTCGATGTTTGGGGTATAGACTTCATGGGACCTTTTCCATCATCCGGAGGAAATGAATACATTCTCGTAGCTATCGACTATGTATCCAAATGGGTGGAGGCCCAAGCCCTTAGAACTAATGATGCGAGAGTAGTCATTCATTTTCTTAGAAAGCTCTTCGCACGATTCGGGATTCCCAAGGCATTGATCAGTGATAGAGGAACCCACTTTTGTAATGCTCAAATGGAGAAGGTAATGAAGAAGTATGGCGTTCCGCATAGATTTTCTACTGCTTATCATCCTCAGACGAATGGACAAGTAGAAAACACAAATAGGGCATTAAAGCGGATACTTGAAAAAATGGTCCACCAGAATAGAAAAGATTGGGCATTCAAACTGGATGAGGCACTTTGGGCATTCAGAACTGCTTACAAAATGCCTATCGGAACAACCCATTTTCGCTTGGTATACGGGAAGGCGTGCCACCTCCCTATTGAACTTGAGCAAAAAGTGTACTGGGCACTTAAGGCCTGTAATATGAATTATTCTGAAGCAGGGTCAAATAGGTTCTTACAGCTTCAAGAACTGGATGAATTAAGACTGGAAGCTTATGAATCGTCGATCACATACAAAGAAAGGGCAAAAAAATGGCATGATCAACGAATAAAGAATCCTAAAGAGTTTTTGGAAGGAGATAAGGTGCTCCTGTATAATTCAAGACTGAGATTATTTCCGGGAAAACTCAAATCGAGATGGTATAGGCCTTTTTCAGTAAAGAAGCAGATGAGCAATGGAGCTGTGGTGCTACTAGACCACGATGGAAGGGAATTTACCGTAAATGGGCAACGTGTGAAACATTATCAGTTGGATAATAATGAAATGGTCAACGATGAAGATATTGTTTTAGAAGAAGGTGACGGTAACGAGACCACGTAGGGGCACGACTACGAGTCTAGCTACAAGACTTATAAATAAAGAAAAGCGCTTCGTGGGAGGCAACCCATGCTTAATTGTTTGCTTGTTTGTGTCATATATTTTTTATTGATTGTTTATTCTCATGTTTAAATTTGTAAAAATGCTTTATTTTGTTTTTAACCTCGTCTTAATTACATATAAATGTATTTTACATAAGGGATAGGTGTAGGGAGGATTACACACGTTTTCAAAAGAAACGTAAACATGAGAATTTCAATTAATTAAAAGATATACATGTGTGTTTGTTCGAGTCAAATGCTTGTATCGAGTCATAATGGATGTTTTGCGAAATTTTTCCAGATTCTAAAGATGTAAATTTTCCGTAATTTTTCCGAAAATCGCGAGACCGCTTTTGTCGTCGATAACTGACGGCGTCAGATCGCAACTGACGGCGTCGGAAGGAGCAAAACAATGATTACTTTTTCTCGTTTTCTGAGCAACTTATAATTTCTTGGAATTTTCCAAGTCTTAATTTTCTAGAAATTCTGTAAACATCCATTCCACAAGCATTATATCCTAGTTTAGTAGAGTCCTATATATATTATTACCGCCGATTTTACGCGAAGGTTTCGTTTATTTTCTTCAAGTGTGCAGGTTTAATTTATCAAGAAGAAGATACATAAGATGAGAAGGAGCTTTTCACGCAAACGTTCTTCTTGAAGAAAGATGTAACCACCACTTTACACGGATCCTATCGAGCTAATCAGGGGAGTACTAGTTTCTTTCATCTTTTATTACCTTCCATTATCATAACTTTGATACTTTCGGGGAACATTGGGGACAATGTCCAGTTTAAGTGTAGGGAGGGAAAATAAAACGGGAACTTTGAAACTATGCTTATCCTTGATTATTTGCTTTGTCCAATTGCATTTGTGTAATAAACCATGAGAAAATGTCGGTTAGGGTAATTTTGGCACCAAATTTAAAAATTTTCATGACCTATAGGAGTGGGCCATTAGTCTTAATAAAGCGTCTCATGGATAGGAAGTTATATGACTAGCACAAAACCCTTTACCACTTAAATTCCACCCAAAATGTGAGGATCGCCTTAGATTAGTAGGAATTAAAGCATTCATCTTTAATGCTTAGTGTGTGAACCGGTAGTATAATAGATTCTAGAACTTGTTTTGTGATGCATTCCGAGATCGCTAGTAAGACTACACTTGTGTAGTTAGGAATAACTAAATGATAAGAGGCATTAGGATAACCCTTGTTTAATACCCGTAATATAATTACTTCTTCCACATCGGTTGAGTAATTCCCCACACCTTTGCGTTGTACTCATTTTTAGTACACGATACCCTAGTTAACCCCTCGAGCCTATCCTTTTCGCGGTTCTCGTGATGTTTCGGTTTCGGAATATCAATGAAGAGCATTGTTTACACCCCACCCCAAATGTACACCCAAATCGCCTTAGCCTACCTTGTATGCACTCGGTTTAGTGCATTATTGTTATCACCCTAAAAACCCTTAGTTCAATTATCTAGTTGCTTGTATAAGTTGCTAAGTCGAGTCATATCCTTTGTACACGCTTTGGGACGATTGGGACTCATGGGAAAAGTTAAAGTTTATGAAATGACGGAAGGGAACGATAAATTCAAATTCCCTTTATTTGCGTAATAATGTACTCCAAGTGTTTTGATCTTTTCAATTCAGGTCAAATTAGTGTTAGAGTAATAAAAACTCAAGTGTAGGGATGTGCCTATAAATCCCTATCATTTTGATGTTACCATAGAGGATGGTAGAGTAAAAGTGTATGAAAAAATAAAAATAAAAATAAAATCGAGAAAAAATAGAAAAAGAGAAAAAGAAAAAAATAAAGTGTTGAAAAAAAAAAAAAAAAAAAAAAAAAAAAAAAAAAACGGGCTACCATCCTACATCTATCTTTAATTTATGTTTGTTTGTTTCAGTTATCTATAGTCTAGAGTGTCGAGTCTTGGCTTAGCAACGCCATTCTTCGCATGCTTGTAACATAAAGATTTTTGACTTGCCACCACTAAATAGCCTATCCCACCAAACCCTTTGTTTCCTACCGTAAGCCTAACATTACAACCCTTTAAAAGACCTCTTTGATAGTCTTTCCTAGGTGCTTCGCCAAAGCGATGGAGGTTTGATCTAGTCTCAAGCCTATGGTAATCTATGTACTAGGACCGGTTAATGAGTGTTTATCTTCCATTTTCAACTTGTTATATTTCATATACACTCGAGAGATGTGAGTATCCAAACACCCCATGTGAGGTGCTAGTATGTAATTTCCTTGCTTGTTATGACTTTTGCGGCGCTTATATGTGTTGTGGATTGTTCTAAACCAATGCTTCATGACCCCTAACTTATAAATTAATTGGCTAAAAGCACATTTGCTTGAGGACAAGCAAATACCAAGTGTAGGGATATTTGATAAGGTTTTAAAATGTACCTTTTTAGGGTCGTTTAAGCCCTTATTTGATCACTTTGTATCCGTTATTACTTAATATCGTTCCTTTTCACTTTTAGGTATCTTGAAGGCAAAATGCTAGAATGACACTTATTCGGACGAAAAGGCGCGAATATACTGAAGAAAATGGCCAAAGTCAAGAATCGAGACACTCAGTCTTGAACCCGAAGGGGACGGCGTCGGTGTTATCTGCGACGCCGTCGCATCTATTTGTGACTCGGTAGCCAAATTGCTTATTTACAAGTGACGGTGTCGGGTTTTAAAAGAGTAGGTCGTCGCAACTCGGACGGCCTAGATTTGATCCGACGACGCCGAGATCGAGGGACGGTGTCACAAGCATAAGGTGACGCCGTCGCAAAACTAACGTGGCCAAGACAAAACCTTAATGACGGCCACCCGACGCGTCACAAATCAAAGGTGACGCGTCGCATATGTAATCTTATATATAGAATCCGAATTTTTAGTTTTCGATGTGTAGTCTTTTGGAGTAAAAACCTAAACCGAACCAAGGTCGTCTTGTACAATATTTTAGGGTTCCAAACCCTATCTTACATCAAGATAAGTGTTTTACTTCATTAATTTAATTATGTCTTCAATTACTTGTGTGTATGCTTGCATGTTCCCATGTCCGCTAATTTACTTGTGTGTTTGCTTAGGAATATGAAACTTAATTATTGAATATTGATTGGTTGTCTCTTATCTTAATTGTTAATGATCTAGTAATGCGATAGATCATCCGTTGTGTAGTTAATGCTTGATTAATCTTTGTGAACCTTAGTTTATAATACCTAGAGTTGTTGTAGGCTAAACCATCCGAAGAGTACCTTAGAGTTAAAGTTTATAAATCCTAGAGATTTTGTAGGCGATACCCTTTGGTAGTTTCAAAGAGTTAGGGATAAACGCATACCCTACGACCTTAGACACACAACGCGATTAAGAATAAGGACGTGACAATTCAACCATCAATAGAAGATAATTAAGGAGTAATAAAACCTAAGTAAACACATCATTAAATCATCATACGAGCACACAATAATTAGACATAGACTATATACACCACTAGATTAGATAATTAGATAAGTAGAGTAATCGGTAGAAATACCAACCCCAAATCCAAACCCCGAGATTCGTACCTTTCCATTTCCTAAAAACATAAAAGATAAAAATAATCTTCCTCAACCCCAACCTTAGCGTAGTAACTTCTCACTAGCATTCCTATTCCCTAGAGAACGATATCAATTCCGTGGCTTACCCTAATACTACACTACAACGATTAGGTTCATCGCCTAGGTGTTGAAAAACTTGCTCGACGAAAAGGAAGTTCCTTTGACCCCGAACGACGCGTGTAGCGTTATCATGGACCTTGGACCAATAAATATTTTGTAGGTCCTCAACGACCTTTCTATCTAGAGGAGGCCTTTGTAAGTGATTCAACTTTCCATGAGCAAGAATTGGCTAGGGACATGAAAGTAAACCCGTTCGAGGATGCCTTAGTGTTAAGGAAGATGACCGAGTTCCTAGGAACCTTGCCCGTTAATCTTAACATGAATAAGTGGAAAGTTGAGAGTGAGAAGCCTAAGCATAATTGGAATTGGGATAGACCATCTAATGATGGAAATGGAGAATGGCACATTAGGATGACAATCTATGACCCCGATGGAGAAAAGTTTAAAAAGGCACACCGGACTAAGCGTACCACTAAGAATTTAAAAGATAAGTTTGATCCATATGACATTCTTGAGGATAAACTTACTTACATAGGTACGTAGGAGCACAACTTCGAGTCTAGCTACAAGACTCATAAATAAAAAAACCCTTCGTAGGAGGCTACCCATGCTTAATTGTTTGCTTGTTTGTGTGTCATATATCTTTTCATTCTTGTATGTTCTCATGTTTAAATTTGTGAAAATGCTTTATTTTGTCTTTAACCTCGTCTTAATTACATATAAAGGTATTTTACAAAAAGGATAAGTGTAGGGAGGATTACACACATTTTCAAAAGAATGTGAATGTGAGAACTATGATTATTGAAAATGATATATATCTGTGTTTGTTAGAGTCAAATGCTTGTATCGAGTCATAATGGATGTTTTGCAGGAATTTTTCCAGATTTTAAAGGTGTAATTTTTTCAGAATTTTTCCAGAAAAACGCAGCAGACCGCTTTTGTCAGATAACTTTGGCGTCGAGATTAGAACCCAGCGACGTCGGGGAGCGTAAACAGCTTATAAATTCTCTCGTTTTCTGTACTATTTATAAATTTTTGGAAACTCTCAGGTCTTAATTTTCCAGAAAATCTGCAAACATCCATTCCACAAGCATTATATCCTAGTGTAGTAGAGTCATATATGATTATACCGCCGATTTTACGCGAAGGTTTCGTCTATTTTCTTAAAGTGTGCAGGTTTTATTTATCAAGAAGAAGAAAAATAACATTGGATGGAGCTTATCACGCATACATTCTTCTTGGGAAAGAATTTAACCACTACTTCACACGGATCCTACCGAGCTAATCAGGGGAGTACTAGTTTCTTTCTATTTTAATTACTTTCCGTTATCATAACTTTGATACTTTCGGGGAACATTGGGGACAATTCAGTTTAAGTGTAGGGAGGGAGAATAAAACGGGAACTTTGAAACTATGCTTATCCTTGATTATTTGTCCTATTTCATTTGTGTAATAAGTTATGAGAATTATTTGTTAGGGTAATTTTAGCGCTAAATTTAAAAATTTTCATGACATGTACGGGTGGGACTTTAGTCTTAATAAAGCGTCTCATGGATAGGAGTTATATGACTAGCACAAAAACCGTTTACCACTCAAATTCCACCCAAAAATGTGAGGTTCGCCCCTAGATCTATAGGAATTAAAGCATTCACCTTTAATGCTTTGAGAGTGTACCGGTAGTATAATAGATTCTATAACTTGTTTTGTGATGCATTCCGAGATCGCTAGTGAGACTACACTTGTGTAGTTAGGAATGACTAAATGATAAGAGGCATTAGGATAACCCTTGTTTGATACCCGTGTTATAATTACTTCTTCCACATTGGTCGAGTAATTACCCCCATCTTTAGTACACGATACCCCTAGTTAACCCCTTAGAGCCTATCCTTTTCGCAGTTCTCGTGATGTTTCGGTTTTCCGAAATATCAACGAAGAGCATTGTTTACAATCCACCCCAAATGTACACCCAAATCGCCTTGGCCTACCTTGTATGCACTCACCTTTAGTGCATTATTGTTATCATACTAAACCCTTAGTTCAATTATCTAGTTACTTGCATGGTTACTAAGTCGAGTCATATCTTTTCTACACAGTTTTGGGATGATTGGGACTCATGGGTAAAGTAAAAGTTTATGGAGTGACGGGAAAGAACGTTAAATTCAAATTCCCTTTATTTACATAATAAAATACTCCAAATGTTTTGATCTTTTCAATTCGGGTCAAATTAATGTTAAAGTAATAAAAACTCAAGTGTAGGGTAAAAGTGTATGCAAAAAAAAAAAAAAAAAAAAAAAAAAAAAAAAATCGGGCTACCATCCTACATCTATCTATATATTTATGTTTGTTTGTTTCAAAGTTATCTAGAGTTTAGTGAGTCAAGTCTTGGCTTAGCAACGCCATTCTTTTCATGCTTGTAACATAAGATTGTTAACTTGCCACCACTAAATAGCCTATCCAACCAAACCCTTTGTTTCCCTACCGTAAGCCTAACGTTACAACCCTTTTAAAGACATCTTAGATAGTTGTTCCTAGGTGCTTACGCCAAAGCGGTGGAGGTTTGATCTAGTCTCAAGCCTATGACCGGTTAATGAGTGTTTATCTTCCATTTCTATTTTCTATATTTCATATACACCCGAGAGATGAAAGAATCCAAACACCCCTTGTGAGGTGCTAGTATGTAATTTCCGTGCTTGTTATGACTATTGCGGTGCTTTTACTTGTTGTGAATTATGTTAAACCAATGCTTCATACCCCCTAACCTATAAATTGATTGGCCAAAAGCACATTTGCTTGAGGACAAGCAAATACAAGTGTAGGGATATTTGATAAGGATTTAAAATGTATAAGGGGTGAGCGCGGTTCCGGAACCGCACGGAACCGACCTGGAACCGCAAGAACCGAGAACCGAAATTCTCATAATTTAGGAACCGAGAACCGGACCGCAAAATAGTTTCGGTTCCGGTTCGGTTCTCGGTTCCGATTCGGGTATTTCGGTTCAACCCGATTGGAACCACAAATTTTTAGAAACCGTGTTGTAAAGGACCCGTGTATATATATATCTTGATCATGCATGCAAGATACTCAGATGTAAAAAGCTTACCATGCAAAGCAAAAACCAACTATCCTAACTTAGCAACGTTTTACCTTTAGCTGTAATTTTTTAACTGGTTTTCCTGTTTTGGTTAAGTTATACTTTATTTTAGTTTACTAGCAATAAAGCTAGCCAACTGTATCCATCTTTTTAAGTATCGCTTGGAGTTCGCAACTGTCACAGTGTCACACCCAACCAATGTGGGTTGACAAACATGTAAGAGCTAATCTACACTTAGACCCCTTAACTATAAGCTATATCAAGACTATACTCAACGCTTTGTTTATCGACTGCACTGATAATTGAATTTCTCTATATACTTGTAAACCCATGAATTTAGAACTTCTATATTACCCTATATAATATTCGATTTGAGCTTTAAAATATTTATCATCTTTCTTTAACCATGATTTAGGAAAAGTACACTTAATTAGTAATACTTGATAGAGCATTATTAAATAATCCCAACTCTAAGGGCAAATCATCGATCAGTTAAAATGTCAAATTCAAAGTCTGTCTTTTCAAAATCGAAGCATGTCACAAATTATGTAATTAGCGTGTGTTTTGTTCGTTTGAACATAAACCAATAGAGATGTACTGGTTGTTTGGCCTGGTCTAACATTTATTTAGAAGCTCTTTTCATTTTTTGTCTGAGATTAATTTTCAAAAGAACAATGTAAATATTCGTATGCATTATATGGAGCATCAAATGTTTATATGAAAAGCATATGATTATTTTGTGAAACCGTGTTGTAAATATTCGTATGCATTATATGGAGCATCAAATTTTTAGAGAACATAATTGCTGAGTGAAACTAAGAAACATTAAGATATATGTATGTAGCATCAAATTTTTAGAGAACATAATTGCTGAGTGAAACTAAGAAACATTAAGTGTGGTATATGTAAAGCTGAGTGAAACTAAGAAACACTAAGTGTGGTAAAAAAATTTAGAAACCATGTTGTAAAGGACCCGTGTTGTATATGTATGTTTTGAAATTGTGCGGTTCTTCGGTTCCGGAACCGATACCCGCGGTTCCGGACCGAGAACCGAAATTTGCAATATCTAAGAACCGAGAACCGGACCGCGGTTCTAAAATGCGGTCCGGGTTGGGTCGGTTCCGGGTCGGTTCTCGGTTCCGGTTCGGTTCTCGGTCCATTTGCTCACCCCTTTTAAGGGGTCATTTAAGCCCTTAATTGCCCACTTTTATATCCGTTACTGCTTAATTTCATTCATTTTCACTTTTTAGGTCTTTTGGAAGCAAAATGTTGGAATGATGCATATTTGGACGAAAAGGAATGAATATATAAAGAAAATGGCTAAGTCAAGATCGAAGACACTCAAGCTGCTGGAATTGCACCTGACGGCGTCCCAATCAAAGGGCGACGCCGTCCCTTTATATGTAATTAAATTTGTGACGGCTCAGTAGAATTTTTGCTAAAATACACCGACGGCATCATGCTTTGAAGAGGAAGGCGTCACGAAGACTTTTCATCCCGCACGGCCTAGATCCGTAATCGACGACGTCACTCATCGAAGCCCGGCGTCACAACTACAACGTGACGCCGTCCCAACTATTACTTGGCCAAGACGAAACCCTAATGACGGCGATCTGACGGCATCCCACCTATAAGGCGACGCCGAGCAAGTGTAAAACTATATATAGAAATCGAATTTTCAGAATTTTTAGAGGTAGACTTGTGGAGTAAAAACCTAAAGCGATTGTAGTCCGACTTGGACAGTATCTTAGGGTTCTCATACCCTATTTTACATAAAGATAAATGTTTTACTTCATTAATTTCATTATGTCGTATGTGTGTATGCTTGCGTGTTTAACATGTCCGGCTAAATATCTTGTATGTTTGCTTAGATCTATAAAACCTAGTTATTAATTATTGATTAGTTGTCTCTTATCTTAATTGTAAATGGCTTAGGAGTGTACTAGGCTATCGTTGTGTTTAAATGCTTGAGTAATCTTCGTGAACCTTAGTTTATAAATCACTTAGCGGATCCGTAGGCTAAACATCCAAAGATAACCTTAGAGTTAGTTTATGATTGACCTATAGATTTCGTAGGCAATAACCTTAAGGTAGTCTCAAAGAGTTAGGGAAAAAGGCATACCCTACGACCTTAGAAAACACAACGCGTTAAGAATAAGGACGTGACAATTCAACCACCAATAAAAGATAACTAGGGAGTAATAGTATCTAGATAGACACATTTTTAATCATCATACGAGCACACATCAATAGACATAAGACTACCCATAGTTTAGATAATTAGATAGTAGAGTAATCGGTAGAAGTACCAAACCCCCAAATCCAAACCCCGAGATTTTACCATTAGCTTTCTAAAAAAATATAAAAAGATAAAAAATAATCTTCCTCAACCTCAACCTTAGCGTAGTACACTTCTCACTAGCATTCCTATTCCCCTATAGAACGATATCAATACCCGTGGCTTACCCAATACTACACTACAACGATTAGGTTCACTGCCTAGGGTGTTGAAAAACTTGCTCGACGAAAAGGAAGTTCCTTTGACCCCAAACGTGTTGTACCTTCATCAGGAACTGTTGTTAAGTCCTCAACAAGTTGTTCTTGGACACATAACAGACCAAATCTAAAACGGGGATTCAAGAACAAGGGCGGATCTCATCAATCTACATGGTCTAATTCTCATTGATCCACAAGGCAGACCCAAGTCAGTCATGACTTGGCCCTCCCAATGAATCTAATGTTGTTGCATTTCTTTTCTTGTAGGATAATCCTCATAAAAATAAAGATTTAGGCATAGTTGATAGTGGCTGCTCTAGAAGCATGACAGGGAACAAAGACAGGTTGGATGATTTTGTGAAGATTAAAGGAGGTACTGTGACTTTTGGAGGAGGAGATGGTAAGATAACTGGTAAAGGAACCATCAAGACTTCCAAGTTGGATTTGGAGAATGTGTACTATGTGGAAGAGCTATAAAATTTTAATATGTTCTCTATTTCACAAATTTGTGACAAAAAGAACAGTGTCCTCTTCGCTGCCACTGAATGTCTTGTGCTATCTAAGGATTTCCAGTTTCCTGATGATAGTCAGGTTGTTCTTAGAGTTCCAATAAATCACAACCTCTACAGTTTCAATTTAATGATCTCCAGCCTGAGGGTAATTTTGCTTGCTTGGTGCCAAAGGCATCCTTGGATGAATCTACAAAATGGCATAGGAGGATGGCTTATGTTAATTTCAAAACTATCAACAAGCTGGCAAAGCATGGATTGGTTAAAGGGCTCCCTTCCAAACTCTTCACAAATGAGCATAACTGTGTTGCCTGCAACAAAGAAAAGCAACACAAGGCATCTTATAAGGCCATCACAGCTATGAGTACCATAACTGCACCTCTTCAGTTACTTCATATGGATCTTTTTGGTCCTACTTCCATCAGAAGTATTGACCACAAGTACTACTGCCTGGTGATTACAGATGAATTTAGCAGGTTTTGTTGGGTTTTCTTTTTAGCTACTAAGGATGAAAACTATCATATTATTAAGGATTTTATTGCCTTAATTGAAAACCAGCTAAATAAAAAGGTTAAGACCATAAGGTGTGACAATGGGACAAAGTTTAAAAACTCTCAATTAATAGAACTATGTGGTTTAAAGGGGATTAAAAGGGACTACAGTAATGCCAGAACTCCACAACAAAATGGGATTGCTGAAAGAAAGAATAGAACCCTTATAGAAGCAGCAAGATCTATGATGGCTGATTCTAAGTTACCTACCATGTTTTGGACTGAAGTAGTTTCTACTGCTTGTTATGTTTTGAACAGGGTTTTGATCACTAGTCCTCACAACAAAACACCTTATGAACTGTTATCTGGGAATGTTCCCAACATCAGTCACCTTAAACCTTTTGGATGTCATGTAACCATCCTTAACACCAGTGATCACTTGGGTAAATTTGAAGGGAAAGCAGATGAGGGGTTTATTGTTGGGTACTCTGCACATAGTAAGGCTTACAGAGTCTACAATTTATCTGCTAAAAGGATAGAAGAGACACTCAATTTGAGATATCTTGAGGATAAACCTAACACTCAGGGTTCAGGTCCTGAATGGTATTTTGACCTTGACTATCTGACTGATTCTTTAGGTTATACTCGTTTCAAAGCTGACCAATCTGCAGGTTCACTGGATTCTCCCATTAACAATGCAAGTGCTTTAGAAGATGATTCAGATTCTGAGTATGATGAACAATCCATTGTTGTTCCCTCATTTCCTTCTAACCCTTTTCCAGGTACTGACTTTAAAGATACTTCCGATGTGGGTGAAAGTTATGCAGAAGATCTTGCTAAGCTTCAAATACAAGAACATGAGGCTAAGGAAGCTGCTGACAATCTTGGCTTTGATTTTACAAAAGATACTGAGGAACTCCTGATGCAAGCTACTATTAAAGCCCGCAGGAATCTGGATTCTGCTGGTACTTCATCACTTCCTGCTGGTAGTGTTACAGTTCCTACTGGTCGTTCGGTTCCTGCTGGTTATGCATCACTTTCTCCTGATGCATCAGTTCCTATTGCTCCTAAGTCCATTCCTTCTGCTGACTCATTGGGTCTCGATGTTCCTCCTACAAGATATCCAAGACCGAATGATCTTGGCAACTCCCTCTCTTCAACCTTTGAAATGGATAATATCATCATCACCCAAGTACAAGCATTTTCACCTCCTCCTCATATGATGATGAATTTTGTCCTACTGTCAATAACCTTGCACCCACTATTGATGTCAAACCTATTGCTACTACAAGAATCAACACTGTTCATCCTCAATCCTTAATTCTTGGAGATCCTACTGCAACTGTTCAGAAAAGGAGTGGTGTGAAGAAGACAAAGTATGGTGACAATGCTTTTGTCACCTATCTTCACCATCAGCAAAGAAAGAATCACACAAATTATCAACACTGCCTCTTTGCTTGTTTTCTGTCTCAAGTTGAACCAAGTAGTTTCTCACAAGCTCTTGAAGATTCAGCATGGATAAAGGCTATGCAGGAGGAAATGCAACAGTTTCTAAATCAAAATGTGTGGAAGCTTGTGCCTTTGCCTGCAGGAAAAACTACAATTGGGACAAAATGGATTCTAAAGAACAAGAGGGATGCTAGAGGTATTGTGGTAAGAAATAAAGCTAGATTAGTTGCTCAAGGTCACAGGCAAGATGAGGGTATTGATTATGATGAGGTCTTTGCTCCAGTGGCAAGGGTTGAAGCCATTAGACTGTTTTTAGCTTTTGCATCATATATGGGCCTCAGTTCAATTTCTTAGTGGTGAGTAGTGGGTTGCTCAATCCCTGATTGTTGTGATTAAAAGGAGGCTTATTGTTGTGTTATGTATATATTTTGTTTGTTTGGTCTCACCTTTTGCAGAATACTGGATCATGGGGGTGGCTAGGTGATTCTCTATAATCCTGAGTGGTTTTGGTGTTGGACAACTTTCTTCTGCTAGTTCAAGTCATTCCTGCTGGTTGTTCACTTCCTTCTGGTCATGGTCTTTTCTTTTGGGATGACTTTCAGTTAGTGTTGGTCACTCAAGTTCGTACTGGTTATGTCTGTTTGTGCTGGCTTTGATAATATGGTTGACTTTTCTTATGGTCACTTAATTTGGGATATACTCTACAGTAAAAGTTATTGGTCCGACAATTATGGCAATTATTTGGTCAAGGGTTACTTATTTCAAGGATAATTACTGTTATCTTCTAAATTTTAACAGTTATTCTCTTTCATTTAAACCCTAATCTTCCAAATCGGTCCAATACACATCAATTAAGTTCCCCCTGACTATCAGTACCAACTATAATTGTGCTTTCAAATCCACCATCTCACCCCAAACCTCTCTCTATTTCATCAATGGTTGCACTCAAATACAAGATCAAGCACAACAAGGTCGGTTTCTTGGAAAAACCCCGAGGGAGTGATGACTATCATCAAATAATTGACTTCCTGAGGGCATCCCACATCCGGTATGCTATTACTAGTGACCCTAAAATTATCTCTGATTCGTTGGTCAAACAATTTTGGTCAACGACAACTCTAAGGTCTGCTGACTTGGGTCCTCCTGCCATTCTTGCTACTATTGATGATACGGAGTACAACATTACTGAAGACTTGATCAGGGATAGACTACAATTGGATGATGCTGGTGGTCTTACTGATTTGCCAATTCCTGAAATTTACTCTGGTATGGACAATATACAATATGAAACTGAAGGCAAGCTGAATTTCTTCAAGAATAGGTTCTCACCTCAATGTAAGTTCTTGATTCACACAATCCTGCATTGCCTTAGTTCCAAGTCTGGGAGTTGGGATCAGTTTGGGAGTGCTATAGCTATGGCTATTGTTTGCTTATCTGATGGAAGGAAATACAATTGGTCCAACTACATCTTTAACATGATGGTGAGCAACATTAGCATCAAAGTTAAGTTCTTGATGTATCCTAGGTTTCTTCAAATTATACTGGATGTAGAAACTAGTTCCACAAGTAATTATAAGGTGTACAGGTTATCCAAGAAACTCTGCCATTATGAAGCTTAATTGTGAGGTTTCTGATATGCCTCTTTCTACTGTCATGCTTGACCAAGCTCAAGAGGGTGAAGGTCTACTTACTGATGTTATGCCTGATGTTGTTCATGAACCAGAACCCTTGCCTACAGATGATCATGAACCAACACCTATATCTCAACCTAAGCCAGAACCTGCCGAATCACATCCTACTGTGTCTTCGCCTCCACAACCTCCCAGTCCACACCATCATTTATCTCAGACTCCACCCAGGTCTCCTACACCTCCACTGAGACCCCCTCCAACTCCATCTGTTGATTAAACTATAACAAGTGCAGAGGACCCTGTGTTTTTAGCAACTCTGTCTTATATGGTATCTCTTCTAGTTCAAAGGGTAACTTCTTTGGAAACTGAGCTTAGGGATCACAAGGTCTTGTTTAGGGATGTAGTTGGCAGGCTAGTCAACAAGGTCAAAGAAATGATACTTTTGCTTAAGAAGAGAAAGTTGGCGACTGATTCGGATCCAGAAGTTGGGGGTGAGAAAAGTGTTGATTTGGATGCGCTTGTAAAGTTGGTTGAAGCAGCTGTGGTTGCTGGTTAAGGTATTCCTTCTAGTGGTGCAACAAATATTCCTTCTGGTCCTAGTGATCCTTATGATGTTGCTACTGGTGTTCATGATGCTCCTGATGCAAATGATGGTGTTTGTGGAAAACTAGAAGGGGGGGGGGGTTGAATAGTTTTACCAATTTAATTATTTCTTTTAAATATTTAGATCGACTTATGTCAATCTATTTGGTTGTTTATGTTGGACGTTGATAGATAGATATATAAACGTGTAATGAAAGATAAAGAGTAAGAAGCACATCACCACGACACAAGTTATTTATAGTGGTTCGGCTACAAGGACACCTTCCTTGCCCTACTCCACTCCCCGAGTCACCTACTCGAGAGTTCGTAAACACTACACCAACTCCTTATGGCGGAGAAGCCTTCACAACGTCGCTTAATGATTTGTTCGTTTTCGTACATAGATATTTTCCGAAGAAATACAAAGGTATGTATTTCCCGGGTCGTTTTCCCAACGAGGGATGAATGGAGTTTGACAACTCACGTCGCGATTCGGGATTCGAATGTGTAAAAGGAATTTTGGGGATTTCTAATCTACGATGCAAGGGACTATAAAGGAAAGCAATTATAACAACTAAATCTATGATGTAAATAAGGGAAAACAACTAATTACGAAAATTTAAACTAAAAACGCATAAAACGTAATTAAAGAAAAGCGAATTAAATGCAACTATGCTAATTTAAACTCATAAAAATGAACTTCTATTTTTCTACAGCTAAGAATGATATTTGAAAATTATTTAAAATTTAAAACTATTTTTTTTTTGGTTTTTCTTGATTTATTATGATTTAAAAACTAATTTAAGACATTTAAAATAGACTTGAAATACTAAAAATTAGGAAAATAAACTAGAAAATTACAAAACTATTTTTCAAAAATCTTAAATAACTAAAAAGAGTTTTAGAAACTTGAATCACATTTTTTTGACTTTTTCTCAATTTCTTATGAATTTAATACTATTAAAAACTAATTAAAATGCTAGAAAATCTATTTTAACTAAGAAAATTCAGGAAAAATACTTTTTATGACTTTTTGAATATTCTAAACCTAAGAAAATTGAAATTGCATTTTTCAGAACATTTTCTAATTTATTTGAATAAAATGCTATTTAAAAATGCTAGAAAATGAATAAAAATGCAGAAAAATAGAAGATGAACAGGGAAAAATATGAAAATCTCCAGAAAACTATAAAATAATACTGAGAACAAGGGAAAATTAACAGCAACCAATTAGGATCACAAGAACAATGATTTGGGCACACTACTGTTAAGAATAAGCACTTAGAAATAAGCAAGAAGCAACAATAAGCTACTATAAGCTACCTACTCCTAAAAATAACCTATACTAACTGGAAATAAGCTATTTCAACTGTTTTGGATCTAATAAGCACAAGCTAGAGGCATTAAGCTACAAAACAAGTTTCTAAATCCACTATGCCAAACACCCCTAAGGCCCTACTTTAAGCACTATTTAAGCTAGCTAGAAAAAATCAAAAAAATTAACTAAAATCACCATGAAACTAACAACCTACCAAAGTGTCTAAATCCAGAATTTCAGCTGATTTGGATGCAAAATGAGAGAATTAAAAAATCAAAACTAAAAGCCAATTGAGACATTAGTGGGCTGATGCAGGGGAATTTAATGAGCACTAATCTACTTGCAGTGAGAACTTAAAATGTGGAGATAGGCTCTAAAGACTACACAAATGCAACACAGTTGATCCTAGATGTATAGCAAACAAATAGCACTAACCTAACACTAACCTACAACACATTTAAACTAGGATATAAGCTGCTAAGTTACTGATATAAGCATGACAGGAAAAACAGCAGAACAAGCAACAATGGACTAAAAATTAAGCAAGCTAAACACTATCTATCACCAAATGAATCATTCACAAACAGAATAAAGAGTGCAGAGATCAATTAAAAACAAGCTACACTAACTAAGATACTGATTTAGACCAAAAGACTTACTTCGATGTAAATAGTGCTATAACGGAGTGAGAATGGAAGCATAAACCCTTGGAACCGTAGTAACACCCAAATTATTCAAAGTGAGCTTACTAAAACCCTTGGAACATGAAAAGAATACTAAATCCAAACACTCTTTGTAAAACACTAATGCACTCAAACTAACAAACTTGATGAGAATAGACAAAACCGAATGAAAACTAGAAAATTAACATCAAACAAACCAATTAACTAGTTTAAATCGAATTTACTCATAAACTTCTTTGACTTTTAAAAATTGACTTATGTTGACTTTTTGTGAAAACTGTGAATTAAAACAATTGAAAGCAGTAACACTCTCACATAAGCTTCAATAAGCTTATGTGAGTTTAGAGGAACTATAGCTTAAGCTTTTGAACAGTAATAACAACAATTAAACAAAAACTGAAATTTTGAGACAAAGGTATAAAATGAAAACTGATATTATAAAAAAACTGAGATTACAATTTAAGAGTAGAAATTACACTAAATTAATACTGGAAACATAAAAGTGACAGGTAATTAAGCTAATGGTAACAATTTCTAAATGCTTGAAATTGGACGAAATTATTCTTCTGATTGAATGGGCCTTTTATAGCTGAAGAGGGAGCTTGGGAAGCTTCTGGGAGATCTATTCTCTGCCATTGATCTATCAATCTTGTCATCCCATCAAATCACAGCCGTTTGATTGCTTTGATGAGGTGTTTCATCCAATGGGAATGCTCAGTTTGTACACGTTGGCGATCCACAAGCACACACCTCTGACACGGTGTAAGATCCTTCTAGAAGCCTCACTTAAAGGTGGGTAAAATGATGTGACATGTGGGTAATTTGGAGAGTGGGATGGTAAACAGTAAAATGGGTGGTAACTGCTTCTTGGCGCGCTTCTGTTATCAGGGGTGTTTGTTTACTTTTATTTGACATTGGGGATAATTGAGTTGACCGGTCATTGGGTTGTTTGACCGTGGGTAAATGTGGTATACGAGAGAAAGAGTTGGGCTTTTGGGATTTGATAAATCAGATGGGCCAAGAGGTGTACATGATTGGACTTGGGTAGTGTTTTGGTTAGGTTAGTTTAGGATTTATTTTGTACTTGGATTTTTGGTTTAAAGGTAGCTTTTGACAATTTGTAAAGTATAAGTACCATTGATGTAATAATAGAGAAATGAGTTCAAGGGCCAATCTTGACAACTTTGAAAAACTCCAAGGGCCATATATGAAAAGCATATTCTTCAAGGACTACTTTTGCCAGCTTTGAAAATTCCAAGGACCAAACTTGACAATTCTGAATCTTCGGGGACTAAAGTTGCCATTTTTAGAAATAATTATCCAAACTTGCAAATTCCTTTCCCAGCCTCAGCTTTTGCTCTCTTCTCTCTCTCGTGCTCGGTTTTCTTCGGTTTTGGCTTTATTTTGTCTGTTTTATCATATCCGTACCTGCACATGCAAAAACTCAAGAAAACAGCAAATATTAGCAATAAACGGCTTTTTCTTGGTTATTTTGGGTCCATTTGATAAAGAAATGATATGTGTTTTTGCACATATCAAAATACCCCAGACGAGACCATTGTCGTGTCCTCACGCAATGTAATCAACTCACGCTTCTAAAACCAAGGATTTCAATCTCTTTCTACTAAACCTATGAAAAGTAGCAAAGATTCCTCAAAAGAGATTAAGAACCCTTAACTCTAAAAACGCCCCGTTTACCTTTTATTTCACATATAGATATTACGATTAAGCACATTCCGATTATGAGTGACGGGTTGTTGAACTTTCATGTCGATCAATAACTCCAACATTTTTCAAACGACACGTTAGGATCGCGGAGTAGGAAACACAACACAGCGTGAAGTGACCATACGGATAGAATACATCGTCCCTGATTTTTCACAAGTCCCCAAACTAAGCGTAAAATCGAAATCATTGTTAAATATGATTCTAGATGCTAACACTACCCATGGAAGTTACTTGTGTAATTACCTTTTGCTCCCATTTTCCTATTTTCCTCTAATTATTTTATTTTTGTGAGAAATGAATTTCTTCAAATTTCTCGTTTCGATAAGAATTAATCCGATAAAGATATAAAGCTAAGTCGCTAATTAGTTATCCATCTTCCCTCAAGAACCATTGTCTCAAAAATGAGGTCCACATCAAGGAATTTTTATTCACTTATATTTTTGACTTTTTTTTTCTTTTTTTTTTCATCATCATTTTTTTTTTTTTTTTTTTTTTTTTTTTTTTTTTTTTTTTTTTGCACTTATACTTTTTACTTATATGAGCTATGAACCACGGAGCTTCACGGGGTAATTCCAAGACTATAGGCTTCATGAAATGAGGATCCCAGTGAGTTAGACCAAGAACCTCACCCAATCCTGGCTAAAGATCCAAGGGTCCGATCTCGAACCGCAGCTCATAACTTTATTTATTACTTATTACGAGTCCTTGATGTGTACCCAATTTTTAAAACAAAGATTCTTTTAAGAAGATAAAGAACTAACTATCGCCAAAAACTCAACATCTCTAATTATTTATTCACAGATATGGGGTGAAACAATCTTGTGGGAACAAAAAGCCATAAGTACCTTCGATGGGCTCTAAAGAGAACCAACTACTCCACGCTTAGCATCTAAACTCATAAGTAACTCTATCATTTCTCGATCTCCGCAAATTTAAAATCCCAAATAATGAGATCCGCGGATGCTTAGCCGATAATAAATTATCTATGGTTAAGGGAACAAGCTAGGGCTCAACACGCCCGGTCAAGTCAGAATTCCATTCCTACTCTCACCAGCAGAAAGTCAACAAGGTGTCAAAACATATATAAAGTTAGCAAATGCTTCGTCAAATAATCTCAAGTCTCGCATTTTTAAAATCACTTATTAGAAACTAGCAAATTCTTGTTTAAGCTTCGCATATTTAAAATCACTTAGGGAGACTTGTAAATTCTTGGCCTTGTGAGCTAGAATCGCATTTTATAGCCTCTTGTCTAAGCAATTAGCAAAGACTATTTCAACAAAACGCATATTTAAAGTAACTTCTAAGAAACTCGCAAAGACTTTTCAATCATAAAACTAGCAAAAGCTTACAAAAACTCCAAGGGCCATATATGAAAAGCATATTCTTCAAGGACTACTTTTGCCAGCTTTGAAAATTCCAAGGACCAAACTTGACAATTCTGAATCTTCGGGGACTAAAGTTGCCATTTTTAGAAATAATTATCCAAACTTGCAAATTCCTTTCCCAGCCTCAGCTTTTGCTCTCTTCTCTCTCTCGTGCTCGGTTTTCTTCGGTTTTGGCTTTATTTTGTCTGTTTTATCATATCCGTACCTGCACATGCAAAAACTCAAGAAAACAGCAAATATTAGCAATAAACGGCTTTTTCTTGGTTATTTTGGGTCCATTTGATAAAGAAATGATATGTGTTTTTGCACATATCACTTAACCTTTTTCCGGTACAAAGCTAAATACCGAGTTCCTTCACACCAAGGCGAACCACACCTAACACAACGTCACCTACCCTTTATACGGTGCTAGGCTAACCACCGAGTTCTTTCACACCAAGGAGAACTAATCCTATAACAACGTCGCCTACCCTTTATTAGGTACTAGGCTAAGCACCTAGTTCCATTACTATGGAGGAACTACTACCCTTCACGACACAACACCTAATCTCAAGGAGATCTACTCCTTGTTACAACACCATCAAGGATATCACCATCCTTGTAAATAAACAAATACTTATATGTATAACGATGCACCAGCACCTCATCGATTATACGACCTAGGCATTCTTCCCAAATGCTACTTGATTTGATTCTTCGGCATCCTTCACTAATGCCTTTGACACAACGCTTGGCACCCTTCACTAATGCCTTCGTTTTGACACCTTTAGCATTCTTCAATAATGCTTAGACACGGATGATGAACATCTTTCACTAATGCTTTCATCTTGACACTTTCGGCATTCTTCACTAATGCCTTCAACCCAACATCTATGGAGAAAGGCAGAACTATCAACAAGAGAACCTTAATTGTCTTGATGACGACGAAGTATGGCAACTCATGGACTTGAGCTTGCACGTCTTCAATAAGTGGTGATCTTGCCTTTAAGAGGAACCTAGAAGATCACACAAAAACAAAAGACAAACTACATAGATCACTTGGATCTGAGGTTAGAGGGTTAGAATACTTGGGGGAAGTATGTGTATAAAGTTATATGTAGAAAGGAAGAAATGGCTCTCTATTTATAGAGAAAATTCTCATCGTTTCCCGGTCCCACGGATCCTTCCACTGGGATCCGGCTAGCACAAAGCCGTGGATCCGTGGAACGCTCCTCTTTGCCCATGGGTATTTTTGGTTATGGGTCATGGGTCATGGGTTATGGGTTGATCCATGGTTTTCTTTCTAGATACAATGAACTTGGTTAAGTGGTATATATAAAACCATGGGTTATGGGTTAATACCATTTGCTAGTTTTTACCCATTTTAGTATTTACATGTTTTTACCTATTTTAGTATATACATGTTTTTACCCATTTTAGTATACTTAGTTTATGTATGTGCTAACCCAATATGTAAACATTAGTTGTTGTACATATATATATCTAAATCATAAAATCACTTAAGCTTGTTTTAGTGTTTTATGTGAAAACGTAAGTGTGTTAGGAAACTATTAACTCAAACTATTTACGTACTCTATTTGTTTCGTTAAAATGATTTTACGTTTGTTATCGACAAAACATTAGAAGATCGTAAAATATAAATAAACGTTTTTACGGCTTATTTGTATTAACAATCTCCCCTTTTGTTGATGACAAAACATAAAACTATTTTAAGCAAAAGCTAAAATTAGTAAAGTTTGAATTTGTAGTTTTACTTTCTTCTCCCCTTTTGTCGAAACAAAAGTGTTAAAAGAAACTAACACAATTTTTATAAGAAAAGTTATGTAAAATGTAAAGAGAGCAAGTGACGGGAATGGTACTCGTCTTAACTCTCCTTGACGAGTCCATCCCTTTGAAAGGGCGTCAAGGACATGACGTAAAATAAACTAATTGTGTTTGCAATTAAGTTTGCAAATGGTTCGCCTAAGTAATGAAACGTGCTCCCCTTGAAGATTGCAAAGATGCAATGGGGTATCATGAAGTATAATCCAAAACGGTTTAATGTTGCAAATGTTTTTGCAATATCGTTTGACACAAAGCTCCCCTAGCTTTATGGTGTCAAAATCTTCATATGCTAATTTGAAAATCTACAAAGTAAAGGTTAGAGAACAAGAGTATAATGCATAATTTCCGCAAGTAAAACTCAAGTTAGTAGAAATTTGTGCTTGATCCCTGTTCCCTTCTTGAAGGGATCCGTCTAGGCATTATGGAGGATCCGGTTTCTCATTGACGCTTTCTTCAAGAATGAGAGTGTTTCAATCAATGCTAATGAATATGTGAGGTAGATATGATATATCAAACACAACACATAAAGCACATAACAATTATGACAAGAAAAATATTCATTCAATAAAAACAAGAGATGATCAACCAAATCTCTAAAACTAAGAGAATGAACTATTCATACAAGCGCTACTAATGCTAATGAGTTATTCAAACTTTAGATTCAACTAAAAGCTTAATGACGATAAATGATGAGATGAGTTTTCCTAAACATTCTAAGTTTGAGCTTGCAGTTCATGTATCAATCTTTCTAGTTCATGTATCAATCTTTTAGCATGTTTACAATGATAGCAATCCTTGTCATGGTTTTGAGTTTCTTGAAGTAGAAGTTCAAGTGAAGTGGGTTGAGGATCTTCAAATGAAGGAGGATTTGGTGGAGGCTCATTACGTGATGGCTCTACAATGTTTGAGGGTGGAGGTAAAGAAGCATCAACTTCCATGTGGTCGGGTGGTTGCCTTTGATGTCTTCTCATAATCCAAAATGGACTATTGGGAGGAATGATAGAGTTTACTTTTGGATCAAGTGTTGATTCAACACTTTGATTTTGTTCCTCAAACTTTTCAAGTGAATTTGTTGGTAATGGTGAAAGATGAGATGGCCAAGAAGGTAAATCTTCTACATTGTGAGAGTGTGGAGATGATTGTGAGGTGGCTCTAGGCACTAATGATGTTGGTTGAGTTGTGGAGGGTATGTTTGGTATAGTAGAATTAGGTGATGAAATCCTAGTGGGAACACTCTTCTTGGGAATTAGTTTGATTGGTTTCCTTGGTGTGGGAGAAATCCTAGCATTGGTGGACTTAACCGAGATGATTCGGTTGAGGAAACTTCATGTATGATTCTAGCAAGTTTCTTGGGTGGTTCTTGAGTGGATGAGTTAGCACTAGGAGCCTTTCTCATGATGAAATGACTAAGGGAAATGGTTTGCAATTGTTGATGATTGTGTTTGTGTTTGATGACTAAAGTGTTTTTAGCACATGGCTTATAAAGGGAAGAACTTGGCAATTGCATTTAAGACTTAATCCACTAATGTTCTTGGAAATGTGATGATTAACATGCACAAGGTTGAGATTCAGAGTTTCACTGATCTAGGAATTCATTTAAGATGAGATGGAGTGTTTGAGTTAAGAAGATGAGTTGAAATGATTGTTTTAGCAATGTTTGACACAAGTCGTCACCGGATCCCGGGTTCCCTCCTTGGAGGATCCGGCTAGGCTATTCCTAGGATCCGACTCTCGCTGATTATGACAGTTTGAAATGAGGTTTCTAGGAGCTAAAGCCTATCTTATTTTGAGTGTTCAGTTCTCCTAAGTGTTTTAGGATGAGAGGATATTTGAATGATCAAAGGTAATAAGTGTTATAGCAAATGATTGTTTCTTATGGAAAGGAGATGGGACAAGATGACTACCAATGAATGTCCAAGGATAACACTAAGAGTTTTGTGGTGTTAAGTCATAATAAATGATCCTAGTGATCAGATTTAAGCTTGAGGTAAAATTTGAAAAAAAATCTTAAAAATCACAAGAATTGAAAAAGGTAATTGTTGTATCACTTTGAGATAAAAAATGGTTGGAGACAATTTCCTAAAATTGTTTAATTTGTCCACTTAAGTGTTTTGAAAGATGAGAAACATTTTGTGAGTTATTGAGGCGGAAATATGGTGAGCTTTGATGTGTTGATAAATCAAGAGGCATTTTGACTAAGATTTTAAGTAAGCTTTTAGTGAGTCTAAGCCTTTCTTATCCTTGAAAAAGTTCTAGTTGGATTCTAAAATCGTATGCTTAGCTAATGAGATGTTATCTAGAAAGTTATCTTGATGCAAGAAATGCTGAATTGCTGATCTGATGTCACGGATCCCACGGTTCCCTCAAGGAAGGGATCCGGCTAGGCTAATCCTTGGGATCCGGCATCTGCAGATCAGAATCTACACATAAATGATGTGCAGATTTTGCACACTAATAAATCTATAAGTAAAACAATAGGAACAAGCATGCCATCACAAAACACCACTTATAAAAGTATGATAAAGTAACAATATCCAAATTTCCATAAACTAAAAGAATTAACACGTAATCATCCAAACACAAAATAAACGAAAATAAGCACAATCCTATTGTCTCTTTCGTCAATCCTTTCTTTTCCTTTTTGACGGCTTAGTGAGGTTGTAAGCGAGGTTTTGAATCATGCCCCTCAATTGTTTAAATTCCGCGGTCTCGTTTGGAATGGTTGGAAGTTGTTTGTGGTATTCAAGGATTTCTAATTTGATGTTGGCTACGGGGTTGACATCTTCCTCATTTTCATCTTCTTCTTCACCGACCGAGGAGTCCGAGAGAGCTTTAGGTTTCTTTCCATTGACCTTGAAGCGTTTAGAGGGTATTTTGGTAAGAGGTACCATTACATGATCGGCAAGGAAATGATCATTGTTGATAGGGGATGGTTGCAATGCACTAACATACTTACAAAGTCGTGTTAGGAGCATACCATATGGAAGTACCATGTTGGAAGCTTTGAATACCCCATCCATTCTCCTTACCATGTAATAGGCGAGATTAAATGGCTTTTGGTGGATAAGACAATAGATCATTTGCACAAGACATGCGTTTGGATGATCTTTGTTTCCAACTAGACTTATGATACCACAACTAATTTTACCTAAAAACACAAAATTTTCAATTAGGTAAAATTAGTTGTGGTGGGTTTATGGTTTTGATTTGTATTAACAATGTTGTGAACACAATGTGATCTTAGTTATGTTAAAAGCCCCTTTTCATGATTAATTTTAAAAACCCTAAAAATAATTGATTAGAGATTTGTGAAACCATAAACCCTAGAATTAGGATGATGAGAATTAGAACAAGTTAAAGTAACTACTTACAATGGTGTTCTAGGAAGGGATACTTGAGATGATGGAATCCAATGAGGATGAAATCAGTGGTGTATTCGTTTTTGTGTTATGTGAGTAGAGGGAAAAGATCAATGGTTAATTTTTGAAAGCGTATAACTGAGTTATGTTCCACGGTTCCCCCAGATCCTTTGTTTTGGGATCCGACTAGTACAACTAGAGGGATCCGGCTACTGTGGATAGAAAAGAAGTTGTTTGGCATTATTTTTGTAGTAGGGTTAAAAACAATAGTTCGGAGGTATTAGATGAATATTGTTATTGAATGATGGCTTTTGATGAATCACATATCGAGGGTTCATATGTGATGACGGCGTTGGTTTGACGAATCAAAAGGAGTATCATTCCCGATGATGAAAAAGACGGAAAAGTGACGAAAGAGACTTCTAACGATGTTAGTGATTAATAAAACAAAGAGAACTTACGAAAATAAATTGAACTCACGTAACCTATCTAATGAAAAGTAAAACATACCTCTATGCTTCTTGGTTTGGCATAATACCAAAGATACTTCATGAGCTTTTAAAGTAATCCTTTGTACTTGGTGTACGTAAGTAGTGATTACTTTTTAGATCCTTCCTTGAATGTTGACTTCATTATTCTTTGAGTGAAGATTTTGGAGAGATTCTAGCATGAAGATTTCTTAGGAACAAAAGTTGTTAGAATCATCTATCAATGTCCAACAAAATGATTTTTAAAAAAATATGACCCAAAAAAAAATCCTTCTTTGTAGTTTTCAAACATACACGGATCGTATCAAGTTTTTAAAGTACAACATACTTTAAGAAACTTGGTAACGAAGCTCTGATACCAATTGTGGAAAACTAGAAGGGGGGTTGAATAGTTTTACCAATTTAAATCTTTCTTTTAAATATTTAGATCGATTTATGTCAATCTATTTGGTTGTTTATGTTGGACGTTGATAGATAGATATATAAACGTGTAATGAAAGATAAAGAGTAAGAAGCACATCACCACGACACAAGTTATTTATAGTGGTTCGGCTACAAGGACACCTTCCTTGCCCTACTCCACTTCCCGAGTCACCTACTCGAGAGTTCGTAAACACTACACCAACTCCTTATGGCGGAGAAGCCTTCACAACGTCGCTTAACCTTTTTCCGGTACAAAGCTAGATACCGAGTTCCTTCACACCAAGGCGAACCACACCTAACACAACGTCACCTACCCTTTATACGGTGCTAGGCTAACCACCGAGTTCTTTCACACCAAGGAGAACTAATCCTATCATAACGTCGCCTACCCTTTATTAGGTACTAGGCTAAGCACCTAGTTCCATTACTATGGAGGAACTACTACCCTTCGCGACACAACACCTAATCTCAAGGAGATCTACTCCTTGTTACAACACCATCAAGGATATCACCATCCTTGTAAATAAACAAATACTTATATGTATAACGATGCACCAGCACCTCATCGATTATACGACCTAGGCATTCTTCCCAAATGCTACTTGATTTGATTCTTCGGCATCCTTCACTAATGCCTTTGACACAACGCTTGGCACCCTTCACTAATGCCTTCATTTTGACACCTTTAGCATTCTTCAATAATGCTTAGACACGGATGATGAACATCTTTCACTAATGCTTTCATCTTGACACTTTCGGCATTCTACACTAATGCCTTTAACCCAACATCTATGGAGAAAGGAAGAACTATCAACAAGAGAACCTTATTTGTCTTTATGATGACGAAGTATGGCAACTCATGGACTTGAGCTTGCACGTCTTCAAGAAGTGGTGATCTTGCCTTTAAGAGGAACCTAGAAGATCACACAAAAACAAAAGACAAACTACATAGATCACTTGGATCTGAGGTTAGAGGGTTAGAATACTTGGGGGAAGTATGTGTGTAAAGTTATATGTAGAAAGGAAGAAATGGCTCTCTATTTATAGAGAAAATTCTCTCGTTCCGGATCCCACGGATCCCTTCCACTGGGATCCGGCTAGCACAAAGCCGTGGATCCGTGGAACGCCTCTCTTGCCCATGGGTATTTTTGGTTATGGGTCATGGGTCATGGGTTATGGGTTGATCCATGGTTTTCTTTCTAGATACAATGAACTTGGTTAAGTGGTATATATAAAACCATGGGTTATGGGTTAATACCATTTGCTAGTTTTTACCCATTTTAGTATTTACATGTTTTTACCCATTTTAGTATATACATGTTTTTACCCATTTTAGTATACTTAGTTTAAGTATGGGCTAACCCAATATGTAAACATTAGTTGTTGTACATATATATATCTAAATCATAAAATCACTTAAGCTTGTTTTAGTGTTTTATGTGAAAACATAAGTGTGTTAGGAAACTATTAACTCAAACTATTTACGTACTCTATTTGTTTCGTTAAAATGATTTTACGTTTGTTATCGACAAAATATTATAAGAACGTAAAATATAAATAAACGTTTTTACGGCTTATTTGTATTAACAGTGTTCATATTCATGCTGATCATTCTGGTCTTCATGCTGCTGATCATCCTGATGTTCTTGTTTCTTCTGGTGCTCATGCTGGTAGCTCCTCTGCCTCTGACCCTGCTGGAGTTTCAGACAAGGGCAAATCTCCAATGGTTGAAGAGGATCCTCCTGTCCCACAAAGGACTCCCAAGCAAATGGAGGAAGATAGACTGGGAGCAGAAGCTGCACGAAACGCACATGAGGAGGAACTTGCTAAGTTGGCCATATTTAGAGAAGAAGAGGCCAAGAAGATACAACAAGATGTTCTTTCTTCTGCTATGTATTATTATGAGTCTGATTGGGTTGACATAATGGCTCAAGTAGAGACTAACGCCTCTCTTTCCAGAGATTTATTGGGTGCTGATGTGAATGCAGATTATTTTCTAGCCAGGATGGCTGCCTTGATCAGGAAGAGGAGACGAGATCTTGCTGCAAGGTTAGCAACAAAAAGGCAAAACAGGCCTATGACTAAGGCTCAACAAAAGGAGTTCATGAGACATTTTGTAAAGAACCAGAGTTGTTGATAACATCAAATAGTCCTGATATTCTTAGCGTTAATTTCCCCCTTTTATCATCACATTATGAGTAAAATGCTAGTGAAAACATCCTTATTCCTTATTATGTCATTTCAGGACCTATTTTATGCAAGGAAACAGTAATTGGACATTTTCAAGCCCAAAGGATGAGTTTTCTCTCAATTACGGCGTAACCAAGTAATGAAGTTACGGCGTGACAATGATTATGAAGATTACAGCGTAACCATGGAATATAATTACGCGCGTAACATGCTAATGAGCATTATGCAGCTTACTTGACAAGAGATACGACGTAACCCTCAGCTCATGTTACGCCATAACAATGGATAAACATCAAAATTACGAAGACTACGGCGTAACCATCAGCTCAGGTTACGCCGTAATAAAGAAATGCATATTATTTACAAAGGCTACGGCGTAACCCCCAGCTCAGGTTACGTCGTAACAATGGATAAGCACAAGAATTGAAGAGTTATGGCGTAACTACTTAATAAATGTTACGTTGTAACTAATATCGGAGCCTATAAATAGTCGAAGATTTCATCAGTTTTAATCATCTCTCCTTTCCCAAACCTTCTAGGGTTTGGGGAGATCAAACACAGAAGAAGAAGCATGGCTTAGGAGCATCGAATAACGAAGTTCTCGTCTACGATTTCCATTGTATTCGAGTTTGAATTCCTTTTATATTTTCCTAGGACTTATACTATGAATTAAAGTTATTAATTGAAGTTTGCATTTGTGTTATTTATATTCTCTTTAATTCTTTATAGACATTTACTAGTCTTATCATAGATCGCTAGTCTTGGTAATATTATAAGCTTGGTAGTATCTAAAAGGCTGGGAGATATGACCAACTGACCCTAGTCTGATAGATTGCGAAGTATGGGAGGAATTGGCCATAGTACAACCACTCTTCGTGTGCGAACTGACCAAATGATCACCTATCAAGTGGAGGTATTTAAGAGGTTAGGGGAAATCTAAGTTTCTAACGGCCGGGTTTCCACAGACTAGATCTAGTAGATTTGGCCCTTAATGACTGCTATTAGGTTGCTGAATGATCCCGGGTGACCTGTTCATCTTGGTGAGGAGTCTAAGAACCATAGGCCATGACGAATTGACCAAAGGAGTCTGGTGATAATTAACCACTATATTGAACATTTATATCGAGAATCAAGTCATATTTGTATTCTTCGTTAAGCTTCGTTTATCTATCTCTTTACCCTAAATTTCTGGTGTCTGTGTGTATGGAATAATAGCATATCGATGAATTATACCAATCTTATCACACCTATATATTATCAATATCATTTCTAATCATCTTAGTTCTTTCAAGGTCACAACTCTCTTGGGATGATACTCGGATTTACCTAAGGCTTTACTACATCTGATTGGGTTCTCTGCCCATTAGTATGTGTTAATCCTAAGTTATCTAAGTTTTATAAATATTAAAAGCAGGATGAAATAGCACATTAGTTGTGATGTTTATACTACTGGTTGGACCATGGCAAGGGTGAAACGATTGACTGATGACCAGTTGAAAAAGGAGTTTGAGAAGATTAAAAGGGCTCTTGGACTCTCTCAGGTGAACGCTTTTAGCAGGTCCTTAAAGATGAAGAGTTATGTGGAAGAAGCACTTTCATCCAAGCAGCATAAGTCTAATGAGGCTTCAACTCCTTCTGGTTCATCTGTTCCTACATCTCCACCAGTTGGTTCTACTACCATTCCTCCTGCAACTGCCATTCCTACTGCCACATCTCTTCCTACTGGTGTATCCACTCCTGCAGAGACATCTATTCCTACTGCTTCTATTGAGACTCCCAATCATGTGCCTAAACTATACACTCACACCAGAAAGAAGTCTTTTGCCCATAAGCTCAAGTCTAAGCCTGTGGATTTACAAGAAGCAGATAGGTCTTTCATCAAGATGGATAAGGAAGAGGATTCATCTGAAAAGGATCCGATTCCTTATTCTCCTCTTGCTGGTTGGGAGGTGCTCACTAGTCCTTTGGGGTTCTTGAATGCTATTTACAGGATGGATAAGTCCTTCAAACATTTTACATGTCTCAGGGAGATTTTGCATCTAGTGGATAGACAGGATTTAGTGAAGTTGTATAGAATGGTTCTGCTTTACTATGACACTCATGATCTTGAAGCTGCTGGGATGGTATTGTTGGGTGATCTTAGGGTATTGATGGATTCTTACCCAGGTGGTTATGGTTTCTTAATTTGGGATGATCAGGATACTTGGAAGATTACCAATTGGAGGTTGTATCCTCTCTCAAATGTGCATGTTTTGGAGACTACTACTGGCATGGTGTTATACATGTTTACATATGTCAAATACCCTCTCTCAGTCAAGGTTATGGAGAAAATGCTAAAGTTAAGGTTGGAATTCCTGCTGATGTGGTGGGTAATGACATGACCATTGCAGAGCAACTGTTGGGTTTATCAAGAAGTAGCTTGCTGAGGCCAGGGGTCCTCCTGCTTAATCATGGTATTCTGACCCTCTTCTTTTTGTATCTTTGTTTCATAAGTGGTCTTTTCTGTATATACGTATATTGTTATTTTCTTAAAAAAATAAAAATAAAAAATTGAATCTGACGGTGGTTTCTTCTGTTAAGTTTTGGTGTGCAAAATTCTTTTGGTTCTGGCACACATGGTACTAACAATCTTTTGGAAAACAATGGTATTCAACTCACCATGTCTCACAGACAAGAAATAGTTGACTCACCATGAGGGTACGGCTCTGGTGTGCTCATCAAATCCGTTGACAGTTGCTGGTTTACTCAAAATCATATGGTTATCAATGTACCATGGTCTAATACATCAAAACATTGGCTACTCCATTAGCAAATGGCTCTGGTAAAGAGACATCAAATCCGTTGGAGGCAGACAATTTGTCAAAAATTGTATGGTGCTCAACTCACCATGTCTTTGTTGATGAAGAGTTGACTAGCCCACAATATCATGGCTTGTGGTAAAGGCAGTGGCAACCCATGGCTAGTCCTAAGTTAACGCCTACAGGTAAAGACATATCAAATCCGTTTATGGCTGTGATGATTTGCCAAAAATCATTAGGGTATTCCAATTCACCAATGATTCACGTTCAGAGAATTGGACTGGTTTCTAATTCACCAGTATGATGCCATGATTCCATCAAAGAATTAGCTAGCCCAAGAGTGAGTAGCTACTCAGTAAAGGCTTATCAAATCTACTCATGTAGCTATGGTGGTTCATCTGTCTGTAGCTGTTCCAATGTTTCTACTGGTTTCTCATTGTTGCTGGATTTGGAATTTAAAGTTGCAGATACAAGATGCTGATATGGGCTGGATTATCAAGTATTCCTCAATCCTCATTGTTCAAGACTGAAGAGCTATCAAGAAACTGGAAATTAACCTAGTCAAATTCCAGTTTATGGGAGGATTGTTGGGAATATTTGTAAAATTTAGTTAAAATTGTAATACTAGTAGGTATGTAGTTTCTAGTGGTAGAGTTATAGTTCCTACTGGTATCGTTAGTAGTATAGTTTGTGGAAAACTAGAAGGGAGGGTTGAATAGTTTTACCAATTTAAAATTTCCTTTTAAATATTAGATCGACTTATGTCAATCTATTTGATTGTTTATGTTGGACGTTGATAGATAGATATATAAGCGTGTAATGAAATATAAAGAGTAGAAGCACATCACCACGACACAAGTTATTTATAGTGGTTCGGCTACAAGGACACCTTCCTTGCCCTACTCCACTCCCTGAGTCACCTACTCGAGAGTTCGTAAGCACTACACCAACTCCTTATGGCGGAGAAGCCTTCACAACGTCGCTTAACCTTTTTTCGGTACAAAGCTAAATACCGAGTTCTTTCACACCAAGGCGAACCACACCTAACACAACGTCGCCTACCCTTTATACGGTGCTAGGCTAACCACCGAGTTCTTTCACACCTTAGGAGAACTAATCCTATCACAACGTCGCCTACCCTTTATTAGGTACTAGGCTAAGCACCTAGTTCCATTAGTATGGAGGAACTACTACCCTTCACAACACAACACCTAATATCAAGGAGATCAATTCCTTGTTACACCTTCATCAAGGATATCACCATCCTTGGAAACAAACAAACAAATACTTATATGTATAACGATGCACCTCATCGATCATACGACCTAGGCATTCTTCCCAAATGCTACTTGATTTGATTCTTCGGCATCCTTTACTAATGCCTTCGTCTTGACACTTTTAGCATTCTTCACTAATGCTTTGACACGGATGACGAGCACTTTTCACTAATGCTTTCATCTTGATACTTTTGGCATTCTTTACTAATGCCTTCAACCCAACATCTATGGAGAAAGGAAGAGCTATCAACAAGAGAACCTTACTTGTCTTGATGATGACGAAGCATGACAACTCATGGACTTGAGCTTGCACGTCTTCAAGAAGTGGCGATCTCTCCTTTAAGAGGAACCTAGAAGATCACACAAAAACAAAAGACAAACTACATAGATCACTTATATCTGAGGTTAGAGGGTTAGAATACTTTGGGAAGTATGTGTGTACGAGTGATAAATAGAAAGGAAGAAATGGCTCTCTATTTATAGAGAAAATTATCTCTCTGCTCCCGGATCCCACGGATCCCTTCCACTGGGATCCGGCTAGCACAAAGCCGTGGATCCGTGGAACGCCCTCTTGCCCATGGGTATTTTTGGTTATGGGTCATGGGTTATGGGTTGATCCATGGTTTTCTTTCTAGATACAATGAACATGGTCAAGTGGTATATATAAAACCATGGGTTATGGGTCAATACCATTTGCTAGTTTTACCCATTTTAGTATTTACATGTTTTTACCTATTTTAGTATATACATGTTTTACCCATTTTAGTATACTTAGTTTAAGTATGTACTAACCCAATATGTAAACATTAGTTGTTGTACATATATATCTAAATCATAAAATCACTTAAGCTTGTTTTAGTGTTTTATGTGAAAACGTAAGTGTGTTAGAAAACTATTAACTCAAACTATTTACGTACTTTATTTGTTTCGTTAAAATGATTTTACGTTTGTTATCGACAAAATATTAGAAGATCGTAAAATATAAATAAACGTTTTTACGGCTTATTTGTATTAACATAGTTACTACTGGTCGTTTCTACTGGTAGTATAGTTAGTCCTGGTTTATTTAAATAGTTATTCCAGGATAAGATTTAATTTGTTAAAGTTGAGGATATGCATGAGATAAATTAGGAAGAGATATGCATATCTTCTCTACACGTTTTCTAGTAATGCCGATTAGGGTTTCTTGTAGTATAAAAGAAACCATCGGCTATGAAGAATGTACACCTTGAAAAACACTTTTAATAGTTAGTAATATAGATCCATAGAGGATCATTGTTATTTAGTTATTCTTCTTTAACTCTGTTGTTTATATTCCGCGTAAACATCAGTTTATTGTTAGAGCCTCTCTTGTAGTTTGCTTGTGATTATATAAGTATTCTACCTATTTCAACCAGCTCAAAAGATCTATCTAGGACTGATCCAACAAGACACTATAAAACCTCCCTTCTCTTCTCCATTTGAACGCCCAACTCAAACAACACAAAATCATTTTCATTTCATCTTCTACTTCAAGTGTTACATTAAGATTGAAGTCTCTTACAAGCTCTATCAAGACCTTGCATTCTTTGGTGATTTTTCTTAAGTTTAAATCTACTTAAATTCCTACAAGCTTACATGAGGTGTGGAAGGCTTCTGAAGAAGAGGAGATTGCTCTAGTCCTTGTCTTTGTTTTTTCCTTTTTCGAAAGCCAAAATTTGTAAGAGAAATCATGCTCCTCCTCATTCCTTTGTTTCATACTTATAACATTCTATGTATGTTTGTTTATATTGATCACATGATGTACATGGCCAAAACCATAAAAAGAAATAAGTGTAAAACTTTATGTAATCAAACTAGTAAAACAAGAAGATTTATGCTACAAAAACGACCAATCTAAGTAGCCCATGACCTTGGGCAAACTCATAGGATTGTAGAGGAACTCAAAACAAAAACATGGCCTTTTGAAACAAGCAAAACAGACTTGTAAATCAAAAGTTACGAAGATTTGAAAATTTCCAAAACCAAAGGTACCACATAAGTGGTTTAGCCGCACTGCTAAAGCCACTTCAGGGTGCGTTTGGTGGTTTTAGACAAGCCCCATCCACAACAAGGCCATGGCTGTAGTCTCAAGGCTGTTTAGCCGAGACGTAGCCACAATTAGGTGACCTTCACCAGGGCGGTTAGCCCATTAAGCCAAGACACAACCATGGCAAAGCCATTGCTAAGTGTCTCAAGGCCTTATAGCCAAGACACAACTGCGACTAAGCTACGACTATGTGCCTAAAGGCTAGTAGCGGCGACCTAGCCATGGCTAAGTGCACCAAAGGCCTCAGCCGAAGCACAACCATGGTTCTTTAACAATATGTTTCTTTAACTTCAATGTCTACAACTTTCAACAAATTTACTTTAATTTAGTTTCTAAAGAAAATGATAAGACTTTTTTTTTTCATCCCAACTTAAAAATGTCTAAAAATTCATCCACAAAATCTATTATATAAGACATCATATTTCAACTTTTTTTTATTATTACATTGGTTAGACTTTTTCTTTTTAAAAAAAAAAAAAAAAAAAAAAAAAAGATTCCTCTTTTATTACTTCTAATAACGGATTACAATAAGATGACAGACAAACAAGCAACAATTGTGCCAAGAACCCCTTTGAATAAAGAAACCAATTCTACTAAAATGAAATTTTGTGACTTAGGGTCGTGAAATTACTTTTCACAACCGTTGAACCCTACCAAAAGTCCACAGTGATATTTACTGGTCTTTAGACCTTTTACCCAAAAAAAAAAACTCCATAACAAGTTTAAGAACCCAAAAGATCAAAAGAAAGGGTAAATACGTGTTGATTCTACTTTATTCATACTTGATAAAAATGAATTATTGCATGTTACAACATTTTTCAATTATATTTTGATCATTTTACAAGTATATATAAACGTTACATGAGTTATTTAATCATACAATCGCAACTATAATTGTTTCTGAATATAAATTTTCATTGTTATACATAGTAACTCGCCTAATGTAGAATAAACATGAACACGAATACTTATTCTAAAGCCCAAAAGGATATATGGATTTGACAAAAGCCCATAAAACCCAACAAATCCTCTAAAATACAAAATTAGGTCGACAACACTGAAAACCTTATAAATTTATAAACACATGCGCCTCTACTTCAAACCACCACCGCTCTTCATTTTCCATTAATTCATCAGGTTGTAGTATCCTCTCTTTATTTTTTTCAATATCTAGTTTTCGTATCTTTTCTTTTCATTAAAATGAAATTTGTGCGGTGATGAAGCAATTTGTGGACTAGAGTTTCTGATCTTGGGCTCTTCTTCCCATTAAAGTTTGACGACAAAACCCTTGGCTGTCTGAGCACACAATAATTTTTTTTTTTTTTTTTTTTTTTTTTGATAGAGCTTATGATGAAAAAATTAATTATCTTAGCGGATTTCAGAGAGATTTAAATCAATGATCTCATGTTACACACACTGAGGCTCTTATTATTTTTAATTTTTTGTTCTTATTTTCATTTTGGTATAGTAAAGTAAATGAGTGATAAAAATAAATCTATGATGAGGCAAATCACTTGAGAGTGTAAAAGGGTAGTGGACAAGACTATTAATCTTGCCGTGATCCCATATTTAAACGACTTCTCCTTCCACTGAGTTTTTTTTATCATTCCATTTATTTACTTTTGAATACACTAAGTATGGGTTTAGATTATATAATTATCTACTTAAAAGGCGTCCGTTTACCAATTCTGGAGGATTAAAAAACAGTTCCTCACGGTGTAATGGCTTGGACGCCAGATTGATATTTGTGGCTATCCTGATAAATGGTCTTTTAATGTCCTTTTATCGTGAAACACCTCATACATTTTCATAAATCAACCTAAATCCGATGCATAAATTTTTCGTTTTTCAATGTTTTAATTGTTTTTCGCAACAAATTATGTTTTTTAATCTCTTTATTTGAACAAAATTTATTTATTTGTATTTGCAAATGATGATAACAAGATAGGGACATCAGAACTCCAAATTTATTTTGGATATATATGGGCCCGTTTGGTTTGTTTTATAGGAATTACAATGGGTATCGGATTTTGTATGGGGTAGAATGACAATAGATATGAAAAAGTATATCATTACGTTTATGTTTGGTTAATAAAATATGGTATGAAAAAGTGTATAGATATTTGAATTTTGTAATGTAAAAAGGAATTCACTTTTAATGGATTTCATGACACCAAATCACACAGAATGAATCTATGACTACGATATACCCATTTTATTACCTACCACAAACCAAACACTCACAATGACTTTGAAAGTCATAGTCTCATTCCTATAGGTACCAACCAAACGGGCCCTTAATGTTCGACCAAGTCTATAATGGGAATCTCTTTGATGCAAATCTTTTAATATTTTTGAAATATTTTTTACAATTGCTTGTGGCTTTTTTATGCTGTGTTTTTATATTGATTTTGCTATAACTTGTTTACCATAATTTTATTTGGTCAAATAATTATTTGCTTTTTTGCGGATCTTATTACCTTGGGTTCCTTTTTGCTGTTATTGTTATTCTTGTTTAGCAAAATTTCTACTTCGTTATGCAAATAGTTTATGATTTCTTATAATTTTTTGTGTTTTTTGTATTTTGTACTTTTGATGGGTTATTGCCCATGATGGTTTATAAATATACTTTGAACTCTGAAAACAATCTAATATGAGGCAATTCGTTCATCTTTCTCACAATTCTTGTCATTTTTTTTAGTTTTTAAAGTTGTTTATTTTGTTGGATAAATTTGACCAAGGCATCTGAAAGTTTATTGTATTAGAGGCCGGGTATCGTTTGGTGCTGTTGGTGGTGCAATAGAAAAAAGTGTTGTCATCTCATCACTTTTTTTCCTATGGCACCACTTTTAACTATGACACCAAAACCCACCTCCCTAGCATAACACCAGTTTTTGTGGTGCCGTTAGATTTTTTTTAATTTTTAAATTTTTTTCTCATTTTTAACCAAAATTTATATGACTAAAATTTAATTTCACTAATAAAAAACACCCATTACATAAATGAAAAAAGATATGAAATTAAAAAGGTACATTAAATAAAAAACTTTGTAAAATAAAAATTAGACATAAAAATAAAAGTAAATTACTTGCAGGAACAATATTAGGCCTGAATTCGTTTTTTTGGCCTCGATGATAGCCACGCAGTCCATCGCATACCTGCAACCAAAAATAAATAGCAAGCACACACACATTACAAACATAACCACAACAAACAAACACAAAAGAAAGAAACTCAACAACAAAGAAAGAAAGAAAAATTGCTTCGGCGTGAGTTGGTGGCCACGGCATCAAGACCCACCAGCCCAGTGTCGGTGTGATGTCTCACGCCATAAGGTGGTGCCGAGGGTGATGGCTCAAGCCAACAGCCCTTGTACCCGGTGCTCTTAGACATGGTATTTGGACATGATATTAGTTTATCCTACTTGATTTTCGCGGATTCTAAGGAGATGACTGCAGTGGTACAGTGGAGATGATGGTGGTGATGGAGATGTTTGTGAGGATTGTAAAAGATAAAGAAAAGGGGTTGATTGGGATTGTGTGTAAGTTGATTGTTAAAATAATAAATGGTAAATTGCAAATTTGGTCCCTAATGTTTCATCAAAATGCAAGAATTACAACGAGATAGTTTGTTGCAAAACAACCACTAATGTTTACTTTTTTCGCTAAACAGCTACTAAGAGTCACTTTTTGGTAACAGCTGTTAGTTATCTTGTTTAGGGATCCCGCCAGCAAAGGTATTATCGTCATTTTACTTGTTTCCCGCCATTGTCTAGCCACACTTTTTTTGGCAAAATTTTCAATGTCTTAACTTATCCTTGCTACTTAAAAAACATGTCAACCGAAGGGATTCCTTGGGACTATTCATTTTACGTTTTATCCTGCTTATTTAAATGAACCAAACCAGACACATATCCCAAGCCTGTTTTCTCCCAAAACACACATAATCTCAAAAGCCAAACCACTGATGATGGCAAAAAATGATAAAGGGAAAGCTATCTACATTGGGTCTGATGAATAAGAGTGGGCAAAAGTTTTAAACAACCATTTTCTCTCTGGTTTAGTTTTTGAGGGATTCGGCGATGAACCAATTGTTGAATATGGTTCGTATAGAAAGATACCTAAAGACTTGAGAGAAAAGATTCTGAATTGGCTGAGGGAACAAGAGTATTACTATGAATAGCTTTTGGGTGTTACAGAGGAGAAACAAGAGGCTGCGGATACCGGATTATCAGAGGTTAATGGTTTTGGAAAGGATTATTAAAAATCTTGTAGCTGTGTTTAAACATCTATAGGACATGAAGGAAAGGGAAGATGGGGAAAGTAGTGGTTCTAGCTAACTGTGTTTAGATGATAGGGAAATTTGTAATGGTTGTGAACGTCTATTATCCTCAATAAAACTTTGGTTGTTTATGTTACTGATCGATGTTTGGTTGTTTATGTTAGTGATGAATTTCAGATGGTCTGCAAATGCACAAACTTTTAGAAAAGGGGTGTTTGGTACAAGTGTATACATAACTCCCATTTAGCATTTGCAGTTTGACTTTAGAAAGTCAAAATGCAATACACACCTTACATACACTATAATACTATATGACAGTTTACTTTAGAATGTCAAAGTAAGCAAACATGCACTACATGATAGTTGACTTTAGAAGATAATACTCAGCAAACATAATAAAGGAGTTAACACAAGCCATAAGGTCAATTGCATCAACTATTAAGCAAAAGTCAACAAGCCTGCAAAGTTTATACTACATGAAAGGACTTATGTAAACTGCCAAGTGATGTAATGTGTAGTCTTTACAATTAGTTTCTAATATGATGTAGTGCAATGTAGTTTAGAAGTAGTATGTTTGGGTCAGTTTGGCTTTTAACCCGTTGTACTATAAATACTCTTTGTAACCATTCATTTCATTTGAATTCAATGTAACAGTTACCTCCCAACTTCTCAATACATAACATGATTAAACAACACACGTAACATTGTTCAAAAGACATTAAAGACAAACGTAGATCACTGCATAACAACTGGACAACTTGCAGCTAATCAACTGACTTCTTCCTCTTCTTTAGTGGCTTGTCAACTTGAGGTTTGTGAATAAGTGGTATTATTACTGTTTAACTCAACTACTGGCCAGAAGTCTTCAACTTCAACGATTGATCTTGAATGAGTATATATGTCACCATGTTTGTAGTCTGTAAGCATCATGAACCCACTCTTCTGGTATACCAAATATGCCGTAAAAACGTTTATCTATAGTTTACGATCTTCTAATGTTTTGTCGATAACAAACGTAAAATTATTTTAACGAAACAAATAAAATACGTAAATGGTTTGAGCCAATAGTTACTAACACACTTACGTTTTCACATAAAACACTAAACAAGTAATAGTGCTTTCATTATTCAGTAATACATATGTACAACAACTAGTGTTTACATATTGTGTGTATATATATATATATATATATATATATATATATATATATATATATATATATATATATATATATATATATATATACTTAGTATGTATTATAAATGGGTAATAGAATGGGTAGAAGTTTAAATATTTAACCCATTGACTTGATACATTGAATGTAGTTGGATAAAACCCAAATTCCATGACCCATACCCATGGAGCATAACCCATGACCCATTGCATGACATCATGCATAAGTCATAATGGGTATTATCTATGACCCATGGAGCTAACCTATAACCCATGGACTAGATGCATTGCATCTTCTAGATACATTGTATCTACTTGGATACCCATGGTCCAAAGTCTAGGACCCATGACCCATAACGCATGACCCAAGACACAAAATCCATGGGCAAAGAGGAGCGTCCCACGGTTCCCCCAGTTTACACTGGACGGATCCCTCAAGTAAGGGGTCCGTGGGATCTGTGGAACAATAGCATGTTTTCTTTTATAAATAGTGAGCCATTTCTTCATTGTAGTTTGTCACTTCTACACATACTTAGTATTGTAAACTCTCTAACCTCAGATCCAAAGGATCTTTCTATGTATTTTGTGTTTGTTTTTGTGTGATTCTCTAGGTTCCTCTTAAAGACGAGATCACCAACTCTTGAAGTCAAGCAATCTCAAGTCCATGAGTTGCCATGCTTCGTCATCATCAAGACTATTGAGGTTCTCTTGTTGATAGTTCTTTCTTCCTCATTAGAAGTGTTGTGTCAAAGGCATTAGCGAAGGATGCCAAAAGGTTCAAGACGAAGGCATTAATGAAAAGTGCTTAACGTCCGTGTCAAAGGCATTAGTGAAGGATGCCAAAAGAGTCAAGACGAAGGCATTAGTGAAAGGTGCCAAACGTCCATGTCAAAGGCATTAGTGAAGGATGCTAAAAGGGTCAAGTCAAAGGCATTAGTGAAGGATGCCAAAGGTGTTCAATCGATATGGTGTATCGATGTACAAATAGAGATAGGTTGTATCCAAGGATATTGATATCCTTGATGATGTTGTAATAAGGAGTGGGTCTCCTTTGGGATAGGTGTTGTGTAGTGTTGGGTAGTAGTTCCTCCTTTGTAATGGAACTCGGTATCTAGCCTTTCAACGGATAAAGTGTAGGCGACGTTGTGATAGATGTGGTTCTACCTTGTGGAAGAACCCGGTGTCTAGCCTTGTACCCGAAAAAGATTAGGCGACATTGTGAAGGCTTCTCCGCCATAAGGAGTTGTGTCGTGTAGTGCAAATGAACTCTCGAGTAGGTGACTCGGGGAGTGGAGTAGGGCAAAGAAGGTATCCTTGTAGCTGAACCACTATAAATACTCGTGTCGTGGTTTTGTGTTTCTTACTCTTTAACTTTCTATTACATATTTACATATCTATCTATCAACGTCCACCATACACATCTAAATAGATTGACATAAGTTGATCTAAATATTTTATAACGAAGTTTTAATCGGTAAAACTATTCAAACCCCTTCTAGTTTTTCACAATTGGCATCAGAGCTTCGTTACCAAATTTTTTAAGAGTATATTCTACTTTTAAAACTTGATACGATCTATGTATGATTGAAAACTACAAGGAATGAATTTCTTTAAAAAAACAAAAGGTCACGTTCTAAAATCATCATAATTTATAATGTTGGATAATGATAGATCTTTATAATATTTTCTTTCTTGAGAATTCTCCATACTAGGATTTGGGCATCCTAAGAAGATCATTAAGAATTTTTCTCTAATACTTCTTTCCTTAAAAAGAACATTTAGCATATGTATGATCTTTAATAAATTACAAATAAATTTCTCTCTTTTATATTTTTTTAGATGATTCAATAATGTCATCCTTTTGTTTAATCATGATTAAGTTTAAGTAGTATATTTACGCTTTCTTAATAATCACTAAAGTAGTTATCTATATTGAACTCATCATCAAGAATGGTATTTTTTGTTGATCTCTATAGACAAAACTACAAACTAGTGATAATGATATCTCGGCTATTCGAGAGCCTTGATCATCACTCCTCACATAAGGATTATTGACATTTCATCTATGTCAATAAGTATCAATGTGAGATTTCTCATATTGTGGTAAAATGGGATTTTATCGTAATCTTTGAAAACTTCCCAAAGAATTATGATTTATTCATAAAAAGGGAATTTCGTCAAATAGGACTAGTATAACATGTCAAAACTACAAACCATAAGTTATAGAGCATAAACATCGACCCTAGGCAAAAATTAGAACTCCCAAACCAAAATTATCAAGGATCACTTAAGTCATCAAATTGTCGATATGCCGATCCCTATGTTGAACTAGCGGGATCCTCATACAAGGGATCCGTGAGATCCGTGCAATGAAGACATAATAAGAAAGAAATGATCACCGTGGAAGTTCCACTACCCACTTTACTCTATCAAGACTCACGAACATAAAACCTATTTATCGCTCACGTGAGCAAATTGATCATCTTCTTCAAGGAAACAATCTTTGTGTAAGTATAATCTTCACTACATTGTTATTTCCATTCCTTGATTCCTAGGATTACAATTTTCATCTTTAGAAGTTGAGCTCAAATGGGTTTGTCACAATTTGCTACCACATTGTTTTCTAAGATAATTTAAATCAAAGAATTAACATTGTTAATACAAATTAAACTCATTTATTGAATTCAATGAAAATGTTTTGAGCAAAATTGTGATCAATCCCATTAGGTTACTATTCATACAATTGACACCACATTGTGGTTTTGATGTATAGGAACAATCATGCCTAGCAACCACCAACAAGATTACCATGACACCGCTCACTACATTCCAATGTACCATCGTAAGGAAGGCCTAAGCCCGGAGGATAGAAAAGCCTTCAAGATGTTAGAAAAGAGGCTCTTCCACGAAGGCCGAGTGGTTGAACCATCATTCCTTAACAACACCAACATTCGACAAGTCTTTGGAGGAATTAACTTTGATTGCCTCTTGGACATTAATGAGAAAATTTGTCCGGTGTTTTTGCTTGAGTTTTACAAGACAATGAGAATCGTTCGGAATGAAGACGAGACCATTTCAATAGCCTTCATCATCAATGAGAACGAGTACACCCTCACTCTTGTAGAATTTGGAAGGATACTATGTGTGCCATATCAAGGAGTGTGTATGTACTCTAATGAATGGTCGTTGGCGGAGCTACATGACATGGTAGATCATCATGAAGTATACTTCACAGCCATCCCGGAAGCAACCACGGTAAGGGATACCGTCTTCATGGAAAGAGCATCTCCATCAAGAGTCACGAGAAACTCCAAGGTGATCTATAGGGATCCATTTCAAATGGAGCTTTGAGAAATGTTCCCATTGTACAAAAAAAGGGAACTCGTGGTAAGGGAGAACGTGCTTTGCTTGGGAGGGAACAAAGATCATCCCAATGCTTGCTTGAACTTCATGATTTATTGCCTTGCAACCGGCACTCACTTCAACCTCGCCTATTACATGGTAAAAAGAATGGCGAGTGTGAAAAGTGTTAATACAAATATTGTCATTAAACGTTATTTATATTTTTGATCTTTACCTAAGTTTTGTTAACGACAAAAGTAAATTTAATTTGTATAAAGCTTAAAGCTTGTCAAGTTTAATAGATATTAAAACAAGCTTTTTCAAACAATATCTTCATCATTTAAGCATTTACATTGTGACTAATCATATCTTAATATGAGTCTAAGCATAATGTATGATAGTAGTTTTAGAATGTTTTAGTTTCTTAAAACTAAACATTACTTATGTATTTGCATATTTCTAAAATAGAAAAACAACACATGACATCATGTGATGCATCATGGAAATCATTGGAAGATTTCATTAGATATTTTGTGTAGATTTGTACTCTTCATATCTTACACAATCTTACATAGATATGGTTGACTTTGGCAAAGATATTGATATCTTGTCGCCGGACCAAGCGGCACCAAAATATACAACGGACGTAACCCTTTCAAGGGGTCCGTCCGTCCGTGGTGCTCACGATGGTTTTGGCTATAAATAGCAAAGCCAAACCAAGTAGTTTTTCATCCCTTTCTATCATACTCTCTTACATATCTTCTCTAACCTTTCTAACTCGGTTTCATATCATATTAGTGATCTCTTTGTAGCAAAGAAGATCAAGTCACATTCAAGCTTCAAACGAGAAGTTGGAAGTCTTGTTTGTTTAGTGTTGTATGATCTTGTGTTGATTCATACTTCATTGTTGTATTAAACCATCATAATCTTGTGAGTGTGAGTGGTTAGTATTTTAGTCCTCAAAATACATTGTGTGTGGAGTGGTTGTACCCTTGGAAAGAACTCGACATCTAGCTTAGTGTCGAAATAGTGTAAGCAAAGTGTAAAGGTTTCTCCGCGGTGAAAGGAGCTTGTTGACTAGTGAAGTTAAACTCTTGAGTATGAGACTCGGGAGTGGAGTAGGGCAAGGAAAAGAGTCCTTGTAGACCGAACCACTATAAACAACTTGTTGTGGTTTGATCATTTCTTTCCTTATTTACTCTTTACATATTGCTTGCATATTTCATTAACATATCTAAGATCAATATCAATTGATCTTTCAATAAGTTTCAAAACAAAGTTTTTAATTGGTAAACTATTCAACCCCCTTCTAGTTTTCTACAAAAAGCATGGACAAGATGGTACTCCTTTATGCAATGCTCCTGACCCGTCTAGCAAACTTCATCTTTTCACTAGATCCTTCTCCTTATTCCTATGACCACAGTTTCTACAACAAGGTCATTGTGCCTCTATGTAAAGACTACAAGGATCATGGTGGATGGCAAGAGACCTCATCCACCAACGGACTCATTGGATGAAAGAGAAAGACAAAGAGAAGGAGAAGGAAGTAGCAACCCCTTGGCAACACCGATCTCGATCCTTTAGCATACATCAACCAACTGCCGGATATCCCAAGCCCTTCACAAGAGTGGCAACAAACTAAGGGTATATTCAAATGTTTTGCTAACTTCTTGATGAAGAAAAAGAAGTAGAGATGGTGGGGTGAAGAGTGAAGGGGATAGAGATGGAGATGAATACGGAGGTGAAGTGGAAAGATGAGTGGATGGAAGGTAAGGTCATAGACCTTTATTTGTGAAACAATTTCTGAAACAATGGTTTGTAAACATCTAAACAATATTTATGTATATTAGGATGTAGCTTGTAGGAGTTACCATGGTTTCGACTTAGACACTTTAACTTAGTAGCTAGAAAAATGAGATTTGACAACAACTTGATCTCATTCAAGTAGTCGATGTCACTCTTTTTTTGATTACATTTTAGTCATCCCCACTTGCTATGCGTTATATTTGTTGTTTGCATATGTTTACTAAATGTAGAAATGATTAGGATAAGCATTTTTCAAGAGTGCAAAAGCGCACAATTCTTGAGAAGCTCTTGGTCGTGAGGCGGATCCCTAGGCTATAACTAGCCGGATCCGTCAGATGAGGGAACCGTGGGATCCGGGCAAACAGATATGCAACTACAGATCCTTTTCCATCAAACTATTCCCCTAGATCACATCATACTAGCTAAACATGATTCTTTAAGACCACTTAATCCTTCCTCAAGCTCAGTAGGTCTCACACTCACCCATAGCTAACTTAGGATCAAATTCAAAGTGCTTTTGATTTATCAATTCACCAAAACTCACCATTTTTCCGCTCCAATGCTCACACATTGTTCCTCACATCTCAAAACACTTAACTTGATATTTCTCTCAATTTTAGCAAATTGATTTTAGTCATCCTTACCTTAAAATAGGCTTAAAACTAGTTTTTCATTTTTTTTTTATTTTTTAGGAATCTTTCAAATTTCTCTTAAGTCATCATATGATCTCTAGGATCAATTGCCATCATTTTTCATTCTCAAATCATTGAGTATCATCCTTAAACACTTAGTTGCACTCTCAAAAAGTCCACTTTCCTACCCAATACCATCATTAAGTATCCTCACTCCTTATGATTGAACATTTAAGTCACCTGTCACTTAAGATATCTAAGGAAGTCAAACCCTCAAGATTTATAGATACTAGACCTTACAAAAGCATAATCACTTCACCACTTTTCTGTCTGACAGACGGATCCCTGGTTTATAACCAGACGGATCCCTAGTGAGAGGGAACCGTGGGATCCGTGTCTACAGAAAGCTTCTAATCAGCTTTTCTTTCAAAATTCAAACTCTTTTTGGTAATCTAAACACTTTTGCTTACCATTTAATGATTCCCTAGAGCTGAACAACACCATAGTTGACCTTGGTGCATGCCAAATTTTCTTAGTGGTCATGAATTTAATTCATTTACTCAAATTCATCCTTTACAAACCAAACACTCGTGAGAGCTTAAGTCACCATTCTTACCACAATCCTAAAAATCAGTAGTTATTACATCCTCACCTTTACTATGACTAAAGCGTCTAGCAAGAACTCTTCAACCAAAGGTTCATCCAAAAGAAATACTCATATGGTCCATGAGATATCATCCACCGAGTCATCACCCGTAAGAAGTCCAAATGCTAGAATCTCACCTCAACAATCTCTATCAACAATAGCCAAAAGAACCGCGAGAATTAATATTAGACCTTTTGAGTTGGAAAAGGCTTTATCAAGCTCTAAACCAAACGCACCTAGTTCTAGTAAAACACCTAAACCTTCATTCCTAGAACATAGACTACATTCCTTTACCGAACCTCTTTCTCATCCAAATCTCTACTCATTAGAGCACTCACCACCGAGAACTTCCCACTCACCAACCTTCTCGTTAAATAGAGAACCACCCACATCACCAAATAGTCCATCTTTGGAGACAAGGAACCACCAAAGACCTAATCATATAGAGGACTTTCCATTACCACCACCAACTCATGCATCATCACCTTCATTCTTAGTAGAACCTCATCCTACATTGCTCAATGTACCTCCACCATCATTTGTGGAGCCTCCTCAAAACAACCAATCTCCTCCCGTTCCTAGTCATGACAATAATTGCTCTAATTGTCAACTCACCCAAGGACTTGTTCAAGAAGTACGAAATGAGTTGCATTTCATGTTTAATCATCTCCTTGAACGATTGGACCAAATCAACAAGTCTACTCATCCTTAGATTTAAGCACTTTGATGATTTTTAAGTTTTTCGTTACTTATTAGAATTAGTAGAAAATGTATTACATGTTTAAATCATTCTCTTAGTTTTAGAGATTTGTAGATCATTTCTCATATTTTTATTGAATGAAATTACATGTTTTATGCCATATTGTCTTGAGTATATGCTTAGTGCCTTAATACATATCTCATTTTGATGTTGACATCACTTTTTCACATCACCATTGTTGTCTTAAGCTTTCAGACAAACGGATCCCTTAGTTTTGCTTAGACGGATCCCTCCAAAGAGGGAACCGTGGGATCCGTGCAACAGAAGACTTGTTTACTACTAACTTGAGTCTTATTTGCAGGAAATTATGCTCTATATACTTATTTTCTAACATTTGTTTTGTAGATTTTCAATACACACATGAAGACTTTGACACCCTTAGCTAGGGGGAGTTTTGTGTCACAGCAATACATTGCAAAATCATTTGCAATATCATTCACATAGGATTACATTACATGACGTCCTTCTTGCAAAGTTGCAATCATGAAGGGGGAGCATATTCGTCACAAAGACGAAACCATTTGCAAACATAGTTGCAATGCACTAGTTTAGTATTTCTTCTTACTTGACGCCCTCACAAAGGGATGGACTCGTCAAGGGGGAGCTAAGTCGAGAATACTTCTCCTCACTTACTCTCTATTTTTTCATATTTTTTTTCTTTCACATGGTTTTCTCAAAACAAGGTGTTAGTTTCTTTTCGACGCTCTTTTTGTTTCGACAAAAAAAGGGGGAGAAGAGAGTAAAAACTCCAATTCAAACTTTTACGAATTTTACTTTTTCCTTAAAATAATCTTATATTTTGTCATCAACAAAAAAGGGGGAGATTGTTAATACAAATAAGTCATAAAAATGTTTATCTATATTTTACGATCTTCTAATGTTTTTTCGATAACAAACGTAAAATCATTTTAACGAAACAAATAAAATACGTAAATGGTTTGAGCCAATAGTTTACTAACACACTTACGTTTTCACATAAAACCCTAAACAAGTAATAGTGCTTTCATGATTTAGTAATACATATGTACAACAACTAGTGTTTACATATTGGGTATATATATATATATATATATATATATATATATATATATATATATATATATATATATACATACCTAGTATGCATTATAAATGGGTAATAGAATGGGTAGAATTTTAAGTATTTAACCCATTGAGTTGATACATTGAATGTAGTTGGATAAAACCCAAAGTCCATGACCCATACCCATGGAGCATAACCCATGACCCATTGCATGACATCATGCATAAGTCATAATGGGTATTATCCATGACCCATGGAGCTAACTCATAACCCATGGACTAGATGCATTGCATCTTCTAGATACATTGTATCTACTTGGATACCCATGGTCCAAAGTCTAGGACCCATAACCCATGACCCATGACCCAAAACCCATGGGCAAAGAGGAGCATCCCACGGTTCCCCTAGTTTACACTGGACGGATCCCTCAAGTAAGGGATCCGTGGAACAGTAGCATGTTTTCTTCTATAAATAATGAGTCATTTCTTCATTGTAGGTTGTCACTTCTACACATACTTTCACCTAGTATTGTAAACTCTCTAACCTCATATCCAAAGGATCTTTCTATGTAGTTTTTGTTAGTTTTTGTGTGATTCTTTAGGTTCCTCTTAAAGGCGAGATCACCACCTCTTGAAGTCGAGCAAGCTGAAGTCCATGAGTTGCCATGCTTCGTCATCATCAAAACTACTGAGGTTCTCTTGTTGATAGTTCTTTCTTCCTCATTAGAAGTGTTGTGTCAAAGGCATTAGCAAAGGATGCCAAAAGGGTCAAGACGAAGGCATTAGTGAAAAGTGCTTAACGTCCGTGTCAAAGGCATTAAGGAAAGATGCCAAAAGAGTCAAGACGAAGGCATTAGTGAAAGGTGCCAAACGTCCGTGTCAAAGGCATTAGTGAAGGATGCTAAAAGGGTCAAGTCAAAGGCATTAGTGAAGGATGCCAAGGGTGTTCAATCGATATGGTGTATCCATGTATAAATAGAGATAGGTTGTATCCAAGGATATTGATATCCTTGATGATGTTGTAATAAGGAGTGGGTCTCCTTTGGGATATGTGTTGTGTAGTGTTGGGTAGTAGTTCCTCCTTTGTAATGGAACTCGGTATCTAGCCTTGTAACGGATAAAGTGCAGGCGACGTTGTGATAGGTGTGGTTCTACCTTGTGGAAGAACCCGGTGTCTAGCCTTGTACCAGAAAAAGATTAGGCGACGTTGTGAAGGCTTCTCTGCCATAAGGAGTTGTGTCGTGTAGTGCAAATGAACTCTCGAGTAGGTGACTCGGGAGTGGAGTAGGGCAAGGAAGGTGTCCTTGTAGCCGAACCACTATAAATACTCGTGTCGTGGTTTTGTGTTTCTTACTCTTTACCTTTCCATTACATATTTACATATCTATCTATTAACGTCTAACATACACATCTAAATAGATTGACATAAGTCGATCTAAATATTTTAAAACGAATTTTTAATCGGTAAAACTATTCAACCCCTCCCCCTTCTAGTTTTCCATAAAGACACTAATCCTCGCAAGGCACAATTACTTGATATAAAGAACCTCCTTTCCAATCAACAACGCAATCCGTAGCTTTTTTTTATAGTATCAAACATGGTTGTCACAGTAGGAGTAAGTGGTCTAACAGTCTTTTCTATCAGTTTATGAACTACTACAATCCTCTTCATCAAGTACTCTCTGATATATTCATGACAAGTAATAATGGGTTGATCTTTGACATCAATTAACTGCCTATTGTACACTTCACATATATTGTTTAAGAGTAGGCCACATTGGGCTATGCCTGTTAAACAAGTCATACTATATAAGTATAAGACTAGTTATAAGTATGATTTTGTCCAGTGCAAGTTAATTAATTACCTGAAAAATGTGATTTGCTCCATTGTTCAGATGGAATCTTGATCAACCAATCATAAGTAGCAGAATTGTAATTCTTGAGATAATCCATCTCTTTGTTGAATTCAACAACAGTAGTGGCTCTAGCTGCATTCCAAATCATGTCCTTGTAAACACCTCTTTTAAATTGTGACTTCATATTCTCATGAATATGCTTAACGTAGAACCTATGTTCAGCACTTGAAAACACACTCGCAATGGCTTATATCAGTCCCTGTGAGTTAAGGATGGGGTTAAAACTGTACCTGTTCTCATTTTCATAAAACACATGACAAATTATAGAATAAAATGTGTACCTTTTGCCTATCAGAAATTAAATTGAAATTGCAGTTGGTTTCTATACCAAGAACGTCTCCAAGTAATTTCAAAAACTAACACCAAAATGCCTTATTTTGGGCATCAACTACAGCATGTGTTATTGGATAAATCCTATTGTTTGCATCAACCCCAACTGTTGTTAGTAATTGACCTGGAAAATGACCTGACATGAAGCATACATCTAATCCTAAGAATTCTCTGCCACAAGCTTTGAAATCTTGTTTCAGAGCTCCCAAACACACATATACCCTTCTAAAAGTTCTTGTTGAAGACTCTAGATTTGGTTCTAGCTGTATATCAATCCTAACATTTGTGCCTGAATTTTGATTAACAAAATCTTGGGCATATTCTCTAAGCATTGAATAATGCTCCGTAAAAACAACTATACTTAAATCATCTTTAGTGTCTAGATTGACAATCAAATTAGACTTAGTTACACGAACATCTTCAAGTACATGCTTATCATCATCAAACACATCATCATTCATTTGGATTATAATCCAAATCCTCTTAATCACTCTCAGCACTCTTTTCTTCTGTTTGATTATCCACCTCTAATTCTTTCAAATTCTCATAGGACCACCTATAATTATAAACCCATAACATTAACAAAAAATGTACCTTCTTTAAAAACCAAGAACAAAATATAAATAAACAGGAAAATGCCCTATGTTTTTACTGTATTGTGCAGAGGAAAGGACGATCGATGTAATATAAGCGGGATTATAAGTCAACGAGTAAAGTGGAATGAGATTGTGATTAATTTGGTTTCCTGCCAACTTGGGGTTTGTGAATAGGTGGTCGGCATAGTGTGGTAACGAGTTAGGGCGGCGGAGCCAATGAGGATTGTCTCTGAAGATGAAGGGGTATATTAGTCATTTCATATGCATTTGAACTGGACTAACGAGATAACTAACAACCGTTAGCAATAAGTGACTCTTAGTAGTTGTTATGCAAAAAACGTAAACATTAGTGGCTGTTTTGCAACAAATTATCTCTCGGTATAATCCTTGCATTTTCGTGAAACATTAAGGACCAAATTTGCAATTTACCCAATAACAAATAATAAAAAAAAACAATATAGTTTATTAAAAAAATACATAAAAACACATTTACTATTACCATGACAAGGTCCAAACTTCCAAATCTCATATGACCCCTTCATCACATGTATACATGACCCCTCAACAAGTTTGAACTCCATTTTTACCTCATATGTAGTCATCACAAACTCCCGATATTGCTATTCCGATATTTGGTTTGTATTTTGTGATTCTATAATCTCAAAACCCTAATTTAATATACCTTCTTGACAAAATTAGGTGATATTAATTTTGAGTTTATAATTTATGCGATTGGGCAAGAAATGTAAAACACACATGTGTTAAGTACCAATCTGCTTTCTTCTTTTCTTTCTAGAAATGAATGTTGAAGTAAAAACACATCGATAAAGAAATATGGGTCTAAATGGTTATGAAATTTAACTGTTAGTTTGTTACGACAATTTCAAACGCATGAAATTATTCAACTTGAACTTTTATTTAACATGTTTATAAGGGATGGATTAATAATATGATGACAATTGTCAACACAAAAGGATTAGGCCTCTCTATTGGTTTACTAGTTAGGCATGTTTATCGAAACCCATCAAATTAAAATGTCAATACATTTTTTATTTTATTTTTAATATTGTTAATTTATACGTGTCAATCAATTTAAATGATAAACTACATTTTTTTTTTTTGACTTTTGCTCCATTATATTATCATATCTGATAGACAAAAATATCGGGATTTACATCAAGGTGGTAGGTAAGCGGGCAACAAGCTGCGCCGCCACCCCTTTCTGAATAGCAAACCCTATTCTACTGAAAACATAATCGTGACCCCTCGGGGCCGATATATTGCTGCGAACAATCTTACGAACCCGATCCAAGAAGCGCACAGCTTCAGGGGCTAAGGAACCAAAAGTGTCAAAGGCAAAAGGAACAAACACGTGTTGATTCTCGGAGCAGGCTTTATCATGTTTGTCCACTACATATAAAAAAGGAATAATTTTTCTTAAACTTTCAATAATGTACTAAAGTGTTTGAATAATACCTCATGTTATGTGAGAAGTTCCATAACCAAATGGTTGTGAGTTCAAGACCTGTTTATAAAATGTGAGATAAATTTGTGGTGTAAATATTGTGAGATAGTTAAAATTGTTGTTTTATTTTTATTTTATTAAACTTAAAAAACGTAAAAATGAACAATGTGTTATAGCTAAAATACCTATTTATTATTATTTTTTTACAAGAAATAGTTTGACTTGTTTATAAATATGTTGGCTTATACTTATCAATGAAAAGTTTATAACTCATATTTAATATATAGTTATATACTATATATATTTATCATTTCAACTATATATATAACACACCATTTGTAGAAAAAGCTAGAAATCGTTTTTATAGAAGAAAATAAATGTTTCAACTAATTGTTGTCACGTTTCATTTTTAGTTGAATTATTGTATGTTAAAAAAAATTCAATTACATTTTGATTATTTTTCGTTGCATGCGTAAACGTTACCGGAAACACTTAACTAAAATATCACAACTATAATTACTTGCGACTACAAAATCACGTCTTTATGCATAGTTACTCCTCTATTTTGATTTTATGCATCCAAATAATTTTATCTCTCACTTGATTATTTATTTTGTCCACCATTCGAAACAAATCAAAAGAAATATCGTAATCTTTTGAAGATTCTTCTTTTAAAAAGTCTCAAGCAAAGCACATTTTTATTGCGTAATGTCTTTGCATTCCTTACATGAAGAACTTATGACTTATGATGATTGAGAATTCTCATCATGATCACATGGTTGTGGTGCTCTTTGGTCAGATGGTATGTTCCCTTGCATACTTTGCACATTAGGGTATTATAATAATCCTCAAAGAGATGATTCTTATAACCACGGTTTACACAAAGAGGAAATTTGATTCTTTGTTTGGGTTTGACAGAGGTTGAGCTTCCTGATTGAGATTGAGATGTTGAGCAAATAGACTGAGGTTTGACTTGTTCTTTTTAACTCCTGAACTTCTTTGAATAAGGTCATTAGGGTTTGTTCAGGGATGTCAATGACTTTTTCAGGCTCGAGGGGTGATTTTTCAGAAGATTTATTCTAAGTTGGTCTTTTGAGATTTTTCTTCTCATCCACTTTAACAGCTTTATTAGAGACTGATGAGCAATGAACATACCTTTTGGCTTTGTCAAAGTCCGTTAGAGACTGATGAGGAATGAACATAGCTTTTAGCTTTGTCAAAGTCCTCTGTGGTACTATTTGGTTCTACACCTTTGAGCTTTGGTAGGCCAGGCAATGGGTTAGCGCTCTTAGACTCAACATCAAATATATCATATGGTGTGTTCTCAATGAGAACAGTCTCAATAGCTTGGTAGATAGGACTTAATATTCTACTAGTATCAAAGTTAGGCATGTCACTATGTATGCTTCTACCCTCAACCCATTCGTAAGATCTGACAAATTTTACTTCATTAGAAGTTCTGTTATTATGTCTCAGGGTCTCACTACCTAGGGCTTTCTTTGCTTTGCCAAGAATTTGCTCACTGATGCATTTGACCAACTGGTTTGAGCTATTTGTCCATTTATTGATGATGTTCTCTAACTTAGAGACTTTGTGTATGAGTTATTTATTAGACAACATAAGAGTGTTGTATTCAATTTGGAGAGTCATGTGTTGATTTTTAACATTATTAAGGTCAAGTAACTCATTTTTGCACTCAGTGAGTTCAACTTGCAAAGTGGCAAACTTTTGAAACAATTTTAACCTTTGCTCTTTCACATAGTGGAGATCAACAAGAGTAATCAAAAACATGTTTTCTATCAATATCATCACCCGTTTCTTAAATTTTGTGTACCATTTTAATGACAACTTCAACCCATTTACATGATCTTTCATTCTTTTTCCCAACTAAGGGTTCATCCTCAGTTAATGCCATGTAAGCCTTGATTTTTACATGTGCATCATCATCTGATAACATTTCCTCTGTGTCCCAATAATAATTTTCAACTACCAGCCCCTTTTCACCTTTACTCTTCCCTTTGTAATTTGAGGATAAGGACTTTTCACCTTTATCTTGTTGGTTGGAAAGTTTTTGGGTAAGTGGTGCAACTTTAGCTTTCTTTCCTCTGTATAAGGTTTTGTAGTCTTTTTCTGGTTTATTTGAACTTTTTGGGTGAAATTAGAGTTGTGTGAGGATCCTGGCTGAAAGTCAGGTTTTGATGGGTAGGATGGAGTGCATATTTTATTGTTAGGACAATCTTTTTGAAAGTGTCCAGTTCTCCCACATTGGAAACATGTTTCTTTTGACTTGTCAGTTTTAGCTGCACCTACTCTCTTTGACCTTTTTGTAAAACCTTCGCTTATTTGCTAGTAGAGCCTTGTCCTGAAACTCAACGGTCAAGTCAGCCATGAATTCTTGACTACTTCTTGTGTCCTCTTCAGCATTTGAGTCACCATCAGAGGCATGTACTTTAGAAATCAAAACAGCTGATATGAGGTCTGTATATGAACCTTTTTCTTTTTAGGTTCATATATTTGGTCAATGACTTCCTCCTCGTTTTATATTTCCAATAAAGTGTAGCAAAACTATAATTTTTGATAGAGTTATTAGCTCTATGAATCTGATTGTAACTCAACCACTTTCTGGGAAGACTATTGACAAAAGTAGTGTTGACCTGAGCTTGAGGGATGTCAACACCTTTTTTTGAAAGGTCTCTTTTGCAGTTTTGCACCTGAAAACATATTTCATCTATCTATGGGTAGAACAGATATGATGATAGAGTTTAATTTTGTTGTCTTGATTGACAACCCTGTCTTCATCAGGTAGACATTGTTTTTTAGGTTTAGGTAAAAGGTTTCCAGGTGTAGAGGTTGGTGCTTCAAGTATGTATGGACCATTTTCAAAAATATTTAGAAGAAAATGTTATAATCTACTTAGATAGACTAAGAACCTCCCTTTCTAGTCTATAAAATCATCCACTTCTAGTAAACGAACATGGGTAACATGAGCTCCTCCTTAAATCTAGGAGTTGTGGTAGGTCAATCTTTGCAGCATTGTGAGTGAAAGATAGACCACCAATATTTCTTTGTGGCGAATTTTTTTTGTTACCACCTCCAGGATTTGGAGGTGGAGGGTTTTGACCAGCACCACCAATAGGGATTGGAGGTGGGGGCATTGGACCTAAGTTATTAGTATTATCATTTTTAGTAGACATATTAGGATCTTGATTTTAGAAATCGTTGAACAAGTTTACTGGTTTTGAAAATAATATTTTGAAATCAAACTTACTCTGATACCAATTGTTTGTCCTAAATTATGTCAATTGTAAAACAATTTGAATAAAACAGTATCAATAACACAATAATTGACTTTTCAAACGTGTAAAACTTTAATGATTAAGAAACAAAGAATTACAAAGTGTTATGGATCACACTAGTTGAATGACAATGAAGTGATTACTCTTTGAACGAGTACACTTGATAAGTTTCAAGTTTACAAGCAAACTTATATAGACTAGCTGACTCTGTCAGCAGTCTACATGGAAGTTTGAACAAAGGAGTAAATACGTTTTTAACTAAAGATAATAAAAGCGATCAACATTTACTCTGGACCAACATTCTCTTTTATACTTATATGAGGTTGACTTGATCGTGAGTAGTTGAGACGTGTCAAGAATCTAACTGTGAAGTACACTTGCTTTAAGGATCTTTTATTCTTGGAAACATGTCAACTCTACTTTTGTGAACAAATCTACCAACTCCTCACAATGTTTTTCATCAACTCGTAATATGACGGAACTTTAATTTGAAATACATTATGTACCGCTCTTTTGCTTTCTCAAATTAATCTCGCCTTTAGTTGTTTGAAAGATTAGGAGTTAAGCTCAGTTGGTAGTATCAAAGAGTAATCAGGTGTACTAGAATATTGTCATCCTTTGATCCACTTTTATCCTCAGTGATCTCCTTCTACATATCAGCAGATATACATCTCAGCTAATGAGTATGTTTTCAAGTGGTCTTTGACTTCCTTGACGATGTTTATGACTTAAACTACTTATGAGGTTGCTCACTGAAGCTTTGATTCAGCGAGTCTTCTTGTCAACTGATATCTTATTAGTTGTCCAACTAACTTAGACTAATTTGGGTTCAAACTTGATTAGAGACCATTGGGCACTGAATTGGCCCAACAGTCTTGCAGGTGTGGATATTTCTTTTTTCTTATAGTTAAAAGTTGTCCTGAATAAGGTAGTTATAAATGCTATTTTCGGAAGTGATATGAAGCACATGAATAACATGTGCAGTCAAAATAGAATTTGTACATCCACTTGTCTTATCGAGTATGATACTATTGGGCCTCTCGCTGAATTAATCAGATGTTTGCATGGTCATTCCCGAATGTAAGTCAATATGATGCTTGCTTACGTTTAGTAATCTTGATTAATTTTTAAATCGAGAAACATAATATGTTAAACAATATGGAATGACTTTGATCTGTAACCATAGTTTAACGAGTATCTAAAATAAAAGAATTTTAAATTATACACCATTTACACTGAGATATTTTACGAAACCACACTCAAGTATTTCTGGGAGCAATGACGTGTGCTAGACAATGACCATTGTTAGTATGAGATAGTGTGATTATGACATTCGCAAGTGGGAGCTATTGGTAATGCCAAGTCAAATCATCAACTATACGACCAGAAATACGTGAGCCTATTGGGGCACACACGTATACACCGAGGGAACGTTTATTAATGTAATTAATGTATTTATTGTATATATATTAATTATATTAATATGATTCATAAAATGATTTAATGGTCGTTAGTTAACCGTTAGATGCATAATTAACTAACGGGCTAAACTAATTAATGTGTAATGGACTAGCTAATTAGTAAAATTCCAAACGAGCCCAACAACCCATGTAGGGAGTGGGTCGACCGATTAATGGATTAAAAGGGGTATAGAGTTTCTAACTTGTTGACCAAGTTAACCAAATCCTATATAATGCATTCTAGAAATCTTATTAGGGATCTTTGGAAAAACTAAATCACAAAAGGAATCTCCTCTCGCTTTCTCCCATTAGAACCGATCGGCACCCTATACCACTTAGGGTTATTCGATCCAACTTCAAGAACTAAGCAACCGTGCTTCGTTTATTTGTTCATGAGTCAAGCGCTAGCATCCTAACGTTCTACCATGACGTGTAATGTATGCATTCCTTAGAGGTAACTTTCTTTAGTCACTTAAGGGTTTCAATTGAAGGTCCAAGATTAAGGAGATGAACATCACTTGTCTTAGTAATTAAAGTGATACAAGGTTCGTAATTATGTGCTTATTTGTGTTAATTTGTATACATCAGTATCCCTTTATGTTAGGGTTACTAAAATCCATATTAAAGACTCGGTCACCCCGAGTATCATCTAACATTGGTTAGGTCGTAGTCTTATTAGTAAACGTTAAGTTATCGTATCACCATGGAGTCGGGTCGGGTCTTTACCCAATGTTACCCACTCCATAGCCTGTTAGGGACGTATCTTGTAAGAACTATAAATACTCTTTCACTCCAAGTGAAAGGGTTGGAGATTTCATTTTGCTTAACCTAGTATACTTTCATTTTCTCTCACTAGAAACTCCCAACTTCTTTCTCGCTCTAAAACTCTCAAGATTCGTCCAAGCATCAAAGAACATGTGTGTTATGATTATGAGTATTATACAATTGGTATCAAGAGCCATGGTTTGATTAGCTTGATTGTGTGTGCTCAGATTTGTGGCTAGTTTATGTTACTTGTTGTTATTTTTCTTTTCCTTTTGTTTCGACTAGAAAAGAAAGAAAACTCATTGTTTGAGCTTTGTTTGTGGTCATACTTGTTATAACTTGGTACTTTAGTGTTTAGGTTTGTTGTAGTAGCTTAGATTGGTGTTTGGTTAGCCTATTTCATTAGATTATAGGAAGTTTTGGTTGTATTCGAAAGTTTAGGACTTTTCTTCTTTACTGCGTTTTGGTGTTCTTGACAATGATTTGGCTCTTTCTTGGCTGCGGTTTGAGGTTAAAGGAGTAAAAGGCTATTGTGTTTTGATCTAAAGTCTATCTTGCGTTTTGGTCGTTAGCCAAAAGGAGTATAAGGACAAAACTGGGTGAAAGTGACGTGTGTACTTGTGCGAAAGTGACATTGCGGTTTGGTTTTTAGTCCTGCGTTTTGACCAAACCTGCGTTTTGAAGAAATGCATTTTGATCTTGCGTTTTGAAGTCCTGCGTTTTGAAGTCTTTGCGTTTTGATCATGAGTTTTGAAGTTCTTGCAGTTTGCCTCTGCGGTTTGCTCATTGCATTTTGGTCATTGCGGTTTGCTCTGAATATTGAGTTTTGATCACTGCGATTTGCCTCTGAAGATTGCATTTTGGTCTCTTGTGGTTTGTATAGAGCCATTGCGTTTTGTCTCTTGCGGTTTAACTAAAGACTCTGCGGTTTGACCACTGCGATTTGACATAAGAACTTGCGTTTTGATCATTCCGGTTTGCCAAGAAGATTGCGTTTTGTCTCAAGCATTGACTGCATTTTGCTCAAGCTTCTTCACTGCTTGTGTTGACTTTTTGCATATGAAAGTTGAATTTTTACGTCAAAACTTTAAACGGCCATAACTTTTAAACCGTAACTCCGTTTTCAGCGAAATGCCTGTCAAAACGACCGGAACAGCCTGAATATTGTGAGGTTACACCACAAAGTTGTGTAACGATTTTTCGATGCCCAAATCCCCTCTAAAAGGAAGTTATCGATGTTTTTAAGTTTTAGACCAAAATTTCACTATAACAACGTGCATCAACCAAACCAAATCACAACTAAACAACATATCACATAGTCTATCAAACGATCATCATGTTTAACACACAATCACTAATCATTGTACCGATCCAACAATTATCATAACACATTTCAATTTATCATTGTCTCACAGTTTCTTATTGATTTTGTAAAATCCCGCGAAAGATTCTATTTCTCGTTTTAAATCATAGACTTGTAAAATCCCGTGCATATTCATATCATGTCAAACACTTTGGATTCAGTCATAGCTGAGGTACTCAAATTGTACGACATGATCAATGAACATAAGATTCCCAACAATGTACAACTGATAAACGTGTTTGAGTTGGATAATGCTAATGTGGAATCTTTGTGTTCGAATTCACAAAAGAGAGAGTTGCATCTTTTACAACAAATGCAAGATAATGCAAAGGAAATTTTCATGAAATATTTTTGACTACTTCATTCACATCTAGAGGTTATCTTAGAAAGACCTAGATCCGGATTCGAACGAGCATTTGCATCAGTCTTCGGTCAAGATGTACATACTTTCATAGGCACAATGTTTTTGAACTTAGAACAACTAGAACAACAATTTGACAAAGAAGAATTTCATGAAACTGGATCCATGGCTGCACTTTGGGTGATCAACAAACAACTTCAATCGTTCATCACTTCTCAATACACTTGAGATTATGACAGTCAAATGAAAGAAAAGTGTTTTATGAATTACACTGGAATTGAAGTTAACATGTTCAGAGAAACATTACTCCAACACATGTGTGGCCTAAGTTCCGACCGGCCGGGCCACACAAAGAATTAATCTAGCATGTAGCGGCACTTAATGACTCAAACTAGTCTACCGTATTTCCGCTTACTACAGAGAGTAGTGCCTTTGATTCCGGAAAGGATTCTAGGGAGATAGACTAGGCGAATTGCCCATAGGAGTCTAGTGATACTTATGCCCCACTTGAAGCGATAAAAGGCTTATTAAAAAACATAGTTATTGCTTGATAGGATGAATAATTAGGCTAGCACACTTTCTCCCTACTGCGTTCAAATCTATTTAATTTCCGCATTTCATTTCTGTTTATTAGTTTAATTAATCAAACAAATCAAAAGCCCCTTTAAACGTGACATTAGACTTAAATTAGGATCCTTGCACATAGCTCTTGGGACGACCTCAACTTTACCTACTACTACACTACACACGACCGGGTACACTGCCCATGAGTGCATAAGGTAGACCATAGGTATACGAGACTATTACAAATATTTAAACCTGGTTAGAAATCCTGCATCAACGCTCATCACTTTAACACACGTCCATCACCACATTTCCCTAATGCAGTCAAATACACTAATTGACTGGGGAGACTTGATAGTATATGGGAGCTTCAGCCCAACTACCTAAAGCCCACTCTATATTATCCTATCACATGCCCACCAAGACTTAGATACAACGAATAGCCTGGGAACGCTTCCCCAAGATGCACCCGCGTAAACCCTACCTTACGAAAGTACCCAGGCAAGCGACACGCCTGGTGACCAAGCCAAGGTCGTTAGAACGAACACTTCTATACCTCATTCGTAAAGAGGTAAGGGTACAACCACACATGGATCCTTCCTTGTACCCCTCCCGACCAAAGATAACACACCACGTGTCATCCTCATCCTCGCCCTTGATGACCATATCGTGGATCATCCAAGGCAATCAAATTACCTTTACGAGTTACTCACAACCCTAAAGGCTCCCCTATAAATACTTAACCATTTCCCCGAAAATGGCCCAAGCCAACGTCGTCCAAACTACACTCAACGTTATTATTCTCACGAATAATACAAACACTCAATTGAGCTGACTCGTGAGTGTTACCTCAACTCGTGACTCCGGTCACACCTTGAGATCCTTACCGAACGTGAAAAACCAAACGATCAACCAACCACAAACCTCAATACATATCTTACGTAAAAACTCATAAATGTAGATTTTTTGTAAACCCTTTGTAAATATATTACTGCTTAACTGATACTAAGTGTTCATTTTAAGTTAATTTATTAGCACTCTTTTAAATTACACCATGATTTCTATCCACTCCCGATAGTCTTATAATTTAACTAGTCATAATATTCTTTCTTTTCCACATCAAAATCTCTACCAATTATCATTGTCGTACAAGTTCTCGTGCTTAGTTTTGATTTTTTTTTCTACTAAGCCAAACATTTCCTGTAGTATTCCACAATATGTTTCTTTAACTTCCATGTCTAGAACTTTTGACAACTTTACTTTAATTTAGTTTCTAAAGAAGACAAAACCTTTTTTATTTTTTTATCCCAACTTCAATAATGTCTAAAAATTTATTCACAAACTCTAATATATAAAACATCATATTTCAACTTATTTTTATTACTGTGTTAGTTTATACTTTATTCATAGTTGATAAAAAAAAATTATCCCATGTTCAAGGGCGGAGCTTAGTGAGGACCGGGTAAGGTCCCAGCCCTCTAGGCCTAGCCCGTTAGTGTATTTTTTTCACGATTTCATGTGTTATTTTTTTTTCATCTCGGCCCTCCCATCTAATGTTTTTCCGGAAACAAATTTGTTTCTGCCCTCTCACAAATTTTTTTCTAGCTCCGCCACTACGCATGTTGCAACATTTTATAATTACATTTTGATCATTTTACGTAATATGTATAAACACATACGAATCATTTAACCATACTATCATAACTATAATTGTTTTTTAGTATAAAATTTTGTTACTATGCACGGTTTTACCGCCTAATGCAGAATAAACATGAACACGAATACTTATCTAAAGCCCATAAAACCCCTAAAACATGAAAAGAATAAGGATCCACAAAAGCCCATAAAACCCAACAAATCCTCTAAAACACAAATTAGGTTGACAAGTGACAACAATGAAAACCATATAAATTTGTAAACACATCGCCTCTTCTTCAAACAACCACCACTTCATTGTCCATTATTTCATCTGGTTGTATTATCCTCTCTTTATTTTTTTTCAATATCAGGTTTTTGTATGTCTTCTTTTTATAAAAATGAAATTTGTGCGGTGATGAAGCAATTTGTGGACTAGAGTTTCTGATCTTGGGCTCTTCTTCCCATTAAAGTTTGACGACAAAACCCTTGGCTGTCTGAGCACACAATAATTTTTTTTTTTTTTTTTTTTTTTTTTTTTTAATTTGTTTTGATAGAGCTTATGATGAAAAAATTAATTATCTTAGCGGATTTCAGAGAGATTTTAAATCAATGATCTCATGTTACACACACTGAGGCTCTTATTATTATTTTTTTTTTCGGTTTATTTATATTTTGATATAATAAGTAAATGGAGTGATAATAATACATCTATGATGAGGCAAAGCACTTGAGAGTGTAAAAGGGTAGTGGACAAGACTAATAATCTTGCCGTGATCCCAATTTTAAACGACTTCTCCTTCCACTGAGATTTTTTTATCATTCCATTTATTTACTTTTTAAAACATTGGTTTGGATGATATAATTTTGTACTTAAAAGGCGTCCGTTTACCAATTCTGGAGGATTAAAAACAGTTCCTCACGGTGTAATGGCTTGGACGCCAGATTAATATTTGTGGCTATCCTGATAAATCGTCTTTTAATGTCCTTTTATCGTGAAACACCTCATACATTTGTTGATTGTTAACAAGCTTTATAATTTTAAAAATATAGATTATTAGATTATGACATGGAACTAATATTTTATTATACATTTTTTATGGTGATAATAATAATATAGTTAAAAGTATGTTTTATAATCAATATGACAATATATGCTACTGGGTTTAACGTTAACCTTGTTGCTTCGGATTTGGATTCTAAAGCAGTAAATCTTGTCGCACAAAGGGTCTTCAAAAAACCCTTAAAATGGGCTTATCAGAAAGTTCTGGCTTATTATGATATCAAGCTGACATGATGGCTTATTTTACCTTTAAAGTCAGAAAAAGGGACTTATGACCTCTGCAAAAGTTATATAAGCTTATTGAATAAGCCGACACAAGCAATAGATACATAAATTTTTCAGTGTTTATCGTAAATGTTTGAATTTGTGTTATTTAGACTATATAATTGTCGAGTATGTGTGACCTCCTTACAGGAAGGTGCTATATCTGAACTGCACTAGCTAAACATTTTGAGAGTGGATTAAGTAAACATCTTTAGGGTATGCGTTTATCTTAGTCATCGATTCACCTTATCAAAACTATGTTAATTGATATATTATGCTATACTAGTTGGATACCCGTGCACATTGGCGCCGATAAGTATAGTTATATGTGTTACTTACCCGCTTAGTGAATACGTTTCACAACACTCCAAATGTATATGTGTTAGTTGTATCATTGTATGTGTTTACTCGGGTTTCCCGTAGTTTTTTCTTGACATCATCATTCCCGCATATAGAAAGACCCTCATAATCTCTTACCTGTCAAAACTCTCTCCAAGAGTATATGATTTTGACGAATAAAGATTGTATTGATTGAAATAAACATTAAAGTTGTAAAAATTTGAATCAAAATATAATAAACTTACTAAAAATGTAAAATCTAAAAACTCATAAAAATATATCAAAATGGAAAATGGATGTTGAATTAATGATCTAAAGTTTTTAAAGAATATGGTGATATTAGATTAAAAAAATTGATAAAAACATATTTCAATTTGAAAATAAATGTGAATTTTTTGTTAAGAAGTTAAGAGTTAGGCTTAGAGTTTTTTAAGAAGTAACACCCAGAGCTCCTTATCCTAATTTTTGGTTAAGAGTTAAGGTTTAGAGTTAGAGTTGGATTATCCATGCGTTATAATATAGTATAAATATAGATATAGATATATGAGAGATCAGAAATTCAGAATGATTAAACAAATTGTTTTAATACCATAATATCCTTGATTATACCAGTCAGTTTTCACATAGTTTACTTCAATTTTACTAGAAAAACAACTTTCCATCTGCAACATCAGTTGAACCCAGCATACTCGAACTAAATGAAAAACAGTGTTCAAAGTGAAGCAAAGTTATAACAAAAGAACGTTTACCAAATAGTAATAAGAACTTGAATGCTAGTCTTGTGAAATGAAAGATACGCAAAATATGTTGTCAACGCGTTGTTGTGCACATTAAGTAGTTATTCTTACAAGAAGACTATGGATAGTTGAACCTTTTTGTGGTTTTGATGTACATGTGATATGATGGGTATTTTTTTGGTTGTTTTTTTAACTATCCCAAGAGTTTATTCAGTGGTGTGAATCCAGGTCTCCTCTGAGACCTTTGTGCCATATTCCACCAGGCCACCTTGGAGATGGATTGAGTATTTATTCATTTTTGAGATTTTCGCCATTTGAATGTTTTGTTTGGAGTTCATTTTGGCCCCACTTGTTTTCTACAGGAATAAATGCCCATTGGAGTCTGCAAAAAATTTCAAATCTGATAATTGCAAATTCTGTGACATGATGGTGGCGAATATGAGCAGATAACTTGTATGTCCGTGTACATCGCTATATCAGATTTCTTCCTCTTCCTCTGACCCATCAATATAAATGTTCAGTCTAGAGGTGCCAAATTGTATTATAGTTTTTCAAGATGAATGAGGTAAAAATAAGCACATACAAGCTGATGAATCTGTAAGAAAGATTAGGGCAACTCGTGAAAGTTAGATTATTCTTGCCCATTGTTGTCCATAAATGAGTTGTGGGACGGTCTGCGGTTTGGTGGACTTAACGCTCCAAGTAAAGCAGCTAGTTGACAACAAAAAAACTTGGATACTTGAAGTGTACTTGTACATTGTATAAGGAATTGTGAAGCCTAAATCTAATGAAGTTAAAAAGCAAAGAGCAAGAAGAATAAGCAAGTTTGTGTTTGGATGATTTGAGTTTCAATTATGTTATTTACGGACTACAGGGAAATTGTGGGTTCCAAAACCACTAAACAGGACTTTTGAAAAGTTTATTCAAGAAACCGTAATTTATAATTGTTTTCAATCATTCATATCGGTACAAAATTGAAGGACAAACTGAGGAGCTAAAGTCAAGAGTGGTAGATGTTTTAGAACTCTTAGGAGATTCCATGCCAATTGCATTCTGTTTGTTGGACACGCTCTCGTTATCTCTGTATTTCTCGTGCTCACTTCAACATCTCTCGAGGACAGTCACTTATGACTTTATACATTTATGATGGTGTGCAAGTGTGACTTGTGTGAGGAAAAGATTGGTGATCTTGATAGCGAGAGAACATATAAAAACTCAGAAAATGTCTTCACCAGCTGTTGTCTGATAGTGAACCCGGAGATGAATGTGAAGCAGTCACATAACCATGCCAGGACATAGTTGTGACATTGATGATTGTTTGCTTCCGTTGGTTGGGTTTATTATATAGAGCTCGATAAAAAATGTTATTGTTTAAGCTCGCAAGATCGAAGCTCGGGCTCGTTTAAGCTCGGCTCATTTCAAGTTTTTAGCGAGAGTTCGAGTAGCTTGGCTCATTTACACACCCCATAAGCTCATGGTAAAAAAGAAGCAAGTTACAGCCTTGAACACAAGTTAAAAAATCATAAGATTTAACCGCAGTAAATTTAAGTGATCTGCCCTTTTACTATTATAATGACTAAACCTAGTCTCAGCTTTAGATAATCAGTGTCAGGATATCCATACAAAATCAAAAGATACAAACTAAAGTTTACCAAATAGTAAAAAATAGGAAACAAGAAATTGAATGTTAGTCTCACGTAATATTGTCTATACATTGTGATTGTTTGAATTGAGTAATTTTTCTTCTTCGCCAGAAATGTCCCCCATCTGAATATTCTGTTTAGAGCTCATTTTGTTCCACTCGTTCTCCACACGGAAAAACGCCCATTGGAATCTGCGGTAAATCTCCAATGTGGTAATTGCAAAAACTGTGAGGTGGTTATGGCGAAGATGGGCAGACAACTTGTATGTCCATGTACACCGCAATATCAGATTACTTCCTATCACCCAGAAATATACCTGCGTAATCAATAAAATCACTTAAATTTTGCACCAAATCCAATTTGTTGGTCAACAGCTTCAAACTGGATTCAGGTCTAACCGGGTCAATTTTCGGTCAGGTCAGGTGCAAACAGCTAATGAATTAATAATAGAAATAAATAAAATTTTGCTATTATTTAAACGAAACAAATTTAGAGCATTGTATGCTTTAAAGATAAGAGATCCTGGCAACTTCCAGCTAGTTTGAATAAATTGACCCACTATTGTGCCCATTCGTGAATAAAAGTAGTATAATACCATAATGCATGTTTTGTACTCGCGAAAAGGACATGTATGTGACTTTTTTTTTTTTTTTTTTTTTTTTTGTAACCATGATTTCTGACCTTTTGACCGACTAATCCACAGGGTTTGAACCCACCGCCACACAGACTCGAACCAGATAAAGCCCTCCCTTTTCAGGAGGTTGGCGTGGCCACTTAAGGTTGTTTGCACCTAGAAGGAATTGAACTTGAGACCTCACACATTTTAGAGTGATAGTGACAAGCCCTTTTGCCACTAGGCCACCCTTAAGTGGTTATGTATGTGACTTAAGATGTAAAATAACTTGAATTACTTTCTTAAGTATGATACAGGAAATTAACCGGCTATTATGGCACATAAAATATGTTAGCTATTGGGTACATGTCTGTAGTTAAAAAGACAATTAAACCTGTTTTATATCTAAAATATCTAACAGCTGCAAGTTTGATTCCCTTTAAGTTTATGGTTAAGGTCAGACTAGCTCTTAGATATAAAGATACCCTTGTGAATTCATCCGTCTTGTGTTTGCGTCCATCTTACACACCAGTGGATGACATGATAAGCCACAATCAGTTATAAAAAGTGCCACTCATAACGATTAGGTCATCTTACCCATTTTTGTCCATAAATAAGTTGTGAGACGATATGCGGTTTTGTGAACTTGAAGATCCGAGTAAAGGAGCTGGTAGAATAAAAAATGGTTATTAAAAGAGTACTATGTACATCTCATAGAAGGGGGGAAAAGTCAAAACTATAAAAAAGTTATAAAGAGAAAAATAGGGAAGATAGAAAGAAAATGTAAAGACTATTAGAAGTTAAGGGATTAAAAAAAACAGATAATAGGTAAACACGGACTTTGACATACCTTAGATCCCAATCTCGAGTCACATCCCAGTAAAATGAGTACAAAGAATTTAAAAAACTAGACAGTAGCCAGAGAGGGCGGTAGAAGTTTATCCAATTATCGGGGAACACGTGATACTTCAAGGCAGAAAGAAAAATAACTGGTACCGCAGTTGAATACTTCAATGCTGAAATCATCGAGGAACGAGAGCTTCTTAGGACACAGCAAAATAATAGGTTACAAGTAAGCTTAAGCAGTGATTACTGTCCTATAACTATAATGGTATTACGGACTACAGGCCTACAGGGTACACTACTATTTTTTTATTATATTTTTTTTGGAACGGCGATTTTATTACTCACATAGCAAGAAGCTAGAAAAACACATATACAAGGGGTTATAACATGGCTACAACGAGCTTTTACAAGCTTTTGTGGGATCGTATATCCAATCAAGGCACAATGGCTGCAAGGATTTCGAACTATGAGCAATCCAAACATCCAAAGATAAGATAGCGTTTTAATTTCATCCATAAGTATGTCCTTCCTGGGCGGTTTTTCTTCAAAGCATAATTTATTCCTGTAACGCCATATAACTCACACAGGGTACACTAATATGGCAGACTTGTAAGAAGTTTTGGTTTTTATTATGAAAACCTAGACAGCAAGACCAAGAAATGTTTATATGTCAAAAGCTAAATAAGAGAGAATCTCAAACATATCGTTTACCATTCAGTAGAGAAGTTTTTTCCCTCGTATCCTTGTATTGGCGCAAACATTGAAATAGCCGGAATATATAAGGCAATACAAGAACAATAGGGATGGCAATAGAGTGACTGCCACAAACCGAATCAGCTTCAAACCAAGCAATGGTTGCAACCTGCAAAAGCAAGAAAGTTGTAAATGTTATAATTTATAATTGACTTTCATATTTAATCATGTTATTTTACATATATGTTACTATTGTCATGGTAATAAAGCTACAAGGCTATTTTGTATCAACTGGATTGTATATGCATACTGGATTGCTCAAATTATAGGCATCATATACTGGATTGCTCAAATTATAGGCATTAACCGATTAAGCACTAGCCGTTCAGTCAACTATTAGCAGTAATCTCTACTAGGAACTTTATATCGAATATAATCGAAAGAAGATAGAGTCTAACCTGCCTGTGAACCATCCTACAAACGGAACGTTCCAAATCTGAAAAGACCTGCACAACAAGAATATATTGGTATAAGAGTCAACGTCACAGCCTCACATGCATGAAAAAGGTTTTCACAAATAGACTCAGTAAAAAATTAGACTTCCAACATTATCTGTAACTTCACACGGTAAAGGTCACGCCATCAACTTTTAGACCCCTTCCACTCTGGAGAAAGAAGCAGTTTGAATTTGAACTCTTTATTAGGATTCAAGAGGTTGTTCAAATGTGAATTATGAACCCGCTTGAAAGAAAAAAAAATATCAAAGAAAAACATTTGCAGAAGTTAGGGCAAGTTAGGTAATTTTGCAATTATCTTAATTGGTCATTTTTTGATCTTCCAGCTACCCTACCCCCTTTGACCCTAAATAATAATAAAATTATAATCAGTTATTCCCACACACTCAACACTGAATTCTGTAACTTGAAAGCAACAAGTCACTTCGAACGGACATCCAAACACCGTTGAACTACACAAGTTAGCTAAAGATATTTAGCTAATTCACAAGCCTGCCATACTTTCAACTAGATCTACAAATTCACCTGGACTTTCTAATAAGACAGTTCGAGCAATTGAATAGACAGAATCTTTACCCAAGGTAAATTTATGAACTTATCTGGCAACTAGACCCAAAAAACACAATGTGGGTGTATTTCCAAAAAAACAAATAAATAACATAACTAAAAATGCTAAGTATACATAAAACATATTCTCGACGTCCTAGGCAGTACTGTAAGTCCTCAAAATGGAATGATGGCGAACCAATATTTGAGTTTAGAGTTGGCCTAAATTACCCAAAAAGTCAAATTATATCGGAGAGTGAGTCAGTCAAAGTTCACACTTAGGACTAGTCTTTGGACTTCAGCTAACTTGACAAACATAAACATCACACGAGAGCATTGGATGCATCAACATTTTGTGCACATACTATTGAACATACTTGTTATATTTATTAAAGAAATGGGTTTAAAGTCAGACTGAATCATGTTGCAATATATCATTAATAATCAGATACATACCTTTGACATTGAGGTCAATATATCTGCCACGAAAAAATCAGCAAATGCTATTGCCTGCATATATTAAATAAGGCAAACGTCACTCATATTAAAACAAAACATACAAGAGACCTACAGAACACCACTCTATGCAATCAAAATAGATACACACTATATTTTATATAGAATAACGTTTATAAGCCAGTAGATCATGAAAAGAGGACCAAACAGCTAGAATTCGCATAAAACTACACATGATTTTGACATCTAAACTTAAACCACCGCAGATTAAAAATATTTTTCCTGTTATATGTTTATTTTTCTAAGAACTTCAAGATAAAGCATGATATACAATTAAAATGTCAACCACATCGAATGATTAACAGAATAATAAGAAATTACATCAGAAGAGTAGTATCACAACAATTATCCCTATAGACTTGCCTGAAAAGGAAAGACTATTCTCCAAAGCGTCCTTAACAAAAAGAATCGTGTCGACAAGTAAAATATATCGAAGGGGAATATCAGGATGATTGCAACAGCAGTATACAAGAGTACCTGCAAAGATCACGTGTCAAACTTACTGTTCTCTATAGTAGTAACCTAAAATCAAATACGAAGTAACGAATGGATGGTTTGTGTATGCTTCAGCATCTATAATCTACAAGGAAACATAACGATATGCACGTATACATAAAAGAACATGAAAGGAAAATATCTTTGTGGGTCTGTAACTAATCTTTGAGTGTCAACAAAACATCAGTATAAGAACATTATCATTAAGTTGTGTTGGGCTCACAAAAACATTCCCCTAAATTTATCACACGTGAACCGTTCATAGAATAAGAGTGGATTTCTTGCTGCCAGCTCTTATGTACATCAAGGAATAGTTAGTAGTATGCATTTTGTCTACATATGTTTAAGCATTCACTATCTCTACATAGATCATTTCCTCACTTTCCTGGTGTTGTATATTTATTGTTGTCTATATACAAGTGGAGTAGACAGCGAGCTCCGCTTGAACAGAAAGCAGCACGCATTCACTATCTCTACATAGATCGACCACATATTGCTGTGTGTTATCTTTCATTTAAATATGTAGGTGAGTTCTGAAGGGGTTTCAAACTTCATTTCCATGGTGACTACAATATAATTGATGATGTGCATAAAGTTGGTCATGACTCAACAAAACAAAAGCCTTAAACCTTTTACCGAAATAGATTAACCATACAACAGAAACCTTCAAAATAGAATGTCACTTAGTTGCAAATTCACTCTTGCAACTATTCACATTGCTGTTTGTCGAGATCACACATATAGTTATAACCATGAACACGAAATAAGTTAAGAAAAGACACTGGGATGAACAAAAATTAGCTGAAAGTGAAAGCGCAATGTATATTAAATAGTTAAAGAAGCATCTATTACACTGGTTGAGATGCAGCCCACGAGACTTCTCCATGAGAATATAGATATAGATATGAAGTCATGCTTGTCGGAACAATGATTGTCATCCATGTGGCGCACTGCAACATAAAATAAACCAATAAGCAAGTCCTTAAATATGAATTACTACTGAAAAGAAACTTTAAGCTACATCTGTAAAGAATCGCAAAGCGTGTAGATAATCACAGAATAAGCACCACTTGTCTTTTAGTTAATAACTTTATTGGTGATGAAAGGTACTAAGAAATTACTAATACCTCATATGTCATAACTATAAGTTGTGCTATAATATCTCATGCATGGTTTCTTATTCTGATTATGTAAGAGCAAGATTTTCATTTTTTTGTTGATTTATCTCAAGCAGTCAAAGATAACCACCTAAATTTATAAATCCTCACTCTACCTTGGTGTTATCGTTTTTAACAAAATAACGAATACCATTCTTCAAACATATGGAGTGGCTAAACACTAAAAAAACTTTAAATTGACCTAATCTTGACTATCTCTAGCCTTAAGTGTGAATCAATTTTGGAAAGCAGGCATGCAGGACACTACTATGCACAACTGAAAATGCTACAGGAAGCTATATATATTGATGAGAAGTGATTGGCATGCCTAATTATATGCCTAACAAGCATTACTTGACAAATGTAAAAATCAAAGGTTGAGATGTGGAAAGTGAAAATATACTTCTTATGTGTCAAATTTTGAGTGGATTAGGCATTAAATTAGTCATGCCATTTAGGCATGACAATCATTTTCCTATATTGATGATTAAAACCAACAATAAGTTCAACAGAAATGATGACAAAAATACTGATGAAGTATATAACAACCGCATCATCTCAAATCTACCTTCCATATCTCTCTATGGCTAAGATGGTTCTGATCAAGGTCAAAAATCTTGGAATAATTAACGTTAGACTGAGCAAACACCCATAAGTTCACGCCCCAAAACCAAACTGCAGCTGTCTGCAAAAGTTTATATACATCAGATGATAGATTGCCCTTGCCCACAGAAGCATATTACCTTGAAAAAACAAAATGCAACAGTACCACTCACCACAAGAAGAAGAGGATTATAATACAGAAACGCCTCATAAAGAAAAAGATCTCGCAGGTCCACACTCATCCTCATGACAGAATCCCATGATATCTAACATAGATATCCATGTATTAGTTATGCAACTCCAGTTATGAATGGTAATCCAATAAGATATGTACCCAAAAGCCCAAAACATATAATGGAGAAATAAAGGTAGAACTAACCTTACAACAGCTGAATCCCCATAAAAAGAACAGCATTACCTGACATAGCCCATAAAAATAAACATCATCAAAGGCATGTGAATGCATAAACTATACCTTAAATCTAATGAAACTGAGGCAAAACAGATCATGGTAGGATACAGGTATTAGGAATCAGCAGCAACAGAACTAAATTTCCAAGGCGTGCACCAAAAATACGCTAGGATCTATAGACCATCACACCCAACATGATCAAAAGTTTTAAGAATCAACATTTAGGTTTAAGCATCGGGTGCTATATTCACCAAAGAGTGTCAACAAAAACTAATATTGACCATTAGTAATTATACTATAAAAACATAAACAAGAGATACATATGCGTGTGACGAAATCACGATTCATCGTATCTATTTTTATAACTCAAAAACAAAAAAATCAACTTTCTTCAAATAGTTATTTTGTACTGATACGAGTTTAAAGGTGTTTGGACTTTGGATATGTGTGTGTAAAGTAATCATCTGATAATTGCAAGTGCATCAGCTTCTAGTGTTCAGGTAAGCTACATCAGCTTATTATCTGTTTAGGGGGTCAGATTTTTAGTTTCAATCTAGCAACAACAAAACAAATTATCAAAGGGTGTGATCAAATCACTCGTATGCCTTACTATAACCTCATTTTATCTATAACTTGCTTAGATAATAATACTTTCCATGCACTCAAGGGAATATATGATTATGAAAACTTCAAGTAGCAAAAGCACATCCGCATTGAACTAAAAGTCAGAAACTAATTATTAAGTTCAAATTAATTAATACAACAGAATCAGTTTCGAACACAGATCTTCAAATTTACCCCGTTTTTTATAATACAACCAACACACAAACACAATAGAAAAAAAGATAAGCAAGGTACCTTAAGCCTCCATAGCAAAACAGGTGATGGCAACATTGCAGCAGTTGCCAACTGTGCACCCGCCGCCAACTTCATTTCACTTGTCTCTATTCAAGGAAACAATACAAACCTTAAAAACAAACCAACAAGATCATACACAAAATCAAGACATACTATCAATTTGTTACACTTAAATCAACTATTTCCTCTCACCAAGGTCTGAAAACAATTGTCTACTTCCAGATTTCCGTAGATGTGGACTGTTAACCGGAACAGTCACATGACCTCCAAACATAGATAACAACAACAGCAGGTGCAACAAACTATATAAAATACCAACCCCGTTCCCCCAAATCGAAATCTGCAATTACAATCCATGTGCAATATCAACACCAATCCATCAACACATACATGTTAATCGAGTACATAAACCTAATGAAACACATGTCACCAAAGCGCATTCCTATTTAAGCTAAAAATCAGTAGGTTCTTAACAGCTACATGTTCAAACAATAGACTAGATTTATACATACTGACATACACCATGAGATGTCAACACCATATTACAATGCGGTCCAGCTTACAGATTTTGAATCACTAACGGTGTGTTCTCAAGTTTTGATTTTGGGTGGAAAGTGAGAGGAAGTGAAGAAAACAAAAATATGGGTGTGTTCTTATGTTTTTTTTTTGGAGGGAAGGTAAAAGGAAAGTGTGATAAAGAGGGGGAAATGGTTTAGTTTTTGTGCCAAACTTTCACCCCACTTTTGGGATGAAGTGGGGGGAATAAAAGTGATACAATTTTTATGACGAAGTTGTCCTTTATTTACTTTAACTTGAATCTCAATTAAATATATGATCGAGAACATAATTGTCAAATAACATTTTTTCTCATCACTTTACTCCCTTTTTTCTTACAACTCAAGAACACTAACAAATTTTTAACAATCTTTCTTTTTTACTCCCCACCACTTCCTATACTTCCCTTCACTTTCCTCTTCCTTCAAATAAAAAGAAGGAAATGATAGAAGTGCATTTGTATTTTCCTCTTCTATCTAAGGGCGGGAAGAGGAATGAAAGAAGCGCGTTTGTTTTTTCCTCTAATGTCTGCAAGCGGGAAGAGTAAATCAAAGAAGTGTGTTTGTTTATTTTTAGACATAAGAGGCTAAAATGAGATTTTTCCACTTCAATATTGTAGAAATTCTTTTTGTCAATTATCACTTCTTGTATCTTAAAGACTTCATATACACCTCTTTACATGGTTTTGCAAATGAGAAAAAATCAGAAAAGAAAAACACAACCTAAGGGTGCGTTTAGTTGAAGGAAACATTTCATAGTTTTCAATCCTTAATTTTGATGGAATTTAAAATGGGGTTTTTGTTTCTACGAAGAGTTGAAAATTTAGAAAACGCGTTCACATAATGTTTGTATTTCCCATTTGAAGAAGGGAAGTGGGGGGTTTTGGGTTACAAAGGAACCAATGAAAACGCCAAAAATCTGTTTTGTAATCTTTGATAATTCAGGAAAGAGAACATCTTCAGTTTCATGGAGTATTTTCTGGAAAAGAATCAATTTGAACGCGATTTCTATTTTCCTTGTTTTGTACCTTTTGTGGCAAAGAAGGGAATATTCCAACAACTAATCGCACCCCAACTTGCAGGACTAACGTGCAGTTATATTACAAAAGAAAACTAAACTGCGAACCAATCAACAACATCAGCATCAATAGACTACATGAACCTAATGAAACACATATCACCACAGCTTAATCTTATTTTAAGCTAAAAAAATAATTTCTTAATAGCTACTCCAGAGATGTTTTATTTGCAATGGCAATATCATAAACAGTTACACATATACTAATCTGAGTGGCGCAACATATATTAAAATGCTAGCGCAATGCGTTGTATCAACATATATTCAATCACAATACATAAACCTAATGAAAACATAGATCGCCACAGTTTATTCCTACTTCAAGCTAGATAATAACTAGATGTTTAAAACCAAAGATATACTATCAATAACAGAGTAGATACACAAGAATCCTATCGAAAAAATACGAAAATAAAATAAAATAATAAAACGATAAGGCAATGCGGTCAAATCAACTTACATCCATTAAAATCAACACCAATTCCTCGACAAATACACTAATTCACTACACAAACCTAACAAATCACTAATCACCGCAATTTATTGTTACTTTAACATAAAATTCAACAAGCTCTTAACAACTACTGTGATAAGATATCAAAACGATACAGAAATCAACAAGAGCAATAATACACTACATAAACCTTCAATTCGAATAACTAAACGCAGATCACCGTAGTCTGATACTATTTTAACCTAAAATTCAACAAGTTCGTAACAACAGCTAGATGCTAAAACTTAATATATCAAGGTCGCAATGCCGCAAACTTAACTAGATACATTCGATAAACCTTGAATTCGAATACCGAAAGACAGATCACATAAGTTTAATTCAACAACTAAATGCTTAAGCTACAACTAATGATGGAAGATATCGACATCGCAAACTGTACGGAAACTAATACCTAATGACACACAGATCATATAAGTTAATTGCTAATTTAAGCTAAAATTCAACAATAACAGAGTAGATGATTGTATACGATCGAAGATGATATTATAGAAAATGTGGTTGAGATAAACTTACAAGTTTTGATGTATTATGAGATCCGAACCCTAATTTAACTAGTAATTAGTTAGGCGAGTGGATCTCGGAAGAAGGAAGAAAAAAGGAGATTGGGGAAATGTGAGAATTAAGGGAAATAAAGGACCCTCTTTGAGTACATTTTTAGCATCTTTAATTAATTACAGTAATTATCTTCAGGGTCTCTTTCAGCTTATTTGTTTTACGACTTTATAGTTTTTTCTTTTTCTTTTTTCCATATTTTAAAACTTTTATAAACTTATGAAGGTCAAAAATTAAAATCCAATAAGTCATGAGCTTATTATATAGGTATGTTTGGCGCAATAGGTTGAAGTTGGGGTTGAGGCTTATATTATAAGTCGAAATCTATTTTCATAAAGATATTTGGTGAATTACTTGAAGCTGAAAATCACATAAAAGTACATCAAATTAACTCATATATATTTTCAGTTTTTATATGACAATTAATTATAATTTAAAATGTATTTAAACAATTTGACTAGCTATAAGTCTTTTTATATGGGCTTGGGCTTATGGAGGCTTATGCCTAATTTTATAAGCCATAAATCTCCATAAGACCGTGTGACAAACAAGACTTATTTCATAAGCCCCGATGAGCCCGTTGCCAAACATGGCCCCTATAAGTCAAAATTAAAGTGATTATATGTTCAACATGTAAGTGAAGGATGTTGTTATGCATACCCTTTTGGCCTCTACCGACCTTTTACATTTCTTTTTCTAATAGTATAAGACAGTTTTTTATCAGTTTATATTTCATATTTTTTGTTCTTTATCATTTTTTATTCCATGTTGTCTTCTCTTTTGGGGAACAATACATTTACGTTTAATATAGGACATAGTTACGTCCTATGATCGTAACCTTCAAATCAGTAGAAACTAGGGATGGCAATTTAAACACGATAAGAAACCCGAACTGAGACTGACACGAAAATTAGCAGGTTAAGGTTGGTGCTAAATACGTTTCATGTCGTTTTTGGGTCGACTTGATTGACCCGTTTATTAAACGGGTCGTGTTCGGGTTGAGGATAATCTAAACGGGTCGACCCCACAACCTGTTTAACTTTTAGAAAATATATAAATAAAAAAATGCAAATGCCTTAATAGCTAGTTTAAAATTAACGAGTAGCTACAAGAAAACTAAAAAATAGTTACTAAAAAAGTTGAAATGATGTACTTGGAAACTGAAAAGGCAATTCTTGAAAATTGAAAAGTCATCATGTATCTTCTATACTCATAAGAATCATCATGTACTTTGATATTATCACATTCATATTTATCTTCTACTCCTAATTTTTAAGTTATAATAACCCTGATAATTTCTCTCTTTTTTCCACTAACTTCACGGATCACCATAATTGCTGATAAGGAATTAAAACATACGCTTTTAAGGGGTCATTTAAGCCCTAAATCGTTACATTTTATATCTGTTACTGCTTAAAATCGTTCATTTTCACATTTTAGGTCATTTGGAAGCAAAATGCTAGAATGAAGCATTTTTTGACGAAAAAAAACGAAAACATGATGAAAATATAAAAGTCAAGAAAACAAGGCTTAAACAATGGTCTGGACGGCGTCCCAACCTCAAGGGCGACGCCGTCGCTTACAACGTGGTCCAAACTTTCTCAAGCGACGGCTCATGTCACTTTTTGATCTTAACAAGTGATGACGTCACATGAATTTCCACATGACCGTCACTTTATCTTTCTACACCAGGCGACCAAAGTTTTCTCAAGATGACGTAAGATACGGTGGCGTCACTATCTTCTAACCGACGCAGTCCCAGTGATGACTTGGCAATGACGAAACCCTAATGACGACGATCAGACGGCGTCACCAGCAAAAGGCGACGTCGTCGCAGTTGTAAAATCTATATATAGACCTCGAATTTTCTGCATTAGGTGTGTTATTTTGGAGAACAAACCCGAGTTCATTTTTAGTCCGACTTGGACAGTACCTTAAGGGTTCTAAACACTCTGTGATGATCGTTTATAAGCTCAGCTAGGGATAATAATAACAGTGATTATAATGCACAGCGGAATAAGAAAACATCGTTTGTTATTATTAACAAAGTTCTTCTTCATCATCTCTATCACTAAACACTAATATACTTAATACTAACCTAGGCGTTTACATGAACATACGCCTAGGAACTAACTAACTAACCAGCACCCTAGGCGTCCCCTAAACGCCTGTACACACACACACACCTTTGGTGTTCACATCTTGTACGTACAATAAAACTAATGACCCTATGTCTCTTTATATACTAGAGACATCTAGGGTTTACAAGAGGAATCATAATACAATTAGGAAACTAAATATTCTTTTAATCATATCTTCTAGAATCTTCCAAATCCTCCATCTTTTTGTAGTTTCCTTCTTGTCACATTAAGTCCTTCATGTTTCATTCTTCTTGTTTTGTATCATCAAATCTATAATAGACCCAACAATCTTCCCCTATTTGATGGTAACAAAACAACCACGAATCTTGTACGAACTTCCCTAGAAAAAGTAGAGAATTTGAGATAATTAAATCTCACCATGAATGAAACAATCTTGTCTTCCACCGCTTCCCCTTGATTTGAACATGTCACTCAAACATCTCTTCCCCTTTTTGTTATCAACAAATAGAGAATGAATAAACCGTAGAAACTTCCCCTCGAGTGATGCATGAACATCAACTGATTCTTCAAAATCTGTAGGCTTTATGTAATGATTGCTTGTGAAGAAAACCGAGTATAACGAATTTGATGAAGAAGTAGAATTTCCCAAACTTGTGTCTTAAATCTTGTACTATCCACGGAACTCCATACTTATACGAATCACCAAATATATGTAGACCGCAATCCCTTGACAAAATCCTCAACTAATATGAGACACTGAGCACTACAATGTAACTCCTTTAAGTGATAGCCAATGTGTGCATAGAGCATCATAAGAAAAATCACACATTGCTAGATTCATCAAGCTATATGATAAGAACACAAACCTGTGAAACTCAACTACAACATCAAATAAATGATATTCAACCTTCTTCGTAATCAATTAATCCATAAGAATCAAATACGAGCCTTTTTTAATCCTTTTAAGAACAAATCACCAAACTCCTTGTGTGTGTGAACAATAACTTGTGTGTGTGTCGTCCAAAAACCATAACAATAATTATGCTCGACTTCCCCTTAATTCCAAATCTCCTCGTAATAAACCATTATACTGCCAATCTAAATAAATTTCGCCATGTAAAAACCTTGAGCAGTACTTTGAGAAGAATCAGTACCTTGAGCAGTACTTTCGTCAAACAACAGTACTTTAAAAATAAGCGATGACTTTGAGCGATGCGTTGCGGCGAAGACTTTCATGTCCAAGCGATACTTTCATAGGAGACCAAGATGCTTGAAGCATAACATATGAAACCAATTACTGACCTTGATAGTACCACGTGACCTTGATAGTAACATAATATTTGTATGAGACCAATCCACTGTTGACCAATTAAACAATGCCTTCATCTGATCTCTAGCACGTGTACCAACCAGTGTTAACTTTCAAAGCAAATAGTATTAAAATCACAAACATAATTTACCCAATAAAATAACTTTGATGGTCCCTCGAGATGAAATCACTTTGTAACTTGACAACGACAGCGAAGCACTTAAGAAATACCACCATTAATGTACCAATCCCACGATCACCAATCCAATAATAATCAATATAATGCATTGATTTCTATAGCCTAGATATGCGTTGTAGAGGATCAAAACCCAACAACTAAATTTCCACCATCAGATGAATTGATGTCTACCGTCCGATTAATTAATCACCAATCGATTCTTGAATGTCCCATGTTACTAGCAGCAGATAGCTCGTAGGTCCCATCGTGATAGCCAAACAAATTGTAACTTTTAATAACCTTTTAACAAACTGATCGTACCATCATCACAACAGTATGCTTCGACCATCTTTTTCATCTTTTCCAAATTCGAATGTAAAACTTCATCAGATCTGCTTCAAAACTATTTTCATCCTTGACAAGAAAACCTTGTGAATCCTAGATATCACAAGAACCTGGGACCTGTGGGTTATGGGCCCAGTTCGAATTTTAGCCCGATCCAACGGTTCATTAAAAAGTTATGATGTTTTTAAAACAGTGCTGCAGATAGTTGCGAATTTTGTATAACCTCGATTTTCTTCATTCTTTTTCGCCAAGAAACCTTGTGAATTCCTAGGTAACGAGCTCCCCAAGCTCTGATACCAATTGTGATGATCGTTTATAAGCTCAGCTAGGGATAATAATAACAATGATTATAATGCACATCGGAATAAGAAAATATCGTTTGTTATTATTAACAAAGTTCTTCGTCATCATCTCTATCACTAAACACTAACATACTTAATACTAACCTAGGCGTTTACATGAACATACGCCTAGGAACTAACTAACTAACCATCACCCTAGGCGTCCCCTAAACGCCTGTACACACACACACACCTTTGGTGTTCACATCTTGTACGTACAATAAAACTAATGACCCTGTGTCTCTTTATATACTAGAGACATCTAGGGTTTACAAGAGGAATCATAATACAATTAGGAAACTAAATATTCTTTTAAGCATATGTTCTAGAATCTTCCAAATCCTCCATCTTTTTGTAGTTTCCTTCTTGTCACATTAAGTCCTTCATGTTTCATTCTTCTTGTTTTGTATCATCAAATCTATAATAGACCCAACACACTCTTTATTGCTTCAAGATAAGATTGTTTATCCAATCTATCACCATGTTTAATCTATGTTTGATTGTTTGCTTGTGTTCTTGCATCTCTATCATGTGTAACTAAATTAATTAGTGTTTGCTTAGATCCAATGAAACCTAGTTATTGATTATTGTTAGGTTGTCTTGTGTGTAATTGGTTATCATGTTAGATTAAGGAAAACTGGCTTCTTCTTCCATTGTTGCGAGCTTGAATGTCCTAAATAGCGATTATTAGCCTTAGAGTGCACTATTAGGCTCCCGTTGTATTTATTGCGTGAGTTGCGGCTTGAGGATACTAGGATATTCGGGGGAGATACTTCGGTACTTGGCGATCCCGGGTGCTTTAGAGGAGACTTACACTCATAGAATTAGAGAATTTGGCACCGCCCTATGACTAAAACATGGAATACAACGCATCAATTAAGCAAGGATGTGACAATTCAACCGACCAATAAAAGATAACTAGGGAGTAAGTAAATCTAAGTAAACACGCTTTTAGTTATTATAAGAACTCTTCATACAATCCATAGTTTTTTTTATTAATTAGTAATTAGTTTTAATTTATTTTGTTAAGTAGTTTAATTGGTAAATTACCAAAACCCCCCACTCTTCAAATCCCGAGATTTTACTTTGCTTTCAAAAATAATATAAAAAGACTAAAAAGAATCACCCTCACCCTTGCCTTTTCGTCATACATCTCGACTAGCATCTCTATCCCCTTTGAGAACGATCAACCCCCTGGGCTTACCCATACTCTACTGCAACGATTAGGTACACTGCCTAGTGGTTTGTAAAGCTTGCTCTTGAAAAAGGAAGTCTTTCGACCCCGAACCACACATCAATTGCCATCGGATTTCAAGTCGCTACTTCACCAGTTTAGGTATGGCTAGTGCTTTATCTAATCATACTTTTATATGTTATCTATTTTGTTACATATGCATGCAACTATACAAGTATATAACATATAATGCTATAGCTAGAAGAGTACCCGCGCAATACGGCGACGGGTACCCGGTGACTATTTTTGTGGCGAGCAAATGTTTTTCATTTTAAACCTTTCTTATTTAGTATGTCTCAAATGCTTTATAACGTAGTAGATATGTTTTTCAAAAGTAGAACGTCTAAATTATTAATAGTGTAAATAGTTAACATTTTTATTTTTTAAAGTTTAGCATTATATTGGTGGTTATAAGTTTAGTGAGTTTTTTTTCTTATAAACAATATTTAAAAATATTGTACATTATGCATTCAATGATTGCACTTTGGGTATATATATATATATATATATATATATATATATATATATATATGAAATTAATCCTTATTAAAATATATCATAATGGATGGGGTTACTATATGGTTTAAATGAGACTTAAATTTTTAGATTTTACATTAATTTTCTTTTTATAGTAATGTTTTTTGTCTTAAAATTTTAAGACTTCTTTTTATAGAAAGTCCCAAATGCTTTATAATGTAGTATAGATATAAATTATCTATTGGTCTTTTTAAATTTGTGGATGCATAAAAAATGAAATGTACTAAATTTATTATTTTGTGTTTCTTGTATTTTTTTAGCTAGATAATGGATATTGGTGATTCATATTCGATGAATATCGATGATGAAAGTGATGATTTAGTTGAAGAGCTAGGAAAACCAACTAAATCATAAGGTGTTTCAAGTACCCCGAGGCCAATAAAATGGAAGAGAAAACTTATCTCTGGTGTTTGGAATTATTTTGAATTGATTGACCAAGATTTCGATGAGCCCGAACAACCTATAGTTTGTAAGTGTAAAAAACGCGATAAGATTTATTTAGCAGAAAATAGAAGTGGTACTGGTAATCTAAAACATCATCTAAATGTATGTCTTAAAAAGTACTACAAGGGATATTGATCAATATATGCTTAGCTCTAACAAGGGTGTTATAGACGTTATAAACTCAAATTTTAGTCAGTGGTAGTTTAAGGAAATGTTGGTGCATGCAGTAGTTAGACATGATTTGCCATTTTCTTTTACAAAAGTGTTAGAGATGCCTTAAATGCCTAGAACCAAATGTTACTCATATTACTAAGAACACTACAAAGTCTGGTATGTTAAAGTTGCATCGAGTTGAAAGTAAGAGACTTCGTAATGAGTTGCTTTGTTGTCTTAGTATAATATGTTTAACTTCTGATGCTTGGACTTCGATTTTTAATGATAGTTATATGAGTTTGACAACACATTATGTTGACAAAAATTGGGTCTTAAAAGATAATTTAAAACTTCTTTCATGTCACCTTTACACATAGTCATCACTTTAGCTGAAAAACTCACTTTTTTGGTTAAAAGTTGGGGATTGAAATCGAGTTATTTTCAATCACTTTGGACAATGCTTATGCAAATGATATTTGTGATGACTTGTTAAAGAATCAATTTTGTTTGACGAATTTGTTGATATATGATGGTACACTATTTCATCTAAGATGTTGTGCACACATTCTTAACTTAATTGTCCAAGATTGTTTGAAGCAAATAGATGTCGCAGTAGACAAAATTAGAGTAACTGTGAAATATATCAAGGGTTCTCATGGAAGAAAAATAAAGTTTCATGAACGTTGTTCATAAACCGGTTTAGATTGCAAAAAAGTTTTGACGCAAGATGTCCCTACCTGGCTGAATGCTACATATAAGATGCTTTCAAGTGCCATTTATTATATTCTCGCCTTATTTCACCTTAGCATGAGTGACTCAAATGATCAAACTTGTTCCTATATGGATGAATGTGGCAGAGTTGACAAGATATGTGACTTACTTGAAGTTTTTTATGAATCAATTCTTGCATTTTTTGGATCTTTTTATCTGACTTCAAATTTGTATTTCCCTAAAGTATTTCTTATTCACTTGAAGTTGGATAAAGAGTGGCAAAGTCCAGATGCTTATATGATGAAAATTGCTAATCAAATGTGGTTTAAGTTTAACAAATATTGGGTTGATTTAACCTTTCTGTTAGTTGTAGTCGTAGTATTTGATCCTCTGTATAAGTATTCATTTATTGGGTATAGCTATGCAAAGATTTATGATAAGGACTCACCACAATTGACAAATGTTAAAGAAGTACTTTATGGAGTTTTTGATGAATATAATCTTGTTTCAAAAAATGCAACAAGCACGACATCAGTGGTGGTGAGATGAACTCTCAAGTGGATGAAGGAGACAGAGGCATTAATCAAGTTATTCTCAAGGGAAGCTCTACAATATATCTTATAGTTTATATGTATATATTTAACTAATTTGTCCTTTTTCTTGGTATATTAGGAATTTGATTTATTTGATAAGACTGAATCGTCGAGCTCAACTGAAAAGCAGTGTGAACTAGATTTTTACCTAAATGAGCCAAGTGATGCAACTTCTTTTATTTGATAGCGTATGAGAGTTGTAGCCCAGATAGCTAGAATCCATACACTCAAAATGGCTGAGGACCATAACAAACACACTTTTCCTGGGAAGCAAGTTCTTAAGCCTAATGACAAATCAAACAAAGCCTGGATGATACCTCTAGACAAAGACTCGATTGAGAACCTATCCTAAAAGGTCGTTACAACAGACAACACATGTCATTACCTTGTTGGATTATAGGTAATGTTGCGAACATCTCGCTAATACGTGCATGGAACATTCTATGCACCTGGCCGAGCCAAGAAAATCACATCATGTGTCATTCTTGTCTCATCATTTGGATGTTCACCACATAGAGCATCCTTAGCCATTGAATTGCATTCCTAGGTGGCATAAAACCCTAAATGCATTCCTATAAATAAAGTTCCATTCCAACGGAATTGACCAAGCCATTTTCATCGTGAAGCTAATTCATCTTCACACACACTACACATACATTGTAGTCGTCACGTGAATATTACCCCAACACTTAACTTCGGTCATAGCTTGGGGTCATTTCCGAACTTAGGAAACCAAATTTGCGATTACCATCACCTAACCCCCAATATGTACCTTACATAAACATGTATATAAGCTAAAAAGTTGTGATATAATTTCTTTATTGATAATTTATTAAAGAACACCTAAAAAGAGACACAACGAAAAGACATAATACTAAAGTAACAGTATAACTGACGGAAATGAAACGAAGAGACTATTAAGATAGTAGCCTAACAATTGATACAGTGCCATCTAAAAATAAAAATAGTTATATTATTCCTAAACCCATTCATCGTCTTCATTATCTTCATCTTCTTCATTTTCATCTTCATTAAATAGTAAACACAACCTGTTTCTTCCCATGATTTTGATTTGGTTTTTCTTGTTTCATTTAATTCGCGCCATTGTGATATCATCGTCATTAATTTACTGCATGAGAAGTTAGTATATGAGTTAATGCAATATATGAGACTTTCATCATAACAAAAGAAAAGAGTATGAGAAATAAATATTTTAATTTGACTTATAAAGTTTTATATTTTATGTTTCGTCTTTTTTATTTCGTGGTTTTATAATAAAAAAAAATTAAAAAAAAAATGTAAATTATATGATTAAAGTAAAAGATGTAAATTATATGATTTGACTAAAATAAAAACAGTAAATTATTTTATTTGAATAAAGTAAAAACATTAAATTATTTAATTTGACTAAAGTAAAAGTAATAAATTATTTGATTAGACAAAAGCAGTAAATTATTTGATTTGACTACCATAATCGGAATCTAAGTTTTTCTTAAGCATCATACGAGTTTTAAAAACAGATACACCTCATCAGTTCATCTTTATATTTCTCATTAAAACATTTATGGCGAATTTTCCAGAGTGGGCCTCAATTACATCACCATATTTCACAAACTAGGTACAAAATTGAACCTATCTAGTATATTTTTCATCTTATTAGGCACCCTGATGAGTATTCTCGAACCACGTGTAAACACATTTGAAGAGTAGTAGCACAAATGTTACCACTAAAGAATAATAAATAAATATTAAGCAAATGTGAGACTAAGAAGCAGATATCACGAGTTCTAGAAATACAAGTAGGGCCAGAAGAATATTGTGAAATGAATTTTGCAAGTTGCAAGTGGGCCAAAGAATATATGCTTAAAGAATATATTCAATCTTGTGTGATATTATTCGATTATTATTCGGTTTATTGCACTATAAAAGGAACTGATAACGCTACAACAAATGAGATTCTCGATAACGCGTCGTTCGGGGTCAAGGAAACTTCCTTTTCTTGAGCAAGTTTTATAACACCCTAGGCGGTGAACCTAATCGTTGTAGTGTAGTAATTAGGGTAAGCCACGGGTATTGATATCGTTCTCTGGGGAATAGGAATGCTAGTGAGAAGTTACTACGCTAAGGTTGAGGTTGAGGAAGATTATTTTTATCTTTTTATATTTTTAGAAATGGAAAAGTACGAATCTCGGGTATTGGATTTGGGGGTTGGTATTGCTACCGATTACTCTACTATTATCTAATTATCTAAGCTAAGGTTGTGATAGTCTATGTCTAATTGATGTGTACTCGTATGATAGTTTAAAGATGTGTTTACTTAGGTTTTACTACTCCTTAATTATCTCCTATTGATGGTTGATTTGTCACGTCCTTATTCCTAGTTGCGTTGTGATTCTAAGGCTATAGGGCGTGCTTATTTCCTAACTCTTTGAAACTACCAAAGGGTCTTGTTTACAAATCCTCTAGTGATTTATAGGCGCCTACTCTACGGTTGTCCTTGAATACTTTATCCTACAATTACCTAGATAATTATATTCTAAAGTTCACAAAGAAATTTCAAGCATTAAGTACACAACGAATAATCTAGCGCACTCTAGATCATTAGTCAACTAAGATAAGTATCAACCAATCAATATTCAATAATTAAGTTTCATATTCCTAAGCAAACACACAAATAAATTAGCGGGACATGGAGAACATGCAAGCATACACACAAATAATCAAAGACATAATTAAATTAATGAAGTAAATACTTAGCTTGATGTATAATAGGGTTTAGAACCTAAAATCTGCACAAGAAAGCCTTGGTTCGGTTTTAGGTTTTACTCCAAAAGACTACACACAAAAAGCGAAAAATTCGGATTCTATATATAAGATTACATCTGCGACGGCGTCACCTTATGTTTCGTGGCGCGTCGTGTCGCCGTCATTAGGGTTTCGTCTTGGCCACGTAAACCTTTCGGCGGCGTCACCTTATATTTGTGTGCGTCGTCCCTTGACTCGGCGCGTCTTGGCGCATCTAGGCCGTCCCGAGTAACGACGGCTATTCCTTTAGAACTGGCGTCGTCCGCGAAAACATGCAATTTTTCCTCGAGAGCCGTCGCAAAATTCCTTACCGGCGGCGTCGCGGATATCTGATGGCGCCGTCGCCTTATGTTTCAATGACTTTGAGTGTCTCGATTCGACTTTGGCCATTTTCTTCGTATATTCGCGCCTTTTCGTCCAAATAAGCATCATTCCGACATTTTGCCTTCAGAGACCTAAAAGTGAAAAGGAGCGATATTAAGCAATAACGGATACAAAGTGATCGAATAAGGGCTTAAATGACCCCTCAAAAGGTACCTTTTAAAACCTTATCAAATATCCCTACACTTGGTATTTGCTTGTCCTCAAGCAAATGTGCTTTTGATTAATTTATAAGTTAGGGGTCATGAAGCATCCATTCAAAGCGGTCCACAACACATATAAGCCCATAAAAGTCATAACAAGCACGGAATACATACTAGCACCTCACATGGGGTGTTTGGATACTCACATCTCTCTCGGTGTATATATGAAATATAACAAATCGGAAATGGAAGATAAACACTCATTAACGGTCCTAGTACATAGATTACCATAGGCTTGAGAATAGATCAAACCTCAAATCGCTTTGGCGTAAGCACCTAGGAAAGACTATCAAAGAGGTCTTTTAAAGGGTTGTAATGTTAGGCTTACGGTAGGAAATGAAGGGTTTGGTGGGATAGGCTATTTAGTGGTGGATAGTCAAAATCTCTATGTTGCAAGTATCTGAAGAATGGCGTTGCTAAGCCAAGACTCGACACTCTAAAACTCTAGGCAACGAAAATAAACAAACATAATTTAAAAGATAGATGTAGGATGGTAGCCCGTATGGTTTTTTTTTTTTTTTTTTTTTTATTTTTTATTTTTTTTTTTTTTTTTTTTTTTTTTTTTTTTTTTTTTTTACACTTTTACTCTACCATCCTCTACGGTACATCAAAATGATAGGGATTTATAGACACATCCCTACACTTGAGTTTTATTACTCTAACACTAATTTGACCCGAATTGAAAAGATCAAAACACTTGGAGTACATTATTATGCAAACAAAGGGAATTTGAGTTTAACGTTCTCTTTCTATATTTCATAAACTTTAACTTTTCCATGAATCCCAATCATCCCAAAGCGTATACAAAGGATATGACTCGACTTAGCAACTCATGCAAGCAACGGATAATTGAACTAAGGGTTTTGGGTGATAACATAAATTTGCACTAAAAGTGAGTGCAATAAAGGTAGGCTAAAGCGATTTGGGTGTATATTTGGGGTGGGGTGTAAACAATGCTCTTCATTGATATTCGGAAAAACGAAACATCACGAGAACCGCGAAAAGGATAGGCTCGAGGGGTTAACTAGGGTATCGTGTACTAAAGATGAGTACAACGCAAAGGGTGTGGGGAATTACTCAACCGATATGGAAGAAGTAATTATATTACGGTATCAAACAAGGGTTTATCCTAATGCCTCTTATCATTTAGTTATTCCTAACTACACAAGTGTAGTCTCACTAGCGATCTCGGAATGCATCACAAAACAAGTTCTAGAATCTAATATACTACGGTTCACACTCTAAGCATTAAAGATGAATGCTTTAATTCCTACTAATCTAAGGGTGATCCTCGCATTTTGGGTGGAATTTAGGTGGTAAAGGGTTTTGTGCTAGTCATGCAACTTCCTATCCATGAGGCGCTTTTGTTAAGACTAATGGCCCACTCTTATCGTCATGAAAAAATTTTAAATTTGGCTAAAATTACCCTAACCTACATTTTCTCATGGTTTATTACACAAATACACTTGGACAAAGCAAATAGTCAAGGATAAGCATAGTTTCAAAGTTCCGTTTATTTTCCCTCCTACACTTAAAGCGAACATTGTCCCCAATGTTCCCGAAAGTATCAAAGTTATGATAATAGAAGGTAATTAAAAGCGAAAAAACTAATACTCCCGATTAGCTCGGTAGGATCCGTAAAAGTGGTGGTTAAATCTTTTCCAAGAAGAGTTTTTGCGTGAAAGGCTCCTTCCAAACTTGTGTAACTTCTTCTTGACAAACTAAACACGCACACTAGAAGAAAACAAAGCGAAACCTTCGCGTAAAATCGGCGGTAATAATATACATAAGACTCGATTTAAACTAGGATATAATGCTTGTGGAATGGATGTTTACAATTTGTTTTGAAAGTTAAGATCGGAAAATTCCAAAATTTTACAAGTAGCTCGAAAAACGAGAAAAAGTGGTGATGTTTTATTCCTTCTGGCGTCGTCGGTTGCAATCTGACGCCGTCGGTTATCCCGACAAAAAGCGGTGCGATTTTACGGAAAAAATTACGGAAAATTTGCATCTTTAAAATCGGAAAAACTTACGCAAAAACATCCATTATGACTCGATACAAGCATTTGACTCGAACAAACAAACATATATATCTTTTAATTAATTGTTATTCTCATGTTCACGTTTCTTATGAAAGCGTGTGTAATCCTCCTACACTTATCCTTTTTGTAAAATACCTTTATATGTAATTAAGGCGAGGTTAAGAACAAAATAAAGCATTTTTACAAATTCAAACATGAGGACAAACAATTAATAAAAGATATATGACACTAACAAGCAAACAATTAAGCATGGGTTGCCTCCCACGAAGCGCTTTTCTTTATTTAAGAGTCTTGTAGCTAGACTCGTAGTCCTACCCCTACGTACCGATATAAGTAAGTCTATCCTCAACAATGTCGTAGGGATCAAACTTATCATTCAAGTTCCTAGTAGTACGTTCGGTTAAATATGCCTTTTCAAACATCTCACCATCGGGATCATAGATTTGTATCCTAATGTGCCACCTTCCATTACCATCGCTAGGCGTTCTATTCCAATTCCACATGTGTTCGGATGTCTCAACTATCCATTTATTCATGACAAGATTAACGGGCAAGCATCCTAGGAACTCGGTCATCTTCCTAAATACTAAGGCGTCCTCGAGCGGGTTCACTTCTATATCCTAGCCAATTCTTGTTCTTGGAAAGTTGCTACACTAGCAAAGGCTTTATCTAGGTAAAAGGTCTTTGGGGCCTATGATGTTCTTCTCAATCCACGGTCCATATCGAGAGGCTCTCTATCCAACCTAATCTCTTGTGGGATTTCCTCATCCTTGTAGTACGAATGCCTTTTGACATCGTAAACCGATCTAGCACTCCTCTCCTACCACTATTTTGGACATCTTACAATCGATGATGGCACTAGCGGTAGCTAAAATCCTCTTCCAACTAGTAATGGGCATGTCGGGTCCTTATTCATGTCTAGCACATGAAAGTCGGCCAAAAGAGTCAACTCTCCTACATGTACTACCATGTCCTTTATTATTCCAACGGACGTGCTATACTACCGTCCGCTAATCCTAAGATAGTTTCCGTTGGTTCAATTTTACCTAAGTTGAGGCTTCTATGAAGGGACAACGGGCGAGATTGATGCATGATCCTAAATCGGCTAAAGCATCGAGTGGCTTGGAAGTTCCAAGTCTACGGAAGAGTGAATAGCCGGGATCATCTAACTTCTTAGGTAAGTTGTTTCGCACAAAGGCGGACCCATGTTTCCCAAGCCTAAGTTCTAACTCATATTTTTCTTTTAAAGCATTATAATAAGGTGCATGAGCTAAGACTTCAAGAATTGGTTTCTCTTGATAGAGTTCCTTGTACTCCTCCTCTAAACTAGGTTTGGATTCTTGGCTAACGGGTTTCTCGGGAGTAGGCTTTACCAAAGGTCTTGGGCCTTGGTATTTCTTGGATGACTTGGAACCCTTTTGATAGCATTTACCGAGTGAACCGTTGGGTGAGAGGGCATGTGTTCTCCATGATGAACTAGAACATGAAGTCGATGCAATCGAATTCACTTTTGGGTTCTTTATGGTATCACTTGGGAGTGCTCAATTTCCGCTCATTGAAGGCTTTTAAGAGGCATCAAGCTTGGTTGTCATCTCGCTCTGTTTTGCTTAAACTCGGCTTCAAGCTTATTCAATCGAGTTTCTTGGGATGACAAAATCTAGATGCAATTGCTTCAATATTAGTGGGGTTCCGGTATTAGAAGAATTGAACCTATTAGGCGAACTAGATGAGCTTTGGGGTGTGCTTGAGTTTTGGTTCCACTTAAGATTAGGGTGATTTCTCCATGAGGGGTTGTATGAGTTTCCTAAGTTGTTTTGTTCGGGTTTGAAAGTGTACCACTTATCTCCCGCTCCGTCGATGCGTATGGGCGTAGTCCATAAAAGCTTGTTCGGAGGCCTTGAGCAATCACGAGTGTCATGGGGACCACTGCATAACTCACAAGGTAGAGTGATTTGATTCACTTGTCGTGAAGACTTAGGATTTTGTAGGAACTCATGAGGAATTTAACTTGATCTTCAAGTTCAATCATCCTACGGTCGGGAGGAGGCAAGGAGATTGCCTTGACGGTTTGGGAAGTTCACGGGGTCATCCCAACTTTCGTTGTCATAGAGGCAAGGTCCTCTATTATTTCCCATGATTCTTCCGCGGTGAGATCACTAAGTTTTCCACCGGCCGCTTGGTCAATGGATCGCTTAGTGGGAAAGTTGACATGATCATAAAGATTTGGACTTGGAGCCAAAGATCAATGCCGTGATGAGGACTTTATGAAGTAAGTCCTTGAATCGGGTCCATGCTTCGTAGAGATTCACCTTGGCGTTGTTGGAACATCAAGATGTCATTCCTAAGCTTAGTGGTTCTCCCGGTGGGAAAAATTGAGCAAGGAAGCGAGAGTAAGATCATCCCAACTTGAGATGGAGCCGGCGGGAAGTCGCTCAAGCCAATTACTAGCTTGGTCCCGTAGAGAGATTGGAAGAGGCCTTGCGCGTGGTCTCCCGAGTAGTAGCATCAAGGTCGATGGAATCGACAATTTTGAGAAATCCTCGGATCTTGATTTGGATCTTGAACGAAGTCCATGGAATGCACATCCGTTTTGCACCAACCGGATGGTGTCGGATCGCAGGCCGTAGTTTGGGCTTGGTCGGGAAGCTCAATGGTGTTCCTATAACCTAGGTGGTTTGGTCTCGAGTACTCACCAAGAGTACGGGCTCTTGCGGTCATTTGGTGGTGGGTTGATGAGTGGTGGTTGGTTGTCACCTTCCATGGTGAAAAGTGATGGGTGTTACGAACAAAGGTCACGAAGAAGGGGATAGACTAAGAAAGCTAAAAATGAGAAAAATTTACTTGATATGAATCAAGCAAAGAAACCTAAGCGAGGTGGACTACTAACTAGCTATTCTATTCCCGGGCGCCAAAACTTGATAACGCTACACGCGTCGTTCGGGGTCAAGGAAACTTCCTTTTCTTGAGCAAGTTTTATAACACCTAGGCGATGAACCTAATCGTTGTAGTGTAGTAATTAGGGTAAGCCACGGGTATTGATATCGTTCTCTGGGGAATAGGAATGCTAGTGAGAAGTTACTACGCTAAGGTTGAGGTTGAGGAAGATTATTTTTATCTTTTATATTTTTAGAAATGGAAAAGTACGAATCTCGGGTATTGGATTTGGGGGTTGGTATTGCTACCGATTACTCTACTATTATCTAATTATCTAAGCTAAGGTTGTGATAGTCTATGTCTAATTGATGTGTACTCGTATGATAGTTTAAAGATGTGTTTACTTAGGTTTTACTACTCCTTAATTATCTCCTATTGATGGTTGATTTGTCACGTCCTTATTCCTAGTTGCGTTGTGATTCTAAGGCTATAGGGCGTGCTTATTTCCTAACTCTTTGAAACTACCAAAGGGTCTTGTTTACAAATCCTCTAGTGATTTATAGGCGCCTACTCTACGGTTGTCCTTGAATACTTTATCCTACAATTACCTAGATAATTATATTCTAAAGTTCACAAAGAAATTTCAAGCATTAAGTACACAACGAATAATCTAGCGCACTCTAGATCATTAGTCAACTAAGATAAGTATCAACCAATCAATATTCAATAATTAAGTTTCATATTCCTAAGCAAACACACAAATAAATTAGCGGGACATGGAGAACATGCAAGCATACACACAAATAATCAAAGACATAATTAAATTAATGAAGTAAATACTTAGCTTGATGTATAATAGGGTTTAGAACCTAAAATCTTGCACAAGAAAGCCTTGGTTCGGTTTTAGGTTTTACTCCAAAAGACTACACACTAAAAGCGAAAAATTCGGATTCTATATATAAGATTACATCTGCGACGGCGTCACCTTATGTTTCGTGGCGCGTCGTGTCGCCGTCATTAGGGTTTCGTCTTGGCACGTAAACCTTTCGGCGGCGTCACCTTATATTTGTGTGTGTCGTCCCTTGACTCGGCGCCGTCTTGGCGCATCTAGGCCGTCTGAGTAGCGACGGCCTATTCCTTTAGAACTGGCGTCGTCCGCGAAAACATGCAATTTTTCCTCGAGCCGTCATAAAATTCCTTACCGGCGGCGTCGCGGATATCTTGATGGCGCCGTCGCCTTATGTTTCGATGACTTTGAGTGTCTCGATTCGACTTTGGCCATTTTCTTCGTATATTCGCGCTTTTCGTCCAAATAAGCATCATTCCGGATGAGTCATTTTGCCTTCAAGAGACCTAAAAGTGAAAAGGAGCGATATTAAGCAATAACGGATATAAAAGTGATCGAATAAGGGCTTAAATGACCCTCAAAAGGTACCTTTTAAAACCTTATCAAATCGCATTCTCGGGTGACGATCTTGTGCCGAGACACTGCACTGGAGAAGACCCATTGGTCATCAAGGATGACATAGGAGGAAGCATCATACATCGCATCTACGTAGACAGTGGAAGCTCAAAAGAAAATAATGTACGAACATTGTTTTCAACAGCTGAGTAAAGAAGAGAAAGAAAGAATTCGATCACCGGAAGCACCACTGGCAGGATTTTCAGGGCAAATACTATGGCCCCTTGAAGTCATAAGTCTCTCTCTGACCTTGTTTGATTAAAAAGGAAGAGGCAGCATAACAGTTATGATGGATTTCATGGTCGTACGAGCTCTGGCACCCTACAACGTTATATTAGGACGACCAAAAATAAGGTAATCAGGTGCAATCGCTTCCACAATACACTCACTCGTCAAATTCCATCCCATCAGGTATTGCCATTGTCAGAGGTGACACACCTTGTAAGGAGGAGTTCCTCCAAGTTTCTCGAAAAAAGGGCTAACGGATGAAATACTACCCATCTTAGGCCAACAAGAGATCCGGTCATAAAAAGGGATAATGAAAAGCGTATCCGGATCAACAAGTCGCGATTTATATTTTGAAAATCTTCTAATCAATGTTTTTTCATGTCGATAACAAGAGGCGGAGCATAAAAACATCATTTTCCTAATCGAAACAAATAGAATTACTAAAGTATCAAACTCGTGGAGTTTGAGTTAATAGTTTTACTTGTTAACAAATAAGCAAACGTTTATTTATATTTCACGATCTTCTAAACACGTAAAATCATTTTAACGTAACAAATGATTTTATGATTTAGTTTCCTAACACACTACGTTATCACATAAAACAACAACTTAAGTGTTTACATGATTTAGATATATATGTTACAACTAGTGTTTACTTAAACTAATACTTAAACTAAGTATACTAAAATGGGTAAAACAAGTATATACTAAATGGGTAAAACTAGCAAATGGTATTGACCCATAACCCATAGTTTTATATATACCACTTAACCAAGTTCATTGTATCTAGAAAGAAAACCATGGATCAACCCATAACCCATGACCCATGACCCATAACCAAAAATACCCATGGGCAAGAGGAGCGTTCCACGGATCCACGGCTTTGTGCTAGCCGGATCCCAGTGGAAGGGATCCGTGGGATCCGGAAACACTAGAGAATTTTCTCTATAAATAGAGAGCCATTTCTTCCTTTCTATTCATCACTTTACACACATTTCCCCAAGTATTCTAACCTCTAACCTCGGATCCAAGTGATCTATGTAGTTTGTCTTTTGTTTTGTGTGATCTTCTAGGTTCCTCTTAAAGGAAAGATCACCACTTCTTGAAGACGTGCAAGCTCAAGTCCATGAGTTGCCATGCTTCGTCATCATCAAGACAGCGAAGGTTCTCTTGTTGATAGTTCTGCCTTTCTCCATAGATGTTGGGTTGAAGGCATTAGTGAAGAATGCCGAAAGTGTCAAGATGAAAGCATTAGTGAAAGGTGCTCATCATCCGTGTCAAAGCATTAGTGAAGAATGCTAAAGGTGTCAAAACGAAGGCATTAGTGAAAGGTGCCAAGTGTTGTGTCAAAGGCATTAGTGAAGGATGCGAAGAATCAAATCAAGTAGCATTTGGGAAGAATGCCTAGGTCGTATAATCGATGAGGTGCATCGTTATACATATAAGTATTTGTTTATTTACAAGGATGGTGATATCCTTGATGGTGTTGTAACAAGGAGTAGATCTCCTTGAGATTAGGTGTTGTGTCGTGAAGGGTAGTAGTTCCTCCATAGTAATGGAACTAGGTACTTAGCCTAGTACCTAATAAAGGGTAGGCGACGTTGTGATAGGATTAGTTCTCCTAAGGTGTGAAAGAACTCGGTGGTTAGCCTAGCACCGTATAAAGGGTAGGCGACGTTGTGTTAGGTGTGGTTCTCCTTGGTGTGAAGGAACTCGGTATTTAGCTTTGTACCGGAAAAAGGTTAAGCGACGTTGTGAAGGCTTCTCCGCCATAAGGAGTTGATGTAGTGTTTACGAACTCTCGAGTAGGTGACTCAGGGAGTGGAGTAGGGCAAGGAAGGTGTCCTTGTAGCCGAACCACTATAAATAACTTGTGTCGTGGTGATGTGCTTCTTACTCTTTATCTTTCATTACACGTTTATATATCTATCTATCAACTTCCAACATAAACAACCAAATAGATTGACATAAGTCGATCTAAATATTTAAAAGGAAGTTTTAAATTGGTAAAACTATTCAACCCCTTCTAGTTTTCCACAATTGGCATCGAGCTTAGTTACCAAGTTTCTTAGAGTATGTTGTACTTTAAAAACTTGATACGATCCATGTATGTTTGAAAACTACAAAGAAGGATTACTTTTGTCATATTTTAAAAATCATTATATTGTTTATTGTTGGACAATGATAGAATGCTCTAACATTTTTTTCTTAAGCATTATCCATACTTGGATTTGGAGTTACCAAGAAGATCATAAAGAATTTATCTAAATATTTCTTTTGCAAAAGAATGTTTAAATATTCTTACAACATAAATCTGGAGATTCCAAGAAGATCACAAAACATCTAAATACTTCTTTTCAAAGAATATTTGCAAAGGTATGATCTCTAATTACTTACTTTTAATTTTATTATTGAAATCTTAGTTGCATGATTTATTAGTAATTGTTCTAGTAGTTATTATATTATAGTCATCATCAAATTAGTTTTCTTCGACTTATTTGTATAAACTACATTACCAACTCATAATAATGATATTTTGGTTATTTGATAACCATTATCATTATTCATCACAAAGGATTTATTGACACTCCATCTACGTCAATAAAAACTATGTGAAACTTCTTACATTATAATAAAATGGGATTTTATTATAATATTCCCAAAGAATTATAACCAATTCTTTAAAAAGGGAACCTCGTCTAATAGGAATAGTACTTGATCTTCAAAACCTCAAACCACAAGTTTTAGAGCCTTAACATCAAAACACTAGGCGTTTTAGAACTCCCAAACCAAAGTTATCAAGGAATGTTTGAGCTTATTTTTTCTGTCATGCCGGATCCCTTCGTTTATACTAGCTGGATCCCAAATGAGAGGGATCCGCGGGATCCGTGCAACAGAAGACAGTATATGCTCAAGAATGATCACTGTGGATGTTTCACAATTATACTCACCTCAAAGACTCACGAACAAAAACTCATGTACTGTTCATAGGAGCAATTTGATCATTCCTCTCAAGTTTAACAATCACTTGTGTAAGTACATTCTTCACTACATTGTTAATTTAATTCCTTGATTTCTAAGATTACAATTTCTTCATCTTTAAGAGTTGGGTTCAAATGGGTTTACCATAATTTGTCACCACATTGTTTTCTAAGATAATCTAAATCAAAGAATTAACATTGTTAATACAAATTAAACACATTTCTTGAACTCAACAAAGATGATGAGAGAAAATTGTGATCAAACCCTCTAGGTTACTATTCACCATTAACACCACATTGTGGTTGTGTTGTTTAGGAACATCATGCCAAGCAACAAGCAACAAGATTACCAAGACACCACTCACTACATACCCATGTACCATAGGAAAAATGGATTAAGTCCGGACGATAGAAAAGCCTTTAAGTTACTTGAAAGGAGACTCTTTCATGAAGGTAGAGTTGTTGATCCATCATTCCTTGCAAATACCGACATAAGGAAGTATTTGGAACTATTGGGTTTGATTGTTTATTGGATATAAACGAGCAAATTTGCCCGGTCTTTGTGCTTGAGTTCTACAAGACTATGGGTATAATTAGAAATGATGATGGGTCCATCTCAATTGAATTCACCATAAATGGACAAGAGTTCACCCTTTCACTCAGGAGCTTGGAAGAATTATAGGGTTCCATATCATGGTGTTTGCATGTACTCAAATGAATGGTCGTTGGAGGAATTACACTCTATGGTTGATCATCATGATATCTATCACACAATGATCCCGAAGCAACCACGGTGAGGACACCGTGTTTATGCCAAGAGCATCACCATCAAGGGTGACTAGAAAGTCGAAAGTGATCTATAGGGATCCTTTTCAAATGGAGCTTTGAGATGTATGCATTGTATAGAAAATGGGAAGTTGTGATAAGAGAAAATGTGGTGTGTTTAGTAGGAAACAAGGATCACCCCAATGCATGTCTAAGCTTCATGATCTATTGTCTTGTGACCAAGACCCGGTTTAACATTGCCTACTACATGGTCAAGAGAATGGCAAGTGTGAGAAGCATGGACAAGATGGTGCTTCCATATGCAATGCTTCTAACCCGTCTTGCAAAATTCATCTTTGCATTAGACCCTCTCCACAATCCTTGGATCATAGCTTTTGCAATAAGGTTATGGTACCATTAACCGAGGGTAGAACAACAAGGTTTATGGTGGAAGGCAAGAGGCCACACCCACCCACGGATTCCTCGGACGAAAGGGAAAGGCAAGGAGAAGGTGAAGGTGAAGGGAGTAGTAGCAACCCACTTGAAAATATCGATCTTGACCCCTTGGACTACATTAACCAATTGCCAAACATCCCTAATGAATCACCCGAATGGCAACAAACCAAGGGAATCTTCAAATGCTTCGCCAATTTCTTGAGGAAGAAGAAGTGAAGATAGTTTGATAAAAAGTGGAGGACGGGTGAAGAAGTGAAGGAGGAAAAGAAAGGTAAGGTCTTAGGACTCTAATGTATGATGAACAATTTCAAACAATGGTTTGTAAACACTTTAAACTATGCTCGTAGTATGTAGGTATTGCCATATCTTGGCACTAAACAATCCTAACTTAGATATTTGAAAAATGAGATTTTACGACCCCTTGAGTGGTCGTCGTCACTCATTCTAGGAATTTCGAGCTCTTCCTACTTTGATATACATTATATTAGTTGTGTTCTTGCATTTAGTCCTCATAGAAACAACTAGGAAAAGCATTTACTATAAAGTGCAAAGTTGCATATTTTTGAAAGCTCTACGATCTGCAGTTGGCGGATCCCGCTTTTGAACTAGCGGATCCCTCCCATAAGGGAACCGCGGGATCCGTGATATCACGATACAAAATACGATTTAGCTACATCATAATAGTCCACTAGATCACCTCAAACAAGTCAAACATAAGATACTAGAGCCAACTAAGTCTTCCTCTTATAGTTGAAAACCTCACTCTCATCCATGGCTTATCTAGGATATATTTTTGAAATGTTTTTTTATCAACTAGTCAAAACTCACCATAATTCCGCTCCAACACTCACACATTATCTATCACGTTTGATAGCACTTAGTTAGGTATATCTTTTAATTTTAGCAAATTGATCTCAATCATCTTTGACTCAAAATTAGGACCAAAACTAGTTTTCATTTCTCTTTATTTTTAAAGACTTTAGTAAATTCCTCTTAGGACATCATCGACTTCTAGGACTTGTTATCACCATTTCTCCACATCAAATTAAATGGAATCCTTGTCAAACATATAGTTAGACTACCCAAGGTCAATTTTCTTGGCCAAAACCATCATTAAGCACCATCACTTATTATGGTTGAGGATTTGAGATATCCAACAGCTAAAGACTTCAAAATTAAGTCAAAACCTCGAAATCCATTAATGATAAACCTTACAAAATCATAATCATTTCACCTAAAACACATCGATAGCGGATCCTCGGTCTTTAACCAGCGGATCCTCGCGAGAGGATCCGCGGGATCCGTACATGCTGAATGCCTCAATAAGCTTCCATATTGATTCAAGTCACCTTTTGGTTCTCTAACCACTTTTAGCATTCATTTATTATCCTCCTAGAGATGATCAAAACCTTAAAAGCATGCCTAGTCTTCTAAGTGGCCAAGAATTTAATTTCCTAATTCAAATTATTCTTTATAAACCAAACAACCTTAGGATTAAGTCACCACTCTCAATCACATCTCAAAATCAAGAACTAAAGAAGTTCTTACTAGCACCATCATCACTATGACTAAGGCTCCTAGTGCTAACTCATCCACTCAAGAACCACCCAAGAAACTTGCTAGAATCATACATGAAGTTTCCTCAACCGAATCATCTCCGGTTAAGTCCACCAATGCTAGGATTTCTCCCACACCAAGGAAACCAATCAAACTAATTCCCAAGAAGAGGTTCCACTAGGATTTCATCACCTAATTCTACTATGCCAAACATACCCTCCACAACTCAACCAACATCATTAGTGCCTAGAGCCACCTCACAATCATTTGAAGATCCTCAACCCACTTCACTTGAACTTCCACTTCAAGAAACTCAAAACCATGACAAGGATTGCTATCATTGTAATCATGTTGAAAGATTGAAACATGAACTAGATAGATTGATATAAGAACTACAAGATCAAACTTAGAATGCTTAGGAAAACTCATCTCATCATTTATCGTCATTAAGCTTTTAGTTGAATCTAAAGTTTGGGGTAACTCATTAGCATTAGTAGCACTTGTTTGGCTAGTTCATTCTCTTGTTTTAGAGATTTGTTCGATTATCTCTTGTTTTTTATTGAATGAATATCTTTATGCTATATTTATTTAGTGCATTGTGCTTGTTATTTCACATCTTCATTAGCATTGAATGGAATATTCTCATTGCTGAAGAAATTATCAAACAGATAGCCGGATCCCTCCCAAATACCTAGACGGATCCCTCCAAGAAGGGAACCGTGGGATCCGTGGTACAGAAGCACAAATTTCTACTAACTTGAGTTTTATTTGCAGGAAATTATGCACTATACTCTTGTTTTATAACCTTTACTTTGTAGATTTTCAAAATAACACATGAAGATTTTGACACCATAAAGCTAGGGGGAGCTTTGTGTCAAACGATATTTGGAAAACATTTGCAAAATTAATCCGTTTTTGGATTATACTTCATGATACCCCATTGCATCTTTGCAATCTTCAAGGGGGAGCACGTTTTCGTCACTTAGACGAACCATTTGCAAACTTAATTGCAAACACAATTAGTTTATTTTACGTCATGTCCTTGACGCCCTTTCAAAGGATGGACTCGTCAAGGGGAGTTAAGGCGAGTACCATTCCGTCACTTGCTCTCTTTACATTTTACATAACTTTTCTTATAAAAATTGTGTTAGTTTCTTTTAACACTTTTGTTTCGACAAAAGGGGAGAAGAAAGTAAAACTACAAATTCAAACTTTTACAATTTTAGCTTTTCCTTAAAATAATTTTATGTTTTGTCATCAACAAAAGGGAGATTGTTAATACAAATAAGCCATAAAATGTTTATTTATATTTTACGATCTTCTAATGTTTTGTCGATAACAAACGTAAAATCATTTTAACGAAACAAATAGAATACGTAAATAGTTTGAGTTAATAGTTTCCTAACACACTTACGTTTTCACATAAAACACTAAAACAAGTATAAGTGATTTTATGATTTAAATACATATGTACAACAACTAGTGTTTACATATTGGGTTAGCATATACTTAAACTAAGTATACTAAAATGGGTAAAACAAGTATATACTAAATGGGTAAAACTAGCAAATGGTATTGACCCATAACCCATGGTTTTATATATACCACTTTTATATATACCAAGTTCATTGTATCTAGAAAGAAAACCATGGATCAACCCATAACCCATGACCCATGACCCATAACCAAAAATACCCATGGGCAAAGAGGGCGTTCCACGGATCCCCGGCTTTGTGCTAGCCGGATCCCAGTGGAAGGGATCCGTGGGATCCGGGAACAAGAGAGAATTTTCTCTATAAACAGAGAGCCATTTCTTCCTTTCTATTCATCACTTTACACACATACTTACCCCAAGTATTCTAACCCTCTAACCTCAGATCCAAGTGATCTATGTAGTTTGTCTTTTGTTTTTGTGTGATCTTCTAGGTTCCTCTTAAAGGAAAGATCACCACTTCTTGAAGACGTGCAAGCTCAAGTCCATGAGTTGCCATGCTTCATCATCATCAAGACAACGAAGGTTCTCTTGTTGATAGTTCTTCCTTTCTCCATAGATGTTGGGTTGAAGGCATTAGTGAAGAATGCCGAAAGTGTCAAGATGAAAGCATTAGTGAAAGGTGCTCATCATCCGTGTCAAAGCATTAGTGAAGAATGCTAAAGGTGTCAAAACGAAGGCATTAGTGAAAGGTGCCAAGCGTTGTGTCAAAGGCATTAGTGAAGGATGCTGAAGAATCAAATCAAGTAGCATTTGGGAAGAATGCCTAGGTCGTATAATCGATGAGGTGCATCGTTATACATATAAGTATTTGTTTATTTACAAGGATGGTGATATCCTTGATGGTGTTGTAACAAGAAGTAGATCTCCTTGAGATTAGGTGTTGTGTCGTGAAGGGTAGTAGTTCCTCCATAGTAATGGAACTAGGTACTTAGCCTAGTACCTAATAAAGGGTAGGCGACGTTGTGATAGGATTAGTTCTCCTAAGGTGTGAAAGAACTCGGTGGTTAGCCTAGCACCGTATAAAGGGTAAGCGACGTTGTGTTAGGTGTGGTTCGCCTTGGTGTGAAGGAACTCGGTATTTAGCTTTGTACCAGAAAAAGGTTAAGCGACGTTGTGAAGGCTTCTCCGCCACAAGGAGTTGGTGTAGTGTTACGAACTCTCGAGTAGGTGACTCGGGGATTGGAGTAGGGCAAGGAAGGTGTCCTTGTAGCGAACCACTATAAATAACTTGTGTCGTGGTGATGTGCTTCTTACTATTTATCTTTCATTACACGTATCTTTCATTACACGATTTATATATCTATCTATCAACGTGTGCATCGAACATAAACAACTTGTCAAATAGATTGACATAAGTCGATCTAAATATTTAAAAAGGAAGTTTTAAATTGGTAAAACTATTCAACCCCCAAATTCAAAACATAGTTTTCCACACTCTCGGTCGTTTCTAGCCAAATCGAGAGAAGGCACTTCCATTGTTTTGAATAAACAAGATGTCGTTTAGCTAATTTACTAAGAACTTAAAGGGCACTCACATATATCAACTAAAACTTGCATTTTACGTTTTATCCAAAACATGCTTAAATTTCCTTATACATTAAGCATAAACACATAGAGGACACTTGGTTCATTGTAATGTAATGTAATATGACATAATTGTAATCTGTTTGGTTACTAAAATAAGGAATTGTAATTGATTACATTACATAGGTTAACGTTATTGTAATAAAATTCACTTGATTATATCCAATGATGGAATTCATATTACATGACAAAATGAATGAGAAGTTTTGAACTACAATGTAAGCCAATAATTAAAAATTTTAATTATCAGTATTTATAAATCACTATTATTATTAGTAAAATACACCATACGTGCTAAGCTTGTCCGAAAACATCATCTTTGTCGAAACATCCTATTTTTTATCACCGTAAGTCCTATTCCATATTTTTTGATCGCCGAAGGTCCACTTGACTGTTATTTTTTGGTCAACTCCCGCTATTCCTGTGAAATGACTATTCTACCATCGTCTTTTTCCCACTCTCATTTTCTTTTGGTACAACCTTAGGGACAAACGGTGTATTACTCTAAAAGGTAACATTATCACCTCACTCACCCACCCACATTACCATCACTACCACCACCATTAGCTCAGTCAAATGGATCTGGGGCGATTTTTGTAACTCAAACGTAAAATTTTTATTTTTAAAATTTTTTTTGTCTCTTTTGTTTCTTTCTTTTCAACTACTTAACACAAACCAATCAATTTAACACCGCATAACTTTTTTTCAGCCAGCAAAACCAATATTACAACATTATCTCTTTCAGATCCATAAAGATTTAACATTAAAAAAACACAAACACCAATAAACCTTCAATTTCATATACACAAAGATTTAACAAAACAACAATCTCATAGTCATCCTCAACCACCCCACATTTTTAAATCTTAGTTCATCACGCTGCTAGAAAATCCTCAACATACACTGGTATAGTCATCCTCAACCACCCGCCCTCACCTTTCACTCATTCAGCCCCTGCTTGCCTGCCGTACAACAACTCCACCACTCGCGTGCACTTTACGTGCTGTCTCTGCAATGTTGACTGTTAATTGACAAAATATAGCAATTTCAATGACGTTTAAATCAGATTCTAATCATCGTTATTCATCGTCGTCATTATAGTTTGGTTGTGAGTTTGCTCAACAGTCATGTGTACGGGGTTCGTTAACGGTTAAGGCGATGAAGATTGCTGAACAAAGTCAGAATCAGGAGCCTCTGTTTTCATCTAATGGTCCTATTGCTCATGTAGTTGCGTATCACTAGTTAGAATCAATAGAGCTTGATTAGAATTTCAATGGAAAAAGGTTCTTATACATGTTTTAACGCGTCCACTTTATGGTTTTGGGTCATGTCAGTGGCATTCCTAGGTTCACGGTGGCTGGGATTTGTGGCAGAGTGGTTATGTTCAATTGGTGGTGGTGGCCAGGGTCCGTGATGGCTAGTGTTGGCTGATTAACTCTGCTGCTCTAGTACCTCAGAAAAAGAAAATTTACTCTTGGAAACTTGTGTACGAAGCTTATAATATTGCTGAAATATATAACAGAATACATGAATGCCTACAAAGAGAAATTAGAGAAACACTGTCAAGATAAATGAGCAGTTATTAATCCAACAAACACTAAACAAGAGCATTGTTTTGTAGTTTGCGCATGACTTTCTTAGGAGATTGTTGTTTCCCTCTTTGTCCTTGGAATATACCATTAGATTATAAAATAACATTTAATTACACAATGAGCTGATATAGATGCATTTAGATACATATGCACAAAACCGGTTGAAACTCGTGAACAAATAGAATAAGCCTCAACCTAACATGTTTTTCTTTAGTTTTCCAACTGACTTTCTAAGCATATTTTTAAAAAGAATTTTCTCAGCTTGAATTGTAAGACATTCACTACTTTGGCTTATTATCTTGTTTGAAATATTGGTTTACATTCACTACCTTGGCTTATTATAATTGTTTTTGTGAACAAGATGATTGTGTGTGTTGTGATGGCGGTGGAGGTGGCGGGGCGATGGTGGTGTTGGTGGGGGTAGTGTAGGTGAGTGAGGTGATAGTGTTAACTTTTAGAGTAAATACACCATTCGTCCATAAGGTTGTACTAGTTGTACCACCAAAATAATTAACAAAAGTAGAATTGTGTATTATGCCCTCTTGTCAAAAAGTAAAACTTGAGTCCACTGAGAAATCACAGTCAAATGGACCTCTGGTGATCAAAAAACATAGAACATGGACCTTTGCTGATTGAAAAATGATGTTTCGACTCAGAATGATGTTTTAGGACAAGTTTAGGGACGAACGGTGTATTTTACTCTTATTATTATTATCAGTAATTTCAATGATATTTTAATTATTATTTTATTCAGGTACTATCAACAAAAATAATATAAAAACAAAAAGTATTTTACCGTTACTATAATTATTATCATATATATTAATATAATATTAATATATTGAATTATTCAATTCTTTTACACTATAAAATAATTTATTGTGATTTTTTATTATTAATAAATAAAACATAAATTATTATTATTATTGTTATCGTTATTATTATTATTATTATTATTATTATAAACATCACTTTCATTAGAAACAAAACCATAGGATTACAAGAAATTAGTGGAAAGCCTCGAAACAATCTGGGCTCCCTCACCTTAAGCATCATGAAGGTGACTCTGTTAGGTCACTAGTTTTACAACACAAGCTTATAAGAGAAGGAGATAAGGCGATTGAACAAGCTAAGCACACACACACACGTATAATATGAGACCGGTTATGCAAAGGAGGTGAGTGAAAGAATAACGAACAACCAACCTCGAATGAGGGTTTACAATAGTTTATATAGGCAAGGAGCTAGGGCAACACTCCTCTCCTTCCCTATTCCTTATTGGGCTTGGGCCTCGACATGGGCCTTCTACATAAGCTGGACCTTAAACAAACATAAAGGCCGAATAAAGCTACCTATTACATATGAAATATAAATACTTGAAATCTTGTTTAGGAGTGATTCCAACAATCTCCCCTCAAGTATATATGAATGTAAGCGGTGAAGGCGTTGATGTAACACCCGAAAATCTTAATGACAAATGGAAGACTAATTGGGTGTTACTTGAATGGAGATCATAGTCAATAATCATGAAAACGACTCAAAAGAGACGTTTATTAAAATAGTTATCATTCATCGAAAACTCATAGTTTGTTACAAAATATTGTAAATAGATCAAGTGTTTTCCCAAAAGAAAGATCATGAGTTTGAAAGAAATGATAACTTTATGTTTTACACCACCGGATAAGCCTTGACATGCCCGTTCCGCACCTTGGTCATAATCTTCACCGATTACACGAGATAACATGCTTAAAAGGTCAACAAAATGTTGAGTGAAGTCCATAGGTTTAAAATAAGTTGAACACAAGTATAAGATCATGATCATTGTAAACTAACAATATCGAAAGTTCTTTATAAAATTTAAAAACCCTTTTTTATTTTCAGAATTTGGTTTTTAAATTTTTTCAAAATTTTTTTGGTTTTCAAAAAAAACCCTTTTTATTTTGGTAAAGGGGAAATGAACCCCCAAATCAAGGGTTTTCAACCCACCCCCTTTGAAAAATTTTTCCCGCGGGGGTTTGTAAATTTAACTTTTTGGGTTTTTTGAAAGACCGTTTACTAAATTGGGTTTTTTCAAAGGGTTTTGTTTTTCCCCCTTTTTGGTTTAAAATTTTTTAAATTTGGGCCAAGTTTCCCCTTCCCTAACAAAGGGCCGTTTTTTTAAAAATTTTAAGGGATTTTTGGGTCCCAAAACCCTTTTTTAAAAATTTCCCGGGAAAGTTTCCTTTTCCCCTTTTTTTCCCCTTTTGGGTTTCCTTTGGGTTTAAATTTTGGGGTTCGTTTTTTTTAAGGGTTGGTTTTTGGGTTTCCCGGGGATCCAAAATTTTTTGTTGGATTTTTAATTAATTTAATTCCTTGATTTCTAAGATTACAATTTCTTCATCTTTAAGAGTTGGGTTCAAATGGGTTTACCATAATTTGTCATCACATTGTTTTCTAAGATAATCTAAATCAAAGAATTAACATTGTTAATACAAATTAAACACATTTCTTGAACTCAACAAAGACGATGAGAGAAAAATTGTGATCAAACCCTCTAGGTTACTATTCAGAATTAACACCACATTATGGTTGTGTTGTTTAGGAACATCATGCCAAGCAACAAGCAACAAGATTACCAAGACACCGCTCACTACATACCCATGTACCATAGGAAAAATGGATTAAGTCCGGATGATAGAAAAGCCTTTAAGTTACTTGAAAGGAGACTCTTTCATGAAGGTAGAGTTGTTGATCCATCATTCCTTGCAAATACCGACATAAGGGAAGTATTTGGAACTATTGGGTTTGATTGTTTATTGGATATAAACGAGCAAATTTGCCCGGTCTTTGTGCTTGAGTTCTACAAGACTATGGGTATAATTAGAAATGATGATGGGTCCATCTCAATTGAATTCACCATCAATGAGCAAGAGTTCAATCTTTCGCTCATAGAGCTTGGAAGAATTATAGGGGTTCCATATCAAGGCGTTTGTATGTACTCAAATGAATGGTCTTTGGAACAACTACACACAATGGTTGATCATCATGATATCTACAACACTTTGATCCCGTATAACCACGGTGAGGATACCGTGTTCATGCCAAGAGCATCACCGTCAAGAGTCACAAGGAATTCAAAAGTGATCCATAGGGATCCTTTTCAAATGGAGCTTTCGGAAATGTATGGATTGTATAGGAAATGGGAAGATGTGATAAGGGAAAATGTGGTGTGCCTAGTAGGAAACAAGGACCACCCCAACGCATGTCTAAGCTTTATGATCTATTGCCTAGTGACCAATACTCGGTTTAACGTTGCCTACTACATGGTCAAGAGAATGGCAAGTGTAAGAAGCATGGACAAGATGGTGCTTCCCTATGCAATGCTTCTAACCCGTCTTGCAAAATTCATCTTTGCATTAGACCCCTCTCCACAATCCTTGGATCATAGCTTTTGCAATAAGGTTATGGTACCATTAACCGAGGGTAGAACAACAAGGTTTATGGTGGAAGGCAAGAGACCACACCCACCCACGGATTCCTCGGACGAAAGGGAAAGGCAAGGAGAAGGTGAAGGTGAAGGGAGTAGTAGCAACCCACTTGAAAATATCGATCTTGACCCCTTGGACTACATTAACCAAATGCCAAACATCCCTAATGAATCACCCGAATGGCAACAAACCAAGGGAATCTTCAAATGCTTCACCAATTTCTTGAGGAAAAAGAAGTGAAGATAGTTTGATAAAAAGTGGAGGACGGGTAAAGAAGTGAAGGAGGAAAAGAAAGGTAAAGTCTTAGGACTCAAGTGCATGATGAACAATTTCAAACAATTGTTTGTAAACAAGTTAAACTATGCTTGTAGTATGTAGGTATTGACATATCTTGGCACTAAACATCCTAACTTAGGTATTTGGAAAATGAGATTTTACGACCTCTTGGTGTGGTCGGATCACTCATTCTAGAATTTCGACTTTTCCTACTTTGATATAAATTATATTAGTTGTGTTCTTGCATTTAGTCCCTATAGAAACAACTAGGAAAAGCATTTACTATAAAGTGCAAAGTTGCATATTTTTGAAAGCTCTACGATCTGCGGTTGGCGGATCCCGCTTTTGAACTAGCCGGATCCCTCCCATAAGGGAACCGCGGGATCCAGAGTGCACGGTGATGTGCAAAAGCAGTTGGCTACATCATAATAGTCCACTAGATCACCTCAAACAAGTCAAACATAAGATACTAGAGCCAACTAAGTCTTCCTCAAATAATTGAAAACCTCACCCTCATCCATGGCTTATCTAGGATATATTTTTGAAATGTTTTTGATTTATCAACTAATCAAAACTCACCATAATTCCGCTCCAACACTCACACATTATCTATCACGTTTGATAGCACTTAGTTAGGTATATCTTTTAATTTTAGCAAATTGATCTCAATCATCTTTGACTCAAAATTAGGCTCAAAAATTGGTTTTTCATTTCTCTTTATTTTTAAAGACTTTAGTAAATTCCTCTTAGGACATCATCTGACTTCTAGGACTTGTTATCACCATCTCTCCACATCAAATTAAATGGAATCCTTGTCAAACATATAGTTAGACTACCCAAGGTCAATTTTGTTGGCCAAAACCATCATTAAGCACCATTACTTGTTATGATTGAGGATTTGAGATATCCAACTGCTAAAGAATTCAAAATTATGTCAAAACCTCGAAATCCATTGATAATAAACCTTACAAAAGCATAATCATTTCACCTAAAACCTGTCGATAGCCGGATCCTCGGTCTTTAACCAGCGGATCCTCGCGAGAGGATCCATGGATCCGTAGCTGCAGAGAGCCTCAATAAGCTTCCATATTCAGATTCAAGTCACCTTTTGGTTCTCTAACCACTTTTAGCATTCATTTATTATCCTCCTAGAGATGATCAAAACCTTAAAAGCATGCCTAGTCTTCTAAGTGGCCAAGAATTTAATTTCCTAATTCAAATTATTCTTTATAAACCAAACAACCTTAGGATTAAGTCACCACTCTCAATCACATCTCAAAAATCAGCAACTAAAGAAGTTCTTACTAGCACCATCATCACTATGACTAAGGCTCCTAGTGCTAACTCATCCACTCAATAACAACCCAAGAAACTTGCTAGAATCATACATGAAGTTTCCTCAACCGAATCATCTCCGGTTAAGTCCACCAATGCTAGGATTTCTCCCACACCAAGGAAACCAATCAAACTAATTCCCAAGAAGAGGGTTCCCACTAGGATTTCATCACCTAATTCTACTATGCCAAACATACCCTCCACAACTCAACCAACATCATTAGTGCCTAGAGCCACCTCACAATCATTTGAAGATCCTCAACCCACTTCACTTGAACTTCCACTTCAAGAAACTCAAAACCATGACAAGGATTGCTATCATTGTAATCATGTTGAAAGATTGAAACATGAACAAGATAGATTGATACAAGAACTACAAGCTCAAACTTAGAATGTTTAGGAAAACTCATCTCATCATTTATCGTCATTAAGCTTTTAGTTGAAACTAAAGTTTGGGGTAACTCATTAGCATTAGTAGCACTTGTTTGGCTAGTTCATTCTCTTGTTTTAGAGATTTGTTCGATTATCTCTTGTTTTTTATTAAATGAATATCTTTATGTTATATTTATTTAGTGCATTGTGCTTGTTATTTCACATCTTCATTAGCATTGAATGGAACATTCTCATTGCTGAAGAAATTATCAAATAGATAGACGGATCCCTCCCAAATACCTAGACGGATCCCTCCAAGAAGGGAACCGTGGGATCCGTGGTACAGAAGCACAAATTTCTACTAACTTGAGTTTTATTTGCAGGAAATTATGCACTATACTCTTGTTTTATAACCTTTACTTTGTAGATTTTCAAAATAACACATGAAGATTTTGACACCATAAAGCTAGGGGAGCTTTGTGTCAAACGATATTTGGAAAACATTTGCAAAATTAATCCGCTTTTGGATTATACTTCATGATACCCATTGCATCTTTGCAATCTTCAAGGGAGCACGTTTTCCACTTAGATCGAACCATTTGCAAACTTAATTGCAAACACAATTAGTTTATTTTACGTCATGTCCTTGACGCCTTTCAAAGGGATGGACTCGTCAAGGGGAGTTAAGACGAGTACCATTCCCGCCACTTGCTCTCTTTACATTTTACATAACTTTTCTTATAAAAATTGTGTTAGTTTCTTTTAACACTTTTGTTTCGACAAAAGGGGAGAAGAAAGTAAAACTACAAATTCAAACTTTTACGAATTTTAGCTTTTCCTTAAAATAATTTTATGTTTTGTCATCAACAAAAAGGGGGAGATTGTTAATACAAATAAGCCGTAAAAATGTTTATTTATATTTTACGATCTTCTAATGTTTTGTCGATAACAAACGTAAAATCATTTTAACGAAACAAATAGAGTACGTAAATAGTTTGAGTTAATAGTTTCCTAACACACTTACGTTATCACATAAAACACTAAAACAAGCTTAAGTGATTTTATGATTTAGATATATATGTACAACAACTAGTGTTTACATATTGGGTTAGCATATACTTAAACTAAGTATACTAAAATGGGTAAAAACAAGTATATACTAAATGGGTAAAAACTAGCAAATGGTATTGACCCATAACCCATGGTTTTATATATACCACTTAACCAAGTTCATTGTATCTAGAAAGAAAACCATGGATCAACCCATAACCCATGACCCATGACCCATAACCAAAAATACCCATGGGCAAAGAGGAGCGTGCCACGGATCCCTGGCTTTGTGCTAGCCGGATCCCAAGTGGAAGGGATCCGTGGGATCCGGGGAACAATAGAGAATTTTCTCTATAAATAGAGAGCCATTTCTTCCTTTCTATTCATCACTTTACACACATACTTCCCCAAGTATTCTAACCCTCTAACCTCATATCCAAGTGATTTATGTAGTTTGTCTTTTGTTTTTGTGTGATCTTCTAGGTTCCTCTTAAAGGAAAGATCACCACTTCTTGAAGACGTGCAAGCTCAAGTCCATGAGTTGCCATGCTTCATCATCATCAAGACAACGAAGGTTCTCTTGTTGATAGTTCTACCTTTCTCCATAGATATTGGGTTGAAGGCATTAGTGAAGAATGCCGAAAGTGTCAAGATGAAAGCATTAGTGAAAGGTGCTCATCATCCGTGTCAAAGCATTAGTGAAGAATGCTAAAGGTGTCAAAACGAAGGCATTAGTGAAGGGTGCCAAGCGTTGTGTCAAAGGCATTAGTGAAGGATGCCGAAGAATCAAATCAAGTAGCATTTGGGAAGAATGCCTAGGTCGTATAATCGATGAGGTGCATCATTATACACATAAGTATTTGTTTATTTACAAGGATGGTGATATCCTTGATGGTGTTGTAACAAGGAGTAGATCTCCTTGAGATTAGGTGTTGTGTCGTGAAGGGTAGTAGTTCCTCCATAGTAATGGAACTAGGTACTTAGCCTAGTACCTAATAAAGGGTAGGCGACGTTGTGATAGGATTAGTTCTCCTAAGGTGTGAAAGAACTCGGTGGTTAGCCTAGCACCGTATAAAGGGTAGGCGACGTTGTGTTAGGTGTGGTTCGCCTTGGTGTGAAGAAACTGGTATTTAGCTTTGTACGGAAAAAGGTTAAGCGACGTTGTGAAGGCTTCTCCGCCATAAGGAGTTGGTGTAGTGTTTACGAACTCTCGAGTAGGTGACTCGAGGAGTGGAGTAGGGCAAGGAAGGTGTCCTTGTGGCGAACCACTATAAATAACTTGTGTCGTGGTGATGTGCTTCTTACTATTTATCTTTCATTACACGTTTATATATCTATCTATCAACGTCCAACATAAACAACCAAATAGATTGACATAAGTCGATCTAAATATTTAAAAGGAAGTTTTAAATTGGTAAAACTATTCAACCCCCCTTCTAGTTTTCCACAAAAATGATGGAACCTGGCGCATGTGCATCGATTTCACAAGTCTAAACAAATCTTGTCCAAAGGATAGTTACCCACTCCCCGAAATAGACCAAAAGATTGAATCTTTAGAAGGATTTAAGTTCAAATGTTTTCTACACGCATACAAAGGGTATCATCAAATACAAATGGCACATGAAGATGAGGAAAAGTTGTCTACACGGAACATGGGACCTTCTGCTATGAGAAAATGCCTTTCAGAGTCAAGAATGCTGGCGCAACCTATCAACGACTGGTTGATAAAGCATTTTCTAGCCAAATTGGTCAAAACATAGAAATCTATGTGGATGAAATGGTGGTTAAAAGCAAAAATTAAGGAAGTTTTCTAACAGATGTTGAAGAAAACTTTAACACTTTACGACGCATCAACATGAAGCTAAATCCAAAGAATTATTAGTTCGGCATTGAAACCTACCAATTTCTGGGACATATGATAACAAGAAAAGAAATTAAGGCCAACCCGGAAAAGGTTAAAGCCATCATGGATATGGTCTCACCACGAACAGTACAAGAGGTGCAAAGCCTCAACGGAAAGTTAGCCGCTCTCGGTCGTTTCTAGCCAAATCAGCAGAGAAGGCACTTCCATTGTTTTGAATAAACAAGATGTCGTTTTAGCTAATTTACTAAGAACTTAAAGGGCACTCACATATATATCAACTAAAACTTGCATTTTACGTTTTATCCAAAAACATGCTTAAATTTCCTTATACATTAAGCATAAACACATAGAGGACACTTGGTTCATTGTAATGTAATGTAATATGACATAATTGTAATCCTGTTTGGTTACTAAAATAAGGGAATTGTAATTCAGATTACATTACATAGGTTAACGTTATTGTAATAAAATTCACTTCAGTTATATCCAATGATGGAATTCATATTACATGACAAAATGAATGAGAAGTTTTGAACTACAATGTAAGCCAATAATTAAAAATTTTAATTATCAGTATTTATAAATCACTATTATTATTAGTAAAATACACCATACGTGCCTAAGCTTGTCCGAAAACATCATGCTGGGTCGAAACATCCTATTTTTTATCACCAGAAGTCCCTATTCCATATTTTTTGATCGCCGAAGGTCCACTTGACTGTTATTTTTTGGTCAACTCCCGCTATTCCTGTGAAATGACTATTCTACCATCGTCTTTTTCCCACTCTCATTTTCTTTTGGTACAACCTTAGGGACAAACGGTGTATTACTCTAAAAGGTAACATTATCACCTCACTCACCCACCCACATTACCATCACTACCACCACCATTAGCTCACTCAAATGGATCTGGGGCGATTTTTGTAACTCAAACGTAAAATTTTTATTTTTAAAATTTTTTTTGTCTCTTTTGTTTCTTTCTTTTCAACTACTTAACACAAACCAATCAATTTAACACCGCATAACTTTTTTTCAGCCAGCAAAACCAATATTACAACATTATCTCTTTCGGATCCATAAAGATTTAACATTAAAAAACACAAACACCAATAAACCTTCAATTTCATATACACAAAGATTTAACAAAACAACAATCTCATAGTCATCCTCAACCACCCCACATTTTTAAATCTTAGTTCATCACGCTAGAAAATCCTCAACATACACCGGTATAGTCATCCTCAACCACCCGCCTCACCTTTCACTCATTCACCGCTGCTCGCCGCACAACAACTCCACCACTGCGTGCACTTTACGTCTCGTCTACGCAATGTTGATCGTTAATTGACAAAATATAGCAATTTCAATGACGTTTAAATCAGATTCTAATCATCGTTATTCATCGTCGTCATTATAGTTTGGTTGTGAGTTTGCTCAACAGTCATGTGTACGGGGTTCGTTAACGGTTAAGGCGATGAAGATTGCTGAACAAAGTCAGAATCAGGAGCCTCTGTTTTCATCTAATGGTCCTATTGCTCATGTAGTTGCGTATCACTAGTTAGAATCAATAGAGCTTGATTAGAATTTCAATGGAAAAGGTTCTTATACATGTTTTAACGCGTCCACTTTATGGTTTTGGGTCATGTCGGTGGCATTCCTAGGTTCACGTGGTACGGGATTTGGCAGAGTGGTTATGTTCAATTGGTGGTGGTGGCGTGGTCCGTGATGGCTAGTGTTGGTGATTAACTCTTTGCTCTAGTACCTCGTAAAAAGAAAATTTACTCTTGGAAACTTGTGTACGAAGCTTATAATATTGTCAAATATATAATGTAATACATGAATGCCTACAAAGAGAAATTAGAGAAACATCACAAGATAAATGAGCGATTATTAATCCAACAAACACTAAACAAGAGCATTGTTTTGTAGTTTATGCATGACTTTCTTAGAGATTGTTGTTTCCTCTTTGTCCTTGGAATATACCATTAGATTATAAAATAACATTTAATTACACAATGAGCTGATATAGATGCATTTAGATACATATGCACAAAACCGGTTGAAACTCGTGAACAAATAGAATAAGCCTCAACCTAACATGTTTTTCTTTAGTTTTCCAACTGACTTTCTAAGCATATTTTTTAAAAAGAATTTTTCTACAGTTGAATTGTAAGACATTCACTACTTTGGCTTATTATACTGTTTGAAATATTGGTTTACATTCACTACCTTGGCTTATTATACTGTTTTGTGAACAAGATGATTGTGACAGTGTTGGTGATGGCGGTGGAGGTGACTGAGACGATGGTGGTGTTGGTGGGGGTAGTGTAGGTGAGTGAGGTGATAGTGTTAACTTTTAGAGTAAATACACCATTCGTCCATAAGGTTGTACTAGTTGTACCACCAAAATAATTAACAAAAGTAGAATTGTGTATTATGCCCTCTTGTCAAAAGTAAAACTTGAGTCCACCGAGAAATCACAACAAATGGACCTCGGTGATCAAAAACATAGAACATGGACCTTTCTTGATTGAAAATGATGTTTCACTTTTAATGATGTTTTAGGACAAGTTTAGGGACTAACAGTGTATTTTACTCTTATTATTATTATCGAATTTCAATGATATTTTAATTATTATTTTATTCGGTACTATCAACAAAAATAATATAAAAACAAAAAGTATTTTACCGTTACTATAATTATTATCATATATATTAATATAATATTAATATATTGAATTATTCAATTCTTTTACACTATAAAATAATTTATTGTGATTTTTTATTATTAATAAATAAAACATAAATTATTATTATTATTGTTATCGTTATTATTATTATTATTATTATTATTATAAACATCACTTTCATTAGAAACAAAACCATAGGATTACAAGAAATTAGTGGAAAGCCTCGAAACAATCTGGGCTCCCTCACCTTAAGCATCATGAAGGTGACTCTGTTAGGTCACTAGTTTTACAACACAAGCTTATAAGAGAAGGAGATAAGGCGATTGAACAAGCTAAGCACACACACACACACGTATAATATGAGACCGGTTATGCAAAGGAGGTGAGTGAAAGAATAACTTGAACAACCAACCCTCAAATGAGGGTTTACAATAGTTTATATAGGCAAGGAGCTAGGGCAACACTCCTCTCCTTCCCTATTCCTTATTGGGCTTGGGCCTCGACATGGGCCTTCTACATGTCGGACCTTAAACAAACATAAAGGCCGAATAAAGCTACCTATTACATATGAAATATAAATACTTGAAATCTGTTTAGGAGTGATTCCAACAATCTCCCCTCAAGTATATATGAATGTAAACGGTGAAGGCGTTGATGTAACACCCCGAAAATCTTAATGACAAATGAAGACTAATTCGGTGTTACTTGAATGGAGATCATAGTCAATAATCATAGAAAACGACTCAAAGAGACGTTTATTAAAATAGTTATCATTCATCGAAAACTCATAGTTTGTTACAAAATATTGTAAATAGATCAAGTGTTTTCCCAAAAGAAAGATCATGAGTTTGAAAGAAATGATAACTTTATGTTTTACACCACCGGATAAGCCTTGACATGCCCTGCTCGCACCTTGGTCATAATCTTCACCGATTACCGAGATAACATGCTTAAAAGGTCAACAAAATGTTGAGTGAAGTCCATAGGTTTAAAATAAGTTGAACACAAGTATAAGATCATGATCATTGTAAACTAACAATATCATAATGAAAATTATCACAGATTATTATCGCTAAGCTCATGAAACCAAAACTCAACCATACATCGAATTACCAAGTACGTAATATGCCCCAAAGGAGGTAATAGCCAATTACCTAAAGAAATTCGATATGGTGCGCCCGGTTATTTCTCTATAACCGAAACGGGTTCGTTATTCCCATAGTACTATTCACGATATCTACGCTCACTCGCGGTGACTAATGGTTCATGATCGGGGACTTGTGGCTAACAACTTAGGCAATACCAATAATCAAGAAGATCAAGCATTTATGAAAACCCTTGTGTTCTAGTTTAGAGCATGTATCTCCTCATCGGGGTTTATAAAAATAAGTAAAAGCGAGGCTATGAACTCACCTTGATAATAATGCACACGCACAAATAGATCAAGCACAATGTAGCGGAGGTTCCAACTCGAAACCTAAAATGATGAGATGGCGAGTCTCGAAGAATGAGCATTTTGGTTCGCGACCAAAATAATAGAGCATTGAATATTCTTATTCAATAGATCATTGGATTGTCCAATCCAATAGTGTGCGATCGTGATTAACGTTTTAAGTTAATTTTCATGCTACATTGCCTTAATTAGTGATCCTCACTTACGCATAAGTGAAATGTTCCCCCGTTGTGATCTTAATAGATTTGTTGAGTATTTTAACGTGTTTGAATAAATTCCCCGTGTGTTTTATCGGATTTGATATATATATATAATTATAATCTTATAATATATATATATATATATATATAAGTAATACATTTACCGTTATCCGAAATAAAATACTGTAAGATCAAAATACTTGTTTTACGGTTATAATGAATCATAAGTTTTCTAAACTTTTCTCAAATTTACACTTTTACCCTCGAGTTACAAAAAGTACAAGTTTAGTCCCTATACTTTTAGAAAATGACACTTTCTACCCGAGTTATATTTCATACCGAAACTTTCGAAATGACAACCTTGACCCTTGGTAAACTGTTTTTACAAAATCACCCTTAAGTTCCTTTTATACGCTTTCAACCTTTACTTCTCCAAACTTGTCATTTCTATCCCAAAGTTTATAATCTCTAGTTTAGGTAATTTACATATTCGGCCTTGAGTTTCCATGCGTACATGCACACGTATATTTTGCCCTTGTACTTTCAAAATTAATATTTCTAGTCCTTAGACTTTCGTATTGTACTCATCTTATATATTTTCTTCCCTTTAACATTTGAAAACTTCCATTTTTGACCCTAAGCTCTACGCTTTTGCAACTTACATCCGAAAGTTATTTTTATAAAGCGAAACTTTGCAAAAATGTTCCCACTTATTTCTAGCTCATAATTAGTGCTTATTAACCGATTTTTAGCTTATCACGGGTTGGACTCAACTTGGACCTATCGTGGGCTTATTGGGCTCGGTATTTGGGCTTTAGGCCCGTTTAGGTTTGCGTGAGTTTTATAGCGAACGAGGAAACGAGAAGTCCCCGTATGGTCTCTAGGTTGATCATTAGTGTCGTGTTTTTGTGTTTAAGTGACTATAAGTCACGAATGTAGTACTCTTTCTATTGCACACGCTGTTCATAACGATTTGCTAGTCATTTGCGCGTTTTAATTATCTAACGAGTGCTACACATATACTAAAGTGACAAATGGTAAAGAAATTGACTAGGTTTTTAAGAAACTTACAACACTCGTCAAGAGTGGGGAAGAAACAATGAGAATGTGGCTCGAACGTAAGACCCCGTGTTCTCCTTATAATATTACCCGATTACTAGTACCCTTATGATTTCTTTCTTCTTTCCTTCGATGTTACCACAGCGACGATTTGTAATGCAAAGGTATGAGGGTTTGTGAGTTGTATGTGTTTAAGTGGAGAGTGTGTTTGAAGTTTGAGAGTTGTTGTGAGCTATCTTGTGAGATTTTTGCTAAGTGTTGAGGAGGTTATAAAGAAAACTTAAGTATGGCCTTCCTAATTTTTTTAATCCCCTAGCTCTCTCCTATTCCTAGTGTTATTAGTCACATGCACATTGAACTTGGTCTATCTTGTGGAATTCGGTGAAAATGAGGCATGCCTTGCCTTGTCGAATCATATTTTGTCTATGGGGGACATTTGATCCAAAGGTTAATGAAGTCAAAAGATTAGTCAAAGTGGGTTAGGACATTTTAATATTATTTTAGGGTGGTCTATTAGGTGGTTTTTGTGTCTCCTTTGTTCCTTCTCTCACGACAACACAAGAAATCAAATGAGAAGTATTTTTGTTTCTAGTTTGGTATCTTAGTTAGTTTGGTTTTGGTCCTTGTTTGCTCGCTCGGTTACAACAGAAAGAAACACAAAACATATTCAAGTCTTTAACTCTTCTAGTTCATATATGGGAATCAAGGCCCAAGATAAAACATGGTTGGGTTGGGCTCGGCAGCGAGGCCCAAGGAAAAGGAAAGTATGTTGGGTTTGTTTGTTGGATCGGACGTGAGACAAGGCCCCAAAAAATAAATGAGTTGGGCTCGAATTGGGTAACGAGGCCCAAAGAAATCACGGGTGTGGGTTTGGGTCCGGTTACGAGGCCCATTTATGAGTTGAGTTGGATCATGAGGTGGTACGGAGTCCAATGAGTTCCGAGGCCTGTTATTTAATTTTATATATTTTATTATAATTAAATTGTAATTTTACAAATTTTACGTATTCGATATGAATTTTAAGGTTATCAAGATCGTGGGAAATTTATTTAGATCACAACGGTATATTTATGAACGCTTTCAGTGCGTTGATCATGCATATGCCAAATGATATGCAAATGTGATGTTTAGAAAATTTCATGACGAAATAGATCGTGATTAATTCTTGATTAAAGCGTTAAGTACATTGAAATTTTCCGGAGCTTACAAGACCTACCCTTAAGAGAACCGGCGTCCATGATTAAACTCGCAGAGGTCATGGGTGATCTAGATGAGCAGGTGGGGATACTTGGACGCATTATATCCTCGGCTCCCTGTGAACTCGCACCTCGTTTCTTATGATTCCATCGAACTTTAACGATAGGAATGCGGCTTTGCTTAAGCCTTTAACTTCTCTCATCCATGATCTCGATGGTTCTTCGACAAAGCTAAGTTTGTCATTGAAATGGATGTCCTTGAGTGGTACGACTAGAGTTTCATCCGAAAGACACTTCTTAAGATTTGAGACATGGAACGTGTCATGTACTCGCTAAGTTCTTCTGGAAGATCAAGTTTATATGCCATCGGACCAATTCTTTGAAGAATTTTAAATGGTCCGACGATCGAGGTTTGAGCTTTCCTCGCTTTCCAAATCGACCATCCCTTTCGTGGTGATACTTTGAGCATTACACGGTCTCCGACTTGGAATTCCATTGGTTTCTTCGAACATCTGCGTAGCTCTTTTGTCTATCTCGAGTTGCTTGCAATCTTTGCCGAATTTGCATTATCTTTTCGCTTGTCTCTTGGACAATTTCGGGCCTGTAAGTTGTACTTCTCCAACTTCCGCCAAAGAACCGGCGATCGGCATTTTCTTCCATAGAGTGCTTCAAAAGGAGCGGCTTTAATGTCTTGGCGTGATAACTGTTGTTGTAAGAGAATTCGCCAGAGGCAAGTGCTTATCCCATCCTTTTCCGAATCAATCACACATGCTCTTAGCATGTCTTCCGTAGTTTGGATCGTTCTTTCACTTTGTCCATCTGTTTGAGGATGGTACGCGGTACTCATATCTAAGTTGGTACCCATGGCTTTTTGAAGCGTTTGCCAAAATCTTGAGGTGAATCGGCTATCACGATCGGATATGATAGAGATTGGTACACCGTGACGAGAAACAATCTCTTTGATGTACGCCTAGCGAGTGTAATCATCTCGTCGTTCTCCTTGATTGGCAAGAAATGAGCGGACTTTGTAAGGCGGTCTACAATAACCCAAATGGTGTCAAAACCATTAGAAGTTTTTGTAACTTTGTGATAAAGTCCATTGTGATTCTTTCCCATTTCCACACGGGAAGTTCGGTTGAGTTAGCAATCCGGATGGCTTTTGATGTTCGACTTTAACTTTCAAGCATTTCAAACATTTATCATGATACTGGCGATATCGACCTTCATATTAGGCCACCAAGACAAAAGCTTTAGATCTTGATACATCTTGTTGGGACCAGATGTATGGAATACTTTGATTTATGTGATTCATGCATGATGAGTTCTCGGATACCTCCAAAGAGTGGAATCCAACTTCGATTTTTGAAACATAGCGCTCCATCCGATCTCTTCACAAATCCATTCTCATTCTCCCAAGATGCCATAAATCTTCTCATTCGCCTATATTCTTCTTTAAGGGCTTCGATTTGAGCTTCAAGAATTTTTGATGGTAGAGGTGAATTGATTACCATTCCCAAGTGATCTCACTCTAAGTGGCTTAGGGCGATCTTTTCGCTTAAAGCATCGGAACAACATTTGCCTTTCCGTGATGGTAACGGATCTCGCAATCATAATCACTAAGCAATTCAAGCCAATGACGTTGACGCATATTCAATTCCTTTTGATCTAAGATGTGTTGAAGACTTTTGTGATCGCAGTACACTATACACTTGGTTCCGCATGATAATGTCTCCATAATTTGAGTGCAAATACCACGGCGCCAAGTTCTAGATCGTGAGTAGTATAATTCTTCTCATGAGTTTTGAGTTGTCGTGACGCATAAGCAATCACTTTGTTCCTTTGCATGAGAACACGCCTAAACCCATGTGTGAAGCATCACAATATACTACAAAATCTTCGACTCCTTCCGGTAGTGCCAAAATAGGTGCTTCGCAAAGCTTGTTCTTCAGAGTTGAAAAGTCGATTCTTGATCGCCTCCCCATTCGAATTTCTTCGTTTTACTCGGGTTAACTTTCGGTCGATGGTTTAGCTATTTTAGAAACCTTGATGAATCTTCGATAATAACCAAGAAGTCCTAAGAATTGACGAATTTCGATGGGATTAGTGGTACCGCCGCCTTATGATTCAATCTTTGCGGGATCCACATGGATTCCTTCATCACAATCACATGACCAAGAAATTGGACCGCTCAATCCAAAAATCACACTTAGAAAACTTTATGTACAATTTTTCATCCTTGAGTAACTTCGTGATGTCTTCAAATGTTCCGCATGTTCTTCTTTATTACGAGTATATAAGAATATCGTCGATGAACACAATGACTAATTTATCCAGATATGGTTTCGAGACTCTATTCATGAGGTCCATGAATACAATGGTGCATTAGTTAAACCGAATGGCATTACTTGGAATTCATAATGGCCATATCGAGTTCTAAATGCGGTCTTGGTATATCTTCTTCTCTTACCCGAATCGATGATATCCGGATCTTAAATCAATCTTCGAGTATACACTCGAGCCTTGTAATTGATCAAACAGATCATCGATTCTTGGTAAGGATAGCGGTTTTTGATTGTGAGCTTGTTCAATTCTCTATAATCGATACACATCCGAATGATCCATCTTTCTTCTTAACGAATAATACCGGTGCTCCCGTGGTGAGGAACTTGGTCTAATGAATCCTTTCTCGGATAGCTCTTCTAGTTGTTTGGATAACTCTTGCATTTACGAGGCGCTAAACGATGCGGTGCTCGTGCTACGAGGAGTAGCTCCGTGAATAAGATCGATTTGAAATTCGACTTGTCGGCGGTGGAAGTCCGTGCAAATCTTCCGAAACACCTCGTAAAATTCCTTGATTACAGTGTACATCTTCTAGTCGTTTCTCTTCCGACTTCTTTTCGTTACTTGAGCTAAGAAGGCATAACATCCTTTTCCATGTACTTTATTGACTTCGCACAGATATGATACTTAAGTACTTTCTACTTTGATCTCCTTGATGACTAAGGTTTCACCGCTGATCGGGATATGAACGGTTTTCTCGTCACAAACAATCCTAGCACGGTGTTTGGACAACCAATCCATGCCAATTACGACATCGAAACTTCCAAGTTTGATTGGCAAAAGATCTATGAGGAACGAATGATCTTGTAATAGAATAGGGCAATTACGGATTACGGTGTTGGTTCCTATTATTTTCCCGTCGGCAAGTTCTATCTCATAAGTTGTATCTAAGGCGATTGGGGATATTTCAAGTAATGGTGCAAAAGTAGTAGATACAAAACTCTTGTCGGCTCCGAATCAAACAAGATTTTTGCGAATGATTGTTAAGAGAATACGCACCATCACAATGTCGTGGTTCAACGGTGCATCTCCATCTCCTAGCATGTACACTCTTGCACGTGCATTGTTTGTTTGAACGATATTTAACTTTGGGCATTGACTCTTGAAATGACCGGGTTCTCCACATCCATAGCGTTCATGTTTGTCACGGTGTTGCCTCTTCCGTGGTTTCGACAATGTTTACCTTGATGACCTACCTTGTTGCACTTATCGCACTTCACGGTACAAGGTCCGTAATGGTGCATCAAACATCGGTTACATCGGGATGTGGTCCTCACGCACTTTTCCAAAGAAGAGGTGCGGCATAAGCCCTGCGGCTTCTTGCCTTCGGTTTTGCCGATTGTGGTGTTGATTTCTATTGTGGTGATATTGGTTGTTGTTGTTCCGATTGTTGTTGTTGGATCGATAGTGGTTGGAATTTGAGGTTTTCCGATCATCAAACTTTCTTTTGTTGTCACTTGAGCTTTGTGCATTTGCAAGCTTTAGTATTGGTTCCATAAGGCGGTGGGATACAATGACAACTTCTTCGACAGTTTTTGGCTTCGAAGCGATGACATCTCCTTCGATGCTTCGAGGTAAACCTCCGATCATAGCTTCCAAAAGCTTTTCATTGGTGGGAAACAGATGAGGACATAGAGCTCTTAGCTCATGGAATCTCTTGAAGTATGTCTTGAGATCATTACCTTTAGCAGCCAAGTGGTAATACTCATCTTCGAGTTTCTTGATCTCGCCCTCGGCACATCTTGTTTCATTAATGATTGTTTCAGATCGACCATGAAATCTTACAAGCTTCTTCCATTCCAATTGGTTGAGCATGGCCTTTCCACCAAGATAACGATCTTCTAACAAAGTTCCATCAAGCAAACTTGACTTTGCAATCATTTGTCAGCAATCACTTAGCGAAATACGCCCTCGGTTCTCTCAAACCAATGAAGTAAACCAATAGCACCTTGAAGGCCCTTGAAGAATGCTCGACATAGCTTCATGAACTCTTTGTAATTACATTTGCGAGTTAAAGTGGACTCACTTTGATTTGAAGTGTTAGTTGCATTTGAGTTTGCCATTTCAAGAAGACGTGCGACTTGCGACACGATTCTCTTCACAATGCGAGCGACTTCACCTCACGCGTCGCTTGAGCGACACGCCGCCTTGACCTCTCGAGCAATTCGGCGTTCTCGCTTCTCTTGCAATTTCAGCTTGCCTTGCAATTTCACTTCACGCCTCTTGGGCAATTCGTTCACTTCAATGCGTCAACTTGCTCTAGCGATGTCGGTGACATGTTGTGCTATAGTTGCGCTAACACTTTCAAATGACCATTTTACGAATAGTCATGGGAGTGATGGTGGATGAGGTATCTTTCTTCTTGACCATTTTTCTAAAATTTCCAAGAATAAACACTGTGATTAAGAAATTATCGATCGATGATAAAATTGATTTCATATCATACATTTCATAATAGTCCGATTACCACTTTAAATTAATGATATGATATGAATATGATTTTCTCAACAATCATAATATATATATATATATATAAGGACATAAGATTGGTTCAAGCGTACATCACCGAGGAATAATAACATAACATTAGAATAATAGAAATACAACCATGGAATACATCGTTACATAGTTTGTTCACAACCATAAGTTACATCATCATAATACTTGTCCCAAGGTTACAAACCAAAATGATACAAGCCTTAATGCCTCATATGGCGGCTTTATGATACATACTAAGATAAAGATGACTAGGATCTACGCATCTCCCGATGCGCCATCCCGACGACGAATCTCCTCGACCATAGCTGTCAGGTCTCGAATCTGCTGCTCACGAGCTCGGTCTCTCGCCTCGAGGTTATCAATCCTCTCCTCCAAAATGGCAGTGTGAGCATGAGCAGATGCAAGCTCGTGATGTAGGACCCTCTCTCGACCCAAAGCAGTCTCTCTCAACGTGCTAGCATCACGAATAGTAGTCTCCAATCTCCGAGTCAATTGGTTAACAGCCTCCCTTGCCTCCACAATTTGCGTACTCATCATATCAAACACGATCTCGATGGAGTAACGACCTACCACGAGGTTCTCGACTTCTTCTTCCAAGCTCTCTATCCTCACTAGCGGAATCTCATCATAATGTGCCATGAGTTCATTCAGTTGATCTTCGTGCCTGATAAGTCTTGTAGCCAACAGATGAATAGTGTGGTGCATTGGTTCACCGGTAAATGTGTATGACCTGAGTGCGGTGAGTCGAGCTTTCTCCAAGCTCAAAGGAACTAGGCGCCCTTCGCCTTCTCTCCAACGCCCGAGTAAAGGTATCAAGAATGACCATCTTCTAGCACCGGATTTCTTCCTTGGCCCGGCCTCGTTGTCCACTTGAGTAGGCTTTTCGTGATCGATAGTGATGGTGGATAGCACTTGATGCAGAGCGGTAAATTGGCTCACTAAAAGTGTCCAAAGGAGGTGATCTTGTAGTGGTGATGAAACAGAAGAGCAGTAGTAGTCGGCGGTAGAACACGATGAAGTGGCGGTGGTGGTGAAGTAGCGATGGGTGGAGCAAAGAGGTGTAATCGGTGATGGTGAGCGGTGGTGGTGAGTGGTGATGATCGAGTGGTGGCATCACATGAGTCATGGTGATGGGTCGCACACGCTTCCTAGCGGTGCGTTTGAAGGTCTTACCATTAGGATGCGCCTATAAGGTACTCCAAACGGCTCGGTTCATTAGGCTTAAGAACACGAATCCTACGTCGACGACGACGGATAGCTTGAAAGGATGATCCGGAAGAATCGATGAAGCGAGTCAAGCTTTCGATGATTTGGATGATTCATCATCCACGACAACATCTCAAGCGGTAGCCATTCTTGCGACTCATAGTCTTGATCTAGGGTCATGGAAGCAAAAGCATTGTACTCTTGAGGATGAGCAATCATAGCCGAGGAAGAGGAGTTCGAGCAACCTCACCTTCCTCAAAGGTTCGGTTTATTCAAACAAAGAAATTGGTATGACAGATCGGGATGAGTGGCATAGTGGCGATCGTAGAGGACATGGTGTCATCCATCTCGTGTCCGAGGACGACGAACAATCTGGGTGGGATGCGACATGGTATCTTTGTAACAACCCATAAATTAATGTAAGTAAATGCCAAATAATATAATTATTTTAGTTAGCTAAGCAAATCTCCATGCCTAACTTAAAATGAATGCCATTTACTTATGATCTAGTGATGCATCAATCCTAATGCATAGAGCGGTCACGGAAGGGCGTAAAGCGCGGGTGTAAAATAGTCCCGTTTTAAAAGTGCGGTTATAGTCCAAATGATTTTGAAAAACTCTTTGGTTCTCTATAACCTTGGCTCGATGTTAATCAGAACACCCCAAAATCTTAATGACAATGAAGACTAATTCGGTGTTACTTGAATGGAGATCATAGTCAATAATCATAGAAAACGACTCAAAAGAGACGTTTTATTAAAATAGTTATCATTCATCGAAAACTCATAGTTTGTTACAAAATATTGTAAATAGATCAAGTGTTTTCCCAAAAGAAAGATCATGAGTTTGAAAGAAATGATAACTTTTATGTTTTACACCACCGGATAAGCCTTGACATGCCCGCTCCGCACCTTGGTCATAATCTTCACCGATTACGAGATAACATGCTTAAAAAGGTCAACAAAATGTTGAGTGAAGTCCATAGGTTTAAAATAAGTTGAACACAAGTATAAGATCATGATCATTGTAAACTAACAATATCATAATGAAAATTATCACAGATTATTATGTGCTAAGCTCATGAAACCAAAACTCAACCGCATACAATCGAATTACCATTAATAATGAATATGCCCCAAAGGAGGTAATAGCCAATTACCTAAAGAAATTCGATATGGTGCGCCCGGTTATTTCTCTATAACCTAAACGGGTTCGTTATTCCCCATAGTACTATTCACGATATCTACGCTCACTCGCGGTGACTAATGGTTCATGATCGGGGACTTGTGGCTAACAACTTAGGCAATACCAATAATCAAGAAGATCAAGCATTTATGAAAACCCTTGTGTTCTAGTTTAGAGCATGTATCTCCCTCATGGGTTTATAAAAATAAGTAAAAGCGAGGCTATGAACTCACCTTGATAATAATGCACACGCACAAATAGATCAAGCACAATGTAGCGGAGGTTCCAACTCGAAACCTAAAATGATGAGATGGCGAGTCTCAAGAATGAGCATTTTGGTTCATGACCAAAATAATAGAGCATTGAATATTCTTATTCAATAGATCATTGGATTGTCCAATCCAATAGTGTGCGATCGTGATTAACGCTTTTAAGTTAATTTTCATGCTACATTGCCTTAATTAGTGATCCTCACTTACGCATAAGTGAAATGTTCCCCGTTGTGATCTTAATAGATTTGTTGAGTATTTTAACGTGTTTGAATAAATTCCCGTGTGTTTTATCGGATTTGATATATATATATAATTATAATCTTATAATATATATATATATATATAAATAATACATTTACCGTTATCCTAAATAAAATACTGTAAGATCAAAATACTTGTTTTACGGTTATAATGAATCATAAGTTTTCTAAACTTTTCTCAAATTTACACTTTTACCCTCGAGTTACAAAAGTACAAGTTTAGTCCCTATACTTTTAGAAAATGACACTTTCTACCCGAGTTATATTTCATACCGAAACTTTCGAAATGACAACCTTGACCCTTGGTAAAACTGTTTTTACAAAATCAGCCCCTAAGTTCCTTTTATACGCTTTCAACCTTTACTTCTCCAAACTTGTCATTTCTATCCCAAAGTTTATAATCTCTAGTTTAGGTAATTTACATATTCGGCCCTTGGGTTTCCATGCGTACACACGTATATTTTGCCCTTGTACTTTCAAAATTAATATTTCTAGTCCTTAGACTTTCGTATTGTACTCATCTTATATATTTTCTTCCCTTTAACATTTGAAAAACTTCCATTTTTGACCCTAAGCTCTACGTTTTTGCAACTTACATCCGAAAGTTATTTTTATAAAACGAAACTTTGCAAAAATGTTCCCAGCTTATTTCTAGCTCATAATTAGTGCTTATTAACTGATTTTTAGCTTATTGGGCCGGGTTGGACTCAACTTGGACCTATCGTGGGCTTATTGGGCTCGGTATTTGGGCTTTAGGCCCGTTTAGGTTTGCGTGAGTTTTATAGCGAACGAGGAAACGAGAAGTCCCCGTATGGTCTCTAGGTTGATCATTAGTGTCGTGTTTTTGTGTTTAAGTGACTATAAGTCACGAATGTAGTACTCTTTCTATTGCACACGCGTGTTCATAACGATTTGCTAGTCATTTGGTGCGTTTTTAATTATCTAACGAGTGCTACACATATACTAAAGTGACAAATGGTAAAGAAATTGACTAGGTTTTTAAGAAACTTACAACACTCGTCAAGAGTGGGGAAGAAACAATGAGAATGTGGCTCGAACGTAAGACCCCGTGTTCTCCTTATAATATTACCCGATTACTAGTACCCTTATGATTTCTTTCTTCTTTCCTTCGATGTTACCACAGCGACGATTTGTAATGCAAAGGTATGAGGGTTTGTGAGTTGTATGTGTTTAAGTGGAGAGTGTGTTTGAAGTTTGAGAGTTGTTGTGAGCTATCTTGTGAGATTTTTGCTAAGTGTTGAGGAGGTTATAAAGAAAACTTAAGTATGGCCTTCCTAATTTTTTTAATCCCCTAGCTCTCTCCTATTCCTAGTGTTATTAGTCACATGCACATTGAACTTGGTCTATCTTGTGGAATTCGGTGAAAATGAGGCATGCCTTGCCTTGTCGAATCATATTTTGTCTATGGGGACATTTGATCCAAAGGTTAATGAAGTCAAAAGATTAGTCAAAGTGGGTTAGGACATTTTAATATTATTTTAGGGTGGTCTATTAGGTGGTTTTGTGTCTCCTTTGTTCCTTCTCTCACGACAACACAAGAAATCAAATGAGAAGTATTTTGTTTCTAGTTTGGTATCTTAGTTAGTTTGGTTTTGGTCCTTGTTTGCTCGCCTCGGTTACAGAAAAGAAACACAAAACATATTCAAGTCTTTAACTCTTCTAGTTCATATATGGGAATCAAGGCCCAAGATAAAACATGGTTGGGTTGGGCTCGGCAATGAGGCCCAAGGAAAAGGAAAGTATGTTGGGTTTGTTTGTTGGATCGGACGTGAGACAAGGCCCCAAAAATAAATGAGTTGGGCTCGAATTGGGTAACGAGGCCCAAAGAAATCACGGGTGTGGGTTTGGGTCCGGTTACGAGGCCCATTTATGAGTTGAGTTGGATCATGAGGTGGTACGGAGTCCAATGAGTTCCGAGGCCCGTTACGAATTTTATATATTTTTATTATAATTAAATTCGTAATTTTTACAAATTTTTACGTATTCGATATGAATTTTAAGGTTATCAAGATCGTGGGGAAATTTATTTAGATCACAACGGTATATTTATGAACGCTCGAGCTGCGTTGATCATGCATATGCCAAATGATATGCAAATGTGATGTTTAGAAAATTTCATGACGAAATAGATCGTGATTAATTCTTGATTAAAACGTTAAGTACATTGAAATTTTCCGGGAGCTTACAGTTGATGTAATAGTAGCGGTGACGTCTTCTGACATTCTTCTTTCTTGTGAGAGGAATTGTCTTGATTCAACAATCTCTCCAAAGGTGTAGAGATCGTTATCTTTGAACAGCTATGCTTTGACGTCATCATTAACTTTGTTCTTTGATCATTGTTCTTTGTGGTGAAAGTGATAGTATGTTGTTGTCTCGCATCGATGCCTCGTGTCTCGCCTTCACGCTCCAAAGGTTCCACGTCATTCTTCAACATGCTCACACGCCTTTGACGGTGGAAATCAATACTCGATGAAGTCCTTTAAGTCTTTAACTTTGTAGATTCTTTGGTTGATGAAGAATCATTCGATCGTTGTGTTGCATTCGAATAGAACTTCCATTAGTGATGATGTTGGCGTGAGCATGAGAAGAATCGACGATCATCCCGCCCGAGCTTCCATAAGAAGAAAACATTGCAAACGGTTAGTAATAAGCGATTTCCAAGACTTACAAGTTTGAACTTGAGAGTGTTAACAACATAGTGTGAAAACACAACTCTAATTCTTACAAAGGCCGCTCTGAACCGGAGTCCCACAAGAGATAACGCGACGCATCGGTACATCTACATTCGGATGAGTCGCCGAGGTACACCAAGCATCACCTCACGATCAGAGACCGTATGAGACACACCGCGTAATCCACGGGAGTTACCGAGCGACTGCTTGTCGTGGTCGTTTGATGTTGACCCCAGCAGAGTTTCCATTCAATCACCGAGGATCATGATGTGAACCTCTCATAAATGTTCTCGACAGTTGCTAAGATCCGTGAAGGACTCGATATGAACCACCGAATCACCAAGATCTTATATGTTGATCAACAAGTGATTAAATGTCAAGTGTTCCTAAGAGATCTTTGATGAATCTCGTGGCTCTAGACTCAATAGTGCGTTATGGTTTTCCGAGAGAGACTAGGAGAGGGTCTCCTTCTTCAATACCAGCGATCTCTAAGAGAAAGCCAATAGTTTATTTAGGGTTCCACGAGAATGAAACAAGCTTCGCTGAGAGAAACTTGAGTGGCTAAGAAGGTTTAGTGCATGCGCCATCGGGTCCATGACGACTTTTATTCTTCAATACCGTGTCACTAAGTGACAACCAAGAGTATATGAATTGAACCCGTGTCCGCCCTAAGTTGAATAACTGAGGCTATTTCTTTTCACCCTTTACTTTACATTTCTTTTGATTCTTCAACTCCTTCTTTCTCCGATTCTCATTTTCTCCTTTTTACAATCTTTCCTAAGGACTTCTAACACTAACTAATGGTAGTGTCCTTGGGTAGATCCTCCGACTCTGGCGGATCATAGAACGTTATTCCTAACCTTAGTCACCTTATAACTCCATGACTAACCTATGTTTGCCATTATAACCACCGTAAGTAAACAATATCTCTCAAAGGGTTTGTAGATGAAAAAACATGTTTGAACCACGGTGAGAGATAAGTTTTTGCATAAATACTCCCCCACATGTGCTTTATAGTTTTATGGTTAAATGCACAATGAGGAAAGAGCGCACTTTTATGAATTGATCCACTAAAGATAGACAATCTCCGCGAGACACGGTTACGCTTGAATAGTTAAAGAGTTCCATTGTCGCTTTTAGGTGACAACTAGCTCTAATAACTACCTTGAAGGTGTAGACAAGCCTCGAAAGGTTGTCATACCCGTCGAGTTCATGTCTATCAAGAGCTTCTCGAATGGTACCTTCTACTAAGACAAGTCCTTGCGAGACACGCTTACATTACTAGCGAACTAGCTTGAAATTATTACCCGTCCAGACAAGTCTTTTCGAGTTACAAACAGCTTTAGCACCGTCGATTCGCTGGTTAAGTCTGGGGTACATGATTCATTTGCATTCAAGACAACATATTTCTTATCACACAATTTTTCTCCCCTCAAAATGGCATATAAGATGTTATTTTTGAAACATTTTGAGAATAAATATGACCATTTTGAGTGTTGTGGGAAGAGTGACCATCGTGAACAATTTGTGAACAAAGTTTTCATCATACTCCCCTCAACTAGTGATATAAACGGTTGAGGTTTTGAAATCATATGGAAGTACTTGTCTTTTGAGCAAAACCTTGAAAATGAAAGGTTTGATAGGTTTTACTCAAAATAAGAAGCTTTCGCTCCTTTTATAAGGATTGTGGCACCGAGGCGCACTACGTGGTCCTTTCTTGACAATTGGGTTTGTACATCATTATGTGTGCACAAGCCATGCACATATATAATCATACATCCAAAATTATATGAAGGAAACCAATTAAGGGTACCAGAAGTGCGGTGATATTCCCAGAGTGCGCACGGGCGTTGAAAACCGTGATGTTAATCCCGGTCGACCACCAACATAGCTCTCCAAGCGTCAATCGATCCTTCAACAACCGCTCATCAATCATAGTGATAATCCGCCTCACATTCCTCCCCGCCCGAGAGTTCCGCTTAGATTCCCAACCTTCAAACGTATATCCTTCAACTCATGCGCCAATCCATCTCTAACCATCTTCAAGGTATGATCCCCGAATTTGTGGAGCTCACTACACGCCATTAAGCGCTTCTGCGAAGTTCACCGCGTAAACAATGCCGAAAGGTTTGCCGATGGCGTGAGTTGTGTGAGTGGTTGATGTCGAGAAGATCTAGGCGTGGTGGAGTGAAGTTTACACGTTTCGATATGATTCAACAACCATCCGGATATCTTCGACACGTTCTTTGATCACAATCGCCTAATGAAGATGAGAACCGACTTGATAAATTCACGTTGAATTTCAATGAGAATTGTCTCATACGACCACACTTTGGCAAGGTACATGTCTTCGATGTCGTTGAGTGACAAGTTCTCAAAGTCGACTTTCGAGAATTCATAGTCCTGCTCATCTTGTCGTTTGACTATGATATTCTTCAAGAATGTGTAGTCCCACTTAGACTTGAGGTCAATGTGTTTGATGGCCACGATGTCCTTAGAGCTATACACTTCATGTTGAGACTTCGAACCGCATACACGTAGTAGATTCTTCGATGTTCGTGCCAATGGTGAATCCCATACAATGCATCTTGGTCATATGCTTGCGTTGTTAGAAAACAAGTGAGTTGCACGTTCCTCGATAGCTATGCGGTTTGAGTAACAAGTCACTGGAATGGAAGAGTCAATGATGTAGCGTATTTTCGTGAACTATCGCCACCATGGAGAAGAAAATCCGTGTCTTTGTTGAAGAAATGTCCGAACGGAATCCTTGGTTCTTCCGTTGGCGATTGTTGGTAGAGGTTTGGTCCAACAAGGTAGTATGGAGGGTTGTTCCTTTTGGTGAAGTCGATGTTTGCTTCGGGTTGAGCCAATCCATGTTGTTAGACATGGCTCGAGCAATGTTTTCAAGGTGATATTCAACCTCGATTGCACTTTCCGAGCTATTTTCAATGTAAGGAATGCTTCATTTTGATGCGCTTCAACTCGGATTTCGCCATCTTCTTCACACGGAATCTTTCTTGCAAGATTTTGCATGCTCCAAGGTACTACCGCTCTACCAATTCTTGACCTTCTTCGGGTAGGGGTGTCGTTAACAAGAGTGGAGAACCATTCAAATTACTGCGGTTGTATCGTCATCAAGCCATGAGACGACATCGAGTTGAGTCGTCTTTTCTTGCTTTTAGAAGGCCTTGATGATGATTCGGGTTTCTTCACTTGTTTGGGAGAGGAGGGTTGTTGTTGGGGCTCGGGGACCTCTTCATCGTCACCACCAGATACTCAAAGTGATCACCGCCATGTGAGTCACGGTGGTAACTCGAATCGTCCCGAGGTTTATCGATTGAAGACCGTGGTGGAGAAGACTTTTGTTGTGCGTAAGATCGATGTGGAGGAGGTGGCATAGATGTAGATTGACCGCATCGCTTCGACGCTTAGGTCCGTAATCCTTATCCTTATCATCGCCATCTCTTGGTCTTTTGGGTTGAGCGGTTGACTCCTTGCATGATGATCCGAGTTGATAGTCAAGAAGAATTTCAAAAATTTAGCTTCATCTAAAGTAAACGCTCCGATCTCTTTGACATTTGCATCACTAGTTTAGCGATTAACTCAGTTCGGAGAGATCGCCTTCTTTTGCCATTGTATTTTTAACCAATTCTACGATGTTCGGGTAGTTGTCGGAAAATACTTCTTTTGTCACACTGGGGAAAGTGTCGAGAAGAAACTTGTGGGTTTGTTCTCTTGTCGACTTTTCCAGCTCCTTTTGGACTTTAGGAACGACATCCCGAAGGTACTTTTGAGTGTAACCTTCAATCATTTCATTCAATTCCCCGACGATGACTTCTCATGAATTCTGAATAGCTTTCCTTTGTTTCCGCATCTCGTCATTCTCATCATGTAAGCACCGCATTTGTTCAAGATACCAATTAAGTTTTCTTTGAAGCATGTCCTTCTTTCTAACTTGTTTGACAAATTTTCACAATTCTTGCATGTGTTTGAGAAATCCAAGATTTAGGTGGTTTCTTCACGGATTTGGATGATGATCCGTTGACTTAGTTGATGGTGGTGGTGATGAGTGAGATGAAGAGTCCGATGATGAGGAGACATGAGGAGACTTCATGTCCTTAGGAGTTTCGAGGTTTTCTCCTTTGAGTGAGTTGGACCGTCAAGAAACTTTGTATAATCATCCTCGTCATCCTTAGACTTTTCTTTCTCGCCCAGCTTTTCAAAATCATACTCAATAGTGTCTTCAATAGGCTTTTGTTGTTGCACAAGAGTGGTGGCACCGCATCCCTTATCGGGTTGATTAACCGCATCGGGATCCGGAGAGGAGTCAAGACCACTTGTTCCTCCGGGCCACCCATTTGATCTTTAGCAAATTCAATGCCTTTTGAATGTGTCTGACGTTGTGAAACTTTTTCCGTATGATTTATCCAATTGCTCTTCTTCTTCTTCTTCGAGCTATCATCATAAGATACAAGTGCACGAGTCTTCCCTTTCCTTGGACAATCAGAGGACTTGGAGGTTTTTCACCGAGGATTGACATCCTTAGCGCTTTGAGTATAAGATCTCTTCATACGTGTCGGTAGCATCGAGTCCTCGTCCCGAGCCGCCTCTTCATGGTTCGGTGAAATGATGGGAGTGGCTTCGAGACGGAACTTTCTTCTTGGGGTTGGTTTCTCTTGGAATAGGTTTCTTCTTTGGAACATTCCTTTGACTATCTGTACTTGTTACACTTCCAAAGATTTCCTCTTCGGTTCTCCTTACAGTGTACGGAGGATTTTCGTCGAGATGACCAACTTTGCCTTGTCTCGACCGCTTCGGATACCTTTCATACGATTTGAGCTTCGACATCTTCGCTAGAAGGAAATCGGCAACACACACCTTGTTTCTTTGTAGACGCTTCCTTAATTCCGACGATTAGAATAGGTTCCGTCAACATGTCGTGATTTTCGGGGTCATTGAGCCTCTTGGGAATGTCAGGATGAAGTCCAAGTGCTCTCTGGATCAACAATTTGGTATATCTGATGTAGGGAATCTTTGAACCAAGTTTGTTGAGAAATGACATCATGTCATCCCAAATCAGAGCTTCGATAGCGATGTGTTTCTTGTTGACGAAGGCCCAAAATATTTGCAGTTCTATGAGCTTAGGATGCTCATAGCCGCTATCACGACCAGAAATAGACTTGGTGATGATCATGTAGAGCGTTCTCCAAGGTTGAGGAATACTCTTGAGCTCTACTAGAGAGTGCTTGTTGATTACTCCAGTAGCCTCGTCATAACCGATATCGATTAAGAATTGGAGAGTGAGCTCTTCAGTAGGTGAGGCATATAGTTTGGTTGGATCGACTTGAGAATTAAGAGAACGACCCTCAAGTCTCGCCGTGTAATGATGACTTGTTTGTGATTCGAGTCACCTTCATGCAGCTTGTCCTTTGACCCTTTCCATAGTGTTCCGTAATCTGCTGGATATAGATCTCGTGAACTGCGTAATGTGTGAGCATGTTCGATATGGATGAGACCTCGTAATGTCAATAGCGATTAAGCATGAAGACTCGAGCAAGTGAGAGTCTTGAAGTCAACTCGAGATTATTCTTTCCAATCTTCATTGGATAGCCATGAGGATAGATATCAAGAATGGAGAGAACATTTGGTGCATCCACATTCATTTGTTCACCATGTCGTGATCTCAAATAACATTAGCCAAAAGAACCAACATATCGAAGACATAATGTTAGTCAACGAAGGTCTTATTGTCTAGTTATTGAATGTCGGTGTCAATGATTGTTACGAGTCCTAAGTCACTTGTATGTTCAATAATTCAATGATGTCGTGAAATGTTTCATGAGTTAGTTAACTTTAAGTTTTAAAGTTTATTTTATCACTTATTGTTCACAACATATCAAACGATTTAAGTTTTTAGTGACATTTTGGATTCGTGATGATATGATTAGTTTATTTACAAGTTTGTACACGTAACAATTCATCATGAAGGTCAATCCAAGGTTAAGCGTAGTTTTGGCAAAGATACGCGTGAGATGTGTATGATATATGCTTAGGCGTGACTTTACGCCAGAATCCTATCTTACGCGTAAGAAATGTTACGCGCGTAGGAAAAGAATCCTTATGCGTAGAGCTTATGCGTAGGCATATATTTATCCTCACGCCGTGAAGGCTACTCGTAAGAGTTGACCTTAAGCGTGGGGTCATTGTTCGCATATCCTTCACGGGATACGCGTGGTCCATTGTAGAACCTTAAGCGTAGAAGCTACGCGTAAGACAAGTCCTCGCGATAACAATCTACGCGTGGGTGATCCTTATGCGTAGATAATCAAATGACCTTGATTCTGAATTATAAGTGTAGCAATCCTGAAATAAATCCATCAAATCATCAATATTAACACATACATTCAGTTTATCAATAGAACATGGCACAAACATATGTTACACAGTTATGCGTAGAATTGCATACGCGTAGACTAAACCCTAGATCTACGCATATGGATTCTAGCCATAGATTAAGCACCAATCTTTTTCTGGTATATCATAGACGTTGTGGGAACATGTTGACCAAGTTTTAACACTTATTATGCATTGAATCAAAAACACCCAAAGTGTATGAACCTTAAACCCTAGTTTCGAATTGATGTCTGATTCGTGTTTCTGGGTGGTAATAGACAATGGAAATTATCAATTCAGCAACGTAAGAGTATAACACAACCATCTTTTTGATCAAATCACTTATCATTTGAAAATACCCAAATCGACTTATAAACCCTAGTTTTCAAAAATCTTCAATTAGTGGTTCTGGGTGGAGTTTGATGGTTAACAAAGTATCATTGATGTATAATAAACGTTTTGGCACAAGTCATTTCACCAAAAACACGCACACAATGATTATGTGATCATACGCTTATCGTAGATCACAAAATCACAGCAGTAGCACATATTTTAGCCGTTGGTTTGCGTGATATTCAAAACCATTGTTTAGAAACATGATCCAAACACGTAAACACTTACAGTTGATGATCGAAAGCACGGATTTGTAAAACGAATATGGATCGTAGATGATATTAGGTGAAATAATTAATGTGATGGAAATAAATGAGGTGGGTGGAGTATTTTATATAAAGTAACTTTAAGGTTTTGATGATTATAGTCCCTCCACCTTTTCCTTTTCACACAAAGCCTTTTAACTTCCATTTTGGTTATCAAACGAAGATTTTTGAAAGAAACTTGACGACACTCCCCTCGACTTGAGAAAATAGTGAAAGGTTTTAATTAAAGTCCGAGGAGTGTCTTTGAACCGTAAATTTACCACCATTTGTAAAGAATCAATCGAGATGTGATAACATGCAAGTACATGATGTTTTGAAACGCTTAATGGATTATTCTCCCCTCAACACTTGATCGGAAAATACCGAATTTTGAAAGATAAAAGTGTTGACGGAAGAAATGTACTTGCCATGTTGAAAGAAATGTAGATTAGAAGAATATTTTTGTTGTTTTATCGTGTTTTATATTTTTGTATTTTGTTTTGAAAGATTTTATTTATTTACAAAAGATGTTTTGGTGTTTGACAAGTTTTAAGACTGCTTTAAGAGGTCATCCAGCCCTCTTGAGTCAAACACCTCATACCAATTCGGTGGACCAACTCATTAAACCTAGCGGAGGCAAGGCTTTGGTGAGCGGATCGCCAATTGGTATTCAAGACCACAAAGTATAATTCAACGGTACTGCTCCACATGGTCCTTGATGAAATGATAGCGTGGTCGATGTGCTTTGATTTGAGTCTTGAATCGAGTTGCGAGATTGCAATGGCACTCCGATTGTCGCAATACATCGGATTACATCAAATCACGTAACCATAGTCTTTGAGTTGTGTTCTCATCCATATGACTTGAGCACAACACGCCGACATGGCTACATATTACGCTTGATAGATGACGATGATGTACGCCCCGCTTAGATTGCCAAGACACCGCTTATCACCGAGAAATTGTAGAGCTCTGAAGTACTTTTCCTCGAGTCTAAGCAACTGCGTGATCGTCATCGAAAAAGCTATTAGTTCAAAACCGTAATCCTTCTGATACCGGATCCCCAAATTAATGGTTCCCTTTATGTATCGGAGGATTCTTTTAGCCTCGAGAGGTGAGTTTCAGCTTGGTCGCGATCGATAACGGGAGCAAAGATACACAGCAAAGACAATATCGTGTCGCGCTAGTCGTTAGATACATGAGGACCCAATAATACTTGGTATTTGGTGGGTCAACCAATTTCCATGTAAATCAAAGATCTAATTTCTTGGTATGAGCCATTGGTGTGGCATAAGTATCACAGTATTCATTCCAAATTTGTTTAACAGTTCAAGGGCATATTTGGGTGACTCAAGAAAATACCACGGGTGATTGATGAACTTGCGGTCCTAGAAAGAACGTAAGTTCACCCATCATGGACATTTCAAAATTTTTCTTCATGAGTTTTGCAAAAGCGATTGAAAACTTTTATGTGTTGACCCAAAATGATGTCATCCACGTAAATTTGAACAATTAAGATGTGTGCCCGTGATATTGTATGAATAGAGTTGGGTCAACCGAGCCTTTGGTGAAATTATTGGCAATGAGGAAAGATGATAGCTTATCGCATCATGCCCGAGGGGCTTGTTTGAGACCATAAAGAGCTTTGTTCGGTTTGTAGACATGGTTCGGGAACTCGGGATCAATGAATCCATCCGGTTGGTGACATAGACCGCTTTCTTTAAGTTGCCCATTGAGAAACGCCGTTTTGACATCCATCCGATAGACCGTCATGTTCATGTGAGCCGCGAACGCAAGAAATATCCGAACGACCTCAAGACGAGCAACCGGAGCAAAGGATTCTTCAAAGTCTATCCCTTCTTCCCGACGATAACCCTTAGCAACGAGACGTGACTTGTTTCGGATGACGCCCTTCAAAGATCCAATTTGTTTTTCCAAATCCATTTGAGACCAATGACGAGACCCCTGTTGGTCTTTCAACCGCCCCCATACTTCAAGACGCTTGAATTGGTTAAGTTCTTCCGCATGGATTCAATCCGCTTGTCTTTTGTCATTGCGTCTTTAATGTTTTTAGGCTCAGTTAGCGGACGGTGAGTGCATAAATGCAATGTTCACCATCCGAGTGAAGACGTTGTCTCGTAACGACCGGTTGATTCGGGTTGCCAATAATGTTAGCCGAGGATGGTCTTTTGTCCATCTATGTGTAGAGGTTGATGTTGATATACATTGTGCGATTCGAGGATTCAAATGGTTTGTTGAAGATTCCGCAACATCGGGTGCAAGCATCTCATTAGCAAACGGGTCAAGAACGATTTGGATCAAAATCTGCAGTGGGGTACTTCATTCGTAATATCATCACCGGTTCATCATTGTTGGGCGGTGTGTTCAATCATGTGTGTTGGAGTCAATTGGTGTAGGTGCATCTTCAACGATAGTTGTTGTAGCGGTGTATCGAGCATAGGAATATTATCGGGTTGTGCAATGGAAACAGCAGAGACACACGAGAGCATCGCTCATCAATATCGTCACGCAGCGTAGGAGCAAATAACCTTTCCATTTGTTGACGAGTTAGTGAGGGCTTTCTTGGTGATGATGGGGTTGAGGAAGTTTAAACGGTTGTGTCCGGGTTCTAAGTCATTATACTCGTAAGCCATTTCCGTGAGTTCATCGAAATGAGCATGAATCGTTTCCATAACCTCCTTAGTTCGACGATTCCAGTTCGAAACCTTTAGAATTGTCACAAGATCCAATAAAGACTCCAATATCGCCTTTTGCTTTGAGCTTTCCAAAGTCATCAAGATCATTATTCGGATAGCAAAGGGATCCAAATACATGAAAGTGTTTGAGGTTCGGTTTATGGTTGTGGACAAGCTCAAAAGGTGTTTTGTTGTGGCGTTTGTGATCATAGAACGGTTTTGAGTATAGCATGCGATGACGACACGCCCATAAGTAATCTGAAGTTTAGCATTGATTAACATTGTTCTTGCGGCTTCCCACTAACGTTCGGTTTCGTCTTTCAACAACTCCGTTTTGTTCGGTGTCCGTGCAATAGATGTTTGATCTTTGAATTCCACTTTCTCATAAAATTCACGAAGGGTTTTGTTAACAAATTCGGTTCCTTTGTCTGCTCGATGATTCCGACGGTGTTGCGGGTGAACTCAGATCTTTGTGAGAAAGGTGATGATCATTTGTGGAGCTTGGTCTTTGCTACGAAGAAAATAGACCCAAGTCCATCGTGAGTAGTCATCAACAATTACTAAGATGTAGCGTTTGCCGTTGATCGCTTGCACACGCATCGGGCCACACAAATCCATGTGAAGAAGATGAAGCACATGTCGAGAGTCGTGTTCCACCTTTGAAGGAAAATGAGCACGAGTGCTTTTCCCTTGTTCACGGTGAGCAAAGGTGATCTTTTGAATCTGGAATCGTGGAGTCCTTCAACTAGTTTGTGTCGAGCAAGATTGGTGATGGTTTGAAAGTTTAGATGTGAGACGACGGTGCTATAGCCGTGATTTTGTAGATGTTGCCTTTGAAAGTAAGCGAGATGGGAGAGGAAGCAACCATGTCTTGCATAGAGATAGTGTAGAGACCGGAATTACGCGAGCGGACATAAGATCGCTTCCTTGTAGATCACGAATGAAACAAGTTTTCTCCCGAAGCAACCTCCAAATCTCCATCACAAAATTGACCCATCGAAAGCAGTTGTGACCGAGGCCTTCCACATAGTAAACCCCGCTTATTTCGATGTTCCCATTAACATAATCTCCGTAGCCCATTATGGTCGCTGCAAGTGATCGTTCGAATCGACGGTGCCAATGAACTTTGCAATAAAGTTTGATAACAGTTTAAGGTTGCTGTCATGTGTCGGGAACATCCGCTATCAACAATCAGAGAATGATCAGATCACCGCATTACACATGCACGACACGGATGGAATAGAAGTAGATGTGGAACCCGAAATGTTAGAGGTTCCAAGCGTACATTAGACATACACACATTCACAATTTTAGGCATCCATTTAAATCCAATTGAAAAAATTTCTCAAAACCCAAGGGTTCTAAACTTACCCATCCAAAGGGAAACCCAAAACCCTTTCATTTTTTAACCCCCCTTCCCCAAAATTTGGCCCATTAACCGTGGGATGGTTTCCAACAAAAAAGGGCCCTTCCCCCTTTAAAATAGCGAATCCCTCTCAAAAGGCCTTTCCCCCTACCGGTTTTCAAAAATTTTAAGGGAAATTTCCCCGGGGTCCCGGAAAATTGTGGTGATGAAAAGGGTTTCCCAAAACCAAAGGAAGGGGGGAAAAAGCCCAGGAAAAATGAATCTTTGAGGCGGAAATTTTTGAAAGGTGGCCGGTCAAGGTGGGGTCACCCTTTAAAGGGTTTGGGGTCCAAGTTCCAAAGGAAAAGGAATTAAAGGCAAAAATCCCGGGCGTAAAAAAATAAGGAAAGGGTTGAAAGGATGACCAAAGGGGAAATAAGTGTGTTCCCCCAAAACAAAGGGAGGGCGCAAATTCTAGGGGAAAAAGGTTTAAGGAGGCCCCCCAAAGGCCCCACCCAAAAAATGGGGGAAAGGGAATTAAACGGGGGACGGGTTACCTTCGGGAGGGGAAAAATGGGGAGGGGTAGCAACCATAAAATTTAAATTTAAATTTTATCCTAAAAAATTAATGGCCAAACTTAAATAATATTTATTATGGAACAAAGATTTTTCCCTTTAAAGGGTAAAAAAGGGAAAACCGTTTAAAATCCCTTTTCCTCGCGGCCTTAAAAAGGTTTTTGAAAATGGGATATTTAAAAAAAAAACCAAAAGAGACATTTGTTACATTCTCCTAAGGGTTTTTAAAATTTTAAAAAGTAAAAAAAAAAATTTAAATAAGTTAAAAATTTATAATTTTATTTTTTTCACAAAAAATTTTCCTGTTTAATTAACCATTACCAGAAAACTTAAATAAAAATTTTAAAGCTTTAAAAAGTGAAGGAAAAAAAACTCCCTTTAAAAATCGTTTTTACCAAAAAAAAAAAAAGGGGTTTCCCTTAACCCCATTTTCCCAAATTTTTTAAAGTTTAAACCCTTTTTTTTTTTAATGGGAAATTTGGTCCAATTAAAATTTAGAAAACCAAAAAAGATTTAAATTTAAAAAAAACCATAACCATTATTTTTTAAAAATAAAAAAAGGTTTTCCCCCAAAAAAATAAATGAGGAAAAAAAAAAAATTTTAAAACCCAACCAAACCAAATGTGGGCAAAATTTTTTTAAATTTTAAAAAATTTTATTTAAAAAGGTTTCCTTTTGGATCTTTAGTTTTTTTTTAAAAAACTTAATTATATTAAATTTAAAAATTTTTATTTAATAAAATTTTAAAATTTATTTTAATAAACTTTTAAACTTTTTTAAATTAAAAATTTAAATTTTTTAAAAAATACCTTTTACCTAAAAAAAAATTAATTTCGGGTTTTTCCCTTTTTTAAAACCAAAACCCCTTTTTTTTAAAAATCAAATTTTTTTTAAGCTTTACCTTTTCTCAAACTTTTGGGCCAACCCAAAAATTTTAAAAATCAGTTTTGAAAACCCTTTCCCTTTTTTCCCATGTTTTCCCGTTTTTTTATTTAAAATTAAATTTGTTTAAATGAAATATTCCCAAAATTTTTTAAAAATTCCCTTTTTAAATTTAAATTTTTTAAAAACCTCCAAAGATTTTTTTAAACCAAATTTTAAAAAGCTTTAAAATTTTTCCCTTTATCTTTTAAATTGTTTAAACCTTATTAATTGGGTTTTTCTTGGGCCTTTGGGCTTAGGTTATTTTGTTAAAGGCCCGGTTTCCCTAGTTTTTATAAAACGGGGTTTTTGGTTTAAATTTTTTTTTTTTTTTAAAATTATAAATTTAACTTTTAATTTAAAAAATTTGAAAATTTCGTTAAAATTAAAAATTTAAATAAAAAAAAGTTTAAAAGGTTTAAAAATTAAAGTTTTTAAACTTTTCCCCTTTTTTAAAAATGGTTACAAAAGACGTTTTTAAATCCCTAATTTGTTTTTGGTTTTCCCAAAATTTTTAAAATTTGAAATTTGGAATTTTTGTTTTTTTAAAAAACAATTTTCCTTTTTTTTTAACCCACCTCCCCTTTTTTTAATCCTTTATTTCTATTTGTAATTAAATTGCCCCTTGGTTTCATGGGAACAAAATGGGTTTTAAATTTCAAAATTTTTAAAATTTTTTTAGGGTGTTATATTTTTTTTTTTTTTTTTCCCCCCAAAAAAACTAAATTTTTTTTTATTTTAAGTTATTTTTTTTTTTCCCCAAAAAAAACCCACAAATTTTACTCAAAAAATTTGTTTTTCGAATCCCAAAAAAATTTTGGGGTTTGGGACCCGGGGAAAAAAATTGGGTTTTTTTTGGGGGGAAAAAGGCAAAGGGGGGGTTTTCCCTTGGGCCCAAAGGTTTATTTTAGTTGATTTGGGGGGGTTAAAGTTGTTTATAATTTTATTTATTTTTATTTAATTTTTTTATTTTAAATTTTTATATTTGTTGGCCACATATAAGTCGAAACAAACATCCCTTAACATACATATATCTGAATAACTAAACAAAATAATTAAACGAAATACAAACCGAACAAAATAATATAGACATATAATGTATTTTGTATAGAAAATATATCCGGGGACAGGTTCGGGGCCGGGTTCAGGGATCCGAGGGTATTACCATACCAGCTTTTCAGTATCGGGGATTCCCCGCCCCCATCCCCATACCCGGTCAACTCGGGGATTACCCGGTCAAATTGGGGTCGGGTATCGGGTTCTCCATCGGGTTCAGAGTTTTTTGCCATCTCTATTAGTGACCTGAATGTTGTTTTGGGTTATGTGACACTTAGGTAATTTTCAATTCAAATCCTAAATTAAGACCGTTTGGGTACTGAATTGACCCAACAACGTCGTCGTCTCATTTTTGGGTTATGCGACACTTGAAATATCTTTTGTTGTAGGATTATAATCACCTTTAATGATAACAAACCAAAGATCTATATATTTTGATTTCACATATATTTCAAAACGGTTTTCCAATAGATAAATCCATTGGTTTCTAAAAGTGGTGGTCTTTGCATAAATTGCCCTTCTTTAAAGTTTTCGGAATCCATGAATCGTTTCAAGTTTATAAAATACAATATATTTTAGAAAATCTTGAGCAACGAGGCTCTGGTACCAATTGTGGAAAACTAGAAGGCGGGTTGAATAGTTTTACCGTTTAAAATCTTAATTGTTTTGAAAACTTATTGTAAGATCAATCGATATAGATAAAAGATGTGTTAGTGAAGAATAAATAATATGCAAGCAATATATAGTAAGTAAGGAAAGAAACAATCAAACCACGACAAATTTGTTTATAGTGGTTCCGTGTATAAGGACTCTTTTTCCTTGCCCTACTCCACTCCCCTAGTCTCCAACTCGAGAGTTATCTTCACTAATCAACAAGCTCCTTTACCGGCGGAGAAAACCTTTACACGTCGCTTACACAATATTTCCGACACAAAGCTAGATGTCGAGTTCTTTTACAAGGGTACAACCACTCCCAACACACTATGTATTTTGAGGACTAAAATACTAACCACTCACACTCAGAGGTTTAAGATGGTTTGGTACAATAATGATGTATGAATTATAATGGATCGCACAACAACAAAACAAACAAGCCTTCCAACTAATTGTTGAAGCTTGATTATGCCTTGATCTTCTTTGCTATAAAAGATGATTACTATAATGAAATGAAACTGAGTTAGATGTAACAGAATGAGAGAATCTATGTGTTTTATGCTAATGAGGGATGAGAAAATAACTTGGGTTTGCTTGCTATTTATAGGCCAATTGTACAACAAGACCACGAACTGGACGGAACCAAAAAAAAGGGTTTCGCCCTTGTTAATTTTTGCTTCCGCCAGTCTGACAGTAAAGATCACAAAAAATCTTTCCAAGATCACCCAAATCTCTCGAAGATCATGTAAGATATGATGAGTGAATATCTAACCAAAATATTCTATGAAATCTTCAAAAGATTTCCAATGTGATGAAAGCCATGATGTAATATGTTGTTTTCTGTTTTAAAATTAATATGTTATAAGTAAATACATATGTAATGTTATGTTTAAGAAACTAAACATACTTTTTCTAAAAATGTTGATGCACATTATTGTTTAGAAGGATATCAATGATAATTGATACATAGCTAATCAAAATGTGATAATATGTAAATGATTAAGTGATGAAGACTTTATTTAAGAAAAACTTGTTTTAATGTCTATTAATATTGACAAGCTTTATACTTTACAAAAAATAAAATTTACTTTTGTCATTAACAAAACAATGTAAAGATCATAAAATATAAATAACGTTTTAGGACGATATTTGTATTAACAATCTCCCCATTTTTGTTGAGGACAAAACATAAATTTTATTTTTATCAAAGGTGTAAAGATGTATAAGAGTTATAAGAATATGAGATTAATTTGAACTTGGAAGAACTAGTTAGTTAGATAAAGTTGACAATCAAAAGCTTATTTTATCTTATGACTAGTTTATCCAATTATTTCAACTTTAACAATTTTTAATTTTGAAGGCCAAAGCATTATGTTGACTTTTTGAAAGTCAATGGTCAAGTTCAATAATATTCTTCCCCTTTTTGTCGAAACAAAAAGAAGCGGCGAAGCGGAAAATGCAATGAGCCCGAGCCAAATTCTCCCCCTTGGCCAATGCTCCCCATTAATTGGGTGCCAAGAGAAAGATACATGAATTTTGGAAAGCTACAAAAGAAAGGTTAGTGACATACATCATCACAAGTGTATAAGTAAATCCAACCAAAAAGTAATCACCAACAACCACATAATAAACATCATTCATTTGTTAAAATTTTTGTGACTTAGAAGTCATAAAATGGAACACAATGGGGATGTTGATACATAAAAGAAATCCTAAAAATAAAATAAAAATCCTAGAAAAAAAATGACTTAGAAATTGAAAAGTCCTAAAAATAACGCTAGAACCATCCTATTGAGGAGGAGGATGAGAAAGAGCATTGATACGCTCAAGGATGTGATTGAGGATGAACCTCATCTCATCTTGTAACTTGTGGACCATGATTCGGGTCCTTTCGCTAAAATGGGCGGTGCGTTCACAATGGGAGCGACCGTGTCTAGGTAAGAGAGTAGGATCATTATTAGGTGGTGGAACAATGGTGGAAGTGTTGTTGGTATTTGATAGAGTGATGAGGGAGGAAAGCAAGGCATTTTGCATTTGCAAAGCCTCATTTAGGTGAGAATCCACCATATTTGAAAAGGCATAAAGGTTTTCTAGATGAGCTTGTATCTCCACTTGAGATTGTGGGTGGTCTTCCCACATTGACTCATTAATGTCATCAAGATGAGGAGAAAATGATGTAGGTGGTAAAGCATGGTCTCCATATAATGGCCCATGAATTTCATTATGGATTGGGTGAGAGAGACGAGGTCTTGGTTCCAAAGGAACGTTTGGTTCAAATGATGGTCTTGGTGGTTCATGAGCGATGCGCTCAATGGTTCCGATTGATGGAAGTGGTGGTGGATTTGCGGGCCTAGAAGGTAGGCCTTCTAAGTCCTCTAAGAATGGATTTGGGATGTTGGTGGAGTGGAGAAGAGTTCTATAAGTACAAGATTTCGAGATTTTGGTGGTGATGGTGATTTAGATGATTGTATTGGAGCCGGTGGTGGAGAGGTGACAATTGGTGTTTTAGTAGGTGATGGAGTGGTGATGATAATGGGTGATTTTGGTGGTTGAGTTGGAGTACTTAGAGTGAGGAAGTTTTCATCTCTTATTGGGGATGAAATGTTTAGTGATGATGATTCGGAGGAGGAGCTAAGGTTTACGAAGCAACAAGGTCTTACACTTATCCTTGCTGTTTTCTTTAGTGGTTTGGTTGATGGGGATGATGTAGATGACTTTGTCATTTGTGTTTAAGCTTATTCTAAGAGAAGAAGGAATAAATTGTTGAGGTGTGAAGATGATCATCCTTGATGTCTTAATTTATAGGATCATGAGATTATGGAGAAATGTGTTTGATTTGATGTTAAGCCATACAAGTGAAGTGGTTCTTAATGATTTGGAAGAGTTTAAATGCATGTCAAATCTCCCTAAGTCAATCCATACAAGTAGTGTTAAGTAAAATGACCAAGATATACAATAAATGGGTTTTAATCATTGCAAAATCTTGAAGTTCAGATCATCCACGGATTTTAAGAAACCAAAAATATGGTTCCTTCCTTTATAAGAAAGGGTTCCTTAAGTGGATTTTGAGAATTTTTAAATTTTGGTGGGAAATGGATATCCTATTTGTCTATGGAAGTTAAACTAGTCCTAATATAAATAAAAAGCAGTAAAAACTATCCTAGAAACAAATTTTGGTAAATTAGAATGCGGGAATGAGTAAAATTCAAAGAACTTACTCGCACTTCCCACGACACCAAAATTTTACATGATTTAAAACCCAAATTTTGGTTATGTATGGTCCGCCAAGAATAAACGACGCACTAAAATTTAACACGGACGAAACCAAATTTTTGGGTCCGTGTGATCCGTGTTGTGCAGAAAAGTTGGCAGTGGGGTTTTTTTTAACCCTCGGGGACTTTTCCGAATCATGAAATTTTGCTTAAAACACATGGAGATAATTATTTCTAGGTAGGAACAAGCAATAACACACATATAAACATACGGGAGCATGTATTTCCAATAAAGGGCTAGTGTTTTTCACTAAAACGTGAAAACGGGTAAAATTTGATAACATCCGAATGTTATCCCCCTGCATGAGAAAGTTAGTTCACATCGATGTTTTAAGTTTTTTTATCGTCCTAGAAAGCGAGAACACACAAATTACATCATACAACATTGTTTTTGTCCTTGTACCAAACACCCTCTTAAAACCTTATCTCACGTGTCCAACTTCTTGTATATCTTGGACATCATCCTACCAAGGCATTTGAACATCCTATTGGTTTTCTTGAACTCCTCCGTCAGGTTCTCAATTTCTGGAAGTGAGGCATAGTACTCATGAGGTGGAAGCCTTGAGTTGGGGAGACCGTCTTCAGAGCTATTTGATAAGGATGAAGGAGTAGGAGGTTGTGGCCTTTTTCCCTTGGTCTTAGTCTTGGATACTCTTTCATCACTCAAAGGCACAAATATGTGAGGGATGAGAGGATAGTCAAGTTTCAACCCTCTAGGACTTGGCGGAATGGGTGCATAAGCTCTAAAAAGACGGGTAAGAAGCATCCCGTACGGAAGAGAAACGGAGCCTTGAGTGGGAATGTCTACCATCCTCCTAGCAATGTAGTATGCCAAGTTGAATAGTTGACGAGTAGACAAGCTATAAAGCATATAGCATAGGCAAGCATTGATGTGGTCACAGTTTCCTATGGTGCTTATGACATTGGCTCTAAGGAGTTCTTCCCATTTTTTGAAGTGAGGCTTAAGCTCATTGAGTTCCATTCCGTATGGATCTTGATTGACTTCCTTTCCCGTTCTTGTGACACGGGTTGGTGCTACCCTATCAAAGAAGAGGTGCTCACGAATGGCATCTTTGTTGACCAAAGGAGTTTGGGAAGGAGGAGAACGGTCATGAATTGAATCAAGAATAGTTAGTGACCACTTGTCCGAGTATAGACAAGTTCCAACATAAGGAATTCCTAATACTTGAGCGAATTGAGTGAGGGAAATGGTGTAGTCATTTCGGTTGATTCTGAAGCTAAGAGACATGAGACCATCATAATTTGTTACGGAACTTACACTAGCATAGAACTCTAGGATAAATCTAGGGCAAATGGGCTCATCAATGTCAAGAAGACAATCAAAGTGGATGGTGGCTAGTTCTTGACGGAGGTTTGTTCCGTTGACAAAGGATGGGTGAATTATCCTACCCTCATGAAAGTACCTTTTCTCTAGACTCTTAAAAATCTCAACTTGGTCTTTGGTAAGACCCTTAGTTTTGTGGTGTTGAGGGATGTATCCAAGGGTGTCTTTGTGATCGTAAAATTTTGCGGCTACCGTGTTTGTTCCTAGGAGCAAGAAATTACATGTTTTAGTAAAAACGAAAAGTAAATTAGCATTTTTGTTCTAGAGTATGCCTATATGCAAACAAGGTGGAGTTGCGGTTATCTCGACTCATTTTTTGCATAAAATAGTTCTTATTAGTAGTGTTTGGTAAAATGCAAGAGATAACCCAAACACTCCTAATTCAATGTGGCTTCGTTTGAATATACCCGGGAATGCATATTAGTTATGCATTACCTTTAGTATTCAAGAGACATTATGCAAGTGATGAAAATAACGTTTTTATTTGTATGAACAATGAGAAATTGTTTTTCCTACAAGTGAGAAATTTTTCAAAATTTTGACATGGGGTTTTTAGTTAATTAAGATAATGCCTTATGATATGTAACTCCTAACTAGTGGGAAACATGATTAGTTATGTAAATTAACAATGTAGTTCATGATTTGTGCAATTAGTTATGCAATTTAACAATGTAGTTCATGATTTGTGCAAGAATATGCATAATCCCCATGTTTTGGTTTTGTGCATAAATTAGAACTCTAGACTCAAAATTAAGAGAAGTAATATAGTTAGGATATTTACAATGATGATTTTGGCTGTGGTTAGTTGAAGAAGAAACCTTAATTATGAGTTAGATGTGTTTCTAGGTCGTTTGGTTATGTGGGTTGTGAAGAAGAAGGTGCTTTGTATTTAAAAAATTTGCTACTGTGAACACCACGGACCAGACGGACCCAAATTTAGGGTTGCGTCTGTTTTGAATTTTGGTTCCGTGGGAACCTCAGCAAAATTTGCTAATTTGTTGTGTTTTGGTCATTCTAAGTTTTAAGCTATGTTTTTGATTATATGTTTGGTTCCATTAATCCTAAACCAAGTCTAAGAAGATTAAATGGTTCTCGTTTAAGAGGTTTAGTTAGGATGTCGGCAATGTTATCTTCAGAGGAGACTTTTTCGATTGAGATGTTTCCTTTTTGAACATTGTTGCGAAGGAAGTGATGGCGAATTTCAATATGTTTCGTTCGGGCATGTTGGACAAGTTTTTTGCTGAGATCAACGGCTCCTTTGTTGTCACAAAGTATATAGATGTCGTTGAGATGAATTCCGTAGTCCACGAGATCTTGCTTCATCCAAAGAGCTTGTTGACATGCCTTTCCAGCTGAGACGTACTCGGCTTCGATAGTTGATGTCACACCCCCAAATTACCTGTTTTACAGCGGAATGGAATTCATGGGGGATGACTGTCATAGCACCACAATCACAGTTATATTGAACGACCTAAAGTGTCGTTTGAAAAGAACATCGTTTGATATATTAAAAACATTCAGAGTTACAAAGATAGGTCCCAAATAAAATCAACATGTGCGGAAAATAAGTTTGGTACAAGTCAAACGATGTTTTAAAGTGTATAAATCCCATGTGAGACGCGTCGTCACCGCGACTCTATGATATGTCCACATGCATGCCATGAAGTGAATGCCTTAGTTACCTGAAAATACATTGCTAAAAGTGTCAACACAATGGTTGAGTGAGTTCATAGAGTTCTTGAAAATGTTAAATACGACTACCACAAGTATAAATTATGTATGACAATGTCGTCACAAAAATGATACAATTGCTATAAGTCCATGACAATCAAACTAGATCGATCATGATGTTCGCCCAACAGAGTGTTTGCCAAACAACTCAAATAATGTTATTAAATGAAATGCATCCGCTTAACCACTGGAATCCACCAACCCGGATGGAGGAGTCACCCTCGATAGATCTATACACTCACCTCGCTTCTATGAAATTAACGGCTCATGTTATATAATGGGACATTCAATTGGCATGAGGTAACTTAAGCAATGTAAATGAATTTGATATACTTGGCATCGTAATAAAATGATGTACAATGTATTCTCCCCGTAGGTTTGAAATAAGTAAAACTTGAATAAATCGGGCTATGAAAACTCACTGTTGCAATGTTTATGATGATATAATGGCAAAAGTGGATACTCAAATGAGGCGCAACTCTAACCGTGACCTATTATGAATGATATGTTCTATGATAAGTTATGATGTAATGTTATGCATGCAATTCAGATGATATCTATACCACTTGTACATTTGAAAATAATGTTTATCGTCGAATATATGTTTATGACATCTCGTCATGTTATAAAATACTTTACAAGTATTTACGTTGAAATGAGATCTTACGATAGTCATTTAATGATTTATTATGAAATTATAACTTTTAAATCAGAAAATAATGTCGTTGAAATTTCATGAAAGTGACAAACGGCCTTTAAAAAGCTAGTCGAAAATGGTGCACGTCGAGTGTTAGGAAACGAACTCAACGGTTTTGGGAAGCTTGTATCATTATCTCAAAGTTTTGGCATTTAAGTTTTCATCCTAGAGGTCTTGATCATGGAGAGAAATGTAGTTAAAGTATGGTACTTGTGTCCAACATATTGTTTAAGGGTGGTTTTTCGCAAAGTTTAAGCGACCGTATATTATTCATTACAACTCCGCTTGACTTAACGGTTGAACACTTTGGAAAATAGACCAGCGAACTTACTTTTACTCAAGACATCATTTTATAAAAGTACTCCATCAATGTTAAAACGACCCTCAACATGGTCACTTGTTTGCCGTAATACTTGTCTAATAGAAATATATTAGTTTTTCTTATATAATAAAGTTACGGCAACTTTGTTAAATCACGTGTAATTTAATCGTTACAAGTCCGCTTTTCACGCTTTTATATGTCCTCGAATCGTGATAATATATACTAATATATTTTTGATAAGTCGACACATTTTATAACGCTTAAGACTCATTTTTGACTCGTAAAAGGCGAGATTACAAGCTGAATTTTCTGTACCAAATATCTTTCGTCACAAACTTGAAAATTCATAACTTCTTCGTTATAGCTCCGCTTTAATCCATTCAAGCGCCACGGTTTCGCTTTTAAAGTATATTTTCTAAATATCTAGGCCAAAATTTTTACCTACTGTCGGATTTTCCAGATTTTGAAAATAAGGACAGACCCTTTGCAAACTTGTCGAAATGAGTTTTTCTCGCCAAACCTATTCTAACCGATTCAAAACAACTCCGAAGCTATTCTAATCCTACCAAACACCTTCTTAGGGTGTCATGGGTTCCTAGACATCACCAAAAATAATATATAACAAGGAGTAATTATAGGATGGATTATATATATATAACACTTAAAAACCTTAAAAAGTGGTATAAACATCACACAACTTGCATGTTTTACTTGTGGATAATAAAAATGAACATAGAAATGAATATGAAAAATAATGATATGTATGAAATGCTTACTAGTAATTGATGAGGTTTATGAGAACAAAGGATTTTCCTAATCACCCTAGATTTTTATTTCAAAACCTATACAAAGAGTGATACTAGTGTGTTAAATAACTTTGTCTTGAAAAATTATTGTGATGATCATCCTTTGATCCTTGGTTGGCCGGTTGCAAGAGAGAAAAGAGAGGAAGAGAGTTTGATCTTGTATTTGCAAATGAATGAAATGAATTTGTTAATTAGTATAATACATTAAACACTTGAGATATTTGCAAAATCCTCAATGACTCACCCCTTGTGTCGACAAGGGGTGCTAGCCATTCTCTTTTATTGTTTTTTTTAAATGTATTATGTATAATTACTTGTAAGTTAATGAAGATAAATGATATGTTGTAGTCACATTTGAGTATTTAGGGTAGCGTTAGATAAAAATAAATTTTCACGGGTCAAGATAAAATATATTTAGGTCATAAAAATTATAAAAATACGTTTCTTGCAAAATTTGAGTGAAATAATAATAATCGTGTAGTATTTAAGAAAACCGTCGTTATTATATAAATATAACAATTTATATACAAAATAAATTTAAAACACTGGGTAAACTCATAATATTATTTTATAAACTTAATATGAGTATAAAATATATCGGATAATTTTGGAAGTAACGGATCAATTGTTCAAAATAATTAATCACGCGATAACGTTTATTTAATATGAGAATTATACGTTTAATGTAAAATGCAAAACCATGCATGAACTAATATGATGACAATGATGTTAATGAAATGTAGACTAAACTTAGTCTATATGAAATTTCCTCGATGATATGATCATGAATTCACAGCTAAACCATTACGGTTACGTAAATTTGATACTCGTAAACCTAGTTTACGATAAATGATAAATGATGAAGCATGAATAATGTTTTGAGAATGACCAAAATACGAATTGTCACATTCGCCAAATTAAAAGGAATTCATCCCCAATTCACCCATGTTAGGTTCTACGATGTTACTTGTGAAAAGTGAGGATAATTGAGTCGCATTGGGTCGTCCAATGTTTTTCTGAATCGTACTACGCCTTTCCAAGACGGGACTTTGAACATAAATTTGTTGCCAACTTGAAATTCTAATGGTTTGCGACTTATGGAACATACTTCCACTATTTTGCATCGTATATCGACGTAGCTTATCTAGCTATTTGTTGTTGCTTGTAACCGATTTTTGATCCGCACGATCACTTTGTTGTTTCATGAATGAGTCATTGACTAGTGAGTTGGACTTTCCCGATTTTTGCCCGTAGAATAAGTGCTTGACACCCAAATCGAGAGTGCCTCAAATGGTGTCGTTAATATGTTTATGTAATTACTATTGTTGTAAAACAACTCGGTTCGATGAAGTATGACTTGCCTAATCATTTCTAGAAAGTCACACATGCTTGAGCATATTATCTAATGTTTGAATTGTCCTTTCACTTTGACCATCGGTTTGTGGATGATATGTCAGGCTCATCTCTAATTTGGTTCCAAATGAATCTTGTAATGATTTTAAATTTGAAGTGAATCGACTATCTCGCGCGAAATGATAGAAATTGGTGCTCCATGCCTCGGACTATTTCCTTGACATAAAGTCTAGTGAGTTGTTCCATGGAATAAGTCTCTAATTGGTATGAAATGGGTGATTTGGTAAGACAATCAACGATTACCCATATAGCGCCATAACCTCCTCGATGTCTTAGGAAGTTTCGTGACGAAGTCCATCGTAATGCTCCCATTTCCATTGAGGAATTTCGGTTGTTGGAGTAATCCTCAAGGTTTTGATATTCGACTTTTACCTTAGAGCAAATAAGGCATCCGCTAACGACGTGGCAATTTCCGCTTTCATGTTCGCCATCAATAAAGTTTCTTGAGATCCCGATACATCTTATCGTAACCTAGGTGAATAGAATACTTTGACTTATGCGACTCATGCATAATCAATTCTCGATCCCGCCATAAAATTGTACCCACATTCTATCCTTGAAGCATAATACTCCATCCGCTCTCTTTACAAAGCCATTTGCATTTTCGGGCATACCATAAAGCTTTTCACTTGGTCGGTTTTCCTCCTTGAGTGCCTCGATCCGTGCCTCGAGTATTTTTGATGGTAAAGGTGAACCGATCGTCATTCCTAATGATCGTACTCTTAAAGGTTTGAGTCTTTTTTCCGACTAAGAGCATCACCACAACATTGGCTTTTCCCGGTGATACTTGATTTCACAATCATAGTCACGAGTAATTCCAACCAACGACGTTGCCTCATGTTAAGTTCCTTCGATCAAGAACATATTGTAAACTCTTGTGGTCCGTAAACACCGTGCACTTTGTACCATAAAGATAGTGTCTCCAAATCTTAAGTGCAAAACTACGCCCCCAACTTAAGATCATGTGTGGTGTAATTCTTCTCATGAACCTTAAGTTGTCGAGAAGCATACGCTATCACCTTCTCGCTTTGCATTAATACAACTCAAGCCCTTTATGTGAAGCATCGCAGATACAACGAAGTTCTCAATTCCTTCTGTAGTGCCAAAATTGGCGCCCGCAAAGCTTTTGCTTCAACAACCGAAAAGCGCTTCTTGTTTCTTTCCCATTCGTACTCTTGTTTTTCTCGTCAACTTGGTCAAAGCTTTAGCTATCTTTGAAAACCTTCGATGAATCTTCTGTAATACCCGCAAGTCCTAGAAATTGTCGGATTGTAGGATTTGTTGGAGTAGCCCAATCTTTACTGACTTCAATCTTTGCGGTGGTCTACTTGTAATCCTTGACTATCAATGACATGACCAAGAAATTGTACTTTACGGTTCCAAAAATCGCACTTCGAAAATTTGGCATACAACTCCTCATTCTTGAGTAGTCCTAAAATCGTTCTTAAATGCCCTTCATGCTCTTCTTTGCTCTTTGAGTAAATCAATATGTCGTCGATGAACACTATAACAAACTTGTCCAAATACGGTTTACATACTCTATTCATGAGATCCATGAATACTGCAGGTGCATTAGTTAATCCGAATGGCATTACTTGAAACTCATAATGTCCATAACGTGTTCTAAACGCTGTTTTCGGGATGTCCTCCTCCCGCACTCTAAGTTGATGGTAACCTGACCTTAGATCAATCTTTGAGTAGATACTAGAGCCTTGTAACTGATCGAACAAGTCGCCGATTCTGGGAGTGGTAACGATTCTTCACCGTTAACTTGTTCATCTCTATAATCTATACACATTCAAGGATCCATCTTTCTTCTTCACAAACAAGACCGGTGCTCCCAAGGCGAGGAACTTGGCCTAATGAATCCTTTGTCTAAAAGTTCTTGCAACCGATTAGACAACTCTTGCATCTCCGATGGTGCTAATCGGTAAGGTGTTTACGCACTGGTGCAGCCCGCACTAAGTCAATATGAAATTCTACTTGACGTGCGGTGGAAGTCCCGTAAGTCTTCGAAAGACTTCAGAAATTCTCGAGCGATCGGTACATCCTCAAGTCGCTTCTCCTCCGACTTCTTCTCGGTTATATGTGCTAAGAAAGCAAAACAACCTTTCTTTATGTACTTCTCCGTTTTGATGCATGATATAATCATCGAGTCTAGTTCCACTTCGCTCCCCACGAATGATCAAAGTTTCGCCGCTGTAAGGAAGATGAACAACTTTTCATCACAAATGATTCTTGCACGATGTTTGGATAACCAATCCATACCGATGATGACGTCGAAACTACCAAGTTCTACGGCATAAGGTCTATATTGAAGGAATGATTTAGAAAATTGAGTGTACAACCACGGACAATGGTGTCGGTGCTAATTAAGTTACCATTAGCTAATTCAATATTGTATGATGTGTCTAATGTGGTTGGTTTTCAAGATTTGTTCCAATATTGAGTGCTTCTAAAATAGTTCATCACCTAGATTGTTATCATGCTAGCAAGAAAATAGATATCACTGCACTATGTCAAGAATGTTTGTTCTAATTTCACTTGTAGGTGGAGAGTCATTGATTGTCCGATATGTTCAAACCTCGTTGCATCTCTTGATATAGAAGTAGGTTATCCGTAATTTCTAGAGAACACAATGCCTTAGGGGAAGTTTATATCGATAACCTTAACTTAACCAAAAATTTCTTTTAAGGGAAACTCATTGTAGGGAAGTTCACATATTGTGGAGGCCATGTTTAGTGAAATGTTCTGTAGTCTCAGTTAGAAGACTTGATTGATCCCTATAATGTTGCTTAGTGTGTATTCGCTTCGTACTAAACGTTGTAACTCGGTCTAGCTAGTACTTTTGAAATGATATAATTTGACTTCTAGTCCAAAATAGTGGTTCGGGATGTCTCGTGATGTCTTAAGATTTATGTTGAGTTTCGAATCATTTTACTATATACTTCTAGTCCTTATTGGTAATTCCAAAATCCTTTCATTGTTTTCTTGTATCGAGGAATCCTCCTCATAGATGGTATAGGAAGCCTTTCCTAAAAAGGTAACTCATCAAATTCTAACTTATCGGTTGAGTGAGGGATGAATGGCGTGGGCTTCTATAGAGTGTTAACAAAATGAAATGTTTATGAACAATTTATCTGATTACAAAACTTTGCTTTTGAGTGAAGATTGTTTTAAAAGATTTGAAATGATGCTTGTTACTTTCATGACATAATTCTTCCTGAATCATACATAGGTGATCAGGCCATGTATAATCGAGGACAAATGATGCGATGCTTGGTTTTGTTGAAATGGTATTATGTTCCTCCGAAGTTTTAAATGGTATTCAACGTTTTGTTTTGTAAGATAATGGCTCAATAATTTTTCAAAGTAACATGAAAATCGTTTCGCATGATGATATTAAATCGTTGATAAAATGACTGAAAACCTATTGATAGGGTGGTAACGAAACAACTTTGTTTTAAAACTTTATGAAATAATGTTTCTAAGATAGTGTAGAATAGCTTGAAATAAGATTAAGTGAAATAATTTCATGAAATGGTAGCAAAATAACTTGAAATACAATTTGTTGAATGGTTTGTAGGATACATAAGAGAACCTCATAGAGTGGTAACAGTCTCTTAATTTGTCAAGAATAAAGTTGGCCTAACCTCTAGTAAGATAGTGATGTATTGTCGCGAAATGATTGAAAATTGGACAATTGGAATAGGGAATGAAATAAACAAAGGTTGTGATTATCGTGGAGATAATAAGTGTTACAGATTACATTAGCTAGAAAGGTACTTATTATCTGTTCCGGTTGGTAGTCTAATCATGTCTCAAGTGTAGGAGTAGTAGGCTGTCTAGCAGCAACAGCTTTGAAACTCTCAAAGTCCTTAAATCTATAAGATAGTGTAGTTTATATAGTCTTAGTGATAGATGGTAGTGGTGTGTTAAATCATGCACGCTTCCCAAGCTGCAATTCATATGTATGAGTAGTGTATATGAGATGTGATGGTACAAATGATGCTCTAGATGATAATGATGACGATGATGATAATGGAAACCCTTGTGGTGAGTTAAGAAAATAGGTTCATTAGGACTAAGCCTATAAGTTCTACCAAATGGTATAATCTGTCCCAACAGAATGATAAAAATTGTCCTGATCCTACAGTGAATCAATGGTGATCGTGATGGTGTAGGAGCAACTTCGTCCTCCTAAAAGGGTTCAGTCTCATCAACTGATGTTATCTGTGTTGAGTCAACTGATGTTAAAATTGTGATAGGGAATGACAGGGCATTCTCCATGTCAAAGTCTGATGTGAGTATGATGGGATGGGTATCTGAAGGCATTAACGTGACAATCGATTTGAAATGAAAGTAAATAACTCGCAAAATATGCGAATGAAACCGCATGTATAGTGACTATACACTTATGATGAAATGATGAGATGCTATGATGATGTAGTTATAGTCTAGGGTCAATGATGCAACCTAGTTCTCTATAACCGAAGCTCTGATGCCAATCTGTCACACCCCCAAATTACCTTTTGCAATGAATGGAATTCATGGGGATGACCGTCATAGAACCACAATCACAGTTATATTGAACGACCTAAAGTGTCGTTTGAAAAGAACATCGTTTGATATATTAAAACATTCGAGTTACAAAGATAGGTCCCAAATAAAATCAACATGTGCGGAAAATAAGTTTGGTACAAGTCAAACGATGTTTTAAAGTGTATAAATCCTATGTGAGACGCGTCGTCACCGCGACTCTATGATATGTCCACATGCATGCCATGAAGTGAATGCCTTAGTTACCTGAAAATACATTGCTAAAAGTGTCAACACAATGGTTGAGTGAGTTCATAGAGTTCTTGAAAATGTTAAATACGACTACCACAAGTATAAATTATGTATGACAATGTCGTCACAAAAATGATACAATTGCTATAAGTCCATGACACGAAACTAGACCGATCATGATGTTCGCCTAACAGAGTGTTTGCCAAGCAATTCAAATAATGTTATTAAATGAAATGCATCCGTTTAACAGTTGGAATCCACCAACCCGGATGGAGGAGTCACCTCGATAGATCTATACACTCACCACGCTTCTATGAAATTAACGGCTCATGTTATATAATGGGGACATTCAATTGGCATGAGGTAACTTAAGCAATGTAAATGAATTTGATATACTTGGCATCGTAATAAAATGATGTACAATGTATTCTCCCGTAGGTTTGAAATAAGTAAAACTTGAATAAATCGGGCTATGAAAACTCACTGTTGCAATGTTTATGATGATATAATGGCAAAAGTGGATACATCGAAATGAGGCGCAACCTCTAACCGTGACCTATTATGAATGATATGTTCTATGATAAGTTATGATGTAATGTTATGCATGCAATTCAGATGATATCTATACCACTTGTACATTTGAAAATAATGTTTATCGTCGAAATATATGTTTATGACATCTCGTCATGTTATAAAATACTTTACAAGTATTTACGTTGAAATGAGATCTTACGATAGTCATTTAATGATTTATTATGGAATTATAACTTTTCATCGTAAAATAATGTCGTTGAAATTTCATGAAAGTGACAAAACGGCCTTTAAAAAGCTAGTCGTAAAATGGTGCACGTCGAGTGTTAGGAAACGAACTCAACGGTTTTGGGAAGCTTGTATCATTATCTCAAAGTTTTGGCATTTAAGTTTTCATCCTAGAGGTCTCGATCATGGAGAGAATGTAGTTAAAGTATGGTACTTGTGTCCAACATATTGTTTAAGGGTGGTTTTTCGCAAAGTTTAGCGACCGTATATTATTCATTACAACTCCGTTTGACGAACGGTTGAACACTTTGGAAAATAGACCAGCGAACTTACTTTTACTAGAAGACATCATTTTATAAAAGTACTCCATCAATGTTAAAACGACCCTCAACATGGTCACTTGTTTGCCGTAATACTTGTCTAATAGAAATATATTAGTTTTCTTATATAATAAAGTTACGGCAACTTTGTTAAATCACGTGTAATTTAATCGTTACAAGTCCGCTTTCTACGTTTTATATGTCCTCGAATCGTGATAATATATACTAATATATTTTTGATAAGTCGACACATTTTATAACGCTTAAGACTCATTTTTGACTCGTAAAAAGGCGAGATTACAAGTTGAATTTTCTGTACCAAATATCTTTCGTCGTCAAACTTGAAAATTCATAACTTCTTCGTTATAGCTCCGCTTTAATCCGTTCAAGCGCCACGGTTTCGCTTTTAAAGTATATTTTCTAAATATCTAGGCCAAAATTTTTACCTACTGTCGGATTTTCCAGATTTTGAAAATAAGGACAGACCCTTTTGCAAACTTGTCGAAATGAGTTTTTCTCGCGCCAAACCTATTCTAACCCATTCAAAATAACTCCGAAGCTATTCTAATCCTACCATACACCTTCTTAGGGTGTCATGGGTTCCTAGACATCACCAAAAATAATATATAATAAGGAGTAATTATAGGATGGATTATATATATATAACACTTAAAAACCTTAAAAAGTGGTATAAACATCACACAACTTACATGTTTTACTTGTGGATAATAAAAATGAACATAGAAATGAATATGAAAAATAATGATATGTATGAAATGCTTACTAGTAATTGATGAGGTTTATGAGAACAAAGGATTTTCCTAATCACCCTTTGTTAGGATTTAGTAAATCCAGCTATTAAAGAGTCGGTCACCTCAAGTATATGTAATCGTTAGAAAGCTCGTAGTCGAGATTAGTTAATGTTTAGTAGTATTTAGTTAAGTAACACCGTGGAGGACGGACGGGTCTTTACCCACCGTATGCCCGATCCACACCCGTAGGTGGCGATTTATGTAAGAACTATAAATACTCTCTACCTCCCAAGGTAGAGAGTTGGAGCTCATAATAAGATTTTTCTTTCTCTCACTAAAGTTCCCAACCTCTAACTTTCTCTCTAAAACCATAGTATACGCCTCTTGATCTTTGGTTTAGTGTGTTTGTGAAATCCAATATGTTACAAATGGTATCAAGAGCCATGGTTTGATCATCTCTTACATATACTTGGATTTCTAGTGGTTTTAGATGGTTTTGAGTTTGAAAAGTTTAGTGGTTTTGCATCATTTGGATCATTTCTTGTGTTAAAGTTTGAATTTTGGGTGTACTTTTGTGTTAAGAATCATTGTAAGTGCTTGGGTTTTGATTTGGTAAGCTTGAATCAACGTGGTTGAGCTTGTTTTGGATTGAAAAGTGTGTTTTGAAGTTTTTCTTGCTAGCGACTTGGTTCTCGTAGTATTTTTCATCATAGCGACTTGCTTCAAAGAAAGTTAGCGAGTTACGTTGTTAGTTGTTAGCGACTTGAGCCTAGCGACTTGTCTATTGAGACAAGTCGACAAATAGTACAAGTTAGTGGATTCTCCACTACGGCTAGCGACTTGGTGAGGTTAGCGACTTGCTTCGTAAATTGTTAGCGAGTTGTAGTGTAAATTGTTAGCGACTTGATACTAGCGACTTGGATCTTAGCGAGTTGTTCTTTAGCAACTTAACCGTGTCTAGCGACTTGGTGCTTAGCGACTTGGTGTTAGCGACTTGGACCTTAGCGAGTTGCTCTTTAGCGACTTGACCGTGTAGCGACTTGGTGCATTAGCGACTTGTGTCCAAATGACTTGGTTCTTAGCGACTTGGTCTTAGCGACTTGGTTCAAATTTGAGATCTTGGCGAGTTGCTACTTAGCGACTTGGTGATTAGCGACTTGGTTCAAGAATTCAGAGCGACTTGGTTGATTTTTGTTTGTAATACGGTTTTCTTGATTTAGTAAAACCCGTGAAAGAATCTATTTCCGGTTTAATCATAGAGTTATAAAATCCCGTAACTGTTAACATGTCTACCAACGCACCTACAATTATCTCCATCTGTTGTCGAGGATGTTCAAGCAACCGGTTCGTGATACTCGCCCACCTATGCTTGATGTAATCGACTACGACTCTTGGGCTCAACGAATCGATTGTACTGCCTTGGAAAGGAAAATGGGTCAACATTCTCAAATCCATTGATGAAGGACCTTATCGATTGAGACTACAAGAGACTTAATTGATACAAATTGCAGATGGAACAATGATCTATGGATTAGATGCACCAAAGACGTATGATGAGCTCAATGATAAGGAGAAAAGAGATTCGATGTCGACATCGTGGCTTCTAACATTATACTTGTGGTCTTCCAAAAGACATCTACAAGCTTATCAATCACAACACCAAGCCAAGGCGCTTTGGGATAATGTCAAGATGCTTCTCTCGTGTTCGAATTAACCAAGGAAGACAGAGAATCACAACCGTATGATGAGTTTGAGCACTTCAAGATGAAACCGATGAGAGTGTCTATGAGTACTACGTGAGATTCCATAAGCTTGTGAATGATATGAGGAACATCAAAATGACCATGCCAAACATTCAAATTAACTCAAAGTTTGTGAACAACATGAATCCCGAATGGCATAAGTTTGTCACCTCCGTGAAGCTAACCAAAGGATTGAAGAATACCAACTATGAGCAACTTTATGCATTCCTTCTTCGTAATGAGAGACATGCTATGTTTGAAAAAGGATTCTTGAACAGCTCAAAACCAACCAGGGAGAAACAAGTTCATCAAATGACTCTACAACTTTTTACACCAATGTTGGAATTACCACCAAAGCTTCTCAAGTCATACCCATGGGTAATGGTAATTACAAGCTCATCCCCGATCCAAGATATAAGCCTCCCGACCCAAACACATTCATGGAAAACTTCATCAATCAACTGCTCTCATGGTTAGTCAAAACATGAACTCTCTCCACACACCAACAATAACCTCGAAATCGCATCCAATCCACACAATCAAGCTACCGTCGAGATGGAAAGGTTATGGTGCAACCAGCTCAAGAAAGGCAAGATGAACAGGAAGAGGTGGAGTTGGTAGAGGATATGTGGCAAATCGTAATCGTGGAAGGAATCCAAATCGTGGTCAAGCTAAGCCAATTAAGTGCTACAACCGTGGTGGTGATGGACACATAGCAAGGAACCGCACTTCTCCAAAACGCCTCAAAATGCGAGTACTTCAAAGACAAGATGTTACTTGTGCAAGCTCGTGATAATGGAGTCGTGTTGGATGAAGAGGAGTCGTTGTTTCTTGTCGAGGGCAATGCCAAGACATATGATGCGATGTGGATGAGCAACCAATTCAGAGATAGGTCATAATCATCGAATGCCTTTCAAGTCGCCGATCGTGATGCATACGACTGACGTTGATGATGAACCCATCGCATGCATAAATTTTCATGGCTAGCATTTCTCCAATGGTCTCTCCAAAGGTCTCATCACCACAAAGAAGTGGTCCATCCAAAGAATCAATCATCTCGAGGTATTAAAACTATACGATGATGTTGATGAGCAAAAGATACATGACAAAGTACAATCAATCGAAACTTTTGAGTCGATATTGAAAATATGGGTAATATCAATGTTGTCCCATATGATCAATATGTGAAACAAAGTGAAAGTGAGACTGTACCAAGTGATGCATCTTCCGCAATCAATGATGACTATATTTTTGATGAATACACCGCATGTGCCCCTCGATGATTCTCGTTATCTCGAACTAAATGCCTATAAAGAACAAGTTGCTATTTATGAACAACGTGCTAAGTTTGAGTTAACCACCCGTGAGCGTGAAATGGATGACCAAATGCGCATAATTATTAGAAAAGTAATTTTAGAGAAGAAGTATTAAAACAAGAGTTAAACTCCTTACAAGAAAAGCTTTCTAAAACGCTAAGCAAAACAAGAACTTCAAGAAAATGTTAAAATGCTTAAGCAAGAATTCAAGTGCTAAGGAATCAAAACTTTTGAATGATTTTTCTAATCTAAAACCTTTGAAAACAAGCTTGAAAATAAGTTGTACGCATAAGGAATACCATTCAGATCGCTCACATGATCACTAAGCATAGAGTTCTCAACGATAAGCATAGTATTCCCATTATAAAGAAACCTAACCCCGAGTATGGTAAGATAGCAAAAGTCGCTCAAAATGTAATCTATGATGGCAATGAGATTCTTAAACCTAGACGAAACCTAGTTGCATTGAGTGCACCGAGGAAGATAGAAAACTAGATGATGCATCTAGGAGAAAATGAATAAGAAGCTTAACGATCCTGCGTGTAAAGAGAATAACATAACGATCAAACCCCATGATTACACTAAGGAAAATTGGATATCCTTGAACATGTTTAAGCCTCAAACTCAATTAACCCTGCAATGCATCTTTTGGAAGAAAGATATGGATAAGCTAAAAGTTAATGTACTTGTTGAAACAAACACCCCTTAGGAAAATGCTCAGCAGCCACTCGTGTATCCTCCAAATACACCAATGCATCTAGTTCCTAGATCTATTGCCACTAATAGCAAGACCTTAATCACCTGTATGTTGTTTATCACCGTTTGTTGATTTTGAGAAAACATGTAAGAAGAGAATCACACCTACTGTGGATAACCGAGGGGAAAGGGTTTTGAGCAAACTAAAGAATGTTATTTAACCGAGGTCATGCCTTTCTTCAAACAATTAAAAGGTCAATTTGAGAGTCTTCAAAAGGGATAAATTCGATATTAAAGAAATGGAAAAGGAATTTGATGCAATGATAGTTGAAGTCAATGATTATGAACAGAACTCAAATATAATGAAGTTGAAAGGAAGAACTTGCACATCTTAAATGAGAATTTGATTTCGAGTTGTGTTGCTCAAGATGTGTTTTATATCGTTACTAAGCACTCTATTATCGCTTCTCGATTTCATGAATTATCTATTGCATTGAAAGTTTCCCATGATCGTGTCATTGAGCTTGAAAACAAAAACTCGTAACTAAGTGAGAAAATTGATCGTGATGATCACGATAATTTGGTAAAACATCTTTCTAAACTAGAAGTTGAACATTTTGATTTACAACTAAAATATCAACATCTTAAAGAAAATGTCAAAACCTCAAATATCAAGACATCCTCGATGTTCCGTAGTTTGATGCGCTTTTCGATAAACAAACGTGACGAATGATTCAAGCTCATTGTAACACGATCGTAAAGTTGAAAGCCCAAATCTCTCAATTAAAGGGTGAAAAGAACAATGTGACTGGCTCCCAAATGCCTCCTCCTTTAGATTCTCAAGATTCTCAAACTTTTCATCTTCAAAACTTAGTTAATGCTTTACAAAAGAAAACGAGAGTTTTCTAGAAGAAAATGAAAAGTTAAACGACACTTTAAAGAGTTATATGATTCAATGAAAGTCACTCGTGACAAAAACAACGAAAAATAACGCCTTTACAAAAGAAATTGAGAATCGAGGAGTCGTGAAAAGGAAACCGCCACTTGTTTTTAATGAGAATGTTGCATCAAAGTCATCCTCGATCGCAAATATATCGCGATCATAAATACATTCCTCCTCATCTTAGGAATAATGAACCCGTGTTTCACAACTATTGTGCTCACCTTAAGGATAGTCTAGAATGTCTCCGTGAGATTGTGGAAGAGGATTTTATAAATAAGCCTCTTGATAGAGAAATTAGGTTTGCTTGCATTCAAGCCAAACGATCTCAAGAGTCGCTAGAATGTTTAATAGCAACATGTCCTAAATCCTTAGGTGCAAAAGGAAAAGTCATGATGCCTTGTTCTATGCCTAGTGCCAAGCATACAAACCATTCTATGCCCGCTTTAAGAAAGTGAACACTAATGTGCCTTCAAGTAGTTCGATCCCCGCACTTCTAGTTCAGAATGCAAAAGTAGCAAAACCAACTAATGTTCCAATTCCCTACAGAGTAAGAAGTGACACCAAAGCAAGCGGTCAAAGCCTCAAGGCAACACAAAGAATGATAGGACCTTGCATGCTAGGAATGTTCAAAGGAAGAAAGTAGAAGATCACCTTAGGGAGAATTTGAATAAGACGAATCGTGTTGATTCTAGTGTTAGCTCTAAGCGCATCGTAATTAATGCGAATTCGCTACTTTTGGCAAAACATGTAATGATGATTGCGTGGTTTCACATTAATCTTGAATGTGGTGTGAATGATTTGTCTAATGTTGTTAAATGCCCACTAAAATTGTTAATGTTAAAATTCAAGCTAAGAAGGCAAAAAGGCAAAGGCGAAAGAAAGTTAGAAAACAAAGGAAACCCACAGAAGGAAATTTAGTAATATAGGTTATCAATGGATACCCACCGCCATAAGATTAATGAGTTTTGCCCTAAATTTGCTAAGTCAATGCCCACTAGAAAATGGATGCCTCACCGGTAGAACTATTCCTTAAGAAGTGAACATACTTTGAATAGGTCAAATATGGACACTAGCATCGCATCTATTTCTAATGATTCCATTGTTTCTACTCGATGCGGGTGTTCCAATCATCACATTAACCAAATGGAACCCATTCTTGCATGGGGATCCCAATTATCCAGCTTATCCATTCTTGTCTCGTGTTCAACCGCAGATCGCTCAAATCGCTCGTGGTACCGGACTCAGTCGCTCCAAGCATATGACCGAGACCGGTCACGGCTCATGAACTTCGTGAGTAAATTCATCGAAACTGTGAGATTCGAAACGATCATTTTGGTGCTATTATGGGTTATGGAGATTACGTGGTTGGAGATAGTGTGATTTGTGGTATATTATGTTGAAGGTCTTGGACATAATCTATTTTCTCGTCGGACAATTTTGTGACTCGATTTAGAAGTGGCCTTCGAAAACATACTTGCTTTGTTAGAGAACTTGATGGTGTGGAACTTCTCGAGGAACTCGTGGTTCAAACCTATACACCATCTCTATCGAAGATATGATGAAATCTTCACCCATCCGCTTGTCGTCAAAGGCTTCCAAAACTAAGTCATGGCTATGGCACCGCTGCCTCAATCACTTGAACTTTGGTACCATAAACAATCTTTCCGTAAAGGACTTAGTAAGAGGATTACCCAGATTAAAGTATGAAAAGATCATCTTTGTTCACCTTGCCAATTGGGAAAAAGCACAAAATATGCCCACAAACCAAAACCCACAAACTCAAGAATGGAAGTTCTTCATACCCTTCATATGGATCTGTATGACCAATGAGAGTGCAAACGATAAATGGGAAGAAATACATTCTAGTAGTTGTTGATGACTACTCTCGATTTACTTGGGTAAAGTTTTGAGGACAAAGGATGAAACTCCGATGTCATCATCAAACTTATCAAACAACTTCAGTTCGACTCAACAATATTGTTAGAATTGTTCGAATGCATAATGGCACGTAGTTTGTTAACAAAGACTTAATTCGCTTTTATGAAAGTGTTGGAATCACCATCAAAGAAGTGTTCCACGAACTCCTCAACGTAACGGTGTAGTTGAAAGACTAAATCGAACTCTTGTGGAAGCCGCAAGAACAATGCTAATTTATTCAAAGGTTCCAATGTTTCTATGGGTCAAGCCATTGCCACCGCTTGCTACACCCAAAATCGCTCCCTTATTCACACCTCTCATGGAAAAACTCCATATGAACTTGTCCATAAACGAAAACCCGATCTATCCTACCTTCGTGTGTTTGGTGCTTTATGTTACCCAACTAATGACGGTCAAGATTTAGGTAAACTAAAAGCTAAAGCGGACATTGAGTATTTGTAGGTTATGCACCAAATGTAAAAGGATACCGAATCTACAACAAGAGAACCCGAAATATCATGGAAACAATTCACGTTACGCTCGATGAGTCGACCGGTCAAATGGCTCCGTGACAATCCAGCCTGACCCGATTTCAACCTTTATCAAGTAGTCCTATCGCTTCTACTCTTGTTTCTAATCCTCACCAAAGAACTCCTTATGTACCTCCTTCGTAAGATGATTTGAAGAAATTATTTGATCCAATGTTTGATGAACACTATGAGCCAAGTGCTAATGATATGTCGCCCCATCAACAGAGGTCGCCTATCCCCGCCAATGAAGTTAACCCTTCGCCAATGTCATTAAGTCAAGAAGCGCCGTCGATCACTGTCTCATCAACAAATCATCAATCATCGAGTGTACACAATGGAAATGTTGTCATTATTATGATGATGAAAACCCTTTGCTCCTCCGTAAGATGAACCCTTTGAAAACATATTTGCTCCCGAGTCATCATCGTAACCATCTTCTTCGAGATATCAACTCGCTACTTCAGCCTCAACAACAACCACATGAACACCTTAGAAAATGGACACATGATCATCCATTGGACAACATCATTGGAAACCTTTCCGTCCAAGATCCACACGGAAACAACTTGCAACCGATGCCTTATGGTGCTTCTTCAACTCCGTACTTTCTAAGATCGAACCAAAAGACGTGAAAACCGCCATGAATGAAGACAATGGTTCAATGCCATGCAAGAAGAAATTCATGAGTTTGATCGACTAGATGTATGGGAATTAGTACCGCCCCAGATTGTGCAATGATCATTGCTCTAAAGTGGATCTTCAAAGTAAAACTTGATGAGCATGGTGATGTTTTGAAGAACAAGGCTCGATTGGTTGCAAAAGGATACCGCCAAGAGGAGGGTATTGACTTTGAAGAATCATTTGCTCTCGCTTGCTCGTATCGAGGCAATCGTAATCTTCTTGGCTAATGCCGCAAGTAAGAACATGGTAGTCTATCGATGGATGTAAAGACGGCGCTTTAACGGAGATCTTAAAGAAGTCGTTACGCCACCAACCCAAGGCTTTGTGAATCCGAGCATCCTACTCACGCTATCGCTTGAAGAAGGCTCTTTACGGTTTGAAGCAAGCTCCAAGGGCATGGTATGATACGCTATCAAAGTTTCTTCTATCTACCGGATTCAAAGAAAGGAGCAGCTTGATCCGACATTGTTCACCGTAAAGTCGTGCAAACATTTAATTCACGCTCAAATATATGTTGATGATATTATTTTGCCTCGATCGACCCCAATGAATGTGACCGCTTTTCAAGTGAAATGGGTTCTAAATTTCAAATGTCAATGATGGGACAAATGTCATTTTTCTTGGGATTACAAATTTCACAAAGTCCCGAGGCATTTTTATAAATCAATCTAAATATGCAAATGAGATTTTAAAGAAATTTGGATTTGATTCTAGTGACCTCGCTGACACTCCCATGATAGAGCGCATTAAACCGGATGAGGACCACTCAGGATCATGGTAGACCAAACGAAATATCGTAGTATGATTGATCCTCGATGTACCTCACACCAAGAGACCGTACATTCTGTTCATTGCTTGCATGTGTGCTAGATATCGTGCTAAGCCTACCAAAAGCACCTTGAAGCGGTTAAACGGGTCTTTCGGTATCTCCAAGGAACCATCAATATGGGACTTTGCACCAAGGACACCGGTATGTCACTAACAACCTATGCAGATGCCGATCATGCAGATGTCAAGATACACGTCAAGCACGCCCGAGGTGCTCGCTTTTGGGTGATAAGCTTGTGAGTCGGTCTTCAAAGAAGCAAATGAGTACTTCTATTTCCTCTACAGAGGTTGAATACATAGCCATGTCATCTTGTTGTGCTCAAATCCTATGGATGAGATCTCAATTATCCGACTATGGCTTTGAATTCAACAAAATCCTCTCAGATCGTGATAATAAAGTGCTATTGCTCTCTCATGCAACAACGCACAACACTCAAGAGCAAAGCACATCGACATTCGACATCATTTCATCGTGAGCAAGTAGAAAACGGTGTGGTGGAACTCTATTTTGTGAGGACCGAATACCGCTAGCGTACATCTTCACCAAAGCTCTTCCTAGAGAACGCTTTGAGTTTATCCTCCCACGACTTGGTCTAAAGAGTCTACAACCGGAAACTCTCAAACGAATTCAAGAGGAAGACAAGGAGTAAAAGTTTTTCTTCATCCATCTCTTGTAAATATTTATTCAAAAAGCAAATAGAAAATATAAAACTTTCAAAAATCCATAAAAATTTGAAAATCTTGAAAAATTTCAAAAATATTGTCTTTTGTCATGTTTTTCTCGATTCGAAAATATCTACGGTTTTTGTGTCGTCATTCAAAGAATGACACGGACTTTAGATGTTGTTCGAATGTTCTCAAAAAAAAAAAAAAAAAAATATTTTTGGGAGAAAGTGAAACAATGGTTTATTGTCATTTCAGCAAGAACCCGCTTTTCAAAGAAAGAACAGAGCCATGCTTTATCTTGTTTTTCAAAACTCATGCTCGATTCTATAAACAATTACTTACTATCTAATGAAAACTAATTGCTTTGAAAAATAACTCGGACTCTATTTTTGAAAATCATCCGACTTAACGCTTGTCAAAATATCTATCTCTCAATCAACAACTTATGTCATTGATTGAGGGGAGAATGATTTCAATTAAATCAAAAGGTTATTTGTCATACAATTGTTTTCAAAAGATAATCATGCATGTTTAATCAATGGAGTTTAAAGTCTCATAATCCGATCCTTATCGCTTAAAATGTTTTCATAATCAAGTCACAATTCTCCTCAAAGCTTTCAAAATCAATTTAATCTACAGAGATCACAAATCTCAAATGATTAGAAAATTGTGATCGGGGAGAATTTGTGATTTAAATTGGATTTAAACCGATGATTCGATAAATGGTTTCACAAGTGTTTTGCAAGCTTTCCTCCCACATGTGCCAAACGATTTCAAATTTTCCATGCACATGTTGAGGGGAGCATCCTTTAAAACCACAAAGAATTGAAACGTGATTGATTTGTCTCTAAGTGTGTTCCTTCTAATATGTGCAAAACTCTTTGAAACCTCGAGGCACATATTAAGGGGAGCAAACTTATGAAAACCTCATCCTTCCCCAAATATGCTTTATCTACTTGATTTAATCAGGAAGTGATGTTGATATCTTTTAGAAAATGGTAATCTAAGAAGTTAATTCTTCCTCTTGCCTCCGTGTGCTAAAACGATTTCTAATACATGATGCACATGTTGAGGGGAGCTCTTTTTCTAAAAATATCAAAACAATTCAGTACAAAATGCTTTGATAATATATCACAAGTATCCGGATTGATTTTCAAATGGTTTTCAATTGGTTCCAACGGCAGATGAACAATACCAAATAGACCGACCAAATTTACTTTATGTATGGTGATATAAGGATGGTTAGGTTAGGTATTCGCTCCCACGATCCGCCGTAACCGGAGGGATCTACCCAGGACAATCCACTAGATAGTGTAGAGTCCTTAGGTATGATGAAAAAAGGAGAAAAGTGAGATATGGGAAGAGTGCGGATCGAGATAGAGCTAGAACCGAATAAACCCAACAAGGTTCTAGTTATGAAATCTCGTAAGCAATCAAGAGGTTGAAGAATGAAAAGAATTGAATGTGAAAAGGGTGAAAAGAAATAGCCTCCAATTATTCAACCTTAGGGCGTAAACCGGTTCAATACATATGCTACCGGTGTTTACTAAGGTAACATCGGTATTGAAGACAAGACGTCATGGACCCAAAGGACGACCGCACTACAACTTCCCAAACTACTCAAGTTCCTCTTAAAAGGGCTTGTTTCATTCTCACGGGAACCGACATTATCTATCGACTTTCTCTAGAGTTTGTTGATATTGAAGAAGGAGACCCTCCCTAGTCTCCCAAGATAGGAACCAAATATGCACAATTGAGTCTAGAGCCACGAGATCATCAAATAAATCTCATTAGGACATCACAATGAAGACTCTCTGCTTCACACAATGTGGAAAGAGAGATTATATCTTATGAGTCCCACGATTATCCTTGTGGTATTGCTGTAACATCCGAGTGATATGCAAACATATTCACAATGAAGATGGAAAGCCTTCGAGCCAACATCAAACAAGCTCCTGTGGGTGGCATGTGAGATCTATCCAATAGATCAACCATGTGACAACCGAAAGCGTAAACAATGGGGCGATTCAATCTTTGAATCAATCCCGGTTCAGTTATGGATTGACGGATACCTTTGAAAACCGGTCGTTGTGCTTAAAATCCTTTTCCTTAGCACATCGATCGTGTACTAATATTTCAAAATAAAAGGTGTTTATGATTGATAATTGATTTTCTTTAAAACCTTCGTTGTATTGCAAAACAATTTCTATTGAGCGATACACGATTGTTTTTCAAATCTCTTCTTATCAATCGCTGAATCTCAATTACCGGTTCACTCACTCCGTGTTGTCTTCTTTGAGACGCTCGGTTTGAGAACAACTAGAACAAATGCGAAACCCCGTCAAGGAAATTCTTCGAATTATACCGATCACAGCAAGATTTGTATCGATCAACGGGAACCGTGGGCCGTGTACCTCAATTCAACGAAGTGATCAAAGACACTTTCGCGCTTTATTGCTAATCGTTGTATGCAGTACCCGACGCTTGCAAATGATCGTAATGAAGCGGTCAATCCATAGCCGCATGCTCACACAACACATTCATTTCTAAAGAAATCATGATTAGTGCATCAATGACTCGATATTTTCACTCCATGCTTCGCTACGCCGCCGCAAATATCATGAATCAACTAAAGCTTCCGCTACTCGATGAGAAGAAATCATGATCCGTAATGTGAGCATGTCGGTCCAAATGTCACAACATCACATAATACCAACACCACAATGGAAGAGTCGAGATTTATGTTAGCCGATGATCTCAAAGTCGGCTCAAAACTCATTATCACGTGGATCGCTTAAAGACCTCCACATTGATTATCCAAACATGCAATAATGAAGAATCAATGACTACGAGCTACAGAGCAAAGAACATTAACAAGAAACCAAGAACAATCTAATTGTAATATCTGCTTGTATTCTATGTATTTTTGAGGTGACCTCCTTGGGGAGATTGTTAGGATTTAGTAAATCCAGCTATTAAAGAGTCGGTCACCTCAAGTATATGTAATCGTTAGAAAGCTCGTAGTCGAGATTAGTTAATGTTTAGTAGTATTTAGTTAAGTAACACCGTGGAGGACGGACGGTCTTTACCCACCGTATGCCCGATCCACACCCAGTAGGTGGCGATTTATGTAAGAACTATAAATACTCTCTACCTCCCAAGGTAGAGAGTTGGAGCTCATAATAAGATTTTTCTTTCTCTCACTAAAGTTCCCAACCTCTAACTTTCTCTCTAAAACCATAGTATACGCCTTTTGATCTTTGGTTTAGTGTGTTTGTGAAATCCAATATGTTACATTTTTAAGTTTGAAAACATGATTGGGTTTTTCAAAGTCGGTGAATCCCGGAGGTTGTGCAACATATACTTCTTCATTAATGAACCCATTTAAAAATGCACTTTTAACATCCATTTGAAATAATTTGAAGTCATGATCACATGCATATGCAAGTAAGATTCTAATAGACTCGAGCCTAGCTACCGGTGCATAAGTTTCGTTGTAATCAATTCCTTCTTATTGATTATAGCCTTGTGCCACAAGCCTAGCCTTGTTTCTAGACACTACACCTTTTTGTCCATTTTATTTCGAAAAACCCATTTCGTTCCAATTATAGTTTGATGTTTAGGTTTTGGAACTAATTTCCATACATCATTTCTAAAAAATTGGTTTAACTCCTCTTGCATAGCAACTACCCAAGATTCGTCTTTTATTGGTTCATTTATGTTTTTTGGTTCAATGGATGATACAAAACAAAAGTAGTTACTTTGATTTTGGGCTTGTGATTTTAATGTTCTATGATTTAATTGTCCTATGACTTTTTCAAAAGGATGACTTTTGGATTCTTTGATATTTATAATATCCTTATTTAATGGTTCATCTTCCTTGTTATTAATTTCTTGACTTTCAACTAAGTCATCATCTACCAAATGTGATGTCTTAGAGGGAGGTGGACTTTCGTCAAATGTTATGTTCAATGATTCCTCGACTCTCATTGTTTCTTTGTTTAAAACGATGTATGCTTTGCTAGTTTGTGAGTAACCAAGAAACACACCTTCATAAGACTTTGGGTCAAATTTTGTGAGATAGTCATTGGTATTTAGAATAAAACATTTACATCCAAACGCTCTAAAGTATCCTAAAGTAGGCTTTTTGCCTTTATAAATTTCATAAGGTGTTTTGTTCAAGAAAGGATGTATTAAGACTCTATTTAAAATGTATGTGGAAGTGTCAACGGCGTTACTGATAAGGATTTAAAAAGTACGCTTTTAAGGGGTCATTTAAGCCCTAAATCGACATATTTTATATCCGTTACTGCTTAAAATTGTTCCTTTTCACTTTTTAGGTCTTTTGGCTGCAAAATGCTGGAATAAAGCATATTTGGACGAAAAGGAGCAAAAACATGAAGAAAATGGCAAAGTCAAGATCAAAGACACTCAAATCCTGATCATTACACCTAACGACATCCCATCCAAAGGGCGACGCCGTCCCCCTATGAAGACTTGATCAAAAAGTGCACGCGACAGCTCAGTGGAATTTATGGTCCTAAAGCCTGACGGTGTCACGCCTTATTCCTGGAAGGCATCACTCACACTTTTCACACCAGACGCCCAAGATCCAAGATTCAGACGACGTCCTGCATGAAGACTAATGGCGTCACACTTCTCAAGTGACGCCGTCCCATCGATGACTTGGCCCAGACAAAACCCTAATGACGGTGTCGCTAGAAAAAGGCGACGCCGTCGCGATTGTAAATATATATATAGAATTCAATTTTTCTGTATTTTAGGAGGTAGAATTTTGGATAGCAAACCCTAACTCAGTTGTAGTCCGACTTGGACAGTATTCTAGGGTCCCATACCCTATTTTACACATCAAGATAAGTTTGTTATTCTAATTTATCATTATGTCTACCCTATGTTCAATTGATTGTGTGTATGCTTGCTTGATGAGTGTGTAAATACTCATCATTTTTGGTCAAATCTGAACTGCAAAACACTTAAAAACACTCAGAAATGCATCAAAATACTGAAAATATCCCAAAATTGTATTTTATATGTTTCAGATGCAAAATATTTAAAATCAGATGAAAAACGAGCTAAGTTTGCATACTTAGTGATGAGTCGATTCCAACAGGAATTGATAATACTTACTTTGATCCGGAGGGGACATCCTTTTCCGGAAAATCATTGATTGAAGAACCGTTTCCAACCCTCCCTACCGGAAATTGCTAACAATCACCATACAAACTTCAAGTCTAAGCTTAAAAATGTCAAAAATGGTGATTTGCTTTTTACTGATGAGGAATGGACTTGCATTCTCATGCACATCTTTATTCCATTCTTCACAAATGGTGTGGTTGCTCTTTCCCTTTTCTCCTTCGGGAATGAGGACACTATCTTTGACCCCGGCATTTTCATTTATTATTTGTGAGCCGGATCTATATATATCTCATCGGTGTGGAACTTTCACGTGCTTCAAATGTTTGTCCAAACATCTTGAATGAAAGTCCGATGGAGATTGTTTCTTCCACTTTATTTCCCCATGAAACAATGAATACGGGGTCGAGTCAAGCTAGCGACTCGGAATCAAAAACAAGAGCACACTATATGGGTTTTCACCGTATTTCGACTTCTTTCTACTTTCTACCACCATAGTGTGGGAGTTGCCCATTGTTGTACATAAGTTTTCTAAAAAAAAAAAAAAAAAAAAACTTTCAAAATAATGGCCGTAGTATTTCCTTTTCGTTCTATGTTTCGCATAATCACGGTACTTTGAATATTGAGGGCAATATTCATTTCTAGTGTGGGGATGGAACCAGAATTCTCACGAATTTTATCATGTAATTATACCACCCAATTCCCTATTTTTGGCCAATTTTTTTTTTTTGGAGTAAGTGTTTTGCACTTACTCAACTTACTGATTATCGATCCGCCATGTCTAATAAACAAAAGGATTGGCTAATCCAGAGCAAAGCGGCTCTTGGTAAAGATATCTCAAATCCGTTGACGGCTTGCAATTTGCCCAAAATTGTATGGTGTTCATTCACCATATCTTTAATTAGTGAAGAGTTGGCTAGCCCAGCGAGTTTATGGCTTGTGGTAAAGCGGTTGAAAACCATAATTGGTAATCGACTCACCAAAGATATTTTATCTAAGAGTTGGCTAGTCCGAAGCAAGCGGCTTCCGGTAAAGACAAATCAAATCCGTTGGGTCGGTGATTTGCTCAAAATCATTTGGTTATCGATGTACCAAGGTTCTTACTTGAACTGAAACATTTGGCTACTCCGAAGTAATGGCTTTTGGTAAAGAGATTCAAATCCATTAAGTTTTCTCAAAAGATTGCTAGGGACTAGCAATAGTTTAGTGTGGGGATTGATGAGTGTGTAAATACTCATCATTTTGGTCAATCTGAATCGCAAAACACTTAAAACACTCGAAATGCATCAAAATACTGAAAATATCCCAAAATTATATTTTATATGTTTCGGATGCAAAATGTTTAAAATCGGATGAAAACGAGCTAAGTTTGCATAATTGGCGGTTTGGTCCCAGACTTTCAAATCTTGACAAAATCGGTCCTTGAGCATTTGTTTTGGAATAAAAGTCAACCCAAGTCCTTTCAAAATCAAAATTTATCAAAATGATCCTTGGGTAAAAGTTTGGAGAATTTACAAGTTTGGTCCTTCAAGTTTCAAAATTGGCAAAATAGTCCTTGGAAGTTTAAAATGGAAAATTATCTTTTATGGTCCTTGTACTAATGAAACTTGGCAAGATTGACCCTTGGAATAACTTTGAAAAATTGGCGATTTGGTCCTTGGTTTTGTGGAATTGCAAGAATGGTCCTTGTTATTAATACCAAACCTTGAACCTTGCTTGAACCTCGAGCCACCGCTAAAATACCTTGACCCCAACTTGACCCCCGTCCCTTAATAATACACCGGTCAAATATGGTCAAACCCACCCACACCCTTTCCTCCTTTTTCCCACCCTCTTCACCAACTATCTCGCAATCCCACCACCCTCACCTCCAGCTCACATACACCACCCTTATCACTCCACCTCACCCAACAATCCAAGAAGCATTAAATGTTTCTCCTTCCTTGCACTCAAAACCTCCCCCCCAGTTGCTATATCTTTTGGCGCCAAAAATCTCATCAATGGCTAAAAATTATTCTCATGATCCAATGGCTCTAAAAAGAAGTGGGAATTGATCAGAGGAGAGAGGGGAAGACTTTTGCTGATAAATAGAAGGAAGAGAAGGAGAGACAAGTAGTAGTTTTTTAGTTTTAATTTTCATGTATGTCGTTTTTAATTAAATTGTCTTAATTAGTTTCTAAAACTGTAATTTTAAGCTTTCCTGTATTGAACTAAAGCCATTTAGTCATTGTAATTTGCTTTCAAGTATTAATTCAAGGTTTTATCTAAGTCTCACTGTTGTAAAATCAGTTTTCATGCTCTTATACTCAAGCTCCAAGTAGCTTAATTTTAATCCAAATAAGCTTATTGAAGCTGTCTATAGCTTTTAGTGAGTTTAATCTTAAGTTTTAAGCAGTTTTTATCTCTGGTCAACAAAAGTCAAACTGCAGTAATAAAGGTGGAACTGTTCTGTATTGATGATATGGTGATGGAATTGGGTTGAGATTTGATCCAGTTGGGTTTATATCAGAAATAGATTGGTGTTTGTTTGTTTGCTCTAAGCATGCCAATGGCTTGGACCTTTTGTAAGTGTTAAGTTCTATACTCTAATCAGTATTGGTGAATTAGATTTGATTTAGCTTGTGTTATCATATTATTTGATAGTTAAATTGATTGTTAAGCTTGATTCTAGTAGTATTCTATTTCATCAACTTCGCATGTTTTGAATTTAATCCGCACATTTTCTGCTTAGACCGCACAATTAAGATCAAGTCTGCTTTTAGTGTAGAATTTTGTTAAGTTTGATTCATAAAGGTGTATTTAGTTAATGAACTGGGTTTGAGGATTAGTTAGGCTTGAATTTGCATTTTGATTTGAAATTCTTGCATATCGATTCAGTAACTAGTGTTTGGTCTAGGCAATAATTTTGAGGTCTAGTGCTTATCGGTGATTAGAATCGGTTGTTTAAGTCTCGCTTTGGATCACTATAGTCAATTGAATGTGTCATTTGCACATTAGAGCGATTAAAGTCAAAATTGCTAATGAATTGATCTAATTTGCTTATCAGTTAAAGTAGAATTAAGATAGCTTGCATAATAGGTTTATAATCATTATAGTTAGCTTATTTAGGAGTTATTGCATCTTAAATCATCATTTACAATCTGCTTTTGAGGATCAAAACTCATTTTAGTCAACTTTCATTTCTGTCTAAAAAAGTCAAAAAGTTGAGAAAGTCAGTTTCAACCAAGCTTTGCTGAATTTTCATTGATTCATTATTGGTTCAAATTAAGTGAGATTTTGGGTTTTTCTAGTTCAGTTGGTCAAGTTTCTTAAACTGATTTTTGTTGAATTTTTAAAAGATTATTTAAGGTCTAAACGAGCTGCTCAATAAGCTAAATATGCCCTGTTCACACTCAGCTAATACTGAGTGTGAGCAGGCACTTTTGTAGATCTTGCACAGGATTCAAACAAGCTTTTTAGGGGCTGAATTTTGGTCCATGTACTCTTTGGTTGGTAATCTAAAAGCTCAAATATCTGTTTCTCACTTTAGCTTATTAGTGAAGCCTGTGCATTAGCTTAAACTTAAGGGATAGGGGTTGTTTGGCACTAGTGCTTAAATAGAACCATATCATTGTAGATTGCTTTTCAGAGGTTTAGGATAGTTGGAATAGGTTGGTTTTAAGTAATTTTAGCATACTCTAGCTTCTGTGATAAGTTGGTGCACTTAGGTAGCTTATAGCTTATTTTTAAGTGCTTATTTTTAAGCACTTTTCATATCAGCTTCAGTTTCTTACACACCTGCATCACTTTTATTATTTTTCATAGATTTAGAATAATATTTTAGACTTTTCCTGAATTTTTCAGATTTTTCTATTACTGTTTGCTATTTTTCCTATTTTAAATCAGTTTTTAAGACTTTTTAAATAGCTTTTAATACAAGTACATCAGAAAATCTTCAAAAAAATAAGTTTTCAATTTTAATAGATTAAGATAAATATAAAAAGCCAAAAAAATATTTTTCCATAATTTTCCTAGTTTAAATAGTAATTTTAGCAATTTAATTAGTTTTAAATAGTTTTTAAATCATAGAAATTAGAAAATAAATCGAGAAAAATACAAAATTAGTTTTGAAAATTCTCTTTAGTTATTTTAGATTTTTGAAAATAGTTTCACAATTTTCCTCTTTAATTTCATAATTTTTAGTATTTTAATTTAGTTTTAAAGTTTAAAATTAGTTTTTAATTCAAATTTATAAAAGAAAAATCAAGAAAATCCAATTTTAAAAATAGTGATAGCGTTTATTTAATATAATTTAGCTTTTTAATTTTCTTTCATTTTTCCTTTGCCATCTAGTATCATCATTATCCCCTTTTCCTGTTCAATATCACCCGATCACTACACGTTTGGCTATTCAGTCGCACAGCTCGTTGGGACTTAACGACCCGGGGAAACACTATGCTCTCCTGGTTAATTGCATTCTGTTCTCAAATGATTGACTCTTGTTGACCATTCCTGGTTAATTTGGGTTGACCGTTTGGGACGAACCAAATTTTGGCGCCGCTGCCGGGGAGCTGTGCTAATAATCTTACGTTTAGCAGATTAGTGATTTGAATATTCACTCCTTGTTCATACCATCTATATATATTTATATTTTCTTATAAAATCCAAAAATCCAAAAACATCTTAAAACATATAAAACACAAAATATTTTTCTTTGTTTCTACATATATATAAAACCAAAAACCCAAAAGATTTTCTTTCTTATATTTACAACATGTTTTCAAAATACCAAAATATTCCTCTTTACCCTCTTACCCTTTTGATTCTTCAATTCTTACCCTCTGGAACCCTTTGATTCTTTCTATGTCTTATCCTCACCTTCTTGGTTGTCAATGGTGTGGTGGCCTCATAATGATGATAATTGTCTCGGTTTTAGCATGGTAGAGTCGGAAATGGGTGCATCTATAACCAAGATCCCTATTCTTACCATGACACGACTAATTTATTTCATCGGCTACCACATCATGAGATTCGACATACTTGTGTGAATTTTGTGGAGGTCCTCACTAAGGATTTGAGTGTCGGACCGAGACACGTTTTCTATGAACAAATCTCTAATAACACTCGAACTTTGGAAATGATCAATATCCATGTTATTCACCAAATCACCACAACAATCATTTTGTTGTGAGAACATGGAGGTCCCATTTCACTCTAATTGTCAAACAGGGAATCCATTTCCTTGTAACAATTACGACTATCCATATCACGACCAACCTCCACGGTGCCAATAACTCAAACTCCTCAAAGAAACCCAACAAGACACTTATCTAGAGCTTCCGAGTTAGTGAAAAGAACTGAGGAGTTGAGTAAACAAGATTTCGAAATGCTCCCGCTTTTCTTGTGTATATTGTGGGGTCCTCATGATGATTATCAATGTCAACCTTCCGGTTTTGACAAATCTCCACTCCCACAATGTCCCGTCATTCAAAATTCACATGAAATCCATGGAAGAATTGCTAGTCAAGAAGCGGTGCTAAAATAAATTTCAAATTGCGTTTGAAAAATCTATTAGGGAATCAATTGCAAAAGAAAAAGCGGCCGATCTAGCTCTCAATTTCGTTTTATTCACGATGACGGTGATGATGAGGATACACTTGATATCCTTCAATTCTATAAAGATTCATCAAGTTCATCGGTTGATATCCCAACAGTTGAGATTCATTCTCAAACAAGCGCTATCACACCCAAGCTCCCACTCACTCTCTAAACATGGGGGCGAGCATCTTGACATTGTTCACGAAAAGGAATCGGACGAATTCATAAAGTCTAGTGTTGAGAACCTTGTCCCAATCCCGAGAGTCACAGGAACTTTGACCATATGTGTGATATCCCTTCCCTCTTGAGTCTTCTAAAGATCATTTTGAAACTTTCTCGATCTTAGCGACGATTGTGCTTCCTATGGAAACATCGAGTATGTTGAGGCATCACTCCACGATCGATCCTCTTGAGGAGTTCACCGATGAACTCGCTCACATCAATCCACTTTCATCAGAAAGTGACGATGATCTCTTTGATGTCGAAGCCGATCTTGGAGAAATTGAAAATCTCCTATATAATGATCATTCACTCATTTCTCGTCCCATTTCCGACTCTTCCATTCCTTCTCTCACTCCGGATGAGGAAGATGACAACTTTTGGAAGGAAGTCGATGCTTTTCTTAGTGATGAGTCGATTCCAACAGAATTGATAATACTTACTTTGATCCGAGGGGACATCCTTTTTCGGAAAATCATTGATTGAAGAACCGTTTCCAACCCTCCTACCGGAATTTCATTAACAATCACCATACAAACTTCAAGTCTAAGCTTAAAATGTCAAAATGGTGATTTGCTTTTCTTGATGAGGAATGGACTTGCATTCTCATGCACATCTTTATTCCATTCTTCACAAATGGTGTGGTTGCTCTTTCCCTTTTCTCCTTCGGGAATGAGGACACTATCTTTGACCCCGGCATTTTCATTTATTATTTGTGAGCCAGATCTATATATATCTCATCGGTGTGGAACTTTCACGTGCTTCAAATGTTTGTCAAAACATCTTGAATGAAAGTCCGATGGAGATTGTTTCTTCCACTTTGCTTCCCCATGAACCAATGAATACGGGGTCGAGTCAAGCTAGCGACTCGGGAATCAAAAACAGTAGCACACTATATGGGTTTTCACTCGTATTTCTGACTTCTTTCTACTTTCTACCACCATAGTGTGGGGGAGTTGCCCATTGTTGTACATAAGTTTTCTAAAAAAAAAAAAAAAAAAAAAAAAAACTTTCAAAATAATGGCCGTAGTATTTCCTTTTCGTTCTATGTTTCGGCATAACCGCGTTACTTTGAATATTGAGGCAATATTCATTTCTAGTGTGGGGATGGAACCAGAATTCTCACGAATTTTATCATGTAATTATACCACCCAATTCCCTATTTTGGCCAATTTTTTTTTTTTTTTGGAGTAAGTGTTTTGCACTTACTCAACTTCTGATTATCGATCCGCCATGTCTAATAAACAAAAGGATTGGCTAATCCGAGAGCAAACGGCTCTTGGTAAAGATATCTCAAATCCGTTGACGGCTTGCAATTTGCCCAAAATTGTATGGTGTTCATTCACCATATCTTTAATTAGTGAAGAGTTGGCTAGCCCATGAGTTTATGGCTTGTGGTAAAGGCGGTTGAAAAACCATAATTGGTAATCGACTCACCAAAGATATTTTATCTAAGAGTTGGCTAGTCCGAGCAACGGCTTCGGTAAAGACAAATCAAATCCGTTGGAAGTCGGTGATTTGCTCAAAATCATTTGGTTATCGATGTACCAAGGTTCTTACTTGAACTGAAACATTTGGCTACTCGAGTAATGGATTTTGGTAAAGAGATTCAAATCCATTAAGTTTTCTCAAAAGATTGCTAGGGACTAGCAATAGTTTAGTGTGGGGATTGATGAGTGTGTAAATACTCATCATTTTGGTCAATCTGACGCAAAACACTTAAAACACTCTAAATGCATCAAAATCTTGAAAATATCCCAAAATTATATTTTATATGTTTCGGATGCAAAATGTTTAAAATCGGATGAAAACGAGCTAAGTTTGCATAATTGGCGCTTTAGGTCCCCGACTTTCAAATCTTGACAAAATCAGTCCTTGAGCATTTGTTTTGGAATAAAAGTCAACCCAAGTCCTTTCAAAATCAAAATTTATCAAAAATGATCCTTGGGTAAAAAGTTTGGAGAATTTACAAGTTTGGTCCTTCAAGTTTCAAAATTGGCAAAAATAGTCCTTGGAAGTTTAAAAATGGAAAATTATCTTTTATGGTCCTTGTACTAATGAAACTTGGCAGGATTGACCCTTGGAATAACTTTGAAAAATTGGCAGATTTGGTCCTTGGTTTTTGTGGAATTGCAAGAATGGTCCTTGTTATTAATACCAAACCTTGAACCTTGCTTGAACCATGAGCCACGCTTAAAATACCCTTGACCCCCAACTTGACCCCCTGTCCCTTAATAATACACCCGGTCAAATATGGTCAAACCCAGCCACACCCTTTTCCCTCCTTTTTCCCACCCTCTTCACCAACTGTCTGCAATCCCAGACCACCCCTCACCTCCAGCTCACATACACCACCCTTATCACTCCACCTCACCCAACAATCCAAGAAGCATTAAATGTTTCTCCTTCCTTGCACTCAAAACCTCCCCCCCAGTTGCTATATCTTTTGGCGCCAAAAATCTCATCAATGGCTAAAAATTATTCTCATGATCCAATGGCTCTAAAAAGAAGTGGGAATTGATCAGAGGAGAGAGGGGAAGACTTTTGCTGATAAATAGAAGGAAGAGAAGGAGAGACAAGTAGTAGTTTTTTAGTTTTAATTTTCATGTATGTCGTTTTTAATTAAATTGTCTTAATTAGTTTCTAAAACTGTAATTTTAAGCTTTCCTGTATTGAACTAAAGCCATTTAGTCATTGTAATTTGCTTTCAAGTGTTAATTCAAGGTTTTATCTAAGTCTCATGTTTTTATGTTCACTATTATAAAATCAGTTTTCATGCTCTTATACTCAAGCTCCAAGTAGCTTAATTTTAATCCAAATAAGCTTATTGAAGCTGTCTATAGCTTTTAGTGAGTTTAATCTTAAGTTTTAAGCAGTTTTTATCTCTGGTCAACAAAAGTCAAACTGCAGTAATAAAGGTGGAACTGTTCTGTATTGATGATATGGTGATGGAATTGGGTTGAGATTTGATCCAGTTGGGTTTATATCAGAAATAGATTGGTGTTTGTTTGTTTGCTCTAAGCATGCCATTGGCTTGGACCTTTTGTAAGTGTTAAGTTCTATACTCTAATCTGTATTGGTGAATTAGATTTGATTTAGCTTGTGTTATCATATTATTTGATAGTTAAATTGATTGTTAAGCTTGATTCTAGTAGTATTCTATTTCTATCAACTTCTGCATGTTTTGAATTTAATCCGCACATTTTCTGTTTAGACTGCACAATTAAGATCAAGTCTGTTTTAGTGTAGAATTGCTGTTAAGTTTGATTCATAAAGGTGTATTTAGTTAGCTGAACCTGGTTTGAGGATTAGTTAGGCTTGAATTTGCATTTTGATTTGAAATTCTTGCATATCAGATTCGTAACTAGTGTTTGGTCTAGGCAATAATTTTGAGGTCTAGTGCTTATCAGTGATTAGAATCAGTTGTTTAAGTCTCAGTTTGGATCACTATAGTCAATTGAATGTGTCATTTGCACATTAGAGCAGTTAAAGTCAAAATTGCTAATGAATTGATCTAATTTGCTTATCAGTTAAAGTAGAATTAAGATAGCTTGCATAATAGGTTTATAATCATTATAGTTAGCTTATTTAGGAGTTATTGCATCTTAAATCATCATTTACAATCTGCTTTTGAGGATCAAAACTCATTTTAGTCAACTTTCATTTCTGTCTAAAAAAGTCAAAAAGTTGAGAAAGTCAGTTTCAACCAAGCTTTGCTGAATTTTCATTGATTCATTATTGGTTCAAATTAAGTGAGATTTTGGGTTTTTCTAGTTCAGTTGGTCAAGTTTCTTAAACCGATTGTTGTTGAATTTTAAAAGATTATTTAAGGTCTAAGCGAGTGCTCGATAAGCTAAATATGCCTGCTCACACTCACTAATCTTGAGTGTGAGCGGCACTTTAGATCTTGCGAGTTCAAACAAGCTTTTAGGGGCTGAATTTTGGTCCATGTACTCTTTGGTTGGTAATCTAAAAGCTCAAATATCTGTTTCTCACTTTAGCTTATTAGTGAAGCCTGTGCATTAGCTTAAACTTAGGGGATAGGGGTTGTTTGGCACTAGTGCTTAAATAGAACCATATCATTGTAGATTGCTTTTCAGAGGTTTAGGATAGTTGGAATAGGTTGGTTTTAAGTAATTTTAGCATACTCTAGCTTCTGTGATAAGTTGGTGCACTTAGGTAGCTTACAACTTATTTTTAAGTGCTTATTTTTAAGCACTTTTCATATCAGCTTCAGTTTCTTACACACCTGCATCACTTTTCTTATTTTTCATAGATTTAGAATAATATTTTAGACTTTTCCTGAATTTTTGATTTTTCTATTCTTGTTTGCTATTTTTCCTATTTTAAATCGGTTTTAAGACTTTTAAATATCTTTTAATACAAGTAAATCGAAAAATCTTCAAAAAATAAGTTTTCAATTTTCATAGATTAAGATAAATATAAAAGCCAAAAAATATTTTTCCATAATTTTCCTAGTTTAAATAGTAATTTTAGCAATTTAATTAGTTTTAAATAGTTTTAAATCATAGAAATTAGAATATAAATCAGAAAAATACAAAATTAGTTTTGAAAATTCTCTTTAGTTATTTTAGATTTTTGAAAAATAGTTTCACAATTTTCCTCTTTAATTTCATAATTTTTAGTATTTTAATTTAGTTTTAAAGTTTAAAATTAGTTTTTAATTCAAATTTATAAAAGAAAAATCAAGAAAATCCAATTTTAAAAATAGTGATAGCGTTTATTTAATATAATTTAGCTTTTTAATTTTCTTTCATTTTTCCTTTGTCATCTAGTATCATCATTATCCCCTTTTCCTGTTAAATATCACCCGATCACTACACGTTTGGCTATTCAGTCGCACAGCTCGTTGGGACTTAACGACCCGGGGAAACACTATGCTCTCCTGGTTAATTGCATTCTGTTCTCAAATGATTGACTCTTGTTGACCATTCCTGGTTAATTTGGGTTGACCGTTTGGGACGAACCATTGCTTGTATAACATGTCTAGCTAAATTACTTGTGTGTTTGTTTAGATCTATGAAACCTAGTTATTGATTGTTGTTAGGTTGTCTCTTGTCTTAGTTGATAGAGGCCTAGGAGTGCAACTAAGCTATCGTTGTATTTATTGCGTGAGTGTGCTTTATGACGATAGGGTGCTGGGGGAGATAATATTATACTTGCCGATCCCGTGAATTCTATAGGAGAGATACATTCATAGAACTAGGGAATACGCACCCCCTCCGACTAATAGGAATACAACACGTTAAGATAAAGGAAGTGTCAATTAAACCGACCAATAAAAGATAACTAGAGAGTAATAGTATTTAAGTGAACACATCTTTAATCACCATACGAGCACACCTCAATTAGCATAAACTATCTGTAGTTAATTAGATAATTAGTAGAAGTATTGAAATCGGTAGAAGTACCACCCCTTAATCATATACCCCGAGATATTTACATTTGCTTTCTAAAAAACTATAACATATTGGATTTCACAAACACATAATACATTCAATATATGGATCGAATTATGCAAGAGAGTTTAGAGAGAGAAAGTAGTGTGGGAGCCTTTCTGGAGAGAGAAAGTAACAAAAGAAAGAAGGTTAGATTGAAAGGTCCAACCCTCACCTTGGAAGGTAGAGGTATTTATAGTTACATACTACACGTTCTCCTACGGATGTGGATCGGGCATACAGGTGGGTAAAGACCGTCCTTCCTCCACGGTGTTGCACTAAGCTAATAACTAAGCTAATAAACAGTAAATAACGATATGTCTACGAGCTAACTTGTGCTAGACTATAGTTAGGGTGACCGACACTTCACCATGGAATTTCTAATTCCTAACAATCTCCCCCTAAGGGAGGTCACCCCATGATTTACATTTTGAATCCTAGCATTCTATTTTATCATCAGCCTTGGGCTCGTAGACATTAATTCTTCACTTCCGCAATCTTTGTGCTTTAGCAGTGATTCTTCAAAGTCCGACTGGTTTGTACTTTAAGTGGAGGTCTTTGAACTGATCCACATCTTGATGATCTTCGAGCTTTCTTTGAGATCATCAGCCACGGTAAATCTCTGGATCACCCTTTATTGTGTTGCCATCATGTGAAGTTGTGACTTTCGGACCGACATGCTCACACTTTTGAATCATGACATCTTTCCATCGAGTAGCGGAAGCTTTCTTCGTTCATGATATTTGCGGCAGCAGTAGCGAAGCATAGTATAAAAATATCGTAACCAAGTTATGTAGATATGCACCACCATGATTTCTTCAATTAAGTGTGGATCTTTGTGAGCATGCGGCTTTAGATTGACTCCTCAATTACGATCGGCTACAACCGTCCAAATGTACCGCAAACAACAGCTAGCAATAAAACACACGAAAGTGTCTTTGTTCACTTTTGTTGAATTGAGGTACACACCCACGGTTCCCCATTGATCGAGACAAATCTCGCTGTGATCGGTATAATTCGAAGAATTTCCTTGACGGGGTTTCGCAATTGTTCTAGCGTTCTCAAACCGAACGTCTCAAAGAAGACAACACGGAGTGAGTGAACCAAATAATTGAGATTCAGCGATTGATGAAAAATTGATTTGAAAACAATCGTGTATTGCTTGAAGAAAGAGTTTTGCAATCCGACGAAGGTTTTATAAGAAAGATCAATTTTCAATCAAAAATACCTTTTGTATTTGAAAGAGAATACACATTCGATGTGCTAGAGAAAAGAAGAGATTCGCACATCAAACGGTTTTTCCAAAAGTATTTTTTCAATACATTTCCTGGACCAAGGTTGATTCAAGATTGAATCGCCCTATCGTTTCTATCCAGTTGTCACAAGCTTGATCTTTTGCAAGATTTCACATGTCACCCACCAAGAGCTTGTTTGATGTTGGCTCTAGAAGGATTTCCATCTTCATCGTGAATACTTTTACATATCACTCGGATGTTCTGGCAATACCACAAGGATAATGCGTAGGACTCTTAATATATACTTACTTTCCACATTGTGTGAAACAGCAAGTCTTCATTATTTTTGTGTCCTAATGAGATATTGTGGATGATCTTTTGGCTCTAGACTCAATAGTGCACATTTGGTTCCTATGCCGGAGACTAGGGAGAGGGTCTCCTTCTTCAATATCAACAATCTTTAAGAGAAAGTCGATAGATTATGTAGGTTCCCCGTGAGAATGAAACAAGTCCTTTTAAGAGGAACTTGAGTGGCTTGGGAAGTTGTAGTGCAGTGCATCACTGGGTACATGATGTCTTGTCTTCAATACCAGTGTTACTTTAGTAACCACTAGTAGCATATGTATTGAACCCGGTTTCTACCCTAAGGTTGAATTATTGGAGGGCTATTTTTTTTCACCCCTTTTCACATTCAATTCTTTTTCATTCTTCAACATGTTCAGTGCTTACCGAGATTTCATAACTAGAACCTTGTTGGGTTTATTCCAGTTCTAGCTCTATCTCAGTCCGCACTCTTCCCATATCTCACTTTTCTCCTTTTTTCATCATCCCTAAGGACTATACACTATCTAGTGGATTGTCCCTGGGTAGATCCCTCCGGCTCTGGCGGGATCGTGGGAACGAATACCTAACCTAACCATCCTTATAACTCCATACATAAAGTAAAATGGTCAGTCTTTTGGTACAGTTCATTCCTTCCTTGAACCCATTTGAAAAAGCAATCAAGGTACTTGTGATTCGAGATCAAAGCATTTTGTAGCTTAATAGTTTTGATCATTTAGAAAATGCTCCCCCTCAACATGTGCATATGATTTGAAATTGTTTAGCACATGGAGACAAGAGTTCTTTGAAAAAAATTCTTGATCACAATTTCGTATGAAAAAGCCATTTGATTTTCTTTGGTAAATTCTCCCCCTCAATATGTGCGTAGGATATTTGAAATCATTTTATCACATAGAGGAAAGAGGTTTTTTGAAGCGCATTTACGATCACACAAGCCATTAAGAAACCATTCGCTCCCCCTCAATATATGCATCAATATATGAAAGAGTTTAGCACATATTAGAGAGAGCCAGCACATTGAATCAAATGATCACCTTTTATCAAATTTCATATTAAATCACAAATTCTCCCCCGATCAAAAGTATCAAACCCTTTGAGATTTTGGATCCCAAGTGATTTAATAAGGTTTAGAAAACATGGGAGAATATGTGCCTGATTTAAAAACTCATCATGTTTTTGGATAAATGCTCCCCTTCAACATGTGCATTATGTATATTGAAATCGTTTGGCACATGGAGGCAGGAGTGCCTTTAAAGGACTAAAACCAATTCCATTTAAACAGATAAGAGATTTAAATCACGATCTCTCCCCCGATCAAAAATTTCAAACCATTTGAGATTTGTGATCCCAAAAGATTTAAATCATTTAGAGAATTTTGAGGAAAGACGTGGCAAGATTTGATTTTGAAAAATGACCGATAAGGACCATTTTAAGACATTAAAGATTGTTAGTGTCAGGTATGATTGTTTTTAAGAGATCTTTAGTAAAATAAAACAATTTTATAATCAAACAAGAACAGAAAAAATTTCATTTTGTAAGATCTTTGAGTTTTAAAGAAAATCATACCATGACATAACATTAAATCTTTAGATCACCACTTTATGTTGTACAGACCGGACTTTTTATGAAGAAATATCGTTTGAAAATATTTTGTATTAAATCACTCTTCCCCTCAATCGATAACCGTAGTCGATGATTGAGTGACTTATATTTTTGATAAAATGAAGTCCGGTGATTTTCAAAATTTAGTCCAATTTATTTTCAAAAACAATATTTTTTCATTTTCAAAACAATTTTAATCAAATTTTTCAAAATTGTTTAAAAATGGTATCCTGCACAAAGATATGTTAGGTGGTTGAGAAGCTTCTGTTGATGTTGTAGGGCAAGAAGAAAACCGTCTGCAGATGCAGTGAGACTTCTTACGTTGCATTTTAATGCCAACTATGGTCAAATTAAGCTCCGTTTCTTCAATCACTTAGAAGAAAACCATCTGCTGATGCAGTGAGACCTCTTATGTTGCATTTTTCATGCCAACACTCCATAGAAGTCCAATTAAGCTCCGTTTCTTCATTTGTCAACCCAAGATATAGTTACCCTTTCCTTTCGGCATCCAATCATCTTCAATTATGGGATCCGGATCGGGAACATTCTTATATACCAATATACCTGCATACGTTAGTGAACACACATACAGATATATGGTGGTCGACATCACCCAAACAACAATCGACTAATTAAAAGTCAATTCAACATATCAATCAGATCATAAAAGGTATGGGAATAATGTGTTCATCAAACTCTAATCATCTAATCCTAACAATCATATCCTAAATTCCTAGTCCTTCGACATAGGCGTATATCATTTTAATTAAGCACGTGGATAATTAAGAAAGTCCGTTAGATGATATAAATTTGAAAACATTCTCCCCTCAATCAATGACTTATTGTTCGAAAAAGTTTAAAAGCTGAAGTCATTGATTGAGTTTTCAATTTTTTCGAAAACTCTGAACTTATTGATTTTCAAGCAACTCATTTACCACCATTTTGTTAAAACAAATATTTTTCTGAATAATTTTTGAAGGAAAAATATTTGAGTAGGAACAATGATCCTTGACATACTTTCCTCATTTTGTTTTAGGATAAGTGCACGAAATATTTTGAAAATTGGTTTAGCGGCACTTTCCTTTCTTTAAAAGAGTGGTTGCTATCTCAAAATAATAGCAAACCATGGTTTAAGCACGGGTTCTGATCAAGTAATAGCGTAAGCCATATTTTGAGACATGTTTAGAAAGAAATATTTACACCTCCTGCTCGAACTTCATCTAAAGTCCGTGCCATTATTAAATGACATTTCTAAGACCGTAGATGTTATCGATACCGAAGACATGTCTTGAGAAAACATATTTTGGTATTTTCAATTTTCGATTTTTATGGGCTTTTGATGATTTTATATTTTTCTATTTTGTTTTTCTTGGTTTTATATTTTTGTATTTTGCTTTTTGAAAAATATTTACAACGATAGAGAAATAGTTTAAGAAGATGATGACACGAGTACCGAGATAAGGAAATCGTTCAGCACTTTGTAGAAGATAGAAGTCATCATCTCTTAAACTTTCACCACCAAAGCATTCGAGGCTCTTAAATTGTCGCAAGAACTTGAGCCTTCAGAAAATGAATCTTTGGTAGCTTCCCCCCAAACCGACAATCCTCGAAAAAGACCATTTCCCTCAAGAAGAAGAAGTGAAGCAAACAGTCTCATTGAATGAAGCTCAACACCCCGAAGAAGACGAGAACACCGAAGTAACAAGATAACACGGATCATCTTTGCGTTTATCAAACCCGGAATAAATGATTAAGCCCGATCACATGATCTTGTTGTGCGTCCCCGATGTACACATTTCTCTTCGAGATTGACCAGTTGTCTATTCAGGGGAACAATATATCAACATCTTCATTTTACCAAGTGCATTCCAGTTATCTTCCCTATAACCAATCAGCCCATAATGTACACAAGTACCCAACGTAGTAGAGACAACGACATCACGATGAATCGGTTGAATCACCGATCTTCTCGGAAGTCAACTCGAATAACCGATTAAGCTCGATCATGTGAATATGATGTGCGACCACGATGTACGCATATCTCTCCCCTGATGGTTGCGATCTCATCAGAAACATCATTACATTGTGTACATGAAGCACTAACCGGAAGCACTTTATCATAAATCATATAGAAGATGTCGATCAGCAATATCATCTCACGTTCCAAATATTCTTCTCATATTTCTTCCCACTGAATGCATCACCCTAGGTCTTGCACCTAAAATTCCATCTTTTCGAATATGTGCCTTTTTCCTAGCTTCTTCTAGCTAATAGTTCTTCCACAAGTCATTCATATCATATGAATTCTGGGTTTTAATGCTTGGTTTTGACACTGTTTTCGAACTATTCCTACAAGTGTTGGGAGTAGAAGCATTATTCTTAGGTAACTTAGGTGAAGTGACTGATTTTGACAAAACTTTTATCGCATCAACTAGGGAGGCAAACCGTGTTTTTAAAAATTTTGGTCTTTCAGATATAAACGTAGTAGGCTGCCTAACAACGGACCGGTTTCTAATGGGATGAGAAACTGGTTTCCCCAAGGTTGACGGTTTTGTAAACTTAGTGTTCACACTTTTCCCTACAGTTTTCCTAAGCTCATTTTTTAAGGCAACAATAGCGAAACTCTTTTCCTGAAGTTGAGATTTGAGTTCATCAATTTTTGCTATCAAAGAGTTTGTTTGTTCTATTGACTTAGTTCTAGCTTCTTTGACAGAGTCACTTAGTTCTATGTGATGCTTTCTCAAAGACTCATTTTCCTTTAGTAATTTGGCCACACAAACCGCTAATTCATCATTTCTCATTTGAATATCATCAATAGTATTAACATCAGAATTACTTGTAACCAAATTACTTTTCACATGCATATTAGAAATATGTTTCTTCAAATTGTTGATAGTTGAGTTTTTGTCTTGAAACTGAGCTTTCAAAGTGGTAATTTCAAAATTTTCACGGAATTCAGGAAGTTCCGGATTTTTACATGGTTTGTTAAGTTGAAAACTTTCTTCTTTACTCTGTATCGCAATTTCAAGTGAAATGCAATGTTTTTCAAGTTTTGAGAATTTGTTTGAAAGTTCATCAAAAGCCTTTTTATCAACCATATCATATGTTTTGAAATTATTAGACTCACCAACCAAGGAACATATATCGAATCATGTTCATCATTAAGATCGGATGTTTAGGTACATTAGTAGATGCACTATGTTGAGCAGTTAAGGGTACCTCATCACATGACACTGTTCATTTATCTGTCGATATCTCATCCACATCATGTGTAACATGAGTTCTTGAACAATTTATTGCATCATTCTTTGTTGTCTCTCGTTATTCTCGCATTCAAGAACACCCGATTCTTCAACCGATACATTACCCAACTCATCACAACTTTCTCATCAACCGCACTAGACTCTCATCTATTATTTCATCTTTCTGAGTAACTTCCTCAATATACTTCTCCACTTTGTCCATGAGATGGATAAGTGTCTCTATGAACACGCCAATTTCCATTCCAGTATGTTTCTTGAAAGACATTTCAGTCATGTCTTGATCATAATCTGATGTAAATTCCCCACTAATGAATGACTGAAATTGGTTGTGGACCACTTGTAGTGCAGTACTGGAAATATCCTTTTGAACCTTTTCTTTATCAAGTTGTTGTTCCAATTGTCCTAAGTACAATAGTAATGTTCCCATTAATGTGGATAAATCTTGACGGAAAAGGGCATTGCATGTTCGTTCCATTCCAATCGGTGTGAGTAACATGAGGTATGAGTGAAGTTGATGATAAGGTTCAATGCTACTTTCCTTTTGCATGGCATTCTGTAGTCTAAACAGGTGCAATTCTCTCTCTTCAGACTCTGAACACGAAGAACTCACATCCTCATTGTTTAATTCAAGCATCATTAATCGTTCAGTGTAGCATACATTATCATTTTTGTCCATAGCATCATACAATTTAAGTACTTCTGAAATCACTGAATCAGGAGTGTAAGACATGATGTTGATGTATACACGGGATTTTACAAGTCTGTGATTTAAACCGAGAAATAGAATCTTTCGCTGGATTTTACTAAAATCAAGACCAAACCGTTAAGCAATGACCAATGGAATGTGTTAAGATGACTAATGGATCGACACAGTGATAGACAATTGTGTGTTAGGGCATATGATTGTTTGTAGGATTAGCAGAGATGTTGTTTGGTTGAGATTTGGATTGGTTTATGCCAGTTTTTACGGAGAAATTTAGGTCAACAAAAATAAAAACCTCAATAACTTATGTTCGGAGCGGATTTAGGCCTCGAAGGTTGACCCGAATGAACTTTTGTCGGGAAAACGGAGTTACGGTTCAAAAGTTATGGCCGTTTGAAGTTTTGTCGGGAAAAGTCAACAAGTCGCTAGTAACAACTCGCTAAAAGCACAAGTCGCTATGAAACAAGTCGCTACAGCCACAACTCGCTAAGTTGACAAGTTGCTAAAGAACAACTCGCTAAGTTGACAAGTCGCTAAGGAACAACTCGCTAAACCTCAAGTCGCTAAAACCCAAGTCGCTGAACACAAGTCGCTAACGAACCAAATCGCTAAGCATATAAGTCGCTAAAGAGCAACTTGCTAAGTATCCAAGTCGCTAAGATCAAGTCGCTGAGAACAATAAGTACAAGTCGCTAGAAATAATGAAAGCAAGTCGCTAACCCCACCAAGTCGCTAGCCGTAGTGGAGAATCCACTAACTTGTACTGTTTGTTGGCTTGTCTCAATAGACAAGTCGCTAAGCTCAAGTCGCTACGACTAACACTACAACTCACTAGAAATTACTGAAGCAAGTCGCTATGAAGAAATTCACAACGAGACACAAGTCGCTACCTTGAAAAACTTCAAAAACATACTTTTCAATCCAAAACAAGCTCAACCACAGTGATTCAAGCTTTCCAAATCCAAACCCAAGCACTTACAATGATTCTAAACACAAAAGTACACTCAAAATTCAAACTTTAACACAAGAATTGATCCAAATGATGCAAAAACCACTAAACTTTTTCAAACTCAAAAACCATATAAAACCACTAGAAATCCAAGGATAAGTAAGAGAGATGATAAAACCATGGCTCTTGATACCATTTGTAACATATTGGATTTCACCCATATTGGATTTCACAAACACATAATACATTTAATGTATGGATCGAATTATGCAAGAGAGTTTAGAGAGAGAAAGTAGTGTGGGAGCCTTTCTAGAGAGAGAAAGTAACAAAAGAAAGAAGGTTAGATTGAAAGGTCCAACCCTCTACCTTGGAAGGTAGAGGGTATTTATAATTACATACTACACGTCCTCCTACGGATTGTGGATCGAACATCTGATGGGTAAAGACCCGTCCTTCCTCCACGGTGTTGCACTAAGCTAATAACTAAGCTAATAAACAGTAAATAACGATATGACTACGAGCTAACTTGTGCTAGACTATAGTTGGGATGACCGACACTTCACCATGGAATTTCTAATTCCTAACAAAAACCATAAAAAAAATCATCCTCAACCCCACCTTCTCGTCATAAATCTCTTTCTAGCATTCCTATTCCCCTAGAGAACGATATCAATCCCCGAGGCTTACCCCATACTACACTACAATGATTAGGTTCACTGCCTAGAGGGTTGAAAAACTTGCTCGTAGAAAAGGAGGTTTTCTCGACCCCGAACGCTCACGCATCAAGTTTTTGGCGCCTCTGTCGGGGAATAGAATAGCCAGTTAGACTTCTATCTCGTTTAGGTTCCCTCACTTGATTCCTATCAAGTGAGCTTTTTCTAATTTTTATTAGCTTCCTTGTAGTCTACCCTCCTTCTTCGTATTTTTGTTCGTAACCTTGTCACTTATCACAATGGGTGACAATCCACCACTAAACAACGATCCACCACCACATCAACCACTTCCATTCAATCCACCACCACTTGACCCGCCAAGAGGTCGTACTCTTGGTGAATACTCTAGACTGAGCCATCAAGGCTATAGGAACACCATTGAGCTCCCCATTCAAGCTCAAACTACGGCCCTGCGATGCGACACCATCCGGTTGGGGCAAAACGGATGTGCATTCCATGGACTTCGTTCTAAAGATCTTAATCAGCATCTCAAGGACTTCTTTAAAATCGTTGACTTTATCGACCTTGATGCTACCACACAGGAAACCACACGCTTGTGTCTCTTCCAATTCTCTATACGGGACCAAGCTAGTAATTGGTTTGAGCGACTTTCTGCCGGATCCATCTCAAGTTGGGATGATCTCACCACTCGTTTCCTCTCCCAATTTTTCCCACCGGGGAGAACTACCAAGCTAAGGAATGACATCTTGATGTTCCAACAACGTCAAGGCGAAACTCTCTACGAGGCGTGGACTCGATTCAATGACTTGCTCCATAAAGTCCCTCATCACGGCATCGATCTTTGGCTTCAAGTCCAAATCTTTTACGATCATGTCAATCTCTCAACTAGGCAAACCATCGACCAAGCGGTCGGTGGCAAACTTAGTGAACTTACCGCGAAAGAGTCGTGAGGTACAATAGAGGACCTTGCCCTCTATGACAACGAATGTTGGAATGACCCCCGCGAGTTGCCCAAAACCGTTAAGGCAATCTCCTTGCCTCCCATTGACTTACAACCTTCCAATCGTAGGATGCTCGAACTTGAAGATCAAGTCAAATTCCTAATGAGCTCATACGAAACTCCTAAGCCTTCACACCAAGTGAACAAAATCACTCTACCTTGTGAATTATGTAGTGGTCCCCACGACACTCATGATTGCACAAGACTCCCCGAACAAGGTTTTGCGGACTACGCCTCCACACGTACTGACAGAGCGGGAGAGAAGTGGTACACTTTTAAGCTCGAGCAAAACAACCTAGGAAATTCCTACAACCTCTCGTGGAGGAATCACCCTAACCTTAGGTGGAGCAAAAACTCAAACTCACCCCAAAACAACTCATCTAGTCCACCCAATAGGTCCCAACCAAACCACACCTCCTACAACAACCCCCCAAACACCGGAATCTCGATTGACTGAGCTTGAATCCGATTTCAAGCAACAATAAAGCGAGATGACAACCAAGCTCGACACCCTCTTAAAAGCCTTTAATGACCGGGATATAGGAGCACTCCCAAGCTACACTATAAAGAACCCAAAAGTGAATTTGATTTCATCAACTTCATGTTCTTGCTCCCCAAGGGAGAGGGCATATCCATGCCTCTCGCACCCACAAGTCCATTCGGTCAATTCCATCAACACGGGTTCCAAATAACCCATCATGAGATACCAACAACCCAAGCCAATAGTCCATCTAACTCTTGAGATACCAATCAATCAAGAACCCAAAATTACTCTAAAAGAGGAGTTTAAGGAGATCCACAAAGAATAACTGGTTCTTGAAGTCTTGACTCATGAACCTTACTATCATGATTTAAAAGATAAATATAAGCAAGAACTAAAACTAGGAGAACGTGGGTTCGCATTTGTGCAAAACAAGTTACCTAAGAAGTTAGATGATCCCGAGCTATTTATCCTTCCATGTAGTAGTGGAAATTCCAAAGCTTTCGACCCATTAGCCGATCTAGGGTCAAGCATCAACCTTCTTCCGTTGTCCCTCCATAAAATCCTTAACCTAGGTAAGATAGAACCAACGGAAACAATCTTAGGTTTAGCGGACGGTAGTATTGCATATCCGGTAGGAATAATGAAGGACATGGTAGTGCACGTATGTCGAGTAACTCTTTTGGCAGATTTCCATGTGTTAGACATGAATAAGGACCCAACATGCCCTTTGTTAGTTGGAAGAGGATTCTTAGCTACCGCTAGTGCCATAATTGATTGTAAGATGTCTAAGATAGTGGTAGGAGAAGGGAGTGCTAGGTCAATTTACGATGTCAAGAAGCATTCCTACTACAATGAGGGTAAGCAATTACCCTATGAGATCATGTTGGATAGAAAACCATCTAGGTATGGACCTTGGACCAATAGAGACTTTGTAGGCCCTCAACGACCTTTCTATCTAGAAGTGACCTTCGTGAGTAACTCAACTCTTAATGAACAACAATTGGCTAGGGACATTGAAGTAAACCCACTCGAGGATACTTTAGTGTTTAGGAAGATGACCGAATTCCTAGGGACCTTGCCCATTAATCTTAGCATGAATTGGTGGAAAGTTGAGAATGAGAAGGCTAAGTATAATTGGAGTTGGGATAGACCACCTAGTGATGGGAATGGAGAGTGCCACATTAGGATGACAATCTATGATCCCAATGGTGAGAAGTTTGAAAAGACATACCGGACTAAGCGTACTAAGAGGAAACTAAAAGATAAGTTTGATCCCTTTGACATTCTTGAGGATAAACTTACTTACATAGGTACGTAGGAGCACGACTTCGAGTCTAGCTACAAGACTCATAAATAAAGAAAAGCACTTCGTGGGAGGAAACCCATGCTATATTGTTTGCTTGTTTTGTTTTTTAATTTGTGTGTTTGTATATCTTTTTCATTGTTGTTCATTCTCATGTTAGACTTTGTGAAAATGCTTTATTTTGTTTTTAACTTTGTCTTAATTACATATAAAGGTATTTTACAAAAAGATAAGTGTAACATATTAGATTTCATAAACACACTAAACCATAAGATCAAATAGGTGTCCAATATGATTCTAGAGAGAGAAAGTTAGAGGTTTAGGGAACTTTAGTGAGAGAAAGAAAAGTCTTATTATGAGCTCCAACTCTCTACCTTGGAAGGTAGAGAGTATTTATAGTCTTTACATAAATCGCCACCTATCGGGTTGTGGATCAGGCATACAGTGGGTAAAGACCCGTCCGTCCTCCACGGTGTTACTTAAACAAAATACTACTTAACTTATAATAATCTACGACTACGAGCTTTCTAACGATTACATATACTTGAGGTGACCGACTCTTTAATAACTGGATTTACTAAATCCTAACAATCTCCCCAAGGAGGTCACCTCAAACATATACTTGAATTACATTGAATACAAGCAGATATTATATTAAAATTGTTCTTGCATTCTTGATGTAGTACTTTGCTCAAGCTCGTAGTCATCGATTCTTCTCATTGCATGTTTGGTTAATCCAAGTGGAGGTGCATTTCTCGATCCACGTGATAATAATTTTGAGCCGACTTTTGAGATCATCGAAACATCAATCTCGACTCATCCATTGTGGTGTTGGTATTATGTGATGTTGTGACATACGGACCGACATGCTCACATTCGGATCATGATATATTCTCATCGAGTAGCGGAAGCTTTCGTTGATTCATGATATTGGCGGCGTAGCGAGGCATGGAGTGAAAATATCGAGTCATTGATGCACTAATCATGATTTCTTTTGAGATGAATGTGTTGAGTGAGCATGCGGCTATGGATTGACCGCATCATTACGATCACCGCAAGTGTAGGGCGTACATGCATAAAACATTTAGCAATAAAGCACACGAAAGGGTCTTTGATCACTTTTGTTGAATTGAGGTACCCGCCCATGGTTCCCCATTGATCGATTACAAGTCTTTTGTGATCGGTATAATTCAAGAATTTCCTTGACGGGGTTTCGCAATGCTCTAGTCGTTCTCAAACCGAACGTCTCAAAGAAGACAACACGGAGTGAGTGAACCAAATAATAGAGATTCACCGGTTGATGAAAAGAGATTTGAAAAACAATCGTGTATCGCACAATAGAAATTGTTTTTGCAATACAACGAAGGTTTTAATGAAAATCAATTATCAATCATAAACACCTTTTGATTTGAAATATTCGTACACGGTCAAGTGCTAAAGAAAAGAGTTTTTAAGCACAAAGACCGGTTTTCAAAGGTATCCGTCAATCCATAACTCGAACCGTGATTGATTCAAAGATTGAATCGCCCCATTATTTCATTCGGTTGTCACATGGTTGATCTATTGAATAGATCTCACATGCCACCGCCAGAGCTTGTTTGATGTTGGCTCGAAGGCTTTCCATCTTCATTATGAATATGTTTGCATATCACTCGGATGTTCGGAAATACCACAAGGATAATCGTGGGACTCAAGATATAATCTCTCTTCCACATTGTGTGAAACAGAGAGTCTTCATTGAAAGTGTCCTAATGAGATTTATTGATGATCTCGTGGCTCTAGACTCAATTTGTGCATATTTGGATCCTATATCGGAGACTAGGGAGAGGTCTTCTTTTTCAATATCAACAATCTCTAAGAGAAAGTCGATAGATAATGTTGGTTCCCGTGAGAATGAAACAAGCCCTTTTAAGAGGAACTTGAGTGGTTTGGGAAGTTGAAGTTCGGTCGTCCTTTGGGTCTATGACGCCTTGTCTTCAATACCGATGTTACCTTGGTAACCACCGTAGCATATGAATTGAACCCGTATATCGCCCTAAGGTTGAATAATTAGAGGCTATTTGTTTTCACCCTTTTCTCATTCAATTCTTTTCATTCTTCAACCCCTTCAAGCTTACCGAGACTTCATAGCTAGAACCTTGTTGGGTTTACTCTAGTACTAGCTCGGTCTCGATCCGCACTCTTCCCATATCTCATTTTCTCCTTTTTCAATATACCTAAGGACTTCTACACTATCTAGTGGATTGTCCTCGGTAGATCCCTCCGGTTACGGATCATGGGAACAAATAACTAACCTTATCATCCTTATATCACCGTACATAAAGTAAATTTGGTCGATCTATTTGGTATTGTTCATCCGCCATTGGAACCAATTGAAAACCATTTGAAACTCAATCCGGATACTTGTGATATATTATCAAAGCATTTTGTACCGAATTGTTTTGATATTTTTAGAACCGAGCTCCCCTCAACATGTGCATCAAGTGTTTGAAATCGTTTTGCACACGGGGCAAGAGAAAGAATTAACTTCTTTGATTACCATTTTCTAAAGATATCAACATCACTTCCCTGATCAAAACAAGTAGATAAAGCATATAAGGGAAGGATGAGGTTTTCATAAACTTGCTCCCCCTCAATATGTGCCTTGAGGTTTGAAATAGTTTTGCACATACAAGAGGGAACCTGCACATTGATATAAATTGATCACGTTTCAGATCTTTGTGGTTTAAGATAGATGCTCCCCCTCAACATGTGCATGGAAAATTTGTGGTTTAAGAAGTTTTTGAAATCGTTTGGCACATGTGGGAAGGAGAGCTTGTACATCCTTATAAAACCATTTACCGAATTATCAGATTAAATCCAATTTAAATCACAAATTCTCCCCGATCACAATTATCAAATCATTTGAGATTTGTGATCTCAGAGATTTAAATTGATTTTGAAAGCTTTAAGGAGAATTGTGACTTGATTATGAAAGCGTTTTATCGATAAGGATCGGATTTTAAGACTTTAAACTCCATTGAATAAACATGCAAAATTATCTTTTGAAAACAATTGTATGACAAATAACTTTTTGATTTAATTGAAATCATTCTCCCCCTCAATCAATGACATAAGTTGTTGATTGAGAGATAGATATTTTGACAAACTTTTTAAGTCCAGATGATTATCAAAAATAGAGTTCGAGTTATTTTTCAAAACAACTAGTTTTCATAAGATAGTAAGGATTAGTTTAAAGAATCAGAGCAAGAAATTTGAAAAACCAAGATAAAGCATGGCTCTGTTGTATCTTTGAAAAGCGGGTTACTGCCTGAAATGACAATAAACCATTTTTTCTCTTTCTCCCAAAAATATTTTTTATTATTATTATTATTTTTTTTTTTTTTGTAAATTCGAACAACATCTAAAGTCCCGTGTCATTCTTTGAATGACAACATTAAGACCGTAGATATTATCGAATCAAGAGAAACATGACAAAATGACAATATTTTTTTGAAGATTTTTCGAATTTTTCAAATTTTTATGGATTTTGAAAGTTTTATATTTTTCTATTTGATTTTTTAAGGTTTTATAATTTTGTATTTTGTTTTTCAAAAAAAAATATTTACAGGGGATAGATGAAGTAAACCTTTTACTCCTCTTCTTCCTCTTGAAGACATTTGAGTGTTTACGGTTGTAGGCTCTTAAGACCCGATCGTGGAAGAATAAACTCAAAACGTTCTCTAGGAAGAGCTTTGGTGAAGATGTCGCTAACGGTATTCATCCTCACAAAGTAAAGTTCCACCACACCATTTTCAACTTGCTCCCGACGAAATGATGTCGAATGTCGATGTGCTTTGCTCTTGAGTGTTGTACGTTGTTGCATGAGAGAGCAATAGCACTTTATTATCACAAGATGCGGAGGATTTTGTTGAATTCAAAGCCATAGTCGATAATTGGGATCTCATCCATAGGATTTGAGCACAACAAGATGACATGGCTATGTATTCCGCCTCTGTAGAGGAAATAGAAGTACTTATTTGCTTCTTTGAAGACCACTCACAAGCTTATCACCCAAAACCGAGCAACTCAGGCGTGCTTGACGAGTATCTTGACATCTTGCATGATCGATCATCTGCATAGGTCGTTAGTGACATACCGGTGTCCTTCGGGAAGCAAAGTCCCATGTTGATGGTTCCTTGGAGATACCGAAGACCCGTTTAATCGCTTCAAGGTGCTTTTTAGTAGGCTTAGCCTGGTATCTAGCACACATGCAAACAGCGAACAAGATGTCTGGTCTACTAGCTGTGAGGTACATCAGGGATCCAATCATACTACGATATTTTGTTTGATCTACCATGATCCCTGAGTGGTCCTCATCAAGTTTAGTACCCTCTATCATGGGAGTGTCAACAGGGTCACTTGAATCAAATCCAAATTTCTTTAAAATCTCATTTGCATATTTAGATTGATTTATGAAAATGCCTCCGGGACTTTGTGAAATTTGTAATCCCAAGAAAAATGACATTTGTCCCATCATTGACATTTGAAATTTAGAACCCATTTCATTTGAAAAACGGTCATACTCATTGAGGTCAGTCGAGGCAAAGATGATATCATCAACATAAATTTGAACATGAATTAAATGTTTGCTCGACTTCACGGTGAACAATGTTGGATCAATGCTCCTTTCTTTGAATCCGGTAGATAGAAGAAACTTTGATAGTGTATCATATCATGCCCTTGGAGCTTGCTTTAAACCGTAAAGAGCCTTCTTCAAACGATAGACGTGAGTAGGATGCTCAATTCACAAAGCCTTTAGGTTGGTCGACGAGATGACTTCTTTAAGATCTCCGTTCGAAATGCCGTCTTTACATCCATCGATAGACTATCATGTTCTTACTAGCGGCATTAGCCAAGAAGATTCGATTGCCTCGACACGAGCAATGTGAGCAAATGATTCTTCAAAGTCAATACCCTCCTCTTGACGGTATCCTTTAGCAACCAATCGAGCCTTGTTCTTTAAGACATCACCATGCTCATCAAGTTTCACTTTGAAGATCCATTTTAGAGCAATGATCATAGCAAAATCTGGAGCGGTACTAATTCCCATACATCAAGTCGATCAAACTCATGAATTTCTTCTTGCATGGCATTGAACCATTGTCTTCATTCATGGCGGTTTTAACATCTTTTGGTTCGATCTTAGAGAGTACGGAGATGAAGAAACACCATAAGGCATCGGTTGCAAGTTGTTTCGTGTTGAAACCGGACGAGAGGATTTCCAATGATGTTGTCTAATGGATGATCGTGAGTCCATTTTCTAAGGTGTTCATGTGGCGCTTGTTGAGGGATCGAGGTAGCGAGTCGATGTCTCTGAAGAAGATGGTTCGATGATGACTCAGAGCAAATATGTTTTCAAATGGAGCATCTTCAGGAGTAGCAAAGGGATTAACGTCATCATTGATGCGAAACAGCTTCATGATGTACATTCAAAGATTGATGATTTGTTGATGAGATCGAGTTATCGCAGCAGCGCTTCTTGACTTAATGATATTGAGACCAAGGATTGACTTCATTTTCGTGGATATGAGCGACCTCTGTTGTGGGAATTGACAGCTCATTAGCACTTGGCTCATTGTGTTCATCAAACATCGGATCAAACAATTTCTTCAAATCATCTTCAGTTGGAGGTACATATGGAGTAGCTGGAGAGGAATTTGGTACAAGGGATGAACCAATGGGATTGTTTTGAAGTGCGGGTCCAGAACTGGGTTGTCCAGGAGCCATTTGACCGGTCAGCTCATCGAACATAACGTGAATTGTTTCCATGATATTTCGGGTTCTCTTGTTGTAGATTCGGTAACCCTTCTTGTTAGGTGCATACCCAACAAAAACTCCAATATCTGCCTTTGCTCTTAGTTTACCTAAATCTTGACTGTCATTTGTTGGATAGCACAAAGCTCCAAACACACGAAGGTAGGAGAGATCAGGTTTTCGTTTATGAACAAGTTCATATAGAGTTTTTCCATGAGAGGTGTGAATAAGGGAACGATTTTGGGTGTAGCATGCAGTGGTAATGGCTTCAGCCCATAGAAACATTGGAACCTTCGAATAAATAAGCATTGTTCTTGCGGCTTCTACAAGAGTTCGATTTCGTCTTTCAACTACACCGTTCTGTTGAGGAGTTCGTGGAACACTTCTTTGATGACTGATTCCAACACTTTCATAAAAGCGAATCAAGTCTTTGTTGACAAATTCGTACCATTGTCTGCTCGAACAATTCTTCCGTATTGTTGAGTCGAACTCAAGTCGTTTGATTAGTTTGATGATGACATATGGAGTTTCATCCTTTGTCCTCAAAAACTTTACCCAAGTAAATCGAGAGTAGTCATCAAGAACTACTAGAATGTATTTCCTCCCATTTATCGTTTGCACTGTCATTGGTCCACACAGATCCATATGAAGGGTATGAAGAACTTCCATTACAGAATTTGTTGGTTTTGGTTTGTGGGCATATTTCGTGCTTTTACCCAATTGGCAAGTGAACAAAGATGATCTTTTCATATTTTAATCTAGGTAAGCCTCGATAAGATCCTTTCGGAAAGGTTGTTTATGGTCTTTGAAGTTCAAGTGATTGAGACGACGATGCCATAACCAAGACTTTGTTTTAGAAGCCTTTGATAGCAAGCGATTGGAGAGGACTTCATCATGTCATCGATAGAGATGGTGTATAGGTTAGAACCTCGAGTACCTCTTAATAATTCTACACCATCAAGTTCTCTAACAAAGCAAGTATGTTTTCTAAAAGCCACTTCTAGATCGGAATCACATAATTGACCAACAGAGAATGTTGTGACCAAGACCTTCCACATAATATACCACGAAATCACACTTTTACCAACCACATAATCTCCATAACCCATAATAGCTCCAAAATGGTCGTTCCCGAATCTAATCGTCGATGAATTTACTCACGGTTCATGAGCCGCGACCGGTCTCCAAATATATGCTTGGAGCAACTGAGTCCGGTACCACGAGCGATTTGAACGATCTGCAGGTTGAACACGCACAAGAATGGATAATCGGATAATTGGGATCCCCATGCAAGAATGGGTTCCATTTGGTTAGTAACGATGATTGGAACACCCACATCGTAAATAGAAACATTCATATCGTAAATTGAATTAATGGAGTTATTATGAATAGATGCGAGACTAGTGTCCGTATTTGCCCTATTTAAAGTATGTTCACTTCTTAAGGAATAGTTCTACCAAGAGGCATCCATTTTCTAGTGGGCATTGTCTCGATTAACCTTATGGCCAACGGTATCCATTGATAACCTATCTTACTAAATGTTCTTCCCGTGGGCTTCCACTGTTTTCTAACTTTCTTTAGCCTTTGCCTTTTGCCTTCTTAGCATGATATTTTGCTTTAACAATGTTAATCGGAGATTTGATGACTTTAGACAAAACATTCACACCACATTCATGATTAGTAATGTAATTCAAGCGAGACATCATTACAAGGTTTGCAAATAGTATCGTAATTGAATTAATTACAAGACGCCTATGGCAAATACTAGAATCAACACGATTCGCTTTATTCGACTCAAACTTAAAGTTCCTAGGTTGGTCTTCTACTCTTTCCAATGCACATTCTTACCTTGTGAGGTCCTATCATTCCTTGTATTGTCTTGAGACTTTGACCGCTCGCTTTAATGTCACCGACACTCTGTAGAGGAATAGGAACATTAGTTGGTTTTGCTACTATTTGCATCTCCTGCTTAGATGCGCTGGGATCGAACTACATGCAGCACACTAAGGTTCACTTTCTTAACACTAGAAGTGCTTTGGATTTGTACTCTAGAAGGCACACTAGAGTTCGCTTTCTTAGCACTAACGGATCCGAATCGAACTACTTGAAGGCACACTAAGGTTCACATTCATAACATTGGGCATTGAATGGATTTTATGCTTGGCACTAGGCATAGAACAAGGAATCAAAGGATTAACTCTCTCACCTAAGGACTTAGGGCATATTGTGATTAAGCATTCTAGAAGTTCTTGAGATCGTTCGACATATAAGCATGCATGCCCAATTGCATTATCAAGTGGTTTCTCTAACTTATCTTCTTCAACAATCTCACGGAGACATTCTAGACAATCCTTAAGGTATGAGAAATATATTTGAATTGCAAGTTTGTTATTCCTAAGATGAGGGGAACATATTTCATGATAAATCATATTTATTACAAGAGTGAACCTTTGATACACCATTCTCCCATTGGTCATTGGCATTTTCCCTTTTACCGGCTCTTCGATTCTCAATTTCCTTTTGCAATGAAGCTATTTGTTCGTTATTTTTGTTACGAGTGACCTTTATTGATTCAAATAACTCATTGAAATGACGTTTAACCTTTTCATTTTCTTCTAGAAAACTTTCGCTTTCCTTTGTAATGCATTTACTAAGTTTTGAAGATGAAACGTTTGAGAATTCGAGAATCTAAAGGAGGAGGCATTTGGGAACCAAATCACATTGTTCTTTTGACCCTTTAATTGAGAGATTTGGGCTTTCAACTTTACGATCGTGTTACAATGAACTTGAATCATTCATCACGTTTGTTAATTTGAAAACTCGCATCAAACTCGGAGCATCCGAGGATGTCTTGATATTTGAAGTTTTGACATTTTCTTTAAGATGTTGATATTTTAGTTGTAAATTAAAATGCTCAACCTCTAGTTTAGAAAAATGTTTAACCAAATTGTCGTGATCATCCAGCTCAATTTTCTCATTTAGTTTATAATTAGTCTTTTCAAGCTCAATGACACGATCATGGGAGACTTTCGAGGCAACAGATAATTCATGAAATTGAGAAGCATTAATGGAACAATTTGTAGCGATGAAAAACACATCTTGAGCAACACATTCAGTAATAAGAGTCTCATTCAATGTATGCAAGTTCTTCCTCTCAATGTCATTATATTTTAGTGCTCACTCATAGTCACTAACCTCAACTATCATTGCATCAAATTCCTTTTCCATTTCTTTAATGTCTAAATTCATTCCCTTTTAAGACTTTCAAAATGATCTTTTAGTTGTTTAAAGAAAGGCATGACTTCATTAAATAACATTCTTTTGTTTGCTCTAAACCCATTTCCCTTCGATTATACCGGTGGGTGTGATCCTTTTCTTACAAGTTTTCTCAAAATCAACAAATAGTTGAAAAATAACATATTGACCGATTAAGGTCTTGCTTTTAGTGGCAATAGTCCTAGGAACTAAAGGCATTGGTGTATTAGGAGGATACACGTCAAGGCATTTTCCTAAAGGGGGTTAGTTACAACAAGATTCTCTCGCTTTTGCTTATCTAAATCCTTTTCCGAACACTTGTTCGGGTGTTAACAACGTCTGAGGCTTAAACATGTTCAAGGAAATCCAATTCTCCTTCTTGTAATCATGGGGTGTGATATTTATTTTCTTCTCTTTACATTTAGGCTCATCTAGTTTCTTGTTCATCTTTTCCTAGTGACTTCATCTCGATTTCTTATCTTCCTCGGTGCACTCAACGCAACTAGGTTTTTGTCTAGGCTTAAGGATTTCATTGCCATCATAAAGAACCTTATGAGCATTTCTAGCCTTTTAATGACCTCTGGATTTGGTTCCTCAACAAGGGAATGCTATGCTTATCGCTAAGACTCTATGCTTAGTGATTAAGTGAGCATTCGAATGGTATTTCCTTGTATGTACAACTTATTTTCAAGCTTGTTTTTCAAAGTTTTTAGATTAGAAAAATCATTCAAAAGTTTTGATTCCTTAGCACCAATTCTTGCTTAAGCATTTTAACATTTTCTTGAAGTTCTTGTTTTTGCTTAGCGCTTTAAAAAGCTTTTCTTGTAAGGAGTTTAACTCTTGTTTTAATACTTCTTCTCTAAACCTACTTTTTCTAATAATTGTACGCATTTGGTCATCCATTTCCGCTCACGGGTGGTCAACTCAAATTTTGCACGTTGTTCATAAATAGCAACACGCTCTTTATAGGCATTCGATTCGAGATGACGAAATCATCGGGGCACATGCAAAGTGAATTCATCAAAACATAATCATTGTTGATCGCAGAAGATGCATCACTTGGTACAATCTCACTTTCACTTTGTTTCACATATTGATCATATGGGACAACATTGATATTACCCATATTTTCAATATCCGACTCAATAATTACAGATTGATTGTACTGTTATGTATCTTTTGCTCATCAACTTCATCGTATAATTTTAATACCTCGTAAATGATTTTGTCTTTGGAAGGACCACTTGTGATGATGAAGAGACTTTAGGAGAGACCATTGGAGAAATGCTAACCATGAAAATGGTTTGTGCGAGGGTTCTTCATCAACATCGAGTCGTATGCATCACAACCACTACTTGAAAGGCATTCGATGATTATGGCCTATCTCCTAAATTGGTTGCTCATCCACATCTCGCATCATATGTCTTAGCATTTCCTTCACCAAAACAACAACTCCTCTTCATCCAAAGCTACACCATTATCCCGAGCTTGCACAAGCAACATCTTATCCTCAAGTCCTCTCAGATTACGAGGCGTTTTGGCGATGTGCGCCCTTGCAATGCGTCCCTCACCTCCACAGCTTGTAACATTTGATTGGTTTTGCTTGACCGGTTTCCATTCCTTCCCTATTCTCGATTTGCAAGATAACCTCTACCACCCACCTCTTCCTTGTTCGCATCGCTTTCTTGAACCGGCCGCACCATAACCTTCCCATCTCCGATGGCTTGATTGTGTGGATTGGATGCGCTTACGAGATTGTTGTTGGTGTGTGGAAGAGAGTTCATGTTTTGACTAATCGGAGAGCCATTGATTAATGAAGTTTCCCATGTGTGCATCGACATCGACTTGTTTGAACATAGGATCGGGAATGAGTTTGTGATTACCATTACCCATGGGTATAACTTGAGATGCTTTGGTGGTAATTCCAATGTTTGAGTAGAAGACAGTTGAATCATTAGATGAACTTGTTTCTCCCCGATTGGTTTTGAACTGCTCCGAATCCTTTTTCAAACATAGCATGTCTCTCATTCGGAGAAGGAAGGCATACAGATTGCTCATAGTTTGTATTCTTCAATCCTTTAGTGAGCTTCACGTATGACAAACTTGTGCCATTCGTGATTCATGTTGTTCACAAACTTTGAGTTCGCTTGAATGTTAGGCATAGTCATTTTGATGTTCCTCATATCATTCACAAGCTTATGGAATCTCACATAGTACTCATAGACACTCTCATCGTGTTTCATCTTGAAATGCTCAAATCCATCATATAGTTGTGATTCTCTATCTTCAATAGTCAATTCGAACCCGAGAGAAGCATCTTGACATTATCCCATACACCTTTGCTTCGTGTTGTGATTGATAAGCTTGTAGATGTCTTTTGGAAGACCTTGCAAGATAATGTTAGAAGCCACGATATCTCGCATCGAATTTCTTCTTATCCTTATCATCGAGCTCATCATACATCTTTGGTCCGTCCATTCCGTAAATCGTTGTTCCATCTTCACCAGTATCAATTATGTCTCTAGTAGTCTCAACCCGATATGGTCCTTCATCAATGGATTTGAGAATGTTAACCCCATTTTCCTTTCCAAGACAAGATAATCGATTCGTTGAGCCCAAGAGTCGTAGTCGCCTCATCAAGCATGGGTGGACGAGTATCTCGAACCACCGCTTGAACATCCTCGGCAACAAAGGAGATGATTGTAGGAACGTTGGTAGACATGTTGACAGATTAAACAGATTTTATAACTCTATGATTAAACCGGAAATAGATTCTTTCACGGATTTTACTAAATCAAAAGAGAGTCAGACATGCATGAGTCAACCAAGTCGCTAAGAAAACTCGAACCAAGTCGCTAAGCACCAAGTCGCTATCATACCAAGTTGCTAAGACACGGTCAAGTCGCTAAATAACAACTCGCTAAGCACCAAGTCGCTAGCAAAATTTTGACAAGAAGTCGCTAAGCACCAAGTCGCTAAGTTGTCAAGTCGCTAAAGAGCAACTCGCTAAGCACCAAATCGCTAACACCAAGTCGCTAACAAACTTAAGTACAAGTCGCTAACTTTCACCAAGTCGCCACCGTAGTAGAGAATCCACTAAGTGTCTTGTTTGTCGGCTTGTCTCAATAGACAAGTCGCTAGCTCAACTCGCTAAGACCTTCAACTACAACTCGCTACCAAATTACAAAGCAAGTCGCTACCAAGATAACTTATCGTGGCTCAAGTCGCTAGCTAGAAAATCACATAAACACCACTTTTCAATCCAAAACAACCCAACCACGATGATTCAAGCTACCAACTCAAAACCCAAGCACATACAATGATTCTAAACACAAAACTACACCCAAGATTCAAACTTTAACACTAGAAATGATCCAAATGATGCAAAAACCACTAAACTTTTTCAAACTCTAAAACCACCTAAAAGTCACTAGAAATCCAAAGATATGTAAGAGATGATCAAACCATGGCTCTTGATACCATTTGTAACATATTGGATTTCATAAACACACTAAACCATAAGATCAAATAGGCGTCCAATATGATTCTAGAGAGAGAAAGTTAGAGGTTTAGGGAACTTTAGTGAGAGAAAGAAAAGTCTTATTATGAGCTCCAACTCTCTACCTTGGAAGGTAGAGAGTATTTATAGTCTTTACATAAATCGCCACCTATCGGGCTATGGATCAGGCATACAGTGGGTAAAGACCCATCCGTCCTCCACGGTGTTACTTAAACAAAATACTACTTAACTTATAATAATCTACGACTACGAGCTTTCTAACGATTACATATACTTGAGGTGACCGACTCTTTAATAACTGGATTTACTAAATCCTAACAATAAGTGTAGGGAAGATGACATAAGTTTTTAAGAACATGAACATGATAATTACAATAATTGAAATTGATATATATATGTGTGTTTGTTAGAGTCAAATGCTTGTATCAAGTCATAATGGATGTTTTGCAGGAATTTTTCCAGGTTTAAATGATGTAATTTTTCCAGAAAAACGCAGCAGACCACTTTTTGTCATGACAACCTGACGGCGTCAGGATTAAAGCCTGACGACGTCAGGCTATGTAGAAACAAAATTATCAGTTTTCTTTTTCTGTATAACTTGTAAATTTTTGGAAATTCACAGATCTTAATTTTCCAGAAAAACTGCAAACATCCATTCCATAAGCATTATATCTTACTTGCTTTCTAGTGTAGTTGTGTGTCATATATAGTTTTATCGCTGATTTTACGCAAAATATTTCATTTGTTTTCTTATAAGTGTGCAGGTTATATTGGACAAGAAGAAGAAACACACATTGGATGAAGTTTATTACTTATGCATTCTTCTTGGAAGAAGATTTAACCGCAACTTCACACATATCCTACCGAGCTAATCAGGGGAGTACTAGTTTCTTTTCCTTGCTTACCTTCCTTTATCGTAACTTTTATGCTTTCGGGGAACATTGGGGACAATGTTCAGTTTAAGTGTAGGGAGGGAGAATAAAATAGGAACTTAAAAACTATTCACTCACTTGATCATTTGTCTTGTCCTTGGTAATTTGTGTAATAAACTATGAGAAATATTTGTTAGAGCAATTTTAGCACCAAATTTAAAAAAAATTATGAGATTTACGAGCTAAACTTTAGTCTTAAAAAAGCGTATCAAGGATAGGAATTATATGACTAGCACAAAAACCGTTTACCACTCAAATTTCACCCCAAAAATTTGAGGTACGCCCCTAGATCTTTAGGAATAAAAGCATTCACCTTTAATGCTTAGTGAGTGTACCGGTAGTATAATAGATTCTAGAACTTGTTTTATGATGCATTCTGAGATCGCTAGTGAGACTACACTTGTATAATTAGGAGTAACTAAATGATAAGAGGCATTAGGATAACCCTTGTTTGAAACCTGTATTATAATTACATCTTCCATATATGTTGAGTAATTACCCCACACCCTTGCGATGTACTCATATTTAGTACACGATACCCCTAGTTAACCCCTCATAGCCTATCCTTTTCGCGGTTCTCGTGATGTTTCGGTTTTCTGGAATATCAATGAAGAGCATTGTTTACAATCCACCCCCAAATGTACACCTAAATCGCCTTAGCCTACCTTGTATATACTCATCTTTAGTGCATTATTGTTATCATTGTTAAACCCTTAGTTCAATTATCTAGTTACTTGCATGGTTGCTAAGTCGAGTCATATCTTTTGTAAACAGGTTTTGGACGATTGGGACTCATGGGTAAAAGTAATATTTTATGGAGTAACGGGGAAAGAACGACAAATTCAAATTCCCTTTGTCTACGTAATTAACTGCTTCAAGTGTTTTGATCTTTTCAAATCGGGTCAATTAGTTTAGTTAAATAAAAACTCAAGTGTAGGGATGCTCCTATAAATCCCTTATATTTTGATGTTATCATAGAGAATGGTAGAGTAAAAAGTTATAAAAAAAAATGAAAAAAAAAAAAAAAGGAAAAAAATAAAGTGTTTAAAAAAAATGAAAAAATGAGAAAAACATACGGGCTACCATTCTACATCTATCTTTATGTTTATGTTTGTTTTGTTTCAAGTTATCTAGTGTTAGTGAGTCAAGTCTTGGCTTAGCAACGCCAAGCTTTACATGCTTGTAACATAAGATTTTTGACTTGCCACCATTAAATATCCTTTATCCAACAAAACCCTTTACTTCCCTACCCTATGCCTAATGTTACAACCCTTGTAAAGACCTCATAGATAGTTATTCCTAGGTGCTTACGCCAAAGCGGTGGAGGTTTGATCTATTCTCAAGCTTATGGTAATCTATGTACTATGCCAGGTAATGAGTGTTTATCTTCTATTTCCATTCATATTATATTTCTTATAAACCCGGGAGATGAGAGAATCCAAACACCACTTGTGAGGTGCTAGTGTATAATTTCCGTGCTTGTTATGACTATTGTGGCGCTTTTACTTGTTGTACACTATTTTAAACCAATGCTTCATGCCCCCTAACTTATAAATTGATTGGTCAAAAGCACATTTGCTTGAGGACAAGCAAATACCAAGTATAGGGATATTTGATAAGGATTTAACATGTACGCTTGTAAGGGGTCATTTAAGCCCTAAATCGACATATTTTATATTCGTTACTACTTAAAATCGTTCCTTTTCACTTTTTAGGTCTTTTGGAAGCAAAATGCTGGAATGAAGCATATTTGGATGAAAAGGAGCAAAAACATGAAGAAAATGGCATAGTCAAGATCAAAGACACTCAAAGCCTGATCATTACACATGATGGCGTCCCATCCAAAGGGTGACGCCGTCCCCTATGAAGACTTGATCAAAAAGTGCACGCGACGGCTCGGTGGAATTTCTGGTCCTAAAGCCTGACGGCGTCACGCCTTATTTCTGGAAGGCGTCACTCACACTTTTCACACCAGACGCCCAAGATCCAAGATTCATATGATGTCTTGCATGAATACTGACGGCGTCACACTTCTCAAGTGACGTCATCCCATCGATGACTTGGCCCAGACAAAATCCTAATGACGGCGACTTGACGGCGTCGCTAGCAAAAGGCGACGCCGTCACGATTGTAAATCTATATATAGAATTCGATTTTTCTGTATTTTAGGAGGTAGAATTTTGGAGAGCAAATCCTAACTCAGTTGTAGTCCGACTTGGACAGTATTCTAGGGTCCCATACCCTATTTTACACATCAAGATAAGTTTGTTATTCCAATTTATCATTATGTCTACCCATGTTTAATTTATTGTGTGTATGCATCCTTGTCTAACATGTCAAGCTAAATTACTTGTGTGTTTGCTTAGATCTATGAAACCTAGTTATTGATTATTGTTAGGTTGTCTCTTATCTTAATTGATAGAAGCCTAGGAGTGCAACTAGGCTATCGTTGTATTTATTGCGTGAGTGTGCTTTATGACGATAGGGTGCTCGGGGGAGATAGTATTATACTTGCCGATCCTGTGAATTCTATAGGAGAGATACATTCATAGAACTAGGGAATACGCACCCCCTCCGACTAATAGGAATACAACGCGTTAAGATAAAGGAAGTGACAATTCAACCGACCAATACAAGATAACTATTGAGTAATAGTATCAAAGTGAACTTTAATCACCATACGAGCACACCACAATTATCATAAACTATCCGTAGTTATTAGATAATTAGTAGAAGTAGTGAAATCGGTAGAAGTACCACCCCTAATCATATACCCCGAGATATTTACCTTTGCTTTCTAAAAAAACATAAAAAATAAAATAAAAAGAATCATCCTCAACCCCACCTTCTCGTCATAAATATCTTTCTAGCATTCCTATTCCCCTAGAGAACGATATCAATCCCCGAGGCTTACCCCATACTACACTACAACGATTAGGTTCACTGCCTAGAGGGTTGATAAATTTGCTCGTAGAAAATGAGGTTTTCTCAACCCCGAACGTTCACGCATCAGTTACACCAAAACTTTTGAGGTATGTTTTGTTCATTAAACATTGTTCTACTCATTTCTTGAATAGTTCTATTCTTACATTCTACAACCCATTAGATTGAGGTGTTCGAGGAGCCGAAAAGTTATGTGTTATACCATTTGTATTATGTTTTATTATCGAACTGGCGACGATGATCCGTTCGGATCGACACAAATTTAACACCTAGTTGATTTGAATTTTCTTACTAAGTATTTCAAATTTATCAAAGGCTTCATTTTTAGTTTTCAAAAACATTGTCCAAGTGCACCTAGAGTAATCATCTACTATGACCAAAGTGTAGAAGTTGCCTCCATAAATTTTATAGCGGATGGACCAAACAAGTCCATATGAAAAAGCTCTAGACACTTAGATGTGGAAACCATGTTTTTAGCCTTATGGCTACTATGAACTTGTTTCCCAATTTTGCAAGCATCACAAAAGTGTTGGTCATATATCAATTTGGGTAAGTTTTAACTAGCTCTTTTGAGGATAGGGATTGAATGAATCTCATATTAGCGTGACCTAAGCGTCTATGCCAAAGAGTATAGTTATCATCTAAGGTTGTTAGGCAAAGTTTGTCTTTAGATGTTCTATCTATTTTCATGACGTATATGTTATTTTTCCTAACTCCTTTAGCTATGGTGATACCATCTTTTAGTATTTTACTACCATTTTCTTTTAATAGTACTTTATACTTTTTATCACATAGTTGGATAATGCTAAGTAGATTAAATCCTAATCTATCAACATGAGCAACATTTTCAATAGTTAAGGAGTTATGAGCGATCGTACCTTTGCCAATGATTTTGCTTTTGAGATTGCTACCAAAAGTAACATTCCCTCCGTCATACTCTTGGTATGTTGAGAAGAGGCTTTTGTTTCCCGTCATATATCTTGAGCATCCACTATCTTTTATCCATTCATCAGGTTCTAAGCCGACTTTCAAGCATACCTATGACACAAATAACTCAATCGTTTGGTCTCCAATATCTCATGGGTCCGTTTGGGTTAAACATACCATTTACTTGGTTCATGTATGGAAATGATGGGTATGGGTTCCATGGCATGTAATTAGGAATTTGATATGGTCTAGGGTAGTTTTGATTCCAACCGGTATGTTGATAGTTGGATTGTATGTTGTAGTTGCTTTTGGGAATTGGGCATTTGGCAATAGGTATTTTAGGCCGTTGTTGAGTAGTTTTAGATCTAAATTCATTTTTAGCAAGTCCTACTCCCAATGTAACATCAGGTTTTTGCTTAACAACATCTTTAGATTTCTTAGTTACCTTGACAAATTCACTACGGTCCATTTTGAAAACTTTTTGTCCTTCTGCAGACACCACGAAACCAAATTTTACAACGGACGGACCCAAATTTTTGGTTTCGTCTCGTCCGTGGTGAACAGTTGCAGTTGGGACAGTTTGTTTGTCTTTTCCAGCCGTTTTGGTTTGACTACTTGGAATCATTACTTCATTAAAACCTAAACCACTTGTATTTCCTGGTACTTTTTGAATTCTTACTATTTCATCAGCACAAGAAATGTTTTTGTTAAATCTCTTAAATTTAGAGTTATGTTTGATAAGAACTTCTTGTGTGAGTTTTAGCTTTTCTATTTCAAGACCAAGCTCTTGACATGATTTACAACCATCGTCATTAGCCTTGCCTTTTTCTAATCGTTTTGCCTTTTCTTTTAGCTCATAGAATTCGTTTTCTAAAAATTCCTTTTTAGTCTTTAAAAACTTGTTTTTAGTTATGATTTTTAAGCTAAGCTCACACAATTGATTATATTGTTTTTGCAAAGTGTCTTCATCAATAGAAGAGTAAGATGAGTCGGAATGTACCTCGTTTGATTCATGTGCCATGAGAGCGATCTCATCCTTACTTGGTTCTTCGTCATCATCACTTTCACTCCAAGCACCGCTTACAGAAGCTCGTTGAGTTTTGCTTTTAGGTGGCTTGGGGCAATCTCCTATTAGATGATTTATATCACCGTATCTAAAGCACTTCCTTTCACTTTTTCCCTTTTTGTCATCTCGGTCTTTCCGGAATGACTTCTTTTCATCCTGGGGTTGCCTTACAAATTTTCCTCTTCTTCTAAAGAACTTTTTGAAATCTCTTACGGCCATGGCATACTCCTCGTCTTCACTATCCGAGCAAGATTCTTGATAACATCAAATAGTCCTGAATATTAAGTGTCAATTTCCCCCGATAATGCTCGTATTTTATATCATTTATATGGATTTACGCTTATTTTCCTCTATATTTCACTTTCAGGTAAATTACAAGCATTGGAGCTAAAGAGACGCGAATTTGGAGAGTTTATTGAAGATATATGATAGTATGCTCATTTTTAAGATGTTACATCGTAACTCCCCTCTCACATTACGCCGTAACAGAAGCGTGGCTCAGAAAACCAACTCAACTGAAGATTATGGCGTAACTCTCTCCAAAGATTACGACGTAACTAACTAGGTCAAATGAGGTTCCGCACCACTGCAAGCTACGCCGTAACTATTGTCTCAATCAACTACGGCGTAACCAGGATTTATTGAAGATACAGCGTAACTCCTTCCAGATGTTACGCCGTAACCAGCATTTTCAGTGCAAATTACGAAGATAATTGTGTTACGGAATAACTCTCAACTTAAGTTATGCCGCAACCAGATCTGGCCTATCAATACCACTCGAATTCCAGCATTTCTAATCATCCCATTTCACACACAACATCAGTGAACGTGAGTAGAAGGTTAAAGGCATATCTTAGGGAGCATACGGAGCCATCTCCAAGGGAGAAATCACTCCCCTATGATAAGCATTAGCATTTTATCTTTTCTTTACTTTCAATTCATGTATTTTGTAATGTTAAACATTGAATTGATTATTTTAGTTAATATGAGTTGCTAAGCACCGCTGGTGCTGGCCTAGTTATGATTCCTTAATTTTTTTGTTTATGTTTACATTGCTTCCGCATAATTGTTTCTAGTGTATGCATGCATAGTTTGTTGGTAGCTACCCTTGTTTCGGTAGTTTTGAATGGCGGTAGTGGCTAGTTACTTAGGAGATATGACCAACTGACCCTAAGTAGGTAGACTAAGTGGGAAGGGTAAGATATGACCAACTGATGACCTTTCTTCGCTTGTGCGATTTGACCAACTGATCACCTACCGTTTGGATGAACTTAAGAAGTAAGGGATGAGTGTTTAAGATACTAGCGCCTGGGCACTTATTATTATGAATCTTGCATGTAGCGGTACTTAATGACTTGGCTTAGGGGACTAAGAACAACTGGACTTTCGACGGGTCACCTGACATCTCCAGTTGAACCCTTTGCTGATAGGTTAGGACGAACTGACCAAATGTTGTCCTAGCGACTTTTACCCCCACTTAAAGTAATTGGAAGTAATTAAACGTAAACTTAACTTGATAGGATGAATAACTAGGTTAGCACACTTCTCCCCTATTGATCACAACCCTTGCTTTTACTTGCTATCTTTTATTTTCTTGTCTTTAGTTTTAATTAATCATTTCAATATTAAAATCTGTGACACCTAGACTTAGTTAAAATCCGCACACGTAGCTCTTGGGACGACCTCGGTTTTACCGAAAAACTACACTACACACGACCGGGTACACTGCCCGTTAGTGCATTAGGGTAGACCATAGGTATAACGAGACTATATAAATATTAAAACCTGGTCAGTAAAACCTGCATCAAGTTTTTGGCGCCGCTGCCGGGGAGTTATATTAGGATTTTCATTAAGTCTTTAATTTATGTTTTGTTATAAAATTTTCTCAAATTCTCACGATCTCTTTTCAAGTTTCAGGTACCATGGAAGTTGTTAACATTGATGACCTCACTCTTGAGGAATATTTGGCGTTGACAAGAGAAGAACAAGGGCCGGGGATCGTTAGGCCGGCCATCACCGAAGATGCTCAATTCGAGATCAAACCACAATTTATGAGGGAGTTGCATGCAAACCCTTTCTCCGGAAGCATTACCGATGATGCTCACGAACATGTGGACAACGTGGAATACATTGTCAGCCTATTCAAAGTTCCAAGAGTGTCAAACGATGCTGTCATGTTACGTGTGTTCCTTATTTCTCTCACTGGAGCTGCTAAAAGATGGGTTGATCGATTACTTGCCGGGACAGTTAACACCTGGCCACTCCTCATAAAATATTTCATTCAGAGGTACTGTCCTCCATCTAGGACTGCAAAGCAATTAGAAGAAATCCATAACTTCAAGCAGGAGGGTGATGAAACGATGTACCAAGCATGGGAAAGGTACAACGAATTATTATACAAGTGCCCCACTCACGACCTCAACAGCCAGCAAAAGGTGAAAGTCTTTTACAAGGATCTGAACATCTCCTCAAGGCAAATGATCGATTCTCAAGGACCAATACTTGGAATGACACCAACTATGGCTCTTGAAACTATTTAGAAGATGGCTGACCACTCTCACAAGTGGTACAATGGAGGGAGCAATCGAAGTAAGAGTGGAAATGTGGAAGGCCTTGCAGCAACAAACAACAAATTAGAGAGTCTTGGAAGGGACATGAAAAAGCTCAAGGAGAATGTTCATTCCATACAAGTTAGACGAAACAAACACAATGGCACTCTCCCTACCAAGGAGTGCTCATCTAACGAGGAAGTTAAAAGGATTAAAGAAGTAAAATATGGAAGTGGAAGTCCCTATAACGGATACAATGGTAACGGGGCCAGGTATCGAGAAAAATCCCCAGGGTTCTATACTAGAATCAACAATAATCCTCCTATACCAAGCCTCGAAGAAATAATGCATAAACATATCGAAGAATCTACAAAGAAAAGTGACAGACTCAATGAATGGATGGTCAAGTTAAAAGAAGATACCAACATGAACTTGCGGAACCAAGACGCCGCAATAAAAAACCTCGAAACTCAAATTGGGCAATTAGCTAAAAATTTAGAAACCAGTAATGACAAAGCCATTGCATGCAAAGCCATATTTGCACAAGATAAACCGAAGGAAGAACAATGCACCTCTTCTGTCACTAATGATCTTTGCGGGATTAACTACTTAAAGGAAGATGACAAATCTGAAGACGACGAGGTCCTGCCAAGCCAACTTCCTAAGAAGGAACTCTATCAAGAAAGTTTTCTTCTACCATGCACGATCGGTAATCTTAAAATTCCCGCTTTAGCTGATTTTGGGGCTGGGGTAAACCTTATTTCTACCTCATTGTTTGATAAAATAAAACTTACCAATTTAAAATAAACAACAATGATGATTGAAATGGCTGATTCCTCTAAAGCTTTACCCAGGGGAGTAGTTAACAATGTTCTCCTTAAAATTGGAAAATTCATTTTTCCTACTGATTTTGTGGTTATTGACATGGGGAAACGGGAGACTTACAACTTAATTCTTGGAAGGCCTTTCCTGGCCACTTGTCGAGCACATATAAAGGTCTTTGAAAAACAAATTTCTTTGGGAACTAAAGGGGAACGAATCACTTTCAGCATGAAGGAACAATTGAATCCAAGATTAGAAATTTCAAATAAAGTTGATGTTGTCAATGTTCCGTCGCTCGACCCACCTTTATGCTGTAACTTAAGAGCTAACAATTGTAGGCAAGATTTTGATAGTTGTGAACAGGAACAAGAAAAAATTATCCCAATTGGGGGCATTACCCTAACAAGCATTACTGCATCCCTGTAATGACGGAGCATAACGGATCAATGAAGGTTTGGCCCTCGTGTAACCCTTTTCGTGAATTTTGTGATGAAAATAAAAAGGTGGAAGAATGGACGTGTCCTCACGAGATTGAAAGACACAACATGAAATTCGGAAATTTATCTTTTGAAGATTGGTACAAGGTAAGATTTGGAGACTCAAACATCAATATGAGAATAATGAAACAGTTAAAGCACGATTACAATGAATGTCACCTCATTGATAAAATGACCAATGATGGAAGATCAAACAGTAGTGCTACAATTGATCCTATAATTGAAGACGACGACTACGGAAAGTCGTGTTTATCATTCAATGAGTGGCTCTCGCAAAAATTTGGTACATGTAGCATCGGCAACACAAGCAGAAAAAGAGTTTTTATCGAATGGATGAATGATTGCCGCCAAATAACGGAGGAAGTTGGCCAAGTCCGAAGGCCACCATAAAGCCTCGAGACTTTGAGTCTAACTTAAAGAATCGTAAATAAAGAAAAGTGCTCTTTTGGGAGACAATCCGAATTATCCCTTTCATTTGTTTATTTCCATTTCTGTTAGGTTTTGTGTTTTAACCATATTTGCCGGATTTTGAAGAAAAGTTGTTGCAGCATGCTGAACGGGGATCTGATCTGTCCATAGTTACGGCGTAACTCCTTCTTATGGATACGCCGTAACATACTTTTTGCAGCAGTCCTTCTCAGAGCATTACCAATTACGGCGTAATCCCATGCAACGGTTAAGCCGTAGCTACACTCCTATAGCGTCTGCCATGTTTTGCAATAATTACGGCGTAACTCCTTATAGGGGTTACGACGTAACTATCCTCTGTAACACTTCTTTCTTTTAAACACAATAACCTTGTATTAGTTTTTAAATGAACTTTGTGGGTATGTTCCCTGTAAGCCCTCACGAGACTACACTCGTCCACTTGGGACACCAAGTGATTTAAAAGGCTTGTTACATACGCTAAATGCAACCATGATTCCTACGAATGTGAGTTAGGTTTCTTTTTTATTTTTATTTTTCTTTTTCTTTTTTTTAGAATTATGCTTGTCGGTAGTGTGATTTCAGGGATTGAATTTTGCTCGTGGATACTTATACGAAGGTACGTTTCATTTCGTGGGCCTTCTTTCTTTTTGGAGCAAATTTCAGGGAAGTTCTCGCTCTAATTCCACTTTTCTCTTCACCCTTATTTAACGCTTAGTACAAAAGGGACTTTGTACATCTCAAGTGGGGGGACGGGAGTAGAATTGTCTCTTGAACTTTATTTTGCCCTCGTTTTTCTAGTTTATGTGGAAAACTAGAAGGGGGGTTGAATAGTTTTACCAATTAAAACTTCGTTTTAAAATATTTAGATCGACTTATGTCAATCCATTTGGATGTGTATATTGGACATTGATAGATAGATAAAATAAATTTGTAATGAAAGATAAAGAGTAAGAAGCACATAACCACGACACGAGTATTTAGTGGTTCGGCTACAAGGACACCTTCCTTGACCTACTCCACTCCCCGAGTCACCTACTCGAGAGTTCGTAATCACTACACGACACCAACTCCTTATGGCGAAGAAGCCTTCACAACGTCGCCTACTCTTTTTCCGGTACTAGGCTAACCACCGGGTTCTTTCACAAGGTTGAACCGCACCTACCACAACGTTGCCTACCCTTTATCCGGTACTAGGCTAAGTACCGAGTTCCATTACAAAGGAGGAACTACTACCCAACACCTAACCCCAAAGGAGACCCACTTCTTATTACAACACCATCAAGGATATCAATATCCTTGGAAACAAACTATCACTATTTGTATAACGATGCACCTCATCGATTATACGACCTTGGCATCCTTCACTAATGTAACTTGATTTGACTCCTAGGCATCTTTCACTAATGCCCTTGACACGAACGCTTGGCACCTTTCACTAATGCCTTTGTCTTGACTCCTTTAGCATTCTTCACTAATGCTTTTGACACGGACGTTAAGCACCTTTCATTAATGCTTTTGTCTTGACTCTTTTGGCATCCTTCACTAATGCCTTAGACACAACACTTATATGGAGGAAGAAAAAAGTATCAACAAGAGAACCTCAATAGTCTTGATGATGACGAAGTATGGCAACTCATCGACTTGAGCTTGCTCGACTTCAAGAAGTGGTGATCTCGCCTTTAAGAGGAACCTAAAGAATCACACAAAAACAAAAGACAAACTACATAGAAAGATCCTTAGGATCTGTGGTTAGAATGTTACAATACTTGGGGAAAGTATGTGTGGGAGTGGCAACCCAAAAGGAATAAATGGCTCACTATTTATAGAAGAAAACATCTCTTGTTCCACGGATCCTCACTGAGGATCCGTCCGATCTTCTTGGGGATCCGTGGGGCGCCCTTTTGCCCATGGGTTTTGGGTCATGGGTCATGGGTCATGGGTTATGGATCATGGGTATCCAAGTAGATACAATGTATCTACAAGATGCAATGCATCTAGTCCATGGTTCATGGATTAAAACTATGGGTCATGGATTAAAACTATGGGTCATGGATATTATCCATATATGACATAGGCATGATGTCATGCAATGGGTTATGGGTCAAGCTCCATGGGTATGGGTCATGGACTTTGGGTTGTACCCAATTACGTTCAAATGTATTTGGTTAATGGGTCAAGTACTTAAGTTTCTACCCATTTATATTACCCATTATAATACATACTAGTTATGTATATATTTACCCAATATGTAAACACTAGTTGTTGTACATATGTATTTAAATCATAAAATCACTTATACTTGTTTTAGCGTTTTATGTGAAAACGTAAGTGTGTTAGAAAACAATTGGCTCAAACCATTTACGTATTTTATTTGTTTTGTTAAAATGATTTTACGTTTGTTATTGACAAAACATTAGAAGATCGTAAAATATAAATAAATGTTTTTACGGCTTATTTGTATTAACAATCTCCCCCTTTTTGTTGATGACAAAACATAAAATTATTTTAAGGAAAAACTAAAATTCGTAAAAGTTTGAATTGGAGTTTTTACTCTCTTCTCCCCCTTTTTGTCGAAACAAAAAGAGCGTCGAAAAGAAACTAACACAATGTTTTAAGAAAAACATGTAAAAGAAAAAAAAATATAGAGAGCAAGTGACGGGAAGAGTTCTCGTCTTAACTCCCCCTTGATGAGTCCATCCCTTTGTGAGGGTGTCAAGTAAATAAAAATACTAGGCTAATGCATTGCAACTATGTTTGCAAATGGTTTCGTCTTAGTGACGATAATGTTCCCCCTTGATGATTGCAACTTTGCAAGGGGATGTAACGAAATGTAATCCATATGAGGATTATATTGCAAATGGTTTTGCAATGTATGGTTTGACACAAAGCTCCCCCTAGCTTAGGTTGTCAAAGTCTTCATGTGTATTTTGAAAATCTACAAAACAAAGGTTAGAAAACAAGTATATAGTGCATAATTTCCGCAAATAAGACTCAAGTTAGTATAAAATTGGTCTTCATTGCACGGATCCCACTTCCCTCCTTGGAGGGATCCTTCTAGGCAAATCTCGGGGATCCATCTATCGATAATGAATTCAAAGAATGGTGATGTAACAAATAATGTTAACATCAAAATGAGATATGTATTCAACCAACAAACATATACTCAAAGCAATATGGCATATAAACTATCATTCAATAAAACATAAGAGATGATCTACAAATCTCTAAAAACTAAGAGAATGATTTAGCCATGTAAAACATATTCTACTAATACTAATAAGTGACCAAAACTTAAGAAGCAACCATGTGCTTGAGTCTAAGGATGAGTAGACTTGTTGATTTGGTTCAATCTTTCAAGAAGATGATTAAACAAGAAATGGGATTCCTAAACAATCTAAGTTAAGTTTGAGACTAGGACACCATTTTAATCCATAGGTTCATAGTTGTTTGGGTTTGTTGACCTCATCGAAACGTTCGAGGAGGTGATAAACATGAAACGTTGCTCCTCACGTAGTTCATGTATCAACCATTCAACATGTTGACAATGATAGAAATCCTTGTCATGGTTTTGAAAAGGTGGTGGTAAAGATGGAGCGACTTGATGTGGAGGTTCAAGTGAAGTAGGTTGGGGATCCTCAAATGAAGGAGGGATTGGTTGAGGCACATTAAATGGTGGCTCAACAAGGGTTGATGGTGGAGGTAGTGAAGTGTCAACTTCCATGTGGTCGGGTGGTTGACTTTGATGTCTCCTCATAATCCAAAATGGACCATTAGAGGGAAATGGAGAAATGGACATCGGTGCAAGTGTTGATTCAACACCTTGGTTTTGTTGTACAATCTTCTCTAGTGAAGAGTGTGTCGGTGATGGTGCAGGATGAGATGGCCTAGGGGTAATTCCTCTAAGTTGTAGGGATGTGGAGATGATTGTGAGGTGGTAAATGATATGGCTCTAGGCACCAATGTTGTTGGTTGGGTTGAAAAGGGTGTGTTTGGTTTAGTAGGAATTGTAGAGTTTGGTGATGATATTTTTGTGGGAACAATCCTCTTGGAGATTGGTTTGATTGGTTGAGTTGGTGGAGGGGAAATCCTAGCATTTTTGGGTTTAATCGGAGATGATTCGGTTGAGGATATTTCATGTACAACATGAGCAAGTTTCGTGGGTGGTTCTTGGGTGGATGAGTTAGCACTAGGAGCTTTCCTCATGATGAAATGACTAAAGAAAAATGTTTCTAATTATTGAGAATTATGTTGTGTTTGATGACTAAGGGATTCTAACAAGATGACTTATAAAGGGAAGGATTTGGCAAGTGCATTCAAGACTTAAGCCACTAAGATCCTTTGGAATGTGATGATTAGCATGCACAAGAGACAACTTCAGAGTTGTACTGATCTATGGACTCAATTAAGATGAGGTGGAGTGTTCAAGTTAGCAAGATGAGCTTGAAATGATTGTTTAAGCTAGACTTGACATGAATCTGTCACCCGGATCCCACGGTTCCCTCCTTTGAGGGATCCGTCTAGGCAAATCCTAGGGATCCGGCTATCAGCAGCAAAGAAAAGGAAAAGATGATGTTTGTGAAATCTAACACCTATACCTCCTTGAGTGTTTTAGTCTTCCTAAGTATCTTAAATGAAAGAGTACTTAAATGATCAGGGGCAATGAGTGATGTAGCTAATGATTGCCTTTTATGGAAGGAAAATGAGACTTTATAATCACCAATGGGTGTTCAAGGATGACACTAGGAATTTTGATGATGTTAATTCATAATAAATGATCCTCGAGATCAGATGTAAGCTTGAGATAAAATTTGAAAAATCCTTAAAAAGTAAAAGAATTGAAAAACTAGTTTTTGACTCATTTTGAGATAAGGATGACTAGAAACAATTTCCTAAAATTGATAAAGATATCCACCTAAGTGTTTTGAGATGTGAGAAACAATGTGTGAGTATTGAAGTGGAAATATGGTGAGTTTTGATGAGTTGATAAATCAAAAGCACTTTGAATTTGATTTTAGGTTGACTATGGGTGAGTGTGAAGCTTTCTAATGCTTGAAGAAGACTTAGGTGGTTCCAAGGTCTTATGTTTAGCTAGTGTGAAGTGATCTAGTGAGCTATTTTGATGTATGGGAATCTGTACTGCTCATCTGTTATCACGGATCCCAAGGTTCCCTCAAAGGAGGGATCCGTCTATTATAATCTTAGGGATCCGGCAACTGCAGATCAGAAACATCACAGAAAGAAATGCGGTTTTGCACCATACTATATACACTAATTTCTATTAAACTCTACTCCAAAGAACAACAACACAAGCATGTTATCACATAAATCATATCATAGATAAGAGTAGTAATGACAATATCCAAGCTAACACAAACTAGTGTGCTAAGACAAAAACATAAGCATTCATACATAAACCAAATGTCTAAAAACAAGCATAATCCTAATGTCTCTTTCGTTGATCCTTTCTTTTCCTCTTTCCCGACTTCATGACGTAGTTAGCTAGGTTTTGGATCATACCCTTTAATTGTTTAAATTCCGCGGTCTCGTTTGGAAGAGTTGGAAGTTGTTGATAGTAGGCAATGGGGTCCAAGTCGATGTTAGCTTCGGGGTTGACATTTACTTCTTCTTGTTCATCCGAGGAGTCCGGGAGAGCCTTAGGTTTTCTTCCATTGATCATGAACCGTTTAAAGGGTTGTTTGGTAAGAGTTGCCATGACGTGATCGGAAAGGAAATGATCATCGTTGATAGGAGATGGTTGCAATGCACTAACATACTTACAGAGTCATGCTAGGAGCATACCATACGGAAGTACCATGTTGGCAACTTTGAATACCCCGGCCATTCTCTTCACCATGTAATAGGCGAGATTAAATGGCTCTTGGTGAATAAGGCAATAGATCATTTGCACGAGACATGCATTTGGATGGTATTTGTTACCGACCAAGCTAATGACGTTTTCCCTAAGAATTTCTTCCCGTTTTCTAAAAATGGGGTGCATTTCGAAGAGTTCAATTTGAAAGGGATCACGGTGAATGAGCTATTTGTTTCGGTTGAAACGGGATTGGTCGGCTCTAACTTTGAAAATAGTGTCTCAAACGGTTTTGGGTTCATCAAGAGGAGTATGGTATATTGGTTTGGAATCAAGAGCAAAAGATTGAGTGGATATTGCCTAATCTTGAGAGTACATACAAATTCCTTCACAAGGAATGCGAAGGATTTGAGCAAATGTGTTGAGAGGTAGAGTGAAGTTTCATTTATTGATGATGAAGGCAATTGAAATGCTATCAGCGGTGTTTCGAATGATCCTAACGCTTTTGTAGAATTCAAAGATGAAAACCGGACAAATTTGTTCATCAATATCAAGAAGACAATCAAAGTTGATTGCCGAGAAGACTTGACGAATGTCGGTATCTTCAAGGAAACATTCCTTGACCACACAACCTTCGTGGATAAGTCGTTTTTCAAGTCTTTTGAAGACTTTGCGATTGGTTTTTGACAAGCCCTCTTTACGATAGTATTGGGAGATAATGGACGGTATCATGGTGGTCTTGTTGGGTGGCTTTAGGCATGGTTGGTCCTAGAAAAACAAATATTCCAATTAGGCAAAATTTGTTGAGATGGGTTTATGGTTTTGATTTGTATTAACAATGTTGTAAGCATAATGTAATCTTAGTTATGTGACAACCCTTTCTAGTGATCAATTTTGGAAAACCTAATTTTATCAATTGATTAAGAAAAATTGAGAAACCATAAACCCTAGGATGAGGATGATGAAAATTAGAACATGTTAGTGTAATTACTTACAATGATGTTCTAGAGATGGATGCTTAAGAATATGGAGTCATATGGAGATGAAACCAGCTCTTGGGTCGTTTTTGTGTTTTGTGAGGAGAGGGAAAATGAGCAGGGTTGATTTTGAAAGGCGTATAGCTGGTTTCTGTCCCACGGTTCCCCCGGATCCCTTGTATTAGGGATTTGGCTAGTACAACTAGAGGGATCCGACTACTGTAGACATAAAAAGGGTGTTTGGCATTATTTTTGTAATAAGTTATAAAATAGCTTATGGAACAAAAATAGTTTTGAGGTTTTTAATTGAAAAGATGTTTGGTAAATGGGATTTGATAGCTTAATTATCAAGGATCTATTTGTGACGACGGCGTTAGTTAGACGAGATCAAGAGGAATACTATTCCCGATGATGAGTAAGTCGGGAAAGTGGCGAAAAGAGACTTTTAAGAGACTAGCAATGATTAACGTCTAAAATAAAGGATGGTAACAACATATTCGTGTAGATGTAAGCTAGCTAATGAAAATTGAACATACCTTTATGCTCTTGTCATGGTTTAAGGAGACCATAAGACCGAAAATACTTCATGAGCTTTTAAAGTAATCAGTTGTACTTAGAATAAGTAGATTGCGATTACTTTTAGGTTCTTCCTTGAAGGTTGGCTTCATTATTCTTTGAAAAGAAATGAAGACTTTGGAGAGATCCAAGCATGAAGATTTCTTGAAAAAAAATGTTAGAATAATCTATCAATATCCAACATAAAAGAAAATTATTTTAAAATATTTTCTTCTTTGTAGTTTTCAAACATACACGGATCGTATCAAGTTTTTAAAGTACAACATACTCTAATAAACTTGGTAACGAAGCTCTGATACCAATTGTGGAAAACTAGAAGGGGGGGTTGAATAGTTTTACCAATTAAAACTTCGTTTTAAAATATTTAGATCGACTTATGTCAATCCATTTGGATGTGTATGTTGGACATTGATAGATAGATATAATAAATGTGTAATGAAAGATAAAGAGTAAGAAGCACATAACCACGACACGAGTATTTATAGTGGTTCGGCTACAAGGACACCTTCCTTGCCCTACTCCACTCCCCAAGTCACCTATTCGAGAGTTCGTAATCACTACACGACACCAACTCCTTATGGTGGAGAAGCCTTCACAATGTCGCCTACTCTTTTTTCGGTACTAGGCTAACCACCGGGTTCTTCCACAAGGTTGAACCGCACCTACCACAACGTTGCCTACCCTTTATCCGGTACTAGGCTAAGTACCGAGTTCCATTACAAAGGAGGAACTACTACCCAACACTACACAACACCTAACCCCAAAGGAGACCCACTCATTATGACAACACCATCAAGGATATCAATATCCTTGGAAACAAACTATCACTATTTGTATAACGATGCACCTCATCGATTATACGACCATGGCATGCTTCACTAATGCAACTTGATTTGACTCCTAGGCATCTTTCACTAATACCCTTGATACGAACGCTTGGCACCTTTCACTAATGCCTTCGTCTTGAACCTTTAGCATTCTTTACTAATGCTTTTGACACGGACGTTAAGCACCTTTCACTAATGCTTTCGTCTTGACTCTTTTGGCATCCTTCACTAATGCCTTGGACACAACACTTCTATGGAGGATCTGTAGTTAGAAGGTTACAATACTTGGGGAAAGTATGTATGGGAGTGGCAACCTGATAAGGATTTAAAAGGTACACTTTTGACGGGTCATTTAAGCCCTTAATTGATCACTTTTGTATCCGTTACTACTTAACTTCGTTCTTTTTCACTTTTTAGGTCTCTTGAAGGAAAATTGGTGGAATGACACTTATTCGGACGAAAAGGCGCGAATATACGAAGAAAATGGCCAAAGTCAAGAATCGAGACACTCAAGTCAGCTTTGGAATTGAAGGGACGACGCCATCGCTTAAATGCGACGCCGTCATGACACATCTTGAGACGACTCGAGAGCAAATTGCTAATTTACAAGTGACGACATCGGGTTTAAAAGAGTAGGCGTCGCAACTCGCACGGCCTAGATTTGGATCCGACGGCGCCGAGGTTGAAGTCGGCGTCACAAGCATAAGGTGACGCCACGAGTTGACGTGCCAAGACAAAACCCTAATGGCGGCGACCGACGGCGTCACAATTAAAGAGTGACGCCATCGCATTTTGTAACACTATATATAGAATCCAAATTTTTCGCTTTAAGGAGGTAGTTTTGTGGAGTAAAACCTAAACCGAACCAAGGTCATCTTGTCAAGATCTTAGGGTTTCATACCCTATTTTACAACAAGATAAGTGTTTTACTTCATTAATTCAATTATGTCTTCAATTGTTTGTGTGTATGCTTGCATGTTCTCCATGTCCGGCTAATTTACTTGTGTGTTTGCTTAGATATATGAAACCTAGTTATTGAATATTGATTGGTTGTCTCTTATCTTAATTGTGATTGACCTAGTATTGCGATAGGTCATCCGTTGTGTTATTAATGCTTGATTAGTCTTTGTTGAACCTTAGCTTATAGTTACTAGTGGAATTGTAGGCTAAATATCCAAAGATAACCTTAGTGTTAAGTTTATGAATCCTAGAGATTTCGTAGTCATTAACCTTAGGAAGCTTCAAAGAGTTAGGGATAAACGATACCCTACGACCTTAGAAACACAACGTTAAGAATAAGGACGTGACAATTCAACCATCAATAGGAGATAACTAGGGAGTAATAACATCTAAGTAAACACATTTTTAATCATCATAAGAGAACACAACAATAGACATAGACTACACTCACCTTAGTTTAGATAATTAGATAATTAGATAAGTAGAGTAATCGGTAGAAATACCAACCCCCAAATCCAAACCCCGAGATTCGTACATTTCCATTTCCTAAAAAACATAAAAAAAGATAAAAAATAATATTCCTCAACCCCAACCTTAGCGTAGTAATTTCTCACTAGCATTCCTATTCCCCTAGAGAATGATATCAATTCCCAAGGCTTACCCTAATACTACACTACAACGATTAGGTTCACTGCCTAGGGTGTTGAAAAACTTGCTCGACGAAAAGGAAGTTCCTTTGACCCCGAGCGCGCGTTGTACGCGTATCACAACCCAAAAGGAAGAAATGACTCACTATTTATAGAAGAAAAACATCTACTGTTCCACGGATCCCACGGATCCTCACTGAGGATCCGTCCAGCACATTGGGGATCCGTGGACGCCCTTTGCCCATGGGTTTTGGGTCATGGGTCATGGGTTATGGATCATGGGTATCCAAGTAGATACAATGTATCTACAAGATGCAATGCATCTAGTCCATGGTTCATGGATTAAAACTATGGGTCATGGATTAAAACTATGGGTCATGGATATTATCCATATATGACATAGGCATGATGTCATGCAATGGGTTATGGGTCAAGCTCCATGGGTATGGGTCATGGACTTTGGGTTGTACCCAATTACGTTCAAATGTATTTGGTTAATGGGTCAAGTACTTAAGTTTCTACCCATTTATATTACCCATTATAATACATACTAGTTATGTATATATTTACCCAATATGTAAACACTAGTTGTTGTACATATGTATTTAAATCATAAAATCACTTATACTTGTTTTAGCGTTTTATGTGAAAACGCAAGTGTGTTAGAAAACTATTGGCTCAAACCATTTACGTATTTTATTTGTTTTGTCAAAATGATTTTACGGTTGTTATCGACAAAACATTAGAAGATCATAAAATATAAATAAACGTTTTTACGGCTTATTTGTATTAATAGTTTATTTTGAAAAATTATGGCATTTTTAAAATTTTGACATGTTTTTCTTAACCTAACTAGATTAGACCTTAGCCGAGCACATTATACCCCTTGATATTATATGGTGAGATTACCTTATCCGTTTCCAAATTTTTACCCCAAATGCACCAAATTATGAGTGTGCCGGTAACTTGTAAACTTTAGAACTTGGCCTTTACATCATTTCGAGACCATAGACGAGGTATGTTGAGTTAGCTCGATGTATTTGGAATTTTCAGTTTAAGAAGGCAGTATTATATGATTATCACCCAAATAGCCTATCATTGTGTGTCTTTCGATTAGTCACCTCGACTTCTCGACCCCCATGTTAAACCCTTTGTTGCACTCACCTTTAGTGCAAAATACCCCTAGATAAACCCTTATGAGCCATTCCTTTCATTTTGTTCACCCAACATATTGTTTCTTTACACCATTACACCTTATCTTACCCTGTAGTCTTTATTTGTAATTGGTAAGTCATTATTTGCCTAAGTTCAAGGTTCAAGTGGAAAGGTTCAAGAATCACGCTTTCATCGACGACATATCCTTAAATTGAAGACCCCCCCCCCCCCACAATTCTCATATTGTTCATCTCAAGTGGGGGGATGTTATGTTTTGTTGAAAAGAAAAAAAATGATGTGATTCAAAAAAAAAGTTATTGTTATTTAGTTGATTGTAAAGTGCGATGTTATAAGCACTATTGTTATGAGTAGGGGTGTTCACGGATTGGGTAATATCCACAGTAACCGAAAATCGAAACCGAACCGAACCGAAAATAACTGAACCGAATTTGTGACCGAACCGAATTGGTCAAAACCGAACCGAACCGAACTAAATATTTGGTTATCGGGTTGGATATGGTTTTAGAATGAAAACCGAAACCGAACCGAAACCGAATTCATATAAAATATATATTTTTCTATGTATATATGATGAAAAAATCACTAAAACTCTTTTTTAGTATAAATATAACATGATTTAAGCTTGAAAAAAATATTTTGTGGTAAAATATATATAATTAAATAAAAAATAATTAAAATTATGTAATTCGGGTTATTCGGTTCGGTTTTCGGTTATAGGGTTTCGGTTTTCGGTTATTCGGTTCGGTTTTCGGTTATAGGGTTTCGGTTTTCGGTTATTCGGTTCGGTTGAATCATATTTAATTTCGGTTCGGTTCGGTTTTCGGTTATACCCAGAAAAAAAAATTAACCGAACTAACCGAACCGAATAAACCGAATAACCCGATAACCGAACCGATGAACACCCCTAGTTATGAGCTTACTATAGATTTAGTATCGAGGAGGCCACCTCGGTCACATTTGAAGAATGAAGTTGGAAGTGTGCCCATCATGACGTCCTCTAATGGCACATCTACCTAGTAATATCATGATCCGGTTTCTTAACTTCGAAACTTGAACTTTGGACGAACGATAAGTGGTGATGACTTGGTTATAGATTTAGACTATCTGCTTGATTTTATTTTACACCAATTTCATCCCATGTCTTATCCTACCCTTTAGTCATGAAGCATGTCTAGGTGATGCAGCGAGCAATCTTTGGTGTCTTGGCCATAGATTTGGTCATGTATTATTGATTTTGTCCACTTCGCCGTGACATGTTAGTAATGACAAATCACCCTTAACCTTTGTCGTGTCTACCCATTTTGCCTTCAAAAATTGTTTTGTCCTTAACTCTAGTGGTGGAGATTTGTGTAACCACCAAACTTATGATAGAATACATGCTATGACTGTGCAACGAGTGATCACCCCGAAATTGACACTTAGAATAGTTGAGAGATTTGAGTGTTTTGTTCCCATTTTGTGAGGTGTTCGGCTTTGTTTTATTCTAGCATAAGGGATTTGTAAACTTATATTTTCCAGATAATGGGAGATATCTTTTTAGGAATCTATCTAATAAGGTCTACTTGAGGGTAAGTAGAGTTCAAGTGGGGGGATATTTGATAACATCCAATAGTCCCGAATATTAAGTGTCAATTTCCGATAATGCTAGTATTTTATATCATTTATATGGATTTACGCTTGTTTTCCTCTATATTTCACTTTCGTGTAAATTACGAGCATTGGAGCTAAAGAGACGGTTTGGAGAGTTTATTGAAGATATATGATAGTATGCTCATTTTGAAGATGTTACGGCGTAACTCCCTCTCACATTACGCCATATGCAGTGTGGCTCGGAAAACCAACTCAATCAAGATTACGCGTAACTCTCTCCAAAGATTACGACATAACTAACTAGGTCAAATGAGGTTCTGCACACGCAAGATACGCCGTAACTATTGTCTCAACTAAGGCGTAACCATGATTTATTGAAGATACGGCGAACTCCTTCCGGATGTTACGCCGTAACCAAAGATTTTCAAGGTAAATTACGAAGATAATTGTGTTACGACGTAACTCTCAATTTAAGTTACGCCGTAACCAGATCTGGCCTATAAATACCACTAGAATTCCAGCATTTCTAATCATCCCATTTCACACACAACATCAGTGAACGTGAGTAGAAGGTTGAAGGCAGATCTTAGGGAGCATACGGAGCCATCTCCAAGGGAGAAATCACTCCCCTACATTAGCATTTTATCTTTTCTTTACTTTCAATTCATGTATTTCGTAATGTATATGAGCGGCTAAGCACCTCTGGTGGTGGCCGAGTTATGATTCCTTAATTGTTTTGTTTATGTTTACATTGCTTCCGCATAATTGTTTCTAGTGTATGCATGCATAGTTTGTTGGTAGCTACCCTTGTTTTGGTAGTTTTGAATGGCGGTAGTGGCTAGTTACTTAGGAGATATGATCAACTGACCCTAAGTAGGTAGACTGAGTGGGAAGGGTAAGATATGACCAACTGACGACCCTTCTTCGCTTGTGCGATTTGAACAACTGATCACCTACAGTTTAGATGAACTTAAGAAGTAAGGGATGAGTGTTTAAGATGCTAGCGCCCGGGCACTCATTATTATGAATCTTGCATGTAGCGGTACTTTATGACTTGGCTTAGGAGACTAAGAACAACTGGACTTTTGACGGGTCACTTGACATCTCCAGTGGAACCCTTTGCTGATAGGTTAGGACGAACTGACCAAATGTTGTCCTAGCGACTTTTACCCCCACTTGAAGTAATTGGAAGTAATTAAACGTAAACTTAACTTGATAGGATGAATAACTAGGTTAGCACACTTCTCCCCTATTGATCACAACCCTTGCTTTTACTTGTTATCTTTTATTTTCTTGTCTTTAGTTTTAATTAATCATTTCAATAGTAAAATTTGTGACACCAAAACTTAGTTAAAATCCGCACACGTAGCTCTTAGGACGACCTCGGTTTTACCAAAATACTAAACTACACACGACCGGGTACACTGCCCGTTAGTGCATTAGGGTAGACCATAGGTATAACGAGAAATATTAAAACCTGGTCAGTAAAACATGCATCAATTCTTCATCATCACTAGATTCTGTTCTTGCTTTTAGAGCAACGGATTTGATTTTCTCTCTTTTGCCTTTGATAATTTCCGAATCTCTCTACATCACCATTTCTTGTACTTTTGAGATTTCCAATTAGCTCGTCAAGTGACATTATTGTGAGATCCTTTGATTCCTCAATAGCCGTTACTTTTGCTCTCCACTTCGGATAGAGTGCCCTAAGAAATTTCCTGACAAAGTTCTTGCTACGAAAAGATTCATCAAGTGCTTTAAGAGAAGTAACAATAGTATTAAAGCGAGCAAATCCACAATCAATGGTTTCATCTTCAGGGATAACAAATTGTTCACATTGTTGAACAAGGAGATAAATTTTGTTATCCTTGACTTGTGAATTCCCTTGATGTGTAATTATTAAAGATTCCCAAATATCTTTGGCGGTTTCACACATAAAAATTCTTTCATATTCTTTTCTAGACAAAGCATTATAAAGCATCATTTTAGCTTCATTATTTTTAGCTATTATTATTTTTTTGTTCATCACTTGAAATATCTTTTGTTGTAGGATTAAAATCACCTTTAATGATAACAAACCAAAGATCTATATCTTTTGATTTCACATATGTTTCAAAACGGTTTTTCTAATAGATAAATCCATTGGTTTCAAAAAGTGGTGGTCTTTGCATAGATTGTCCTTCTTTAAAGTTTTCGGAATCCATGGATCATTTCAAGTTTATAAAATACAATATATTTTAGAAAATCTTGAGCAACGAGGCTCTGGTACCAATTGTGGAAAACTAGAAGGGGGGTTGAATAGTTTTACCGTTTAAAATCTTAATTGTTTTGAAAACTTATTGTAAGATCAATCGATATAGATAAAAGATGTGTTAGCGAAGAATAAATAATATGCAAGCAATATATAGTAAGTAAGGAAAGACACAATCAAACCACGACAAAGTTGTTTATAGTGGTTCCGTCTACAAGGACTCTTTTTCCTTGCCCTACTCCACTCCCCGAGTCTCCAAGTCGAGAGTTATCTTCACTAATCAACAAGCTCCTTTAACCGGCGGAGAAAACCTTTACACGTCGCTTACACAATATTTCCGACACAAAGCTAGATGTCGAGTTCTTTTACAAGGTTACAACCACTCCCAACACACTATGTATTTTGAGGACTAAAATACAAACCACTCACACTCAGAGGTTTAAGATGGTTTGGTACAACAATGATGTATGAACTATAATGGATCACACAACAACAAAACAAACAAGCATTCCAACTAATTGTTGAAGATTGATTATGCTTTGATCTTCTTTGCTACAAAAGATGATCACTATAATGAAATGAAACTGAGTTAGATGTAACAGAATGAGAGAATGTATGTGTTTTATGCTAATGAGGAATGATAAAACAATTTGGGTTTGCTTGCTATTTATAGGCCAATTGTACAACAAGACCACGGACTGGACGAAACCAAAAAAAGGGTTTCGCCCTTGTTAATTTTGGTTCCGCCAGTCTGACAGTAAAGATCACATAAAATCTTTCCAAGATCACCCAAATCTCTCCAAGATCATGTAAGATATGATGAGTGAATATCTAACCAAAATACTCTATGAAATCTTCTAAAGATTTCCAATGTGATGCAAGCCATGATGTAATATGTTGTTTTCTATTTTTAGAATTAATATGTTATAAGTAAATACATATGTAATGTTATGTTTAAGAAACTAAATATACTTTTCTAAAAATGTTGATGCACATTATAGTTTAGAAGGATATCAATGTTAATTGATACATAGCTAATCAAAATGTGATAAGATGTAAATGCTTAAGTGATGAAGACTTTATTTAAGAAAAGCTTGTTTTAATGTCTATTAATCTTGACAAGATTTATACTTTACAAAAAATGAAATTTACTTTTGTCGTTAACAAAACAAGGTAAAGATCATAAAATATAAATAACATTTTAGGACGATATTTGTATTAACAAACAATTTTATTATTATTATACATATGTTCTGATTGATTCGAATCCGAATGGACCCGAACCGAGTTGACCCAAAATTGGTTAACCCGAATTAAAATTAGATCGCGCTCAAATATGTTACCCGACTTTAACCCCATTTGAATTGACTCAAACCCGACTAATCCGATCTGATTAACACTCCTGAATGGAGTACGGTAGTAAGTTCTAGACTTCTTTATGTAGTTCAAAACGCAACGATTGATAAGGATATAGGCCCTGGGGGCAAAAGAGTAAGAAAAGGAATAGGGCATAGGGGTAAAAGAGTAATCAAAAAAGGTGATCATGTTACAGTAGTACTACTCCATTACATTACATATAGGACGAGATACTCTTTGAGTCTCTCACTCTGCTATACTAACATTTGCAGAGGCACTTCGTGTGCTAAGTAATAATTTCCATCATTATTTTTTTATCATTTCTCTTTTTTATATATTCAAAACTTGTGACTAAATATGTTGGTTTTTATTTATATTTTCAGGTTGTTGTTTAGCTAAGGTTTCCTTCTCTCAACACAAAGGTATATCTTCTTTTCTGTAAATAAAATATGTATTTCTTGTTTACTAGATTTTTTTTTGTTATGTTTTTACTGTGTATATCATGTTTGTCCATTATAGGCTGAGTTTTATTGATATTCTATTCTTAGGTATATGAATAGATCTGATTTAAGTTGTTATAAAATGTTGTTAACAAAAGTTTCAAGGGTTTGTTTTAGTTGTTTAGCTTCACTTTTTAGTTAAAACCTTAAAAATTAATAAATGTGTTTGTGTGTTTTGTGTTCTTTGGTCGGTACGAAATTTAAATAACTTTGTAGTTCTTCCTTTTTTCTAGGGGTTTTTTTTTTGCTTTTTTAAATATTGTTTCCTTTTTTTGTTATTTTTGGATATGTTTTTTTTAAAGCATGAATGGGGTTTGTTATAAAATGTTGTTGTTGTTTTTCTTCTTCTTGGGAGTTTTACTTTTTTTTATCTTTTCATTTATTTTTCCAGTCAAGAAAATCATTTCGAATTTAGTTTCCGCTTGCTTTTTCTGTTTGTTTTAGCTTTTCATTTCATTTTCTTGTGAAAACTTTCATTTGTGTTTTCGATTTTCCTTTTTTCTTGGGTTTTTTCGTGTTTCATTTTATTTTCTACTCAAAGCAAATAGTAAATCTTTTAATAGATAATATGGCTCTCTCATCAAATTTGATTTTTTATGTTTTGGTTTAATTTCTTCGGTTTTTTTAATGTGTTTTTGTGGAACATGCGTTTTTTAAGAGTGAACGATGATTTTTTTTATTCCATTCAAATATGCATTTAACTGAAATTTTTAGTTTTTTATTTTTTTTTACTTTTTTGGTTTCAAAACCAAAGTTGTAAAATTATTTCTTCAAATATGTAATATTTTCTAGTTTTTAATTGAAAGTGGAAATAATATCATCGGAAATGATCAAAAGATGTCAGCTTAGAGCTCTAGTTTGAACTGCCATGTTATTGCTTTATAATCAGAAGTTGTTATGCTTTTTTTTTTTTTTTACTTTGAGCTTGTTTTCATGGAGTCTGTTTTTTACATGTTTTGTTTGTTTGTGTGCAAAGTATCTTTGAAGATATATGTATGACTAGCAAACGTATTATTATTATTTTATAATATAACTAGCTTTTGTTCTAAAATGTAAATGGAATAGAGTCTTATGTTTTGGGTCCAAAAATATGCATGTAACATATAGTTTTATTTGTATTAAATTATTTGTAGACACTTTTTGAGTTTTATTTATGGTTCTGATAAAAGTTGTTATAAAATGATTAAATAAATGTCTTTGTGTGTTTTAGGTTTTTAGCTTCACTTTTTAGTCAAACCTTAGAAAAATGATTTAAATAAATATTTGTGTTTTCTAGTTTGTGTGGGTTTTTTTTAATTATTATTATTATTATTATTATTATTATTATTATTATTATTGTTATTATTTTTTTATTATTATTATTATCAACATCACTTTCATTAGAAACAAAACCAAAGGATTACAAGAAATTAATGGGAGCCTCAAACAATCTGGCTCCCACACCTTTAGCAATAGCAAAACTAATCCCATCAAGATATGAGCAGCACGGCCCAATGTCTTGAGTTATAGAGAACTTCCTGATCCGCTTAAGTAAGGTCACCGTCGACCTCAAGTTCTCCTAAGGAGGAAAATGAGAAAGGGTGAACCCATATCCAATGTCCGACATTTGGCTCCGTATTTGATGCGCTTACGTTTGGCGGCTTCAATCAACGCACGACCGGCACAAAATCCCTCATACCGGTTTGTGTGAGGGGACGACCCGTCGAATAGACACATACGCCCCGCCTCCATCCTGTGAATAGAGCAAGATATCTGCTGGTCAGTAAGACTTGCTCCTTTCTCCACCCAATCCGATGTCAACCTCTTTACGAGCCGAGACCCCGGATCGAGAACAGATATCAATCAAAGTGTCACGCACTATGTTGTGCCGATGTTTAATACCAATAGTGCCAAGACACGATCTGACATGATCCCGTAAATATCCCCGCGAAAACCTTGGAGCAAGTCAACACGGCATCTTAACTGAGAAGAGGGGAACGCCTAGCCGATAACATAGTACACATTGTTATTATTATTATTATTATTTTATAAACATCACTTTATTAGAATTCATATGATTTATAAGGAATTAGTGAAAACCCAAATACTATCTGAGACCGTACTCTTCTAGGTATAACAAAAGAAATCCTACTAAAAATATGAGTAGCAACACGCGCCCCAATGTCTTACGTTATAGAGAACTTTCGGATCTGCTTCAGTAAGATCACTTCATCCTTATCAAGTTCCTTAAAAGAAGAGAATGAGAAGGAGATAAACCCATACATAATATTCCCGCATTTAGCCTCGTACTTGACGCGTTTACGTTGTGCGGTCTCAATCACTACATGACCAAGTACAAAATAAACCATACCAGTTTGCGTTAAGGGCCATGACCTTGTCAGATCGACACATACATAAAGCCCTCCATCCCACTAGTAAAGCAACATATTAGCTGGAAGTAAGGGTTGGTCCTTTTCTCCACTAAGCCCAATTTCAACTTTTTTACGAGCTGAAATCCCCGACCGATAACATATGTCAACAAGGGTATCTGATAGCAGGTTCAGGATCGAAAGACTTAGTTTTCCGCGAGCAAGCTTTACAACCTACTAGGCAGTGTACCTAATCGTTGTAGTGTAGTATGGGTAAGACCAGAGGGTTGATCGTTCTCTATGGAATAGAGATGCTAGTAGTGATGTATGACGAGAAGGTAAAGTTGAGGGTGATTCTTTTTAGTTTTTTTATATTTTTTAGAAAACAAGTAAAATCTCGGGGTATAGGAGTGGGGGTGGTACTTCTACCAATTTTAACTACTAATTCTTTAAACTAATAACTAATTATACTAATGAAAAGGAAAACATAAGCTATGTATTGATTGGTGTGTTCTTATGATGATTAAAAGTGTGTTTACTTAGATGTTCTTTCTCCCTAGTTATCTCTTATTGGTCGGTTGAATTGTTACATCCTCATCTTAATTGGTGCGTTGTATTCCGTGTGGTCATGGGGGGTGCCTAATTCCCTAGTTTTATGAATCGTAACTTTCCTCTAGACTATCCGGGATAGCCAAGTACCGTAGAATCTCCCCCGAATACTCTATTATTCTAAAGCTACAACTCACGCAATAAACACAACGATGGCTCAAGTGCACTCTCAAGCTTTGTGCTATTTAGGACGTTCAAGCTCGTTTTTTTGTTTAATTTCAGTTGTTATGAAAGGATTGTATATGTATTTACGTGATGAAAATAAGTTTAGTGGAGATTGAACTATTAAATAAGAATTAAAATTTGACAAATGAATGCATATGTATTTATGTGATGAAATTGAGAATTTGACAATGAATGCATATGTGTTTATATCTTGAACATGAGTGTTTGAAATGAATACACATGTGTTTTTACAGTTGTGAATTTGAAACCTTCTATGCATATGTGTTTTTACAGTTTCATGAACTTGTTTTTTTTGTTTAATTTCAGTTGTTATGAAAAGATTGTGCATATATGTTTTGTTAGTTGTTATGATTAAATAAATCCTCTACTATTTGTTTGTGATTACAGGTTCGAGTATAATGAGCAATATCAAGAATGCACATACGTATATATCACATAATCTACTCCTCTCCTTCTATCCTCCTCATTCCTATAATAGATCGATAGCTTAAGTTCTTTCTCAATATTTGATAGTGACGAGAATTGCTCAATCTTGAATGGCATTTGGTAGGCAATTTCATCGGTCTCGTCCTTAAATCTAACTATTCCTAGTGATGGGTCATAAGTCATTACGGAGCTATCTATGAATGGCTTTCCTAGAACTACATGGGATAAGCTAGGATCTATAGCCGTACTAATATCTTCCATAATCACGAAATTCGTTAGGTACGTGAAGCTTCCTACATAGACGGGCAATCCTTTAACTCTACCGAGGAAATTACATCTTATTCTAGGATCATCGGGATCTTGCCTACTCGGGATAAATCTTTTCATCACCAAATTGTAGTATGTGCTAGTCATGATGTTTATTGGGGACTTGTGATCGATGTAGGCCTTTTCCACGAAAAGGTGTCCTATGTAACAAGGTATGTTGAGATTTCTAGGATTTCCAAAGGTGATGTGTGGGGATCTCATAGCATAAAAGGGACGAAGGTCGCGGACTAGGTGCAGGTGGTATGAAGGTTCCTCTTCCATAGGAAACTCGTTGAAGTATTCGTCACATACCTCGTCTACTTCTATAGTTGTTTCATCCTTAGGAGTCTCACCAACCTCAAGCACCGTCTCATGGTTTGCTTCATCATTATTCCTATTTGGTCTTACTAGGGTGATGGCATTGACAAAGTGAACGTGTTTTGATGAAGACGGATCCCTAGTTTCATTGCCTAATTGCGAGTGAGCGAATAACTTGCTTGGGTCCTTAATCTTTACAATGGGAGCTTTTTTTAGAGGAGTGAGTCGAGATGGCATTAACCTTCTCGGTTGCCGTCTTATCAACATGATTATTAATTTCTTTCAAGAGGTTATCTATCTTTCTATCCATCTTGGCTTGTTGTTGATTAAAGTCATCCGAAAGCTTGGCTATTTGGGCTTCTTGAGATGTTGCGAAGTTTCGCATCATCCCTTCCAAGTTATGTTGACTAGGGCCATGAGGGCTTGAATTGTGTTGTTGGGGCATGGGGAGTCGTTAGAAGTGAATTCTTTGGTTTGACTCCAATTATAGTCGGGTTTTCCATTCCATGCCTCTCAGGCTTTGTTATAAGTCCTAGGTCCGGGGGTCATTGGGAATCTTCCTCCCACTCCATTGTTACGCGTAGATGCGTAGTCCACGCAAGCATGTTCGGGGAGTCTCATGCAATTACGAGTGTTGTGGGGACCACTACATAACTCACACAAGGAAGAGACTTTGTTCACTTGGCGTGAAGGTTTAGGAGCTTCGTAGGAACTCATGAGGAATTTGACTTGATCTTCAAGTTCGAGCATCCTACGATTGGAAGGTTGTGAGTCGATTGAAGGCAAGGATATTGCCTTTACAGTTTTGGGCAACTCACGAGGGTCATTCCAACATTCGTTGTCATAGAGGGCGAGATCCTCTATTGTACCCCACGATTCTTCTTCAGTTAATTCACTAAGCTTACCACCGGCCGCTTAGTCAATGGTTTGCCTTGTGGAGAGATTGACATGATCATATAAAATGTAGACTTGGAGCCAAAGACCAATTTCGTGGTGAGGGACTTTGTGGAGTAAGTCCTTGAATCGAGTGCACGCCTCATAAAGGGTTTCGCCTTGACGTTGTTAGAACATCAAGATGTCATTTCTTAGCTTGGTGGTTCTCCCCGGTGGGAAAAATTAGGCGAGGAAACGGGTGATGAGATCATCCCAACTTGAGATGGATCTTGCGGGAAGTAGCTCAAGCCAATTACTAGCTTGGTCCCGTAGAGAGAATTGAAAGAGACGCAATCATGTGGTCTCCCGAGTGATAGCATCAAGGTCAATGGAGTCAACGATTTTAAGGAAATCCTTGAGATGCTGATTAGGATCTTCGAAACGAAGTCCATGGAATGCACATCCGTTTTGCGCCAACCGGATGGTGTCGGATTGCAGGGCCATAGTTTGAGCTTGATGTGGGAGATCAACAGTGTTCCTATAGCCTTGATGGCTCGGTCTATAGTATTCACCAAGAGTACTCTTGGCGGGTCGAGTGGTGGTTGATTGGGTGGTGGTAGTGGATGATGTGGTGGATCGTTGTTTGGTGGAATGTCACCCATGGTGAAAAGTGACAAGGTTACGAACAAAAACACAAAGAAGGGGGATAGACTAAAAGAAAGTTAAGAAAAAAGAAAAAAAAAACTCACTTGATAGGAATCAAGCGAGTAGACCTAATCGAGATAGAAAACTAACTAGCTATTCTATTTCTCGACAACGGCGCCAAAAACTTGATAGCAGGTTCGGGGTCAAAAGACTTCCTTTTCCGCGAGCAAGCTTTACAACCTACTAGGCAGTGTACCTAATCATTGCAGTGTAGTATTGGTAAGCCTAGGGGGTTGATCGTTCTCTTGGGGAATAGAGATGCTAGTAGAGATGTATGATGAGAAGGTAAGGTTGAGGGTGATTCTTTTTAGCTTTTTATATTTTTTAGCTAGCAAGTAAAATCTCGGGGTATAGGAGTGGGGGTGGTACTTCTACCAATTTTAACTACTAATTTTGTAAACTAATAACTAATTATACTAATGAAAAGGAAAATATAAGCTATGTATTGATTGGTGTGTTCTTGTGATGATTAAAAGTGTGTTTACTTAGATGTTCTTACTCCCTAGTTATCTCTTATTGGTCGATTGAATTGTCACATCCTCATCTTAATTGGTGCGTTGTATAATGTGTGGTCATAGGGGGTGCCTAATTCTCTAGTTCTATGAATCGTAACTCTCCTCTAGACTATCCGGGATCGCCAAGTACCGTAGTATCTCCCCCGAATACTCTATTACCCTAAAGCTACAACTCACACAATAAACACAAAGATGGCTCAAGTGCACTCTCAAGCTTTGTGATATTTAGGACATTCAAGCTCGAAACAATTAAAGAAAAAGCCAGTTTTCCTTACTATAGCGTCTACCAATTAAAACAAGAGACAACCTAACACTAATCAACAACTAGGTTTCAAAGATCTAAGAAAAAACAATAGTAATTTAGCTACTCATGATAGATAAGCATGCACACACACAAACAATTGAACATATGATAAAGATGGTAATATAATGGATTAACAAGCTTATCTTTAGATGTAAAGAAGGGTTTGGAACCCTAAAATACTGTCCAAGTCGGGCTATTAACGAACTAGGGTTTGCTCTCCAAAGTTCTACTCTTTAAATGCAGAAAAATTGAATTCTATATATAGATTTACAAATGCGACGGCCGTCGCCTTTTTCTGGTGACGTCGTCTGGTCGCCGTCTTTAGGGTTTCGTTTGGGCCAAGTCATCGTTGGGACGATGTCAATTGAGATGTGTGATGCCGTCTGTCTTCAAAAGGGACGTCGTCTTGAAATGGTCTTTGACGTCTGGTATAAAATAGAGAGTGACGCCCTCCATAATTAAAGCGTGACATCGTCATGTTGTAGAACCACAATCACACCTTAGCCATCGCTTGCAATTCTATTAGAAAACCTCCTTAGCGACGGCGTCGCCTTTTTGGTTGGGACGCCGCCAGGCTTTAAAAATAGCCTTGTTTCTTGACTTTGTCGTTTTCTTTATGTTTTCACTCCTTTTCGTCCAAAAGTGCTTGATTCCAGCATTTTGCTTCCAGAAGACCTAAAATGTGAAAAGGAATGATTTTAAGTAGTAACGGATATAAAATGTATCGATTTAGGGCTTAAATGACCCCCTAAAAACGCATGCTTTAAATCCTTATCAGTATCGCGCACCACGTTATGACGATGTTTAATACTAATAATAGCATCGCATAATACATCATGGTCCCCATAAATATCCCTAGTAAAGACCTTGGAACAAGCTGAGCACGGCATATGAACAGAGAATAGGGGAACACCTAGCCAATAGCATAACACACACACGTAGGTCCTAACATTCATATCCCAACCCTAGAGATCAGAACCACTCTAAGCCAGTTCAAAGTGTAATCCTCCATTTGAGATTTCCATAAAGCCATCTATCGAGTAGATATGGAAAAAGTGGATCCAGCCATTTTGGTAACATGTGTGAAATATATATATCTGCCAGTTTCTTCATGAGTTTTGGGGCAACTATTTTATAGTTAAAATATTATTTACTATTGTTATTATATGTGATAGCGTATCAATATTAATGGTCCAAGCCCACCAAAAATATACGCAGGTGATAAGGATTTAAAACATACATTTTAGGGGGTCATTTAAGCCCTAAGTTGACACATTTTATATCCGTTACTACTTAAAATCGTTCCTTTTCACATTTTAGGTCTTTTGGAAGCAAAATACTGGAATGAAGCATATTTGGACGAAAAGGAGCGAAAACATGAAGAAAATGGCAAAGTCAAGATCAAAGGCATTCCAACACACCTGATGGCGTCCCAATCAAAGAGCGATGACGTCCCTCTATAGAAGACTTGATCAAAAGTGCACGCGACGGCTCAACGGAATTTTTGGTCCTAAAGCCTGACGGCGTCACGCCTAAACTCTTGAAGGCATCACTCACAAAATCTACACCAGACGCCCAAGATCCAAGATTCAGACGACGTCGCTACTGAATACTGACGGCGTCACACATCTCAATTGACGTCGTCCCAACGATGACTTGGCCCAAACAAAACCCTAATGACGGCGACCTGACGACGTCACTAGCAAAAGGTGACGCCGTCGCGATTGTAAATCTATATATAGATATCGATTTTTCTGTATTTAGGAGGTATAATTTTGGAGAGAAAACCCTAACTCAGTTGTAGTCCAACTTGGACAGTATTCTAGGGTCTCATACCCTATTTTACATCACAAAATAAGTTTTTTTATCCAATTTATCATTATGTCTACCCCATGTTCAATTGATTGTGTGTATGCTCGCTTGTTTAACATGTCTAGCCAAATTATTCTTGTGTTTGCTTAGATCTATGAAACCTAGTTATTAATTGTTGTTAGGTTGTCTCTTGTCTTAATTGGTAGACGCTAGATTAAGGAAAACTGACTTCTTCTTTCATTGTTGTGAGCTTAAACGTCCGAAATTGCAAAAAGCCTTTGAGTGCACATTAGGCCATTCGTTGTGTTTATTGCGTGAATTGTAGCTCTAGGATAGTAGTGTATTCGGGGGAGATGCTATTGCACTTGCCGATCCCGAGTATTCTAGAGGAGAGTTGCAATTCATAGAACTAGGGAATTAGGAACCACCCTACGACCAAACGGAATACAACGCACCAATTAAGATAAAGGAAATGACAATTCAACCGACCAATAAAAGATAACTAGGGAGTAATAGCATCTAAGTGAATACATCTTTAATCATCATACGAGCACACCTCAATTAAACATAATCTATATGTAGTTAATTAGATAATTAGATAAGTAGTTAATTAGTAAAATAGGTAGAAGTACCACCCCCCAATCATATACCCCGAGATTTTTACCCTTGCTTTCTAAAAAAACATAAAAAATACTAACAAGAATCTTCCTCAACCCCACCTTCTCGTCATATATCTCTTTCTAGCATTCCTATTCCCTTAGAGAACGAAATCAATCCCCAAGGGTTACCCCATACTACACTATAACGATTAGGTTCACTGCCTAGAGGGTTGAAAAGCTTGCTCGTAGAAAAGGAGGTTTTCTCGACCCCCACCGGGGAATAGAATAGCTAGTTAGATTTTTATCTCTTTTAGGTCTACTCGCTTGATTCCTATCAAGTGAGATTTTTTTTTTCTTTTTTATTAGCTTTCTTGTAGTCTATCCCCCTTCTTTGTGTTTGTGTTCGTAAAACCCTTTTCATTTGTCGTTATGGCAAGTGAAGTTGCATTTGAATCATTAACAAATGAGGAACAATTGTATTTCACAGATAGGATTGCTTTTTTTTTTGTTCTAATGAATTTGTGAGTGATCTTAGAGATACCCAAGAGGAGATAGGTGTAAAGTTAGATGGCTTTGATGACTTTTGTGCACGTGTTGGTTCTATTCAACAATCATTGTTATGATCAACTCCTTTTAGTGAGACCCTTTGGAAATTTTTTGAGAAAAGCTTCCTAAGCGTAACCAATAAGTTGAATGAAATCATAGGCTTGTCTACATCACAACTTGAGGAAACAGATAAGGAGGATTTATCCAACCTTAGGCACCATGAACAAAAAGACCTAGATTTTAAGAACATGGAACCTAAATCCGAACAAGATTGTGAGATGGTTAGAGTTGAACTACCTAGTTGCATACGTGGGATGGATTCATGTGACACACATAAGGAATCCTTTAGGAAAATAGAACATAGTAATCAAGTTTTTGAGAATGATTCTTATTAATCGGACAAAGAATTTAAATTGGCTAAAGAAGGATTTGAGATACTTAGGAGTGTATTTGGGTTAGATCATACTAAAACACATGATGAACATACAGGAGATCTAGATATAATAGAGAATGAGGTGAAAACTTCAAGCCCACAAGTCCTACCATCACTTGAGGAACACACATCGTCTATAACTTACCTGGAGGAAGTAAAAGAGACTATAGGAACCCCGATTGATATAGAACTTTTGGACCAAACACCACTAGAGAATGTAGGTTTAGATGCTTGTTGTCATGACCTCTCTCTTAGTCCTAGGGAAGTTCCCAATTTTGATGAACCGGAGCCTCAACCAAAGACCTTACCCAATTTTATGTCTTTAGATGTGAATTTAGGAATTAAAATAGGCCCAGATTCACTCATCAAACCATGTAGTCCGGGTAATTTTAAGATAAAGGTAGTAGACTCTAAGCCATGTAGACTGGAAGCTAATATAGGAGTAACCCATGACCTTACACACTTACATCACCCATTCATGGTTGATATCAAGAAACATTATGGGTTTAAACCGAGTTTATTAGGTCAAGATGGATCCTTAACTAAGAATCTCTTGAAGTTGATAGAAGATTATCCATTTCTAGGAGAAAGACTTGATTCACCCGCTACACCAATAGAATTAGGTAAGGTCACAATGAAAGAAGTACACCCCTTTGAGCATAAGTATCACCCATCATCCTCTCCTCACGTGCCAAATTTCCATCCTAAGGGTGTGTATCGCTACTATCACCCACACCTAAGCTTAAGTGTAGGGAAAACTTCCCCTTTATCCGTTAAATAAGGGTAGAGTCAAGCTCGTGACTCGAACAAAAACAAACGCTTCTTGGGAGGCAACCCATGTTTATTTGTTTGCATATTTGTTTTTCATCTTTTGTGTGTTTTATTTATCTTTTTCATTATTGGTTGATTCTCATGTTTATATTACTTTGTGAAAATGCTTTATTTTGTTTTTAACTTCGTCTTAATTGCATATAAAGGTATTTTACAAAACGATAAGTGTAGGAAATATCACATATGTTTTAAGAACTTGCATGAACATGAGATTATCAATAATTGAAATTGTATATATTTGTGTGTTTGTTAGAGTCAAATGCTTGTATCGAGTCATAGTAGATGTTTTGAAAAAAAAATTCCAGGTTTTAATAAGTTAATTTTTCCAGAAAAAAACAGCAAACCATTTTTTGCCAGGACAACCTGACGGCTTCAGGATTAACACCTGATGACGTCAGGCAATGTAGAAACAAAATATCAGTTTCGTTTTCAGTGTAATTAGTAATATTTGGAAATTCCTAATTCTTAATTTTCCAGAAAAACTGCAAACATCCATTCCACAAGCATTATATCTTACTTGCTTTCTAGTGTAGTTATGTGTCATATATAGTTTTACCGCCTATTTTACACGAAGGTTTCGTTTGTTTTCTTATAAGTGTGCTGGTTATATTGGACAAGAAGAAGAAACACATATTGGATGAAGCTTATTACTTACACATTCTTCTTGGAGGAGGATTTAACCACAACTTCAAACATATCCTACCGAGCTAATCAGGGGAGTATTAGTTTCTTTCTCTTACTTACCTCCCTTTATCATAACTTTGATACTTTCGGGGAACATTGAGGACAATGTTCAGTTTAAGTGTAGGAAGGGAGAATAAAACGGGAACTTAGAAACTATTCACTCACTTGATTATTTGTCTTGTCCTTAGTAATTTGTGTAATAAACCATAAGAAATATTAGTTAGGGCAATTTTAGCACCAAATTAATTTTTTTGATGACATTTATGAGCTAAACTTTAGTCTTAATAAAGCGTCTCGTGGATAGGAATTATATGACTAGCACAAAAAACCGTATACCACTCAAATTCCACCCAAAAAACCCAAAAATATGAGGTTCGCCCCTAGATCTTTAGAAATAAAAACATTCACCTTTAAGGCTTTAATGCTTAGTGAGTGTACTGTAGTATAATAGATTCTAGAACTTGTTTTGTGACGCATTTCGAGATCGCTAGTGAGACTACACTTGTGTAGTTAGGAGTAACTAAAATGATAAGAGGCATTAGGATAACCCTTATTTGAAACTTGTATTATAATTACCTCTTCCACATCGGTTGAGTAATTACCCCACACCCTTGTGATGTACTCATCTTTAGTACATGATACCCCTAGTTAACCCCTCAGAGCCTATCATTTTCGCGGTTCTCATGATGTTTCGGTTTTCTGTAATATCAATAAAGAACATTGTTTACAATCCACACCCAAATCGCCTTAGCCTACCTTGTATGCACTCATCTTTAGTGCATTATTGTTATCATTATTAAACCCTTAGTTCAATTATCTAGTAACTTGCATGGTTGCTAAGTAGAGTCATTTCTTTTGTATACTATTTTGGGACGATTGGGACTCATGGGTTAAAGTAATATTTTATGGAGTAACGAGAAAGAACGATAAATTCAAATTCACTTTATCTACGTAATTAAATACTCCAAGTGTTTTGATCTTTTCAAATCCGGTCAATTAGTGTTAGTTAAGTAAAAACTCAAGTGTAGGGATGCTCCTATAAATCCCTTATATTTTGATGTTTTCGTAGAGGATGGTAGAGTAAAAATGTATTAAAAAAATCGAAAAAAAAGAGAAAAGGAGAGTTGAAAAAAATAATGAGAAAAACATACGGGCTACCATCCTACATCTATCTTTATGTTTATGTTTTTAAGTTTATGTTTGTGTTTTGTTTCAAGTTATCTAGTGTTAGTGAGTCGAGTCTTAGCTTAGCAACGCCACGCTTTACATGCTTGTAACATAAGATTTTTGACTTGCCACCACTAAATATCCCCTATCCAACAAAACCCTTTACTTCCCTACCCTAAGCCTAACGTTACAACCCTTGTAAAGACCTCTTAGATAGTTATTTCAAGGTGCATACGCCAAAGCGGTGGAGGTTTGATCTATTCTCAAGCTTATGGTAATCTATGTACTATGCCAGGTAATGAGTGTTTATCTTCCACTTCCATTCATATTATATTTCATATAAACCTGAGAGATGAGAGAATCCAAACACCAATTGTGAGGTGCTAGTGTATAATTTCCGTGCTAGTTATGATTATTGTGGCGCTTGTACTTATTGTAGACTATCTTAAACTAATGCTTCATGCCCCATAACTTATAAATTGATTGGCCAAAAGCACATTTGCTTGAGGACAAGCAAATTCCAAGTGTAGGAATATTTGATAAGGATTTAAAACATACGTTTTTAGAGGGCCATTTAAGCCCTAAATCGACACATTTTATATCCGTTACTGCTTAAAATCATTCCTTTTCACATTTTAGGTCTTTTGGAAGCAAAATGCTGGAATGAAGCATATTTGAATGAAAAGGAGCAAAAACATGAAATAAAAGGCAAAGTCAAGATCAAAGGCATTCCAGCACACCTGGCGGCGTCCCAATCAAAGGGCGACGCCGTTTCTCTATAGAAGACTTGATCAAAAGTGCACGCGATGGCTCAGCGGAATTTCCGGTTCTAAAGTCTGATGGTGTCACGCCTAAACTCTGGAAGGCGTCACTCACAAAATCTACACTAGACGCCCATGATCCAAGATTCAGACGACTTCGCTACTGAAGACTGACGGCTTCACACATCTCAACTGACGTCGTCCCAATGATGACTTGGCCCAAACAAAACCCTAATGACGGCGACCTGACAACGTCACTAGCAAAAGGTGACGCCGTCGCGATTGTAAATCTATATATAGATATCGATTTTTCTGTATTTAGGAGGTATAATTTTGGAGAGCAAACCCTAACTCAGTTGTAGTCCGACTTGGACAGTATTCTAGGGTCTCATACCCTATTTTACATCACAAAATAAGTTTGTTTATCCAATTTATCATTATGTCTACCCCATGTTCAATTGATTGTGTGTATGCTTGCTTGTTTAACATGTCTAGCCAAATTATTCTTGTGTTTGCTTAGATCTATGAAACCTAGTTATTGATTGTTGTTAGGTTGTGATACGTGTACAACGCGCGTTCGGGGTCAAAGGAAACTTCCTTTTCTTCGAGCAAGTTTTTCAACCACCTAGGCAGTGAATCTAATCGTTGTAGTGTAGTATTAGGGTAAGCCTCGGGAATTGATATCGTTCTCTAGGGGAATAGGAATGCTAGTGAGAAATTACTACGCTAAGGTTGGGGTTGAGGAAGATTATTTTTTATCTTTTTTATATTTTTTTAGAAAATTGAAAGGTACGAATCTCAGGGTATTGGATTTGGGGGATTGGTATTTCTACCGATTACTCTACTTATCTAATTATCTAATCTAAGGTGAGTGTAGTCTATGTCTATTGTTGTGTGCTCTTATAATGATTAAAAATGTATTTACTTAGATGCTATTACTCCCTAGTTATCTCCTATTGATGGTTGAATTGTCACGTCCTTATTCTTAACGCTTTGTGTTTTCTAAGGTCGTAGGGTGTGCTTTTATCCCTAACTCTTTGAAGCTACCTAAGGTTAATGACTACAAAATCTCTAGGATTCATAAACTTAACACTAAGGTTATCTTTGGATAATTAGCCTACAATTTCACTAGTAACTATAAGCTAAGGTTCAACAAAGATTAATCAAGCATTAAAAACACAACGATGACTTTAAGCACTTCTAAGCCAATTACAATTAAGATAAGAGACAACCAATCAATATTCAATAACTAGGTTTCATAGATCTAAGCAAACACACAAGTAAATTAGCCGGACATGGAAAACATGCAAGCATACACACAAACAATTGAAGACATAATTGAATCAATTAAGTAAATCACTTATCTTGTTGTAAAATAGGGTATGGAACCCTAAGATACTGCCTAAGACAGCCTATGTTTGGTTTAGGTTTTACTCCACAAAACTACCTCTCTAAAATCTCGAAAATTCAATTCTATATATAGAGTTACAATATGCGACGTCGCACTTTTAATTGTGGCGCGCCGGGTCGCCATTCGTGGGGTTTCGTCTTGGCCATGTCAACTTTGTGGCGTCACCTTATGCTTGTGACCCGTCGGATCCAAATCTAGGCCGTGCGAGTTGCGACGCCTACTCTTTAAACCCGATGCCGTCACTTGTAAAATAGCAATTTGCTCTCGAGTCGTCTCAAGGTGTGTTGCGACGGTGTCGCAATTAAGCCGTGACGCCCCCTTCAATTCCAAAGACTTGAGTGTCTCGATTCTTGACTTTGGCCATTTTCTTCGTATATTCGCGCCTTTGCTTCCGAATAAGTGTCATTCCAGCAATTTACCTTCAAGAGACCTAAAAAGTGAAAAGAAACGAAATTAAGCAGTAACGGATACAAAAGTGATCAATTAAGGGCTTAAATGACCCCTCAAAAGTGTACCTTTTAAATACTTATCAGGTTGTCTCTTGTCTTAATTGGTAGACGGTAGATTAAGGAAAACTGGCTTCTTCTTTCATTGTTGCGAGCTTGAACGTCCTACATAGCAAAAAGCCTTTGAGTGCACATTAGGCCATTCGTTGTGTTTATTGCGTGAATTGTAGCTTTAGGATAGTAGTGTATTCGGGGGAAATGCTATTGCACTTGCCGATCACGGGTATTCTAGAGGCGAGTTTCAATTCATAGAACTAGGGAATTAGGCACCACCCTACGACCAAACGGAATACAACACACCAATTAAGATAAATGAAATGACAATTCAACCGACCAATAAAAGATAACTAGGGAGTAATATCATCTAAGTGAATACATCTTTAATCATCATACGAGCACACCTCAATTAAACATAATCTATCCGTAGTTAATTAGATAATTAGATAAGTAGTTAATTAGTAAAATCGGTAGAAGTACCACCCCCCAATCATATACCCCGAGATTTTTACCCTTGCTTTCTAAAAAAAACATAAAAAAGACTAAAAAGAATCTTCCTCAACCCCACCTTCTCGTCATATATCTTTTTCTAGCATTTCTATTCCCCTAGATAACAAAATCAATCCCCGAGGCTTACCCCATACTACACTACAACGATTAGGTTCACTGCCTAGAGGGTTGAAAAGCTTGCTCATAGAAAAGAAGGTTTTCTCGACCCCGAACCCTGCTATCAGCAGGAATCAAGCCTATTATCAAAGCCCATCAACAAACACTTGATGGCGACCCAATCCCGGGCCACACATGGCCTGGTTAACCTCATCAGGGTACGCTGAGCACGTAGTACTACTGCTTTCCAACTATTACTAACGGTTAAGATGTACCATCTGACACTGTACAGTGGGGACGCATAAAAAGTACCACTTTATATGAGCCAAGGAGGAGAGTCCGCATGTCCTCCTTGTATGCTCTCTAGATGATCAACATCTGGCTCTCTCGTAGCCGTTGATTATCCCTTAAGGTTTTATCTCTAAAGCATATTCGTCTCTCTATAAATACAAGGCATCACACATAACTTTAACAAGTTTTCACACACTTTGGCAACTACTGCTTCAAAACAGTCTCGTATGGTCTTTGTTTAAGTGTTACTCGAGCTTCTTGATCTTCATTATTCTCATCGGGTCTTTACCGCTCTACACGAGAAACCAAACAACAAAATCATTCCTATTCCATCTCTTAAACTGATTTACATACCATACGTAAACAGTATGATATTATAATATAATAATAGAATTACATACCATACGTAAACAGTATGATAAGGATTTAAAACGTACATTTTTAAGGGGTCATTTAAGCCCTTAATTGACAAATTTTATATCCGTTACTGCTTAATTTCGTTCCTTTTCACGTTTTATGTCTCTTGGAAGCAAAATGCTGGAATGATGCACATTTGGACGAAAAGGAGTGAATACATGAAGAAAATGGCAAAGTCAAGATCGAAGCCACTTAAGCTGCTCAATTGAACTGATCAAGGTCCCAATCAAAGGCGATGTCGTCCTCTATACTGACTTGATAAAACATGCACCATACGGCTCGGTGGAATTTTTGCTCATACAACTGACGTCGAGCTTTAAAGAAGGCGTCACTCGACTTTTCATCTCATCGGCCTAGATCCAGAACCAAAACGACGTCCCACTTGAAGACTGACGGCGTCACAACTCCAAGGTGACACCGTCTCATCGATGACTTGGCCAAGACGAAAACCCTAATGACGGCGATCTGACGGCGTCCCACCTATAAGGCGACGTCGTCGCACTTGTAAATATATATATAGAATTCGATTTTTCTGCATTTAGAGAGGTAGAATTTTGGAGTAAAAACCCTAAACGTTTGTAGTCCGACTTGGACAGTATCTTAGGGTCTCAAATCCTATTTTACGCATCAAGATAAGTGTTTTAATTCAAAGTATCATTATGTCTTCCATTAATTGTGTGTATGCTTGCTTGTTATCTAGCTAAATTTCTTGTGTGTCTGCTTAGATCTATGAAACCTAATTATTAATTATTGTTAGGTTGTCTCTTATCTTAATTGTAATTGGCTTAGGAGTGCAACTAGGCTTTCGTTGTGTTTAATGCTTGAACAATCTTTGTGAAAGTTAGTTTATGAATGACTAGTAGATTTCGTAGGCTAAACCCAAAGGTAACCTCAAAGAGTTAGGGCATATGCACACCCTACGACTTTAGGAAGCATAGCGCGTTAAAATAAGGTGTGACAATTCAACCATCAATAAAAGATAACTAGGGAGTAATAGTATCTAGGTAAACACATTTTTAATCATCATACGAGCACACATCAAATAGACATAGCTACTCGTAGTAATAGATAATTAGAATAGTAGAAGTAATCGGTAGAAGTACCACCCCCAAACCAATTGCCCCGAGATTTTACGATTAGCTTTCTAAAAAACCTATAAAAGATTAAAAAAAAATAATCATCCTCAATCCCCACCTTAGCGTAATATATTTCTTGCTAGCATTTCTATTCCCCTAGAGAACGATATCAATCCTCGAGGCTTACCCAATACTACACTACAACGATTAGGTTCACTGCCTATGCTGTTGAAAAAACTTGCTCGACGAAAAGGAAGTTCCTTTGACCCCGAACGCAATTCATACGCGCATCAAGTTTTTGGCGCCGCTGCCGGGTAATAGAATAGCTAGTTAGATCTCTATCTTGTTTAGGTTCCCTTGCTTGATTCCTATCAAGTAAGATTTTTTCTCATTTTTAGCTTCCTTGTAGTCTATCCCCTTTCTTTTTGACTTTATTAGTAATCCCATCACTTTTCATCATGGAAGGTGATAACCCACCACCACATCACCCAATTCCCATCGACCCACCACCAATTGACTCGCCAAGAGGCCGTACTTTTGGTGAATACTCTAGACCGAGCCACCAAGGCTATAGGAACACCATTGAGCTCCCCGATCAAGCTCAAACTACAGCCCTGCGATCCGACAGCATCCGGTTGGTTCAAAACGGATGTGCATTCCATGGACTTCGTTCCGAAGATCCTAATCAGCATCTTAAGGACTTCCTTAAAATTGTTGATTCCATCAACCTTGATGCTACCACACGGGAGACCGCGCGCTTGCGTCTCTTCCAATTCTCTTTACGAGACCAAGAGAGTAATTGGCTTGAGCGACTTCCCGCCGGATCCATCTCAAGTTGGGATGATCTCACCACTCGTTTCCTCGCCCAATTTTTCCCACCGGGGAGAACTACCAAACTTAGGAATGACATCTTGATGTTCCAACAATGTCAAGGCGAAACTCTCTACGAGGCATGGACTCGATTCAAGGACTTGCTCCATAAAGTCCCTCATTACGGCATCGATCTTTGGCTTAAAGTCCAAATCTTTTACGATCATGTCAACTTCTCAACTAGGTAAACCATCGACCAAGCGGCCGGTGGCAAACTTAGTGAACTTACCACGGAAGAATCGTGGGGTACAATAGAGGACCTTGCCCGCTATGACAACGAAAGTTGGAATGACCCCCGTGAGTTTCCCGAAACCGTCAAGGCAATCTCCTTGCCTCTCATTGATTAACAAACTTCCAATCGTAGGAAGCTCGAGCTTGAAGATCAAGTCAAATTCCTAATGAGCTCCTACGAAAATCCTAAGTCTTCACGCCAAGTGAACAAAGTCTCTTCCTTGTGTGAGATATGTAGTGGTCCCCATGACACTCGTACTTGCACGAGACTCCCCGAACAAGCTTCCGTAGACTATGCATCCTCGCATACAAATAGAATGGGAGGGAGATTCCCCACAACACCCAGACCTAGGACTTTCAATGATGCCCGAGAAGCTTGGAGGGGCAAACCCGACTATAATTGGGGACAAACCAAAGAATTCACCTCTAATGATCCCCATGGTCCAACTCTCACGGCCCTAGTCAACAAAACATAGAAGGAATGTTGCAACACCTAGTTGCATCCCAAGAAGCTCAAATAGCCAAGCTTTCGGACCACTTTAACCAACAACAAGTCGAGATGGATAGGAAGATAGATAACCTTTTGAAAGCCATGACCAATAGTGATATGAAGACTACCGAAAAGGTTAATGCCATCTCGACTCATTCTCCCGAAGCTTCCGGTGTCAAAATCAAGGACCCAAGTAAGTACTTCGAAACTAGGGATCCATCTTCATCTAAGCATGTTCAATTCGTCAATGCCATCACCTTATTAAAACCAAATAAGAATAGTGATGAAGCGAACCATGAGACTATGCTTGAGGTTAGTGAAACTCCTAAGGAAGAATCGACCAACAAAGTAGACGAAGTAGGTGGTGAATACTTCAATAAGTTTCCTACGGAAGAAGAGCTTTCATGCCACCCACACCTAGTACGCGACCTTCGTCACATGTATGTTAGGAGAAGCCCACGCATCATCTTTGGAAATCCTAGAAATCTCAACATACCATGTTGCATAGGACATCTTTTCGTGGCAAAGGCCTACATTGATCGCAAATCCCCAATAAACATCATGACTAGCACATATTATAATTGGGTGATGAGAAACCTATCCCAAATAGGCAAGACCCCGATGATCCTAGAGTTAGTTGTAATTTCCTTGGTAGAGTTAAGGGATTGCCCGTCTATGTAGGTAGTTTCACGTACCTTACGGATTTCGTGATTGTGTAGGATATTAGTACGGCAATAGATCATAGCTTGTCCTATGTAGTTCTAGAAAAACCATTCATAGAAAACACCGGGATGACTTATGATCCGTCGTTAGGAATAGTTATATTCAAGGATGAGACTGATGACATAGCTTACCAAATGCCATTTAAGATTGAGAAGTTTTCATCACTATCCAATGATGAAAAGGAGCTTAAGCTATCGGTCTACTATAGGAATGAGAAAGATAAGGAGAAAGGAGTAGATTATGTGATGAATAAGATTTTTGGGTTCTAAAAGGATTGTTTGAAATTAGGACCCGAATATAGAACCAATTGGGGGAATGACTTCTTAGAAAGATGCACGATAAGGCATAACTATACCATGGAAAACCCCAATAGAGATCGTCATGAGGAAGAAGATGACGGTAAGGAAGTCACGTAGGAGCACGACTTCGAGTCTAGCTACAATACTCATAAATAAAGAAAAGCGCTTCGTGGGAGGCAACCCATGCTTAATTGTTTGCTTGTTTGTGTGTCATATATCTTTTTCATTGTTGTATGTTCTCATGTTTGATTTTGTGAAAATGCTTTATTTTGTCTTTAACCTCGTCTTAATTACATATAAAGGTATTTTACAGAAATATAAGTGTAGAGAAGATTACATACGTTTTTGTGAAAATGTATGCAAAAAAAAAAAAAAAAAAAAAAAAAAAAATCGAAAAAAAAGAGTGTTGAAAAAAAAATGAAAAAAAAAATATATACGGGCTACCATCCTACATCTATCTTTATGTATTTAAATTTATGTATATTTGTTTCAAGTTATCTAGAGTTTAGTGAGTCGAGTCTTGGCTTAGCAACGCCACGCTTTTCATGCTTGTAACATAAGATTTTTGACTTGCCACCACTAAATCGCCTATCCAACAAAACCCTTTGTTTCCCTACCGTAAGCCTAACGTTATAACCCTTTTAAAGACCTCTTAGATAGTTGTTCCTAGGTGCTTACGCCAAAACGGTGGAGGTTTGATCTAGTCTCAAGCCAATGGTAATCTATGTACTATGCCAGGTAATGAGTGTTTATCTTCCATTTCCGTTTATTTATTTCATATAAACCTGAGAGATGAGAGTATCCAAACACCCCTTGTGAGGTGCTAGTATATAAATTCCGTGCTTGTTATGACTATTGCGGTGCTTTTACTTGTTATGAATTATTTTAAACCCAGGCTTCATGCCCCCTAACTTATAAATTGATTGGCCAAAAGCACATTTGCTTGAGAACAAGCAAATACACTAAGTGTAGAGATATTTGATAAGGATTTAAAACGTACACTTTTAAGGGGTCATTTAAGCCCTTAATCGACCACTTTTATATCCGTTACTACTTAATTTCGTTCCTTTTCACTTTTTAGGTCTCTTGGAAGCAAAATGCTGGAATGATGCACATTTGGATGAAAAGGAGTGAATACATGAAGAAAATGCCAAAGTCAAGATCGAAGCCACTTAAGCTGCTCAAATTGAACCTGATGGCGACCCAATCAAAGGACGACGTCGTCCTCTATACGAGACTTGATAAAACATGCACCGACGGCTCGGTGGAATTTTGCTCATACAACCCGATGGCTTGGGCTTTGAAGAAGAAGGCGTCACTCGACTTTTCATCTCGGGCGGCCGGATCCGAACCAAGGCGACGTCCCACGAAGGCGGACAACACACAACTCAGGTGACGCCGTCCCATCGATGACTCGCCAAGACGAAAACCCTAATGACGGCGATCTGACGGCGTCCCACCTATAAGGCGACGCCGTCGCACTTGTAAATCTATATATATAATTCGATTTTTCTGCATTTAGAGAGATAGACTTTTGGAGTAAAAACCCTAAACGTTTGTAGTCCGACTTGGACAGTATCTTAGGGTCCCAAACCCTATTTACACATCAAGATAAGTGTTTTAATCCAAAGTATCATTATGTCTTCCATTAATTGTGTGTATGCTTGCTTGTTTAATATGTCTAGCTAAATTTCTTGTGTTTTTGCTTAGATCTGTGAAACCTAGTTATTAATTATTGTTAGGTTGTCTCTTATCTTAATTGTAATTGGCTTAGGAGTGCAACTAGGCTTTCGTTGTGTTTAATGCTTGAATAATCTTTGTAAAAGTTAGTTTATGAATGACTAGTGGATTTCGTAGGCTAAACCCAAAGGTAACCTCAAAGAGTTAGGGCATATGCACACCCTATGACTTTAGGAAGCACAACGCGTTAAAAATAAGGTGTGACAATTCAACCATCAATAAAAGATAACTAGGGAGTAATAGTATTTAAGTAAACACATTTTTAATCATCATACGAGCACACATCAAATAAACATAGCTACCCGTAGTAATAGATAATTATAATAGTAGAAGTAATCGGTAGAAGTACCACCCCCAAACCAATTGCCCCGAGATTTTACGATTAGCTTTCTAAAAAACCTATAAAAGATAATAAAAAAAAAAAGAATCATTCTCAATCCCCACCTTAGCGTAATATATTTCTTGCTAGCATTCCTATTCCCCTAGAGAACGATATCAATCCCCGAGGCTTACCCAATACTACACTACAACGATTAGGTTCACTGCCTAGGGTGTTAAAAAAACTTGCTCGATGAAAAGGAAGTTCCTTTGACCCCGAACGCGCTTCGTACGCGCATCACTACGCATACCCTACGACCTTAGGAATACAAAGCGTTAAGATAAGGTGTGACAATTCAACCTACCAATAAAAGATAACTATGGAGTAATAATATCTAGGTAAACACATTTTTAATCATCATACGAGCACACATCTGTTAGACATAAGACTACCCGTAGTAATTAGATAATTAGATAATTAGATAAAATAGATAAGTAGAAGTAATCGGTAGAAGTACTACCCCCAAATCAATTGCCCCGAGATTTTACCTTAGCTTTCTAAAAAACCATAAAAGATAAAAAAAAAAAAAAAAACCCTCAACCCCCACCTTCTCGTCACACATTTCTTGCTAGCATTCCTATTCTCCTATAGAACGATATCAATCCCCGACGCTTACCCAATACTACACTACAATGATTAGGTTCACTGCCTAGGTGGTTGAAAAACTTGCTCGAAGAAAAGGAAGTTCCTTTGACCCCGAACGCGCTTCGTACGCGCATCAGTGTTACATTTTATTGCTTTATCACATGTGATATTACACTGTAAATGCAAAGAAGCGTGTTTAAGTTCAGGCGATGCCGAAGCCGCAGACTGAGCTAGCGATAAAATATGAAAAGTGATGTTTATCATTTCTTTCATGTACCCTTGGTAAAATACTAAATTCTTATCACATTTGGTAAGAATGTAATATTTTACATTCTTAGTTGAGTATCACAACTGATAACACACATATGTAGAGAACCAAATCCATAATCATTAACATTTTATATGAAGTTGATTATTTCTTGTGATAATTCACATTCTTAGTTGGGTATCCCAATTGATAACACCTTGATGTAGATAACATAAATTATTATCATTAGAAGCTGTAAAATAAGGTGATAAAACACACATTAAAAAGGATATCACAACAACAAAACAAACATTAACTATGTTTTTGAAATATTCCAAGTGATAATAGTGTTCTCATATAGTTTTCTTGCTGAAAACATATTTGCATACTCTATTATCAACTTATATTGGGTCTCTTACAAACACAATCACATGACATAGGAACATGTGATTGCTTCTCAACTTGTGCATCCCTCTCTTAGACGTTTCGTCGAACACCTTACATCAAAAGTGCATTAACTTACAGATCAGTGCATTAACTTACGATGAGTCATTTGGAGTTATACAAAAATATTTATACTTGTTTTACGAAAGCTTGTTGAGTGTTATAACTTACAGATTAATGTTATATCGCAAGTGATATTGCACCGAGAGAAAAAAAAGAAACGGTTTTTTTTTGTTGAAAGTATATGAAAGTGCCATTCTATTGGAAGATAATTAAATACTCGTCACGATGGTGTAATTTTTTTAGGTTAACGGTTTACGGTTTTTGAGATATGTAATATTTAAAAATGAGATATGAAAGTAGATTTTAATTAAAAAGTTGAGGGTGGTCTAGATTTACACTTTAGGTCCTTGATGTTTTTTTCCTTAAATTTCGTTCTTTTGATCTAATGATTTGTCTGATCAAGATTTGTCCCTTTATATGTAACTACTAGTTATAATACCTGGGCACGTGCGAGTTTTTATATATTGTGTTTTTTTGAGAATCGATTACTAATTTATTTCTTTACATTAGACACAAATATTTTTAAAATCACTCCCGCTTTTTATTAAGTTTTTTTCTTTATATTTTTGACACTTAAACACTTAGACTTTTATGGTTTTTTTTTTGTTTTTTTTTGTTTTTTTTTTTTTTTTTACTATATATAAGAACTTTTTTTTAACTATTGTCAAATTCGAAATATTTGAGTTTTTTTTAATAAATATCTTAAAATAAAAATAATAATAAATAAATTTTTTTAAATAAAAAAGTACCACTAAAGATTTTGTTTTATTATATAAAAAGATTTTTGAGAATGCAAAATTGGGTCATAAAATAATAATAATCTTTTTTAACATGTTATTGTGACTTTTTGACCTTACATAGTTACATTACAAAGTTTTATTCACGAAAATAACAAAGCCTCAAAAATTATCAAAAGAATCTTTCTTTATTTCATCAATCAAACAAATCCCAGAAACCCTTTTCATTAAATTAAAGATGATGAAAAATTAAAGATCTTGTTAAATAAATAGCTCTTCTTAAAACAAGAACAATCGGTATGGCTGAGTATTCAAAGGAAGATTTTATACAGCTTGTTAAAAAAATTGGGGCTTTTTTATCTTCCAAGATTCTTAATACCCAGGTCAAATTTTCAGTCTTTTTTGCTCATTAAGTGTTTGATGAATTGTTTGTTCCAAGATTTGTAGTGGGTTTTGTTTGTTTAGTGATTTGTGATCAAATTGGTTATGTTTACTAGTTTAAGCTTCAAAGTATCGAAAAAGATGCCAACTTTTAGGATTTGCTTTTGTATTAGTGATATAGGTGATTAGTTAAGTGACCGCGTGTTTGCTGTAGATGTAACGTTTTTGCCTTAACATCCCCAGATAGACGATTAGTCAAATCGATGAGATAGCGTTGGTTAGCTAACAAGAATTGTCGTTTGGCATGACACTAGTTGGATTAAAAGTTTGTATTTCAAGATTAGTAGTTGTGGGTTTTTTTTTTGGTTTAGTTGTTTATGATGAAATTCGTACTAAAAGTCCTTACGTTCACTAGTTTAAGCTTCAAAATATCGAAAAAGATGCAAACTTTTAGAATTTACGATAAGCGTATTAGTGATGGATGATTAGTTTAGTGCCCACGTGCTTGCTTTAGCTCTAAGGAGCTGCAAGTCCCCGCGTTTTTGCTTGAACGTCTCCGGATAGATGATTAGTCAAATTGGAGAGATAGCGTTGGTTAGATAACAAGACTTGGAAGTTTTATGTGTAAGTTGGTGTAATTATTACTGGAAACGGTTGAATTAGGTTTACTATGGAAAACCCCATTATATGCTTACTAGTGTAAACTTTAAAATATTGAAAAAAGATATAAATTTTTTTTTGTTTTCTTCCCACTTCTTTTCTCTTCTTTCAAAAATAAAACTCAGGAACGCAGTGTAAGAATTTACAATAACCGTAGGTTAATTGTGTCGAGATATATAGATTGTACTGACGTTCTCAAAAAAGATGTATATAGACTATGCTCTAGATGATTGGTTAAGTACCTGTGTTGCTTGTGTTAGCTGTAAGGAGGAGGGAATTTTTGTGTGAGGGATAAGGTTCAAGCCTGAGCACCACATTATTAGCTCAGAGAGATTGCGTTTAGCATGGTCCGATAGACAATTAGTCAAGCTGAAGAAAAAACTTTGGTTAGCTAACGAGAATTATTGTTGGAATCTGGAAGACATATAGACGCGGCTTGATACTTGTTGGTCTAAAAGTTGTTTCTTTTTGTTAAAGAGCATTGTCTTCTCTAGTAGTTCTGCAATCGTATATAGAAAGCCATTCATTGTTTTGATGTAATTGAATATCTTGATACTTCGCATCTACATTCATGTCAAATTAAAGTACGCAATTCAAGGTTACGTTACTCTTCTTGGACACGTGTGTTACCTTTTCATCTGGTTTTGATAACCCCCTTCCTGTGATGAAAGTTGCTACAATTCTATTATCTCAGGTGTCCCGTGGAAATTGCTACATTTTTGGTTTTGATAAATTTTTAAGCTTAAAATAGTTATTTTCTGTCGTCGTAATTAGAAGTAATTGGTGGTACTTATTTTAGTTAGCAAAATTACCACATTTATATCATTGTTGGATATTTTGGACGTGTGAGCAATAGCTCGCAGTTGAATAAGGTCAAACATTTATTTATAGGATGTATAGAGTAGTATCTTGCTAGGAGCTAAGTTTTACCAAGTATCATTTTCAATTACACAAAAACACATTCTGTAATCATTCAGGATATATTATCGTCGAATTTTAACTAGCTAAGAATCACTTGGAATGTTATCACCATTAATGCGCTTATGCGCATATAATTCGAAGGTATGGGCCTAAAAGAAATTCGACATGTGAGCTTGGGTCACAACCAAAGCAAGTCTAGGCATGTGTCCTTTTTTTATATGCATCCCCTACTAGATAAGATTATAATATTTCCACATGGCATATTGCAATAGGTGGTGTTTGTTCATCTGGAAAAGTAATTTTGAAGTCTTATGTATAGAGCGGGATCCGGGAAGAGATTTTGTCAAGTAGACTGTTTTAGAAAATCTAAGAGGTAAAAATGTCCTTCCTTTAAAAAAGATTTGACTATTTAGGTTTTTTATTTATCGTAAACCCTATATTCTAAAAACACAGCCGACACAACCCTTGCTCTCACCACCCACTAATTCTGTGACCACCGTCTACGCCACTGGCCACCACCCCCATCGCCATCCCCCACCGCCTCAGTCACCCTAGCAGCATTGCTGTCCCGGATCCATGAAACAAAAGGTGAATGTTGTTGTTGTTGATTTAATTTTTGTAAAGATTTAGTTATTTCACTTATAACACATACCTCTTATGCTTATTTGTGTAAACTTATACCTTTTTATAAACAAACTTGTAGAACACAAAACATTAATTTTATCAAGAATTATTACTGCGTATATACTCCTGTTGATGATAAACAATTAGTCCTGTGGATGGATTATCCTTTGGTTAGATGACGAAAAACATACATTAATATCGTGTAAGCATGCGGCACGATACTAGTTGGTTATTGTTTTCCTTCTAAAGAGAATCATCTTTATCAATCATCATATATGTAAATCCATTCTTTGTTTTGATTTTGTTGGTCCTCACATTCATCATTCATGGCAGGCTAATCTAGACAGGTTTGCACAATCTCTTTGCGTATATTTGTTACCTTTTGAGTTGGTTTTGATGCACTCCCCTTTCCCATGAAAATGCTACAATATATTCTGTGTGTCCCATGAAAATTGCATCATCTTCATCCATCGTCATGTATAGAAAGCCGATCGTTGTTGATCTATTTCATATCCTTGATCGTTCTCATTCACATTCATGTTAATTAAAGGAGGCAAATTATGTTTGCATTAATATATTTATGGTATTGCTTTTGTAGTGAAGTTCCCCTGTTTAGATCCTTGATGGGTCATTCATTCATTTGTACATTAGAGCAATAGTAAAAGTGTAAAACACCTCTTTAAGCTACGTGTCAGGTCAAACATTGCAGTTTTTTATTGGAAGCATATAGTATCTTGATGGGCACCTAAGCTCTACCGATTGGCACTAATGATATGTATCAAAGTGTCAAATACACAATATTCTTTCTCTGTTTATCTACTTATAATGTTTTTGACTTTCAACTAGGCACTAGCTGATAATAACCTTGAATAATGTAACCAGCAAGGAACATCTAACTAAATGGTTTAAGCCCAAAATAAGTTGCAGTATGTGAGCTGGTCAGAATTGAAGAGAGTCTAGGCATATGGCCTTTATGAAAGTTACAATGTTTCCACCTGACATATTCAGTAAAGTATCTGCCTATTTGACAATCTACCCTTTAATACAGACCAAAAAGTGAATCTTATTGACTTATTAATGAGACCCTTTTATTTGTAGTCCCAATAATGGACAAATGATGAATTAGTCAACTTGGACTACCAAATTTTCCAAGCGAAGAAATTGTTGCAACACTCATGGAGTAAATGAAGTGGTTGCTGTGAGAATTGTTATGGGATGTCATTGAGTTTGGTTTAGCTGTCCAACACTGATTTTTTGTCTTCTGTTCTTGCGATAAGGGGTTCTGATCATGTTAATATAGTCTTCTTTTTTTTATTTCCAATGTATACCACCGTCTGAAATTAGTACAGTATCACTGTCAACATGCTACATAGTTTTTAACAAAGCAAACTTTTAACATTCTGAAATCTGATTGCAGGATATACGGTCTGTTTGGGCTGTAGCGGGACTTGCTGTTGCAGTAATATTTACATGGAGACTGTTAAGAACACCTGCTGTACCTCGGAGAAGACAACCTAAACGTCAAGCTCCTGGACCCAGCAGTTCTGGAGTCAATAGTCATCCAGATGCAACTTTGTTTCCTTCTAACGTTAGTTCATCTTCTGAAGATTCAAGAGCAAAAACTGCTATTGATGAGTTCTTTCAGCCTGTAAAGGTAAGTTGAAAAATTTAATATCCTCAATTTTTGAAACCGTGGCTTCATAGTGGTCTTTTTACTTATTACTTTTGCTTTTGCTGCAGCCTACTTTAGGACAAATAGTCAGACAAAGATTAAGCGATGGAAGGAAGGTATGCTTTTGATATCCTGAAATCATCTGATCTACGCATATGCGTGCGCATCTATTTTGATATTAATCTTGTTATAACTCTAGAATGGATATGTTATGGTTTCTATTTCTTGCTCAATAAGATAGGAAATCACGTGCTTGATGTGCGGCCACTCTACATTCTTCCTTTTTGCATTTGTAAAGTGATGCACTTTGACAGCTCACTTATTTAGAAAAGAGACACGGTTCCCTTAAAATGCATATGAGATCATTTGTATCTATGAATTCTGCATGATGTGAAAATTTGGCCCAAAAAATTTTAAATGAGCTTATGAACTGTGTTATACATATGATACAGGTCTAATGCAGTCAATCTTTGTACATGCCAAGAAAGATTTATGGCCACAGTTTGATCCGACTGGTCTTTCCTTGCTTACCTTGGCTTACTGCCTTGAACATGTTATTGTTTGGTTCTTGTAGAAGTAGTATTCTTAGAGTAAAGGTATAAATTATACACTTAGTTAAGTGACACTCCACACTCCCGACCCCAAGCGAACGCTTCTTCCTTCATCTTCATGTTTTCTTTCCTCAGTAGCAGATCAAATTTTGAATTTAGTTTAAATGATTTGGAAGCAGAGTTAATTAACATTTTGGGAAATATAAGTGGATAAGAAAACAATTTAGTTTATTGAAGAAAAAAGAGGGTACAACAAGTCATCTCTTGTTAGCTAAATCCATACATACCTGTCAGGCTATTTATTTATTTGAACTTCTTTGGCTGTTTGTGGGTATTGTGTTTTCTGGGTCATCCCTAAACTCTAAATGTCTACACACTTGGGCACTTCTTAAGTTTCATCAAGATCCCCCACACATAAATACGTACAGTAATTGAGTTGGGGCTGCGCCGTGTGATGTAAAGAAGAAATAATAATAAGTGAGTAGTTGGACAATATACATCCTTGTCAAATAAATTGGGCCATCTACATTCTTCCGTTAGCAAACGTTAGACATTATACATACCTAGAGATGAAAGATGCCCGTTATCTGCTACACATGGCTATCCCTCTGTGTTTTGTTTTTTCTTACTTTCTTAGAAATTCCTCTTGGGTGCTATAATTCTATTTTCCTCGTCAAATAAAAAGTTATGTGCAATTTAACACTTGACTTCTTTTTATCTCACTCTTTGCCTTTTTCTGACGCTTTAAACCTTGTGGTTAAATTGTGAACACTATATCGTGTGTTGAACTCTGAATTTGTTCTAAACATGGGAATGGTTACCGATAGTCTAAAATTGTTTGTATGTATTAACCACTATATGTTATTTTCTGGGCCGATCATTAGTTCATTACTACTTGACCTACTATCGACAAAAAACCTTCTTTTGAGTTCTTTCATGAGGATTTCGTAAGTTTTTTAATCAAATAACTCTGCATAACACAATTTCACTTGTGTGTGTAGTATCATACAAAGTTTATTTATTAGATGCTGGACGCCTATTAAACCATTCAAGTAGGAATTCCAGTGAAAAGATACAGTAATTGTTTATAATCATCTCTAACATATAACTGTTTTCATGATATTATATGAAGGTAACTTGCCGTTTGCTTGGGGTTATACTTGAAGAAAGTACTCCGGAAGAGCTTCAGGTTGTGGCTCTTTTCTTGTTAATGTTTTATTCACGCATGTTTCTAGAGGTGTCAATTTCAACTCATTAAGTTTATGGGCCAATATGGGTTGTTTAATTCTGTCTCAAATGCTCTTTTTAGCTAATAAGGGAATGTGTCAAACTGTTTGAAAGTTGCCCATAGTCCTAGCATTGCATTGAAGCATGGACATCATTTTATATGAAGATTAAAATTTTCTGTAATAATAATGTTTTTGTAATCATAATAAATGTTTTCATCGTCTACATAGAGTCATAGACAACAAAGTCGTTGCTGGTCAATGCGACCAGCCCCATTTTATCCACCATTGGAAAAAGACACCTCTCAACCTGAATCCGCTACCCGCCCAATTTAGCCCCGTCTACATATTGCTTTTGGAAAATGACTAACTTGACTAGTTGTATCTTGCAGAACAAAGCAACAGTGAGATCCTCTGTTTTGGATATACTGCTAGAGATCACAAAATTCTGTGACCTTTATCTCATGGAAACAATCCTGGATGATGAAAGCGAAGTATGTATTAGCTTGTCGTATTTTAGCATATCTTTACTTGTTTATTATGGTTCATCACATGTATTCTTGAGTTAATTGATCCAACACCAATAAAAAATTACATTTTGTGGTTCCACTTACATTGTGAAAGGATCGTGAATATGTGGTCATATGTCCTGTTTCTTGATGCAAAAAGGATTGAAATTGGGAACTGTGAAATGGACTGGCACTCTTAAGGAATATGATTAAAAAAATTGAAACTCTAATCACATTAAAAAGTACTGGATATAGAAAAAATCACTCATGTCATAATGTAAGCAAGTTTAAGATAGTTATGTATTTGGAAAATAGTAATAGATATTATACAATTGAGGCCTACATGTATCTCATCGCATTATGCATGCTTTAGCTGACCAACTAGATACCATTGCAACATTCCTTTTGTTGATTTTTTTCTTGCTGTGAACTTCTTGTGCTTTCGTCGGCTAATGGTTGCTTCTTTCTATTTGTAGAAAAAGGTTTTAACGGCATTGGAAAATGCTGGGATCTTTACATCAGGTGGCTTGGTCAAAGACAAGGTAAAACCAATTTATAACCAGTATTTATAATCCTATTCTACTCCATGTACCATAGCTAGAGTCTGCCTTTGAACCTGAAAATTGGAACAAAGCCAAAAGTGGATTTGGGGGGTGGGGAGGGGGAGAGTTCTGTAATTATGATCATTTAGTAGTTGATAGCAAGAAGGTTAAGGGCAGTGTCAATATAAAGGGTCATTAGGCATGAGGAAGCATTACACGCAATCATCAATGGCAAAAAGTATTTTACTCTAGGATGCATATCTCTAATCAAAGTGCAATTGCAGGTCCTATTTTGTAGCACAGAGATTGGAAGAACGTCGTTTGTTCGGCAGTTGGAACCTGATTGGCATATAGACTCGAGTCGAGAAATTAGTACACAGTTGGCGGTATGTATAATTACACAATTTTTAAGTCAAGTAACATTAACTATGAAATGTTAGCATTGATTTATGGTAATTTGATTATGCAACTAAAAGAGATTGTTATAGTTCTAGTCACCATAATAAGAAGTAAAAGGACAGGGGAGGGGGTAATATTTGAGTTATTCCTCATATACTGTCATGGTGAAAGAAGGTGACTATTGACTTGAAGTACGTAGGTTCCCTTGGTAGACTTCAGGGGTTTGTTTGTATTTAGTAGATCTTTTAGGGGTGCTCAAAACAATTTCCCCTTAATACAGCTATGCAAGGTAGTAATGTGTATAACTGTATATGGCCAGAACTTTGCGTGTATGACTTACGTACACACCATGGAAGTTTATTAGTTGTCATGTTATAGGTGAATTTGGGGTTTTTTTTGTCTTATAACATCGTAAAAGAAATAATTTTCTAGCTAAAAAGGGAATATGCCCAATGGGTTGGAAAGTCACCCAAAGTTATTTTTTAATGCATACATCTCCTTTGTTTTATTTATAATATTTAAACCAATATTCTTATAACAAATATATATTTTTTGGGGTGATTAACGCACAAATTATTGATATTTTCTTTAAAAAAATTGAACAAATAAGCGTTTGTGTGTCAACCTAAATGGCCTGGCCCGTACTAAAAGATGGCCTGTTATGACCCGAACCAATTTTGATATGTTACATAACCCTCTCGGCTCTCCTATCTTTCCACCTTTACCCCACATTATATGGGAGAATTTATATTTTATAGGAACTATCACTCAAAAAAATTTCTTTATAGCATCCAAAAAATCTAGGCGCAAACAGTGTTCCAAAATGTGGACTACACTTCCACTTGAAGTAAAGTGACTTAATTGGTTGATGTCCTACCAAGTGATGAATTAAGCGACATGTTCTTTAAATAGATATTTAACCATCTAGGCCTATGTTATAGGAGTGTGGGACAAATGGATTGAACATTAGTTTTCTGAAGTCAAATGTATATATTATGTTAGCTCATCCAAATATGTTACAAATCTAGTTGTTCCAGCCTGACTCAACTAGAATCCAAATCAACAATCTTTCCATAACTTCTATTGAAACCAGTTTAATGATTACAAAAGAGTGATTAACATCTGTAACCATTGTATTTGACACTGGTCTTGAACACAAACTTCACTAGATAAAATGAAATACTTTAGACAAATTTTACCTCAAAATAGTGCACATAACTCAATTTAAATTGTGCTATGTTTTCTGTAAAAATGCAAAACTTGCGCTAAAAGGACAACTAAGAACACAACTGCATCTTAAAAGTCAATTCTTACTTATTTATACGTAGGATTGGTAGAATACTAAATTCCCATGGGTTACAAGTGTTTTGAACATTTTATAAATGTTGTAGGGTTATTTTATCTATTAATCTTTAACGTTATTATGTGCTTATTATTTTGATGGATTTTGTATGTCAAATGATTACTAATATTGCCTCCTGCATCTGGTCATTTCAATAAGGCTGATAATGATCTTTTATATTTTTCATTTTCTTTGTTCTGTGATCACAGAGGTTCATCAAGTATCAGCTTCACATCTCGACAATCAAACCTGAGCGAATTGCTTCTAATGTATTCAGTTCTTCATCCTTGGAACAGTTTTTCAGTGTTTGAGTTTCGGTAGCAGCCAATCAACGTCCCTTGGATGTTTCTTTATTTAGCTTTTCTGGTATCGTACCTTATGATGTCATGCTCATTACATGAGGCTTGATTTGTGCAATAGATTTGGTCTGTGTAGTTTATGTTACAGTCAAAGATAAAGAACTTGGTTGATACTGGACTGTCACCTTTCTAGACGCTTTCTAGGAACTTGTAGCCATTGATCTATATAATGTGTCTAGTTTTGTCATTTCAAATTGCACCGTAAGAAGAAATGAAAGATTCGGTCTGGACTTGCTTAATTAAAACATGTTTGCATATGATATAAAAGTCTTGGCGTGAATTTTCCAGGCTTGTGTATTTTATTTTTATCTTTTTATTTCATCTTTTCTCTCGTTTCCATGAACTACCAGCAATAAGTTGGTTTGTGGATATATGAAGTTCTATATGTGTCGGTTTGATTATGGTTTTACTCGTGTTAAAAGTGTACGTGCGTAAACAAATGAGCACATGAACTGTTGATCTTGATATCATCGTGGAAGAAAATGGTCATTGGTGCACCATTGCACGTTCAAAGAACATATGTTCAATTGTATGTCGTAATCATTTTATGCATGGTTTAGGTGAGGCACATATTACCTGACGAACTAGCATGAGTTAGACTTGGTGTAATAAGGAGACCTTAAGATTGCATTCATTATCGTCACATCAGTTTTCTCTTTCTACAATCAACTTCACCACCAACTTAGTGTAATAATACAACAAACTTCACCACTTAAATATACCCCACTTTATACCTGACAAAAACCAAAGTCACACACACCCACAAACACAGCTCCAAGACTCGGTCGTCCAAACGACTAAGTCTCCAAATTTTCGCCAAAGACGCGTGCTTCATGGGTGACGGTAGTAAGCAAGACGAGCGCAACCCATGCTTATTACAAATGGTCTTAGTATATGGTCAAAAAAACCATAGTTTGATAGTTGAACAATCTATGTTGAACATTGGAAGCTATGTTTTGGTGATTATCTATATTACATATAATGCACGAAAGCATTTCAATCTTAATTTTAAGACGTACAAGAAATTAAGCATGGTTTACAACACTTTAATGCACCCAATTTTCAGAATTACAACAAAGTAAGCATATTGTACAACAAAATAAAGCGTGGTGTCATTTTAAAACCAAAATTCTATCAAACAACATAAATCTTATTAAAAACACCCTTCACCAAAAATTAGAACCATTTAAGACAATGTCTAATAATTGCAACCAATTTTCGATTACAACAAAATAAGCATAATGTACAACAAAATAAGCATGATGTAATTTTCGACTTACAACATTAATGCTATTAAAGTGGTCAATGTTATTAATGACTATAATGACTACTACTTACAAGAAAAGAAACATAGTGTACAACACTTTAATGCATATAATTTTCGGACGTCAAGACAAGAAATATAGTGTACAACAAAACACCACATTAATGCTTATTTAATGTAGTCAATTATTTAAGCGATCAATAAATACAATTAATACAATTTATTAAAACACCCCTTACATAAAATACAAATTATCAAGCGTATTGTACAACCAAATTAAACACAATTCTCGCATTAAATTTCACTACTACAAATAATAAAGACATTATCTGAATATTCAAGCCGAACGCAGACACCCAAATGGGCTTGAGCCCGAACGGCGGACCAACGGGCTCAGCCCGAGCAAACACGACCCAACGAGTTCGAGTTCGAACGAGAGACGGCTATCTGAAATTTTGATATCCGTAAATTTATTGTTAAAAAACATAATAAACTAAAATACATTATTCATCGAAAATATTATTTCATGACTGCACAATGCAACGCAACGCATTCTCGCTACTTATATAAACGGACCATCACTGCGTTTTTTATGTATATACATTTACACAAACATGTGATTTTATCGTACTTTTCATTAACATATTAATCGTGTTTAATTTGCTACATCGACATTTTGAAAATTTAACAATTGTGGTCTAAACTTAGATGACTATATGGCACTAAACGTCTAAACCTGCCAGTTGTGGAGGCTAACAAGATTCTAATACAAAAATACATAAATTGACATTTCGATAACTATTGATGCAAACCGAAATGCAACATCGAAAATGCTATAACAAATTTATGGAAAATAGGCAAATTTGCCTATTTGAGGCACCTTGCCAGATACTAGTGACCAACTCGAAAAATATACAAAATTGATTCTATATAAGTGAAGTCAACAAGCAATTCGGGTGGACTTTCGTGCCAAGGTTGAGTATGAAATACGAAAAACCTCAACTCATAAAGCTCGTGAACCTTGTGAACTTTTACCATTTACACTTTACCGTTTGTCTATAAGAAAATTTACATAAAAATATTACACTTTTTCTTACTGAAACTTAAACGTTTACACACTTTCGCAAATATGGATTAAATTCGGTATAAAACTTGAAAGTTTGTGTTCTCTAGTGAGCTCGAACTTGAAAACAAAAGCTGGATTTGAGCTTTCTAGTAAATTCATAAGAAGCAGTAGTGTTTTTAACACTAGCTCACTCTTTGTCATATCATATTTTAAACATTAAATGCTAGTTGCGTACGTTAAGCGTGAGACACACGATGCACATATACATTATATAGCCTAAATTGACTAATCTTTGTCCATGTTTTTTTTCCACGTCTCAAAACATATTATGTTCACTATTTGAGTTTGTACCAAAAAATTGTTTAATTTTAGCAACACTAATCAAATTGTTCTTAAGTCCGTAAATATCTCTACTACATATAATTAAATGTTTTTACTTGAAACTTAAAAAGCTTAAAAGTGAGAAATACCCATTAAAACCTCAATTCTATACAAAAATTTAAACAATGTTGCCTTGATATTAATTGACTTAACAATGTTCTCACGCAAAATTTTAAAAAATTACTTTACAATTTTTGACAACTTTTTTTTGAAATTAGTTCTAAAAAGTAGAAGATTTATTATTATTATTATTATTATTATTATTATTATTATTATTATTATTATTATTATTATTACTATTCTTATTATTCATCACTTCATTAGAAGACCAAAATGATTTTACAAGAAATTGATGCGAAGCCAAAACAAAAGGATTATTATTATTATTATTATTATTATTATTCTTATTATTATTTTAAATTTATTTATTATTAACTTTTTTTATTTAATCTCAACATTAATACTTTCTAAAATTTCATCCACAAACTTTACTATATCTTGGCCATATTACAACCCTTTTTTTATTATTGTGTTAGTTCATAATTGATAAAAATGAATAACCACAATATCACAATTATAACTGTTTATCGCTTTAAAATCTCGTTGCTATGCACGGGTATTCGCCGAGTAATATTTTATTCATGTACCATTTTACTTTTCTTAAACCGTATACATCAGTAGAAATTTAGGGTGTGTTTGTTATCTAGTGTTTGGTTTAAATGAATGGACTCAATCTTAATATCATTTGGAGGGGTTGGATTTGAGTGAGGCAATAATACCATCAATTTTCACAAAACAATATCCACAAAATGATGTGTCTTAGTGACTATTAGCTACAAGTATAAGATATTTTAAAAGAAAGAGAAAGAATGCCATATTAACATGACACATCATTTTATAAATTTTATTTTGTAAAAATTCTAGCAAATCTCATTAGTAAAAACTTACCTCATGAATGAGTGTAATAAGATTACAACAAATATTTGTCTTTAAACATAACATAGTGAGACCCATATTTCACTCACTAATAATATGACATTAAATCACAATCCAAATTTATATACTAACAAACACCTTATAATTAATCATATATACTTATAAGAGCACAAGATATGATGCTAACGAATAACATGTTATTGGTATGTCATTTCAGCGCCACCTCCTTCTTTCTTAATAATACATCAAAAATTAAATCTCTTCTCTTTCATAACACACAAATAACATCGCCTACTAAATTTACCCACTCACTCGTAATAAAAAATAAATAAAATAAAATAAAAGAACCCACAAAAGGGTAATTTGGCATGAGATATTGCAGTGACTCAAAACCTGTTCGGATTTAGTAAATTCAGTACTTAAAGTGTCAGTCACCTCAAGTATGTATACTCGTTAGAAAGCTCGTAGTCGTAGTTATTCAGTGTTAGTATTTAGATTACTTTGTAACACCGTGGAGGACGGACGGTCTTTACCCACGTATGCCCGATCCATGTGCTATTAGAGGCGTCTAGCTTGTACCTATAAATACCCTTTGCCTCTCAAGGCAAAGGGTTGGAGCTTCATAATATATTTTCTTTGTCTCTAGGGTTCCCATTCTCTCACTTTCTCTCTCTAAACTCTTAACCTAGCCGCCGCATATGTGTTGTGTAACAAACCAAGATCCTACAAATGGTATCAAGAGTCATGGTTTGATCATGTTCTTGGTTTGATAGTTATTGTTCGGGTTAAGGTTTAGTTGTTGTTTTACGCGTAAAAAGGGTGTCTCGCATACGAGTTTTTGAATCTTTAAAGCTTTAAATTTTACACTTTTTAATCCAATATTCTTATGGGTTAAGGTTTATTGAGTGTTAAACTTTCAGTTTCTTGCAAAAAGTTTCAAACTTTACAAGTTTTTCTTGGTTTTTAAGAGTGTTTGGATACGTTCGAGACTTGTTGTTTTGGTGTTTTTAAGGTTGTGTTATCATCTTTATCTGGTTGTCTTAACGTTTTTGATCATAAAAACGTGTTTGGCAAAATTTGTACTTCCTACGCATAACGAAACCCTAATCCTACGCGTAAGGAATTTTTCACTTGATCTTCATTTCTGGTGGTTACTCAGTGTTCTTCTTGCTTGGATAAGCCTGAAAAACACTTCGACTTTGGATATCTCGTGCACTGTGAAGTGTAAGAGATCGTTGTGGGTAAAACCCTAATTTTACGCATAAGCATAAAACTTACGCGTAACAATTCTTACGCATAAGCTTTTTCTTACGCATAAGCTTGTCTTACGCCTAAGGAAACTTACGCATAAGGTTTTACGCCTAAGCTTTGGTTTACGATAAACTTAAGCTTTTTCCCTAAAACTCTACGCCAGAAGCTCTAGTCTACGCCAGAACTCGCTCACGCGTAAGCTTGTGTCTACTAAGTAAGTTGTAAGTTACGCGTAAACTGCCGCTCACGCATAAGCTCTCATCTACGCATAAGTTCCTACGCATAACTTTGCTGCTCACGCATAAGTGTATAAGTTTTACGGTTTGTCTCTTGATTTTGTAAAATCCCGTGAAAGAATCTATTTCCGGTTAAGTCAAAGATTTGTAAAATCCGTAGAATTTAAACATGTCTTCCGTTGCTAATGATGTGCAAGTCGCAGGATCGATACTCGCCCTCCCATGCTTGATAGAACCGACTATGAGTCTTGGTCACAAAGAATCAGTCAGATTGTTTAGGAAAGGAGAATGGGGTTAACATCCTTAAGTCTATTGATGAAGGACCGTATCAGTTGAGACTACTAGAGACATGATTGATATCCTGCAGATGGAACAATAGTTTATGGAATGGATAGACCTAAGATGTATGATGAACTCACCGATAAGGAGAAAAAGAGATTCGATGTCGATATCGGGCTTCAAATATTATTCTTCAAGGTCTTCCAAAAGATATCTACAAGCTTATCAATCACAACACGAAGCCAAGTAGTTTGGGATAATGTCAAGATGCTTCTCTCGGGTTCGAATTGACTATCAAGACAGAGAATCACAAATGTATGATGAATTTGAGCACTTTAAGATGAAACCCAAGAAGGTGTTTATGAATATTACGTGAGATTCCACAAGTCGGTGAATGATATGAGGAATATCAAGATGACTATGCCAAACATTCAAATGAACTCAAAATTAAGTAAACAATATGAATCCCGAATGGCACAAGTTTGTCACTTCTGTGAAGCTTATAAAAGGACTAAAGAACACCAACTATGAGCAATTGTATGCCTTCCTTCTTTAGAATGAGAAACATGTTATGTTGGAAAAAAGGATTCTAGAACAGTTCAAATCTCAACCAGGAGAAACAAGCTCATCAAATGATACAACTACATTCTTCACCAAAGCATCACAAGTCACACCCACTGGAAATGATAATCACAAGCCCGTTCCTGATTCGGGATATAAGCAACCTAACTCTGATGAAGTCATGGAGAACTTTATCAATAAATTGGCTCTTATGGTTAAACAAAACTTAACCTTCTCTCCACATACCAACAGACTTCACACTAACAATGAGATCATGACTGCATCCAATCTACACAACCATGCTTTGGTCAGAGATGGAAAAGTTACAGTTCAACCAGTTTAAGAAAGGCAGTACGAACAAGGAAGAGGTGGAACTGGTAGAGGCTATGCCGCAAATCGAATGGGAAGGAATGGAAACCGTGGTCAAGCAAAGCCAATCAAGTGCTACAACTGTGGTGAAGAAGGGCACATTGCTAGGAACTGTACTCAACCAAAACGCCTCAAAACGTAGAATACTTGAGGACAAGATGTTGTTGGTTCAAGCACAAGATAATGGTGTAATGTTGAATGAAGAGGAGTGTTGTTCTTGTCGATGGGAATGCTAGAACATATGATGGAGATGTGGACGAACAACCAATGCATGCCGCCGAGAACAATCCCAACGCCTTTCAAGTTGCGATCGTGATGCATTTGACTCGGACGTTGATGATGAACCATGTGCACAAACTATCTTCATGGCTAATATCTCTCCAATGACCTCTTCATCTCAACAAGCCATCCATCCAAGGAATCCATCATTAAAGAGGTACTCAAACTATATGATGTGGTTGATGAGCAAAGATTCACCATGAAGTACAATCCATCAAGTCATTGAGTCGATATTGAAAATATGGGAAATAACAATGTTATCCCATATGAACAATATGTGAAACAAGATGACGATCTTGTTGTACCTAGTGATGAATCTTCCGCAATTAACAATGAATGCATGCATGATGAATACACCGCCTTTGTGCTGATGATTCCTTGACCACCGAGCTCAATACCTATAAGGAACAAGTTGCTATTTATGAACAGTGCTAAGTTTGAGTTAACTACCCGTGAGCGGGATATGGATAACCAAATGCGCATAATTATAAGAAAAAGTAATTTTAGAGAAGAAGTATTAAAACAAGAGTTAAACTCCTTACAAGAAAAGCTTTCTAAAGCGCTAAGCAAAACAAGAACTTCAAGAAAATGTGAAAATGCTTAAGCAAGAATTCAATGCTAAGGAATTAAAACTTTTGAATGATTTTTCCAATCTAAAAACTTTGAAAACAAACTTGAGAATAAGTTGTGCGTACAAGGGAATACCATTCGATCGCTCACATGATCACTAAGCATAGAATCTTAAGCGATAAGCATAGCGTTCCCCTTGTTGATGAACCAAGTCCCGAGGTTATTAAAAGGCTATAGCTGCTCATAAGGTACTTTATGATGGTAATGAAATCCTTAAGCCTAGGCGAAACCTAGTTGTGTTGAGTGCACCGAGGAAGATAAGAAATCGATGAAGTCACTAGGAGAAAATGAACAAGAAGCTTGAAAATCCACGAGTGTAAAAAGAATAACATTACGATCAAACCTCATGATTACACTAAGGAAAATCGGATCTCCTTAAACAAGTTTAAGACTCGAGACACTTCTAACTCCCGAACAAGTGTTTTGGAAAATGGATTTAGATAAGCAAAAGCGAGAATCTTGTTGTTTCTAACCTCCCTTAGGAAATTGCCAAAAGCAACCGTGTATCCTCCTAATACACTAATGCACCTAGTTCCTAGATCTATTGCCACTAATAGCGGGACCTTAATCACCTATATGTTGTTTATCACTGTTTGTTGATTTTGAGAAAACGTAAGAAGAGAATCACACCTACAGGAATAATCGAGGGGAAAGGGGTTTGAGCAAACCAAAGAATGTTATTTAACCGAGGTCATGCCTTTCTTCAAATAATTAAAAGGTCAATTTGAGAGTCTTAAAATTGGAATTAATTCGATATTAAAGAAATGGAAAAGGAATTTGATGCGATGATTGTTGAGGTCGGTGACTATGAGCGAGAACTAAAATATAATGAGATTGAGAGGAAGAACTTGCATACCTTGAATGAGAATCTTATTTCGAATGTATTGCTCAAGATGTGTTTTACATCGCTACAAATTGTTCCATTAATGTTTATCAATTTCATGAATTATCTGTTGCTCGAAAGTCTCCCATGATCGTGTCATTGAGCTTGAAAAACTAATTCTAAACTAAATGAGAAAATTGAACCGATGATCACGACAATTTGATTAAACATTTTTCTAAACTAGAGGTTGAGCATTTTAATTTACAACTAAAATATCAACATCTTAAAGAAAATGTCAAAACTTCAAATATCAAGACATCCTCGGATGCTCCGAGTTTGATGCGCTTTTCAAATTAACAAACGTGATGAACAGTTGAAGCTCATAGTAACACGATCGAAAAGTTGAAAGCCCAAATCTCTCAATTAAAGGGTGAAAAGACTAATGTGAATGGCTCCCAAATGCCTCCTCCTTTAGATTCTCGGAATTCTCAAAATTTTCATCTTCAAAACTCGGTTAACTCTTTACAAAAGGAAAATGAGAGTTTTCTTGAAGAAAATAAAAAGGTTAAACGTCATTTCAATGAATTATTTGAGTCAATAAAAGTCACTCGTAACAAAAATAGTGAAAAGATAACCTCGTTGCAAAAGGAAATTGAGAATCTGAAGAGTCAGGTAAAAGGGAAAATGCCAATGACAAATGGGGAGAATGGTGCTTCAAAGGTGCATGTCTGTAATAAATATGCTTTAACTGTGAAATATGTTCCTCCTCATCTTAGGAATAACAAACTTGCTATTCAAACATATTTCTCATACCTTAAAGACAGCCTAGAATGTCTCCGTGAGATTGTAGAAGAGGATAAGTTAGAGAAACCACTTGATAATGCAATTGGCCATGCATGCTTATATGCCAAACGATCTCAAAAACTTTTAGAATGCTTAATTACAATATGCCCCAAAACCTTAGGTGAGCAAGTCAATTCCTTGATACCCTGTTCTATGCCTAGTGCCAAGCATACAACTCATTCAATGCCCAATACCATGAATGTGAACTCTAGTATGCCTTCAAGTAGTTAAGAACCCAGCACATCTAAACATGAAATGCAAAAAGTAGCAAAACCAACTAATGTTCCCATTCCCTCTACAGGAGTAATCAGTGACATTAAAGCGAGCAGGTCAAAGTCTCAAGGCAATACAAGGAATGATAGGACCTTGCAAGCTAAGAATGTGCATTGGAAAAGAGTAGAAGATCACCCTAGGAACACTATGTTTGAGTTGAATAAAACGAATCGTGTTGATTCTAGTATTAGCCATAGGCATACTGTAATTAATTCGAATTCTAACACTATTTGCAAACCTTGTCATGATGTCCGCTGAAGTCTGCTTTCTAATCATGAATGTGGTGTGAAAGCTTTGTCTAATGTTGTCAAATCTCCAGTTAACATTGTTAATGCAAAATATCATGCTAAGGAGGCAAAAAGGCAAACGCAAAAGAAAGTTAGAAAACAGTGGAAGTCCACAGGAAGAACATTTAGAAAGATAGGTTATCAATGGATACCTGTTGGCCATAAGGATAATCAGGCAATGCCCACTAGAAAATGGATGCCTACTGGTAAAACTGTTCCCTTAAGAAGTACACATACTTTGAATAGGGCAAATACGAACACTAGTACTGCATCTACGCATAATGATTCCATTGCCTCAATTTATGATATGAATACTTCTATGTCTGATGTGGGTGATCCAATCACTGCTACTAACCAAATGGAACCCATTCTTACATGGGGATCCCAATTATCCGATTATCCATTCTTGTCTCAGTGTTCAACCGCAGATCGTTCAAATCGCTTACGTGGTACCGGACTCGAGTTGTTCCAAGCATATGATTTGGAGACCGGTCATGCTCATGAACTTCGTGAGCAAATTCATCGGGACGCTTAGATTCGAAGAACGACCATTTTGGAGCTATTATGGGTTATGGAGATTATGTGGTTGGAGATAGTGTAATTTCCCGGGTATACTATGTGGAAGGTCTTGGTCATAACTTGTTTTCTGTTGGTCAATTATGTGATTCCGATCTTGAAGTGGCTTTTCGAAACATACTTGCTTCGTTAGAGAACTTGACGGTGTAGAATTATTAAGAGGTACTCGAGGTTCTAACTTATACACCATCTCTATCGATGACATGATGAAGTCATCTCCAATTTGCTTGTCATCAAAGGCTTCTAAAACAAAATCTTGGTTATGGCATCGCTGTCTCAATCACTTGAACTTCGGCACCATAAACAATCTTTCCGAAAGGATCTTGTCGAGGCTTACCCAGTTAAAATATGAGAAAGATCATCTTTGCTCGACTTGTCAATTGGGAAAAAGCACGAAATATGCCCACAAACCAAAACCCACAAACTCTAGAATGGAAGTTCTTCATACCCTTCATATGGATCCGCGGACCAATGAGAGTGCAAACGATTAATGGGAAGAGATATATTTTAGTCGTTGTTGATGACTACTCTAGATTTACTTGGGTAAAGTTCTTGAGGACTAAGGATGAAACTCCACCGTCATCATCAAACTTATCAAGCAACTTCGTGTTCGTCTTAACAACACGGTTAGAATTGTTCGAACCGACAATGGCACGAGTTCGTCAACCGAGACTTAAGTCAATTTTATGAAAGTATTGGAATCAGTCATCAAAGAAGTGTTCCACGAACTCCTCAACAGAACGGTGTAGTTGAAAGAAGAAATCGAACTCTTGTGGAAGCCGCAAGAACAATGCTAATTTATTCAAAGGTTCCAATGTTTCTATGGGCGGAAGCCATTGTCACAGCTTGCTAAACCCAAAATTGTTCCCTTATACACACCTCTCATGGAAAAACTCCATATGAACTAGTTCATAAACGAAAACCTGATCTTTCCTACCTTCGTGTGTTTGGTGCCTTGTGATATCCAACGAATGACGGTCAAGACTTAGGAAAATTAAGAGCAAAGGCAGATATTGGAGTTTTTGTTGGTTATGCACCAAACAAGAAGGGTTACTGAATCTACAACAAGAGAACCCGAAATATCATGGAAACAATTCACGTTCGCTCGATGAGTCGACCGGTCAAATGGCTCTGGACAATCCAGCCTGACCCGCACTTCATAACAAATCCATTGGTTCATCCCTTGTACCATATTCTTCTCCAAAGAACTCCATATGTACCTCCATCCAAGATGACTTAAAGAAATTGTTTGATCATATGTTTGATGAACTCTATGAGCCTAGTGCTATTGAACAGTCAATTCCCACAACAGAGGTCGCTCATAACACCGAGAATGAAGTCAATCCTACAGTCTCAATATCTTTAAGTCAAGAAGCGCTTCGCGATCACTCGCCTCATCAACAAATCACCAATCTTGAATGTACAACATGGAACTGCTCGCATCAATGATGAAGTTAATCCTTTGCTACTCCGAAGATGCTCCATTTGAAAACATCTTTGCCCCGAACCAACACCGAACCATCTTCATCGGGGATATAAACTCGCTACATCGGTCGCTCAACAACAACCACACGAACATCTTAGAAAATGGACACATGACCATCCATTGGATAATATCATTGGGAATCCTTCTCGTTCCGTATCAACTCGAAAACAATTAGCTACGATGCCTTATGGTGCTTCTTCAACTCAAGACTTCCAAGAGCGAACCAAAAGATGTTAAACCGCAATGTCCGAGGACACCGGTTTAACGCGATGCAAGAAGAAATTCATGAGTTCGATCGTCTAGATGTATGGGAATTAGTACCGCCCAGATTGTGCAATGATCATTGCTCTCAAGTGGATCTTCAAAGTGAAGCTTGATGAGCACGGTGATGTTCGAAAAATAAGGAACGGTTAGTTGCTAAAGGTTATCGTCAAGAAGAAGGTATCGACTTTGAGGAATCTTTTGCTCTGTTGCACGCATCGAAGCAATCGAATCTTCCGGCTAATGTTGCAAGTAAGAATATGATTGTCATCGATGGATGTAAAGACGGCTTTTCTCAACGGAGATCTTAAAGAAGTCGTATACGTCGACCAACCGAAGGTTTTGTGAATCCGAGCATCCTACTCATGTCTATCGCTTGAAAAAGGCCCTTTACGGTTTGAAGCAAGCTCCAAGGGCATGGTATGATACGCTATCAAAGTTTCTTCTATCCACCGGATTCAACAAAGGAGCAGTTGATCCAACATTGTTTACCGTAAAGTCGTGCAAACATTTAATTCACGCTCAAATTTACGTTGATGATATTATTTTGCCTCGACCGACCCTAATGAATGTGATCGGTTTTCTATGGAGATGGGCTCCAAATTTCAAATGTCAATGATGGGACAAATGTCATTTTCTTGGGATTACAAATTTCACAAAGTCCGGAGGCATTTTTATAAATCAATCTAAATACGCTAATGAAATCTTAAAGAAATTTGGATTTACCTCTAGTGACCCCGTTGACACTCCTATGGTGGAGCGTATAAAACGGATGAGGACCACTCGGGGATCATAGTAGATCAAACGAAATATCGTAGTATGATTGGATCCTCGATGTACCTCACACCAGCCAGACTGACATTTTGTTCATTGTATGCATGTGTGCTAGATACCGTGCTAAGCCTACCAAAAGCACCTTGAAGCGGTTAAACGGGTCTTCGGTATCTCCAAGGAACCATTAATATGGGACTTTGGTATCCGGGACTCCGTATGTCACTAACGGCCTATGCGATGTCGACCATGCAGATGTCAAGATACACGTCAAGCACGTCGGTGGTGCTCAATTTTAGGTGATAAACTTGTAAGTTGTTCTTCAAGAAACAAATGAGCACTTCCATATCATCTACAGAGGTGAATACATAGCCATGTCATCGTGTTGTGCTCAAATCTTATGGATGAGATCACAATTATCGACTATGGCTTTGTATTCAACAAAGTTCCTATGTATTGTGATAACAAAGTGCCATTGCTCTGTTGCAACAATGTTCAACACTCTCGAGCAAAGCACATCGACATTCGACATCACTTCATCGTGGAACAAGTGGAAAATGGTGTAGTTGAACTATACTGTAAGGACCGAATATCAACTAGCGACATCTTCACAAAAGCTCTTTCTCGAGAACGCTTTGAGTTTATTCTTCCACGACTAGGCTTAAAGAGCCTTCAACCGAAACGCCAAACGCCTTCGGAAGACGCCGAGGAGTAAAGGTGTTCGACTCTATCTACTCTTTGTATATATCTTTTCAAAAACCAAATACAAAAATATAAAACCAACAAAACGAAAACAGAAAAATATAAAACTTTAAAAAAAAATCCATAAAAATCAGAAAATCTTGAAAATCTTCAAAAAATATTGTTTATTTATCATGTTTTTCTTGTCGGTTCGATAACATCTACGGACTTTGTGTTGCCACTCAAAGAATGGCACGGGTCTCTAGATGAAGTTCGAATCTTAAAAAAAAAAGGGGGGATGGAGAAAAATATTGGTTTATTGTCATCTCAGACAGTAATCCGTTTTTCAAAGAAAGAATAGAGCCATGCTTTATCATATTTTTCAAATCTCATGCTCTGATTCTATAAACATTTATCTACTATCTAATGAAAACCAATTGCTTTGCAATATAACTCGGACTCTATTTTTGATAATCATCTGGTCTTATTTGTAAAAATATCTATCTCTCAATCAACAACGTATGTCGTTGATTGAGGGGGAGAATGATTTCAATTAAATCAAAAGGTTATTTGTCATACAATTGTTTTCAAAAGATAATCATGCATGTTTAATCAATGGAGTTTAAAGTCTTAAAATCCGATCCTTATCAGTTAAAACATTTTCATAATCAAGTCACAATTCTCCTTAAAAGCTTTCAAAATCAATTTAAATCTACAAGAGATCACAAATCTCAAAGGATTTGATAATTGTGATCGGGGGAGAATTTGTGATTTAAATTGGATTTAATCTGATAATTCAGTAAATGGTTTTATAAGGATGTACAAGCTCTCCTTCGCCAAACGATTTCAAATTTTCCAAACACATGTTGAGGGGGAGCATCTATCTTAAACCACTAAGTTTTGAAACACGATCAATGTGCAGGTTTCCTCTTGTACGTGCAAAACTTTTTCAAAACTCAAGGCACATATTGAGGGGGAGCAAACTTATGAAAACCTCTACTTCACCAAAATGCTTTATCTACTTGATTTGATTAGGGAAGTGATGTTGATATCTTTTATAAAATGGTAATCAAAGAAGTTAATTCTTTCTCTTGCCTCCATGTGCAAAACGATTTCAAATACTTGATGCACATGTTGAGGGGGAGGTCTTGTTCTAAATATATCAAAACAATTCGGTACAAAATGCTTTGATAATATATCACAAGTATCCGGATTGATTTTCAAATGGTTTTCAATTGGTTCCAATGGCGGATGAACAATACCAAATAGACCGACCAACTTTACTTTATGTATGGTGATATAAGGATGATAAGGTTAGGTATTTGTTCCCATGATCCGCCGAACCGGAGGGATCTACCAGGGACAATCCACTAGTTAGTGTAGAAGTCCTTAGGTATGATGATAAAAGGAGAAAATTTGAGATATGGGAAAAGTGCGGATCTAAACCGAGCTAGTCTTGGAATAAACCCAACAAGGTTCTAGCTATGATGTCTCGGTAAGCAATCAAGGGGTTGAAGAATGAAAAGAAATGAAATGTGAAAAGGGTGAAAAGAAATAGCCTCCAATAATTCAACCTTAGGGCGTGAACCGGGTTCAACTCATATGCTACCGGTGGTTACCAAGGTAACATCGGTATTGAAGACAAGACGTCATGGACCCAAAGGACGACCGCACTTCAACTTCCCAAACCACTCAAGTTCCTCTTAAAAGGACTTGTTTCATTCTCACGGGAACCGACATAAGCTATCGACTCTCTTAGAGATTGTTGATATTGAAGAAGGAGACCCTCTCCTAGTCTCCGATACATGATCCAAATATGCACAAATCGAGTCTAGAGCCACGAGATCATCAATAAATCTCCTTAGGACACTTTCAATGAAGACTCTCCGATTCACACATGTGGAAAGAGATTATATCTTGAGTCCCACGCATTATCCTTGTGGTATTGCTGTAACATCCGAGTGATATGCATACATATTCACAATGAAGATGGAAAGCCTTCAGAGCCAACATCAAACAAGCTCTGGTAGGTGACATGTGAGATCTTGCAAAAGATCAAGCTTGTGACAACCGGATAGAAACGATGGGGCGATTCATTCTTGAATCAACCTGGTCCAGAAATGAATTGACGGATACCTTTGAAAACCAATCGTTGTGCTTAAAAGTTCTTTCCATATCACATCGATCGTGTATTAATGTTTCAAAATTAAAGGGTATTTATGATTGATAATTGATTTTCCATAAAACCTTCATGGTATTGCAAAACACTTTCTATAAAGCAATACACGATTGTTATCAAATAACTTTTCATAAATCGGTGAATCTCTATTCATTTGGTTCACTCACTCCGTGTTGTCTTCTTTGAGACGTTCGGTTTGAGAACGGCTAGAGCAACGCGAAACCCGTCAAGGAAATTCTTGAGTTATACCGATCACGGTAGTACTTGTATTGTTCAACGGGAACCGTGGGCGTGTACCTCAATTCAACAAAAGTGATCAAAGACACTTTTGTGTGCTTTATTGCTAACGGTTTATGCAGAACACCCGACGTTCGGTGATCGAATGAAGCGGTCAATCCATAGCCGCATGCTCACACATTACATTCATCTCTAATGAAATCATGATAAGTGCATCAATGACTCGATGTTTTCACTCCATGCTTCGCTACATCCGCAAATATCATGAATCAACTAAAGCTTCCGCTACTCGATAAGAAGATATCATGATCCGTAATGTGAGCATGTCGGTCCAAAAGTCACCACCTCACATACTACCAACACCACAAAGGAAGAGTCAGAGATTTATGGTTGCTGATAATCTCAAAGCTGGTTCAAATACTCTATCATCACGTGGATCAGTTTAAGACCTCCACTCTATATTTCAAAACATGCGGATCATGATGAATCAAAGACTACGAGCTAAAGAACAAATGTGCTTAATCAAAGAAACCAAGAACAACGAAATGTCATATCGCCAGTAATCATTGTAAGTTGAGGTGACCTCCTTGGGGAGATTGTTGGGATTTAGTAAATCCAAGACTTAAAGTGTCAACACCTCAGTATGTATACTCGTTAGAAAGCTCGTAGTCGTAGTTATTCGGTGTTAGTATTTAGATTACTTTGTAACACCGTGGAGGACTGACGGTCTTTACCCACCGTATGCCCGATCCACGCCTATTAGAGGCGTCTAAGCTTGTACCCTATAAATACCCTTTGCCCTCAAAGGCAAAGGGTTGGAGCTTCATAATATATTTTTCTTTGTCTCTCTAGGGTTCCCATTCTCTCTCACTTTCTCTCTCTAAACTCTTAACCTAGCCGCCGCATATGTGTTGTGTAACAAACTAAGATCCTACAAAACCCTTTGACACAAGTTTGGCATATTGGCTGGTATGACTGGCTCACGATTAGACAAAAAAAGACGAATGACATGTTATTTGCAACCATATCGTATGCTCTAACACCAAATTTTAAACCTAAATCCAAATCTAAACCCGCCCACAAAACAAACGCACCCTTAAATAACAATTTGGGGTGCGTTTGGTATCCCACTATGAGTAAGGATCAAATGAGAAATAAAATTAAGATGAGAAGAATTAGAAAGAATTACAACCACAAATTTGAGATGCATCTACAAAAATAGATGCATCTCCCTATTATTTCTCTCCCTTTATTCAAAATATGTGGTTAGTGTTTCTTCTCACTTTTCTCATTCCAATATCTCTTCTCACTAGATCTATTCCCATAAGACTATAACTATGAAAGTGATTAAAGATGTCTGTTTTGTGAGCCCAATAATAAAATGAGTATATCATAGTCATAGATTTATTATACACCAATTTGGTGTCTATGAAATTCATTCCCGCAGACCCTTCTTTTTTCCGCTACAAAATTCAAATATCTATACACTTTTTCGTTCCATATTTTATCAACCAAACATAAACAATCATAATAATATATTTTTTCATATCCATTATCATTCTATTCTATACCAAATCTGATATCCATTGTGATTCTTAGCAACAAACAAAACGTCACTTTGTATTAACTCCTACATATCGCAAATGTTAGGCGTGTAAATCAGTCTTTCTCATAGACGGTTACTTTCTTCATTACAAAAAAAATACTTATAAAAAATCCCAATCAATTCCAAAAACAGAACGATTCGTATATGAACAAAATAACTCACTCACTCACCCGAGTCAACTCACTCTTCCCAAACCCCAACAGTTATTACAAAAGCAACAAGTTTTCACCTTCACTATCATTACGGCAACAAAAAACACACACTAACCTCACCTTCAAAACACACACACTTAAATCAACCGTCACTCGCCGTTACACTCACCGGGCGATGGATTCCGATTCGAATTTGTTGTCGACGGAAGGTGACGTCACGAAGGAGGTGGTTACGTCATCCAGGTCTCTTTCTTCTGATGATGAACAGAGTGTTGTTGTTGATGCGAATGAGAATGAAGCTGAAGGTTTAAATTTTGTATATAGTTATTAAATTATTTTTGTTTATAATGACAAAATGATGAATTTTAAATTAAATTGAATTGAATTATATTTGTAATGATTTTAGGTCATTTTTGTACGAAATTGTGATTAATTATTAAATATTGTGGAAAATTATTAAATTCGAATTAATTTGATTTAATTTAGTTATATTATATTATGTGTTGATTGATATTATATCGTTTTAGTAATAATTTGCTACTGTATTTATTTTGATTTTAATTTTAATCTAATTATTGTTTATTTTTGTGTAGTAACGAAGGCGATGACGTCGGATGACGTAGCTACTAAGTCGAATGCTACTTTTGAGAGTTCTGGTGATGAAGAACAGAGTTTTGTCGTTGTTGATGCGAATGATAACGATGAACGTGTGATTGATCATGAAGCTGAAGGTTTAATTTTAATTTTAATTTTAGTTATTTATTGTTTATAATGATGAAATGATGGAAGTATATATATATTTTTTAAATGATTTTAGGTCATTTTTATACGAAGTTGTTAAAGTGATAATGATATTCAAATAATTTTTGTGTTAATTTTAGGTAATTTTAATAAGAAAATGTGGTTATTTGTTTGAAATTGTGAAAATGTTATAGGTTTGAACTTGATTTAGTTATTTTGTGCTGATGTTGTATCCATTGTATCGTATAGCAATAATTTGGTATAACTGACAATATAATGCCGAGTTATCAATGTACTTCTTTTAAGGTCATTTCTCAACGAAGTCGTGATTAGTTGTTGAAAATTGTGAAAAAATGCTGATGGTTTTAATTTAAGTCCATAATTTTGTGTTGATGTTGATAATGTGACATATAGTAATAATTTGTTGCTATTTTTGGAATTAATGAGATCGTGAAAATGTTGTAGGTTCGTATTAAATTAAAATAGTATTATGTTTTTAAATAGTGAATGTTTGAATTTAATATAGTTCTGTGTCGATATTGTATTGTAATATCATAGTTAGTTTTTATTGACGAGGAATAAATAATACTTTCAAAATGCTGTAGGTTTAAATTAAGTTGAATTATATGAGTGTTCATACTGATTTTAGGTCATTTTTATAGTAAGTTGTGATTACTTTGTGCAAAACTTGTGAAAATGTTGGAAGTTTTTTGAACTTAATTTAATTATTTTACGTCGATACTGCATCGTCTAGTGATAATTTGTTGTTAATTACGAGGAATAAGTGAAATTGTGAAAATGTTGTAGGTTTGAATTCTATTTGTGTTAATGTGGCATTGTGTTAATTTTTTGGAATTGTGAAAATGTTGAAGGTGATGAAAGGAGAGAGCTTCCTGAGGAGCTATGGCGGAGTATTGTGAAGCTTACGTGTGAATCGTCTGCAGAAGGAGGAAATTGTGATGTGTATTTGGTTGGAACCGCTCATGTTTCTATGGTAATTGGAATTATTTTAGTTTAACTTGCTTGATTTATGGATTTGTTAATCTGTTAAGTCTGGAAGAACGGTATCCAAGTGCAGTTGTTCAGTTGTTTTGCTTTTATATCGTGATATATTTTTAGTGTCACCTGAGTTTTTTTTAGGCTTATGCATAGAAACTTTAAGTTTTTATTATTTGTTGTTTAGGTGAGAATAAATTAAAGAAAAGGTGAATATGTGATCACAGTGAATATACATCTAATTGTAGTTAACATTGCTGTATTTGCATTTCATGTCTTGTTGTTGTATGTCTCGAAAGTCAACTTGTAGGAAATTGATGTGCTGATTATTTGAGATGAGAGCAGTGTTCTGTTGCGTCTCAAGAAAAAAAGGCTAGAAATTAGTTCAACAAAAATCTTCTATAATAGCAGTGATGTTACAAATCTAAACAAAGATCAAACTAATTAAGAACGTTGAAGTTGTAACTGCATCTTTCTTTGCTAATATCTGTATGTACCCCAATAACTTACTTGTGTAATCAAAGCATATTTTCATAATTTTTCCAATATAATTGTGTATACTTAATAACAAACATGGAATGTTTCTAGATGTCTTTAAACTAAACCTGTATGCTGTTTTTCGGGCAAGATATTCTTGGAACACTTTGAATGAAATCTTAACATATTCACCATGCAACACTATAGACCAATTTTCTCACTGAAATTTCTCAAACTCGCTAATCTAGAAGTGAAGCGTAAACAATTTGAGAGCACCAAGTATGCCATGAATCTACTTACTGATTTAAGTAGATGTTATAGATTTATTCTTATTTCCGTATATTCTTACAAATAGGTGAACAAAAGATTGTCTAATAGTAAAAGAAAAGTTCAGCTGTGTCTCAGTAAGAATGGCTTGAACTTGCACAACGTTTTTATCATGTATAGATAACTGACTTTTTTGAAGTTTATTCATGGCATGTGTGGTGCTTAATTTATTTTTAATCCATTTCTAGATTAGAGAGTTTGAGGAATTCCAGTGAGGAACTGAACATGTTCTCCCGTATTGCAAATGGTAAAAGTTTGGATTTTTGTGGAAGTGTTGTTACAGAATGTATACCTTGAAGGACAATAAATACAGTTTTGTTTAGGAGTTTCTGCATACATATTATATTATTGCTAAAAAAGGTAGGCAAGTTTATATAATTAAATGATACATGCCAAGGAAGTTAAAGATCTTATATTAGCTAGAAAGAAGCGGTTACAACTCAACGTTCTTTATTAGTTTAAATTATATTTAAAATTGGAACTTAGTGATATTAAAGTAGATTTTTTCAGAACTAATTTAGTCATGTTCACTCTTTAATAGTTTAATGGAATAAATTCACCATAACTGCACATCTTTGCATCTTGTCCGTTTAATGGAATAAGTTCACTCGTAGGTGTACCTTTAGTAGGAATCATTTTGTGCATAATTTAAAGACAAAATTGCTGAAAAAACTTGTCCTGTTTTTCCTGTGAATAAAGATATTTAGCTACCAGTGAGTACTTCTAGCGTAGGTGGTAGAAAGTAAACTCTTTGGTCGTTAGGATCCAAAATTGATTGAGTCTCATGGGCACTGCTGCCATAAAGAGTTGATGAATACTAATGTCTGCATCAGTTACAAATATATACGGTAGGAATTGGTGCTGCTTAGAAACTTTTTGGTTTGTAAATCTATTAAAACAAAAAAAGCTGTGAAACTATATGCGATTGATTCGTGTTCAATTCCACATAATATGGTGTCAAGAAATCTCTATTCAATACATCATAGTCCATAGGCATGCTGTTAATCAATATTGTGTCTTCTAATAGTGTTCCATGTCTGCATCAAATATTAAAGCCACCTGCAATCTTATGGTGCGACCTGTAACCCGCTACAAATTTTGATGGTGCAAATGAATTTTTGGGGGCCTCCAGTAGTTTATTTTATTTCTATTAGATCCTTTTGAATGATTGAATCATTGATTATCGAAATATAACAATTAATAAAAAAACGTCTCGAAGCTTGGGATTTTTAGTTGAACACTCTGATATACCTGAAAGGGGACTTGGTATGTATTTCTACTTTACTCTCTGGTGAGTTTACTTCGCTCCTTTACCATCATCTGTTGGTCCGCCCCTTGTACCAATTTCTTTCCTCATGCTCTACATTCACCCTCTTTGTATTTGCCTTCTACATTTTCCCGGAGCTCCAGTTGAGTTGTGAATCTTCCATAGGAAAATGATTGAGATGACTAATTCATGTGACTAATTTTATGCCTAATCTATTCATTTTGTGACACATGTATTGCACTTACTCTCACTCTTCTTAACTATCTTGGTACCGCAGATTTATTCTTAATCATCATATATTCTTGCAAATAAGCAAACTTTATATTCTCTAAAATTGAAAGCTGAAACTGTGCGTCACCATTACACGAGTGATGACCTGTTGAATTTTATATTTACTAATAATTTATTCTTGGTTTCATATATTCTTGTTCTTATGTTAAATTTTAAACTAATGATTAATTAATTATTATTTTTATTTATTTATTTATTTATTTTTTATTTTGTCAAATAAAAAATAGGTGTTGAATGATTAAATTCAAATGCTTTTTTTGTAATAGTTTTTCGTACTTTTATTTGTGTGTGTTGGCTAGCGGTACTTGATCTGATGATTTGGATTGGTGCCGTGTGCCATGAGTCATTACAGTTACTTATATTCACCATATTGATCCTACAATATGTGCAATCAGTAAACCAAGTTTCCAACTTTTGAAGTGTCAATGTACTTTCAGTTTGTGAAGAGACGAATGAGACTTCACTAATTTATGTCTTTTCCATACTGTTAACATCTGTGGATTGTGTCAAATCACTAATTTATGTGCAATCAGTAAACCAAGTTTCCAACTTTTGAAGTGTCAATGTACTTTCAGTTTGTGAAGAGACGAATGAGACTTCACTAATTTATGTCTTTTCCATACTGTTAACATCTGTGGATTGTGCACACTCTGAAGTAAACCTCAACAATGCATATTTTTGTAACATAATGCAATCACATGTGGAATTTTGATCGTTCATCATCTTTTATGTAGGAGTCCTGCAAAGAAGTTGAAGCTGTAATAAGTTTTCTTAAACCACAGGTGCTTCTCTTTATAACTCATAACACTTATTGATGGATGACCTTTTAGCAGGTTAGCCGCCTGCTATCTTTTGTTTGTAATTATGTATGTTCAATGGTATGTTTTTGAATCTCACTGCAGAGTAATTAAATGCAGGTTGTCTTTCTGGAGTTATGCTCAGGTCGTGTGGCTGTACTCACTCCTCAGAATCTGAAGGTCCTTGATTTATTTAATTGTATATAATTTTTCCTGTTCTGTTTGTCTAAAACTCCATTAGCAAGTTTAGGTTCTAATTGGATGTCATGTCAGAACTTTACATTAAAGCACTGCAAAGAGTGGGCCTTACGAGACATACGTTACTGTCTTTTTTGCCGTCTAAATGTATTTTTGTCATCGCCCATCAGGCTATCTTTTCTGAATGATTCATGGTACCATCTACTATTTATTGCACAAATATAGTGGAGATCAGTCTTGATTGACGATTTATAGTACTGTAGTATGAATGACATGTTATCCTTTTTAGAAACCCAATAACTTGATTACTCTGCCTCTAAGGGTAAATATTTTGTAGTTCGTATGGTTATTGGGTCGTATTTATAAGTCAAGTGTCATTTAAAATGTTTGTGGCTGATGCTTATACTTGTGTAGAGCTGTCATGGTTAAGAACGTTTTTTGCAGTTGTTACTTTGTATTCAGGACTTCTTACTTGTGTATAGAATTTAGCTTGCAGATGTACTGATTTTTAGGCTGGGCAGGTACCTACAATGGGAGAAATGGTGGATTCGTGGAAGAAGAAGCACAATGCGTTTGGAATACTTTACAGCTGGTTTCTTGCTAAGGTATGCTCTTGTTCACATTATCCCGCAGTTTTTCACGTTTATAAATTTTGACTAAACTTAATGCGTGAGTTATTTCATTTGCATTATGTGCTTTCAGGTTGCTAGTCAGCTTGAGGTTTTCCCTGGTAGTGAGTTCCGTGTCGCATATGAAGAGGCCATGAAGTATGGTGGCAGGGTGGTTCTTGGTGATCGTCCTGTAAATGTAAGATCATGGAATTTAGTTTCCTCCTCAATAGTTTATTATAAAGGAATAAATATATAAACACACTTTTGATGTCAGAAATTATTATATCCTGTATGATCACTACTTCAGGAATTTCCTAATTACCTGCCCAGTGGAAATGCTTATCTGGTGGCATGTGTTTTTCTTAGCAATGTGCTCTTTTCTAGTTTTGAATTTTAGTATTTTATTGAGGAAGCATTATAAGCTCCGTTTGGTATTAAAACACATACATCTTCTGCAATCAAAATGATTAAAGTTTATGAAGAGCTTTTATTTTGTTGGTTAAGTTATATCTGACTTACGAGCCACATAATTTATTTGATCCTTATAGGAGTGAGGGTAATATGTAAACTAAGGATCGCCTGTTTAGGGTTAGGAACATGGAATCAACTGCATAGTCTGACATCATTACTGTGTAAATGAATCCTGAATGCAGTGTTGTAAAAATCGGCCTAGGCGGGTGTTTGCAGATGTGATTTAGAGTTAATTGGCCAATATAATCGGAAACTGTCAAAATAGGACCTAGTCGGTGAAAATTGGACCTAGGCAGTCAAAGTTTATAATAGATAATTTCAATCCAACTAGGCCCCATCTAGTCCCCGCCTAGGCCGATTACTAGCTAGAAGGTGGTCGACCACCCGATTACTAACATGATTATTTTAGTTTGAGAAACGTGCAGTACCATCACATAAGACAAAAAATGAATGGCATCAATATGCAGTCTATTCATTCTCCAACAATGGCAAATAGTGGTAAATAGTTGGGTTAGACGTTAGAAATCAGTGACTTACCAGAAAAAAGTTCTCCTGTACATTCTTCCTAGGGTTGGGAGCATAATGGAATTTATAACTACAATCTTTTGGGAAGCATAGTGTTAGGACTTAGGATTATTGGCATAAAGAAATCATGCTGGATATCTGGTTGGTTTAAGTCATTCATGCTGGATATCTGGTTTATGTCATTCCAAGTATTCGACATCTCAGAAAGATTTCTAATTAACTTGTGTTGACATTGATCAAAATTGACAATGGGCTGGATGAAATCAAGGTCAATTGAGGAAATGAATCTCTATGATGGCCAAGGTTGTTTAAGTTTTTTGTATGTTTTGGTGTTCTTTTCCGAATGTAAAGAGCAGTGCTGAACTACATGTGAGTACAAATTTGGCTAGCTGAACAATTTGAATTGGATTGTGCCTGTAATGGTTTTGTTAGAGATAGTTTTATTCTAGCCACTGGTAAGAGTCTCAGCTGATAGAAAAGTAGAATAAGTAGTCAATGCCCATATGTCTTTGCATGATGAGTTTTTGTGTCTGTTTACTATGATGAGTAACATGAAAGAGATGGAATAGGTGTTGGCTTTTGACTGTTGCAGAGCAATAAAGCAAACATTCAGATGTAAGGTGAGTGGCTTGTACTTAAACAAGGGTGGGTTGATGTTGAAATTAGGGGACATTTTTATATTTGTGTTGGCGAATAATGTAGACAAAAGGAAGTCTTAAAACTCCAAGTTGTGGGTTACCGTGATGGTTTTGGGCAGAGTTCAGTGGCAGCAGGCTTTCGCCTTTTAAGGTCGACTGTAACTGGCTCCAATATAAGAAAGTAAACACCTTAGAAGTCAAAGTCCATTTTTAGGACGCTGCAGGTTCTCTTTCTGTGCTTCCTGCTGAGTTGTACAGAAAGAGAAAGAGAACCTGCAGCGTCCTGTAGATTACTTTCTGAGTTGTACAGGTTCTCTTTCTGTGCTTCCTGCTGGGTTGGGATTGTAAACCGATGTCAGTATCTTAGTGGAGAGACTTGAGGCGAGTTCTGTAGATTTAGGAATTAGGGTATTCATTAAAATATCTTGCTGAGTTGTACGCTTTTACTCTTCAATTTTATTTTGTACATATAATGTTTGGTCTCAGTGTGCAGTAACATTAAATGTGTTGACATTGTAATTCTTCTGATATTCACGTGATAATTGAACAGATAACATTAAAGCGCACATGGTCAAGAATGCCACTATGGCATAAGACAAAGTTGATGTATTCGTTGATATTCCAATCTATATTTTTACCAAGCCCCTTGCGTCTTAAAGAAATGGTAGGTGCCTCATTATCATATCAGCGCCGTCTTTTCCCCCAACTAATATTAAAGAAACTGAATACAATTGAAAAACTTGGTGATTTTATTTAGAGTATTCTAAGCATATATTTTTCTTGTTATCAGCTAAATGAATTGAACGATGTGGACATGTTGACTCTTGTTATTCAAGAGATGAGCAAGGAGTTCCCTACTATGTTGGAAACCCTTGTACATGAAAGGGACCAGTGAGTATTTTCTTTTCCATGCATATCATATTTTGACTTGATGTTAAGCTACTATCATTACTTTTACAGATGTCACCTTTTCACCCATTTATGGGTTAATGGGTGAATTCGGGTTAACATTTTCTTTACTGGATCAAAATGTAAAATTCGTAAATTTAAAGTAAAACCGTCTTAAATGGAAACGTGCTGAAAAAGTACCAAGTCACGATTAAAATGCATACAGTTCAAATTGCAATGATAGAAATTATCGTGAACGTATTAATTATTCATAAAATGAAAAATGAAAGTTGAAAAACAATATACATTTTACGGCCTGTCTAGCAATCACGTCTTTTCAAGTATGATGTTATCTTATGCCTTCTGTTCTCCTATTCTAATATTACTTAGGTCTTATCGTCTAACATATACAGTAACTAGGATAAAAATGCTTGTATGCTCGACCTGATAACTCATCGGTGATTACAACCACTTATATAATATAGCAGCAAAACATATCCATGTTCCATTCATTGCCACTTTTATATCACAGTATTGGCTCGGTTATGTACCAACCAGCACAAAAAATAATCTCTTACCCAATCGCCCTATCTTTCTGCCTATGAGGTTTATGCTTTAGAGGTAGTATGTAATTGGACATTGGTTAGCAGGCTATTATCTAGAGGCCACTTTTCTGCCTATATATAGAATTAGATTTACTTGCCTAGTTTTCATGTGAGTTGGTTTTATTCCTCGGCATCTAGAAACAAAATATTTCAGGCTAATCATTATTAATGATTCTCTAGAATATTTTATAGTTACTTTTCCGGAATATGATATATCCGTTAGTGGGAAGTTGGGAGAAAAGATGAAATTGAAATATCCCAAATGGTTAATCAAAATTTAGTTTGGAAGTCATTTCATCAAGTCATTGACTACAATGTCATGCTTTATGTGCTTTTCCTCCTGGGATCACCCCTTTGTTTTGTATTAGTTGTGTTGATGATGGTATTTTCATCAATTTTATTTACCTGGGTTTTGCATTTAGGTACATGTCATCCAGCTTGCTGAAAGTAGCCCAGGAGAATAGTTCTGTGGTCGCAGTTGTCGGAAAGGGGCACCTTCAAGGAATCCAAAAATATTGGAAGCAGCCTGTTGAGGTCAGTGATATTTTCCCTTGGAACACCATGAAAGCCTTGCCCTCTTATCTCCCACGTGGTTGAAAACTCTCATTTTGGTATTTACTTGCTAGTTTATGATACTAAAGTTTACCTATGTGCTCGTTATTAGCATTAACAATGAAATAATGCGACTGACTTGAATCGGCGAAAATGTTTTTAAGATGTATGATTAACTGTCGATTGCAAAATGTGCCTAGCCAACCTGTGCAGTCTTTTAGTCAAAGACAGTTTTATGGCTAATTTGAATAATTGCTTTTGACTATTTGGTAAAGAGCTTAGGTACCTTTTCAGTTTAAGGTTTCAGTTTTTGGTCAAACAAGTTTTACAGATAAGTTTTAAGAGTAAATTGCAAAAATCGTCCTTGTGGTTCGGTCAAATTGCATGTTTCGTCCTTGTAAATCAATAAGTGCAAATATCGTCCTTATTTTGCACTGTTACGTGCACTTTTGGTCCTTCAACAGTGAAATTTGGCAAACCACAAGGACGGTTTTTGCAATGATGGAGGACCAAAAGTGAACGTAACAGTGCCAAATCCGGACGATTTTTGCACTTAATGAACCACAAGGACGAAACGTGCAATTTGGCCAAACCACAAGGACGATTTTTGCAATTTACTCTAAGTTTAAATAACATACACTGCATCAGTGTGCTCCTGTGTGGGGCGGCAAAAGCTCACCCCTGAGATATGGTTTCCGGGTTAAAATATATTATTTGCCTTGGAGGAGATTATAAAGAACTTCAGCGAGATAGCATAATGGATAGATTGATAATGTTGGGTGCCTAAGTGACAATTATTGTGAATCAACCGATTTAGGATGTGCTATGTATCAAGTACAGACTGTCTGACCCATTTTTAAGATTTTCTAGTTTTACCTATTTTGACACGCTAGACATTAAAGCTGAAAATTGACAAATTTACTTACCAATGGGGATGATACCACTTCTGATTTTAATTGGTGGCAAATGCAGGTTAGAGAACTTCTGGAGTTGCCTTCTGCGAAACCAGCTATTTCGGTTATGAAGGTTGTGTCAACAGCTGGAGTACTTGTCGCAGGGGTAGCCATAGTTACCGGTATCTATCTTTCAAGCAAGAAATAGATCAATTAACAAATGACTGCAATCTTGAAAGTACTATTTCGTCGTACTTGAAACTCAGTTTTATGCAACAACAAAAGAAAGGAGAACATGTCAAACGGATATACAAAAAAAACTTGTGGTTACTTTTACTTTTTTGTGTTCAGTTTTACATGTTGAGTGGGACATCATTACGATTAAACTTCCTTATAAAAGCCTCAGAATTTGTGTAGAATTTTGTTTGTGTGAAGCTTTGTGTTTTCACTTAAAAGCAGTGCAATTTTGTTAGTTATTAGTTATCTATATATAATTTTCATTCTCTCTAAAATAAATTGAAACTAATAATTTAACAACACAAACTGAATCAATACTCAATAGGCACCAAGCTAACTAATATCGTGAATGATTATAAGCATCTTATAAATTATAAATGCTTGATTGTTTGCAACTTATTTATATTGAAATAATGGTGCCATGATGCCAATCTTTTTAGACACCAATGAAATATTTTATTCTTTGCTTTTAAGTGGAAAAGTTCTGGCGTTGGAGTGTTTTGGAAAACTGCCAACTTTAGTGGGTATTACACTTTGACGATCACAGAAAAGTCAACTGTCTTTACTCTCTAGAGGTCTCGGTGTCGATGGCAGGTGAGTATCGTGTGGACCAAAAACGTCTACCTATGGCGCGAGGACGATACCGGAAGTGGCGCCATAGGTCTTGACGCCGTACCGGCCAGCCAATGTTATCCGTAATTTTTTTTTTTTTTTTTTTTTTTTTTTGTTTTATTTGGTTACGTGTGGGCAATGGGTGTCTTATAACACCAACTTTTCAAAGAAAAGTGTTTTTGGTTTAAGTTATAAGTAAAAAATGCTGAGGTGGTAATGTTTTTTTTTCTTCCTATAACGCGAGTCTGATAACATCAGAGCACCTTGTGCTCTTAGCATCTCAACTTTAAAGGAGTACATGACATGCTTTGCTTAAGCTTGGCATGATGTAAGCTCGAGCTCGGTTCAAAGAATATTTCGATTCAGCTTAAACTGAGCTCGAGATTCTTTTTATGTCAAAGATTTTTCGTATTTTTATTTTACTTAGGTATACAAACGTATGCATGGCTCAATATCTTCTTACGAACCATTTGCTATAAGACTGCATGTAATGGCAATGCAAAGACGCGTCTTGACGGCACCCCAAAACGCGTCATTCATTAAAATACCATATTTCACCAACAGGTCTTATGTCCAAAATTTTGAGAAGTCGGTTTGTCGACCTACCGAGTCGACCCACCGAGTTGTGATGTTGGTTGTAGGTATGAGTGTATTGTGGAGTTATGTATAAGCGGGGTATATTATAACGGTGAAGTTGGCACCTTGGTGGTGAGCAAAAATGTGATGTGCCGCTGAGTTGGTGGTGAATGTGGTGCTGAGTTGGCGACGATGATGGTCACCATTACACCCAGCCTACACCTTCTCACCACCTCCACCTAAGCGCCACATCAGCTTTTCAGCACACCACATAACCCATCATCTAATAGCCGTAGTGGTAACCACCTAATCAAACATATAAAAAATACATTACTTTATACAAATATATCACACAATATACCTCTCTCACACTCACAAAGAAAAAAAAAACGGCTTTTTATTAGGTGGTCTGCACTACCGAACCAAGCTTGAGCCCCACTGCGTACGACAGTAAGAGGCCGTCAAGGGGACCGCACGTAGATTGACCATCGCGGGTGGTGCATTGCATCCTTACGCCGGGTCTAAACTCTAAAGTGGTGGGTTACTTTTTGTTGTATAAATATTGAAGGGTTACTAAAAGAATAAGCAAAAGTTGATTGAACACATGAAGTTCAAAGTAGCTCCTTACTTCCTTTTATGTAAAGGGTATTCACTTTTGACCCAAACAAGCAAAGTCCTTACTAAAAAACCAGTCCCCTTCAAATCTCATTTCACTCTCACCTGAGAACAACAAAACATAAAAAAAGATGTCAATTCTGAAAACAATACCATCAAAATTAAAAGACATATGTTTAATCATCTCATTCTTCTCACTTTTCTACCTCATCTCCCACCCACTCCCCTCACCACTCTCAACCACCCTCACCACCGTCGTACAACCACCGTCAACCACCACCACCACCACTCACCGTCACGTCTTCTACTCAATCGCCTCCTCTTCAAAATCTTACCTCAACCGCCAACCCTACCTCCGTCTCTGGTACACCCCCAACTCCACCAACGCCGCCGTCTTCCTCGACCGTCCGGTCACCGGAGATCACTTTTCCGGCGAATTTTCCGATCTTCCTCCAGTGGTGATCTCCGGCGACACGTCACGTTTCCCGTACAGTTTTCCACGTGGACTACGGTCCGCGATACGCGTAGCGCGAATAGTTAAGGAAAGTGTGGAATTGTTTGATTCGGATGAGGTGAGGTGGTATGTGTTTGGTGATGATGACACTGTTTTTATGACGGAGAATGTAGTTAGGATGTTGAATAAGTATGATTATAGGAAGTGGTTTTATGTAGGGAGTAATTCGGAGAGTTACGAGCAGAATTTTCGACATTCGTTTGATATGGCGTTTGGAGGAGGGGGGTTTGCGATTAGTAGGAGCTTGGCGAAGGTGTTGGCGAGAGTTTTGGATAGTTGTTTGATGAGGTATCCTCATGTTTATGGAAGTGATTCCAGGGTTTATTCGTGTTTGGTTGAGTTGGGTGTTGAGTTGACAAATGAGCCCGGGTTTCATCAGGTGAAATTTCCTCAACTTTGGCTTTTTTGAGATTATTTTGGACTTTAGGATTGTTGATTTGCATGAGTTAGGGGGTGTTTTGATTAGCTTGATCTCTCGGGTTATTTTTTGGGCTTATAAGTTATGACCTTATTTTACTCGTCTTATGTTAAGTATGAGCTTATTATGAGTTGTGACTTAAATATGGAAATAAGATAGATAAAAATGGGCTTATGAGATATAAGCCGAGTCAAATTAGCTCATAAGCCCAAAAATAAGCTTAAACAAACACCCCTTTACTAGCTTATGAGCTTAAGCTCAAGTTGTTAGCCTCATATGTTGCAAAAAATTGAGCTAATTGACTTTTCAATATTAAATAAGCCCATAAGCCAGAGAAATAAGCTAATCCAAACACCCTATTAGTTAACTTTTTGAAAAACTGAGCTTACTTATTGACGTATTCAATATTAAATAAGCCCATAAGCTCGGAAAATAAGTTAATCCAAACACCCTGTTATTTAAGTTTTTGAGCAATGACACTAGCTTTTAGGCACGCTTCCTTATGTCTTATAGAATGCAGCTTATATGCAAGGGGTTCGTACTTGGTTAGATGTTGGTGCTTGATTACATCGGGAGTTGACATATTAGATTCTAGTTAGATCATGTTGGCAAATGCTGCTATCCAGTTAGATCCTGATATACAGATCTTAGATATTGCGATATCTAACATACACTGAAACATATTTTGAAGTACTTGTTGCATTCAAAATTAGCAATTTTACATGGAGTAGGTTTTAAGCATGATCTTAATGATACATTAGCTTTTAGGCATGATCTACTTGCATGTCGTATTTGTTATGATAATTTGGACATACATGTTCTGATGTTCATAAGTATAGATCCGTGCTTAGTTGGATGTTTTGGACTTTGGATCATGGCATGAATTGTTGGTATACTTTTAGATCTTGGTTATAGATCTAAGCTATCCTGATGTGGATCTTGATAGTAGGATACTAGGCTATTTAACTATCCGTGACATATTTTGATTTTTGAAGCAAAAATATCCCTCATTCCCTCTTAAAAATAGCAAATTTACTTGGCTTTCATTGTTATGATCCAAACGATATAGCATTTATAATGCGGGGGTCTCTTTACATGTAATGAAAAAGGGACCCCATGGTCTAACACATTAGGAAGCCCGATAGCCCCTGTAACTTTCCGGAGGTCTTCATGGAAGCAGTCTCCCTACCCTTTGGGATTACCCTAGGGTAGGGGTATGATTTGTCTACATTCCACCTCTCCCATACCTCGTTAATGCGGGGGTCTCTTTACATGTAATGAAAAAGGGACCCCATGGTCTAACACATTAGGAAGCCCGATAGCCCCTGTAACTTTCCGGAGGTCTTCATGGAAGCAGTCTCCCTACCCTTGGGATTACCCTAGGGTAGGGGTATGATTTGTCTACATTCCACCTCTCCCATACCTCGTTGAGACAGGATGTTGTTGTTGTTGGTGTGTTAGCCCCTAGGACGTTGTTTTATTTAGAGAAGCTGGTTTTTCGTTTTTGATGATGAAGCTCAAATCTGTAGCATACATGATTATGCTTGTTCTATCAGGATTTTGGCACTGTATAGTAGATGGAGATTTGTTCACTTTTCCAGTTTGACTTTATGGGTAGTTCGGTAATTGACTAAAATTTCTTTTTTGTGCCAGGTTGATGTTCGAGGCGACATGTTCGGGATTCTTGCTGCACATCCATTGTCACCGTTATTATCACTGCACCACTTCGACATTATAGATCCAATATTCCCGGGTTTCACCAAGCTTGAGGCAGTTAAACATCTTATGAAGGCAGTGAAACACGATCCTGCTAGGATCCTTCAGCAGGCAGTCTGCTACGATTCTTCCAGTTCGATCACTGTTTCAGTTTCGTGGGGTTACGCAGTTCAGGTATTTGAAGGCAATCGGTTACTTCCAGATCTAATCCAGGTCCAGAAAACATTTAGTTCGTGGAGGAGAAAAGAGAACTTTTTTTCAAGCCTTCATATGTTCAACACACGGGATTACCGTAAAGATTCGTGCAACAACTCGGATGTGTTCTTCTTTGAAGGGGTTGTTCCAGATCGCAAAAGGTCTTATACGTTCTATAAAAGACATGTGTCAAAGAATTGCCCAAGAAGTAACGGGATACAGCATTTAATGAACATCAAAGTTTTCTCTGGAAAGCTTGATGCTGATGGCGAACAAGTACGCATATATTTTTTACTAAGTTTCTAATAGAGTCAACATATGCGACTGTCAAGGAAATAAATTAGCTAAAAAGGAAATGGGTCAAAAGTTGCCTAAACAGTAATTTTAATGCATAAAACCTCTTAAATCATTTTATATAAAAAATAGAGATTATTATTCGATTTATGTAACTGTTGCAAAAAAAAAAAAAAGTGTTTTGGGTCGACTAACTTGATCCACACGAAAGTTACCAGCCTGTTTTACCCACTCATTGATATTTCACTCCATCTGACCCTTAATTTATACCGTGTGCAGATGACACCATCTCGTCGTCAATGCTGTGAAATCCTTCATCCTTATAGTGAAACCATGATTATTGCTTTGCGGCGTTGTGAAACCGATGAGTTAATTGCGATGCGCCCATAGGTCTCTTTTACGTTCAGAGAGCAAGGCATCTTCCCGAGCTGTGTTGCCCATTCCAAAGCATGAGGTAATTCGTATGAATAATAATTTTCTTAAATATATGCTATGTTTGACTGTTCATATGTGCAGCTAAGATACTTTACTGTTAGTTTTATATCTAAAATAGTAAAATGTGTGTTAAAAATGACTTAAAATTTAAAGTCTAATATCTGTATCATTTGATCGTTACTGATACTTTATGGATTGGAACTTAACCTGCACATTCTTAGTAGATGATATTTACGCGCTTGCAAATCTTTGACTTTTGCTATTGAAGTAATGGCATGTCATTGTTTTTGTTTAAATGAATACATGTTAACTTTCCAAAGTTAGTTAAAAAAAAAATAAATAAATAATAAAAAAAAATAAATAAAAACCTTTCCAAAGTCAACCCGTGAGTTTGAGAGTTTGCCAATCATATGCTTTATGCGAACATAATCACAAGAGATATCTGTCATAAATTGGCACAAAAAATATATTTCGGAATTACTATTGTGTGTCAAAGTTCAGAGCTACTGAATTGCAAGTCTATTTCATTATAATATATTCGTTGTGATTTTGTTTCAGGATCACAAAGAAAGCGCCTTGGAATCAAACGACCCTATGTTTGTGCCATCTTCACAAGAATTCATGGAGAATGCTAACGCCACGGATGAAGATCACACATTTGAAAGTGAGCGTTGAAGCTCTAATTATATATAATTAAAGGTTACTAACCGATATCACAAATGTAATTAACGCCATTTGTTGATGTATAATCTTAGCCACGTTTCATTAATTAGTACTATTTCTATAGTTATGTGCAATCTTAAACGCGTTTTTTGTGGCATAAGGTCCTAACATGATCTAACACTTGACCCTGATCACATTACTTTATTCTTGAACATTAACACTTGACCTTGAAGCTTGAACAACACTTAAAACTTGACTAACACTTCAAATTATTACAACTTTTAAAACTTGAACAACACTTGACCTAAACATGACAATGCTTCCTGATCCGGCAACTAAAATTTTCCAAATTTAGAACCATGAATGAAATTTTGCATTACAAGGCATTGTACATTTTCAATATTAGTCATTCTTTATGTTTGTAAATTTCTAAGTTCAGTCATTGTATATGGTTGTACACTTTCACTCGTAGATAATCGTGGTGCTAAGTCTTGTTAATTACATGACTTATGAAGCATATGGTTGGTAATCACAACCAAGTGTGCAAACTGCAAAGGACAGAACCCAAAGAAAAATGAACCAAACTAACAGCCCAATATTTTTTGGACTAGGTGTATTTGTGAAAAATCGAAGTTATTTTAATAAAAAATTAGCATTACACCACCAATGTATTTTTTTTATTTTTTTTATTTATTAAGATACAAACATTCAATACATGTTTTAATGTCAGATATGTATCTCTTAGAGCTACGTGTATCACTTTCCTTAATATAAATGTAATTGGACTAATATGTAACCTTTATTCTAACGAATTTTTAATTAGTTTATCACTCAAGCTCGCGACTCAATAATTTTTCACTTAAACTTGAACTTTCTCAATAATAACTCCATGAGATTTCGTTAGCAATGGAGTGAAACACTTGTCATATGTTGTGCATTTTTTAGATTTCTAATAATTTTATGACTTTTTATAAGATTTAAGTATTAATTAGGGTGGTTGTTAAGATTTTGATCTTATCTTAAGATATTATATTTTACGATATTATAAAGCAAAAACGATTAAATCTTACTTAAGATTTTGCAAGCGCAGATCTTAATAATATCCCTATCTTGACTATAGCATTGTAAGTTCTCAATCCGATATGATTTTACTTTGGTTGAACAACAAGCTAAATGACTACAAATTTATGGATAAAGCTTATAAAATTTAAAAGACGAGGTTAATCCTCATAAACATTTCAAAATCACAATGTACGCCAACTCTTCATGAGACATTCATATAATTTAGTGTTTGATTTACAACAATTTCTAGATATGTATAATATTACAACGCCTATTAACAAAATGACATTAAAAATCATAAGATCCCGATCGAATCTCACAATCATAATTAAAGTATAAACATTTTTATGTAAAATTCTGATCTTAAAAACCTTGCTCTAACAACATAACTTTTATCAGTTTAAAGCAAACAAAATATTCCTAGGTGTCTAAAAAGATTTTGCCACCATTATTCCAGTATACGATAGTATTTTAATAGTTCATGAATACTTTATAGAAAAAAATAAGATGCTCATAATTAAGCTCGCACAATATTGGCCAGCTTGGTATAAAAAGTCTAGAAGCAACATTACATTATACAAAATTACATTCATTGGGCCTTCTTATGAATAGTGTTATAGGTTTTTTTTTAGTCGGTCCCTTTGGGTTTATTTGTTTATACTACCCGACCCATCACCTATTCATCTTCACTCAGACGCTACGTTTACCTTTTAGATCCGAACGGGTGTACCTCCAGCAAATTATTCGGCGATTTTTTGATCCGAAGAAAATAGAATTCGTTGTTAGTACAACCGATTGTGAGGGGGCTACAGTGACACGTACCATCAAACAGTTTTTTTTTATTGCGTTTGTGGATTTGTTTTTGCCATTCGGTAAGTGCTACAGTTGCACTCTTCTTTTGGTTCACATCCTTTTTTCTGCTTCATACATAGTATATTTGTCTAATTAAAGTTAGGTGGATCAATTATTTGTGATCCAAATAAACTTCAACAAGTTTGCTGTTTGGAAGATTGGATTCTAGGTTACATATTTTTTCCTTTAGTTTTTGCCTAGGTTCATTATTGTCAGGGTTTATGTTTAATTTTTTGGGTTAAATAGTTCATACGAATCAGGGTTTAGGTTTAATTTAGGTTTTGTTATTTTCTAAATTATTTTGGGCGTTTTCTATTTTCAAGTTTGCAGATTAATTTAAGAGTTAATTACATAAATCGTCCTTGTGGTTTGGCAGAAATTACGGATCTTGTCCCTATGGTTTTTTTTAGCGGGTCTCGTCCATGTGGTTTACAATTTTTACTGATCTTGTCCCCATGTCTGACCCGATCTAAAAAAAGGACCTCCCTTGCAGTTACTCCCTAACGTTAGGGCTAATATTGTATTTTGATTTTAACGATCGTTATACAAACCACAGGGACGATTTATGTAATTTACTCTTTAAAAAAAATAAAGTTTTTTCTTTTTAATTTTATTATTCAATTTTTTTTTTTAATTTTATTACGATTAAATTTTTTAATAATTTTTTTTAAATTGAATTTTAATTTTATTATAATAAATTAAAAAAAAAACAAATTTTAATTTTATTATAATAAATTAAAAAACTATTTTTAATTTTTTTTAAAATTAAAAAAAAAATCAAAAAAATTATAATAAAACTAAAAAAATTAATTTTAATTTTATTATAATATTTATTTAAAAAAAACTGTTTTTGTTTAAAAAATTAATTTTATTAAAAAATTAAAAAAAAAAAAAAAAAAAAAAAAAAACTTTTTAATTTTATTATAAAACGGATCAAGGCGTATAAAAAACGTTTTTATACGGTTTCCTCCGTTTTATACGTTTCATTCGTTTTTATACGGTTTCGTTCATTTTTGTATGAAAATGTATGAAAACAACGTACAAAAATGTATGAAAACGTATAAAAACGGATGAAAAAGTACAACAACTTGTTGTACGTTTTCATCCGTTTTTATACGTTTTCATACATTTTTGTACGTTGTTTTCATACAAAAACGGATGAAAACGTAAGAAAACGAACGAAACCGTATAAAACGGATGAACGTTGTTGTACGTTTTCATACATTTTTGTACGTTGTTTTCATAGATTTTTGTACGTTGTTTTCATACATTTTCATACAAAAACGAACGAAACCGTATAAAAACGAATGAAACGTATAAAACGGACGAAACCGTATAAAAACGTTTTTTTATACGTCTTCATCCGTTTTATAATAAAATTAAAAAGTTTTTTTTTTTTTTTTTTTTTAATTTTATTTTAACTTTTTTGATTTTTTTTAAAATTAAAAAAAAAATTAAAAATAGTTTTTTTAATTTATTATAATAAAATTACAATTTGTTTTTTTTAATTTATTATAATAAAATTAAAATTAAATTAAAAAAAAAAGTTTTTTTTTTTATTAAAAAATTTAATAGTAATAAAATTAAAAAAAATCTTGAATAATAAAATTAAAAAGAAAAAACTTATTTTTTTTTAAAGAGTAAATTACATAAATCGTCTATGTGGTTTGTATAACGATCGTTAAAACCAAAATACAATGTTAGCCTTCACGTTAGGGAGTAACTGCAAGGGAGGTCCTTTTTTGAGATCGGGTCAGACATGGGGACAAGATCCGTAAAAATTGTAAACCACAGGGACGAGACCCGCTAAAAAAAACCATGAGGACAAGATCCGTAATTTCTACCAAACCACAAGGACGATTTATGTAATTAACTCTTAATTTAATGATGATAAAATTAAGTCCTCTTTTCATAATTATTGTTAATTTACTCTGTTAGGTTCCCATATTTGTAACACAAGCATCAATAGAAGAAATAAAGACAAGATGATCGGATGAACACTACCAAACACATGCGTATGAATATTATAGAAAGGATATGCGTAGGTGTATTAAGAGAGTGAACAACCAACCATCTAAGGATGGTTTACATGAGGTATTTATAGGAGGGAACTAGGGCAACACACCAAGTTCCCATCCTTTCCTTATTGGGCTTTGCATAGGCTCATGGGCTTTCTACATGAGCCTAGCCTTGATTACTAACATAAAAGCCATAATTAAGCTAACTATTACATATTAATTACTAACACTTGAATTATAGTTTAGGAGTGATTCCAACAATCTCCCCCTACGTGTTAGTGATTGATGATATAAACATTGTAGGTGCTGATGTAATAGTAGCTTTGACGTCTTCTGACATTCTTCTTTCTTGTGAGAAGAAGTGCCTTGATTCGAACAATCTCCCCAGTGTAGAGAAATTGTTTCCTTTGAAGTATTCTGCTTTGATGTCTTCATTTTCTTTGTTCTTTGTGATGGTAGTGATAGTATGTTGTGGCTGTCTGCATTGGTCCGCTTCGTTGCTCCAGTGTCTCCACGTCTTTCTCCAAAATGCTCACACGTTCTTTAACGTTGGATTTCAGTACTGATGTAGTTCTCTTAGTCTTTAAACTTTGTAGATTCTTTGATTTTGACGAAGAATCATTCTGACTTTGTGTTGCCTTTTGAGAGAACTTCGATTAGTGTTGTTGTAGGTATGAGCATGAGGAGAATCTGCACGATCTTTTCCACCCGCAAGCATCCATAAGAAGAAAACATAAAACATGGGTTAGAAATAATCCGGTAGCTTACAAGTTTGAACTTGAGTGTTAACAACATAGTGTGAAAACACAACTCTAATTCTCACAAAGGTCGTTCTGAACCGGAGTCCCACAGTGAGATAACGCGATATACCAAGTACACCTCTAGATTCGGATGAGTCGTTGAGGTACATCAAGCATCACCTCACGATCGTAGACCGTTTGAGACACACTAAGCGTAATCCACGGGAGTTACCGGTGACTGCCGTCGGTCGTTTGATGTTGACCGGCGGAGTTTCCATTCAATCACGAGGATCATATTTGTGAACCTCTCATAAATGTTCTCGACAGATTGCTAAGATCTGTGTAGGACTCGATAACGTATCACTTGCGTCCTTATTGTTGAACGACAAGTGATGAAATGTCAAGTGTACCTAAGAGATCTTTTGATGAATCTCGTGGCTCTAGACTCAATAGTGCGCTTTGGTTTTCCTGAGCAGAGACTAGGGAGATGGTCTCCTTTTTCAATACCAGCAATCTCTAAGAGAAAGCCGATAGTTTACGTAGGGTTCCCTGTGAGAATGAAACAAGCTTCTGTTGAGAGAAAATTGAGTGGCTAAGAAGGGTTAGTGCATGCGTCACTGGGTCCATGACGACTTTAAATTTCAATACCCGTGTCATCAAATGACAACCAGTAGCATATGAATTGAACCCGGTGTCTCCCATAAGTTGAATAATTTGGAGGGCTATTTATTTTCACCCTTTCTTTACTTTTCTTTTAATTCTTCAACTCCTTCTTTCTCCGATTCTCATTTCTCCTTTTATAATCATACCTAAGGACTTCTAATTCTAACTATTGGTGGTGTCCTTGGGTAGATCCCTCCGGCTCTGGCGGATCATAGGACGGTTATTCCTAACCTTAGTCACCTTATAACTCCATGACTAACCTATGTTGCCATAAAACCATTTACATGAAAATCTCTCAAAGTGGTTACGAGTAAAAGCATTTAATACCACTGTTGAGAGTTTGAGACTTTGCAGAAATACTCCCCCTCCACACGTGCTTAAGTATTTTTATAGAAATCTGCACGGTGAGAGAAAGCGCGCTTTTTGAATTGATAAACTCAAGATAGACAATCCCCATGAGACACGGTTACGTTGCATAGTTAAAGAGTTACATTGTCAGTTTTTAGGTGACAACTAGTTCTAATAACTACCTTGAAGGTGTGGACAAACCTCGAAAGGTTGTCAAACCCGTCAAAGTTCATGTCTACCAGGAGTTTCTCGAGTGGTACATTCTATTCGGACAAGTCCTTTGCGAGACACATTTACATCACTAGCGAGCTAGCTTGAAATTATTACCCGTCCCGGACAAGTCTTTTCGAGTTACTAACATTTAAGATTTCGTCAATTCATTGGTTAAGTCTGTAGCACAACGATTCATTTGCAATTTCACAACATATTTCTTATCACATAATTTTTCCCCCTAAAAAATGGCATATAAATGTTATTTTTGATGAAATTTGATATCGAATATGACCATTTCGAGTTTTGTGGGAAGATTACCACGAAGAACAATTGGTGAACAAAGTTTTTAATCAAATACTCCGCCTCAACAAGTGATATTAACTTTTGAGGTTTTGAAAATCATAAGGGGAAGTACTTGTTCTTTTGAGCAAAACTTTGAAAATGAAAGTTTTGATTAGTTTTACTCAAAAGTAAGAAGCTTTCGCTCCTTTTATAAGGATTGTGGCACTGAAGCGTACCACAGGGTCCTTTCATTACAAGAACGGGTTGTACACTGTTATATGTGCACAAACCATTTAGGGAAAAGATGTAATAAGTATGAAACAAATTAACCTCTCCCCAATTGACGATGTTTCAAGATCAGCTTCCCCTCAAACTGACAACCGTTTTCAGCAGATTCAAAACTTTGATGTAGAGAACATTTCCTCTAACTTTTGAAAATTTCAGTACGTAGCGGAATTTGTAGATGAGCAGTAAACCACACCAAGAGAATCTGTTTTGTTACGTAATCACATTTGTACACCATGCGGAAACTCCGTTCGAGGGAACATGCAAGATCTTCTCACGTATGTAGATGCTTCACACTAGACAAACCACGAAAGATGAAGTGAAACAACTTTCCCCTGGTTGTTGAGGTCTATCGGAACAATAATCAACTGTGAATATGCAATTACTCGATTAAAATGACCGAGTGTGAGGCATCATAACATCATAATTAGGTAACTTCACACACGATAACCCTGTGACAGTGAGACGATAACACCAAAGTGAGACGTTTGAGCCACATATCGTCTCATTTTTTTCCTGATTGAAGACATTGAAGAAAGGATAGGGTTTTCACTCAAAGAGCAAAAGCACATCAAGGAAGAAATGAACACACATCAAGGAAACAAGCACCACATACACTCTCTCCCCCTCGATGTTTTCAATGAATCAGAATCATACACCACGTATGTTGATGATGAATTGAAGACAGCGAAACCATGTATAAGGAGACAGCGAAACCATGTATGAGGAGACAGCGAAACCATGTATGTCCAATGAGTCTAAACAGTGTGAAGTACCATAAATGTTTCGTGAGAATCAACAGCGGATAAGACTTCTTAGTTCATTATGTTGAACATCGGCTGTGTGAGCCATTGTTCTTCCCAATAGTTTTGTCATAACCGGCTGGAAAGATGTCAGCCATTGTGAGCTCATTAGGGGCATTGATGCTTTCTTAATTGACAGCCATTTTGTGATCTGAAAGTTATTAGACAAAAGAACAAACATATGGAAACACTTTGTGTTAGACTTAGTTTGATTTATTGTCCAATTCCTTGATTGACATTATCATGTTTATGATTGTTACAAATCCTTAGTTACTTTAGTCCAATTGTTTGAAGTTTGATGTGATAAGCTATGTGCACATGTTAATATTGAAGATTTAAAGACCAATTTTTCACTTAAACACACAACATATTAACATTTGTAAGCTTTTGCGTAACAATAGAAATATTCGTAACAATTAACACGTATGCTTAGGCGTAACAGTCCAAAGACAAAGAGAACGGTAGGTTATGCGTAATCATGAGGCCTTATGCGTAAAGAAGGTGCTTAAGCGTAAGCGTGAGCTAAAGCGTAAGACCAAATCTTAGGCGTAAGAATTTCTTCGCGTAAAATAAGTTCAAAAGCTTTAAGCTTACGCGTGGGTTGTCGAATGTTACTCGTAAGGTATACTCATAAGAGTAAAGCTTATGCGTAACAAACCTTGTTTAGGCATATCTTTCCAAGATACGTGTAATCCACTGTAGACTTCTTATGCGAAAGGGCTTATGTGTGAGATTTCTCTTAGGCGTAATCCTTTACGCATAAAAGTATTCCTTATGCAAAGTAATTTTAGAACACCTTTGTCTGAATTTTACGAGTAAGCAGACTGAAAATCATGAACATGAAAAACTTGATTACAGGTAATTTCAAGCACTATTAGGATCACAAAACAAGCACTTAGACCAAATCGATTAAACTTAGAATAGCATAGGCGTATAGTGTTTTTAAGCTCTAAACCCTATTTCTACGCTCAACAGATTCAACCAAAATAATCAATCAAGAATCGTATCTGGACTATCTTAGATGACATATGAATGAAATAGAACAAGTTTTAACACAAATCAGCCACTGAATCAAAAAATTCGAGTGGTACGAACCCAAGAACCCTAAATCATGAATTCTAACAATTTTGTTGTTTCTGGGCAAATTAAAGGAACCTAATGTGTATATAAGCATATTCTAACACATTTATAAACATCTAAGCATAGCAGAACACAAGGATATGAAAACCCCCAATTATGAAGTAGGTTCAAAACATGTTTTAGAAAGGTTTTAACACAACCCATTACAACACAAGCACACTTAGGCGAAATCCCCAATTCATACACATACACGTAACTTTCTGATAACGCTCAAATTGTGCATGTTTTTAGTAGCGTTATATGTGATTTTATGTGTGTTATTTGGTTATAATCATATGATTTTGATGCTTAATCGTACAAAAGTGCGTTTGCTAGTTCATTTGTAGCCAAGTACAGGAAAGTGGAGAAAAAGACGGAAAAAGAAGTAAAATACGAAGATTTCTCCAAAGACGAAGAATTCCTGACAAAAGAAAGACTTGCGGAGTATATTCGAGAAGATAAAGTCATTAATTTAGTGGTCCAAAGATTCAAGAATAAAGTTCAAGAAGGAAAACGAGAAAGAAATGAAGAAAAGAAGCTAAACGAAGAACTATTGGAAGACTCGTTGTTCCCGACACACCTTCACCATTTTGGCCATAACTTTTGCATACGGACTCTGTTTGACCCCCGGTTCACAGCCACGGAAATCTAAGAGAAAGATCTACAACTTTGCCGTTTATGAATTTTTTTGATTTTGCTCCAACCGTTCGGTCGAGCCCCGTAACCGGATCCGGTTGGAGAATGGTCAAGAACACCAACTGATTCGGTTGGAGCCCAACCGATCCGGTTGGAGGGCCTGGTACAACCATTTCTTCATCACTAAGGTTCCAAACTTGTTCCAAAAGATTCTAGGTCCTTCCTACATGTATTCTAGGTCCTTCTAAGCTCCTTGGAGGCCAAGTTCAACATTCCTAGGCTTGGAAGTAGTATAAATAGAGGCCTTTGCAACCTCATTTCATGCACCACAACTTGAGAGATCTTCTCTCACACCTATCTTACCACCACTACTCTCTCTCAAAGCCTAAATTCGTCCATTAAGTTCCAGGAAACTTTGGAGGTCCAAGAAGTCATCATTTGGAGGTCAAACCATCAAGAAGTCATCACCAATACTTGAGGCATCATTACTACATCATTTGTAATCTCATTTCAATCAGTGTAAGACCTTTAATCATGTTTTCTAATGTTCAAAGTTCTGAGTTTATGCTTATGATTGCTATGAGTGGCTAGTTTCTTTATGCACTTGCTTAAATGATGTTGATTATCGTATTATTAGTTTATGATTGTGTTAACATGTTTTAATTCAATTTCAAGTTGATTCTAAGATCCAATTGTGCTAAAGTTTCATAGTGGCATTTGTTAATCAAGTTTGACTAGTTGATAGTAATCGTAGAGGTCGAAAGAACTTATTGTTATTCAACTAGTTATAATCATTTTGTCTATGGATGATTGTTTTACCCATTATTCTTGGTTAAACAAAGAAACTAAAGTGTGGTTGTAATAAGAACGCTTTTTGATTATCAAGTTGGATTGATTGGAAACATCTAAAAGGTCGTAAGATTAGTTGTTTACAATCAATTGTAACCTTTGTCTATAATCGGTTACCTTTGTATTGACCATTTCTTAAGCAATTTGATGAAACAAACGGATGTTTTTGTGTTTAAGTTTATGAAAGTAAACTTATGAAACTTGAATTGATCTTGAATTGATTGGTTAGACTTAATGCTAGTTTTTATGAACTAAACTCTTGATCATGGTTTAACTTGTAAGAACAATAGATTAGTACACCAACTAATTATCATAACCAACATGTTAAGAAGAGGTTAACACAATCACACTAATCATGGATAAGAAACTAGTTTAAGCAAGTGTAGTTTTAATCTTATTGAGTTCCCTTAATCATTATTTTCGTGTTACTTGTTGCTTATATGGTATTTTGGGACGTGACAACCATTTACCACTTTCAGACATTTGCTATTACATAGATTCTTCACAATTGAAAACACCCAAATCCTAGTGAGCGACCTCGACACCAACCAAAACTAACTACATACGAAAGGGTTATACTTGCCCGTGTGTTCTTAGCTTAATTCGGTAATCCTTGTTATAAATTTAAAACTAGTAGTCGCGAGACACATCAAGTTTTGGCGCTACCGGGATTTGTTTGTGTTTTGTGTGCTTTGAATCGTGCTTTAATCATTCCTCGTTGTGCCGCCTTTGCTTGCGAAAAAAATCTTTTCTTCACCGGTCGTCCACCGATCAAGACGTCCCCGTAACCGATTTGGCTAGACATCGAAACCAAATCCAACCGGATCGGCTGGAATCCCAGCCGATCGGTTTCACCATTCTGTCAAAATAAAAAAAATTTGCGTTTTTCCTTGTTTGTTTGTTTGGTAGATTATTTAATAAAAAAAATTTCCCTCAAGTAAGGCTCACCCATTGTAAACAAACTGTGAGAGGTTTAATGCGGTCTCCCGATTCCGCAAAGAAGTTTGGTTTTAATATGCTTGCGACCGCTTCTCCGCTTCTTTGTGCGTTTCAATGGAGCTACCGAGAACCCGAAAAGAAAAAAACTCATAACTTGTTTTCTTTTTAAATAAATAAAAAAAAAAGTCTTAGAGTTACTTAGTTTATTTCTTTCAAGTCATTTTTCTGAAAAAAAAATACAAAAAGATTTTTCTTCATGTTCGTTTTATTATTTTTATCTTTTATTTTTGCTTTTAAAATATTTTGCGAATCGCTTGTGTTCTTATAAACTCACACTCTTGGAGTGATCAACTCGTTAGTCCACTCTACGAGCTTAAACGTCAAATCAAAGAGAGGACTAAACCCAAACCTTATCCGAAACCACCGTTCATCGAGGAACTCTTTGTCGTTATCGACTTATTCGAAGAGAAAGTCAAACCTCGACCCGATTCCCCAACCATAATCGTCATTGATCCCGATGACCAACCCATGTGGTCAAGCACTTGGACCGTTGCACCAACACCTAGTTCCACTGTTATTCAACGCCCTTTTCCCAATGATTTTCATATCAAGGGTACCCATATGCAAATGATTCGGGAGAATCAATTTGATGGGAGAATCCGGTTCGATCCTCACCGACACATATCCGATTTTCTTGAGATTAGTAGCCTATTACAATATGGTGAAAATCAAGAGGAAGTCGTTAAATTGAGGACTTTTCCTTTCTCATTAACCGGAGAAGCCAAGATTTGGTTGAACGAATTAAATGAAGGAACGATTACTACGTGGGAAGAGATGAGAGAAGCTTTTATTAGCCGATACGTTTCTCCTGCTAAGTTTAAACGTCTCCTAAATGACATTCACAACTTTCACCAAATCGATCACGAAACTCTCATTGACGCTTGGCTCCGTATGAAAGATATGCTTCGCACTTGTCATGGACACGGTCTAACCAAAGGAACAGTCATTCAAACATTCTATCACGGTTTAGACGATCCAACTCAAGGAAATCTCGACTCTGGAGGAATCTTCCTTTACAAAACTCCAAACGAAGCTTTTAAAATCCTCGAGGACAAGGTCCAACTTAAGCTCGATCTCTCGGAAAATTCTATGATCAATTCCAATCCAAATACCGTTGTTTCCGCCGGTGGAAGCAACATCAATACCGATCATGCCTCATTGATCGAGAAATTGGAAGCTCTTTCCAAAAACATCAACACCCAATTCATAAGCATACGGAGGGAGATGATGGAACTGCGAAATAATCACCACGCTTCAAACCACGATGCTGAGGATGACATACCGATGTGTGATCCCATGGAAGCGAACCAAGTTCAACATGAAGAATATCACGGAAGATATCATGACCAAAATTCCAGAAATTCGTACTCCTTTCCATACCACAACCCAACCCAAAACTATCCTCGATATCAGCCATGGAATATGATACCACGTCCATCACAACATTTCAATACACCTAAAACCTCACCGGAGGAGATGATGAGAGAGTGGATGGCTAGTCAAACGAAAGCCAATGAGGATATGACGAACCTGTTGGTTGAATTGGAACGTAAAGTCGATCAAGGAAGAAGGAACCAACAAGCGATAATCCAAGACTTGGAGAGGCGGGTAGAAAGATTAAGCGAGGAGCAGGAAGTCCATCATGCTGAATCTCTTCCTTACACTACAGATACCCACTCGAGACATGAATTTGTCTATAAACCACCCTCAATTCGAAACGAGAATGATAAGGGTGAGGTTGAATTTATCGAAGAGGACGAGACCGATCATATTCCAACCAAGCCAAATCTGAACCAAATCATGTCTAACTCACCAACGTGTCACCTTTTCTTGAGGATTGCACCATGCATATCCCAACTACTCAATTACAAAGTTCTGAACACCATGTTGGTGTTAAGGAGTTCAACAAAACTGGTGGCAACTGGAATGTAGAATTGGAAAGAAAGATAGACAAATGGTATGAGCCACAGAATCCAGTTTCTTTAAATCAAAACGGTAGGACTAACCCACCTCCTCTAGCTCACCTTGAGAATGTGGATGCCGTATTCACTAGGAGTGGAAAGTCCAATGACCCTCTGAAAAATCAAAAAGATCCGCCACCTGTCCTCATTTCGAATGAAATTGACCAAATGTTCGAGATAACGTAGAAGGACTTTCACTTGGTCAAACCAAAAGAATCAAATGTATCTCCATCACTTGTGGAGTACAAACCAAAGATCCCATACCCTCAACGTTTAAGAACTGAAATTCCCCATTTGAATCGTATTGTCAAAGTATCCTAACCCGGGGAAGAGTCTAGCTAACGACTCATAAATAAATTAAGCGCTTCTCGGGAGGCAACCCGTGCTTTTAATTGTTTGTTTGTTTTAAATAAACATGTACACCCTTTTTGCATAAATCTATTCAAAACTTGGAAAATTTTAAGTGTGGGGGTGTTACATGCTAATAATGTTTATTACTTGCATTTTGTGTGTTTGTTTGTTTGTTTTGTTTGAATAATAGCAGCAGGTGATGGAGGAGGATGCTTGGATTTGAAATCGATTATTCTCATAAGCTTATGCGTAGCATTTTATCATATGGAGTTCGATCGCGATTTCTTCGGCCCGGGAAGTTTTGTTTCTCTTTTATTTTATTTTCCCTATCTTACATGTTTTGAAGTTTATTTTTCATATTGAGGATAATGCTTAACTTAAGTGTGGGGGGAAGTTAAATGGAAAAACGAAACTAGTTCTTAGATTTCAAAATTTTTGGGCCAATTTTAAAATTTTGTGAACTTGTTTGCCTTTTGATCTAGTTGTTTTCACGCTTATAGGATAATATATTAGAATAACTGGATCAACCCACTGGTGAAATCGGTTATTTTTGAAAAACTTGAGATGTGTCCCGATTAATATTGCAATCCATTCTGGGATCGATGATGTTGGATCGATGTACTCTAACCAAACTAACTTATATAGCTTGTTAAGGTTTAATAACCTCGGATAAATCCTAAGTTATTAACAAAGAAACACTGAGCAAACTCTATTAAGTATGCGGAATTTACTTAACAAAGCTAAGAAGAATAACTTTAACTATGAACGATTTTATTAATAACTCTAACTCGCTTATTATGCGATCTTTAACAACTCTAATAATATCGAACTTCTCTAAAACTCTAATAAAATCACACACGTCTTATGCCAATCTAGGGTCCTTTTATAGGCTCAAGGATACCCTAGTCGGTTTACAATTTGTATCCTTGTATGTCAAGTAATCTAACATAGAATATTCTAGAATTACAAGACTTTCTATAAACGAATAATACAGCTTCTTTGATCTTGCAAGATTTTGACCTCGTATGCAGTGCTTTGACTTTATCATTTAGCAAGACTTTGACTCGCTTACTTTTCCAAGATTTCATATCCCAACAATCCTCCCTAACTTGAATTCTACTTGTTTGACTTCAAGTTCCTTTGTAAATGTATCTTTATCAGCTTCATCTTTTGAGAACAGATTGTCTTTGTCTTTAGATTGTATCTTTGTAGTTTCGTGCATAGTCAAAGTATCTTTAAAAATATTCTTTACAAAGATCATCCAAAGAAGCTCCATCTTTTCAAAGAACACATCAACATATGACAATTTGTACATTAATTCAGCTTCAAGTTGCAAACTATTCTCATCACTTCCGGTGTATTAACTCCTATGAGAGGTGAATCATTGAAAATTTAATGGATTTAGATCTCTTTACCAAAGCCATTAACTCGAGTAGCCAAATGTTTTGGTGTGTAAGACCATGGTACATCGATAACCATATGATTTTAGCAAATCATCGCCTATCAATGATTTGATTTATCTTTACCAAAAGTCGTACCCTTCCGGACTAGTTAGTTCTTTCATCATGGTGAACTAATTACCATATAATGGTTTTTCCACGCCTTTACCACAAGCCATTTTCTTGTGGGCTAGCCAACTCTTCACATTACTGATATGGTGAGTTGAGTACCATCCAACTTATTAGCAAGTTGTCAACTAAAAACGGATTTGATATATCTTTACCAGAGCCGTTTGCTCATGGATTAGTCAATCCTTTTGTAACCATGGTGGATTGACAACCTATTGATGTTATCATCACAAAAACCATTTATTCAACCTTTATTTCAAAATTATTTGTTACTTTAACGAAAGTTTTCTTCAAAATCACTTAACTGATTAAAAGCTACAAGCAGTACTTTGATTAAAGTACTGTGTAATCAGCAGTACTTTGAATAAAGTACTGATTTATCAAAAATAATTTATTCAATTAAATCACATACCAGTTATTCATTTTCTTCTGCAATAGTAGTCCAGTTGATAAACAAATTGATAACCATACAAGCAATTTCATTGTCCTCTTCAACCTCCATTCCATGCTCTAGCATCCTCCTCATAAGTTCAACAGAAAGAGGATATCTTCTATCAGCAAACATATGAATCATTGTACCATTTTCCAGTTCTAGAACATGAACTCCAGATTCTTCAAAAAATCTCCAGCAGACAATTTCCCAGCTCTCTTGGTTCTTCCAAATTTCATTACTACTCTGTTCATCAGTTTCCCATGCAGTTGTGAGATCTCCAAGTAAGACTAAACCAATTCCTTCTGATGGATGATGCTCAAAATATTCTTTCACCACATAATATAAATAGAATAGATCCACTCTATCTATTATATGCAATAAATCCCATAATCTGTTGAATACTCTGAAGCTTCCATCTTCTCTATGAAACATCGATAGCTTCCATCTTTAGAATCCACAACTTCAAAAGTAGTAATCGAGATCTGCTTCATCTTCATGTCATCATCTTCTTTGGAATATTCAAAATCTACTATTCGAGATAATTTCTTAATTTATCCTTAGTTTCGCATCTTAACTCAACTTTTTCTTTCTTTGAAAACTGCTTATCTTCAACTTTAATTTTCCTTTTCTTTTCAAACTTTTCTTTCTTTCTCGCTTCACCAAGTAGCTTCATCTTTATAATCTTTGATACTTGCAACATCCTTCTTATAAGCTTCGTCTCAAAGATCATATAATCTTTTCATATCAACATGCTTCAACTTCTGCAATCCTTTATACCCTCTGCTTTTCAAATACGCCATCATTGCATTCCTTTCTTTAGCAAGATTTGGTTTTCTAGGCATAAATGAAACAGGAACAGGTGACTCTAAATGTTCACTAGCTTCAGCATTCAATTCCTCATTCAACTTCTTAGCTGCTTCTCTATTCTGAGCTTCTTCAGCTTCCTTGTCTTTTCTATCTTTAGCATCTAATTCCTCTTGAATCTTTCTAGCTGCTTGTTCATTCAAAGCATCTTGAGCAGCTCTTAATTGTGCTAAAGTTGGTTTCTTCTTCTTTACTTCTACCAAAACACCTTTTCCTTTATCCTTAGGATCAATATCAGGTTTAGAAACTCTTGATTGTTCCTCTTCTTGCACTCCTGGAATAGAGACAGCCATTGGCTTTGATAAACCATGCAAAATAGTTGCAATAAATTCATCATCACTAGCAGTATGAATTCTTTGAGGTGTATTAGCTTCTTCTGGTATAGCAGTTGTTGAAGGACCAGCTTCTTCTTCATGTGGAATAGTTGAAGGACCAGCTTCCTCTTCAAAGTCTAATACCCTTGGTGTAACCAACTCTTGTCTGTGAGTACCAAAGTGAAAGCAATACTTTGTTGCTCAAGACCTTGATCATCGACCTTTCTTCTTCAAGACTTTCAATAACAACATGCTCTTCAAGACTTTGAGGTTCTTTTTCCTTAACATATTCTTTCAAATTCTTTTCTTCTAAATTCCTCCCAATTGGTCAAGATGGTTTAGGAACCTTTTGCCTTTGTTTTTCTTCTTAAATTGCCTTCGCGCTTGTGTTCTTCCTTAACCCATAAGCGATAACGCTTTGATAAAAGGCTTAACAAAATTCTTTAACCTCTTATACCGAGCATCAACCTTTTAACTGCTTTTGCTTGAGTCTCGAGAGTCTTCTTCAACTTGACCAACTCCCTTGTCAAAATATAATTATCCAATGTTAACCCTTCACGAGGTATAGTATGTGAAGCATCTCCTTGAACGGTGAATGTTCCTCCGTTGAAAATCGTGAATGATTGTTGTGGAGATGGAGAAGGTGAACCCGCAACAAGCCTTCTTGAACTTCAATACTTGGAGAAGCGATGATTGGGTTGCAAGACCTTCTCCGAGATGCAAGACCGAGAAGATGCAACACTTTGAGACCCAGTCGTTACAGATGCAAGATTTGCAGATGCAAGATGTGCAGTGAGCAGACTTCACCGCCTTCATCATTTGCATCATCGCCTAATAACTTGAACAACTTCCATCATGGAAGTAGTTAAAGGTGTATCCGGACCTCTGAATAAATCACTTCTTCGCGCCATAAAAGTAAAAATCTTTGCTTGTTGTACAATAACAGAAGTAAATCAGAGGTTTAGGTACATCGCCAGTTGTTTGTTCGTAAAAACTTGAATAAACCTGGGATACATTAACCATTTGGATCCATGAGAAATATGAGAAAGCATGCCATCTAGAATCAGCCTTGAAAATTTGAAAATACGATCTGTAGCCAATCCCACCATAGCAGATGCAATATTAGATCCAAATTGCTCCCATGAAGTACTTTTAGCACTAATACAATGAAGCAACACATGTACTAAAAACTTCCATTGAGGACAAAATAGTTGTTTCCTGAATGTTTGTTCTGTTAACGACCCTTCATAACAATGTGCCAAAAAGTTTCCCAAATCAACTCCTTAGCAAAACGAAGAGCCCCTTCTTCATCGTTAAACAATAAGTCTTCTCGAATAGATGACTCAGTAATCTTCACAGTTCTTCCAACAACTGTAGCCCTAATATAAAATTCATCATTCTCCATATTATCCCGTGCAATAGCCCAAAATTCTTGAATCCAAGGTTCAATAATATCCGGCTCCACTAAAAGAGCATAACTAATAGGCGACCCAGTGAGATAGTCAATAATATCATGAAACGCCTCATTAGATTCAGTCTTATCTAAATTTGCTACCATATTGTGCTTTGAAACAGTAGGACGATTCGCCATGGTTGAGTATGTAAGCACAATGAGAGATAGAATCGAATAATAAAGAGATGGTGAGAGAAATTATGGAAAAGATATGATAATATCAAGATGAGAGGGAAAATCGGAAAGTAGTTATTTATAGGTGAGATTTGAAAATCACACCCATAATAACAAAGTTACCGTTAGTAGAATTACCCTCAATATGACCGTTGGAACAATACTTTAATAAGACAAACAAGATTTTCCACGTGTGCAAGCAAGATTTCCCAAGCAAGACTTTCAAAAAAAAGATTTTTCCAAATTCCTCTGATAAACTAAGTATACAAAATATCCTCCTCAAACAATACACATGACTATACCAATACTAAATAGTCCTCCCTTAAATGTAGCTCAAGAGTTAATCATGCCAATACTTACCACCAAGTGATTAAATCTTGAAACATCAAAGCCTTTGGTGAGTAAGTCAGCTACATTATCATCCGTGTGAACCTTGACCACATTAATGAGCCTGTGCTCATAGCAATCTCTGATAAAGTGATGCCTAATCTGAATGTGCTTTGTCTTGGAATGATAGACTGGATTCTTCACAATACAGATAGTACTCTCATTATCAATATTGATAGGAGTATTCTTAAAATTGAACCCATAATCCAAGAGTTGATTCTGCATCCACAAAACCTGTCCACAACAACTTGCAGCAGCTACATATTCAGCTTCAGTAGATGATGTTGCTTGCAATTGTTTGCTTTTACACCGCCATGAAACTAATCTTCTTCCAAGATATTGACATCCACCGTTGTTGATCTTCCGTCATAATTATCACCGCATAATCACTATCCGAAAAAGCCTCCAAATGAAAAGGTGAATCCTCGATACCACAACCCTAACTTAGGTTGTTGTTTCAAATAATGTAAAATTCTCTTCACCGCATTCATATGAGAAATCTTTGGTGAGACTTGATATCTTGCACATAAACAAACCGCAAACATGATATCGTGCCTAGATGCGAGAAGATACATAAGACAACCAATCATTGATCTATATAACTTGACTTCAACTGGTGTCCATCTTCATCCTTGCCCAATGAATTAATTGATTTAATAGGTGTAGTGATGACTTCATATCATCAAAATTGAACTTAAGTATGTCGATACATACTTATCTTGACTTATGAAAATTCCTTCCTTTGACCGCTTAACTTGAAGTCCCAAAAGAAATTTAACTCACCCATTGAACTCATCTTCTTTACGCATCAATTCTCAAACTCCTTAACCATAGACCACCGGTAGCTCAAACTCCTTAGCTCGACCAATTGTGAAGATCGTTTATAAGCTCAGCTAGGGATCAATAACAAAGATTAATAACATGCACATCGGAATAAACTAATCAATTTTTTGTTATTGAACAAGGTTTTCAATCACTAACACTAACTAATCTTAGACGTTTATAGGAACACGTCTACTAACTAAACTAATATGATATCCTTCTTGTCTCTCTTGATAAACAAAGTCTTGTCAATAGCTCCCCGTCTGTAACCATGTTGTAATAAGAATGTAGAGAGCCTCTTATACCAAGCTCTAGGTGCCTGATGAAGGCCATAAAGAGCCTTAACCACCTTGTAGACTTTGTTAGGATGTTTAGGATCTTCAAAACCAGGAGGTTGTTTGACATACACTTCCTCCGTAATAGTACCATATAAAAGGCACTCTTGACATCCATCCGTAAACCCGAAATCCCATATATGAAGCAAATGCAAGAAATATTCAAATAGCTTCAATCCTTGCTACAGAGCAAATACTTCATCATAATCTACTCCTTCTTCTTGTCTATAGCCTTGAGCAACTAACCTTGCCTTATTCTTGATGACATTACATCTTTCATCTTTCTTGACTCTGAAAACCCATCCGGTTCCAATAACTTTCTTCCCATCCGAAGATCACATAATACCCAAACTTCTTGAAGTTTGAATTGTAGCAGCTTCTTCTTGCATAGCTTCAACCCAACTTTCTTTTGTCAAAGCTTGAGCAATATTCTTGGGTTCCTCTTGAGAAATAAAGCAAGTAAAGACATGTTTGATGGTCCTTATGATTCACTGCTCGCTTTGTATACAAAGCTAAGTAAAGCATTATGAGGTTTAGTAAAACTCTTAGCCTTGTGTCTTGTCATCACTCCGTAAGTAGAAGGACCAATGATTTGATCAAGAGGATGATTCTTATGAATCCTTAAGATTGGAGACCGTGGAACTCCATATGCATCATCCAAGTTAGTATAATCAAGACCTTCATTTGAATCGAGAAAATACCTTCATCTCGCAAACTCATCATCGCTTCCTCTAATCCGTGCATGGTAGGATCATCCAAATCATCTAAAGCATCATCAATCAGTGCAACAAAGATTTTGGTCGAAAGCATCATCCAAAGCATCGTAAGAGTATTCTTCAAGATAGTCTTTTGCTTTGTCGCTTCATAAGCTCTTCTTTGTTCATCGAATAAGAATGTGCCATTACATCTTGTAAAAGCATCCGATTAAGTGTCTCTTGAATAGATTGATCCTCAAAGATAATGAGGATTTTGGTTCATCGATTTTTCTTTGGTGTGTCAAGATTTTGCTTTGGAACTTCAAGATTTTGCTTTGTAGTATCGTGAACAAAGATCGTGTCTAATATGAACTCCATGAATAACATAATCGTAGGTATTCTACATCATGTACAAAGTTGATTTTCCGCTCTAACAGTACATAATTCATAGAAGGAGTTAAAACTTCAAGATCAAACATCCAATCGTGACCTTTACCCTTCCGATTATCTTGATCTTCTAAAACTCAACATGAAGACAATCTTGAATCTTCTTAGTGACTTTGTTGTACACTCTAAATCCCTTACTATTGGTACAATAACCCAATAAATATCCTTCTTCCGACTTGCCATCAAACTTTCCCAAATTATCAATTGTGTTTAAAATAGTGAGGGGCATCCAAAAGGCTTCATAAAACGAATGTTGGGTTTGTTGCCCATCAAGAACTCATAAGGTGTCTTCATCTCGTGGTTTTGTGATCGATACTGTTGAGTACATAGCAAGAAGTACTTACAACTTTCAAATTTAGAATTGAATAGGTAGTTATGAATCTGCAAGCATAGTTCTAGCCGCTTCAATAAAAGTCCTATTCTTCTTTCTCGCAACACCATTCTCACTGTGGTGTTCTTGCAATACTAAACTCCCTCTTAATTCCTTTGTTAGCACAAAATTCATCCATAAGCTTGTTCTTGAATTCGGCCCATTATCACATCTAATACCTCGACCTTGAGTCTCGCTTGGTTTTCCAAAGCTATTATTAATGTCCGAATAGCATCAAAAGTATCATCTTTAAATCCTAAGAAAAATACCCAACCGAATCTATCGCAATCATCTCAGAATAACTAGGCAATACTTTTCTTGTTTAAACTTGCCACGAGACAGTCCAAACAAATCCATATGTAATGACTCTAAAGGTTCTCTAATTGTCCTCTCCTCAAGCTTCTTGCATGAAGGTTTGTGTTGTTTTCCCTTCTTACACGCCAAACAGGAGTGTTCATTCTTGTAAGTCTTGGAAGGTAAACCTCTAACTAAATTTCCTTTGACCAGTTTGTTGATATTATTGAAATTTACATGGCCCAATCTTCTATGCCACTGATGTGCTTCTTCAGTTGTTGCTTTTGCCACTAAACAGGTGGCTCTTCCATAAGAGTTAAGACTCTTCATGTCCGACTATACACATCATTGGTTCTTGGTACTGAGTACAACCAAGTTATCATCAACAGGCTCAAATTCAGAAGAAAGGATGAGACATTCTATGTCAGTGAATAACACAGGATGCTTTTTGTCACAGATTTGAGAAACTGACAATAAGTTGAACTTCAGCTCCTTCACATATCTAACATTCTCAAAGTCAATGCGTCCTGCTTTGATAGTTCCTTTCCCTGTAATCCTTCCTCCATTGGGATCATTCCCAAAAGAAACTCTTCCTCCACTAATAGATCTAAAATCAGACAGAATCTCCTTGTCTCCTGTCATACTTCCAGAGCAACCACTATCCACAATAAGATAATCTTTAAGCTCCTCCTCTGGGTTGCCCCGCACAAAGATTTAGAAAGTTAGTCTTTTAGGAACCCAAGCCATTATCGACTTGTGTTCCTCAGGAGTTACAAACTCAAATTCTTTGAGTATGTAGTTTCCACTTTTTTCAAAACATGATCCGTAATTATCTTTTGATTTTTAGCATGTGGATTTTCAAAACTTTATGGATTTTCAATGTAACTCTCCTTTGCAAAATCATTTTCTTTTCTTGTATTATGAAAACATCGATTCACTTTTGTTAAAAGTACAGTTTGTGCCTCAAAGAATATTTCTCTCTTAACCCATTCGCTTTAACACTTGGTTCCTGTGATCTAGATCCCCATGTGAATTGTAGTACCTTCTAGGTTGATAGTAGTGAGATCTCCTAGGATTTCGTGCCAAGTGGAATTCACAAGACTTGGTTAGTCCGAGCAAGACTTTGAGAAGGTACCGCTTGTGAAGGTACTTGTGGTTTAGAAAAGGTCTTCTCGATGGGGTACCTATGGTCCGTGAGAAGTTGTTGTGATTAACCCTATTTGAATTATTCCGCATGGGTTTATGCTCTCTAGGTTTCGATTAGCGCACCTATTCTTTGAAAATTTCTTAAGGTATTCTCGAGTGACGCTCACAATCTTTGATTAAATGATTAGGACTAAAACACACAAAACATAGTTTTCACCCATACTTCCCACGTGACTTCTTCTATGTCTATGACCAAAACTATTGTGCCTTCTAGGTGAATGATGAAACTGCTTTTGACCAAAATTATCTCAAAAGGTTTAGCAAGACTGCTTTTGAAAAGATTTTCCAAGGTATTGCTTGTGGAGCAAGACTTTGAGTAGAGGTACCGCTTGACTTTGAAAATTTGTTTCAACAGCTTTTGGGGTTTCGCACCTAGATTGACCAATAAGCTTCTTCCTAAACTCTAGACCTGCTCTACACCAAAACATGAAACATCGTGTCTTATGGGTTGATGACTACCAACTGGATGTGGAACAACATGATAACCTTTATCTTTCTTATACACATGAGGTGAATCACTAATTGAATCCTCATTACTAGATGTGTCTACATAATTAATGAGTTCATCATCACTAGTGGTTACATCTTCAAAATCATCCTGATCACTAGATGTGTTTTCTTCTATGTTATCAAAGTCCATACCAAAACCTAAGCCAGTTTTAATGTAAGCTCTTCTTTGTTTTTGAACATAAGTAACATGTGACAAACCAAATTCACCCCAAGCAGCAAACTTAGCTAACAAATCATCTCTTTCCTTAGTGAGTTTCTCAATTTCAGCAATTTTACAGTTTAATTTCCATTCACTAAGTTTTAACTGGTAATCTTGTTGTTCATATTTTTCAGCCCAAGCCATTTCATTATTTTCATGTGTTATAATTTTAGCTTCCATTGACTCTAAGGTTATTTGATGACCTGCTACCTCAGACCTAGCCTTAACACGCTTATCTCTTTCAATCACATAACTTTTAGCAATTTTGATAAAAATCATGACAATTGAGCATACCTCGTAGATAAGGAGATGCACTTGGTGAAGTAGCTACCATTGCAAGTAGAACAGATCATCTTCACACTCTAAGCTCCAATCAAATGCTCCATATCCATCTCCGATTCCAAAGCAAAGATGATCAACTTCCTCATCAAAAACAAGGTTCTCAATCCAATTCTTCTACCGAATCTTCAACCGCTTCTTCCATCGCTACCATACAATAAGTCACCGGTTCATCATCAAACTCTTCACTCCACCAACTTCGACAAATTTTCTTGAGCAACCAAAGCCTTTGTTTCAAGAATGGGATTTCTTTTAGCTCCAGCTTTGGTTTCTCACCATCCTGCTTGCTTGATACTTAGCAAACCTACACTCCCTTGCAAAGTGTCCATTTTTGACAATTGAAGCATTCAATTTTGGATTTGTCAAAAGTGATCCCTGCTTAGGTTTGAAGTCAATGCTCTTTCTGCTTTCTTCATGTACTTCTTGATCCTTGCAAGGATCAAAGCAACTTGCCACCGATATCAATCTCTTCTAAAGCATCTTCATCAACTGGAGAGATCTTCTTCATAAACGACAGTAAAGAAGCTTGTTGTGCAAAGAAAGAGCACACAACCTCATCCGAGTGCATAGTAGTAGGTGGTGGGAGGTGGGAGCAGATATGAGACAAGATTGAGGCACAAGACGTTGAGTTGGAGAAGCGTATTTTGGTCAAGTAACGCCTCTTTCGATGATAGAAAAGCAATACTGTGAGACTTAGAACTTGTTTGACCATTCATCTCATGCTCATAGACCTTTAGATGATTGTAGAGATCATCAAAGTCCATTACATCTAAGCATGGTTGTCCTCTGATCATAGTAGCAATCACATGCCATGTGGATGGCAAACTCCTTAGAAACTTGAGATTAGCATCTTCAACTGTAACTTGTGCTTTGTATAATTCCAACATATTAAGGAGATTTTGAAATCTATCATATGCAGCATCAAGACTCTCTCTTTCACCTACATCAAAAGTTTCAAATTGTTGTTTTAGCAGATTTCTGTGCATCTTCTTAGAAGCTTCATTCCCTCCAAATCTGGTCTTGAGAGCAGCCCAGAGCTTCTTAGCATCTTTAGCATCATGAAACTTGAGAAGATGACCATCTGGAATGGCAGATAAGAGAATGTTGAGAGCCTTCTTGATTTCTTAATGTTGCCGCCGGTAGGACCGCTTTAGGTGCTTTGGGTTATCCGTAAACTTCTAGCTTGGAACTTCTTCATTACCATTGACAATTACATTCCATAGAGCATGGTGTGTAATGGCAATGTATCGCCTCATCTTCATACACCATAAGTCATATTCGCCTTCTTGATTACGTGAATCCTCATTGAGGTGATTGAAGGTGGTGGAATGTAATCACGACATCTTTAGGTTCTCATTGTTGGTTTTAGGGTTTCTTCTTAGTCGAGTTTCCACACAAGATCGATACCACTTGTTGGATCGATGTACTCTAACCAAACTAACTTATATAGCTTGTTAAGGTTTAATAACCTCGGATAAATCCTAAGTTATTAACAAAGAAACACCGAGCAAACTCTATTAAGTATGCGAATTTACTTAACAAAGCTAAGAAGAATAACTTTAACTATGAACGATTTTATTAATAACTCTAACTCTGCTTATTATGCAGATCTTTAACAACTCTAATAATATCGAACTTCTCTCTAAAACTCTAATAAAATCACACACGTCTTATGCCAATCTAGGGGTCCTTTTATAGGCTCAAGGATACCCTAGTCGGTTTACAATTTGTATCCTTGTACGTCAAGTAATTTAACATAGAATATTCTAGAATTACAAGACTTTCTATAAACGAATAATACAGTTCTTTGATCTTGCAGTACTTTGACCTCGTATGCAGTACTTTGACTTTATCATTTAGCAGTACTTTGACTCGTTGACTTTTCCAGTACTTTCATATCCCAACAGATGACATTTGCTAGCACATTTGATAGCCCTTTTCACTAAATTGTGAGGATTTGAGCCTATTTCATATATATAGCATACATCTTTTATGCTTGGATCTTTTGCTATGAGTGTGCCGGTGATTTTATTTATTCTAGAACTTGTACTTGCAAATCATTACCAGACCGCAGTAAGATCACATTCGTGTGATATAAATGTATTTGTGTGATAAAGAGGCACCTTAGGAATTAAACCAAATGGCCTTCCATTTACATCTAATGATATATTAGCTAATCACATCGGTTAGTTAACCACCCATATGAACCCATTTGTTAGCGCTCATCTTTAGCGCTAGATACCCTTAGTACACCCTCCGAGCCATCCCTTTCTTTTTGTTGCATCCAGAAAAATACAAAAATATTTTACACTTTAAACCTTAGCCCTACCCTTGTCAATGTCTAAATGGTTGGTTGCTAGTTGCTTGGTTGTTGGATTGTATTTGATGATTATGAGTTAGCCGCACTTTGCCATTCGTGTGTGCCATTCCGACAAAGATGAAGGATGCATACTTCTTATTTGTATTTTTGTGGTGTATGCTTATACGAAGTGTGGGGGAGATGTGATGTACGTGGTTGGAAAAAAAAAAGTCATCAAAAAAAAGAAAAAAGAAAAAAGAAAAAAAAGATATGCGATGACAAAGATGAAGTATGTTTGAGATATCGATTAGCCAATGTGCTAAGACGTGATATATATTTGGTGATCGATATGTGAAGAAGAGAAATTAGTAACTATAATCATTTTCAGGTTTGCGGATTGTTCGGTAACTAGAAACATGGGTATTACACTTGACTTTATTTTTCTTCAACACCAATTTCATAAATATTCCCATGCATTATCCCGTCCCTTTTGGCTTTGTAAAAATATGAAGTGCGTGAATATTTTTAGTGACCATCCGGTTCTTGAAGGATCGAATGACGCGCCAGCGATCTAGTGAATATTTTTGGTGACCATCCATTATGCGAATGACGCGTCAGCGATCCAAGGTAGACTCTAGTGACCATCCGTTGTTTGACTTAATCAAGAATTCGCGCCAACGATCTATTATATTCTTGCATGTAATGTTTGAACATAAGCCCGATAAACCCTTTTAGCCTAACCCGAATAAAATCCCTCTTTAGATGTTTATACTTGGTGCTTACGCCACGTCAGTGGAGTTTTGTTTCTTGTACAAGCCTATGGTAATATTTAGATCATGACTGAGCAATATGAGTGTACTATTCCTTAATATTATCCATCACTAAATAAAATGAGTGTTGAGTGAATTATACATCCGTTCTTTTTCGTGAGGTGCTTAGCCATGTTATCAAGCAAGAGAATCCATGAGGTATTGTCAAACATCTCGATTTTTCACCTCTAAAAGCTTAAAACGATGAATCTTATCTCGTACTTGTACTTGGTAGATTTGCATCACATTTTTCTAATCATATTTCATGCACCATGTGGGATTTATTTTTCTTAACTTCTAGATTTGCTTGAGGGCAAGCAAAACCCTTAAGTGTGGGGGAGTTTGCGCTCATTTTTCGCTTATTTTTATGTTTATAAATATATATATATATATATATATATATATATATATATATATATATATATATATATATATATATATATATATATATATATATATATATATATTTAATTTTCTTTTCGTTTTGTCCTTTAGGTTTGTCTTTTAGTTTTTCTTTTCTTAGATTTGCTTGAGGGCAAGCAAAGTTTAAGTGTGGGGGAATTCGATAACGCTCAAATTGTGCATGTTTTTAGTAGTGTTATATGTGCTTTTATGTGTGTTATTTGGTTATAATCATATGCTTTTGATGCTTAATCGTACAAAAGTGCGTTTGCTAGTTCATTTGTAGCCAAGTACAGGAAAGTGGAGAAAAAGACGGAAAAAGAAGTAAAATACGAAGATTTCTCCAAATACGAAGAATTCCCGACAAAAGCAAGACTTGCGGAGTATATTCGAGAAGATAAAGTCATTAAGTTAGTGGTCCAAAGATTTAAGAAGGAAAACGAGAAAGAAATGAAGAAAAGAAGCCAAAACGAAGAACTATTGGAAGACTCGTTTTTCCCGACACACCTTCACCATTTTGGCCATAACTTTTGCATACGGACTCCGGTTGACCCTTGGTTTGCGGCCACAGAAAGCTAAGAGAAAGATCTACAGCTTTGCCGCTTATGAATTTTTGTGATTTTGCTCCAACCGTTCGGTCGAGCCCTGTTGGAATCGCTCCTAACTCGTAAATGGAACGACATTGACGGGATTACATTTGCTATCTTTGTTACCTCAAACACATGGGCTTGTTATGTCAATTACCTATTGTTGTATGTGTTTGGGTATATATACCCCTCCATACTTCCATGGAGGGGTGAGTCTCATTAGTGTATCTTTCACCTTTCATTAATAAAACACCTAGTATTCTCCCTTCTCTCTCTACTTTATCTCTCTAACTTGAAGATGGTATTCTTCCATCTTCCCCGACCTCCCGATTCACCATATCAAGCACATATACGGTCCTAACATTGGTATCAAGAGCAAGGTCCGTTTTGTATCATTGGTTGATTTTTGGTGATATTTTCTTGTCAAAATCGTGTCTTATAAAATCTGTTTAACAAAGTTGTTAACTTTTAGTTATTTCTTGTGTTCATCAGATTTTTTGTTACAAGTTTATTGGTCAAAAAGTCTCATCCTTTCACAGTCATATTAATTTTTTTTAGACTGTTTTGCATACCAATACTCGTGAATCTGTTTTGGGTCAAGTGGTCAAACTTAATATGGTCATCTAAATGGGTCAAAGGTTTTATCCTTTTTGTCATGTTTCTGGGTTTATAAGTTTGATCGGAAATTTTGGTCGGAAACATTGCCGGAGCAAAAAGTCAAAGGGTCAAAACCCTCATTTTTTACGCATAACCCATCTTCAGAAAATTTACGCATAACTGTGAAGTTATGCGTAAGGATCTTTACGCGTATGTTTTTACGCATAAGCCCAAGCTTACGCCTAAGCCTGGTTTACACATAAGAATGGTCTACGCATAAGAATCTTTACGCTTAAGAAAAGAGAAGGTTACGCATAAGCAAAGTTTTTGACTATTACCTGTTTACGCGTAAGACTTAATGGTTTCGAATAAAGAAAACATTACGCGTAAACTTGACCCTTATACCAATATACCAAAACTCACATACAACGTCATAATCACAAACCCTCAACAAACATCAAATTAAAACAAGATAAATTAATCCGATCAACATCAAATCCACTACAAACCCTCAGCATAAACAACATCATAATTAACCCATCCTATCCACTTCATATATCTTAATCATCTCTAAACTATCTCGACTCAAACAGAAAATCATGACTCGGACTGAAAATGTAAACAAAAATAAAACATGATCTCAGGTTTCCTTTTTCGTGGCTCAAAACCTTTAAAAATCATTCAAAAATCATTCACACGAAAAGGTTATCATCATAGATCTTTGATTCTATCCGAAAAATAAAGAGAGTATTACAACTATAAACTGTTGATACTCTTCTTTGATTCGTTATGTAGACTCAAAAACATAATCACAAAACCTACCCGAGACCCATCCTAGGATCTTGAAGCATCAATCTTTATCACTTAATTACAAAGGGCTTGGGATGAGTGTTTGGTTGTTTCATTTTATCTTCTCAGTAGGAGGCGATTGGTGTTGATTATTTGGGTTTGTGATGAGATAAAGGCTGCATTTTTTGTTTTGTTTTGGGAGAGATGTAGCTGCGTCCTCTTTGACAAGATTGGGGGCGGTTATGTTTTGAGATTAGGGATTTGGATTTGTCTGAAATGTTGAGAGGCGAAGTGTGAGATGGGGTAAGGTGAATCCAAGAGAATATTTAGGGTTTGTCAAATGAACTATTAGGGTTGTGTAGTTTGTTATTAATACCCGAATATTAGGTTAGTTGCAATTGGAATTGGGCCCGATATACTCTGCAGTGGATTTGGACGAGGTTTGTTTTGGATGGACTATTGATGGGCTCGAATGAGTTGGATCAATTTGTGTGTTACGTTTTAATTGGTTCTGGACTTGCAGTTTTGGGCTGATAAGAACTATAAACGGGTCTTTTATCAAACAAATATTGTGCGGAAATTTTTATACAAATGTATTTATACATTATGTAAATTTCTTGGTAAAATATTTGGTAAAAGGAGTGGTATATTAGTGTGACAAATTTTTCACGGGAGGATACAATTTTTTGACAAGATCGAGAAAAACCATTATCAAGTTCATTTAAACCGTTAATAAAGGCTAGTTTTGGGCATTTAACGGCAAGATGTGAATACGGCGTGAATTCACTATTATTTATTTGAGGTTGAAGTGGGATTTCACGGGTGCGTGTACTTAGTATCTGAAGATATCGGGGTTGGTTGGATGCATGATTCTTCGAGATCCTTGTTCGAGTTTTAACTGGCACGAATGACAAAGACTTAAGTTATCTAGTTGAACATGATGTAAGGAGTTACGTTGTTGTGCTCACAGCTTATAACTATCACTTTTAAGGAGTTACGTTGTTGTGCTCAAGTGTCACACTTAGGTGTGGATAATTTGAGAAACTATAAGTTTACCTTTTTTCGATCGAGATTCAAAAGGGTTCTTCGTCGACAATAGTGCAAGTTTAAGTCACAAGTTCGGGTTATTTTACTTGATCTCAAGTTCGTCATATTGGGTTTTCTCCATCGATGGTCACTCTGAGAAAGTCGTCGTAATGATAATGGGGTCGGTAAAGAGTTAGGCGAGAAGAGTATACACAGTAGAGAAGTCTTATCGATGAATTGATTCTCACATGATATTTATGGTACTTCACAATTGTTCAACTACTTGGACATACATGGTTTCGATGTCTTCAATTCATCATCAACATCGTGGTGTATGATTACGATTCAATGAGAACATCGGGGGGAAGAGAGTATAGGTGGTGTCTGCTTCCTTTGATGGTTTTGTATTTTTTGAAAACCCTCTCCTTTCATGAATTTCTTCAATCGGGGAAGAAATGAGGCGATATGTGGTTCAAACGTCTCACTTTGGTGTTATCGTCTCACTTTTACGGAGTTATCGTGTGAAGTTACCTAAATAGGATGTTATGATGCCTCACACGGTCATTTTATCGAGTAATTGCGATTCACGGTAACTATTATTTCGATGAACCGCAACATTCGTGGGGAATTCGTTTCATTTCGTCTTCGTGGTTTGTTTGGTGTGAAGCATCTACATACGTGAGAAGATCTTGTTGATTTCTTGCATGTTACCCCGAACGGATTTTCCGCAACAAGTCGATTTACCTTGTGTGGTTTATCGCTCATCTACAAATTCCGCTGCGTCTTGAAAATTTCAAAAGTTAGAGGAAATGTTCACTACATCAAAGTTTGAATCTGCGAACATTGTGGGGAATTCGTTTCATTTCGCTCTTCGTGGTTTGTTTGGTGTGAAGCATCTACATACGTGAGAAGATCTTGTTGATTTCTTGCATGTTACCCCGAACGGATTTTCCGCAACAAGTCGAGTTACCTTGTGTGGTTTCTTGCTCATCTACAAATTCATTGCGTCTTGAAAATTTCAAAAGTTAGAGGAAATGTTCACTACATCAAAGTTTCGAATCTGCTGAAGGCGGTTGTCGGTTGGGGAAGTCGATTGAAACTTCGCCAAAAAAAAGGAGTATGGAGAAGTCGCTAAAGACATGCGGCATGAATTGGGGGGAAGTTAATCCAATTTATGCATATTACATCATTTGTCTACAAGTGAAGAAAATGGTTCTCAAGTCAAGGTACCAGAAGAAGACAAAGAGCGTAAACTTTCATCAACCTCAGCACTTGAAGAGCTTATGATGACCTTTCTTTATTTTTTTTCTATATTTGTAGTAAATGTTGTAAGTAATCCCTTATGTCGTCCCATTGGGGGAAGATTGTTGGAATCGCTCCTAACTCGTAAATGGAACGACATTGACGGGATTACATTTTCTATCTTTGTTACCTCAAACACATGGGCTTGTTATGTCAATTACCCATTGTTGTATGTTTTTGGGTATATATACCCCTCCATACTTCCATGGAGGGGTGAGTCTCATTAGTGTATCTTTCACCTTTCATTAATAAAACACCTAGTATTCTCCCTTCTCTCTCTACTTTATCTCTCTAACTTGAAGATGGTATTCTTCCATCTTCCCCGACCTCCCGATTCACCATATCAACCACATATACGGTCCTAACATATTGTTGGAATCACTCCTAAACCTTATTCAAGTGTTAGTGATTCATATATAATAGTTAGCTTAATATGGCTTTTATGTTAGTAATTATGCTTAGGCTTAAGTAGAAGGCCCATAAGCCTAGGCCCAAGTCCATAAGAGAAAGGAAGGGACTAGGAGTGTTGCCCTAGCTCCATCTCCTATAAATACCTTGTAATAACTCTCACTTGAGGGTTGGTTGTTCAATTCACTCTTACATTTACGCATAACCTTTCATACATCCTTATATGTGTGTTTGTGAGTTGTTCATCCGATCACTTCTCTTCTCTATTTCTTCTATTGATGCTTGTGTTACTAATATGGTGACCTAACAGTGGTATCATTCGCCATCTAGTTGGGTGAAACAGTTTGTTTTTGTTCTACTCGTAAGGTTCACGTTTTTCACTTTTATCACGCATAAAAACTCATCTTTTTTTCACTTTCAAATCCAAGATTCTTGTACTTTCAAGGTTATTAGGTGTTAAAGGTTAAGTTTTTGGCAAAAAGTTTGAAACTTTACGTGTGTAGAAGTGTTTTTGAGCTTGATTTTATTCGTGTACCTCTTTCTACTCGTAAGGTGAAAAAGTGTTTTGGATCATCAAGTTTCATACTTTTGTGTTATTTTGGTGATATTGAAGCTATTTCATCATAAAAATCAGGTTTCTAAACACTTTTGGGCATAAAATCAGTTTTTGGTATTTTCTACTCGTAAGGAAACCCTAAACTTACGCGTAAGAAATCCGTGGTTTGATCTTTAGTTTTCGTGGTTTACTCAGTGTTTTCTTGCTTGGATAAGCCTGAAAACACTTCGACTTTGGATATCTTTTACATTGTGATAGTGTAAAGGATTTTTTGGGCAAAACCCTAATTTTACGCATAAGCTTAGACTTACGCGTAGAACACTTTACGCTTAAGTATTTTTCTTACGCCTAAGCCTTGTCTTACGCATAAGCTAAATCTTACGCATAAATTTTCTACGCCTAACTTTCAGTTTACGCATAATCTTAGTGTTTCTCATTTCTTACGCGTAAGCTATTCTTACGCGTAATTCTCATTGTTATGCGTAAGGTGGTGTTTTTACGCGTAAGCTCTTTCTACGTGTAAGGTTCTAATCTACGCATAAGCTGGTTTTCTACGCTTAAGGACTTCTTCAACAAACAAAGTTTCATTCGACTACAAAGATCCATCAACAACACAAGTTATCAAAAAAAAAAAATCACAAATTTTGGTTCAAATTCCCGATATCCCGCAGTCGTGCAAGGTGAAAGAGTTGATGTACATGAAAGGAATGCTCAAATGGACGTTGAGAATGTTGTGATTCTTGCAAATCGCGTGTCACGGACAATGAGGTTGTAGCATTGAAAGCGGGATGACGACGGATCCGGAGAAGATATCATACTTAACTACGACACCGAGCCCAACTGTGACGAAGAACAAATGGTTGAGGAAGATATCTTACCCACCTATGACACCGACACGAATGTATGGTCGAGGTACAATCTCATCGCTGATCATATTCGACTATAAATGTGACACAACATCTTGAGCAACCTTTGAATTTAGTAATGAAGGAGAGGTTGACCGATGTGTTGCACAATGTCGAAAACTATCTCATGTCCGAGCCCTTACTTGTTAACAATTCAAGCTGAAACGTAAAATCAAACTCTTGAATAAAACATTCTTCTCAAAAGACCATTTCTCGGTTTCAAAAGATTTTTCAAAACTTGAGGCCCATTGCATCTCTCTTGAACTTAAAGCGCAAAACAATGTTTTAAACTCGAGCCAAAAGTAAATCTTTGAATGAACAAAGTAATCGTGTGGATACATTAGTTAAAGAAAATGAGCATTTAAAGGCTCAACTTTAAGCAAAGGGCTTGCACATGTTGCTTTACAAAACAAACCGAGAAGATTAGCGGAAAGAGTGTGGATACTAAGTTTACAAAACCAACAATCTTGGGAAATCGTCTCTACAACCTTTCGAAAACAATCGGTAGTTAGACAACCAACCGCATTTAAATCGACGTTCAAAATCTTCAAAACCACGGTTTCCTCCCAAGTTGTTGAGAATAATCATTTGATAAAACCACCACCCACATTCCCGGCCTAAGAATATTGCTTCATTTACATTAAACATGTTTCATTAAACTGTTTTACGTGATACTGCTTACATTAAACCTCAACATGTGGTCGCTCCTAGAAAATCTAGGATTAGTTCGAACACCGTGTCTAAATCGAGCATTAAAATTAAAAATTCATATGATTCAAATGACGCATACAAGAACTATGATCTAGAAAAGGCTAGGAAAAGGGCACTTCTTCAAAAGGATGGAATCTTAGGTTCACGACCTAGTGTATCACCTTCGAGTGTATTACTGAACACTACCTGTAGTAGCAAACCAAAACCTAAGTTAACTCAACAAACAATTAGAAATAAACCCGTTGATCTAAATGTAAACTGTCAGAAACCTAATAGGTGGATCCATATAGGACACAGAATCTTCCCAAAAGAAGTTTCAATATCCCCTAGATCTAACCTTCGATGGATACCAACGGGTAGGATTTTCAAAACTGTTAGTCTTAGGTGGATTCCTACAGGCAAGATACTAAGTAGTTGCACCAAAACAAGTGGGATAACCACAACATCCATCCCTGAGGTAGGAAAGGAACTTATCAAAATAGCATGTTCAGGTGTCAAGAAGATTATTGACACTACATCTTTATGCCTCTAACATCTAGAACCCAGTTACACTTGGGGATCCATGTTTCTTCTTTCTTGTCCCCCTCCTATTTTTTCTATGCAGGTACAACAGCAATGGCTTCTACTGCAATACATCGTAGGACCCGTTTCTCACCGTCTAAAATTTAATGATCCATCAGCTGTTCCACCATTGTACTTAATCGTCATGAATTGGAAACATTGCTTGCTCCTCCGGTTAAAGATTACATCTAAAGTCGTGCTTCGATGTATCGAATGTTTCATTGCACAACCCGATAATACTCTAATTTCGATACATACGAATCTACAACAACAACCGTTCTCGTAATGCACCTCAATCGAATCTCCGAAAAAGGAAGAACAAAGTGTTTCTTACAACAATGTCACGGTGATGATCAACATAATGAATGAGAAGTTTTATCGACAATTGATTCTCACGAGATATTTATGGTTCTTCACACTTGTTCGATTAATTGAACATACATGGTTTCATTGTCTTCTTATACATGGTTTATTGTCTTCAATTCATCATCAACATCGTGGTGTATGATTACGAATCATTGAAAACATCGAGGGGAGAGAGTGTGTAGGTGGTCATTGCTTCCTTGTTCTTCTACATGCTTCTTTGCGAAAACCCAATGCCTTCTTGAATTTCTTCAAATAGGGGAAGAAATAAGATGATACGTGGCTCAAGCGTCTCACTTTGATGTTATCGTCTCAATTTCACGGGTGATCTTGTGTGAAGTTACCTAAATATGATGTTATGATGCCTCACACACGATGCGGGTATCGAGTTATTGCATATTCACGGTGATTAGTATTCCGTAAGACCACAACATTCTGGGAAAGTCGTACCATTTCGTCTTTCGTGGTTTGTTTGGTGTGATCGTCTATATCGTGAGAAGATCTTGTTGATTTTGGCATGTTACCCTCGAGCGGATCTTCCGCAATTAGTCGATTTTCTTTGTGTGGTTTCTCGCTCATCTACAAATTCCAGCGCATCTTGAAACCGTCAAAAGTTAGAGAAATGTAGACTTCATCAAAGTTTCAAATCATAAAGGCGGTTGTCGGTTTGGGGAAGGCGATTACGAAACTTCTTCAAAATGGCTTCCGAGTATAACGACTTGGAACCGGTCACAACCGCTTAAACTTCCCCAAACCCCATCATCACCAAACAAGCCCTCAACTTACTCGTCAACAAATGGAAAGACTATTTGCTCCTACATTCGGTGTCGACATTGATGAGCGTGCTCGGTGTATCCATTGTTTCCATTGCTCAACCCGATAATACTCTTATACGATACACTGCTACAACAACTCTTCATTGAAGAAGCACCACCGATTGACTCTACTACAACAGTTGAACAAACTTCTTCCAACGACGTTGAACCAAATTCTTGATGTTCTTAATGAAGTACCCCACCGCAAATTTTGATCCAAATCGTTCTTTAACCCGTTTGCCAATGAAATCTGCTTTTGATGTCGCGGAATCATCAACAAACCATTTGAATCCTCAAAATCGCACAATGTATACCAACATCAACCCTCTACACATCGTTGGACAAAGATCATCCTCTTGAAAATATTATTGGCAACCCAAATCAACCGGTCGTTCACGAGACAACGTCTTCACACGATGGTGAACATTGCATTTATGCTCTCACCGTCTGCTAACTGAGCCTAAAAACATTAAAGGCGCAATGACAAAAGACAACTAGATCAAATCCATGCAAGAAGAACTCAACCAATTCAAGCGTCTTGAAGTATGGGAACTGGTTGAAAGACAAACAGGGTCTCGTCATTGGTCTCAAATGGATTTGGAAGAACAAATTGGATCTTTGAAGGAAGCGTAATCGAAACAAGTCACGTCGGTGGCTAAGGGTTATAGATGCAGGAAGAGGGCATTGACTTTGAGGAATCATTCGCTCGGTTGCTCGTCTTGAGGTGGTCGGATTTTCTCGCGTTCGCGGCTCATATGAATATAACGGTCTTTCAAATGGGCGTCAAAGCGCTTTTACGAATGGGCAATCGAAAAGCAGTTTATGTCGACCACCCGAAGGATTCGTTGATCCCGAATTCCCAACCATGTCTACAAACCGAATAAAGCTCATATGGTCTCAAACAAGCTCCTCGGTGGTGCGATAAGTTATCATCCTTCCTCATTGCCAATAAATTCACCAAAGGTTCGGTCGATCCCACACTTTTCATACAATATCACGGGGCTCACATCTTAATCGTTCAAATCTATGTGGATGACATCATTTTTGGGTCAACACATTTGTAATACTCAAATGCTTTTGCAAAATTAATGACAAAACATTTTGAAATGTCAATGATGGGTGAACTCACATTCTTTCTAGGAATGAAAGTTCATCAATCACCCCGTGGTATTTTCTTGAGTCAGTCCAAATATGCCCTTGAACTGTTAAACAAATTTGGATTGCAAAACTGTGACACCTATGCCACACCAATGGCTCATACCAAGAAGCTAGACGCTGATTTACATGGGAAATTGGTGGACCCTACCAAATACCGTAGTATTATTGGGTCTCTCATGTATCTAACACTAGCGGGCTGATATTTTTTTTCAGTATATCTTTGCTCCGTTATCGATCGAGACCAATCGAAACCCACCTCTCGAGGCTAAAGAATCCTCGATACATCAAGGGAACCATTAACTTGGGATCCGGTATCCGAAGGATTATGGTTTTGAACTAATAGCTTTTTAGAGCGATCAAGCATGATGCTTAGACTCACGGAAAAGTACTTGAGAGCATTACAATTTCTTGGTGATAAAGCGGTGTCATGGCAATCGAAGAAGCGAGGATTGTACATCGTTGTCCTCAATGTAGCGAAATATGTAGCCATGTTGGCATGTTGTGCTCAAGTCATTTGGATGAGAACACAACTCAAAGACTATGGTTACGTGTTTGATGAGAATCCGATGTCTTTGCGACAATCGGTGCTATTGCGATATCGTGCAACTCTGCTCAACACTCAAAATCAAAGCACATCGATCTTGATATCATTTCATCAAGGACCACGTGGAGCAGTGCAGTTGAATTATACTTTGTGGGTGCAGAATACCAATTGGCGGATCTTCTCACAAAAGCCTTAACTCCTGCTAGGCTTAATGAGTTGGTCCACCGGATTGGTATGCGGTGTTTGACTCAAGAGGCTGGATGAACTCTTAAAAGCAGTCTTAAAACCGATCAAACACCAAAATCTTTTGTAAATATTTTCCAAAAACAAAATACAAAAATATAAAACCTGATAAAACAACAAAAATATTCTTCTATCTATATTTCTTTTAACATGGCAAGTACAATTCTTCCATCAACACTCAAATATTTCAAAATTCAGTAATTTTTCGATCAAGTGTTGAGGGGGAGAAAATAAATACTTAACTGTTTCAAAATAACCGTGTACTTGCATGTTACCTATTCCCGGTTGTTTCTTTAAATAATGGTGGTCACATTTCTGGTTTTCTGACACTTCTCGGACTGAAATTTATAAAACTTCATTATTTCTTAAGCCGAGGGGGAGTGTTGTCAAATTTATTTCCAAATATTCTCCGTTTGGTAACCAAAATGGAAGTTAAAAGGCATTGGATGAAAATGGAAAAGGTGGAGGGGCTAAAACTATTAAAACCTTAAAGTTATTTTTCATAAAAACACTCCACCTAACTCATTAAATTCATCACATTTATTATTTAACCTAACCAATCCTATGACTAAAATTCAATCTGCAAATCCGAGTTATTGATCGTCAATTTGTAAGTGGTTTCATAATCTTAACGTATTTACAAACAATGGTTTTGAATTTTTTACAAATCCAATGGTTAAAACGTGAGATATGGGTGATTTTGTGTTCTACGCATAAGCATATGAACACATAATCATGTTTGCGTGTTTTTGGTTAAACTGATAGTGTCAAAATGTTTATTTTATCATCTTGAAACTATTTCTATCACTAAAATTCACCCAGACACGCTAATTGAATGAGATTGAGAATTAGGGTTTATGCGTTAGTTTGGGGGTTTTCATATGTGAATGTTTCTGGTGAAAAAGATAGTTGGTTAATGTTGTATTCATGATTAATTAATCATATCTAAGCCCAGAAATTACCCAGAAACATCAAGTGCATCAAAACTGAAAACTAGGGTTTATGTTCATAAGATTTGGGTATTCTCGATTGGCTTTGATTTTCATGCTAAAACTTGGATAGGACAACTTACTATACTTCTTAGACCTCCCAGAAAAACTTTGGTGCAATTCCTATGGCTAGATATCATATGCGTAATTCATGAACTTTAGGGTTTAGTCTTACGCGTAAGGGTTTTTTCGCATAACTGTTTGAACGAGTGTTTGTGATTAAATCTGTTATAGAATGAATTTATATGTTAATATTGATGCTATGATGAACTCATTTCAGGTTTGATACAAGTGAAATTCAGAATCAAGGTTATTAGCAATCTCGCATAAGGATCACCTTACGCGTAGAAGGTTATCGTGAGAGTAATCTTACGGCGTGGCGTGTACGCGTGAGGTTCTACATATGGGACTACACGTATCCTGTGAAGGATATGCATAAGCGATGACCTCTCGCATAAGGTCTACTCTTACGAGTAAGCCTTACGCGTGGGTTTTATATGCGCTTCGGCGTAAGCTCTACGCATAAGGTCCCCTTTTCCACGCGTAATATTTCTTACGCGTGAAGTCGGGATCCCACGCATAAGCTTGCGTTCTGCGTATACCTCTTCCGCTTACGCATAAGCTTGCCATTTCTCGCCTAAGCCTTGTTTAACCTTAATCATGAATTGTTCTGCGCGTGCAAACTTGTAAATAAATAAATCATAACGTCACGAAACCAATAATGTCACTAATAAGCTTAATCATTTGATATGTTGTGAAAAATATGTGATAACATAAACTTTAAAAATTAAAGTTAACTAACTCACAAAACTTATCACGACGTCATTGGACTATTGGACAAACAAGTGACTTTGGACTCGTAACAATCATCGACATAGCACATTCAATAATCAGACAATAAAACCATCTGTTGACTAACATAATGTCTTTCGATATGTTGGTTCTTTTGGCTAAATTTATTTCAGATCACGACATGGACGCTCAAATGAATGTGGATGCACCAAATGTTCTCACCTTTGCTGATATCTTCCCAAATGGCAATCCGATGAAGATTGGAAAGAACAACCTTCGTGTTGACTTTGAAACTCTCACCGCTTTCGAGTCTTCTTGCTTGATTCTTTGTGGATATTACGAAGAATCATCCTTATCGAACATGCTCTCAAATTACGCTACGATGCACGAGATCTACATTCGTGGCCTACGGAACACAATGCAAAAGATCAAAGGACAAAATCTTTGTGACGATGACTCGAACCACAAACATGTCACCATCACACTGCGGACTTAAGGTCGTTTCTCCTCATTCCGACATCGAACCTACCGATTACGTTCTTTGCACCAACCAAGAGATTCTACAATTCATGATCGACATTGGTTATGATGGCTACATGAGTAATCTCTAAGCATTCATCGTGGATCTTAAGAATATTCCTCAACCACGGAGAACTCTCTACATCATCATCACCAAATCTGTTTCCGGTCGTGGCGGTGGCTATGAGCATCCCAAGCTTGTGGAACTGCGGATCTTTTGGGCTTTGATCAACATGAAGCACATCGAAATTGAAGCTACGATATGGGACGACATGATGTCATTCCTCAAAAGCTTGGCTCAAAGATTCCTTATATCGGATATACAAAGCTGTTGATCCAAAGAGCACTTGGACTTAATTCGATATCCCCAAGAGACTCAATGACCCCAACAATCACGACATGTTGTATGAACCTACTCTAGCTGCCGATTCAAGGAATCAACAACAAAGAAACAGGTCTTTGTGTTGCGGATGACCTTACATCGATGAAATCAAAAGCTTTACACATACAAAAGGTATCGGTGGCGGTTGAAGAAAACAAAGTCGGTTTCTCGATGACAAGTCTTCCGCACCCCACAAGGAAAACCCGAGAAGAGGAAGTGCGAGAAGTCTTGCAAGCGAGAGTAAAAGAAAGTTCCCTAAGAGGAAACCTCCACACAAAAGGAAAGTTCCATCTAAGGAAGTCGCTCTATTCCCATTCCCAGTCTAAACCGCAAAGAAAGCTAGTGGATGAAAGCTCTGATGAAACCGAATCAGACGATGAGGTTTTCTACTCTGAAATTGCAACCGATGTTACTCCATCAGTAGCTAAACCTCCCAGTCCACCAGCTGACAAAGGAAAAGGGAAATCCCCAGTGATTGAGCATGATAAGGAGAGCTCTGAAGAAGAACCAATTGATGAGCAAAAAGACTATGAAAGGAAGTTGAAGGAACCCAGACATAAACATCTTGCCGAAGCATTCGTAAAAGATAAAACTCGTGGCCCTGGAGGTTCAAGCGGTGGTACTCAAGCCACACCAGTTCTTGATGCGGTTAATCAACCCGATAAGGGAACTGGTACTACCATCACCCACGAACAACAACAACGGCAGATTGAGGATTCCATCAACTTTGATATTGAGGAACCAAAAACTGAAAAGATTGAGAAAACTCCTGCTGATGATACTAAGGCTGATGATAAGGCTAAGTCTGGAAATGAAGAAGAAACCGCGTATGATCACTTTCTTCTAAACAGTCCCACACGTTCTAAGGAGGAAACTTCTGAACCACCAAAGGACCCCGAGTCTCCTCACGTCTCATCATCATCAGACTCGTCTTCTCATTCTTCACCACCACCACCATCCAAAAGATCAACCAGATCCACATCCAAATCAGTGAAGAAGCCAACTGACTCTTGGATCTCTCATGCTAAGACTCGAATCGTTAAAGGCATCAGCGGTCGGAAAGAAAGACATGCTTTACAAAAGTGAATTTTCTCACGAGCGAGTGTTCGGTACCTTCATGAGCGAGAATGACAAGATGCAAGTTGAAAGGAATCGTCCGAGCTCATGAAAGATGATCTTCAAGGAAAATGAGCGAAATGATCAAAGGTTACACTCACAAGTACCTTCTTGACATCGTTCACGGGTTACAAAGGAGATGTTTACCAAACAACTCTATCCAAATCTATTGCATTTGGCCAAGCAAACTATGAGATCAACACCTATGCATGTGAACATCAATCCAGTTGATCCCATAATATTCTCGAATCTTGAATTGGTTTCGGGCTCGTAGCTCAAATGTCTAAGCGATCGCAACATTTGCCTCTTACGAAGGTAAATTGTTTGAAGCATTCTTTGGAATACCAACTTAAATCGACATGATGCGAGAAGAAGTCGGCGGCCTAAGCGTCAAGAGGCGATGAAGATAAGGATAAAGATAAAGAGCCTAAGCGCCAGAAAAGCGGTGAATCATCCTCCATGCAACCTCCACCCTAAAGGACTCCGGTTCAACAAAGATCTCCTCCTCGCTCTTCTCTCGACAAACCTCGGGATTACGAGTTACCACCCAGACTCGAAAAACCGGTGATCACTTTGAGTATCGGGTGGTGGCGATGAGGAATTCCATGAGCCCCAACAACAACCCACCTCTCCCGACAAAGTTAAGACACGAATCCTCATCTAGGCCTAAGAAAAGAAGAAGAAGGCGCCCAGGTGGCGTCGTATCATGGCTAGGCGAGGATGACATTGATGAATCTGTTGGTTTTCTACACTTGTTAATTCTACTCCCTATCCATCGAAGGTCAAGATCGGTGAGCGGTAGTACATTGGAGCATGCAAAGTTCTTGCAAGAAAAATTCAGTGAAGAAGATGGCGAAATCGAGTTGAAGCGAATCAAGAATGAAGCCTTTCAACCGCTAAAAGGCAAATCGAAAAGTGCCATCGAGGTTGAATACCATCTTGAAAACATAACACGAGCCATGTCCAACAACATTGATTGGCTCAACCACAAGCAAACATCGACTTCTCCGGAAAGACAATGCTCCTTACTACATCGATGGTCTAAACCTCTACCAGCGATTGGCCAACCAGATCGACCTAAGATTCCATTTCGCTACTTCTTCAACAACGACTTGGAATTTCTTCTACACGGCAGTTGATGGTTCAAGGAAATCGCTACATCACCGACACTTCCGTTCCCGATAGCCATATACTCTAGCCGCATAGCCATCGAGGAAAAGGCTACCCACATGTTTTCCAACAATGTGGAATTGTATGACCGTGATGCAATGTATGGGATTCACCATTGGCGAACGTCAAGAAGAATCTACGTGTCGCCGAGTTGAAGTCTCAACATGAAGTGTTCAACACTAAAGGAATCGTTCTTTGTTATGCATGTAGCTCTTTCGTCTAAATGGGACTACACTTTCCTCAAGAAAATTGTGGTCAAAAGACAAGACGAAAAAGACTATGAATTCGTGAAGCGGACTTTTAGAACTTGTCTCTCAACGACATTGAAGATCCAGATCTTGCCAAAGTGCGAGGGACGCATGAGACAATTCTTGACCGAAATTCAACGTGAATACATCAAGTCCTTGCTCATATTCATCGAAGCATAGTGATACGAGGGCGTGTAGAAGATCTACAACTTCTTTGTTGAGTCGTATCGGACCCATGTCAACTTCACGGACCTCGGCTAGAACTTCCCGACATCAACCGACTTCCACAATACACCTCGTCGGCAAACCATTCGGAGTAATTTACCGTAGTGAGCTACAACGAACCGCTTGATGGCATGTAGAGATCTTCACAAGTTTGGGGATCATACATTGAAGAAGGTTAGGGATGGCTTGGCTTATAGGTTGAAGGATATACATGAAGACATTGGGACACCAAAGCGATGGAACTCTCGGGATGAGACGGGATGTGAAGAGGATCATCACCATGATTGATGAGAGGTTGTCTGAAGGGACCGATTCGAAACACTAGAGAGCTTTGTAGGTGGTCGTCCCAGATTACTCTCACCGGCTATCAGCATACCTGCTCGCATTCTGGTGATATTCTTGGACTACTTGGTACCCTTAAACCGCTTCTATTTCATATTATTTTGGATGTGTGATTTTATATTGACAATGGCTTGTGCACACATTACGATGTACAACCCGTTCTTGTAATCAAAGGACCACGTAGTGCGCTTGATTGCACAATCCTATAAAAGGAGCGAAACCTTCTTACTTTTGAGTAAAACCTATCAAACCTTTCATTTTTCAAGGTTTTGCTCAAAAGAACAAGTACTTCCCCTTACGTTTTCAAAACCTCAAAAGTTATTATTACTTGTTGAGGGGGAGTATTTGCTAAAACTTTGTCACAAAATTGTTCTTTGGATAATCTTCCCACAAAACTCAAAATGGTCATATTTATTATCAAAACGTTATCAAAAATAACATTTATATGCCATTTTTGAGGGGGAGAAAATTATGTGATAAGAAATATGTTGTGTTTTGCTAATGAATCCTCGTGTGAAAAGACTTCAACCCATGAATTGATGGGAACTGAACAGTCATACATTGAAAAGATTTGTCCTCCAAGACTTATCCAAGTAAATTGTACCTATTCGAGAAACTCTTGATAGACATGAACTTTGACGGGTTTAGCAACCTTTCGAGGTTTGTCCACACCTTCAAGGTAGTTATTAGAGCTAGTTGTCACCTAAAAGCTGACAATGTAACTCTTTAACTATGCAACGTAACCATGTCCCTCGGGAATTGTCTATCTTGAGTTGATCAATTCAAAAGTCTTGCTCTTTCCTCACTGTGCTGATTTGTCAAAACTCTAAAGCACATGTTGAGGGGAGTATTTATGAAAATCTAAAAACTCTTGAAGTGTTCAAACATGTTTTTCATTCACAAACACTTGAGAGATTTTCATGAAAATGGTTTTATGGCAATGGAGTTATAAGGTGACTAAGGTTAGGAATAACTGTCCTATGATCCGCCAGAGCGGAGGATCTACCAAGGACATCACAAATAGTTAGTACTTAGAAGTCCTTAGGTATGATTAATAAAAGGATAAAATGAGAATCGAAGAAAGAAGGAGTTGAAGAATTAAAAGAAAAGCAAAGAAAAGGGTGAAAAGAAATAGCCCTCCGTAGTTATTCAACTTAGGGCGCACAATCGGTTCAATTCATATACTCTTGATTGTCACTTGATGGCCGGTATTGAAGATTAAAAGTCGTCATGGACCCGATGAAGCATGCACTAAACCTTCTTAGCCACTCAAGTTTCTCCCAAAAGAAGCTTGTTTCATTCTCACAGGAACCCTCGTAAACTATCGGCTTTCTCTTAGAGATTCTTTGGTATTGAAGAAGGAGACCCTCTCCCTAGTCTCCGCTCGGAAAACCAAAGTGCACTATTGAGTCTAGAGCCACGAGATTCATCAAAAGATCTCTTAGGTACACTTGACATTTCATCACTTGTTGTTCAACAATAAGAACAACGGTGAGTGCGTTATCGAGTCCTTCACGATCTTAGCAATGTCGAGAACATTTATGAGAGGTTCACATCCGTGATCCTCGGTGATTGAATGGAAACTCTGCGGTGGTCAACATCAAACAGCCACGGCGGCGGTCGCTTCGGTAAATCCCGTGGATTATGCTTAGTGGTCTCAAGCGGTCTGATCGTGAGGTGATGCTTGATGTACCTCGTGACTTATCTCGAACTCATAGGTGTACTTGTACATCGCGTTATCTCACTTGTGGGACTCCGGTTCGAGAACGGCCTTTGTGAGAATTAGAGTTGTGCTTTCACACGAAGTTCAAACTTGTAAGTGCGGAATCCGCTTATTACTAACCTTTCCTATGTTTACTTCTTATGGAAGCTCGGGCGGATGATCGTGCTGATTCTCCACATGCTCATACTAACAACATCACTTATGAATGTTCTCTCATAATCAAAGGCAACACAAAGTCGAATGATTCTTCGTCAATAAAGAATCTACAAAGTTTAAAGATTTAAAGAACTTCATCAACCTGTAATCTAACGTTAAAGAGCGTGTGAGCATTTTGGAGAAAGGCGTGGAACACTTTGGGCGTGAGGCACTGATCTGATTACCACAACATACTATCACTTTCAAAGAACAAAGAACTAAAGAACAAAGAAAATGATGGCGTCAAAGCGAGAATACTTCAAAAGAAACAATTACTCTACCTTTGGGAGATTGTTCGAATCAAGACACTTCTTCTCACAAGAAAGAAGAATGTCGGAAGGCGTCAAAGCTACTATTACATCAAGCACCTACAACGTTTATCACTCATTCATTCATCACTAACACTTAGGGGGAGATTGTTGGAATCACTCCTATACCTTATTCAAGTGTTAGTGATTCATATGTAATAGTTAGCTTAATATGGCCTTTATGTTAGTAATTATGCTTAGGCTTATGTAGAAGGCCCATAAGCCTAGGCCCAAGTCCATAAGAGAAAGGAAGGGACTAGGAGTGTTGCCCTAGCTCCCTCTCCTATAAATACCTTGTAATAACCCTCACTTGAGGGTTGGTTGTTCAATTCACTCTTACATTTACGCATAACCTTTCATACATCCTTATACGTGTGTTTGTGAGTTGTTCATCCGATCACTTCTCTTCTCTATTTCTTCTATTGATGCTTGTGTTACTAATATTGTTGGAATCGCTCCTAACACGTAAATGGAACGAGATTTACGGGATTACATTATCTATCTTATTTAGCCAAACACAGGGACTAGTTATGTCATAGTTTAATAGTTATGTATGTGCTTGGCTATATATACCCCTCCATACTTCCATAGAGGGGTGAGATTTCTTAGTGTAAGCTTTCCTTTCATCAATAATAAAACACATAGTTCTCTTCCTTCTCTCTTGTTTCTCTCTCTAACTTGAAGATGGTGTTCTTCCATCTTCCAAGACCTCCCGAATCACCAAATCAACCACATAAACGGTCCTAACATTGGTATCAAGAGCCCGGTCGGTTTTTTAGTTATGGTTGATTTTGTGATGTTTTTTCTTGTCAAAAATCTTGTGTTAAAATCTGTTTTTTCTCACAAAGTTTTAATCTTTCCTCATTTTTTTTGGGTTAACCATATTTGTTTTACAAGGTTTTTAAAAGGTATCTATTTTGGTAAAAAAAAAATATATCATGTCTCATCTTTTAATGCTCAAACTGTTAAAAGTTGTGTCACGTTTTTCTTTTGTCCATCTCGTGAATACTTAGTGGTCTTCATCTAGTCAAGATTCTTGGTCAAATGGTAAAAAGAGCAGTCTTATGCAGTTTTTTTCTGGGTTATATTAATCTGAACGGAAAAGAAGCCGGAAGAAGATGGTCGGAAAAAAGTCAACATGTCAAAACCCTCTTTTTTTACGCATAACCCATCTTCAGAGATATTTACGCATAACTGTGAAGTTATGCGTAAGGACTGTTACGCGTAAGGTTTTTACGCATAAGCCTATGCTTACGCATAAGCTTTACGCGTAAGACCGCATTTACGCATAAGCTTCTTTACGCATAAGCTTTACGCGTAAGCTTTACGCGTAACCTTGCTTACACTTAAGTACAGAAGATAAGATGAAGAAGAAACTTATGCGTAAACTGACCTAGATCATGAACACAATACCATTACCAAAACTCTTTCAACCTCAGGTTATTACACAACCATCATCGGTCCATGTTTTCAGAACCAAAAGAAAGATGTATACGTGACTGATGGTGACTAACGTGAAGTCAACCACCACAACAGCCATACAATAACTTAATTCGAATCCACCCTCATCAACATTTAACATGTTAGCCTTGATAGTTTTATTAAAAGTGATGGTCATTCACATTTAGGAACTTTGTAACGTGTGTTAGATATCGGGATAGAATAGTCAACGGGCTCGTGGATTGGGCTAAGCTATTTGGTTAAACGTTAAGCTTAGCTAGCCGTTTATAATGTGTAATCCAATCCAAGTCCACGAAAGCCCAAAGAAAGCCCAAGCTAAAGCCTTTAGGGTTTTATGCCTCTTGTACTATAAATACCCTCAAATGGTCATTTGAGGGTGTGTAAAGTGTGTGTGTGTGTGTTTTTCTTTATTGAATATACAACATCTTGTGTTTATCTTATCATCTCACATACACGAATATAACATCAAGTCACCATCTTTCTCATCTTATTTCTAAGCTTTGTTTGTGTTTGTTTCACGTGGTTATACTTGTATACGTGTTGGGTTTGCTTGGTAAAGTGATAAGGTTGATAAAACTAAGGTCCTACAATTGGTATCAATCGCCTAACAATGGTTTAGGAGTGTTTGGTTGAAGTTTTTGTTTGTGTAGTATCTGCGTAGTTTCGTTCTCAAAATTTCACGCTTAAAGCTTTAATTTTGCACTCAAAATTCAAGATTCTTGTGGTTTAAGGTTTATTTGGTGCTAAAGTTTCGAGTTTTTGCAAAAGTTCAAACTTTACGCGTTTTAGTTAAGTTTTAAGCTCGTATTTGGTTTATTGGTCATTTCTACTCGTAACTTTTCTAAGCACTTTGGGTGAAAAAGGTCAACATTTTTGGGTTATTCGAGTGTTTTAAGGATATCTGTGCAAGCGAAATTGTTTGAATCATTGGAAATTTTTACGAGTAGGTCAAAACCTAGTTCTACTCGTAAGAAAGTCAACTACGCATAGTTTTCTACTCGTAACTTTTGGTGAAGAATCTTCGTGCTCTAACGGTGACTCGGTGCTTCCTCACTGGATAAGTGTGTGGAACACCGACTTTAGATATCTCTTACCTTGTGATAGTGTAAAGGATTTTGGGCAAAACCCTAATCTTACGCATAAGTTTCGACTTACGTAGAATACTTCTGCATAAGCATTTTTCTTACGCCTAAGTTTTTCTTACGCATAAGCTAAATCTTACGCATAACTTCTTCTACTCGTAACTTTAAACCCACGCATAAGATCCTCGCCTAAGGAATCCTCGCCTAAGATCCTACGCATAAGATCCTACGCCTAAGTTTCTACTCGTAACTTGTGTTTCTCGCCTAAGCTCTTTCTACGCATAAAGGTTTAAAAAAAAAAAATTTTGAGGAGACTAAGCGTTCAATTTTTACGAGATTCAAATTTTGGTTTAATCTGTGAAAATTTTGGTCAAAATTCAAATTTTGGGCCTAAATTCAAATTTTTCGGTCAAATTTGGCGTCAAAATTGTCATAACTCAAAATTTTCATACGTCCTTAGAATTGATTTTTATAGTGAATTTCAAATTTTGGGCGAAAATTTTTAAGAACCGAGTTTATGATGCGACTTTCGGAAAAACCTCAACCGAGCTTAATCATCATCAACCACAACTCCTTTATCGTTGAATCGATCCTACATCAACTTTATCGATCATACCTTCATCAATGGCAACTCAACAAGACATTCATGCAACGGGTGCGAAAACCGACCTCCTATGTTGGCAAAGGTGGTTATCTTCAATGGTCAAGTCGTATGCTCCGTTACATCAAGACTAAACCTAATGGAAAACTCATGATTAACTCCATTCGAATGGACCCTTCAAGCCTCGACAAATCCAAGACCATGGAACTCTTGACATCCCACCATCTTTTCATACTCAAACCGAATCGTAATACACTGCAGAGGATCAAAAGCAAGTCGATGCGGATGATATGGCAATTCATATTGTCCAACCGGGTTTACCAATAGACATCTTTCTTTGCGGTGAGCGGTTGTGAAACTGCTTTCGATATGTGGGAACTTGTTAGACGGCTTTGTCATGGAGCGTAAATTGGTCAACAAGACATGGAGAACAAGTCGCTAGCTGAATGGGAAAAGTTTACTTCCACTCGGGAGAATCCATTGAATCATACTATGGAAGGTTTTGCACTTTGATGAATGAGCTAATCGAAACAAGTCGACACCCGAACTATCGTTCAAAACATCAAGTTCTGAATAATCTTCCATAAGAATGGGGCGATATGTCACTATTGTCAACCAAACAAAGACTTACATCGGTTAACTTTGATCAATGAATGATTTTACAAACAAAACCAAGTGAAGTGAATGAAGTCGGGAAAGAAAGATTGGCAAAGAATCATGATCCATTAGCACTTATTGCAAAGACTCAAACTCCGGTGAATACACAACAACAAGCTTCATCATCTTTCAACAACAACAACTTGCGACAATTCATTCCACAACCACAACAACAATTCTATCCGAACAACAATACCGGAACAAGGAATCATCGATCACGAAAATGACCCGAAGCGACCTTGCAATGATATACTCTTTCTTGGGTAACGACTCAAAAGTCGCTATTCCACACCAACTAACAACAACCAAAGTTTTCACAAACACTGCGAACGGCAAATTGCACGGTAGGGTGTGAATATGGGTAATCAAGGACAAATGGTTGGAGTTATTGGGAATCGTGAGGATATGCTCTTGGATTTCGTATGGGTAATCAGGCGTCTCGTGTCGTAATGTCAGTTGGGTCGAATGTTGGAAATCGGATGGGTCGAATGTTGGGAATAGAGCGATGGGTAATCGAATGGGAATGTTGCGACTCGATCGTTGGGAATTATGGAAATGTGAATCGGGGTAATCGAGTTAAGTGTTACAAGCTGTCAAGGAGTGGGTCACATGGCAAGAAAGCTGTCCCACTAAGCCGCACAAAAGAATGGTGATTTTCTTGGAAAGTCTGCTTTGTTAGCGAGATAAGCTAGATGCGGGTTCTGAGTTGAGTCTTGAGGAAAATGACTTTTTCGCTATTGTGGATGAATTGGAAGACCTCGAGGAACTCAATGCAATTGCATCTTCATGGCAAATCTTGAGGAAGCTAAGTATGACACCGAGTCGGACTCACCTCCGCCTATGACGCCAATACCGTATCTCGAGGTACCAATCATTGATCCATGCTATAACAATGTCATATTTGATGTGTTTACTCATGACGAACGTTACGTGACGCCAAGACCTACTTATGATACATATGGACAATCCGAGTTGTAGCAATACTAACTCGAAACTCGGATGTGGATCCTAATGGAGGTCGTGTGGCACAAAATCTTGAGGCCGATGAGGAAACTCGTGCTTATTTTGAATCATTAATCCATAAATGTGAATCGAACTTGAAAATAAAATCTTTAAACAAGGAAATTTACGAATTAAATGACCAACTTTCTAAACAAAAGCAATGTATTACGATCTTGAAAAGAGAAGAAGAAGTTGATTAATGATTTTACAAAACGAGAAGATTCTCTTCTTGATGAGATTCGGACAAAAATGAAATGATCAAAAATTGGACAATTTACTTCTTACAACGGGTCATTCCGCTAAGACAAACAAAATGCTTTCTAATCAAGTAAATCCGATTTTCATACATCTCACAAAATGGCTCTTGGTAACTCACCTCCTTGTTTTCTCAAGAAAGCTCAGAAATCTCAGAATGTGTTGCACAATGGAAAACCTTTGCTTGAACCCATAATTGTGCATGACTCGCTTGAAACGTTGGAACTATCTGGAGGAGAGTAGATCAAAAATGAAACAAAACATCCGGAAATAAAACCTATTGATTATAACAAATGGAACAAAATTAATGGTATTTCGTTTGTTTCTCATAAAGAACAATCAACGTTTTCCACCACACCAAGTGTTTCAAACAAAGTGTCAACATCATTTCAAAATCGGTTTCAAAACCGATGGTTGTCTCAAAATCTTTTCAAAAATCGAACAAATGTCTTCAAATAATCCTTTTAACACAAGTGATGCGGAAGCATTTTAGGCGATATTAAAATTAGAATCGGGAGACTTCAAGAGATATTAAAACTAAAACTCATATTACAACCAACATCCGGTTTAATAGTTTTGATATTGAGCAGAAAAAGTTTTTGAAATCGAAATTGCCCTCAATTGAATAACATCAACACAAGGGTAAATTATTTTGAACAAACCTTTTTGAAAAACAGTGACTTTGTCAAGGACCATAAATCCACAGTAAAGCAAGCTAATGAAAGTGTTGAACACATCAATGTTTTGGAAAAGTTAAATGATTCTCTCTTGAAGATGTTCGACTCTTGATATTATGTCCATCATTTTGCAAACATATTACGTTGAAGATCATGAAAGACTCGATATGAGACCTCCGAAATTGTTTCAAAATATGAAAAAGCTCTTATGAAACTTGAAAAGAAAATATCTCATATTTTAAACAACTTGATCGAAAAAGCGAGGAATGCAAGTATGACAAATTGTCGTATGGCGTGCCTACAATGACATGAAAGCAAAAATGATCTTTTGAGGGCTCACCGGAAAGTCAAAAGGAAAGCGATGGAAGCTGTGATTACAAAACCATTGATGCGGAGAAAGCAAATGTTCTCAAACCGGTTTCAAAACCAAAATGTACATTTCTTTGCCTCCTCCAAAAGTCAATGAGAAAATGTTTCATCAAAACCGGTCGCTCCACTGTCGTGCCTAAACAAAATGTTGATAAAGGAAAGCGGTTATTGAGAATCCTAAAGTTTTAGCTTTGGCCTTTTTAAGATAAGTACCACTAATGCGTGCGCCTCCACATCTAAAGAGACTAGGATAGTGAAACTACCTCCTTCATAAAATGTGAATCTAATCGTGTGCCTCACCTTCTACAGACTAGAAAGCACCTCTAGGGCGGAGACTAAAGCCTAAGAGCAATACAAGGAACAATAGAGTCTCATTGCCTCTAGGAGTAGTAGCTTGAATAAAGAGAAGAAAATAGAAGAACACCCTAGGAATTTCTGACTTTTGAATAAGAAAGACATTTCATCCGAATGTCTTGAACCTATGAAACTTGCTAAGTCTAATGAATGTGTTGAATCTCTTTGTTTAACTTGCAAGAAATCTTTAAATGTTCAAGATGATTGTGTTTCTAAGAATGTGAATGATAAGCTTTGTTAAGAAGAGCGTCCCAAAAGTAATTACGCTAAAAGAGTAGGAAGACTAGTTGCAAAACTTAGGCTTTACACTCTTGACAAGAACCAACGTGTATACTTTAGGGATGATATTTGGAAACCACGGTGAAATTTCACACTCAAGAACGGTACAATGAATGATAAACCGAATTCCTGAGAAAACCTCTACGAGTGTGATAAGGATTTTACCCTAACCCAAAGGAACCAAAATCAAAACGGTTTCCACAATATTCTTTTTACATGGCTGGCGAGTTATCGAAATTTGTCTTTGGATCGTCGACTCGGGTTGCTCCAAGCACATGACCGAGAATCAAGGCTGGCGATCAATTTAAATGCGAAATTCATGGGAACCGTCGTTTGGAAATGATCATGTAGCGACTATCATGGGTTATGGAGATCTACCTTTTGAAATTATTTGATCACTCGGGTTTACTATGTCGAAGGTTGGGACACAATTTGTTCTCGGTCAGGCGATTACGTGATGCGATTTAGAGGTTGCTTTTAGGAAAAATGCTTGCCGTTAGAAACTTGGATGGCACCGATCTCTTAGCGGGAATCGTGATACAAACTTGTATGCTATCGACATCAACAAATGGCCTCTTCATCTCAATATGTCTTATGACACGAGCATCGGAACACGATCTGGTTGTGGCACGACGGCTATCCCATCTCAATTTCGACACCATCAACAAAATTGCCAAAGACAACATCGTCAGCGGACTTCCAAAGTTCAAATACACCAAGGATCACTTATGTCCATCATGTGAACAAGGAAAAAGCAAAGAGCATCATATAAACCCAAATCCGTACCTAGTTCGGAAGCAAAGTTGCATATGTTGCACATGGACTTATGTGGCCCAATGAGAGTTGAAAGCATTAATGGGAAAAAGTATATTCTTGTTATAAATCGATGACTATTCGAGATATACATGGGTTAAGTTTACGAGATCAAAAGGCGAAGCACGAGCATCATCATCACCTTTTGAAGCGTATTCAAGTACTTCTTCAAACTCCGATGGGGTTGTAAGAGCAGACAATGGCACTGAATTCACGAATCGAGTTAAGAGCTTATTTTGAAGATGTTGGAATCACACATCGGACATCACCGTTAGAACTCCACAATGAGATGGGGTAGTTGAAAGAAGAAATCGAACTCTTGTGGAAGTGCTCGCACAATGCTAATTTATTCTAGTGCACCGTTATTTCTATGGGCTGATCTTTGTTGCCCTTTGCTTGTTTCACTCGAACCGATCCCTTATCCATCAAGATTCAATAAAACCCCATATGAGCTTGTGAACAACGAGAAAACCGGATATCTCTTACTTACACGTGTTTGGCGCTTTGTGCTATCCTACGAATGATAGAGAAGATCTTGGAAAATTGAAAGCTAAAGGTGATATTGGAATCTTCATTGGATACTCGAGATAACTCGAGGGCATTAGGGTGTATAACGAAGGCTAAAGAAAATCATGGAGCGATGAATGTGAAGTTTGTGAACTTTCACAAATGGCCACGAGAGACTCGCTCTAGAACCCGCACTAAACCGACGGACTTGGACACATCGGTTCAAGACTCGTACCTCAAAGAGCTCAATCAACTTCGTTTGAAAATCCTAAAGAACAAGAATGGGAGAATTTCTTGAGTTAATGTTCGATGAATACTATGGTGGAACTTGACAAATGCATCAAACCATCATTCCATTGCACCCGCTCAAAATCATCCTCCACCACCAATGAAGATGCATCTACAGCGGTGAAACCAATGCACCAACTCCATCTACATCATCTACATCTACTCAAGTTCTTGCACCCGTTCTACCAAAGGTTGATGAGCAAAACCAAAACCATAACGATGCAACGTTAGATGAAGACTTATTTGAAAACCCGTTTGCTACGGAATCGGTGAATCATCTTCATGCTTACGAGAACCATCTAACTCGCATATGTATAACCAACGGTATCCTTCTACTCTAAAGTGGACAAAAGACCACCCAATTGAACAAGTTATTGGTGAACCATCAAGGCGATTCGGACGGGCCGCCAACTTGCCACCGATTGCGACTTGTGCATTTACCTTTGCTCAATTAGCAATCTAGAACCAAAGAACATTCGTGAGGCAATGGCGATCCGCATGGATAGAAGCAATGCAGAGGAACTTCTTCAATACCGTCTACATGACTCGTGGGAAAAGGTTCCAAGACCCGTTGGCGTTAGAGTCATTGATCTTAAATGGTTATGGAAAAACAAGCGGGATGAAGAAATGGCTGTTATTCGCAACAAAGCTCGTCTTGTGGCCAAAGGATACAAACAAGAGGAATGGATAGACTTTGAAGAGTCATTTGCGCGGTAGCTAGACTTGAAGCGATCGAGGATATTCTTGGCCTATCATTTCACAAAAACATCACGGTTTATCGGATGGACATTAAGACCGCGTTCTTGAATGGAACTACGAAAGAAGAAGTGTCGTGAGTCGACGAAAGGCTTCATAGACATGGAACATCCGGACTCGTCTACAAACTCAAAAGGCTATATATGGTTTGAAACAAGCTCATGAAGCGTGGTATGATGACATCCTCTTTCCTTATCCAAAACAATTTCACCAAAGGAACAGTTGATCCTACCTTGTTTACACAAAATGCAAAACGACATTTTGGTTGTTCGATTTCGTTGACGACATCATCTTTGGGTCCACTAATCCGAATCTTTCAAAACATTTTGAAAATCTCATGAAAAGCAAATTTGAAATGTCCATGATGGGGAACTAAAATTCTTTCTTGGTTTACAAATACATCAGTCCTCGTGGAATTTTTATTAATCAAGCTAAGTATACAACCGAGATTTTGAAAATCATGGTATGGACAATTGTGATTCGGTCCGAACACCAATGGTAACTTCACCAAAATTGGAGCCGATTTGTTTGGAAAGCTATTGATCCAAGAAATATCGAGCATGATTGGTTCTCTCATGTATCCAGCTGCTAGTCGACGGATATTCATTTCTTTGTTTGCTTATTAGCACGGTTTCGAGCTAAGCCTACCGAGCGCACCTCAAAGAGGTTAAGCGGATCTTCGGTGCACAAGACATCCATTCACATGGGACTTTGGTATCCGAAGGAATCGATTTGATCTAATTGCCTTTTCGGATCACGGACCACGCGGTGACCAAGTTCTGACAAAAGTACATCCGGAGGAGCACAATTTTGGGTGAAAAGCTAGTAAGTGGGTCTTCAAAGAAACAAGATTGCCTTTGCACTATCAACCGTCAAGCCGAGTATGTGTCTCTGTCTGCGTGTTGTGCTCAAGTTCTATGGATGAGAACACAACTCACAGATTATGGCTTTACTTTCGATAAAATACCTATGTATTGTGACTCGAAAAGTGCCATAGCCATATCATGCAATCTGTTCATCACTCAAAGACTAAGCATATCCGAGTCCGCTATCACTTCATCAAAGAGTACGTCGAAAATGGTCTTGTTGAATTTGTTCTTCGTGAAGACTAACTACCAACTCGCCGATCTATTAACAAAAGCCCTTCCAAAAGAAAGGTTTGAGTATTTAGTTTGATGAATTGGAATCGAAGCCTAACCCCGAGGAGTTAGAGCGTCTTCTCGAATCTTCGTGAAAATGATTTTCCAAAAGCTTATTGTAAATATTTTGAAAAACAAAATACAAAATTTGAAAACCAACAAAAACAAAATATAAAAATATAAAACTTTCAAAAATACAAAAACAATAGAAAATCAAAAATCCAAAATATTCCTCTCACGACATGTCTCTTGTATAATCGATATTCAGCGTATCTAGAAATGTCATTCAACAATGATACGGGCATGTACGGATGCTTGAGCGAGAGTTCTTTAATTTGTTTTCTAAAACATGTCGTTTCTCAAAATTTCTTCAATAATGGCTTTCGTATACATCGATGCGAAACCGGACCGAAATGATGACTTTTGATTATTTTCAAATCAAAACTCGTGCTTTGATCGAAAAATGAGGTGTGCGCTTGATGCACTACATTTAAAATGGTGAGAAATCATCGTCATCTTGAGCACCTTTTCAAGATTGTGCAATTTTTGTGCTCAAGATAACTCCTCTAAAACCCTTTAATTGATTATGCTTTATTAAAGGGGAGTATAAAACAAAAATGTTCCAAATTCATGCTTAAATCAAATCCGTTTGTCTCCCAAAATATTCTAAAATGTTGTTTAATCGATTGATTTCAAAATATCCGAATATGCTATTTTTGAGGGGAGGAGACGTGATTATAATGTGATCAAAATCGGTGTTTGAATCTCAAAATGAGCTCGACTCGAGACAAAACCAATGAATTGACGAACAATTATGTACCATCTCGAAACTTTCTATGACTTGACCGGACGGGTAATAATTTCAAGCTAGTTCTCTAGTGATGTAAGCGTGTCTCGAATCGGTCTTGTTCATTTAAAGTCGATCAATTCAAAAGTGCGAACTCTACCCTCTATGTGCGATTTCACAAAACTTATGAGCACATGTGAAGGGGAGTGTTTACGAAAATACAAAACTCACGGAGTGTTCAAACATGTTTTCTATCATAAACACTCCGAGAGATTTTCAAAGAAAATGGTTTTGTGGCAACAATAGGTCGATCATGGGTTATAAGGTGACTAAGGATAGGAAATCAGTCCTATGATCCGCCAGAGTCGGAGGATCTACCCAAGGACATCACCAATAGTGTAGAACTAGAAGTCCTTAGAAATGATTGAAAAAAGGAGTAATGTGAGAAAGGAGAAAGAAGGGTTGAAGAATTAAAAGAAATGTAATGAGAAAGGGTGAAAAGAAATAGCCCTCCATATTCAACCTTAGGGCGTAAACCGGGTTCAATTCATACACTCTTGGTTGTCACTAGATGACCTTTGGTATTGAAGACCAAGGCGTCATGGACCCGATGACGCATTGCACTAAACCTTCTAGCCATTCAATTCCTCTCAAAAGGTTTGTTTCACTCTCACTGGGAACCCCGCATAATATATTGACCTTCTCTTAGAGTTGGTTGGTATTGAAGAAGGAGACCCTCTCCTAGTCTCCGCTCGGAAAACCAAAATGCACTAATCGAGTCTAGAGCCACGAGATTCATCAAAAGATCTCATAGGAACACTTGTCATGACATCGCTTGTTGTTCATCAATAAGGACACAAGTGATATATTCTAGAGTCCTCGCAGATCTTAGCAATCGCCGAAACATTTATGAGGAGTTACAACTGTAATCCTCGGTGATTGAATAAATTCTGCCGGTGGTCAACATCAAGCGACCACGACGGCAGTCACTTCGGTAATTCTCCGTGGATTACGCTTAGTGTGTCTCAAGCGGTCTCTGATCGTGGGGTGATGCTTGATGTACCTCATCGACTCATCCGAACTGTAGGTGTATTTGGTACATCGCGTTATCTCACTTGTGGGACTCCGGTTCGGGCGGCCTCTGTGAGAATTAGAGGCGTGTTTTCACACTATCTTTGTTAACACCCTCGAAATTCAAACTTGTAAGTCTAGGAATCCGCTTATTACTAACTGTTTTTATGTTTACTTCTTATGGAAGCTCCGAAGCGGATGGATCGTGCGGACTTGCCACATGCTCATACCAACAACACATGAAAGTTCTCATCATAATCAAAGGAGATGATTCTTCGTCAATGTCAAAGAATCTACAATGTTTAAAGACTCGAACTACATCATTGGTAACCAAAGACAAATAGAAGTGTGAGCATGGTGGAGAAAGGCGTGGAGACACCTAACCAACGAAGTTGACAACGGCAGACAACCACATTATCGATCACAAAGCATAAAGGAACAAAGAATCAAGACTATTCTATATCTACACGCAAAGTCCTAGCTCAAGAAAAGTAGAGACCTAATCAAGTGGAGCATCATTTGAATGACCACCCCTTAGGGGAGATTGTTAGCCTTGATAGTTTTATTAAAAGTGATGGTCATTCACATTTAGGAACTTTGTAGCGTGTGTTAGATATCGGGATAGAATAGTCAGCGGGCTCGTGGATTGGGCTAAGCTATTTGGTTAAGCGTTAAGCTTAGCTAGCCGTTTATAATGTGTAATCAATCCAAGTCCACGAAAGCCCAAAGAAAGCCCAAGCTAAAGCCTTTAGGGTTTTATGCCTCTTGTACTATAAATACCCTCAAATGGTCATTTGAGGGTGCTTGAAAGTGTGTGTGTGTGTTTTCTTTATTGAATATACAACATCTTGTGTTTATCTTATCATCTCACATACGAATATAACATCAAGTCACCATCTTTCTCATCTTATTTCTAAGCTTTGTTTGTGTTTGTTTCACGTGGTTATACTTGTATACGTGTTGGGTTTGCTTGGTAAAGTGATAAGGTTGATAAAACTAAGGTCCTACATAACATAACAAACTCAATTACTAACCTAAATAACCATCTCCACCTCACCTCACTCCCCATCAATCGGTTCAATACTCGTTCTTTCTAGAACAACCCACTTATCTCGATTTGTTTATCGTGCGTATTCAAAGATATACCAAAACCTCTGCGGTTCTCACGAAAACAATCATCACAGACTTTGTTTGAAGGTTATACCTCAAAATTAATATTGAAAGTAAATAAGAAACGACTCATAACAAGCATGTTACAATCGTTTTCTTGTTTCGTTCAAAACCTCTTAAACAAAATCAATAAAACAACCTATTATAACCTACCCGAGACCCAATTACGGATCTTGAAGCCTTTAACTTGTTCTTGATTCGGATGAGCGAAATAAAAGACAAGGTTTGGGTATGATAGGGTAGTCACTAGGCTTCGTGGATGATGTCATTTGAGTTTTTCTTTCTTGATGACGGAGATAAGATGAGTCCTTTTAGATCGGATCTAATTTTGGTGTCTAAGGAAAGAGTAGATAGGTGAGAGGTGTATGATATATTGTGAGTGTGTAGGGTTAGGTTTAGTGACACGGTATTATATCATTCAAAAATGTTGGATCGGGTATTGCGAATTGGGTTTGGATCGGATATGTAGTATTGTATTGGACCCGTGCTATATTATTCTTTGATGGGCTAAAATAGTTAATTCTTTATTATTTATTTGAGGTTGAAGTGGGATATCACGGATGCGTGTACTTAGTATCCGAAGATATCGGGGTTGGTTGGATGCATGATTCTTGAGATCCTTGTTCGAGCTTTAACCGTTTCGAATGACAAAGACTTGAGTTATCTAGTTGAACTGATGTAAGGAGTTACGTTGTTGTGCTCACGACTTATAACTATAACTTTTAAAGAGTTACGTTGTTGTGCTCAAGTGTCACACTAAGGTGTGGATAATTTGAGAAACTTTAAGTTTACCTTTTTCGATGGTGTTAAGAAAAGGGTTCTTCGTATGACAATAGTGCAAGTTTAAGTCACAAGTTCGGGTTATACTACTTGATCTCAAGTTCGTCATATTGGGTTTTCTCCATCGATGAGTCACTACAAAAGCCGTCGAATGATAATGGGGTCGGTAAAGAGTTAGGCGAGAAGAGTATACACGAGTAGAGAAGTTTTATCGTGTTGATTCTCACGAGATATTTATGGTACTTCACACTTGTTCAATTAATTGAACATACATGGTTCGATGTCTCCAATTCATCATCAACATCGTGGTGTATGATTACGATTCATTGAAAACATCGGGGAAGAGTGTAGGTGGTGTTTGCTTCCTTTGATGTTTTAGATTTTTTGAAAACCCTCTCCTTTCATGAATTTCTTCATCGGGGAAGAAATGAGGCGATCGATGGTTAAAATTTCTCAAGTTGGTGTTATCGTCTCACTTTCACGAGTTATCGTGTGTGAAGTTACCTAAATATGATGTTGTGATGCCTCACACACGGTCATTTTATCGAGTAATTGCTGATTCACGGTAACTATTATTCGATGAGACCGCAACATTCGTGGGGAAGTCGTTTCATTTAAGTCTTTCGTGGTTTGTTCGGTGTAAAGCATCTACATACGTGAGAAGATCTTGTTGATTTCTTGCATGTTACCCCGAGCGGATTTTCCGCAACAAGTCGGTTACCATGTGTGGTTTCTTGCTCATCTACAAATTCCATCACGTCTTGAAAACTTCAAAGTTAGAGGAAATGTTCACTACATCAAAGTTTGAATCTGCTGAAGATGGTTGTCGGTTTGGGGAAGGCGATTGAAACTTCACCAAAAGGAGTGTATGGAGAAGTCTAAAGACATGCGGCATGAATTGGGGAAGTTAATCCAATTCTTGCATATTACATCATTTGCCTACAAGTGAAGAAGACAGTTCTCAAGTCGAGGTACAAGAAGAAGACAAAGAGCGTAAACTTTCATCATCCTCAGCATTTGAAGAGCTTATGAAGATCTTTCTTTATTTGTTTTTTATACTTGTAGGAAATGTTGTAAGTAATCCCTTATGTCGTCCCATTGGGGGAAGATTGTTGGAATCGCTCCTAACACGTAAATGGAACGACATTTACGGGATTACATTATCTATCTTATTTAGCCAAACAAAAGGACTAGTTATGTCGTAGTTTAATAGTTATGTATGTGCTTGGCTATATATACCCCTCCATACTTCCATGGAGGAGGTGAGATTTCTTAGTGTAAGCTTTCCTTTCATCAATAATAAAACACATAGTTCTCTTCCTTCTCTCTTGTTTCTCTCTCTAACTTGAAGATGGTGTTCTTTCATCTTCCAAGACCTCCCGAATCACCAAATCAACCACATAAACGGTCCTAACATCCGTAACCGAATCCGGTTGGAGAATGGTCAAGAACACCAACCGATTCGGTTGGAGCCCAACCGATCCGGTTGGAGGGCCTGGTACAGCCATTTCTTCATCACTAAGGTTCCAAACTTGTTCCAAACGATTCTAGGTCCTTCCTACATGTATTCTAGGTCCTTCTAAGCTCCTTGGAGGCCAAGTTCAACATTTAATACCCCTAGGCTTGGAAGTAGTATAAATAGAGGCTTTTGCAACCTCATTTCATGCACCACAACTTGAGAGATCTTCTCTCACACCTATCTTACCACCACTCTCTCTCAAAGCCTAAATTCGTCCATTAAGTTCCGTGAAACTTTGGAGGTCCAAGAAGTCATCATTTGGAGGTCAAACCATCAAGTCATCACCAATACTTGAGGCATCATTACTACATCATTTGTAATCTCATTTCAATCATTGTAAGACCTTTAATCATGTTTTCTAATGTTCAAAGTTCTGAGTTTATGTTTATGATTGCTATGAGTGGCTAGTTTCTTTATGCACTTGCTTAAATGATGTTGATTATCGTATGATTAGTTTATGATTGTGTTAACATGTTTTAATTCAATTTCAAGTTGATTCTAAGATCCAATTGTGCTAAAGTTTCATAGTGGCATTTGTTAATCAAGTTTGACTAGTTGATAGTAGTCATAGAGGTCGAAAGAACTTATTGTTATTCAACTAGTTATAATCATTTTGTCTATGGATGATTATTTTTACCCATTATTCTTGGTTAAACAAAGAAACTAAAGTGTGGTTGTAATAAGAACGCTTTTTGATTATCAAGTTGGATTGATTGGAAACATCTAAAAGGTCGTAAGATTAGTTTTTTACAATCAATTGTAACCTTTTGTCTATAATCGGTTACCTTTTGTATTGACCATTTCTTAACCAATTTGATGAAACAAACGGATGTTTTTGTGTTTAAGTTTATGAAAGTAAACTTATGAAACTTGAATTGATTGGTTAGACTTAATGCTTGTTTTTATAAACTAAACTCTTGATCATGGTTTAACTTGTAAGAACAATAGATTAGTACACCAACTAATTATCATAACCAACATGTTAAGAAGAGGTTAACACAATCACACTAATCATGGATAAGAAACTAGTTTAAGCAAGTATAGTTTTAATCTTATTGAATTCCCTTAATCATTATTTTCGTGTTACTTGTTGCTTATATGGTATTTTGGGATGTGACAACCATTTACCACTTTCGTATTACTTGCTATTACATAGATTATTCACAATTGAAAACACACAAATCCTAGTGAACGACCTCGACTTACCAACCAAAACTAACTACATACGAAAGGGTCATACTTGCCCGTGTGTTCTTAGCTTAATTCGGTAATCCTTGTTATAAATTTAAAACTAGTAGTCGCGAGACACATCACTTTTAAAATCAAATTTTGCAAGATTAACCGTTGGATTGAAATTTTTTTCAAAGACCATAGTTTAAAATCATGATCAAAACATAATTGAGTTTGATGAACGGATTTGCAGAATTAAATAGGATCGTTGGATCTTGATAGGAATGAGGTTGGAGAGGAGTTTTGATTAAAATTACTTTTCAACGATTACACATTCAGCCCCTCAACCTCAAACGTTTTCAACCAAGACCCATTAACTCCCGTTTTGGTTAGACAAAACATTTATTAGGCAAGAAACATAACGATACTCCCCCTCGACTTTTGAAATGATGAAATTTTTAAACATATGATTCAGAGGAGATTATATGACAAGATACATATCCACCGTTTGTAGAAGAAACAACGTGTATTTTGGTAACATGCAAGTACAAGGTTTTATGAAGCTGAAAAATATTTACTTTCTCCCCCTCAAAACTTGACCGGAAAAATACTTAAATTTGAAAGAGTAAAGTGTTGACGGAAGATTTGTACTTGCCATGTTAAGAGAAAATAGATAGGAGAATATTTTTGAATTTTATCAGATTTTATATTTTTAAATTTTGTTTTTGAAAATATTTACAAAAGAGGTTTTGGTGTTTGACTGGTTTTAAGAATGTTTAAAAAGTTCATCCAGTTCTTCTGGAGTCAAACACCGCATACCAATCCGGTTGACCAACTCATTAAACCTAACAGGAGCTAAGGCTTTGGTGAGAAGATCTGCCAGTTGGTATTCGGTACCCACAAAGTATAATTCAACGGTACCATTTTCCACGTGCTCCTTGATGAAATGATATCGAAGATCGATGTGCTTGGACTTCGAATGTTGAATAGAGTTGCACGAGATCGCTATAGCACTTCAATTGTCGCAGTACATCGGGATTCAGTCAAATACATAACCATAGTCTTTGAGTTGTGTTCTCATCCAAATGACTTGAGAACAACACGCCGACATGGCTACATATTACATACATTGAGGACAATGATGTACAATCCTGCTTCTTGATTGCCATGACACGGTTTATCACCAAGAAATTGTAAAGCTCTGAAGTACTTTTCCGAGAATCTAAGCAACTGCGTGATCGTCTGAAAAAGCTATTAGTTCAAAACCGAATCCTTCTGGATACGGATCCCCAAGTTAATGGTTCCTTGATGTATCGGAGGATTCTTTTAGCCTCGAGAGGTGGGTTTCGATTGGTCTCGATGATAGCGGGAGCAAATATATCTGGCAAAGACAATATCAGTCTCTTGGTCGTTAGATACATAAGAGACCCTATGATCTGCGGTATTTAGTAGGGTCAACCAATTTCCATGCAAATCGTCCGGTTTCTTGGTATGTGCCATTGGGTGGCATAGGTGTCCTGATTTTGCATTCCATTTTGTTTAAAATTTCAAGCGCATATTTGGGTGACTCAAGAAAATACCACGGGGTGATTGATGAACTTGCAGTCCTAGAAAGAACGTAAGTTCACCCATCATGGACATTTCAAAATGTTTTTTCATAAGTTTTGAAAAAGCGTTTGAGTATTTGATGTGTAGACCCAAAAATGATGTCATCCACATAAATTTGAACGATTAAAATGTGTGCCCCGTGATATTGTATGAAAAGTGTAGGGTCGACTGAACCTTTGACGAAATTATTGGCGATAAGAAAAGATGATAAGTTATCATACCACGCCCGAGGGGCTTGTTTGAGGCCGTAGAGAGCCTTGTTCAGCTTGTAGACATGGTTCGGGAACTCGGATCAACGAATCCTTCCATTTGGTGACATAGACCGTTTCTTCGCTTTTCCATTGAGAAAAGCCGTTTTGGCGTCCATCGATAAACGGTGATGTTCATGTGTGCCGCAAGCGCCGGAAAATCCGTCTGACCTCGAGGCGAGCAACCGGGCGAAAGATTTTCAAAGTCAATACCTCTTCCCATCTATAACCCTTAGCCACCGGGCGTGACTTATTTACGATTCTTGTTCCTTGACATCCAACTTGTTTTTCCAAATCCATTTGAGACCAATGACGTAGACTCTGTTGGTCTTTCAACCAATTCCCATACTTCAAGGCGTTTAAAGCGATTGAGTTCTTCTTGCATGGATTCAATCCGGTTGTCTTTTGTCATTGCATCTTTAATGTTTTAGGTTCGATTAGCGGACGGTGAGTGCATAAATACAATGTTCACCGTCGTGTGAAGATGTTGTCTCGTTACGACCGGTTGATTCGGGTTACCAATAATGTTCTCAAGAGGATGGTCTTTCGTCCAACGATGTGTGGAAGGTTGATGTTGATATACATTCTGCAGTTGGGAGGATTCAAATGGCTTGTAGATGATTCCGCAACATCAGGTGCAGCAGTTTCATTGGCAAACGGGTTAAAGAACGATTTGGATCATAATCTGCGGTGGGGTACTTCATTGTTCGAACATCATCACCGGTTCAACGTCGTTGGATGCGGTTTGTTCAACTATTGTTGTAGAATCAAGTGGTGGTGCTTCCTCAGCGAGTTGTTGTAGCAGTGTATTAGGTATTGGATTTTGATCGGGTTGAGCAATGAAACATTAGATACACCTGGTGCACGTTCATCAATATCATCACTAAACAGAGGAGCAAATAGCTATTCCATTTGACGTCGAGTTAGTTGTAAACTAGGTTCAGCTGATGATGGGGTTTGAGGGAAGTTTAAACGGTTATGACCGGGTTCCAAGCTGTTATGCTCAGAATCCATTGCAGTTGATCATCAGCTGTGACATTGTTGTTGGAAACAATTTGATCTTCTGTTATCGAAGATTCGATTGGAGGTGCAGCTGCAACAACGGTTGTTGTTGTAGATTAAGGATATATCAAGAATTAGAATATGATCAGGTTGTGCAGCGGAAACATTTGATACATCTGAGGCACAACTTTCTAAAGAATCTTTGAACATTGGAGCAAACAAACTTTCCAATTCTTGACGATTAAGTACAATGATGGTGCAGCTGATGGATCATTATATTTTGGGGAAACGAACATTGAAACGGGTCCTAAGCTGTGTTACTTAGAAGCCATTTCTGTTAGCCATTTCTGTTGTACCTGCATAGAAAAATAGAAGGGGGGCAAGAAAGAAAAACATGGATCCCCAAGTGAAACTGGGTTCGAGATGTTAGAAGCATAAAGATGTAGTGTCAATAATCTTCTTGACACTGAACATGCTATTTTGATGATTTCCTTTCCTACCTCGATGATGGATGTGGGGTTTCACACTTGTTATGGTGCAACTACTTAGTATCTTGCCTGTAGGAATCCACCTAAGACCAATAGTTTTGAAAACTCTACCGTTGGTATCCATCTAAGGTTAGATCTAAGGGATGTTGAAACTTCTTTTGGGAAGAGTCTGCGTCTATATTGATCCACCTATTAAGTTTACGAAATTTTACTTTTAGATCAACAGTTTATTTCTAACTGTTTGAGTTAACTTAGGTTTTGGTCTGCTACTACAAGCAGTGTTCAGTAATACACTCGAAGGTGATACACCAGGTCGTGAACCTAAGATTCCATCCTTTTGGAGTATTGCCCTTTTCCTAGCCTTTTCTAGAGCATAGTTCTTGTGCAAGTCATTTGTATCATATGAATATTGAATTTTGATGCTCGGTTTAGACACTGTGTTTGAACTAATCCTAGACGGGCCAGTAGCAACCACTTGTTGAGGATTAACAGAAATAGGTATAACAGAAACAGAAGCATTTTTCTTAGGCCAAGAGTGTGGAGTGACTCGTTTTGACAAATGATTATTCTCAACAACTTGGGAGGCAAATCGTGGTTTTGAAGATTTTGATCGTTCAGATTTAAAAGCAGTTGGTTGTCTAACTACTGATTGTTTTCTGATTGGTTGTAAAGACGATTTCCCCAAGATTGTTTGTTTTGCAAACTTGGTATCCACACTCATGCCAGTTAATCTTCCCAATTTGTTTTGTAAAGCAACATGTGCAAGCCCCTTAGCTTGAATTTGAACCTTTAAATGTTCATTTTCATTTACTAATGTATCTACACGATTACTTTATTCATTTGAATACTGACCATTGTGTTCTGAAGAAAAAGATTTGTTTTGTAATTTAAGTTCAAAAGAGATGCAATGTGCCTCTAGTTTTGAAAGATCTTTTTGAAACTGAGCAATGGTCTTTTTGAGAAGAATGTTTTCAGATTCAAGAGTTTGATTTGACGTTTCAGTTGAATTGTTTGCAAGTAAGGGCTCAGACATGAGATAGTTGTCTGGACATTGTGCAACACACTGGTCAACCTCTCCTTCATTTATGAAATTAGGTTGCTCAGTTTGTTGTTTCGCATCTGCATGCAGAATATGATCAACGATGGATTGTACCTCGACCATCCATTACGTGTCGATGTCATAGGTAGGTAAGATATCTTCCTCAACCGTTTGTTCTTTGTCAAAGTTGGGCTCTGTGTCATAGATGGGTATGATATCTTCCCCTGGTCTGCTGATGTCATCATGCTTTTCCAATGATGTAACCTCATTGTCCGCATTACCGACAGTTGAAGTAATCACAACATTCCCAACAACCCTTTGAGCATTCTGCATTTCCAATGCTAACAACCCTTTTGAGCTCATCAACTTAGTCAGTAACATCCATGTTTTGTTCATTTCCACAAATCTGATGTTGGTAGGTGAGGAGAATTGTGACTTCTGTACACTCATTTGTGCCATTGATGAATACACTTTCTCTACCCTGCAGAAGAATTAAAGAGAAAAGGTGCGAAGTCGATATAGCACTCAGAAGGTCGATATAGTGAATTTCTATTTTCCCTCCAAAAATAATTTTGAAAATTTTTCGCTCCCAAAATTTGAAATTCACTATAAAAATCAATTCTAAGGATGAAGGAAAATTTTGAGTTTTGACAATTTTGACGCAAAAATTTGACCGAAAAATTCAATTGGGCCCAAAATTTGAATTTTGACCAAAATTTCACTGATTAAACCAAAATTTAAATCTCGTAAAATTGAATGTTTAGTCTCCCATAGAAATTAAATTTGAATTTTTTTTTTTTTTTTTTTTTTTTGAAAAACTTGTGTTGTTGATAGATCTTTGTAGTCGAATGAAACTTGTTGTTTGTTGAAGAAGTGCTTAGGCGTAGAAAACCAACTTATGCGTAGACAAGTAGCTTACGCGTAGAGAGAAGCTTACGCGTAGGCTTGAGATAAAAGCTTAGCTTAGGCGTAAACCAAAGGCTTAACAGTAAGAACCTTATGCGTAAGATTTCCTTAGGCGTAAGATAAGCTTATCGTGAAAATGCTTATCGTAAGATGTTTACTCGTAGCTTTTATGCTTAGGCGTAAAACTAGGGTTTTACTAAAAATCCTTTACACTTATACCAAAGGTAAAAGAAACCAAATTGAAGTGTTTTCAGGCTTATCCAAGCAAGAAAACACCGAGTAAACCAATAGCATCAAGATCAAACCTTAAGAAGCTTATGCGTAAGTTTAGGGTTTTGCTTACGAGTAGAAAGTACCAAAAATCACCAAAAACTGATTTTATGCCCAAAAGTGTTTAGAAACTTGATTTTTATGATGAAATAGCTTCAATATCACCAAAATAACAAGAAAGTTTAAAACTTGATGATCCAAAACTCTTTTTCACCTTACGCGTAGAAAGAAGTACACGAATGAAATCAAGCTCAAAAAAAATGCCACACACGTAAAGTTTCAAACTTTTTGCCAAAAACTTAAACTTTATCACCAAATAACCTTTAAAGTACAAGAATCTTGAATTTAAAGTGAAAAAATCAAAGCTTTTTGCGTATGAAAGTTTGTATACCGAGAGTTACGCGTAAAACACAAGTATCAAAGCCGCACCATATGAAGCACTCTATGGTCGGAAGTGTAGATCGCCTGTGTGTTGGGCCGAAGTTGGAGAAAGTCAACTTACTGGTCCAGAGTTAATTCAAGAAACTACCGAGAAGATTGTACAAATCAAAAACCGACTACAAGCAGCTCGCGACCGTCAAAAGAGCTATGCTGATAAAAGAAGGAAACCACTTGAGTTTCAAGTGGGAGATAAAGTTATGCTCAAAGTTGCGCCATGGAAGGGCGTAATCCGTTTCGGAAAACATGGAAAGTTAAATCCTCGTTACATTGGACCTTTCAAAATTCTCGCAAGAATCGGACCGGTAACATACCGACTCGAATTACCACAAGAACTCAGCTCAGTGCACAACGTGTTTCACGTATGCAACTTGAAGAAATGTCTTTCTGACGAAACTTGCTATTCCCTTGGAAGAAATCCAAGTTGACGAAAGATTAAATTTTGTCGAGGAACCCATCGAAATCATGGATAGAGAGATCAAGCGACTTAAGCAAAGCCGCATTCCTATCGTCAAAGTCTACTGGAACTCTCAAAGAGGCCCAGAATACACGTGGGAACGGGAAGACCAATTCAAACGTAAATACCCACATCTTTTCTCTACTCCAGCAAACAATTCTAACTGAAAACCGAGGACGGTTTTCTCTTCCAAGGCGGGGAGGATATGACACACGGTAAATTTTCACTTAAATTTAACTGATAATTAGTAATTTATTATTACTAAGCATGAGTCATGAAGCATGCATAAGCTTTGCCTGATCATTTGAGTAGATAACTCGCGTCTGATGATAATTTCACCACTCTTGCATTCATATCATTTCATGAATATTTCATTTTGTCTTATGATTTAAATTGTAAGGCGAGAGGTTATCTCGTTTACCCCAAGAATCGACCTTTGCTGCGTCGACACCATGATAAGGGCTTGATAAAACAAATGACAAACTCCCGTAATGAAAAATATTACAGAAATAATAATATCTCCGATACGTAACCATAAGATACTACGTTATAAAAGTTAGCAAACAATGATGCTTCGGTCACAATTTAATATCGCGGAACACAAAATATTTAACACACTTTCACTTGAGCAATAACTTTTATAAGACTCAAATACAATTTATATATAAGTACAATGTATATGCATACATTTCTAACTTACACAATAAGTATAATACATATACTTGCTTACACAATGAATAAATGAATACACTTAATAAAAATTGAGATAAAAACCCTTTTGTCTTTCTCTCCCATTCACGACAAAACCAAGAACCGGAGATAAGATATCCAAATCCATCTTCAACCTCTAGACTTGTACTCCCTAGTAAAATCGAATCTCCCAAAGAGGATAATCCAACATGCTTAATCCTTCATATCCTCTTCTCTCTACCAAATTCATGAAAGTTCTTGCTTCACAAATCTCTCTTGATACTATTGCTACTCCACGTGCACGAATCCAAGGGAAATCAAGTCCAAGTCATTCAAGGAATCAAATCTTCACATATCTATTTGGAGCCAAAAGTCCAAGATGTTCTTAGTTTTGGAAGCTAGCGAATTTGGCTTCAAACCAAGACCAAAGGAAAGAAGGATAACCAAGCTCCTCCCCAATATACTTCTATATCTTTGGTCGAATTGCAAAAGCCCAAACTCAGTTTCAAAGTACAATTTTACCAAAAACTAGGGTTTGTGAAAGTTAGGGTTTTCAAAAATTGATTTGGGGGTTTTGCAATTAGAGGTGTGTAGGAGCTAATTCAAGTCTTATTTGGTCCGAAACCACGAAGCCATTCTCGTCCTCACACGTCACCCTTGAGTTGAGGTTATAAATCTTCCTTGTGTAATGTTCATTTTGTTGTTGTTATGATGTTAAGTTAGTAACTTGTATCAAAATGGTATTATAAAGTTGCCGTGTTTAATTTCTTTTAATTGTTTCATGTCGAAAATATTATGTCACTTGGGTGTTGTGTTGGGTTTTTGTCGAGTGTAAGAAACAAGAAAAACTAGAAGTTGAGTTTCTTAGTATTGTTATGTTAATCTTGAATCTAGTCGAGTTACTTAACCAAGAACTAGAGAGATTGAGTTTGTACAAGTTATACTCTTTGTGTTAGTAAAAAATCTTGACAACATGAACTTGTGTGGTCATTTGCACTAGAGTCCGTTTGGTTTTCCATCGAGACTAGGGAACAAAAATAAAGCATACGAGTCAAGTTTGCGAAGCCTACAAGTAGCTCATGTCGATACTCATTTTTCCAGTCAACATCTATGTCGTCTAAATGTGTGTCGAACTTGATTTTTACCTTGTTTGAACTTGAGAAACATGCTAGTGTCTCATTGTCTTGTTGACTCAAATCTTAGAAGTGAACCTTGTGTCTAAACCTCTATGTACGCCTAGGGTAAACTCAAGGTCGAATGTGCTAGGTTACTAAAATAGTTTCGAGTAGCCTATGATTGTGTCGAAGTCCATAACAATTGATGAGAATGAGACCAAGTTGAAGTAGTACTCAACTTATACATGGCCTCATCCCTCATTTGCTCACATTCCTAGTTTTCGATGTTCGCCAATCTTGTTCGAAACAAACGTCTCGAGCTTTAGTGCTCACGTTAAACCTTGAAAGACAAATTGGAACTTGAAATAAGAACCTGGAAAAGTATTGTTTTAAACTTCTATACCAAAAATTTAATTGTGACAATAAACTTGGGCCTAAGCCCCTTTTCTCTCTTTCTCGTTACAACCAACACGTTGGGCCAAGCCCAACACTTGATACTATGTTGCAATTTAAATTGGGCCGCAGCCCATAGTCTTTTTATAGAAGCAGTGAGTGAACCGAATGAGGTGATACCCGTGGAAACTTATCGGACAACAAACACTAAAACCCGTCTCCGTTAATTCTTTCTTTCCACTTCGCATGTATCGTCTTAACGTCAAACGTGTACACTAGTTGTAACTTAACTAACAATATACAAAGGTTTGACATGAATAATCAATATGTAAAAACATGATCCATTTATTAATGCTTACGTCAAAATTTAGCATCAATGTGTAAACAAATGTATGACAAGTAAACTCCCGTTTAGAACTATATACAAGTTGATAAATAACTAAAGACCACAATGTCATTTCATCACATATTAAAATTTAAGTTTTCAAACTTAACTTAAACATTTTCTAAAGGTAATTAGAAAATAAATCAATTAGTTATAAATTTTGACAATACCATTTTGTGTCAACTTAAATAAGTATATACACATTTATATACTTGCTAGTGGAATGTTGTAGTTATTATTCATATCAAACTTGGATTTAAAAAAAACTCTATTAACGTCAATATAAAAAGTATATACACTTTGTATACTTACTAGTAAAACCATATTAACAATTTTTACAAACTTACGTTTAGTATTAATACAAATATATTGAACCACTTTAAGTAAGTGATACTTAAAACAATGAACTAAAACATTGCCCTCCTTATCTAGGTCGCGTGTCGGTGCAACATCACAACATTCACTAGATCCCACATTTGGATTTCACGATTACTAAGGTGAGTTTTCATAGCCCCTCTTTTACTTGATAAACTGTTTTATACACTTTGGGGTGAGAAATATGCAAAACCTTTTATGGACCAAAACTATTACATGATTACTATTACGTGGTTTAGCCTAAGCCCTTATGTCCCTAGAGAATGCCCTTTTTCATGAACCGTCAATTCCCCATTGGAAAACGCGAATGTTATAAATAGATCTATTGAGGGTGACTCCTCCATTCGGTTGGCCATGCTTAGGCCAAGGCGAAACGTATACCATGTCGGAACCGAGTGTTGAGGGACAAAACACTCGATATGGGCCCCTATATTGTATGACATCTTTTAGCATACAGAAACTGTCGTAGTATCGGTTGCATGAACTTAGAGCTAACGTAATAGACTTTTATCCATATAACATTATATTCGTTGTAATGATTATATGACTTTGCTTATGGTCCAAACTTACTATTTTAACTTAAACCTATGAACTCACCACTTTTAGTGACCTTTTAGCATATTTTCTCGTGTGTTTAGTTGTAATCTTGGATGCAAGGCAAGAGGCGGAGAAATGGTCGTAGTAATTTTTAAAGAAGTGTTTTACACAAAATGATGTTTTACTTTGGGACCACTAAAATTATGGGATGTGCCCATTTATCTAAACAATGTTGTAAGATAATGTTTTAAAATATTTTATGAAGTTAAAACGGAGTATGTATTCCGTTCTTTATTACTTGTGTTACGATTCACCTATCCCGTAACGCTCCCGAATAACACGTATGCTTCTGCTAAACAAAATTTGGGGGTGTTACACTGTTAGGTTCCCATATTTGTAACACAAGCATCAATAGAAGAAATAAAGACAAGATTATCGGATGAACACTACCAAACACACGCGTATGAATATTATAGAAAGGGTATGCGTAGGTGTATTAAGAGAGTGAATAACCAACCATCTAAGGATGGTTTACATGAGGTATTTATAGGAGGGAACTAGGGCAACACACCAAGTTCCCATCCTTTCCTTGTTGGGCTTTGCATAGGCTGATGGGCTTTCTACATGAGCCTAGCCTTGATTACTAACATAAAAGCCATAATTAAGCTAACTATTACATATTAATTACTAACACTTGAATTATAGTTTAGGAGTGATTCCAACATATTCGGTGTAAAAAAAGGTTCAGCCATTTGCTGATGTTGGTGAAATGGGATCTTATATCTTATGCTTAAGCAGTTTATGTGAATTAGATTTTACTGAAATATTATAACATCTACAAATTTTTGTGGGTTTGGCATGTTTTCAGGTGACGTTGTGGTGGGGTAGGCTTGCTGAGCTTGCAGCCATAACAGTGACATGTGTCTTGGTGGGCCGTAACCACTTCTACTGATGCTGTTACAGACAAGGCTTTGGTTTTTACGTTGATGCTGGTGAAATGTGATTGTCTGAAACTTTCATTTCATGATCGTGGATTACAAATACAAAGAAGGCCCAATGAATGTTATTTTGTATAGTTGCGGTCTTTGGGCTGGCTACCCTGCTAAATGGTCACCCTTTGTATTCCTTTTTTGAGGCTGAGATGGATTGGGGTTTCTTCGGTAAACATGAGATGACCCGTATCTTGGCAGGGTGACATACATCTGTTGCAGCCATGGCGAGTGTATCCTTTTTGCTTGAATATTCACCCATTTGAGCCCCATGTACAACGACATTTGCAATTTTGTCGTAAAACTGATTGTGGGCTCTTCACCATTAACCTTCATTAGTTGCACCCAGGACAAAAAAAATGTCTGGTTAAGGCAATGATGATGCCTGTATGCAATTGAATGTTTCGTTTACATAATCTGCTGATACTGGTATCTTGGCAGGGCAGTTTGGAATTGCAGCCATGGCTGGTATTTTGTTTTAGATTTTAAATGTGCAAATCCGAGCCTTATAAATATTTGGTAAAACACTTACCCACAGTAGATACATTTATTCATTGGGCCTTCTTATGAATAGTGTGGTTGGATTTTTTTACCCGGGCCCTTTGGCTGGACCAGATAAGAAGGTTCTTGGCCTTCCTAATGGTCATTTTTGTGAAGAGATAGGTATGAAACCGTTTGGCAAAGATGGGTAAAAAGGGAACGGGAAAAAACTAGGGGTTGGTGATGAATGATGTATGTTGGTGGTTTCTCTATGCCTTAAATGGCCTTCAATAAAACTATTGTAAAATTATTTTGATTTAAGTTTTTTTAGTTTCTAAAATTATTTTGACTGTTTAATGATGATAAAATGAAGTCCTCTTTTCATAATTGATGTCGATTTAGTCTGTGTAAAAAAAGGTTCAGCCATGTGCTCATGTTGGTGAAATGGGATCTTATATCTTATGCTTAAGCAGTTTACGTCAATTAGATTTTACTGAAATATTATAACTTCTACAAATGTTTGTGGGTTTGCCATGTTTCAGGTGCTGCTTTGGCGGGGTTGGCTTGCTGAGCTTGAAACCATGGCAGTGGCCTGTATCTTGGTGGGCCATAACAATGTCGTGTTTGCAGCCATGGCTGGTTGGATGCCATTTTGGTTCTATAGGTTTGCTTTGTTGATGCTGCGACACAAATGGCAGCAATTTACATGGCACGATCGCTTTGGTATGTCTAGAAACATGGTTACGTGTGGGTTTGTCATTTGTGTCGTGTGCGGTGTAGGGTAAGGAACCATGATATTTGACGATCTTTGTTTGTCTTGGTAACTGAGGTTTTCCAAAAAACATACCTTGGCGGGGTGACCATATGGTTGCAGCCATGCTGTTTTTCGCGTACCACTTCCATTGGGCTATCATGATCTTTTCTGCAAATTAACTCTTCCGTGATTGTGGCTTTTGTTTTAGTGTTACTATTACACGCGAGCATTTGTTTCTTATGTTGCAACTGTTACTGAGGATTTCTCGGGTACTCCACTAAATGATGTTGTTACAGACAAAACTTTGGTTTGTTATGTTGATGTTGGTGAAATGTGATTGTCTAAAACTTTGATTTGATGATCGTGGATTACAAATAAAAAAACCCCGTGAATGTTATTTTGTATAGCTGCGGTTTTTGGGCAGACTAGCCTGCTAAATGGTCGTCCTATGTATTCCTTTTTCGAGGCTGTTATGGATTGGGGTTTGTTCGGCAAACATGAGATGACCCGTATCTTGGCAGGGTGACATACAACTGTTGCAGCCATGGCGGGTGTATCCTCTTTGCTTGAATATTCACCCATCTGAGCCACCTGTCCAGCGACATTTCCACTATTGTCGTGAAACTGATTGTGGGCTCTTCACCGTTAACCTTCATTAGTTGCACCCACGAAAAAAAAACTATTTGGTTAAGGAAATGATGATACATGTATGCAATTGAATGTTTGGCTTACATAATCTGTTGATACTGGTATCTTGGCAAGGCAGTTTGGAATTGCAGCCATGACCGGTATTTTGTTTCAGATTTTACATGTGCAAATCTGAGCCTTAAGATGAGGTTATCCGCATGTTGGCAGGGCAACCCATAATGGTTGCAGCCACGGTGGATGTATCCTTTTTCTTAACATGTTACTTTGGTATATGTTTGAGGTTACAACTGCTGCAAGTGTAACCGTTCTTTTCAGACTGTTGCAGCAATTATCTTCGGATCAAAATATCGCCATATAATTTTACGGAGGTATACCCGTTGGCATCTAAAAGGTAAATGAAGGGTGTGAGTGAAGATAGGATGGGTCCGGTAGTATAAACAATTACAACTATCTAGTGCCTTTATTCCAATAATGTTGTGGCAATGAGGTATGAGCATAATATATATTATGTTTCCTATTTTACTTTGCATTGCTCTGTTCATCAAAACCCAATAGGTTGTCGCAACCTTGCTTCATAATTTTTTTAGAGTAAAGGCACTTGATAAAGAAGCTTAGTAGAAGAAATCTTGCTAATTGTTATGTATATATATGTAATACATAATATATAATAAGGTGACCGACGCAATGACGATAATTTTCTCCATTTATGTCTTTGTTGAGCGTAGTTTATCAGCTTCCATCTGTTGGCATGGCACCCACATCCACATTGTGGTTGTAGCCATGGCGGGCCTTTGGTACCGCTCCCATACTCGCAGATTTGAGTGTCTCTATATATTAAAAGGATGACAAATGTTGTCGGTTTAGTGTGGCCTGTACATTCGCCAAATAGAATGTGTTTTTGTTACCTTAGTACAATACATGTTTGTTAATAAGTGCAGTTAATGTTGTGATGATTATGTATGTATTGTAAAGTCACTAGGGCGATGATGATAGTTTTCTGCATTTATGTCTTTGGTAAGCATACTTTATCAGCTCCCATGTGTTGGCAAGGCACCCATATCCACATTGTGGTTGCACCAATACTGGGTCTCTGGTACTGCTTCCATACTCGCAGAGCTGAGCCTCTATATATATTAAAAGCCATGATAATCGCTGTTATTTTCATGTGATGACATGTAAGTAAACCATTTTTAAAACACACAATAAACCAAATACTATTTTTTTTCTTTACATCCACTTCTCCTCCACAGATAAAAATGGTTTTGCTCACATGTGCTGCTGTAAATCTATGCATTTTACTTATACAATATCTGGCCTTACCATTCAAAACTAAAAGACGAGTTTTTTACTATTTGCATATGTCCTTTTATTTCACTCCAAACACTGCACTATGTTTCCATGTGTTATTACATATGCTCTTTTTTGGTTTCTTGCTATTGTTGCAGTTACTAAAACAGCCATGCGTGTGTCGTTACAGGTTTTTTCTGCTTTGTTGGTTGAAGACAATGGAAAAGATATGCATCACGTTCTCTCTCAAATGGTATAGCTTTTATCTGTCTTTTATGTTAAGCTATATACTAACCTTTCTACCAGATAGAAAGAGTACTCAAAAAATGTAACCTGCGCACATTTAGTTATGATCACAGTATTGCACAATAAATATATGCAATTCTAAAGCATGTCCATGCACCTACGCTTTACCAACATAAAATAGCCAGTGTAAAAAAAATCGTTGATAATGTGATTCACAATACTCTTAGAATTACTTTAGAAATTTCAGATGGTTATACAACTATGTATGATAATTTCTTTTTTGTCTACCATCAGTTACTAATACAACAATTTCTATATTGCCGTGTATACCTGATCATCAATCTAAAACAGCAACGACTTACATTTACCATATTTAGGTAGCTGCGTTACTAAAATTGATTACCCTATTCTTTATGGTTACATTCAAGTTAGAAGTTCCCATTTGAATCGCCCTTTACATTTAAACTGGAATTTCAGTTGTCATAATTCTAAAAGCTTTAACATTTAATTTTGATCCTTACACACTAACAATCATCTTATTGTGACAGGTTGCGCATTGCATTACCAGTAGAGCCAACTACTTATGGAACAAACCAAAGGCTCCCAAGATCAATTTAACACTACATGGCTACAATATCATCATAGCAAGACAACAAGCTGCAACAGATATCAAAAACAGGTATGTTCCAACAAAATTAATATGCCACCATAAAACTTAAATTCATTAACCACTGAAACATAAAAAAAGAGAGCAGATGTTCAAAGATCCAAAAGCATAAACATTAACAAGTGTTGGTCAACATATCCAAACAACCCTACCCATTTGCAACATTGCTTAGACCCAAAATAGATTTCAAAAACACCAAAATCAACCACATCAATACACCATCCCCTTCAGCTTCTCAATGAATGACAGAAGCTCATGTGCTCGCTTCTGTTTCTTCATGACATTCACCAAAATTGCTGCCACCTCGCTCAAATCTTCAGTTTGCAACTTGGTAAGCTCTGAAATACTCTGCACACAAGAATCGAAAGGATAAAAAAGCTCCAACTCTCCAATGACATAGTCCCTCTCAGCCACACGGGACCTAATGTCTTGGGCTTTTTTCACCAACTCTTCTTCATCCACCATAGTCACATTCACCTCCCTCTGAAATTGAACGACCATCATATCCCTAACAAGACTCGAACCAGCAGCAGCAGCAATCTCTTCACAGAAAGGCAATGGTGTTTTCATCATTTTTTTCTGCCTTTTTTTGTTCTAAAATAGATCTTCTTTGCTATGTGTGTGTTTTAAAGAGCATATTTTTCTTAAGTTATAATTGCTATAGTGTCATAGTATGACACTTATGAGGCCTTTGATTTGACTGTCACCCTAGAGCCACCAAAGCCAAAAGAAAGTAATGATGGATTTTACTTCCCCATAAACAACCATTAATTAGGCAACCTTTCACTAACTTGCCCTTTTTTTCCAAATGCATCCCCTTAAAAAATCAATCTGCTCTTATTAAAAAAAAGGAAAAAAAAGAAAAAAAACCAGATAAAAAAAATGTATATATATGAAACCAGAAAAAAAAATTAAAAAAAAAAGAATAAAAACTAGAAACATGATTACAACATTACAAACAATTTGGAAATACATTTGCCACAGACTCCTTTAAAAAAACCCGTGTTGATAGGGCAGTTGATGAAATGCCTGATAACGTAACCGAAGGTAAAGTCATGGAATATATTTTAAAGAAACTACATGTTGGTTTCTTTTTTTTTATTATTATTTTTTTTATTTAAGTTGTTTGCATGCAAAGTTGAATCAAAATTTTCCCGATGTTTTTGTAGCCACTGTAGGGGTATCTGCTTATCAGCATACTCAATCAAATATGACACATCATATGGATTGCTTGAGAAGTCAGGGAACAAACAAAAGTTCAGTAAGCTTGGCGAAGACCGTCTCTAACGTTATCATGCAAGACCGATTGTCAATCTAATTCAGCCAGTGGTGTGGTCATTGTTGGTCAGCAATCTGCTTCCTACGCAGCTAAAGGTACTCTCATGTATTTCGTGATATATCTTAAATGCACGCGAGCCGAACCACTGCAGAGCATTTCTTTACTTACATTCCACCTTTGTTGGTTGAATGGCACGTCAAACCTGGGATCATTTGTACAATTTATAGATCATCCTAGATCTGGCATGCCATTCAATCAACGAACCTGGATTGCAGCTGAAGAAACAGTCTACAGTGGGTTACTTGGTATGCGGCATTGTATTCTGTCGGGTCAACAAATGCTCTTATTTAGAAGCCTCTTTTACAATAACGAAACTGTTAAGCTCTATTTGTTCCAGTTTTGACCCACATTCACTTAATGGCCATTTTTTTTGTTAAATTGTTGCTTGCTTATCCGTTAGTTTAATAATTGTTTATAATATGTCAAATTGCTTATTTAAGATTTTATCGGTTAAAAGTTATGGATATCAATAAATGTTTTGCTGGATATACTTATGATCTTTGTGTGCCATGAGAAACAACCTATGTTCTGCTCCATCAGGAAAAAGGTGTGTTCTGTTTTATATACTTCTTAATATTTCATTTTAGACGACATTTAATTAAATTCGTGGTCCGAGAATAGTGGCTTTTACGTCGTGAGGATCGGTAATTCTTTCCCGCTTTGCAACATCACTTGCTAGCCGATTAGCATGAATATGAAAGTTCAAATGAGCCAAAGGAGGAGGCACAAAAGATAGGAAAGGAGCTGATAATGCAGTTTGCAACTGCAACAAATACACCCGGTAATTACAAGATTGTCCACCCATTTTAATATTGATCTTACGCTTATAATTTTGGCCTATAGGTAACAACATTATGGTTGGAAAATCTGATCTGTGGTTCTAAATTTGTGTTCAGATTTTGGTTTGCTTTTGGGTCAACTTCACGCGGCTTCTAAGGTGTGTACTGGAATCGCAGATCATCTAGGAGAGCCCAGCGTAGCTGAGGTTGCGATTGAGGTAATCATGATAGTTGTAGGGATAAAACTGTATGGTTAATCTAATTGTGCTTCAATCTAATCAGTCAATATATTCCTCACATGTTCAAGAATATCGCTCTCACTTCAGTCCGAAAGTAACTTTTATACATACAGCCCATGTAAGATTGGAGGCGGTGATGCAGCAACCTACCGGCTCTTTTGTTTGTAACAAAGTGTTCGCAGGTAAAATTTACTCCATTATTTGCTGCTGCAAAATGTTTTGTGTGACCACCATTCATATGTGGTAACTATGTGATTGAGAATATGTGCATGCAATATGCAATTCATAATTTGTCATGCCACATTGACTGCTCTCAAGCCTGCACTGCACAATTTTGATTCACTCTTTTTTTAACTGCATAGCACATTGACTGATTCTTTTGATGAAATGAGAATCTTTGATTCACTATTTTTTTTCTTCAATCATGCACTGCACATCTGTACATATTCCATTATTGAAATTTGATCATACAAAGACACTCACCTCAAGCATGTATATTTTCTGCTTTAATCACATCAAGACTGTATACATTGACTGCTTTAATTCACTGTTTTTTTCTTCAAGGCTGGACATTGTCTACACATATTCCATTCATAAACCAAACACTGATCTGAAATTTCATCTATAAAAAGCCTCTCCACCAAACATTCATTCACCAAACAATAATCTGAAACAAACCACACCATGAATTCCAACAAGAAAAAAGGTTTATCTTTTTCATTTCCATCTTTATATCAGAAGGGCACACTATGAGCACATACACTGACATTTTTTTCTTTTTTTTATGTGCTAAAATAATCTACATTTCAAGCAGTGAATCAAGCTCAGAAGGTCCTGAACTTCCTATGACATGGGAAGACTACCTTTCAATTGGTTACTGTGGCTCAGGCTCTAAAAAAGAAGATGTTAGGAAGATTAAAGCTCCAAAACAGCTTGCCCGAAAAACTGATGATATTACAGATAAAACTCCAAAACAGATTGCCAAAGAGGCTTTTAATGCCAGGGTCAAGGTTCTTGGCCTTCCCAATGCTCATTTTTGTGAAGAGATAGGTATGAAACCATTTGCCAAAGATGGGTCAAAAGGGAAGGGAAAAAAACTAGCAGTTAGTCATGAATGATGTATGCTGGTCGTTTCTCTATGGCTTAAATGCCCTTGAATAAAACTGTTGTAAGGCTAAGGAACCATAATATTTGACATTTTTTTGTTTGTCTTGGTAACTAAAGTTTGCTAAAAAACATACCATGGTGAGGCGACCATATGGTTACAACCATGCTGTTTTTCAGGTACCACTTCCATTGGGCTATCATGAATTTTTGTGCAGGTTAACTCTTCTATTAGTGTGCCTTTTGTTTTTATGTTGCCATTACACGCGAGCATTTGTTTTTTATGTTGGATCTGTTACTACGGTTTTCTCGAGTACCACTTCCACTGAATGATGCTGTTACAAACAAGGCTTTCGTTTTTATATTGATGCTGCTGAAATGTGATTGTCTGAAAATTTGATATCGTGATCATGGGTTACAAATACAAACAAGGTCCCGTGAATGTTAAACTGATATTCAAAAGAAAAGCACATATTATACATTTACATTAAACCTATTGTTAGGATTTATAAAATCCAGATGTTAAAGTGTCGGTCACCTCAAGTATATGTAATCGTTAGAAAGCTCGTAGTCGTAGTTATTTAATGTTAGTTAGTATTTAGTTAAGTAACACCGTGGAGGACGGACGGGTCTTTACTCACCTTATACCTGATCCACAGCCCGTAGGTGGCGTATTTTGTATGATACTATAAATACCCTCTACCTCCCAAGGTAGAGGGTTGGAGCTCATAATAAGATTTTTCTTTCTCTCTAAGTTCCTAAACCTCTAAACTTTCTCTCTAAAACCCTTAAGTCATACGCCTATATACATCATGGTTTGATGTGTTTATGAAATCCAATATGTTACAAATGGTATCAAGAGCCATGGTTTGATCATCCCTCTTACATGTTCTTGGATTTCTAGTGGTTTTATATGGTTTTTGGGTTTGAAAATGTTTAATGGTATTTGCATCATTTGGACTATTTCTAGTGTTAAAGTTTGGATTTTGATTGTACTTTTGTGTTTAGAATCATCATAAGTGGTTAGGTTTTGATTTGGAAGGCTTGAATCATCGTGGTTGGGCTGTTTTTGATTTGAAAAGTGGTAGTTTTTGAATATTGTACGAAGCGAGTTACGCCTCGTAGTACTTTTCTTAGAAGCGAGTTGGTTTGTTTTTCGAAGCGAGTTATCACTAGAGCGAGTTGTCACTTAAGCGAGTTGTCGCTTAAGTAAGTTGCTTTGGAAGCGAGTTATCAGTTTCTGCGAGTTGTCTTTTAAGCGATTTATATCTTAAGCGAGTTGTCGTTTAAGCGAGTTGTCTTGGAAGCAAGTTGGTTGCTTAAGCGAGTTGGTTCTATGCGACTTGTCTATTAAGCGAGTTGTCTACAAAGCGAGTTGATTAAGCGAGTTGACCTCAAAGCGAGTTGAGTAGGGTGCGACTTGTCTAATACACTACTTGTCTATTGAGACTTGTCACTTCTTAGTGTTACATTTTATGGTTTTCTCTTGATTTAGTAAAATCCCGTGAAAGAATCTATTTCCCGGTTTTATCAAAGAGTTATAAAATCCCGTAGAATCTGTAATCATGTCTACCAACGTGCCTACAATCATCTCTTACATGGCCGAGGGCGTTCAAGCGCGCGGATCGATACTCGTCCACCCATGTTAGATAGGACCGATTATGACTCATGGGCTCAACGAATTAGGTTGTCTTGCTTGGGTAAGGAAAATGGGGTTAACATTCTCAAATCAATTGATGAAGGACCATACCAAGTTGAGACTACGAGACATACTTGAAACTGCTGGCGATGGCTCGGTGACATTAGGATTGGATAGACCAAAGACATATGATGAACTTATCGATAAGGAGAAAAGAGATACGATCTTGATATTATGGTCTCAAACATTGTACTTGAGGTCTACCAAAGGACATCTACAAGCTAATCAATCACAACATCAAGCAAAAGCGGTTTGGGACAATGTCAAGATGCTTCTCTCGGTTCGTAATTAACTAAAGAAGAGAGAGTCTCAACTGTATGATGATTTTGAGAACTTCAAGATGAACCCGGGAAAATGTCACTGAATACTATGTGAGGTTCCACAAGCTCGTGAATGACATGAGGAATATCAAAATGACTATGCCAAATATTCAGCTCAATTCAAAGTTTGTGAACAACATGAATCCCGAATGGCACAAATTTGTCACTTCAGTCAAGCTAACCAAAGGTTTGAGGCACACTAACTATGAGCAATTGTATGCATACTTGCTTCAGAATGAGAAACATGCCACGTTTGAACGAATGATCCTGGAAAAGTTCAAAACTAATTATGGTGATGCAAGCTCATCAAATGATTCAACTGTATTCTATACAAATGTAGGAATAACCACCAAAGCATCTCAAGTGATACCAACTGGTAACGGTAATCACAAACTCATTCCAGATCCATGGTATAAGCCTCCAAATTCAGAAACATTCATGGAAAATCTCGTTAATCAACTGTCTCTTATGGTTAGGCAAAATCTGAGTCTCACTCCACACACCAACAATAACCTCAGAACAGCTTCCAATCCTCACAATCAAGCTACTGTTAGAGATGAAAAGGTAGTGGTGCAGAGTGTGCAAGGAAGACAAATGCATACCTTCCACATAATGAGCAAGGGAACGCTGGAGCTGGATATGGGAATGTTGGAGCTGGATATGGGAATCTTTGGTCTTTGGATATGGGAATCTTTGGCGTGGTGGTGGATATATGGGTAATCGAATCGTGGAAGGAACATGGATCGGTCAAGTAGCCCATTAAATGTTACAACTGTGGTGGAGAAGGACACATCGCAAGGAATTGCACTCTTCCAAAATGTCGACAAAATGCAGTACTTGAGGACAAGTCTTTGTTGGTTCAAGCTCAAGACAGTGGAGCAATGTTGAATGAGGAAGAATTGCTAGTTCTTCTTGAGGAAATGCCGAACTTATGATCTTGATGTGGATGAACGACCGGTCACGGTATGGGTCGAAACAATCCCAATGCATTTCAAGTCGCAGACTGTGATGCATTTGATTCAGATTTTGATGATGAACCAACTGCCCAGACCATCTTCATGGCTAATATCTCACCAATGGTAACTCCAAGGGCTTCTTCACCTAAACAGGCCACTCCCTCCAAAGAATCAATCATTTCAGAGGTATTAAAACTATACAATGAGGTTGATGTGCAAAAGATGCATGACAAAGCACAATCAACTGAAATTATTGAATCAGATATTGAAAATATGGGTAATAGCAATGTTGTCCCATATGATCAATATGTGAATCAAGATGAAAGTGAAATTGTACCAAGTAATGCATCTTCTGCAGTCAATGATGACTATGTTTTTGATGAATTCACTGCATGTGTTCCTGATGATTCCATAACCTCTAAACAAAATGCCTATAAGGAACAAGTTGCTATATATGAACAACATGCTAAGTTTGAGTTGACCACCCGTGAGCAGGAGATGGATAACCAAATGCGTACAATTATCAGAAAAAGCAATTTTAGGGAAGAAATTTTAAAACAAGAGTTGGATTCCTTACAAGAAAAGCTTAATAAAACTGTTAAACAGAAACAAGAACTTCAAGAAAATGTGAAAGTACTTAAACAAGAATTCAATGCTAAGGATCATAACTTTTAAATGAATTTTCCAACCTAAAAACTTTGAAGAACAAACTTGAAAATAAATTGTACGTACAAGGGAACACCATTCAGACTGCTCACATGATCACTAAGCATATAGTTCTAAGTGATAAGCATAGTGTTCCCCTTGTAGAGGAGCCAAATCCCGAGTTCTGTAAAAAGGCTAAAGCTTATCATAAGGTAGTATATGATGGTAATGAGATTATCAAGCCTAGGCAAACACCATCATGTATTGGAAGCACTGAAGAGGATATAAAATTAGAAGATGCCTCTAGGGAGAAAATGGAAAAGAAGCTAAAAGATCCTCAGTATAAAAAGCAAAATATAACGATTAAACCCCATGATTACACTAAAGAAAATTGGATTTCCTTGAACAAGTTTAAGCCTCAAACTCAATTAACCCCTGAACAAGTTTTTTGGAAAAAGGACATGGATAAGCAAAAAGCTAATGCACTGGTTGAAACAAACCCTCCCCTTAGGAAAGTGCCTCCATCTACTGTGTATCCTCCAAATACACCAATGTATTTAGTGCCTAGAACTCTCCTCACTAAGAGCAAGACCTTAATCAACATGTATGTTATTTACCAACTATTCGTTAACTTTGAGAAGACATGTTAGAAGAGAATCACGCCTACATGGATAACTGAAGGGGAAAGGGGTTTTGAGCAAACTAAAGAATGCTATTTAACTGAGGTCATGCCTTTCTTTAAACAATTAAAAAATCAATTTGAAAGTCTTCAAAAGGGAATAAATTCAGAGATTAAAGAAATGGAAAAGGAATTTGATAACATGATAATTGAGGTCAATGATTATGAACATGAACTCAAATGTAATGAAATTGAAAGGAAGAATCTGCATATCTTAAATGAGAAATTGATTTCTAGTTGTGTTGCTCAAGATGTGTTTTATACTGTTACAAAGCATTCTATTACTGCTTCTCAATTTCATGAATTATCTGTTGCTTTGAAAGTGTCCCATGATCGTGTCATTGAGCTTGAAAACAAAAACTCAGAACTAAATGAGAAAATAGAACAGGATGATCATGATAACTTGGTAAAACATTTTTCTAAGTTAGAAGTTGAACATTTTAATTTGCAACTAAAATATCAACATCTCAAAGAAAATGTTAAAACCTCAAATATCAAGACATCCTCGGATGTTCCTGAGTTTGATGCAGTTTTTGAAATAAACAAACGTGACGAACAGATTCGAGCTCACTGCAACACGATCAGAAGGATGAAAACCCAAATTTCACAATTAAAGGGTGAAAAGAACAATGTGAATGGCTCCCAAATGCCTCCTCCTTTAGATTCTCAGTATTTTCAAAACTTTCATCTTCAAAACATCATTAATGTATTACAACAAGAAAATGAGAGTTTTCTAGAAGAAAATGAAAAGGTTAAACGACACTTTAAAGAGTTATATGATTCAATGAAAGTCACTCGTGACAAGAACAATGAAAAAATAACTTCTTTGCAAAAGGAAATTGAGAATCTGAAGAGTTAGGTAAAAGGGAGAATGCCACTTGTTAGTAATGAGAATGTTGCATCAAAGGCATCTGCGGATTCTAAGTATACTGTGACTGTAAAATATATTCCTCCTCATCTTAAAAATAACGAACTTTTGTTTCATGAATATATTTCGTACCTTAAGGATAGTCTAGAATGTCTCCGTGAGATTGTTGAAGAGGATTGCATAAATAAACCACTTGATAGTGAAGTTAGGTATGCATGCTTATATGCCAAACGATCTCAGGAACTTTTAGAATGTTTAAGAGCAACATGCCCTAAACCCTTTTGTAAGAAAGATAAAGTCGTTATACCTTGCTCAATGCCTAGTGTTAAGCATGCAACCCATGATATGCCTTGCTCAATTCCTAGTGTTAAGCATGCAACCCATGATATGCCTTGTTCTGTGCCGAAAGTCAAGCATGTGAACTTTGATGTGCCTACAAGTACTTCAGATCCCAGCACTTCTAGATCAGGAATGCATAAAGTAGTAAAACCAACTAATGTTCCCATCATTCCCTCTACATGAGTAATCAGTGACACTAAGGCAAGCAGGTCAAAGCCTCCAGGCAATACAAAGCAAGATAGGACCTCGCAAGCTAAGAGTGATCAATGGAAGAAAGTAGAAGACCACCCTAGGAACAATAAGTTTGTGTTGAATAAGACGAATCGTGTTGATTCTAGTATTAGCTATAAGCATACTGTAATTAATTCGAATTCTGCTACTTCTTGCAAAACATGTGATGATTGTATGATTTCTGGTATTAATCATGAATGTGTTGTGAATGATGTGAACAATTTTGGTATATCTCCGGTTAAAAATGTTAACACTAAAAAACAGGTTAAGAAGGTCAGAAGACCAAGGTGGAAGAGGGCTAGAAAACATTTGAAACCAACAGGAAGAAAATTTAGTAGCGTAGGTTATCATTGGATACCTACTGGCCGTAAATTCAATCTTAATGAGTTGTGCCCTAAATTATCTAGATCAATGCCCATTAGGAAATGGATGCCCACTGGTAGAACTATACCTTTAAGAAGTGAACATACTTTGAATAGATCTACTGTTTCTACTAGCCTGGCATCTACCTCCAATGATTTCATTGATTCTTTTTCTGATGTGGATGTTCCAATATCGTTTTCTAACCAAGTGGAACCCATTATCGCATGGGGGTCTAAACTATCTAGCCATCCATACTTGGCTGTGTTCAACTGCAAGTCGTTCAAATCATTCTGTGGTACCTGGACTCAGGTTGTTCCAAGCATATGACTGGAGATCGCTCGCGGCTCATGAACTTCGTGAATAAATTTATTGGGACTGTTAGATTCGGGAACGACCATTTTGGGGCAATTATGGGTTATGGAGATTATGTGGTTGGTGATAGTGTAATTTCCCGGGTATACTATATTGAAGGTCTTGGTCATAATTTGTTTTCTGTCGGTCAATTCTGTGATTCTGATTTAGAGGTGGCTTTTAGAAAACATACTTGTTTCGTTAGAGAACTTGATGGTGTGGAACTTTTAAGAGGAACACATGGTACAAACTTATACACCATCTCTATCGAAGATATGATGAAGTCTTCTCCAATCGCTTGTTGTCAAAGGCTTCAAAACAAAGTCATGGTTATGGCATCGTCGTCTCAATCACTTGAACTTGGCACCATTAATGATCTTTCCGAAAGCACCTCGTAAGAGGCTTACCCGATTAAAGTATGAAAAGATCATCTGCTTTCAAGATGCCGGTTGGGAAAAAGCAAGAAATATGCCCACAAACCCAAACCCGCAAACTCAGTTATGGAAGTTCTTCACACTCTTCATATGGATTTGTGCGGACCCATGAGAGTGCAAACGATAAATGGGAAGAAATATGTATTAGTCGTTGTTGATGACTACTCTCGATTTACTTGGGTTAAGTTTTGAGGACAAAAGATGAAACTCGGATGTCATCATCAAACTTATCAAGCAGTGCAGTTTCGACTTAACAAGACCGTTAGAATTGTTCGAGCAGACAATGGCACGGAGTTCGTTAACAAAGACTTAAGTCAATTTTATGAAAGCATTGGAATCGGTCATCAAAGAAGTGTTCCACGACGCCTTAATAGAGCGGTGTAGTGGAAAGACAAATCGGACCCTTGTTGAAGCTTCAAGAACAATGCTAATTTACTCAAAGGTTCCAATGTTTCTTTGGGTGAAGCCATTGCCACCGCTTGCTACACCCAAAATCGTTCCTCATACACACCACTCATGGAAAAACTCCATACGAACTTGTCCATAAACGAAAACTCGATCTCTCCTACCTTCGTGTATTCGTTGCTTTGTGCTATCCAACGAATGATGGTCAAGATTTAGGTAAATTAAGAGCTAAAGCGGACATTGGAGTTTTGTGGTTATGCACCTAACAAGAAGGGTTACCGAATCTACAACAAAAGAACTCGAGATATCATGGAAACTATTCACGCCACGTTCGATGAGTCGTCAGGCAAATGGCTCCAAAGACAATCAAGTTCGGACCCACATCTCAACTTTTGATTAGTAGTCATATTAGTTCTTCTCTTGTACAAAATCCTCACCAAAGAATTCCATATGTACCCCTTCGAAGATGATTTGAAGAATTTGTTTGATCCAATGTTTGATTAACACTATGAGCCTATTGCTAATGATCAACAAATCCATCAACAGAGGTCGCCCTAACCCGACCAACGTAGATAACCCTTCAAGATCTATGTCATTGAGTCAAGCGCCTCGCAGATCATTCATCCTCATCATCAAATCCTCAATCATCGAGTGTACATCATGGAAATATTTCGCACTTATGATGGAGATAACCCTTTGCTACTCCGAAGATGCTCCATTTGAGAACATATTTGCTCTGAACCAACTTCGTAACCATCTTCATCGGAGATCCAAACTCGCTACTTCACCAACAACAACAACCACACGAACACCTTAGAAAATGGACACATGACCATCCATTGGACAACATCATTGAAACCCTTCTCGTCCAAAGATCCACTCGTAAACAACTTGCAACCGATGCCTTGTGGTGCTTCTTCAACTCTGTACTATCTAAGGTCGAACCAAAAGACGTTAAAACGACCATGATCGAAGACAAGCGGTTCAATGCCATGCAAGAAGAAATTCATGAGTTCGATCGACTAGATGTATGGGAATTAGTACCGCTCCTGATCGTAAGTATGATCATTGCTCTAAAATGGATCTTCAAAGTAAAACTTGATGAGCATGGTGATGTGCTAAAGAACAAGGCTCGATTGGTTGCAAAAGGATACCGTCAAGAGGAGGGTATTGACTTTGAAGAATCATTTGCTCCTATTGCACGTGTCGAGGCGATCGAATCTTCCGGCTAACGCCGCCAAGAAGAACATGGTAGTCTATCGGATCGTAAAACCGCTTTTCTTAACGGAGATCCGAAAAAGTAGTATCGTCGACCAACTGAAGGTTTTGTGAATCGAGCATCCTACTCATGTCTATCGCTTGAAGAAGGCCCTTTATGGCTCAAGCAAGCTCCAAGGGCATGGTACGACACGCTATCGAAGTTTCTTGTATCTAATGGATTCAGCAAAGGAGCAGTTGATCCGACATTGTTCAAATCTATGTTGATGATATTATTTTTGCCTCTACTGACCCCAATGAATGTGACCGTTTTTCTAAGGAGATGGGCTCCAAATTTCAAATGTCAATGATGGGACAAATGTCATTTTTCTTGGGATTACAAATTCCATAAAGTCCCGGAGGCATTTTTATCAATCAATCTAAATATTCTAATGAAATCTTAAAGAAATTTGGATTTGATTTTTGTGACCCTGTTGACACTCCCATGGTGGAGCGTACTAAACTGGATGAGGACCACTTAGGGATCATGGTTGACCAAACTAAATATCGTAGTATGATTGGGTCCCCGATGTACCCATCGCCATGAGACCGGACATTCATTATCACAGTATGCATGTGTGCTAGATACCGTGCTAAGCCTACCAAAAGCACCTTGAAGCGGTTAAACAGTCTTCGGTATCTCCAAGGAACCATCAACATGGGACTTTGGTACCAAGGACACCGGTATGTCACTAACGACCTATGCAGATGTTGACCATGCGGTGTCAAGATACACGTCGAAGCACGTCGGAGGTGCTCAGTTTTTGGGTGATAAGCTTGTGAGCTGGTTTTCAAAGAAACAAATGAGTACCTCTATATCCTCTACAGAGGCAGAATACATAGCCATGTCATCTTGTTGTACTCAAATCCTATGGATGAGATCCCAATTATCTGATTATGGCTTTGAATTCAACAAAATCCCTCTGTACTATGATAACAAGAGTGCCATTGCTCTCTCATGCAACAACGTTCAACATTCAAGAGCAAAGCATATCGACATTCGACATCATTTCATCAGGGATCAAGTGGAGAACGGTGTGGTGGAACTGTATTAGGTGAAGACTGAATATCAGTTAGCAGACATCTTCACGAAATCACTTCATAGAGAACGTTTTGAATTTATCCTTCCACGACTTGGTCTAAAGAGTCTACAACCGGAAACACTCAAACGTCTTCAAGAGGAAGACGAGGAGTAAAAGTTTTTCTTCATCCATCTCTTGTAAATATTTATTCAAAAAAAAGCAAAATACAAAATTATAAAACCCACAAAAAGAAAATAGAAAAATATAAAATTTCAAAAATCTATAAAAAATCAGAAAATCTTTGTAAAAGCTAATAAAAATAAAAATAAATAAATAAATAAATAAAAATATATTTTTTTCCCAACTTTTTCTATTCTTCGATAACATCTACGGTCTTTGATTTGTCACTCTAAGAATGACACAGGTCTTTAGATGAAGTTCGATTGTACATTAAAAAAAAAAAAAAAAAAAAAAACATTTTGAGAGAATGAAAAACAGTGGTTTATTGTCATTTCAGGCAATAACCCGGTTTTAAAAGAAAGAACAGAGCCATGCTTTATCTTACTTTTCAAATCTCATGCTCTGATTCTAAAAACAAATGTTTGTCACCAAAAAGAAAAATGTTTCCTTCACAAATATTTTTCCTTCTATAAATTCTTCTGAAAAATATTTGTCATCTAATGAAAACTAAATAGCTTTGAAAAATAACTCGGACTCAATTTTTGTAAATCATCTGGACTTGTTATTTGTCAAAATCTCTATCTCTCAATCAACAACTTATGTCATTGATTGAGGGGGAGAATGATTTCAATTAAATCAAAAAGGTTATTTGTCAAACAATTGCAATGTCTTATACAATTGGTTCAGACCTTGGCTAATGTTATGTTTTCATAAGATACTTAAGCATGCTTGAACATTGGAGTTTAAAGTCTCAAAATCTGATCCTTATCAGTTAAAATGTTTTTCAAAAGCAAGTCATAATTCTCCTCCAAAGTTTTCAAAATTAATTTAAATCAATAGAGATCACAAATCTCAATGGAGTTAAAAATTGTGATCGGGGGAGAATTTGTGATTTAAATTGGATCTAAACTGATAACTCGATAAATGGTTTTGTAAGTGATTAGAAAGCTCTCCTCCCTACATGTGCCAAACGATTTCAAATTTTCCATGCACATGTTAAGGGGGAGCATCTGTATTAAACCAAAAAGGATTGAAACGTGATTGATTTGTCTCTAAGTGCAGGTTCTCCCTAAATGTGCAAAATACTTTCGAATCTCGATGCACATATTGAGGGGGAGCAACTTTTTGAAAACCACATCCTTTCCCAAAATTATCTTTAACAAAGTATTTAAAATACTAATTTTAATCGGGAAAGTGATGTCGATATTTTTAGAAAATGTTGATCAAAGATGTGAATTCTTCCTCTTGCCTCCATGTGCCAAAGCAATGTCAAACATACGATGCACATGTTGAGGAGGAGCCTTTTCTGAAATATCAAAAAAAAAAAAAAAAAAAAAAAAACATTTCAGGTACAAAATGCTTTGATCATAGATCACAAGTACCTGGATTGATTATTCAAATGGTTTTTTAATTGGTTTCAATGGCAGAAGAACAATACCAAAAAGACCGACCAAATTTATTTTATGTATGAAGATATAAGGATGGGTAGGTTAGGTATTCGTTCCCACGATCCCGCCAGAGCTGGAGGGATCTACCCAGGGACAATCCACTAGATAGTGTAGAAGTCCTTAGGTATGATGATAAAAGGATAAAAGTGAGAAATGGAAAGAGTGCGGACTGAGATAGAGCTAGAACTGGAATTAACCCAACAAGGTTCTAGTTATGAAGTCTCGGTAAGCACTGAAGGGGTTGAAGAATGAAAAAGAATTGAATGTGAAAGGGTGAAAAGAAATAGCCCTCCAATAATTCAACCTTAGGGCGTAAACCGGGTTCAATACATATGCTCTGGTGGTTACTAAGGTAACACCGGTATTGAAGACAAGGCGTCATGGACCCGGACGACCGCACTACAACTTCCCAAGCTACTCAAGTTCCTCTTAAAAGGACTTGTTTCATTCTCACAGGGAACCTACATTATCTATCGACTTTCTCTTAGAGATTGTTGATATTGAAGAAGGAGACCCTCTCCCTAGTCTCCGGCATAGGAACCAAATGTGCACTATTGAGTCTAGAGCCACGAGATCATCAATAAATCTCACTAGGACACAATCAATGAAGTCTCACTGTTTCACACAATGTGGAAAGTGATATTATATCTTAAGAGTCCTACGCATTATCCTTGTGGTATTGCCAGAACATCTGAGTGATATGCAAAATATTCACGATGAAGATGGAAATCCTTCTAGAGCAAATACCAAACAAGCTCTTGGTAGGTAACGTGTGAGATCTATCCAATAGATCAAACTTGTGACAACTGGATAGAAACGATGGTGCGATTCAATATTGAATCAACATTGGTCCAGGAAATGGATTGACGGATACCTTTGAAAAATCAGTCGTTGTGCTTAAAATTCTTTTCTCTAGCACATCGACTGTGTATTAATATTTCAAAATAAAAGGAGTTTATGATTGATAATTGATTTTCCTTAAAACATTCGCTGTATTGCAAAAATACTTTATATTATGCAGTACACGATTGTTTTTCAAATCACTTTCATCAATCAGTGAATCTCAATTCGCTGGTTTACTCACTCCGTGTTGTCTTCTTTGAGACGTTCGGTTTGAGAACGACTAGAGCATTGCGAAACCCATCAAGGAGATTCTTAGGAATTCTTCCCGATCACGAGCGATGGTGTCTTGATCAGCGGGAACCGTGGGCGTGTACCTCAATTCAACGAAGTGATCAAAGACAATTTCGTGCACTTTATTGCTAATCTGTTGTATGCGGTACACCCAACGTTCTAAATGATCAAAATTGAGAAGTTAATCCATAGCCGCATGCTCACACAACACATTCATTTCTAAAGATATCATGATAAGTGCATCAATGACTCGATATTTTCACTCCATGCATCTGCTACTGCGCAAATATCATGAATCAACTAAAGCTTCCGCTACTCGATGAGAAGAAATCATGATCTAGAATGTGAGCATGTCGGTCCAATGTCACAACTTCACATAATGTCAACACTACAAAGGAAGAGTCGAGATTTATGGGCGATGATCTCAAAGCTGGCTCAAAACTCATCATCATGTGGATCAGTTAAAGACCTCCACTTGGATTAACCAAACATGCAAAACATGAAGAATCTAATACTACGGGCTACAGAGAAAAGAACTTAATCAAGAATCCAAGAACAATCTTAATGTAATAACTGTTTGTATTCAATATAATTTGAGGTGACCTCCTTTAGGGGGAGATTGTTAGGATTTATAAAATCCAGTTGTTAAAGTGTCGGTCACCTCAAGTATATGTAATTGTTAGAAAGCTCGTAGTCGTAGTTATTTAATGTTAGTTAGTATTTAGTTAAGTAACACCGTGGAGGACGGACGGGTCTTTACCCACTGTATGCCTGATCCACAACCCGTAGGTGGCGTATTTTGTATGATACTATAAATACCCTCTACCTCCCAAGGTAGAGGGTTAGAGCTCATAATAAGATTCTTCTTTCTCTCTCTAAGTTCCCTAAACCTCTAAACTTTCTCTCTCTAAAACCCTTAAGTCATACGTCTATATACATCATGGTTTGATGTGTTTATTAAATCCAATATGTTACACCTATTATGTTTGCACCCGTCTTTAAGAAAACGAACCGCGGCAACGCGCGGGCTCTCCACCTCGTGTATGAAACATAATACGTAGTATATTTGTTGGAAGAAGATTGTCTCAAGTTGTAAAAACAACTTGAGTCAAGTTAGGGAAGTAGGAGTCATTGGATTTGATCTAATGGCTCAAATCAAAAGAACTTCTTTTGATTTGAGCCATCGGATCAAATCCAATGGCTCACAAACACCCAACTTGACTCAAGTTGTTTTTACAACTTGAGACAATCTCCCTCCATATTTGTTCGTGATAGATGTCAACAGGACAACAACTTCCCGTTGTAAAATTTTAGCTAATTTTCTTTTCAAGAAAATATGAGTTTGTGATTTTGAGTTTCTTACTAAGCGTTAGTGATTTTAAATTTAAGTTTCATCCTATCTAAAAAAGTCTGGATTTCGGCACGATCAACTAGATACTTAAAAGTCATGTTTGATTGTTTGGGTTGAGTAATTTTAACTTTTAACCTGTCAACCATGGTACAATCTGACACAAGTAAAAATTGTTAGTATATTAAAAAGTAACTACATGTTTGGTCCCTAAAGATATACCAAAATAGCACGTTTGAGATCCTCTTTCAAAAAAAAAAATACGCCGTTAGTCCCACTATTTGCAAAAGCGCATAATTCAGTCCAAAAAATAACGCCCGTTACTCTGTCTCGTTTAATTAAGTAACATGTTTTACAAGATGAGGTCAAAAGCATAATTCTACTTATTTCTCCTTTTATTCACTCGACATGGCCCCCCCCCCCCCCCACCCCTTTTTTTTAAACACACATATCTTCCATCTTAGAAGATGCATGATTATGATAGATTCAACTTAAGATCCACTTTACTTTACATATATAAAAAATACAACAAAGACCAACTTAAACACCATACCTAAAAAGAACCCATATTAGAAGATAGAAACTAAGCTAGGCTTGATTTCTTAGTATAATAAAGACTACTATATACAAATTACAAAGTTCATGAAACCTTTATAAACACAAACAAAAAAATAATAAAGACTACTACAAAGTCCATAAAACCTTACTATATAAACAAAATAATAATAATGAGTAGGGATCCAGTGAGAAGTAAATTAAAATAAGAAGTGGTGAGAAGTGACCAAAACCATGCATTTGAGATGCAACGACTTGCATTAGATGCATTTCTATTCATTTAGATGCAACATCTTGAGTTTCTAAAGTTAATTTGATGTATAGATGGTGCAAATTGATTTTCATGATTTTGGCACATGCAGATGAACAAAAAACAAGAGAAATCATGAAATGCAACTAATATACGTATATGCATCTGATTAAAAGCTAAAAAACACACTATGGTGCGTTATAATGCATCTAAGATTATAGGGATGCATCTAATTTAGGTCGATGCATCTCGGATTTGCGGTTATAGTTCTTCTTATTCCTTCTTATTTTAACTAATCTTCTTATTTGATCCTAACTCTAATAATAATAATAATAATAATAATAATAATAATAATAATAATAATAATAATAATAAATAAATAATCCACAGAGCAAAAGAAAAAAATCAAAGTCATAATTAAGATGGTAGATGCAAATGGCACAACTATCTTCATTTAGGATAGATCTAAACTAAGCAACAAAAAAGAACACTAGTTGTCACACATGAAGGCCACACCACTATTTGGAGGCGCCCGTCGCTGTAACCATCTGCCGTCGCCACTCACCAAACACCGTAAGATAGGCGTGAGTATGCGATTTTTGTCATCACCGACACCGATACTGACTATCTTAATTTCATTTTTCTTCATTTTGTTATAGATCTAGATTTGGTTTGGTTGTAGAACACACATGAAAATAGACAAAAACGTATAAAACTGTAAAAAACGGACGAAAACATATGAAAACGGACAAAAACGTATAAAACGAATGAAAAGCGTATAAAAACGTATGAAAACGGAAAAAAGCGTCTGAAAACGGACGAAGATATATAAACGGATGAAAATGGACGAAAACGTATGAAAACGGACGAAATCGTCTGAAAACAGACGAAAGCGTATAAAAATGGACGAAAACGTAAAAACGGACGAAAGCGATATAAACCTATGAAACCGACGAAACGTAAGAAAACGGACAAAAACGTAAGAAAACACACGAAAACGTATTAAAACGGACGAAAACGTAAGAAAACAGACGAAAATGTATGAAAACGGAAGAAAACGTAAGAAAACGAACGAAAACATAGAAAAACGGACGAAAATGTGCGAAAACGTAAGAAAACGGACAAAACGTAAGAAAACGTATGAAAACGGACGAAAACGTAAGAAAACAGAAGAAAAGGTAAGAATACATACGAAAACGTAAGAAAACGAACAAAAACATAAGAAAACAGACAAAAACGTATGAAAATGTAAGAAAACAGACGAAAACGTATGAAAACGGACGAAAACGTATGAAAACGTAAGAAAACGGACGAAAACGTATGTAAACGGACGGCGTATGAAAGCGGACAAAACGTAAGAAAATGCGATTTAAAACGTAACAAGACCGACGAAAACGTAAGAAAATGTATTTAAAACGGACGAAAACGTATGAAAGCGGACGAAAACGTAAAAAGCGAGAAAACGTAAGAGAACGGACGAAAACGTATGAAACGGACGAAACGTAAAAAAAGATGAAAATGCAGAAAACGCGTGAAAAGGCGGAAAACGACAAAAAAAGTATGAAAACTGACGGAAAAAAAAGTGATAAAAAAAATACAAATAATGAGAAAATAAATACAAAAGATAAAAAGAAATGAAAAAAACATGGATTTAGATTTAAACATATAAATCTTAGGTTAATTACCACCATTAGATCAAACTAGATGGAAAGTGGAGATTTATCCCTTAGTATGAAAGGATTTTTGAGTATGCAAAATAAAGTGGTTCCGCATATTAAATGCAACTGAAAGCCATCCATGTGATAGACTAGAGAATTTCATTGGAAGTACATTTGGTTAAGGACAAAAGTACAATCAGTTTGTAAAGTACAATGAAATGGTTTCGTATAAAAAACCGAAATTTAAGAAAAAGCATGTACATTTTGATATCCATGAAAAAAAAACCAATGGGGCCAATTTTGGCTCACAGTTGTTAGAGATCTACACAATGAAATTTAATCTACAGAGGTATATATGCTCTATCCATCATCTTAGATAAACTGTTTTAATTTATTATTGTAAAGATGTCTATATTCATGTCTTTTTTAAACCTATGGGTATGTCTATAGCCATGGGCGGAGCTATTAAGGGACCGGGAAGGGTCCCGGCCCTCTTAGGCCTAAGCCCGTTAGTGTATTTTTTTCGCAATTTCATGTGTATTTCCGGAAAAAATTTTATTTCGGCCCTCCCATTTAATGTATTTCTAAAAAAAAAAATTGTTTCGGCCCTTCCACAAAATTTTTTTTAGCTCCGCCATTGTCTATAGCTGTCTCGTTATAGTTAATACCTTGTAGTTTCTATCAGATAACAAGCATGAAATGCAAGACGAGAAACTTTGACTTGTAAGCTACTAAAGTTGTTTTACATGGTATGAAATGATAAGCTTTATATATGAACATGAATGAAATAAAATCCATTATAGAACCTTAACTCCTTGAGTATGAAAATATGTATGTATTTCATAAGGAATCATAATGAGCAAGAGATCATAGTTAAGACTTAAGAAGGGTCCTTACAAGTTACTACGTTCATGAGGGAAGTGTTTTAAAAAGCCTCAAGTTAGAAGGATCGGAGAAAGCTTTCCAAAAAATAATGATCTATGGATAAGGACTTCCACTGCAAGCAAGAAATGAGACAAAAAAGGTAACCCTACTGTTTTTACTATTTATGCTTTTTAGCTGAAACAGATTATGAGAACTTGCATTGTACTTAAAAGGTTAGTGCCTTTGTGTAGAGAAACAGAAGTGAGAGGAGCTTATGAGTGAATGTATTAAGAAAGAACAAAGAGATCTGTTATATATACGCGGGAGAGCAAATGCATGTGCGAGAGATTAAAAAAAAAAAAAAAAAAAAAAAAAAAAAAAACTTAACCATGTTTATGTTGGGCTTCTTATTTACCAAATCACCGTTTATTCAAGAAAAGAGGACTAAGTAGGTTGCGTTGTTACCATCTTTTCTTGATGCCTTTTAATAAAATTTGAAATGTATTAGGCAAAAAAAGATTGATGGATCAACTTGACCAATTAGCTCATTCTGAAAAAGGGGGCTTACTGATCTTCTATTCCATTTGTACTTTTGACAATTGTAAGCAGTTTGGTTCTCCTCCCACAGATTTTGTTGTTTTTGTTCATCCCATATGTTCAAGTGCTTATGGTAGTTGTCATAGATTGTCATATAGTCAAGCCGGCAATATAAGAAAGATCATCATGTCTAGTTTTAAACATTAAACGGCAACTAAAATAAGCCACATATTCGATCTTCACCTACTCCAGTGTTAAACTAACCCATACACACCTTCATTTGATCAGAATTAGTCAACTAAACATGTTCTGAAAAGCAAAGTAAACAAACATTTCATACGTAAAATGAAATAGTCAACTAATTCATCATTCATCTACCATATCAATTCGAATATATAACTAACACCATTTGAATAATGCACGTATGAAACATTCAAGAAAATCAGCAAATAGTTAACAATTCAAGTTTGATTATTCTTCTCCTTCATATTATTCTATAAATAGGTGGTTAACATGCATAACCAGTAACATAACCTAGTACTTACTTGAAAACGAATAATTTTTCAAGAAGATATTATAATGGCTAGAGTGTCGATTATGAAGATGCTAATGGTGTTTGCTGGTACAGCGATGCTTGTGGACATGGCGGTGGCTGTTGATCACACTGTTGGAAGTCCAAATGGAGGGTGGGACTTGTCTACTAATTTGGCATCATGGGCTTCATCCCAAACATTTTCTGTTAGCGATAATCTAGGTAATAAGTTTTATGTCAATTTCACTCTTTAGTGTTGCACGAAAAAGTAGTGGTTAGTTGACGCCACTTACAGATCCAAGTGTTTTCTACCAGTAGCCATTTCAACCCAATTACTTATAAATGGGTCGATTTGGATTGTCTCTTACATTAACTTTTAATTTATGCAGATTTCCAGTTTGATTCTACGCATGATGTTCTTGAAGTCACTAGGGGAAACTATGACTCTTGTGGACTCGGATCTCCAATTTCAACGACTGTTACAAGTCCTGCTAGATTCCCACTAAGTGCTGAAGGAAGCCGCTATTTTATCTGTGGCCGAGGTAATCATTGTAGTCAAGGAATGAAGGTTCAGATTGACGTAGGGTCAGGAACATCTACACCCACCCCTCCTTCATCCCCGGCACCACCACAAACCACACCTCCTTCATCTACGACACCACCACAAACCACCCCTCCATCATCTACGACTCCACCAGCAAATGGTCCTACAACTAGTTCACCACCACCTCCCTCATCGGCTGTTACACTAAAGATGACTGCTGGTTCAATACTCGGATTTGGGGTCCTTGTGATGATGCTACTATCTCTTTGAGAAGTATTAGATAACGCAGTTGAGTGATTTTGTATGTTTCACCATTCTCTTATTTTTATCTTCATTTGTAGTAATCTACGAAATTATTGTTTGTGCAGTTGTAAGATATTCATCTTTTATAAATAAAATGAGACTAATTTGACATGAAAAAGTAAGATGAGTACTAACATCAGTGCGGTTTGTTTTAGAAGATTGTGCAATTTGATAAAAATGTTTATATTTAGTTCAATCTAAATGACACGGGTTGACTGCAAATAATTTTCGGTCCATACTTTATACATAGTTAATTCGTTAATCACAATTAAAAAACTATAATCTAATAAAACATTATAAAAAAGGATTTAGGCTTATAAGAATCTGAAACCTGAACTTGAACCACTACTAACATTATAAAAAAGGATTTAGGCGGGTCTCAGGGTCAGCATACCACTCAATTGGATGTCATCACTTGAACCAGGCAGGGCGAGAGCCAAGAGGGTACCATGGTGGGTCTTCGGCCACCCCAACCGCCTAACTCGCCCCAAACTGTAGCTTGGTTTCCGGCCAACCTTTTATAAAGTCTTTAATCTGGCCTACGTCAATAGCCCCTATCTAAACACACCCATGGTTATTACGTTTCTAAAATGATAATCGTTTGAAGCAGCAATTAAAAAAAAAATGTTTGAAAAGAAAGAGTAATGAGATGCAGGTTTGGTAGGAGAAAGAAGAAAGGTTGGGGAAAAAGATGGAGTAATATTTTACTCTAATAGATATATGGGTCCCCTAGATATATTTGTGTGTATACGGAGTAGTAGTACCTAGGCTACACAACTTTTCGCCAGATAGCATAGGTGGGAATCTCATATTTCAATTTTTGGCTCTAAATTGTTTTATTTATTTTTAGCTTTCATTGTTTTTAGTTGTTCTATTTTGTTGTTGAGGTTCTTCATAAAAGACAAATAATGCAAAATATAGAAGAAGTTGGATACGTAGTTTATTTAGAGATTTTATGTACAATCTGTTGGTTTAATCATAGTCACATAATTCAACCAGAAAGGCCGTGAATTGCGATCCAATTCACGTGTTCTTAAATCGTTTAGGAGCCGATCAAGGCTAATAAAATTAGCAATCGTAATTTTCCGATCGTGATGCGACTTTTTTGTGTTAATATGTGAATGTGAGGATTTAAAATACCCCATAAACTTTAATATGTAACTATTTGTTATGATTTATGAAATTTAACAAGTATTAAACCATTTTTATATTATAAATGTTAGGATTTTTTAGAACATTTAAGAATATATTAATTATTGGGTACATCGTTCAAAAGCGATCCCAAATAAACATACACCCACTGAACGGATATTTATGTATCTAGTGAACTGCGATCTTGATCCTTGATCCTTTATTGAAACGATCTTCATTCCATGTGAATATGGGTTTGACAACATTTTAGTATTGGGTGCAGTGATTTAAAGTCATTTTTAATAACTTACGGACCTAATTGTAGCCTCATTTGTGTTAAAGATCTGTCGCGATGGTTGAATCGTTATATCAGGGGTAACTTATCTATAACTTGTATGTTGCTATACAACTTATTTACGGCCCCCCTTAACACAAATTCCTGGCTCCGCCCACCAGCTAAACCACTAACAACTAACAAGCCGTTCAAAAAAAAAAAATAATAATAAATAAAAAAATAAAAGAATTTGAAACCTTTTGGACTCATTTAACCTATTTGACCCTGTGATGTGGTAACTCTTAACTCTTAAGCATGAAAAATAAGGATGTATCTCATAGGGAACGAGAATGAGCAAAAACTGAGAAGTACTGATACAAGTTACTGTATATGTGACTCATGAGGAAGTATTTCGATACACATCAGCTTAAAAAAGTGTAAAACCTTTCGAGTATAGAATATGGATATGAGTTAAAAATGTCCCATTTCGATTAATATTTTTTTGTATGCATTATGACCAATATCAATAATATTAACAGTGAATGGATTCTTCCTCCTTAAAATTTATTCTTGAATTTCTATATATTTTAAATCCAAAACTCAAAAACTGCAAGAACACACACATGATATTCAAATACCATTGAGTTCTTGGCGCCATCCACCACCGGCACAGCCATCCACCACCGTCATCCTATCCATGGTGACCTGCAGACACGCAGTTACATTTCTGCGACATGCTCTGGCATTCTGACGACCAACACAAGTAACAACCTCTTTCATTTGTATACTAGCCAAGTGTCCAATTGCTAAAGGTAGGCGTCTCTCCCTTATGTTGATTTTCATATGGTCAAGCCGGCCTTATAAACAAGAACATTATGTCTTGCTTCAAACATTTAACGGCAACTAAAAAAACTAACAGAATCGAACATTAACTACTCTTTTTTTATATTTATTTGATCAGATTTAGTCAACTAGACACGTTCTCATCAGTCAAGTCAACATACATATCATACATAAAAAGGAAAAGTCAACTACATCATCATATATCAACCATATCAATCAAATACTACATCATTTGTAATGCAAGTATGAAACATTCACGAAAATCAGCAAATAATTAACAATTCAAGTTTGATTCATTCTATCACTTCATCTCATTATAAAAATAGACGGTTAACATGCATAACATTTATTATAGCCTAGTACTACTTGAAAACAAACTAGTTTTTTCAAGAAAAGACAATAACGGCTAGAGTGTCGATTATGAGGATACTAATGGTGTTTGTTGCTACAGCGATGCTTGTAAATATGGCGGTGGCGGTTGATATTACTGTCGGAAGTCCAAATGGAGGGTGGGACTAGTCTACTAATCTGTCATCATGGGCTTCACCCCAAACATTTTCCGTTGGCGATAATCTAGGTAACAAATTTTACGTCTATTACACTCTTTAGTGTTGCACGAAAAAGTAGTGCTTAGTTGACGCCACTTACAGATACAAATATTTTTTACTAGTAGCCATTTCAGCCCATTTACTTATAAATGGGTCGATTTGCCTTGCCTCTAACATTAACATTTAATTTATGCAGATTTCTAGTTTCTTCAAAAGGTGAAGATCGGTGGGATCACCCTGGTCCCATGCATCCTAAGGATGCCAACCGGACCCTCCCCCAAGGACCCGGCCCCAGGCAATGAGCACATGTCCCAGTGGCGCACTTATCGGGAGGTGGGCTTTGAACCCCGCCATTTTCTTCAATAGGCCCTCACGACCAAATCAATCGAGCATTTGCGGTGGGGGGATGGTACCAAATGATCTTTAGTGCCATGGAAGAGGTTTGAACCCGGGTCTATTGACCCAAGCCCAAAGCTCTTACCAATGGACTAAAGCATCATTGGTATGCAGATTTCTAGTTTACCTCTACTCATGATGTTCTTGAAGTCACTAGGGAAAACTATGATTCTTGTGGACTCGAATCTCCAATTTCAACGACTGTTACAAGTCCCGCTAGATTCCCACTAACTGCTGAAGGAAGCCGTTATTTTATTTGTGGCCGAGGAACACATTGTAATCAAGGAATGAAGGTTCAGATTGACGTAGGGTCAGGAACAACTACACCCACCACTCCTTCATCCCCGGCACCACCAAAAACCACCCCTCCATCATCTACAACTCCACCTGCAAATGGTCCTACAACTAGTTCACCACCTCCTCCCTCACCGGCTATTACATTAAAGATGACTGTTGGTTCAATACTCGGGTTTGAGGTCCTCGTGATGATGCTGTAGAAATCGGAGGGAAAATGAACAATATATTGATCAAATTCAACTATAACTAACACATTACAATACATTAAATAGAAAAGACACATACGAAACACTAACTATTAAAAAAGCCTAAACAAGTGGGTCGGGCCAACATGCCTTTATTATCTAACATCCCCTCTCAAACTCGCAATGATGTAGTGGTAAACATTGAGAGTTTGTCAAACAAAAAATAAACTAAAACTGGAAAACAAACAAAAACGGAGCATCCCGGAGTGCAAACTCATTGCTAGACAAAGTCTGAATCCAATGCAATCCAAACTGTAACAAGGCGACATTAGTCAAGTCTAAAAACAAACAGGCCAAAGTCATTGCAAAACCAAAATCAGAGCAACATAAATACAAAGATGAACGAGAGTAGAACAGAAAAAACCAGGTGCAGATTTAGAGTAGAACACGCAGGTGGAAAGAGTAGAACACATAGTTGGAGATTTAGAACCAGAGCAGAGCCAGACAAATACAGAGACAAAAGAGAAGATTCAGGCATACAAATGCAGACAGAACATAGCAGATTCAGGCATATAGATGCATGCATCACAGATTCAGGCAAACAAATGTAGACAGATTCAAGCAGATACAGACTAACAGAGCAAATGAAGAGCAGTTCAGGCAAATGACAGAACCAAACACATAATCAGAAGTGAAGATTAAGCATACAGTTGCAAATATTTTTGTTAAGATCAGGTAGGGATAATCAAAGCAAAAAGATCAGTAGCAGCAACATCAAATTTAGCATGAGAAGTTCAGAACATGACATAATACAGGTGTAAACATATGAGCAAAAGATTTGGTATATTTCTATTCTATCAAAAGTGTGTTACAGGTTATGTGTTTCTGATTTTGGTTATATAAGTAAATAACCGACATACAGAATTCTTACTTCTTAAGATACTAACAAAATTACCAAAATGCCCTTATAATACTAGCTATGTTAAGTAGTACCAAAATTACCAAACTACCCTTAGGAGGTGAAGTCAAAACCATCTAACAATCTCCACCTTGACTTCAACTCCTAAGTAATACCATATTTCCAATTATTGATATTGAGCAAATCCAAACAGTGGCGAAACTTGCTCAAAGGAACCGGTTTGGTAAACACATCCGCAGGATTGTCTTGAGTGCCAATCTTCTTCACTTTGATTCTTCTTTCCGTACGAATAAAGTGATAATGAACATCTATGTGTTTAGTCCGGTCATGGTATACTTGGTCTTTAGCCAAGCAAATAGCACTCATGCTATCACAAAACACGGTCGCTTGATCTTGAGGGAAACCAAGATCTTCAATCAAACCTTTCAACCAAATTCCTTCCTTCGCTGCTTCCGTTAAAGCCATATACTCGGCTTCAATAGTAGATAAAGCAACTGATGGTTGTAATGTAGCTTTCCAACTTACAACCGAATTTCCAATAGTGAAAACATAACCTGTCAAGGATCTTCTGGCATCAAGATCCGCAGCATAATCTGAATCTGAGTATCCGGCAACCAAATATTCACGTTCACCACCATAAATTAGTCCAACATCAGATGTCCCTTTCAAATAACGAAAAATGCGTTTTACCGCATTCCAATGCTCTTTTCCAGGATGAGCCATATATCGAGACACAACACTCATCGCGTGAGCTATATCCGGCCTTGTGCAAACCATAGCATACATCAAACTCCCAACAGCACTAACATAGGGTATTCGTGACATATACTCTATCTCTACTTCACTTTGAGGTGCACAAGCAGTAGATAAACGGAAATTTGCCGAGGAAGGAGTATTTACCGATTTTGCCGAACTCATGCCAAAACGAGAAATAATCTTCTCGATATAACTTTTCTGTGATAAGAAAAGCTTACCATGTTTTCGATCTCGAATTATTTCCATACCCAAAATCTTTCGAGCTGCTCCCAAATCTTTCATATCAAATTCTGTGTTGGGAAGAATCTTCAACTTATTAATCTCGTCTATGTCTTTAGCCGCTACGAGCTCCACGTACAAGAGCAAGTAGATAAGTGATCCAGAAGCTGCCTTTTTATGATAGACACAACAATCATAAGCACTTCTACTAAAACCATGCTTTAACATAAAGCTGTCAAATCTCTTATACCATTGTCTCGGAGACTGCTTCAAACCATAGAGAGATTTCCGGAGCTTACAAACGTAGTCTTCTTTTCCTTGAACAACGAAACCTTCGGGTTGGATCATGTAAATTTCTTCCTCAAGGTCACCGTGAAGAAATGCGGTCTTTACATCTAATTGTTCCAACTCCAAGTCGTGATGTGCTACCAAGGATAGTAACACCCGAATAGATGTATGACGTACCACCGGGGAGAAAATCTCATTGTAATCGGTTCCCTCCTTTTGTCTATATCCCTTCGCGACCAAACGTGCCTTGAATCTAATGATGTCTGAGCCCGGTAAGCCGGTTTTCATCTTGAAAACCCACTTACAACCAATAACTTTCCTTCGTTCAGGTGGTTTCACCAATTCCCATGTATTGTTCTTATGAAGAGATTCTATCTCTTCACCCATAGTCGCAATCCACATATCAGACTCTTTAGAAGTAATAGCCTCTCGATAAGTAGCCGGCTCAAGAGACTCCACCTCTTCAGCTACTTGCAATGCGTATGCAACATAGTCCTCAAAACCAAATCGACTAGGGGCTTTTGCATTTCTACGAGGTCTATTATGGGCTATATACCTATCTTGCTCATGTCCCAAATGTGGTAAATTTGGTTGATCATCTGTATCAACTACCAGTGAAGTAACATCTTGGTCCATGTCTCCTGGAACAACGTGCTCCACCTGTTTAGGAACATCCTCCACCTTTTCGAAAACGCCCTCTTCAAGCTTTGATTCAGCTGGATCTTGTTTCACGCGAAACAAGTAATCCTCATCAAATGTCACATCTCGGCTAAGAATGACTCTTCTTTCAGATGGTGACCAAATTCGATAGCCTTTAACCCCATCACCGTATCCCATGAAAATGCCTTTCTTGGCTCTTGGATCTAACTTTCCTTCACTAACATGATAAAACGCGGGGCATCCAAAAACACGAAGCTTCGAATAATCTGCGGGCTTCCCAGACCAAACTTCAATCGGAGTTTTACAATCAATAGCGGTGGCAGGAGACCTATTGATTAGATAGCAAGCTGTATTGAGTGCTTCCGCCCAAAAACTTCTATCTAATCCGGCATTCAACAGTAGACATCGAGTTCTCTCTAATAGGGTCCTGTTCATTCGTTCAGCTATCCCGTTTTGTTGAGGAGTGTAACGAACCGTAAAATGCCTAGCAATTCCTTCATCTCTACAAAAGTCATCAAACTCTCTTGAACAGAACTCCAAACCATTATCAGTGCGAGGACGCTTGATCTTCCTTCCAGATTGGTTTTCAATCAGAATCTTCCAATGCTTAAATTTCTCAAACGCCTCACTCTTGTGTTTCATCATAAACACCCACGTCATTCTTGAGAAATCATCGATTATTGAGAGAAAATATCGAGCACCACCAAGAGAAGGTACTCGAGAAGGCCCCCAACAATCCGCATGAAGATAATCAAGAGTCCTCTTCGTTTGATGAATTGCCTTCGAGAAACTCACCCGTTTTTGTTTCCCGATGACACAATGCTCACAAAACTCCAAGTTAGCCACCTTGTGGTTGCCAAGTAGTCCCCGCTTGCTTAATATAACCATACCTTTTTCACTCACATGTCCAAGGTGCATATGCCACAACATCGTCAAATCTGAATTACTTTTCTCTGAACAAGACACAGAAGCAGAACCTGTGATCGTTTCACCCTGTAAAGTGTAAAGAGAAGAAGTACCTTTTGTTGCTTTCATAACCACCAAAGCACCTTTCGAAACACGAAGTACACCATTCTCACTAGTGTATTTGAAACCTTTCGAGTCCAACATACCTAGTGAGATCAAATTGTTTTTAAGACCTGGAACATGGCGAACATCAGTGAGTGTTCTAACAACTCCATCATGCATCTTAATCCGAATTGTTCTGATGCGTGCAAAACCGCGTCAGCTTTAATCACACAAACCGCCACTCATGAATGACCGGTAGTAATGAGACTTAAAACTTTAAGCAAGAAATAAATGAAGATCCGAGGAGTATAGAGTCTCCCGGTCGTTATGTCCCAATGAGTCAGCAATGGATCACCTCGCGTATAGTGATCGGGAGATTTAGACGGAAGAGAATTTGGAATTATTATAACTACGGAAAAAGGACATAAACTACAAGGGCTAAAATGCAACTTAAAGGAAATTAAAAGATTAAAAATATTAAATAAACGCTATCACTATATTTAAAATGATGTTTTGTTTTTATGTTTTACTGAACCGAAATTAAAACTACGCGACGTCTGACTAAAAACGTGAAACTTACACAATATTAAGCCTAAAAATATGAAAAATACATTTTTACAATCCTAATGATAAAAGAAAATTTATGGAAAAAGAAAATTATTTTTAAAACTAATTATCTAATTAAAAACTATTTTTAACTATTAAATAATTACCTAAAATATAAGAAAATGTGAAATAAAGCTAGAATAATAAGATTAAGACTTAGAAAAATCTAAAATATCAAAATAGAATTTTCAAAACTATTTTTGTATTTTTCTGATTATTTTTCTATTTTCTATGAATTTTAAACTATTAAAAACTACTTAAATTATTTAAAAATACAAATTTAACTAAGAAAAATCTAGAAAAATATTTTTTTGGCTTTTTATATTTATCTAAACTTAAGAAAATTGAAAACTTATTTTTTTGAGGTTTTTCTGAATTATTTGTATTAAAAGCTAATTAAAAAGTGCTAAAAACTAATTAAAATCAAGAAAAATAGCAAAACAGCTTATAAAAATCGAAAATTTCGGAAAACTCTAAAATGATGTTAAGAAGCTAAGAAAATGGAAAACAGGTAGCTATGTGGAAGAAAATGAAATCGATGTCACAAGTGCTTTGTAAATAAGCACTAAAATAAGCTAAGTGAACCAAACAAGCTACCAACTGTTAAAAGAAGTTATGATATACTAAAAAGGACCAAATGAAACAGAAATCAACAAACTACAATCACTGATTACCAAGATAACTCAGATTTGGTGATTATGATATAAGTGCTAAAACAGAACTTGGTGCTTACTTGCAGTCAATAAATAAGCACCCAAATAAGCTAAAAAGCAAAAACCAATTATTAAGACCTAAGCTAAACCTGGCTAACTATGTTTATACCAAAAATCAGACTTTGAGAAGTAGTGACAAGCCCTGTGCAAGCCTAGATAAAACTGAGAAAAACTCAGTTATAGGGACCCTTGTGAGCAGGGCAAAAGGGTCTGCTTTTGAGCTTATACACAAGCTTATCCAGAAAGCTTAAGCTTGAAACAGATAAAAGGTCTAAAAGACCACCTAATGAACTACTTGTAGACCAAAAATCAGATTCTAAAAAGCTTTAATCAATCTTGTGCATCAGCTGCAAGTTCTGCACAAATCCAACTTTGACACATTTTGACTTTTTGAAACAGACACACAGTTTGACTTTCTTGAGATTTGGATCCAATTTAATGATTGATTATGATGTATTTTGATGAAATGAGAATGAAGCAAGCTAAGTTTAAGACTTCTAAACACAAAATAAGGTTTTGCAATTCCAAATCCTCAACAGCTTAACAGTAAGACAGACCAAGAATCAATTTTGACTTTTGGTGTTTTATAGGCAAAACTTAGATGATATGAGTTAATTTATCTTTGAATAAACTTGAACCAACAAATAGCTATTCTTGAATTAACTCCCGAGACAGTTATAACATAATCCAAACACCCTTTATCACTAGTTTTCAAACAAAACTAAGCTAAAGATTTAACAGCACAAATCATTAATCATCCTAAGCTTATTTAACTCAAACACAACTATTAACACAGGTTCTAACAAATTATGACCACAAACACATTGTATGCAAGATTTTGTGAAAATCACTTACAAGTGTCCAAAGCCACTATGGCTAGCCAACAGTGAAACAAGGAACTCTAACCTATCCAATTCAACCCAATGCTTCCATTTCAACCCATTTCCAGCTTTGAAACAACCATTTCCATTTCTGTACCCATTTTGCTTCTTGCTTTGACTTTTGTTGACCAGTTTCACTTTTGCTTAAAACTTAAATTCAAGCTTGTAAAAAAAACTATGACTAGCTTATAGAAGCTTGTTTGAGACTGTAATTAGACCTTTTGAGACTTTTAACAACAGAATGTAATATGGAGAATTGCACAGTTGAGATAAAATTGGAAATGTGAACAAAGGCATAAATTGAAACTTGATAATAGTTTGGATACTGAAACTCGAGTTGAGTACAAAATAACTTGAGAATACACTTAAGAAACTAATTAAAACATAATGACATTAAAACGACATACATTTTATAAAAACTAAAACTAACTAACTTCTATAGCTTCCTCTTGGCCTCCTTTTATGCTCCAAAGCTTTCTCTCACTTATCTGAGTGGATCCCAGCAACAATCTGGGCCATTGGATTGTTTTTGAGCCATCTTGACCGTTTGTCTTGTTTTGGCGCCAAAATTGGCTTTTGATATTAGAGACAGGAAAAGTGATGCATTTAATGCATTTGTAAGGTAGGTAAGGAGGGGGGAGACAATTGGTGGTGTAGGGTGATTTTGGTGGCTAGAGGTGGGGGGTTGCAGGGGCAGACAGGATGGTCGGGGGGACAGGGAAGGGCGGTTTTGTTTATTTTAAATTGTTGGGTTGGTCGGGTTGTGGGAAACGGACCGGGTAAAGATTTTGGGCCAGGGGTGTTTATTTGGGCTTGGGGAATTATTTAGGTCCGAATGGTTTGTGAAATTAATAACAAATAAGGACCAAATGTGTAAAGCTCAATTTCAAGGACCAAACATGTAACTTATGAAAAGTAGTCAAAGGACTAGTCTTGCCAAGTTTAATAATCCAAGGGTTGATTTTGACATTTTTGAAATTTCCAAGGACTAGTTTTGACCATTTTTGGATTTTCAGGGGCTAAACTGTAATTTTCTCAAAACTTTTAGATTTTCCACCAAAGGACTAAATATGATAATTTATGTTTCCAAAAGGACCTTTGGTGATTTTTCTTTTGAAATTTGGACTCAGGGACTATTTTTGACAATTTTAGAAAGTTGGGGGACTAAAACTGCAATTTTTTGCAAATTTGATACGTTTTGCATCTGATTTTGATATTTTTGCATTTAAAACACATAAAACACTGATTTGTGGTCTTTTGATCATTTTGATGTGTTTCTGAGTGTTTTCGGATGATTTTGCGTTTAAATTGTACAAAATGATGAGTATTTAGACACTCATCGTCCCCCACATCGAGATATTGCTAGTCCCTAGCAATGATTTGAGAAAACATAATGGATTTTAAACTCTTTACCAAAAGCCATTACTTCGGAGTAGCCAAATGTTTTAGTTCAAGTAAGAACCATGGTACATCGATAACCATGTGATTTTGAGCAAACCACCGACTTTCAACGGATTTGATTTTGTCTTTACCGAAGCCGTACCATACGGACTAGCCAACTCTTAGATAAATTATCGAATTATATTTGGTGGTGATTACCAATTATGGTTTTTCCATTTGCCTTTACCACAAGCCATAATCTTGCGGGCTAGCCAACTCTCCACTTTTTAGGATATGGTGAGTCGAATACCATACAATTTTGGGCAAATTGCAAGTCGTCAACGGTTTGAGATATCTTTACCAAGAGCCGTTTGCTCTGGATTAGCCAATCCTTTTGTCTTCTGAGACAAAGGCGGATGATAACCAAATGAGTAAGTGTAAAACACTTACTCCAAAAAAATTTGGCCAAAACGGGAATTGGGTGGATAATATATGATAAAATTCGAGAATTCCCCACACTTAGAAATGAATATTGCCCTCAATATTCAAAGTACCGCGGTTATGCGAAACAAAAACGTAAAAGGAAATACTACGGCCATTATTTAGAAAGAAGATTTTTTTTTTTTTTTTTTTTTTTTTATAACATGTGGGCATCACCCCACACTTAGTGGTAGAAAGGGGTAAGAAGTCGAAATATGGGTGAAAACCCATATGGTGCGTCTCTTGTTTTGATTTCAGTCGCTAGCTTGACTCGACCCAATTCATTGGTTCATGGGAAGCAAAGTGGAAGAAACAATCTCCATCGGACTTTCATTCAAGATGTTTGGACAAACATTTGAAGCACGTGAAAGTTCCACACCGATGAGATATACATAGAACCGGCTCAAAATGGTAAGTGAAAATGCGGGGTCAAAGATAGTGTCTTCATTTCAAGGAGTGAAGAGCAGGAGAAGTGATGAATATATGAAGAAAAGAAAGAAAATCATGACTAACTCTTCATCCTCGATAGGAGAATTCATAGTTTCATGAATCTCCTCGGTTAAGCTCAATTGGTCTAGACATATCTCGGTGTGTCTAGATCAAAGTAGAAGTTATCATACTCCAGCGGAGATATGATATGAGTGAGTTCATCGGAGAACTCCATGAAGGTGAATGAATCATATTCGAATTGATATGAGTGGGTTCACCGGTGAACTCCTCAAAAGTAAATGATTCATGATCGAGGAGAATTATGAGAATGAGAAGTGGTCGCCACTAATCTTCTCTCCCACATTATCAAAGCAGAGGCTTTCATTTCGGATTAGAATCATCGGAAAGAATGTCACTACCCTTAATGGGGATAGGAGATGAGATCGGTTTCTCTTTGAAAGCCTCGATTTTAGAAATGAGAAGGCGGCATTCAATAATGTTGCTCGAAGAGCTTCATCTTTGATTTCGATGTCGGTAACTTCATCATTCTCTTCTTCTAAGCTAACAAGCTCGGAAGGTGAATCTTCCACATAAATGATGTCTCCATAAGATAACGAATCATCATCGAATCGGAGAACATCTCAACATGATCTGTTTGGAAGACAAGAGGAGGAGGATATCACACACATGATCAAGAATTCCTGTGACTCTCACGGATTGGGACAAGGTCCTCAACACTAGACTTTATGAATTCGTCCGATTCCTTTTCGAGAACGGTGTCAAGATGCTCGTCCCCATAATAAGAGAGTGAGTGTGAATCTCGGGTGTGATAGCGGTTGTTTGAGATGGAATCTCAACTTTGGAATATCAACCGACGAGGGGTTGAGAAATATTACTTTTAAAAGGATAAAACCCTCCTCGTCATCGTCATAAAGTCTTGCCTTGAGAAATTGGGAGCATGTAGAGCCGCTTGCTCTAGGATAAATAATTCTTCCCTAGATTTGCGAGCTTCTGTTCTTGACCAGAAATTCTCCTATGGTTTTCACCACTCACTTGATTCTTAAAGTTTTGAATCATATCATCAAGTGTTTTCATTGCGGTTTCAAGATCCCGGAGATTTCATGAGACAACGGCTCGGATGGAGTTTGAACCGTATAGTCTTTGTGGAGGTTGGAAATTATCAAACATGTGAGAGTCATGATTGTTACAAGGCCGAGTTCCTATTTGACAATCGAGTGAAATGGGGACCTCCACAGACTACAACAAGAAACTGTTGAGTGCGGAATGGTGAATCATATGGATTTTGGTCATAACCAAAGTTACGAGCATCACCGGAAAACTGTTCATAGACAAACGTGTTTCGGATTGACACTCAAATCCTTGGTGAGGACCTCCACAAAATTCACAGCAAGTGTTGATTGTATGAAGATAAGTCGGTGGGGTGGGTAATTGGAAAAGTTTGAGGAGTCGTTAAATGAGTTCGATTAGGATCATAATCAAATGAATTCCTTGAACCACAAAACAAACAACTCCCGTTATGGATATCATTACCACATTGTACACATGTACACCAACGACAGGGTGAACCAAAGAGAGGCTCACCACAACCGACACAAGGAATAAACGATTGCATTTGATAGTTATGAAGAGGAATCAGTTTATCCAAAGAATCAACAAAACCAACATTGTGATCCGAATGACTATCAAGTCTCGAAGAACATTCAGAAAAATCCGGAGGTGGGACAAGTGAGAGCTAGCAATTTCCACCACTTCCGTTATGGTCTCCGGTTCTGGTTCTTGAGAAACATGAAGATTAGGCAAGTCATTCTTGCTAGTCACCGGTGTTTGAACGAGTTCATCGTGATCAATTCTAATTCTCGACCTTTTTTCATCGGTTTGAATTTGTTCGATTAGATTACGGGCTCTATCTTCAAAGACAGTGTCCTCGTAATCCTCGGTGGGTGCTTGAGGTAGCTCCGATGTTTGAACTGGTTTGTCAAGATTAGAATGTATTTCAGGTTGTGGCGGGTGGTCGAAATAACTTTGAAAAGAATTTATGATGGATAATTCGCACGAATTGCAAAATTAAGCTTGAACTAGGCCCTCCACACCGCTCACACACATTTCGACGATGAAGTTGACGATTGTCGACATAAAATTAAACATATAGAGGATTAAGAAGAGAATCAAATGGTTGAGAGGATACGAAGATTAGAATTAAGCGGCAAAAGAGGTAAGAGAAATAGAATCAACGAATAAGAGGAATGAGAAGAATATTTTGGATTTTTGGATAAGAAAATATAAACATATCTGATGGATGGTATGAACAAAGAATGAATATCCAAATCACTAATCTGCTAGACGTAAGATTATCAAGACAGACTCCGGCGTGGCGCCAAAATTTGATGCGTGCAAACCGTCGAAACTAATCACACAACCCGCCACTTGTGAATGACCAGCCGTAACGAGACTTAAACCGCTTAAGCACGAAATCAATGAAGATCCGAGGAGTATAGAGTCTCCCGGTCGTTATGTCCCAAATGAATGTCAGATGGATCACCTCGCGTATAGTGATCGGAGATTTAGACGGAAAAGAGAATTTGGAATTATTATAACTACGGAAAAGGACATAAACTACAAGGGCTAAAATGCAACTTAAAGGAAATTAAAAGATTAAAAATATTAAATAAACGCTATCACTATATTTAAAATGATGTTTTGTTTTTATGTTTTCTGGCGAAATTAAAACTACGCGACGTCTGACTAAAAACGTGAAACTTACACAATATTAAGCCTAAAAATATGAAAAATACATTTTTACAATCCTAATGATAAAAGAAAATTTATGGAAAAAGAAAATTATTTTTAAAACTAATTATCTAATTAAAAACTATTTTTAACTATTAAATAATTACCTAAAATATAAGAAAATGTGAAATAAAGCTAGAATAATAAGATTAAGACTTAGAAAAATCTAAAATATCAAAATAGAATTTTCAAAACTATTTTGTATTTTTCGATTATTTTCTATTTTCTATGAATTTTAAACTATTAAAACTACTTAAATTATTTAAAATACAAATTTAACTAAGAAAAATCTAGAAAAATATTTTTTGGCTTTTATATTTATCTAAACTTAATAAAATTGAAAACTTATTTTTTTGAGGTTTTTCTGAATTATTTGTATTAAAAGCTAATTAAAAAGTGCTAAAAACTAATTAAAATCAAGAAAAATAGCAAAACAGCTTATAAAAATCTGAAAATTTCAGGAAAACTCTAAAATGATGTTAAGAAGCTAAGAAAAATGGAAAAACAGGTAGCTATGTGGAAGAAAATGAAACTGATGTCACAAGTGCTTTGTAAATAAGCACTAAAATAAGCTAAGTGAACCAAACAAGCTACCAACTGTTAAAAGAAGTTATGATATACTAAAAAGGACCAAATGAAACAGAAATCAACAAACTACAATCACTGATTACCAAGATAACTCAGATTTGGTGATTATGATATAAGTGCTAAAACAGAACTTGGTGCTTACTTGCAGTCAATAAATAAGCACCCAAATAAGCTAAAAAGCAAAAACCAATTATTAAGACCTAAGCTAAACCTGGCTAACTATGTTTATACCAAAAATCAGACTTTGAGAAGTAGTGACAAGCCCATGCAAGCCTAGATAAAGCGAGAAAAACTCGATTATAGGGACCGCATGAGCGGGGCAAAAGGGTCTCGCTTGAGCTTATACACAAGCTTATCCGAAAGCTTAAGCTTGAAACAGATAAAGGTCTAAAGACCACCTAATGAACTACTTGTAGACCAAAATCGATTCTAAAAGCTTTAATCAATCACATGCATCACCGCAAGTTCTGCATGAAATCCAACTTTGACACATTTTGACTTTTTGAAACAGACACACAGTTTGACTTTCTTGAGATTTGGATCCAATTTAATGATTGATTATGATGTATTTTGATGAAATGAGAATGAAGCAAGCTAAGTTTAAGACTTCTAAACACAAAATAAGGTTTTGCAATTCCAAATCCTCAACAGCTTAACAGTAAGACAGACCAAGAATCAATTTTGACTTTTGGTGTTTTATAGGCAAAAACTTAGACAGATATGAGTTAATTTATGCTGAATAAACTTGAACCAACAAATAGCTATTACTGAATTAACTCCTGAGACAGTTATAACAGTAATCCAAACACCCCTTTATCACTAGTTTTCAAACAAAAACTAAGCTAAAGATTTAACAGGCACAAATCATTAATCATCCTAAGCTTATTTAACTCAAACACAACTATTAACACAGGTTCTAACAAATTATGACCACAAACACATTGTATGCAAGATTTTGTGAAAATCACTTACAAGTGTCCAAAGCCACTATGGCTAGCCAACAGTGAAACAAGGAACTCTAACCTATCCAATTCAACCCAATGCTTCCATTTCAACCCATTTCCACTTTGAAACAACCATTTCCATTTCATACCCATTTTGCTTCTTGCTTTGACTTTTGTTGACCGGTTCACTTTTGCTTAAAACTTAAATTCAAGCTTGTAAAAAAAACTATGACTAGCTTATAGAAGCTTGTTTGAGACTGTAATTAGACCTTTTGAGACTTTTAACAACAGAATGTAATATGGAGAATTGCACAGTTGAGATAAAATTGGAAATGTGAACAAAGGCATAAATTGAAACTTGATAATAGTTTGGATACACTGAAACTACTGAGTTGAGTACAAAATAACTTGAGAATACACTTAAGAAACTAATTAAAACATAATGACATTAAAACGACATACATTTTGTAAAAACTAAAAACTAACTATCTCTTTATGCTTCCTCTTGGCCTTTTTATGCTCCAAAGTCTCTCTCTCACTTATCTGAGTGGATCCCAGCAACAATCTGGGCCATTGGATTGTTTTTGAGCCATCTTGACCGTTTGTCTTGTTTTGGCGCCAAAATTGGCTTTTGATATTAGAGACAGGAAAAGTGATGCATTTAATGCATTTGTAAGGTAGGTAAGGAGGGGGGAGACAATTGGTGGTGTAGGGTGATTTTGGTGGCTAGAGGTGGGGGGTTGCAGGGGCAGACAGGATGGTCGGGGGGACAGGGAAGGGGCGGTTTTGTTTATTTTAAATTGTTGGGTTGGTCGGGTTGTGGGAAACGGACCGGGTAAAGATTTTGGGCCAGGGGTGTTTATTTGGGCTTGGGGAATTATTTAGGTCCGAATGGTTTGTGAAATTAATAACAAATAAGGACCAAATGTGTAAAGCTCCAATTTCCAAGGACCAAACATGTAACTTATGAAAAGTAGTCAAAGGACTAGTCTTGCCAAGTTTAATAATCCAAGGGTTGATTTTGACATTTTTGAAATTTCCAAGGACTAGTTTTGACCATTTTTGGATTTTCAGGGGCTAAACTGTAATTTTCTCAAAACTTTTAGATTTTCCACCAAAGGACTAAATATGATAATTTATGTTTCCAAAAGGACCTTTGGTGATTTTTCTTTGAAATTTGGACTCGGGGACTATTTTGACAATTTTAGAAAGTTGGGGACTAAAGCGCAATTTTTGCAAATTTGATCGTTTGCATCCGATTTTGATATTTTTGCATTTAAAACACATAAAACACTGATTTGTGGTCTTTTGATCATTTTGATGTGTTTCTGAGTGTTTTCAGATGATTTTGCAGTTTAAATTGTACAAAAATGATGAGTATTTAGACACTCATCATGTTCCAATGCTAACAACTTTGCACGGTGAATCGTTACCCATGAAGACATGCCCGCCATCAAACTCTTCATATGTCACAAACCAATCCCGATTGGGACTCATATTAAAAGAACAAGCCGAATCCATAATCCAAGCAACTGGTGTACCTTTATAATCAACTACTGAGAGTACTACATCGTGTTCCGAGCCCGAGTCATCTTTAGCAACGGCCGCTACCTGACCTTTTTCCTTAAGTTTAGGAAAATTGTACTTCAATGGCCTTCATCTTTGCAATAATTACAGGTGTTTCGAGGATTTGACCCTCGAGGTCTAGACTTCGATCTATCTTTATATCTACCTTTTCCTTTGCCTTTTTATGTTCGATGTCTACCCCTATCATGGCTTGTATCATGACCTGTACCTGATAAGCCGACGAGTTGAGATTCTGAAGTTCCCGATGCTTGATGGCGAAGCTCTCGGGAATGCAAACTAGATCGAACATCTTCTAATGTGATGGTTTCTTTACTAACAACAAAGGAGTTTACAAAGTTCTCAAACGAGGGAGGCAACGATACTAGAAGAATAAGAGCCGCATCTTCATCATCAATCTTGACATCAACATTTTTCAAATCCATCAAGATGGAGTTCAACGCATCAAGATGGTCTTTTAATGCGGAGCCCTCTTTCATTCGAAGTGAAAACAAACGTTGCTTCAATAACAACTTATTCGTCAAAGACTTTGTCATATAAAGCTTCTCTAACTTCTTCCACACGCCACTAGCCGTTTCCTCATCAGCAACCTCGTAAAGAACCTCATCTGATAAAGATAGCAAAATAGTAGAATGCGCCTTCTCATCTTGTGAGTTATATTTTGCATCGGTCATACCAGTCGGTTTGGGACCGGCTAGAGGTGCCCAAATACCTTGTTGTTTCAATAAGGCTCGAACTTTGATTCGCCATAAACTAAAATTACTCTTGCCATTAAACTTCTCAATACAACTAACTTATGGTGATTGTGTTTGAGAAGACATAATTATCCAAATGGGTTTTACTACTAAATAACAAACAATTGCCCTATTAACTGCTATGAAACAAAGACCAAAGTGTAAAACCCAATGAGCAGTCAATCCACAAAACCAAATCCTGATTATTCAAATCCCAATCAACTAACACCTTCAATCTATTAAACAAGCAAGCACAAGCAAAATTGAATGGAATATAAAAAATCCCAAAAACCACAAACCTGATAGCTCCAATTTGATTGACAGCATCCACCAAACACAAATCAACTTCAAACGATATCAAGATATTGAATCTTGAAATCAACCACAAACTAATTTCGATCAGAAACCCAAATAATTGAAGCTTACTTCAAATTGATCAACCGGCTCTTGATACCAATTTGTTAAGATCAGGTAGGGATAATCAAAGCAAAAAGATCAGTAGCAGCATCATCAAATTTAGCATGAGAAGTTCAGAACATGACATAATACAGGTGCAAACATGTGAGCAAAAGATTTGGTATATTTCTATTCTATCAAAAGTGTGTTACAAGTTCTGTGTTTCTGATTTTGGTTATATAAGTAAATAACCGACATACTAAAACAACCGACATACAGAATTCTTACTTCTTAAGATACTAACAAAATTACCAAAATGCCCTTATAATACTAGCTATGTTAAGTAGTACCAAAATTACCAAACTACCCTTAGGAGGTGAAGTCAAAACCATCTAACAATTTTTTTAAAGACAGATGAAGTGAAGATTCAGGCAAATGACAGAACCAAACACATAATCAGAAGTGGAACCAGTTGGAAGACATATGAAAAACCAGCACAAGTGTTGAGGTGCAACACATAACTACTCAAGACTTAGTCGGATTAGTTAAAGACTTTTGCATCACAATCACCAGCACTATAATCCATTACAACCCGAACAAACAAGAGAATACCAACGGATACAAATTCCCCAAAAAGCGATGCAAATAGCAATACCAATATAACCGTTGAACCACACAATAGCTGTAAATCTTAACCATAAAATAAAATTGAATCAAACTGTTACAAGCCGCCATAAGAAGCAACATAATCAAACCAATAAGGAGATGCTCCAAATCACCAAACCAATAACGGATGAACCAAACAAAGAAAAATCCTATTATACCAATCTCGACAAAAACATCTAATACAACCAGGTACTAGTTTCAAAGTCGAACAAAACAGCAGCTGCGAATCGTAATTAATAAACGAACTAAATCAAATAACCAAACAAACATCTTAAAATAAACTAAACTAACAGCCATATTCCCATGTGTCGATTTCGATCCACGTATACGAGAAGAAACATATTGCAAATAATTATATATATCACATACAAACAAAACCGAATCACCCGTTAACTACTTGAGGAGAGTTATTTTACATACCAAACTTTTCTCACATACCAAGGGACTATCTCCACTATCCATCTAAAAAGAAATCAATGGCTGAGATTAAAAACATTTTATTATTTCACCTATTTTTATAATTTAAATATCTCTTAAACCATTAATCGTTAAGTGAAAATATTTACATTATCGCGACAGTATTTAATTATCTTTCTATATCTGGGACTTTGATATACTTTCGAAAAAGAAAAAATTTCGTTTTTTTCACGTTTTTTCGTTATTTTTTTCGCTTTTTTACGTTACTGAAATTTGCATGAAAAAAATCATATATGATAAAACACTAAATTGAATATCACATGTGATATTAGTGTTAAATCATACGTATATGATACGTATATGATATGTAATATCATATGTGATATTACACTAATATCACATGTGATATTACATATCATATATGATATTACACTAATATCACATGTGATATTCAAATTAGTGTTTTATCATATATGATTTTTAATGCAAATTTCATGAACGTAAAAACGAAAAACTTGAAAAAACGTGAAAATACGATTTTTTTTTGTCGAAAGATATCAAAGTCTTATCTATAAAAGATAATTAAATGCTCGTCGAATGATATATTTTTTTCGCTAACGATTAACGATTGAAAGATATTAATATTTGAAAAAAAATGATGAAAGTGGGTTTTTTAAATTGTTGGGAATAATCTCATCCATTAGATCAAATATAAATGAAGGGTGAAGATTGATCCTTGATATGTAAATAATCTTTTGTCCTCAAATGATCTTAAATCTAACTAATTTGTCATATAATTCATCTTATGTATATCTTCATATAACCGAACTTCTAAAAGTAACAAGGAATACCGGCAGTCAAAACGGATAAACTCAAACAGTTGATGGCCCGACAAGCGAACATTTTTTTTTTCTTTCTTTTCATCCGTGGCAAAGTGTAAGGAAAACAAATCGAACTCATTTATAACTCTAATACCATGTAGAAATCAAAGAGAAAATGAACAATATATTGATCGGATTCAACTATAACTAACACATTATAATATATAAATTGAAAAGACACGGAGGAAACCCTAGTTATTAAACAGGCCTAAACAAGTGGGGCGGACCAATAAGCCTTTATTATCTGACAGATGCTACTATCTCTTTGAGAATTATTAGATTATGCCTTGGAGTGGTTTTTTAAATGTTTCACCATTCTATGATTTTTATCTTCATTTGCAATAAACCATGTTGTGCAGTTGTAAGATATTCATATATTATATACAAAATGAGATTAATTCGACATGAAAAAGTAAGACAGGTACTAACATCACTGTGGTTCGTTTTAGAAGACTTTGCAATTTGATAAAGATGCTTATAGTAACTAGAGGTGTCAAAATAAGTGAGTTCGCTAATGGGTCAAAACATGATGTATTTAGTGCCAATCTAAATGACACGAGTTGACTGCAAATAATTTCCTTGGATATGATCAGAAAGATTACAGTCTAGTAATAAAGTATTTAAAATACAATGATTTGAGCCTATAATCATCAAAATTACGATTTTGAAGACTGTCAACCATTTTGACTCATTTAACCCGTTAGTCCTATTTCATTTATACCTAAAAACATTTCTGGACCCGTTTGCTCCTTTACAAGTAAATCATAAGGTATATCGACTCATTCAGACGTAAATGGGTCAAAATAGCAATTAAAGATGTTCTAATGAGTGAAGTCAACGAACATTTCGTAATTAACAAGAATAATCAACTACTCCATCTTTCAACAACCATCACAACACCGCCCTGATAAAGCATTCAGTCTAAGCATGCAACCAACACCAATTGAGCAATTCAGTTGGATTCTTTCCTCCCCTGCATATCTTCCTATAAATAGATGGTCTGCATCTCAGCCAAATCTCCCGGGTACTTTCTTTAATAAGATAGTTTTGTTCAATAAAAAGCAACGGATAAGGTGTCAATTATGAGGATAACAATGGGATTTGCAGCTATAGTTATGCTTGTGGATTCAACATTGGCAGTAGATTTCATTTTTGCAGCTCCAAGCAAAGGGTGGGAATTCAGATTTGTCGACTGATCTCCCAATCATTTGCAGTAGGAAATAATCTACCACAGTACCACAATAAATAACCTATGCTACATATTAACAAAAAATAAAATGATATACTCTTTTTCTATACAACAATTTTTTTAATGGTTTCCAAGTCCACCTCGGCTCCTTCCACCATATTTCCGCCCCTCTGAAAACAGTCGTTAATGGTGCACTTTTCCTGTATATGTCTATTCACTTCGTTGTTAAAGTCACTAAGGCAATCTTTTATTCCTAACGAGTAGTCCTATTTTAACCGTCCTTTTTAGCCCGACAAGAATCCCACTTATGGCTGCAGGAAGCAGGTATATTATGTGTAGCATGAGTACTATTGTAGCCAAGCAATGAAGATTCAGATCGCCGTAGTATCATTCCAAATCTGCAATTAACACCGTTTACAGATATGCCTTCCCAAAAAAAAAAAACACATTTTCAGATTTAAGGCTTTTTGCTTGTTTTCATTGTATAACACTAGTAATAAAACCATATATGTTTCATTTGAAAGTCAACTTTTTTTGAAGGCATTTGAAAAGTCAACTACTCCATCATTCATTAACAATATAATTCTAAATCTGTAACCAACACCATTTGAATAATGCAAGAATGAAAAATTCATAGAAAATACCTAGCAGTTTACAAATCATGTTTGATTCATTCTTCCACTTAGTGTCATTCTATAAATAGATGGTTAACATCATAGACAAATATTGTAAACTAGTACTATCTTGAAAATCAGCTTGCTCTTACAAAAAAATATAAGAATGGCTAGAGTATCGATTATGAGGATACTAATGGTGTTTGCTGCTACAGCGATGCTTTTAAAGATGGTGGTGGCGGTTGATTACACTGTCGGAAGACCAAATGGAGGGTGGGACTTGAATACCAATTTGTCAGAATGGGCTTCATCTCAATCATTTTCAGTAGGCGATAATCTAGGTAACAAAATTTAGTCCTGCAGCCACTTACAAATCCATGATTTTTTACTAGTTGCGATTTTGACCCATTTACTTATCAATGGATCAAATTGGGTCGTATGTTATCTTAAGCGAGTCAAATCTGTAAGTCTTGCTGAAAAGGGAAACGAGCTGAAAGGTGTTAAAAGCCTTTATTTAACACATACACCATCCTAAATCGTTTTACGTCAAATTATCATTGCATTGTTTTTGTTATCAATAATTTGCAAAAAATCAAAAGGAAAGGTATTTGCGGGGCAACCTGCTTTTTGACCCCTACTAAAAAAGACTTATCTCAATCCAAGCCCGTTGCACTCACACAACCCGCCATACTGTTCATTTTGACTTATCTACTTTTCACCATAGTATGCATTACCATAACAAAGACCAGAAAAAGTTTGTTCGTTCTTGTCCTAAGAAAATTTTCCAACCTCTCTAACATGAGTTTTTAACTTTTTCAGAATTTCAATTTATATCTACTCATGATGTTCTTGAAGTCACTAAGGAAAACTATGATTCTTGTGGACTCGGATCTCCTATTTCAAGCACTGTTACAAGCCCTGCTAGATTTCCCCTTACAGCTGAAGGAAGCCGGTATTTTATCTGCGGTAGAGGTGCACATTGCAGCCAAGGAATGAAAGTTCAGATCAATGTAGGTTCAACAGCAGCACCTGCACCACCGCAAACTACCCCTCCTTCATCCCCAACACCACCACAAACCACCCCTCCATCCTCAACTCCACCAGAAAATGGTCCTACCACTGCATCGCCACCACCTCCAGTAAGGGGTGTGATTGTTGACCCTCCATCATCGGCTATGTCGCTAAAGATGACTGCTGGTTCTGTATTCGGGTTTGGGGTCCTTATGATGATGCTACTATCCCTTTGAGAATTATTAGGTGGGCATTAAAGTGTTTTTGGATGTTCCATTCTAGAACTTTTTTATCTTGACATGAAATAAAACCATGTATTTTTTGTTTATATTTACCTACGAAATTAAAGTTTGTGCCGTTGGAAGATATACATCTATTATAACTAAAATGAGGTTAAACTGACATGAAAAAAGACATGTAATATTATCACTGTAGTATGTTAGTCAAAATAAGTAAGTTTGCTAATGAGTCAAAACGTAATGTTCGTACTCCCAATCAAAATGTGGCATGGTATGACTGCAAATATATTGAGAAAATGATATATATTGTAATTTTTTTGAACTTGATATATATTGTAATTGAGTTCATACATTTTTGTTACTGTAGTTTACTATTACTGAGAGACTTAAAATTCACAGAAAAAAGCTTAGACACAAAGTGTTTCAGTCAAAACGTTGTTCGTACAGAAACAAATGTTACCTAAACTTGCCCATTTTTGCCACCTCTTCAACCAAGATCCTTTTTACCACGGCATACACCATCATATGAATTTTTTTCAAAACTATGTTCAAGGAATGCACTATAACGAAAAAAACAAAAGTATATTCTGTTTTTCTCCACCAAAACAAAAGTTTCTTGAAGGGTTTCCATGAAAGTCCACCTTGGCAACATATAACAGCCTATAGCAGCAGTCATCAATTGTTGCAGTTTTCCTGTATGCGTCTAATTATAAATCATGTTGTTGTTGAAGTTACTAAGGAAAACTTTGATTCTTGTGTATCAGGCAGTCCTATTGCAACCATCCTATTCCTACTTATGGCTGCAGGAAGCCCGTATTTTATGTGTAGCATAGGTACTCATTGTAGAAAAAAAATGAAAGGTTCAGATCGAATGTGATATCAGCAGCACCTAACTTACTTCCCTAACTTCATCACCACCATCTCCCATTACCGATTTGAATGTAAATAGATGGTTAACATCCAAGATGAACATCATAACCTAGTACTTACTTTTAAACCAACTAGTTGTGTGAAGCAAAAATAATAATGGCTAAAGTGTCGATTATGAGGATACTAATTGTGTTTGCTGCTACATTGATGCTTGTAGATATGGCATTGCCATGTATTTTGTACCTTGGTATGCATTACCATAAATAAAAAATTACAAAACGATGGATCCTAAAACGAGCAAAAACTATTCTTTTTAACACTGCAAAACGGTAAGAAATATTTCATAGTATGCAGTTTCCAGTATATATCAACTCATGATGCTCTTAAAAGTTAAAGTCACTGAGGCAAATTACGGTTCTTGTGGAATAGGAAATCCTATCTCAACAACTGCTATTAGCCCTACTACAATCCCACTTACAGCTGCAGGAAGCCGCTATTTTAGTTCTGGGCTGTGGTAGAGGTCATTGTAGCCAAGGATTGAAAGTTCATATTGATTTAGTTTTAACAGCAGCACCGGAACCACCGCAAGTAATAGGGATATATATGCATTTTTGCCTAATAAGGATAATAATCACAGTTTGATTTAGAATAATAATGATAATCGCAATTTGCCTTAGAATATTGAGCAATTAGATAAAAAAGTACATAGTCCAAGAGGTCTCAAATTGGTCTAAATGGCTCTGGTTGACTTCTTTTGTCCATTTTGAATAAATAGTTAATTAGTTAGATAAGATTCAAATGTCTATGCTTGTCCAACTATAAACCAACTTTTTAATATAAGACGATTTACGAGCTATAAGCGTTATTAATACACTCCGAACGAATTTCGACCCATTTGACCTATTTCCCTTTTACCTAAATGTTTTCTTCCATAAGACGGAATCACAATCTAACTCAACTGATCGTATGTAAATAAATGGAAGAGCTACAAAACCAACCAAGTCAGCTGAACATTTCATATGTAACTACAAAAGTCAGCTACTACATCTTTCAACTACCGAAACATCACCACCATGAAAAGTTCAGAGAATGTTAAGAACAATAAACAATTTAAGTTGGATTCATTCTTCCGTTCCAGTATATCTATAAATAGATGGTTATCATCACTAACAAATATCATAACCAAGACTTTCTAGAAAATCAGCCACTTTTTGTTAAGAAATAAAATAATGGCTAAACTGTTGTTTATGAGAATACTAATGGTGCTTGCTGCTACAGCGATGCTTGTGGATATGGCGGTGGCTGTTGATCACACTGTTGGAAGTCCCAACGGAGGGTGGGACTTGTCTACTGATTTGTCATCATGGGCTTCATCGCAAAAATTTTCAGTAGGCGATAATTTAGGTAACAGATTTTAGCCTTGCAGCCACTTGCAAATCCAAGATTTTTTACTAATATCAGTTCTGACCCATTTACATATAAATGGGTCGAATTGGATTATCTTGAACGGGTAAAATATTACTACAAGGGGGGAACGAGCTGTAAGGCATCCTAAGCCTATACTTTATAGTTATAATATACAACATCCTAAATCATTTTACGTCAAACTTACCATTTCCAATGTTCTTGTAATCATGAATTACTCGTTAATAATTTACAAAAATCAAAAGGAAAGGTGTTTGTGGGGAAAATTCGCGTTTTGACCCCTACTTGAAATGACTTATTTCAATCTAAGCCCGGCGCTCGCACAACCCAACATACAGTTCATTTTTACATATCTACTTTTATACCAATGTGTGCCATTACCACATCAAAGATCAAAAAAAAAGTTTGTTCTTTCTTTTCTACAAAAATTTTCCAATCCTTTCTAACATTGATCTTAATTTTTTGTAGATTTCCAGTTTGATTCTACTCATGATGTTCTTGAAGTCACTAGGGAAAATTATGATTCTTGTGGACTCGGATCTCCTATTTCAACCACCGTTACAAGCCCTGCTAGATTCCCACTAACGTCTGCAGGAAACCGTTATTTTATCTGTGGCCGAGGTAATCATTGTAGTCTAGGAATGAGGGTTCGGATCGATGTATCATCAACACCATCCCCACCACCACCACAAAGCACCCCTCCTCCAGCCTCAACACCACCACCACAAAGCACCCCTCCTCCAGCCTCAACACCACCATCACCACAAAGCACCCCTCCTCCAGCCCCAACACCATCACCAACACCCCAAACCACTCCGCCATCCCCAACACCAACACCACCACAAACCACCCCTCCTTCATCCCTCACTCCACCAGCAAATGATCCCAGCGGTAGTTCACCACCACCTCCTATTAGTGGTGAGACTGCAGACCCGCCCTCATCAGCTATAACACTAAAGATGACTGCTGGTTCTATACTCGGGTTTGGGCTCTTTGTGATGATGCTACTTTCCCTTTAAGAATCATGAGATGATCCGTTTGCGTGTTTTTGTATGTTTACATTCTATAATTATTTCCTAACTTGAAATAAAACCATGCAACTTTTGTTTAGCTTAATGTTTGTGCTTGGTTCTAGTCAAAACAACTCGGGTCAGCAAACAAACATCCTTTTGTCCATTTTTATCTATAGTTTCTGCGTTAAATATGATTGAAATATTATGTTCTAATTTACAAACTTACACGATATAGGCGTATAAGCAATTACCAATACACATTGGACGACTTTCAGTCTTTTCAGTTCGTTTAACCCTTTAATTTAACTTCTTCCACCCCTTTGATCAGTCAGAAACAAACCATAATGCGAATTGACTCGTTTATAAAAAAATGGGTTGAAACAGTCATCATAACATGCCCAAGTCAACAAACATTTCATAGACAACAAGAAAAGTTAACTACCCTATATATTACCAGTTTAATACTGCATGTATGAAAAATTCAAGGAATATATGGAACGATAAACAACTCAGGTTAGATTTGCTCTTCCCCTTGCTATATTCTTATAAATAAATGGTTTTGACTTAGGCCAAATCGTACCTGTGTACCTTCTAAAATAAGCCGCGCGTTTTAATAATGTGTAGTGTTGCATATCTGCTTTAACACAATATTATAGGCAAATAAAAAGCCATCCCAAAGTGAACTTAGTGATTAGAGGTGCCAAAGTCGCCCAAGTTCAATCTATGGCAGAAAACCTCCTATATCGTACTTTTCTAAAAAAATGATTATTATTGAAAGTTTATAATTTATGTTGTATCGCCTTTGGAATTGATGACTTAGAAGATCCAGACACAAAGTGTTGCAGGCAAACACAATTTTTATACCATATCAAGCACAGCATAGCAAAAAAATTACTAAGAATACACTGAGATGGCAAAAACAGATCAGATTTTATTTTTCTTAAGTTCAAAATTCTTACCAGGCTGGCTGATGAGATAGTTTTAGCAGAATATAGAGAAGATTAAGATCTAGAAATAACCTAACTTTATGACGATGATATTAATTAGAGTAGCCTTAAATAGGTAAGTCCTGGTTTCAGTGGATCTCTTTAGGAGCCTAGTTTCTTAAAAGATTGGTAGATCAAATGGATAAGAGGTTTAGAAGGTGTACATTTCAACCCCACATGTATCATGCATGCATTATATAGGTGTAACAATGGATAAATTGAATTAGTTGAGTAATGATGTCGTGTCAAATACGTTTAGAAAACACTTTACTATGAGGACAAGGATAAGGAATTTTATAGTTTCCTTAATTTTTCTTGTTCGGGTGTAATCTAGAACAAAGCAAATGGCCTGGTTCACTGTTTCTTCTTGTTGGATTCAACCTATAGCAAAGACAATGCTGAGGTATAAAGAATTAGTAAGAATGTGTCTCTTTGTAGAGTCAAAGTAAGGAAAATGATTTGCATGCCTAATAAACATGCCTAAAGATATGCCTAATGGTAAGATTGTGACATTTGTCAAAATGAATGGTGAAGATAAAGAGAGAGAAAATGGATATGACATTTGTCAAATGATGAATTGATTAGGTATGTTTTTAGGCATATATATTAGTCATCTATATCACTACTCATCAAAGTAAATCGCATAGCAACGATCGATAAAAGTTTAATAACTTATATGATTTAGTCTAATCATTTGTCCATAGATCTGAACTAAATTACCTTAACTTAGAAGATGCATTTTAATTTACTCAAGTCTCGCACCCTTGATCCAGCATCTCGATAGACACATATTGAACTCCCTTAACTTCTTATAAGCATATAAAACAAGAACAATTAATAACATTATAAATTATAATCAGGAAAGTACCCTGCTTTCTCATTTTATCAAGCACCCAATGACACTAGGATGCTTTCAGTTACTTAAAAAGAGATCGCTTTTACACCCGTATACAAAATTGCTGTGGGAAAAAAACTAATGTTGGAATAATTGTTGTATTGAACAAGGCAATCTTTTAATATGAATTATTTCATCTACATGATATCGGTGTTACGTTATGTTTTCTTGGGATTTCTTCTTATTATAAACACCACTGGTTATTGGCCAACAAGGTCGTATAAGCAAAGAATAGATAGCTATGATGTGTGAATTGATAAACTCCATCGACGAGATAAGAGTTCATGTTATGCAAAAAAAGGCATGGTGCGACATCTTCATTTTGGGGGTGGGATATGATGTTGAATCAGGTGATCTCTGTGAACTGTTTCATCTATGTGGTTGCCCAGTGTAAACACATCACATGTATGCTGGAGGATGGCTTAAAGCCTTTAATGTTACGAAATATACTGACGGGAGTAGGAAGCATCGCCTCTCATACAATGTAGCATTGCCAGATGATTGGAATTGTTTATCCAAAGTTAAACTTGTTTAAGATCCCAATTATACCTTATTCCAAAATAAGAATTAGGAAGCAAGGTTTTGCCAAAATGCTACCAGGGTTGCAATTAGCTCGACTAAAAAACTTGAGGCCTAGCTCGAGCTTGGCTCAATGAGTTTTCTTAATGAATCATCGAGCTTGGCTTGAGGAGGATTAAAGATTGGCCCCAAAAGCTCATAAATTAGCTTAAAAAGTTAGACCTAAACTTATTTCAAATACACATTGAAAATTTCAAATAGACAGAGAGGCTTACATATGAAGACCAAACAAAACAAACACCACTTAGGCGGCCTAATGTAAGAACGCAAGAGGTTCAAACCTCTCTTTATCTGGCCAATTTGAGTACTGGACCTTCATTTCATAATACCATAATATAACTTGATGTTTAGCCCACGTAGGAGGCCCGCTGAGAATGGCTAAATAGAGACTCAAAATTCAAGTTGGTGCTCTACCATAAACACGGGTCTAAAAAGAAAATTTCACCCACTTTAACGTTTTTAGACCGGTGTAAATAATAATCATGGGTCTAAATGTAAAAAAGACAAATAAACCGGTGTTTATTATCTCCACCATGTACGTCTAAAAGATCCTCAAATGAACCGGTCAGTTAATACGTAAAACAAATTTGAGATATCTAAGCGCTATTTTATCTTCATTTTCCCCTCTTTTCTCTTTTCATTTTTACAAAAGTCAAAAACCCTAACATGAACACAGCGCCTCTCATTCTCCAATTTCTTCAGTCTTATGGTTTAATTGACCTATGATGTAGCAACAATGTGTTTTTAATGTGTGTATTTATTGGAAATATATGGACTACTTCTTATATATATGAGAAATTTTTGGGGAAGCAACAAATGTTAATTAAAATAGGGTGACTTAGGATGCATGCATAGTAATAAAATAGACTTTAATGTTAAACAAAGTTTACAAGGGTTCGTTTCATATATTCTATTTATAGTGTTTTCGATTCTATACAAGTTTTTTTTTTTTTTTTGAAAGGCGATTCTATACAAGTTTACAAGAGAACATTTAACTAATTGTTGGTGTTACAGCTTGAAGAAGTTTGAGAGAGAATGAAATGATCATTATTGGAGGGAAAAAGTAGTTACAAAATGATAATTCTTGATTACTAAAATGAGAATTACATCTACTCTATATATACAAGGGTTAAGCTTCTAGAAACATTACAGAACTACTAACATTACATTCTATTACAATTCACTTGAGCTTGGTATAGTAATTTGTGCTTGGATGGGAGAGTTGACTTTTGCTTTGACTCCATCTTTGACTTTTCTTTTGACCTTTGGATATTGTTGATTTGATGAGTTGCTGTTGTTGGATCTTTGATACCTCCATTACCCCCCCCCCCCACAAGTTGGCAGTGTGAAAGGATCACAAGTGCCAAACTTGCTGATACAATTGTAATGTAGAACTTTAGGTAATCCTTTGGTTAAAACATCTGCTGCTTGGAACTTTGTAGGGATGTAGGAAGGTATGATTTGGTGATCCTTAATCTTATCTCTGACAAAATGACAATCGATCTCAATGTGTTTAGTTCTGGCATGAAGAACTGGATTGGAAGCAAGTGCAATAGCAGATTCATTGTCACATAAGATAGGAACAGGCTGAGATATTTTGAGGTTGAGATCTTGTAGTAAGCATTTCAGCCAAGTAATCTCACAAGTGCAATCTGCTAGAGCTCTATACTCTGCTTCTGTGGATGATCTTGAGACAACAAGTTGTTTCTTTGAAATCCATGAGATGAGACAGTTTCCAAGAAAGATAGCATACCATGGCGATCTTCTAGTGATTGGACAAGTTTGCCCAATCACCGCCACAATATCTTGAAAGAGATAGAGTAGTATCCTTTGGAAAATGTAAACCTTGTCCAGGAAATAGCTTGATGTATCTCATGACCCTTAGTAATGCTTTCATATGGATAGTGGTTGGGTTATGAGAAAATTGACTGAGAACTTGTGCAGCAAAGGAGAGATCAGGTCTGGTGATTGTGAGATAGATGAGTTTTCCAACTAATGTTCTGTAGAGAGAAGAATCAGGTAAAGGTTCACTGGATTCATCATTGAGAGTGACAGTGGGATCCAGTGGTGTGATAGCAGGCCTTTCATTGAGAACACCAGCATGTTGAATAAGTTCTAAAGCATACTTCCTTTGGGATAGAACAATACCAGATGAATTTCTAAGGATTTCAATGCCTAGATAATAATGTAGTGGGCCAAGATCCTTGATGCTAAACTTTTGATGAAGTTGCTGTTTGATGGAATTAATGAGAACTTGATCATTGCCTGCTAAGAGAATATCATCCACATAAACAAGAAGGGCAATGAATTGATGTCCTTGAGTAAGGGTGAAGAGAGAGGTATCAGCATAACTTTGTTGAAAATGGAGAGATTGTAAGAACACTGTAAGTTTGCTGAACCATTGTCTATTTGCTTGTTTAAGTCCATAGAGAGACTTGGTTAGTTTACACACAGAATTGGGTGGAAGGTCTTTTGAGTAGCCTTGAGGAAGTTTCATATAAACCTCTTCATGTAAATCTCCATGTAGAAAGGCATTGTTGATATCCAGCTGCTCAATAAACCAATTATGATGGACAGAAATAGCTAAGAGAGCTCTCACACTAACCATCTTTGCAACAGGAGCAAAAGTTTCCTTGTAATCAACCCCTTCTCTTTGTGTGTAACCCTGTGCAACCAGCCTTGCTTTGTATCTTTCTACAGAGCCATCTGCATTATATTTAATCCTGAACACCCACTTACTACCAATAGCAAACTTGTTAGCAGGTAACAGACATACTTCCCAAGTATTATTATCTTCTAAAGCTTGGATTTCCTTTTTCATAGCTTGAAACCATTTTGGATCCTTAAATGCTTGAGCATAGGTGTGAGGTTCAGTTGTTTTGTTAATGTTACTAATGAAGTGTTTGAGTTTTGGTGTGGAAATATTTGAATAATTAATGTATTTTGTGAAATGATGTTTGGAAATGTGATGAACATTAGATTTTGGAAGAGTGTAATGAAAATCTTTTAGTTTTGTTGAGATGGTTTTGGATCTGTGAGAAACTCTTAAAGGTGGAGGTGGTGTAGGGATGTGAGATGAAGATTGTGTTGTTGAGGGAGGAGATGATTGTTGAGGTGAATTGGAAGTATCATGAGTTGACTGAGGAGTGTCTTGTGTAGTTTGTATTTCTGGTTGTGGGGATGAAGGAGTATTAAATAATGGTGAGGTGGTGATTACTTCTGTTGTGTTAGTTACTGCTGCTTCTGAGGTGTGTGGGTTAGGTGATGTAATGTTGGGAGGAGGAGTAGGTGGAGGTGAAGTAGTTGTGTCAGGTTGTAAAAAGATGGGAAGGGTGGATGGGTTGATTTGTGATTGAGTTGTTGTTGTGTTTGTAGGTTGAGAGAGTGTATGGAAAGGAAATTGTGTTTCATCAAACTCAACATGCCTGCTTGTGAGAATTTTGTGTGATTTGAGATCATACAAAAGGTATCCTTTTTTATTAGGTGAGTATCCAATAAGTACTGAAGGTATTGACCTTGGTTGAAATTTGTCTGGTGAGTGTTGGTGAACATAAGCTCTACATCCAATGGTTCTGATGTGATCTAAAGAAGGTGCAGTGTTATGTAGGAGCTCATATGGTGATTTGTTCTGAATTGAGGTTGAAGGAAGTCTATTGATGAGGTATGTGGCAGCTAATATGCAATAGCCCCAAAAATGGATAGGAAAATTGGCTTGAAATCTGATTGCTCTTGCTACTTCCAAAAGTTGTTTGTGTTTTCTTTCAACTCTAGCATTCTGCTGAGGAGTATTTGGACATGAGGTTTGGTGTACTATTCCCACTGATTGAATAAATGTTTTGAGATAAGAATTTAAGAATTCTGTGCCATTATCACTTCTCACTGTTTTAATGTTTGTTTTGAAGTGTGTTTGGATGTAGTGATAGAAGGTTTTGATGTGGGTCATTGTGTGTTGTTTGCTAGGCATAAGATAAGTCCATGTGACTCTTGAATGATCATCAACTATGGTGAGAAAGTATCTACATTTGTTTATAGTTGTATGCCTATAAGGACCCCAAACATCAATATGAATAAGATCAAACAGTGATTTAGCATAAGAGGTGCTGGATTTGAAAGGTAAAGCATGCTGTTTGGCTGACATACAGATATCACACTTGAAAGTTGAATTACAATGCATGAAAGGAGAAATTGTTTTTATTTGTTTAAGAACTGGAAATGAGGAGTGTCCCATCCTTGAGTGCCACAGGTAGGAGTTGTTGTTGGTGTTGAAAACGGGTGATGTAGGTGTCTTGGTTGTAGAAAGTACTGATGATGGTTGAAAGTACTGTCTGGTTGTAGAAGGTACTGATGATGGTAGAAAGTAAAGACCATTACAAAGGACTCAGAGCAATCCTCTTGTTCTGGTCCTGAAACACACAGTGTTTGTCAGTGAGGGTGAGTGAAATGTTGGTTCCTTGTAGTAGTTTGCTCACAGACATAAGGTTGTGTGAAAAAGATGGTATGTACAATACATAGTTAAGGGTGATGTAGTTATTTATGACCACTGATCCATAGGTTGTAACTTTAACATTGTGTCCATTAGGTAGTGTAACATATATGGGTATGGGAAGTGTGTGGATGTTAATCATGAATGAGAGAGATATGGAAATGTGATCTGTTGCACCACTATCTATGATCCAAGCATGTTTAAGATCAGAAACGAGGGAAGCTACAAATTTAGGAATTCCAAAACTTTGAGAAGAAAATATACCTAAGAATGGACCCTTTTGATTGCCTTGCATCATGAGTAGAACTTGGTTCAATTGGTTCTGCAACTGATCCATTCTAGCAGCCATATGATTGTCAGAAGGAGTGTGTGTTGGAGTGTTTTGTGAGGGTTGATTGGTGTTGTGTGTTGCTATATCTTCTTGACTTTGAACCATATTCACTGTCCTTTGTGAGGGTTGATAGGAAGTCTGTGGTTTTGAAGGTTTTGCAGGGAATTTTCCATGAAGTGGATGTCCCACTGGATAGCCTACAATTTTGTAGCATTGATCCTTTGAATGAACTTCTTTGAAGCAATGTCCACATATGACCCCTTTTTTGAAATTACCCTTTCTCTCAGATGATTCACCATGACTGTAGGAAGACCTATTAAACCTTTGAGATGAATTGTAGTGTTGGGTTGAATTTTGACCTCTGTGATTGTTTCCAAATGCTGCAAAGATCGTGGGTGTGGAAGACTTTGGCAATAAACCTTCCTTTGTTTTTCTTCTTGTCGACCATATTATAGGCTTTAACAAGCGATGGTAAAGGTTGCATGAGAAGAATTTGGCCTCTGATGTTGGCATAGCTATCATCAAGTCCCATCAAGAATTGAATCAATCTTTTCCTTTGATCTCTTTCACTGTTCTCCTTCCCATTCTCACAATTACAAACACAGATACACAAATATGGTGCTTCCAATGAGTCAAATTCATCCCACAATCCTTTCAGTTTATGATAGTAAACTTCAATGGTAAAATCATGTTGTTTTAACTGAACAATGTCATTTGTGAGTTGGTAAATTCTGTGACCATCAATTTGTGCATAATGCTCATGAAGTTCACTCCATAACTTTGAAACAGAATTGATAAATTTCAAGTTGTTACCAATTTGTTCAACCACAGTATTGAGAATCCATGAAATCAACATGTCATTGTTTCTTTCCCAAAGTGCTCTAGTAACATCAGATGTGTGTGGTTCAGGGTATTCACCAGTGATTAGCTTCATCTTATTCTTAGCATTTAGTGCAATAACCATGGATCTCTTCCAAGAACTGTAGTTGTCGGATCCAGTTAACTTATTGGAGATGAGAATCAATCCTGGATGATCAGATTGATGCAGAAAGAGAGGATGATCAGAGTTGATTGTTCCATTGAGTGTGTTGTTCATTGTGGATGTATCTTGTGATGATGATGATGAATCAAGAACCATTTTGAACTGAATGGTGGTTATAACTGATTTGTAATAGAATGATGAGTTTTGGTGAATTGAATGATCAAGAAATGATGTTCAGTGGTGAAGATGCAGCAGACTATGGTGGATTTTGGTGGTGATGATAAAGGAAATTTTGGCGGGTAAAACGGTTATGGTAAGAAAAGTTGTTATAATCACTGGAAAAATCAGTTATCTTGATCGGAAGCAGTTACTCACCACAGTTTGTGGTGGTATGCTCTGATACCATGAAGAAGTTTGAGAGAGAATGAAATGATCATTATTGGAGGGAAAAAGTAGTTACAAAATGATAATTCTTGATTACTAAAATGAGAATTACATCTACTCTATATATACAAGGGTTAAGCTTCTAGAAACATTACAGAACTACTAACATTACATTCTATTACAATTCACTTGAGCTTGGTATAGTAATTTGTGCTTGGATGGGATAGTTGACTTTTGCTTTGACTCCATCTTTGACTTTTCTTTTGACCTTTGGATATTGTTGATTTGATGAGTTGCTGTTGTTGGATCTTTGATACCTCCATTACACATCTCTTATGGGATGATGGGTGTGGTTTCAAAACTTAATGTTAGATTGTACACTTTTCTAGTATATATCTGTTACTCGTCTTAAAATCGATTTGTTACTTTACTAACCCAAGTTGCGATTTTGCGAAAACAGGGTCACAGTCAGGTTCTTTAATGGGACGATGATGGAGCGGTAAACATTTAATCTTATTATGTCTGTATTCATATATTTCGTTGTAGCTTCACTTGTTTTTTTGAAAAGTTATTGAAACTGCTTATGAAATATTATGTATCTAGGGCCTGTTTGTTTTACTTATTGATGTCCCATTGTTGATTAACTTCATACAAGTTATATCTTTCTATATTTTTTTTATGAAGTTGTGGTGTTAAACAATAAACGGGGCTTTTTGTGGGGCTAATAGGACTTAGGAATCCAGGCTTGGTCAGCTTTTAGGTGGATGTTGTGAGCTAAATTTCGATTAGCTTATGCTGTTTCTATAATATAAAAAATAGTTTACTAGATTAAACAGACCAAGAAATACCCCCATACTCTTTGTGGAACAAGTGCTATATATAATATATATGTCCTTTTGTAGATTTGAAATTCATTCAGCATGTCCTTTTTATATTTCCAGCATGTGCTTCTTTTGGTAATTCTGTGTGTTTATTTTTTTTTCTTCATAGTTTCGGTTTGTGTTACTTACCTACGACATCGTTTTTATTTTTAGGCGAGGCACTTTTGGTTACAACTGGAACTATTGTTTACTTTGGAGATAGTCCGCATTTACAATAGCAGAGGTTACCATTCATTTCTCTTTCTTTTTGTTTTCTCAACAACACATTTTCACTTGTAGCTGGTTTTCATTTGTGTTCTTACGGTATTGTTGGTGTGTTTGTGCATGACCTTATACGGGTATTGTTGGAAAATTTAGTGCACTTGTGGGATTAGTTCACACCTGGTAATGGGTCAGGAGGTACGAAGTGTACACCCATATGGTCCCCGAACACCACGACTCTAATAGTGGTTTGTCTTGATAGGCGGTGTTTCACCGCTAGTGCTTAGTTAGCACCGATAGATGTGTTTTCACCGCTAGTGCTAAGTTAGTCTTGATGGGCGTGTTTCCACCGCTAGTACTATGTTAGCAATCGCTAGTGTTATGAAAGTCTTGCTAGTCTTGAAATAAACTTGTAACAGTGCATTGACCTATTCAAGTGGCGATTACAAGCGCATAATGACCACGTTTAATTAGTCATGTAACCACTACTGACTATAATGGGGATAATTATGAGGCGATTAATGGGCGATTAATTCTCATAATTCCATTTGACTAGCTAAGAGTATTTTCCTATAAATAGGAAATCTGATCATGCATGAAATGATACACATAAAACGATTAACACTTCTAAGCAAAGGGTTATTGATTTGTGCCTAATTCAATAACATACATTTGGTCTTATCCCAAGTAGATATTCGTGATACCCAGGCATTAGGGTCGAATAGTTTACTTTGGAAAGTGATCACACGATCACATCCGGTAACCACCTAGTGGTATTTGCAGTTGCTACTGATTATCTTACCCTGTTCTGGGAACCATCACACCAACAATCAAAGTAAACTATTTGTGATAATCAATGGCTGCTGCTGCAATGAAACACATGGCTTCAAACTTTGCCAAGCTTGATAAGTTTGAAGGGGTGGACTTCAGGAGATGGCAGAAGAAGATGCACTTCTTGTTGTCAAGCATGAGTGTGGTGTATGTGCTAACCACACCTATTCCTAATGATGGGGATGATGCTACAGTGGAACAGATCAGGAGGAGATGACTACATTTGCAGAGGTCTAATCCTCAATGGTATGTCTGATTCTCTGTTTGATATTTATCAAAACTTTGAATCTTCCAAAGTACAGTGGGATTCCTTGGATGCCAAATATATGGCTGAGGATGCATCAAGTAAGAAGTTCCTTGTAAGTAATTTCACAAATTACAAAATGACTGATTCAATACCAGTTATGGAACAATACAATGAACTTCTTGGTATACTTGGAAGGTTTACACAACACAATATGCACATGGATGAGGCTATTCAAGTCTCTTGTGTCATTGATAAACTTCCCCTTCTTGGGAAGATTTCAAGCATACCTTGAAACATAAAAGGAGGAGTTAACTCGGTTGAGTTGGGCGGTCATCTGCGCATTGAGGAATCTCTCAAGGTGCGGGATAATGACAAGCCAAAGAGTAGCAATGCTATTGGTGCATCTGTTGTCAATATGGTGGAGCATAACTACTCCACCGGTACAATGACAACAAAGGCAAACGCAAATATCATGACAACACAAGGCGATCCTAAAAAGAAGGCAACACCTACTTGTTGGAAATGTGGCAAACCGGTCACATTAAAAGGGATTGCAAGGGTGATAAAATTGGTGGTAAAGCCAATGGATCGTGCACTAATGGTTCGGGGGTGGTGGTTCACCAACTCACCGAAAGGTCGTAATATGTTTAATAAGTCTTTTCGATTTATTATGTTACATATGTATCTGAATCTTATTATGTGCGGGATGATGATGTTGCGTGGTGGGTTGACTCGGTGCAACTGTTCATGTGTGCAAAGATAGAAGTCGGTTCAAGACTTATGAGTCATCGAATGATGATTCTATTCTTCACATGGGAAATGAGTTAACGACCTTGGTGCATGGTCGTGGTTGTGTAGATCTTAATTTTAGTTCGGAAAGATTGTAACTTTGTTTAATGTTATTCATGTTCACGATATCGGGAAGAACTTGGTTTCAAGTAGTATTTTGAATAATCATGGATATAAATAAGTTATTGAGTCCGTAAATTTGTTCTTTCTAAGCATAGTGTTTTATTGGTTTTGGATATTTGTGTAATCAAATGTTAGGCTTAATATTGTCACCGATAGTGTTAATTCAAATTTGTGACCACCACCGACTGACCGACTCTACCCTATGGCATGCAAGACTTGGCCATGTACACTATAAAAGAATGTAAGATATGTCTAAGGATGGGTTGATCCCAGCTTTTGACATGGACACTGAAAAGTGTAAAACTTGCATGTTGACCAAGATAACCAAGAAACCTTTTCAGGGTGTTAGTAGTGAGACTAAGCTCTTGGATCTTATACACAGTGACCTATGTGATTTGCATGCCAATCCTTCTTTGGGGAATAAGAAGTACTTTGTGACATTTATTGATGATGCTTCTAGGTTTTGTTATGTCTATCTTTTACATACCAAGGATGAAGCATTAGATAAATTCAAAGTGTTTAAAACTGAAGTTGAATTACAACTTGGGTCCCCGATCAAAAGATTAAGGACGATAGGGAGGTGAGTACAAGGATACTCAGATTTTCGATCTGTTGGAATTATCCATGAAACGATCGCTTTATACTCCTCAAAGAAATGGTATTTCGAAAGGAAAACAGGTGTCAAGGAGATGGTTAATTCCATGTTGTCCTATTCAGGACTAAGTCAAGGGTTCCGGGGTGAAGCTATGTTAACAACTTGCTATTTATTAAATAGGGTTCCCAACAAAAGGAACAAGGTTACCTCTTATGAACTCGGTCTAAAAGGAAACCCAACTGAACTATCTCGGGGTTTGGGGTTGTAGGGTCATTGTAAGACTCCACGATCTAAAGTCAAAACTTTGGGTGAAAGAGGCATTGACTACATCTCATCTTTGTTGGATATCTTGAGCATTCCAAGGCTTTTAGGTTCTATGTTATTGAACCTAATGAATATGTTTCGATTAACTTAATAATTGAATCAAGGGATGCAAACTTTGATGAGAATAGATTCTCATCGGTCCCTAGACCAAGTCGAGGATTCTAATGGAACTCATGACACTTTGGTGTATCGAGGTCCTCGATGATGAACCATCGGTGGTCCCCGATGAGGTTGTGGTTCAATAACTCGAACTCGTGCTCGGGAAGAGCAAAGGGTCGGACTCCAAAGTCATTTGGACCCGAGTTTCAACTATACTTAGTTGAAGGAACAAGGAATGAGGTCTCTGACCAATACTCCTATTGCTTCATTTTTGAGGATGATCCCAAGTGTAGGACCTTACTTTTATCAACCTTATGACTTTACCAAGCAAACCCAACACACGTAACCCAAGTTACGCGTATAAAACGTGAAACACAATCACAAACAAAGCTTAGAAATAAGATGAGAAAGATGGTGACTTGATGTTTATACAAAACCGTGTATGTGAGAGGATAAAGATAAACACAATAAGTTGTATATTCCTTGAGAGAGAAAATACACACACACACACACTTTCAAGCACACCCCTCAAATGACCATTTGAGGGGTATTTATAGTACAAGAGGCTTAAAACCCTAAAAGGCTTTGCTTGGGCTTTTCGTGGGTTGGACATGGATTGGGCTTTGGATACTTAAGCTTCAAATGGCTAGCATAATCATAACGCCTAGCCATTTAGCTTAGTCCAATCCACGAGCCCGTTGACTATTCTATCACGATATCTAACACACTTTACAAAGTTCCTAATCGTGAATGACCATCACTTCTAATAAAAACTATTAAGGCTAACAATCTCCCCCTAAGGGGTGGTCATTCAAATGATGCTCCACTTGATTAGGTCTTTACTTTTCTCGAGCATGAACTTTGTGTGTAGATATAGAATAGTCTTGATTCTTTGTTCCTTCATGCTTTGTGATCAGATAATGTGGTTGTCTGCCGTTGTCAACTTCGTTGGTTAGGTATATCCACGTCTTTCTCCACCATGCTTACACTTCTATTTGACTTTGAGTTTCCAATGATGAAGTTCTCGAGTCTTTACACTTTGTAGATTCTTTGACATTGACGAAGAATCATCTTTAACTTTGAGTTGCCTTTGATTTTGATGAGAACTTTCATGTGTTGTTGGTATGAGCATGTGACGAGTCTGCACGATCCATCCGCTCCGGAGCTTCCATAAGAAGAAAACATAAAAACAGGTTAGTAATAAGCGGATTCCGGCACTTACAAGTTTGAATTTCGAGGGTGTTAACAAAGATAGTGTGAAAGCACATCTCTAATTCTCACAGAGGCCGTTCTGAACCGGAGTCCCACAAGTGAGATAACGCGATATACCAAAGTACATCTACGATTCGGATGAGTCATTGAAGTACACCAAGCATCACTTCACGATCAGACCGCTTGAGACACACTAAGCGTAATCCACGGGAGTTACCGGTGACTGCTTTGTCGGTCGCTTGATGTTGACCTGGCAGAGTTTCCATTCAATCATCAAGATCACAAATGTGAAACTTCTCATAAATGTTCGGCAGATTGCTAAGATCTACGTAGGACTTTATAATATATCACTTGTGTCCTTATTGATGAACAACAAGCGATGTCATGTCATGTGTTCCTATGAGATCTTTTGATGAATCTCGTGGCTCTAGACTCAATAAGTGCATTTTGGTTTTCCGAGCGGAGACTAGGAGAGGTCTCCTTTTCAATATCAACCATCTCTAAGAGAAAGTCGATAGATTATGTAGGGTTCCCAGTGAGAATGAAACAAATCCCTTTTAAGAGGAATTGAGTGGCTAGAAGGTTTAGTGCGATGCGTCACTGGGTTCATGACGCCTTTGTCTTCAATACCGGTGTCATCTAGTGACATCCAAGAGCATATGTATTGAACCCGGTTTACGCCTAAGGTTGAATATGGAGGGCTATTTCTTTTCACCCTTTTCATTATATTTCTTTTAATTCTTCAACCCTTCTTTCTCCTTTCTCACATTACTCCTTTTTCAATCATTCCTAAGGACTTCTAGTGCTAACTATTTGTGATGTCCTTGGGTAGATCCCTCCGCTCTGGCGGATCATAGGACAATTTCCTATCTTTAGTCACCTTATAACTCCATGATCGTCCTATTGTTGCCATAAAACCAATTTTCTTGAAAATCTCTCGAGTGTTTATGATAGAAAACATGTTTGAGACACTTGAGAGTTTTATATTTTCATAAACACTCCCCTTCACATGTGTTTATATGTTTTGACGTAACGCACATAGAGGGTAGAGTTCACACTTTTGAATTGATCGACTTTAAATGAACAAGACCGATTCGAGACACGCTTACATCACTAGTGAACTAGTTTGAAATTATTACCCGTCCCGGTCAAGTCCATAGAAAGTTTCTAAATGGTACATTTCGACTTTAATTTCTCGTCAATTCATTGGTTACGATCGAGTCGAGCTCTTTTGAGATTCAAACAACAATCATTAAACATTTTGATAACATTTTAATCACGTTTCTCCCCTCAAAAATAGCATATCTATGATGTTTTGAAACAAAATGATTAAAAGATATGTTTTTCGAAAAGCATTTGGAGAGAAACCGATTTAGCATGAATTTTGGAACAATTTGGTTTTATACTCCCCATAACGAAAGCATATTTTTCATACAGAAAATTTAGAATCAATTAAGGGTTTAGAGGGAGTTATCTTGGTACCAAATGTGAGAGATTTTGAAAAATTTCGAATCAATGGTACGCAAGATGAAGATTTTAAAAATCTTTTGAAGATATTGAAGAAGAATTATCTTCCTTTGTTTTAGGATAAGTGCTCGATATTTATGAAAATCGATTTTGCGTTGCACTTTCCTTTCTTTAAAGATCGGGTTGCAAGCGGAAATACTTACAAGCCATTGTTTTTAGGAATAGTGCTTTGAAAAATATTTAAAACCTTTGTTTTTGATAAGCACTTTCCTTTCTTTGAAGCGCGGGTCCTGAACTGATGTGTCCAGAAGCCATTATTTTGAAGTCCGGGTTTCGTACTGAAGTATACGAAAGCCATTATTTGAAGAAATTTTGAGAAACGACATGTTTTAGAAAACATATAAATAACTCTCGCTCAAGCATCTGTACATGCCCGTATCATTGTTGAATGACATTTCTAGATACGTACAGAATATCGATTATACAAGAGACATGTCGTGAGAAGAATATTTTTGGATTTTGAAAATTTTATAATGTTTTTGTATTTTTTGAAAATTTTCTATTTTTGTATTTTGCTTTTGATTGTTTTTCAAATTTTGTATTTGGTTTTTCAAAAAATTTACATAGAAGATTTGAAGAAAGAGAAATTAAGTTGGGACAAGTAAAAGTGGAGTTAAGAGTGGAACTAGAAAAGGATTTCCACATGCGAGATAGGCATAAAGTTCTTCTCTACCACATGAGGTGTATGAACCTTCAACACTTTTACAAGTACCTGCATCCACAGAAGATGAATTTTCACAAATAACAGTGTTAGAAGTACATGATTCCTCACGGTGAGAGTGATCACTATCAACGGTTGTAGTGGATCTGACTTCCTTATCCGAATGATTGTCACTATTATATGTGTTGGTGCAAGTATAAAAAATCTTTCCTGTGGGAATCCATCTAAGACCTATTTTGTTGAAAACTTTTCCCGTGGGTATCCACCTAAGGTAAGATCTAGGAGTTGTTTTCTCATCAGATGCAGCAGAAGACTCATTTTTAGAAAAACTACGTCCTGAAGAGATCGTCCTATTAGGTGTCTTTTTGTTTGTCTTTTTATCAACGGGCTTGTTTCTATTTGGTGTCTTAGTGGATTGTGCCTTGGCATCATGATTAGCTGAAAAAGCACATTTTTGACATGTAGGACAGATAGATTCAACATTCTTGTCTAAAACAACAACTTTAGCTTTGTCACTACAGTCTTGTGGACATTGATTCTTGTTCGAAAAAGACTTAGAATTCCTGGTGTTGTTTTCTAAGGGCATAGCATTTTCTTTTGCGCAACTACTCTTAGATGCAAGCCAATCCCTTGTCTTTTGTAGAGTGTTCCTAGGTAAAGGTTTACTACTACTAGCGGTGCCTTGAAATCTTGTAGAATTCATCACCCTAGATGTTGCACCTAAAATTCGCCTTTTCAGTCTCGTGCCTTTTTCCTAGCTTCTTCTAGATAGTGATTGTTGACCATTTTGTTAGAACCGACAGATTCTTTAACTGGATTTTTGGTCACATTTCGTGTACTATTCCTAGAAATGCCAGGTGTAAACACTTTTTCTTTCTCAAAAACAGGTTTTTCAAATGCTTTGATAATTCTCTTTTTGATAGGCAAAGACTATGGAGTGACTGATTTTGACAAATCTTTTTTCTCATTGATTTTTGGAGGAAACTGAGAAATAGACATTTTTGGTTTTAAAACCGGTTTGGGAACATTTGCTTTCTCCGCAGTCAATGGTTTTGTAATCTTAGTTTCCACTGCTTTTCCTTTTTGACATTCCACCTGAGCCCTCAAAAGATCATTTTTCGCTTTCATGTCATTGTAGGCACGCTCATACGACAATTTGTCATACTTGCATTCCTCGCTTTTTCGATCAAGTTGTTTAAAATATGAGATATTTTCTTTTCAAGTTTTTCAAGAGCTTTTCATATTTTGAAACAATTTGAGGTCTCAGATCGAGTCTTTCATGATCTTCAACAGAATATGTTTGCAAAATGATGGACATAATATCGATGAGTCGAACATCTTCAAGAGAGAATCATTTAAATTTTCCAAAACTTTGATGTGTTCAACACTTTCATTAGCTTTCTTTACTGTGGATTTATGGTCCTTGACAAAGTCACTGTTTCTTTCAAAAGGCTTGTTCAAAATGGATTACCCTTGAGTTGATGTTAGTCACCGAGGGCAATTGAGTTTCAAAAACTTTTTCTGCTCAATATCAAAACTATTAAACCGGATGTTTGTTGTAATATTGGTTTTAGTTTTCACCGCCTCTTGAAGATCCGCATTCTAGTTTTCACATTTTCCAAAATACTTCGCATCACTTGTGTTAAAAGGATTGTTTGAAGACATTTGTTCAATGTTCGAAAGAGATTTGGAGACAACAACCGGTTTTGAAACCGATTTTGAAACCGGTGTTGACACTTTGTTTGAAACACTTGGTGTGGTGGAAAACGTTAACTTTTCTTTTGAGAAACAAAAGGAATACCATTAATTTTGTTCCATTTGTTATAATCAATCGGTTTGAGATCCGGATTCTTTTGTTTCATTTTGATCTACTCTCCTCGAGATAGTTCCAACGCTTCAAGAGAATCACGAACAATTATGGGTTCATGCAAAGCATTTCTATTGTTTAACACATTCGAGATTTCGAGCTTTCTTGAAACGAAGAAGGGTCGTTACCAAGTGCCATCTTATGTGAAGTATGAAAACGTGGATTTACTTGGTTAGAAACATCTTGTTTGATTTAGTGAATGACCCGTTGTAAGAAGCAAATTGTCCAAAGTTTTGATTTTTCCGCTTTATCAAGAATTTCATCAAGAAGAGAATCTTCTCGCTTTGAAAAATCGAGAATCAACTGTTTCTTTTCTTTTCAAGATCGAAAAATGCTGCTTTTGTTTAGAAACTTGGTCATTTAGATCAGAAATTTCCTTGTATAAAGATTGTATTTTCAAGTTCAAATTCACATCAAGTGTGTCATACTTGAGTTGCAATTGTTTTTCTCTTAAAACAGATTCTCGATAACCAATTTCTAATTCAGACATTTTGTTTGTATGAAATTCATAGGCTTTGGCGTGCTCCTTGTAACTCTCAAGCTCAGCGGTCAATTTCTTATTCGCGGCCTTAACTTCGCGATTGACCTTACTCACTTTTTCAATTTCAATGCCACAGTTATTGATTAATGATTCAAAATAGGCACGTGTTTCCTCATCGCCTCAAGATTTTGTGCCACACGCCTCCACTAGGATCCACATCCGAGTTTCGAGTTAGTATTGCTACAACTAGAATTGTCCGTATGTATCATAAGTAGGTGTCTTGGCGTCGCGACGTCGCTCGTCGTCATGAGTAAACACATCAAATATGACATTGGTATAGCATGGATCAATGATTGGTACCTCGACATCTGCGTTGGCCATAGATGGAGGTGCGTCGAGTCGATGTCGACTTAGTCTCCTCAAGATTTGCCATGAATATGCGTTCGCATTGATTTCTCGAGGTCTTCCAAATCATCCACGATAGCGAAAAATCATTTTCCTCAAGACTCAACCGCATCCCCGCTTGCTTCGTACTAACAAAGATAGCTCAAGAAACTCAAGATTCTTCTTGTGCGGCTTAGTGGGACAAGCTTCGTGCCATGTGACCTATTCCTTGACAGTTATAACACTTAACCCGACACTCGATTCACATTTCCATAATTCCTAACGACTGAGTCGCAACATTCCCATTCGATTACCATCGCTTATTCCCAACATTCGTCCCCATCTGACACCCCGATATGGAACCTACCGATTACCCATACGAAATCCAAGAGCATATCCTCGCGATTCCCAATAACTCCAACCATTTTTCCTTGATTACCCATATTCACACCCGACCGTGCAATTTGCTCATATGCAGTGTTTGACGAAACTTTGGTCGTTGTTAGTTGGTGTGGAATAGCGACTTTTAGTGCGTTACCCAATAAAGAGTATATCCGCTGCAAGGTCGCTTCGGGTCGGTTTCAGGATCGATGATTCCTTGTTCTGTATAGTTGATCCGGATAGAATTGTTGTTGTGGTTGTTGAATGTATTGTCGCAAGTTGTTGTTGTTGGAAGATGATGAAGCTTGTTGTTGTGTATTCACCGAAGGTTGAGTCTTTGCAATAAGTGCCAATGGATCATGATTCTTTGCCAATCTTTCTTTCCCGACTTCATTCACTTCATCTTGGTTTTGTTTCGAAAATCGCTTAGTTGATCAAAGTTCACCGATGAAGGTCTTTTGTTTGGTTGACAATATTTACATATCGTCCCCATTCTTCCGGAAGATTATTCAGAACTTGATGTTTTGAACGATAGTTCGGTGTCGACTTGTTTCGATTAGCTCATTCATCAAAGTGCAAAACCTTCTATAGTAGGATTCAATGGATTCTCCCGGGTAGAAGTAAACTTTTCCCATTCGCCAGCGACTTGTTCTCCATGTCTTGTTGACCAATTTCATTCCATGACAAAGCCGTCTAACACGCTCCCACATATCGAAAGCGCTTCACAACTATCTACCGCAAAGAAAGATGTCTATTGGGAAACCCAGTTGGATAATATGAATTGCCATGTCATCCGCTTCGACTTGTTTCGATCCTCCGCAGTGTATTCGATTCGTATTGAAGACGAGAAGATGGTGGGACGGGAGGTGTTGCATCCGCATTTCCGTGTACATGAACTTGTCGAGGTGGAAGGTTCCATCCCGAATGGATTTAATCATGAGTTTCCATTAGGTTTGGTCTTGATGTAGCGGAGCATTCGACTTGTCCATTGAAGATAACCACCTTTTGCCAACATAGGAGGTCGGTTTTCGGCACCGCTGCATGAATGTCTTGTTGAGTTGCCATTGATGAAGGTATGATCCGATAAAGTTGATGTAGGATCGATTCAACGATAAAGAGTTGTGGTTGATGAAGATTCATTTCGGTTTGAAGTTTTTCCGAAAGTCGATCAGTAACCTTGGTCGTAAAAATTTTCGCCCAAAATTTGAAATTCACTATAAAAATCAATTCTAAGGTCGTATGAAAATTTTGAGTTATGACAATTTTGACGCCAAATTTGACCCGAAAATTTGAATTTAGGCCCAAAATTTGAATTTTGACCAAAATTTTCACAGCTTAAACCAAAATTTGAATTTCGCGTAAAATTGAACGTTTAGTCTCCTCAAAATTTAATTTTACTCAAGTTTTCCGCCAAAAACTTGAAGAGTAAGGATACGCGTAAAATTTAAATTTTACTCAAATTTTTACTCAAATTTGATTTTTTTTTTTTTTTTTTTTTTAAATAAATGAAGAGCTTAGGCGTAGAAACACGAAGTTACGAGTAGACGATGCTTAGGCGTAGGATCTTATGCGTAGGAAGTTTAGGCGTAGGATTCCTTAGGCGTAAACAGTATTATACGCGTAACCTTAAGCTTATGCGTAGACAAAAAGTTACTCGTAAACCTTACGCGTAATTGTGAAGTTATGCGTAGAGTTACTCGTAAGCTTTTAGCTTATGCGTAAACTATGGTTAAGAACCAAAATCCTTTACACCGCCACAAACGTAAGGGATATCCACAAGTCGAAGTGTTCCACACACTTATCCAAGTGAGGAAGCACCGAGTAACCGCTATAGCTCGAAAATTCTTCACCAAAATGTTATGCGTGAAAACTAGGGTTTTGACTTTTTGACTTCTACGCGTAAGAAATTTCCAACGATTCAAATGATTTCTTTTGCACAGATAGCCTTAAAAACACTCGAATAAACCAAAAATGTTGACCTTTTCACCCAAAGTGCTTAGATAAGTTACGAGTAGAAATGACCAACGAACCAAAACGAGTTTAAAACTTAACCAAAACGCGTAAAGCTTGAACTTTTGCAAAAACTGAAACTTTAGCACCAAATAAACCTTAAACCACAAGAATCTTGAATTTTTAAGTGCAAAAATTAAAGCTTTAAGCGTGACAACTATGTAAAACGAGAGCCTTTACACGTAACCCTTCAAAACAAACACAAACACTCATAAACCATTGTTAGGCCATTGATACCAATTGTAGGACCTTACTTTTATCAACCTTATCACTTTACCAAGCAAACCCAACACACGTAACCCAAGTTACGCGTATAAAATGTGAAACACAAACACAAACAAAGCTTAGAAATAAGATGAGAAAGATGGTGACTTGATGTTTATACAAAACCGTGTATGTGAGAGGATAAAGATAAACACAATAAGTTGTATATTCCTTGAGAGAGAAAATACACACACACACATACACTTTCAAGCACACCCCTCAAATGACCATTTGAGGGGTATTTATAGTACAAGTAACTTAAAACCCTAAAAGGCTTTGCTTGGGCTTTTCGTGGGTTGGACATGGATTGGGCTTTGGATACTTAAGCTTCAAATGGCTAGCATAATCATAACGCCTAGCCATTTAGCTTAGTCCAATCCACGAGCCCGTTGACTATTCTATCACGATATCTAACACACTTTACAAAGTTCCTAATCGTGAATGACCATCACTTCTAATAAAAACTATTAAGGCTAACACCAAGACATTTGAAGAAGCAATGAAGTCCCAGGATATTGCTTTAAGGAAATAAGCAATCAATGATGAGATGGATTCCATCATGGGGAACAACACTTGGGTGTTGGTTGATCTACCTCCTGGTTGCAAACCTTTGGGTTGCAAATGGATTTTCAAAAGGAAAATGAAGGTAAATGGAACTATTGAAAAGTTCAAGGCTAGACTAGTTATTCAGGGCTTTAAACAAAAGTCAGGGATAGACTATTTTGATACTTATGCCCTCGTGGCTCGTGTCGATTACCATAAGACTCTTCGATTGCTTTGGCATCTATTCACAATCGATTATTCATCGATGGATGTGAAGACGACTTTCTTGAATGGTGAATTGGATGAGGAGGTTTATATGAACCAACCTCGTGGCTTCATCTTTCCGGCAATGAAAACAAGGTGTGCAAACCGATTAAGTCTCTTTATGGATTTAAAAGGCACCTAAGCAATGGCATCAAAAATTTGATGAAGTAGTTTTGTCTAGTGGTTATGTTCTTAACCAAGTCGACAAATGTGTATATAGCAAATTTGATGAATCGATAAAGGAGTCATCATTTGTCTATATGTTGATGACATGTTGATCTTTGGCACCGACCAAAATCAGTTGACTTGACAAAGGATTTTTGTCATCAAGGTTCTCCATGAAGGACATGGGGAGGCGATGTTATCCTTGGTATAAAGATTAAACATGAAAGTAAAAGAATTTATATCTCTCGGTCTCATTATATTGAGAAGGTGTTGAGAAAATTCAATTACTTTGATTGTACTCAGTGAGTACACCTATGGATACTTGTGAGAAGTCGATGCCTAATAATGGCAAGGTCAGATCTCAACTTGAGTATTCTAGGTAATTGGTCACTGATGTATGCCATGACTTGTACAAGACCCGATATTGGTTTTGCGGTGGGAAAATTGAGCGGTATACTAGTAATCCTAGTGCTCATCATCGCAAGCGCCGGAGAGGGTATCAAGTATTTGAAGAGAACTATGGATTATAGTCTCTCATATCTTGTTACCCATCGTTGTTGGAAGGATACATCGATGCAAGTTGGATCAAGAACATCAAGACAATTCGTCTACCGGTGGTGGGTATTCCTACTTGGTGGAGGTGCAATTTCTTGGGCATCCAAGAAGCAAACTTGCATCACTAGTTCAACAATGGAATCTGAATTTGTGGCTTTAGCAGCTGTTGGTAAAGAAGCTGAATGGTTGAAAAAATTGCTTCTTGAGATTCCATTGTAGCCTAAACCTATAGAACCTATTTCTATCCGTTGTGATAGTGCAGCTACATTGACTAAGGCTTATAGCCAGATGTACAATGGTAAGTCTAGACACTTAGGTGTCATACATAGCATGATTCGTGAGCTTATCAAGAATGGGGTGGTATCTATAGAGTTTGTTAGATCTCAACAAAATTTAGCTGATCACTTGACGAAGGGTCTGGCTAAAGACTTGGTTATAAAGTCTGCTAAAGGGATGGGTTTAAGTCCAACTTAGTCATCGAATGCTAGGACACCCAACTCCTCCTAAGGAAACTTGGGAGCTTAGTTCAATGTGGAAAGTCGAACATTCAATGGACTGGAGCACATGTTTTATTTACATCCCAAGGTTGTGCTCGAACTCTTGAAAGGAGGATGAAGTCTTTACTTAATGGTTAATTTTCTTTGAAAAAGTGCTTGGCAGGAGCATGAATAAAGAGGAACCACCTATGTAAATGTTAAAGTTTTGCCGCTTCAGGAAGATTTTGGACTTTAGCTTTTACAACATTTATGAATTCGGATATGGACACATGGCTTGTATAGTGTCAGGAGCTTTTAAGTGTTTGAAAACTTGTGTGTATTTTATCTTCAGGTATTCAAATGGGTTGAAGGGTTTAATTCTTAGAACACCCTGATTCTCGAATATTTGAACGTGTAATATACTAGGATGAAAATTCAATCCTCAAGATATTTTCGTTTATGCATACGTTTTGTTTGATGTTTGTTTTTCATGCAAAGGAAGTGAACTAAATTTGGGGAGGATTTTTGGAAAATTTAGTGCACTTGTGGGATTAGTTCACACCGGTAATGGGTCGAGGTGCGGAGTGTACACCCATATGGTCCCCGAACACCCTAACTCTAATAGTGGTTTGTATCGATAGGCGGTGTTTCCATCGCTAGTGGTTAGTTAGCACCGATAGAGCGGTGTTTCCACCGCTAGTGCTAAGTTAGTCTTGATGGGCGGTGTTTCCACCGCTAGTACTATGTTAGCACCGCTAGTGTTATGAAAGTATTGCTAGTCTTGAAATAAACTTGTAACAGTGCATTGACCTATTCAAGTGGCGATTACAACCGCATAATGACCACGTTTAATTGGTCATGTAACCACTAACAGCTATAATGGGGATAATTATGAGGCGATTAATGGGGCGATTAATTCTCATAATTCCATTTGACTAGCTAAGAGTATTTTCCTATAAATAGGAAATCTGATCATGCATGAAATGATACACATAAAACGATTAACACTTCTAAGCAAAGGGTTATTGATTTGTGTCTAATTCAATAACATACATTTGGTCTTATCCCAAGTAGATATTCGTGATACCCAGGCATTAGGGTCGAATAGTTTACTTTGGAAAGTGATCACACGATTCCAAGTGATATCCGGTAACCACCTAGTGGTATTTGCAGTTGCTACTGATTATCTTACCCTGTTTTGGGAACCACCACACCAACAGGTATATTTTTAATTACTTCTTGGTTTTGTGTTTGTTTATTTTTTATCAGTTATGGAATGAATACTTTGATTCTAAGGTCTTTGTCGGTGGTTTTTATTTCCCCCTTTTTATTTCGGGTAAAAATCTGGTGTAGACGCTTGAATACGAGTTCATATACCGAATCTTTTTGGTTTTGTAGTTTTTAAACCTAATATTTTAGGTATTATGACTCGGACATGCGGGTTTGAGCTATGGGGTTGGTGCATGCATGTTAAACACAATATTAGATTACAATGGTTTCTTGAAAATGTTACTGGTAGCTTCTAATTTTAACATATCAATTTGTTCCAACAAAACCTGTCCTTTTAATAGTAAGCTAAGCACAACATCAGTTTGTTTTCTTTCAAATTCCAGTATTTTATACTTGCTTCTATTATACAAACATCAAAGAAAACATGTCCTTATAAAATAGTTTTAGAAAATACAGGTTCGTTGCACTATCATATCTTCTTCTCCTTATGTCTCTTTTCAAAGAACTAATTGAATTATTTATTTTAAAATACTTGCAAGGCAAAACTGAAAGACCTTAATGTGTAAAAATCACGTTAAAGGCCGAGCAAAAATTTGGTGATACATGATTGATCATTTTTTGTTATCATAGATTGTGTTATATGTTTAAGATTTTATATGAAATTTTTTCAAAAAGAAAGCACATCCGTTTTAGACAAATTGTGATAATCCGATGTATTTATAAATGGTGTAATTCATTTTTCCTTGCTTTATTTGAGTTAGAGTGTAGACTGTTGATTCTTTCGGTGGATCCCTCCCTGCAACTCCTTGTTTGCTGTTTCAATCTCAAACCGACCATTAAAGGTTGGTCTAACTGGATTCAAGAGTCAAGGATGGCGAGCCTTAATGTGTTCGGTGGAGTTCTAGGTGTGTTCTTCTTATCTTATGCCCATTTCAATTTTTATCTTACAAAATAAAACATGTAAAATTATGTAAATATTCTATGCCAAGTGATAAACAAAGTGATTTCTTTTCTGATAATGTTAGAAGTGAAGAACCTTTGAAAATGGTGTGATGATCTTCTACTACTTGCGGATTTCAATAGGAGTGGTGATGGGATATGTCATGAAGAAAAGATCTATAGAACAATGAATGGTGATTCGTGAGAAAATTGAGAGTAGAGGTGGTATGGCATGTCTTTAAACAAAAGGGTCAATACTCAATAGCATATATTTATTTGACTAGAAATATATAAGAGATTTCTTGTTTACTTTTTAAGAAATAAATATTCTTACTGATGTTCAAGAAATAAATATTCTTATCCTATTACTACATACTTTCCATATGTTGGAAATAAATTTTTTCTTCAGACTTTAAATCTCGATAAATGAAAAACAACAAGTTTATCAAGTCAAATACTGAAAGTAAATATATACTATATCTTCATAAATGATTTACACAACCTTAAAAGTTGTTTGGGCCGTGCTTAGCATGGCAAGAAAGAATTACCTAGTATAAGCATATGTTTAACCACTAAATTTTGTCACAGCAGATTAGCAAGCACTTTGCATCATATGGGTTACGCTCAATCACATATGGTGTGGAAAGAAGCGAGATATGCACTATTATCCAGGTTTGAAATTCTTCATACATTTTCAAGTCCTTTGTAAATTGGATCTTGCATACTGTATTCCAAGAGACATTCACTCTAATACACGCAGGAGATGCTTCTTGGCCTTTTGCTATCCCGAATGTTGTTCTAGTTTATTCTTCAAAGTTGGGAACTTTATACATCCTCATCAAATGCTGAAGCCAGGGGACATCATGAGTCTGGACGATCTACTATATTTTATTGATCTTGAGCAGGTTTATTATTAAGGGATAATTTCATATTTACCCAATCTAAACATGAAAATGTCATATATACCTAACATACAACTTTTGAATGCATGATGTACAATGCATTTAAAGCATGTTTTGGGTAAGTATGACATTATCATGTTTAAGTTGGGTAAATATGGAATTGCCCTTATTATTAACTATAGAGAGATGTGAATTTTGTGCCTTATACTGAAATGGAACTTACAGTGTTACAGTTTAATTTATGACTTTGAGCTGTTGTAGCATTTTAATTGTTGTTACTAAATCTTAAATCTTAGTGATTGTTTTGTTTATTCAAGAAGCCATCCCAAAGAGTCTCATTTATTAAGTAGTTTTAAGAAGCAATATCAAAAGAAGCCCTATAAGTGGTTGCAATAAGCTATTACAGTTCTGATTGCTTATTGCAGCATCTAATATTGCAGCATCTAATAGGGATGTTTGGGATTGTTTCTTAACACTACTTACAAAGAGGACTGTTTGGGATCGCTTCTTTAATAAACGTTTTTTTCCCCAAAATAAAACACATATAGACCGGTTATAATGATAAGCACCGGTCTATATAATCCCTCTTTTAGACATGCGGCGGAACCGGTCTTCATAAGGTTTACCACCGGTCTATATAAATCATTTTTTAGACCGATGCTCCAACCGGTCTTTATATGATTTACCTTTTGGACCTCCCCCTTTTAGACCTGCTGAGGAACCGGTCTAAATGGCTTGTACAACCGGTCTAAAAGGCCAATTTTGTAGTAGTGAGTCATGCCACGATACTCAACTTTAGTAGAAGATCTTGAAAGACATCATGTTTCTTACTCTTCCATGAAATAAGTAAATCTCCAAGAAAAAAAAAATTTATAGACTTGCGAGTAACAGAATCACCAGCCCAATCAACATCACAATAAGAACGCAATTCTAACAAAGACGTGGAAGGAAACAAGAGTGCCTTAAACTGAGTACCTCGAACATAACTAAGAATCTGCAAAACAACAGCCTAATGAACTGTCGTGGGAGCAACAATAGACTGGCTAATAATATGGACATCATAAGCAATATCTGAACGAGTCACTATAAGATAAACCTAACTCCCAACAATAATCCGATATTGTAAGGATTATGTGCAAAAAACAACGTCTTTCACAACCGACCTTCACGTAAATGCCGAAGGGTAACACAAGTCCACACTAAAAGGAACATGCAAGCTATGCAAGCTGAAATGAGAAAAAAAGTGACGAAATAAAATAGACCAAAGAAGAAATAAGAATACGGTAATATTCTCAGGTATAAAACAATAATTATCAAAAGTTATCTCACATATCATTCAAATGGATGCAGGACAACAATTCAACAAGTAAAAGCAAATTTACAATAATCAACAAAGAGCCTAAAATTGTCAAGTTATGTAAGGAGTATGTTGTACAATCAATAATAGGGAGAATTTCATCCATATCCTTACAAAAACCCTTAATTACATCAATATCTTTGTAAAATTTGATATTACATCAATATCCTTTTAAAAGTATAAAAATACTCATATATGTCCAAATATATAATTTAATCATTATCAAATAACTTTTATACATAACAATATATTTTAAATATTAACTAATAGAGATATTACCTTTTTGCCCTCATTGTCTTAATTGAAAAGTCACTTTAATTCCAGGTAACCTCGTACCTTGAATGGTTGAAATGATCCATCTCTAAATTTTGTTTTCTTAATAAATCACTTTCCTAAGTGGAATTAATTGTATGTAAATTGAATGCAGTTTATGAAAAGCTTTTAAAATGAAATGAAAGTCAAATCGATATAGGTAAAAAAAACAACCAAAATAAAGGCCTGGGAACATATGACGAAATGCATTCAACAACAAAACATTTTTAATAAGAAAAAATAGATTAATCGATTTTGGTGAGTATCTTGTGATATGGTCTATGCTTTTGGGGTTTTTCCTCAAATGCTTTTCAACTTTTCCCACCAAACACCTTATAAAGGTTGAATCTGCTAGGAGTTGCTGTAATTAGTCCCAAACAAGTGTATTAGATTAAGAAGATAAATTGAAGATGAAGAAGAAGGGGCAAATGAAGATTTCTTTTATTAGATTAATAAGGGTAAAAGGGTAAAATCCCTATTAACTTATATTAATGATAATTCCTAATATTTAAAACTCATAAAATAATGATTAAATTATATATTTGGACAAATATGAGTATTTTGTATTTTTGAAAGGATATTGATGTAATTTTAAATTTTATAAGGATATTTATGTAATTAAAGGTTTTTGCAAGGATATATATGAAATTCTCCCAAAAATAGTATTAACAACCCTAACAATTATAAATTTAAACAAACAAATACATATGAAAGCTTAATTTAAGAATAAGATCACATATTAAGCATATCTTACGTCTGGTTCAGGATTTCTGTGGAACGATTGGGAAGCTAGCATAAATTAAACACAAATACAAACTGACTAATCTTAAAACTGGAATGAAAAGATGACATACGAGTGAAATATGAAAATTTTAATCGAGACAGCCTAAAAATAGAAAAAGCGTTAGTTAGTCGATTATAAGTACCAAAACTATGGATTTAAAATCTCAATGACGATCTTTTTTATCTCTATTGTTTTATTTAACTGAGCATTATAATATGGTCACCTCGAACAGATAATCCATATATATCATGATTTCTTAATTTAGCATTAAACTTATAACTTTTTCAAAGTCAAACGCGTGACTTCTTTTATGTGCAACATTCAGGCATTCAAGTGGCCATGTTTAAATGCTTACATTTAGAGATTGTCATTTGTGTGGGTTCAATGACTTTTAGCCTTAGTTAATTACACCCTCTCCAAGTCTCCATTGGTTTTTCTTAGATGCCTTTATCAATCTTAACATTAAAATTGTGTCTCTCTTTATGAGGGTATTCGCGTGTTGCAGTGACAAGTATATTTTAAATAAAATCTTTAGTTAATTACACCTTTTCCCTTGGCTTTTCTTAGTGACCAATGTTCTTAGTTATACGTTTTTATGACAATAACTTTACAAATGACATAAATTTTAAGTTAAGATAACTTTAAGCAACGGAAAACATTTCATATAATATACCTATGCGGAGTTATGGAAATCGGTAATATTATGACAATAGAACGTCAAAGTGGTTGATGATGACTTATATTTACAAGTAGTTACTAAACGGTGTGATAAACTTAATTACATTTTATACGCCATAAAGTTACACCTCCTTATCACAAAATATGATATCTTATGTTTTACCATATCGAATTTAAAAAAGTTTTGCATCATCCTAATAAATGAATGTACAAATATACATTTTCTAAAGTTATTTTATGTATCTTATTGCTATTATCAACAATCATATTTGTCCCACATAAGTGTGAAATATAAGTAAATGAGTGTTTATAAAAGCAGAAAAAACTCTAATGTTAAAAATGTCATGTGAAGATGAGTCACATGACTAAGAAAATTATTTTACTCCATAATATTATACTTATTTATATCATTATTATCATATATACTAAGCATCAAGACACCTACAGTGTCCTAACACACTCACAACATTAAATGCAGTTCACACACACACGCATTAAATGCCAACTTTCATAACTTGGCAAAAACAGCCCCTGAGGTTCAAGTGGCGCTGCAAAGTAAGTCCTTTTGAGCAATTTGGCAAAAATAGTCCTTATCCAAACTCACGTCTACAAAAGCAATCCCGCTGCATCGCGCGGGTTTCCACACTCGTTTATATCATATACATAGGTCTTAGCACTATACACATTTGCATCATTTTCCATTAATAAATTCGTACAAATATGTTTTCATAGAAAATAGCTTTTTTTTTTTTTTTTTTTTTTTTTTTTTTTTCGCGGATTAATTTAGTAGAAATATCATGAGGTGTCGTGGTTGGTTAAAAAGGAATAACAATAAATTATAGGTTTTTAAAGTCATAATATAAGCTAAAGTATACTTACACAACTATAATATTTAAAAGCAATACGATTTTAATTGTCATGATTAAATTCACTTAATTACATTAAACTAGTATATGTTACAAAATTACAAAACTAAAGTGTACAAATAGAAAGCGTGTAGTATTATTTTGTTTTTAATTTTGCTATTAATAGAAAAGCCTTAATGCATTATAGTAGTTAAAGATAAAGATACGTATGTGTAGTATATTTTAAATAGTATAATTAACACTAAACATTTCACACATTTATATCATTTGCCATTAATAAATTTGTACAGATATAATTTAATAAAAAACAACTTTTTTCGGATTAATTGGTGGAAATTTCAAAGGGTGACGTGGTTGGTTATGAAGCCTAAAGAATAACAAAAAATTATAAGTTTTAGAAGTGTTAATATAAGTTAAAGTTCAATTTATGCAACTATAAGTTATATTTAATAACAATATTAATTGCATAAAGATTTATGTTCATAAAAAAGCTTAAATGCTTTATAGTAATTAAAAATAAAAATAAAAGTATTCCCGTATCTATTTTATCTAATAAAATTATGTTCATAAAAAAGCTTAAATGCTTTATAGTAATTAAAAATAAAAATAAAAGTATTCCCGTATCTATCTATTTATCTAATAAAATAAGCTTTTGTACAAGCTCTTCTAAGCACATTGCATTAAAAATTCAAATAATATCCTGACGTGTAATACCTTATTTAGCTTCTAAGTACAAGTGAAAATTGCAGGAGGTTTTGTAAGTGAATAGAAGAAAGTCAATACCTTTCGGTTAATGTATTTTTGTAAAGTAGTAAACACATTCAATACCTATTTTTTTTAAAAGATGATTGTCCCTCTCTCTCTACACACTCCATATACACCTCCGTATACGCCTTAACTGTAACACGGTTCCTCCTTATCAAACAATCACTTCCATAAATCAAAACACGCTCCATATATCAAAACAATCAAAGAATTCACCAATCAAAGAATTCAAATCAATTGCTCCTTCAAATCAGTTTTTTAATACCGATCATGGACGAATTGGTAAGTATCAATTTAATTTTAATATTTAGGGTTTCAAATTATGTGTTGCAAATTACAATTATTTTAATGTGTTGTTTTTTTAATCATCAATGTAATTTTGAATTATGAGTGTTATATAAAGATTGTATTGCTTGAAATTAATCAAGGAATCAAGGAGAAACGTTAAATGCACTGTTTGATGAAATCATTGAATGAAAATTGATGTTGTATTTTAACAAGTTTTATGTAAATTTTCTGTCCAATCGAGTCAATTTAGAATTTCATTATTTGTTTTGTTTGTATATGCATACCAAGTGTTCGATGCAACGTCGCAATGAAAACTTCTGTTTTATTATTTTTATTTTCAGGAAAACTTTTATTTTATTATGCAATGTCCTGGAGATTTTTGAAAGGGTGCACATCAGCACAACACGAGAGGAAGTGAATGTCAAGACTGTAGTAAAGGTAACTTTTCTATCTTTAGTTGTATGATATGCTCTAATAAGTTTTCTAACTTTTCTATCATTACTGAAACAACAAGGTATGTCTTTTCAAATTGATTATGAGTTACTAATGGTTTATTGTGTGTTTTTAAATTAGGTGTTTGAATTAGAGATTGGAATTGACTATGCGGCTTATTATCTGGTATACTTTTAATCCCCAGTTTTAATTTTTATACTTAGGTTTTCGGTGGTGATTTTTTTATCTTTGGATATGAGCGGTTTGGAATATAGTGGTTTTGGTTGATTTTTCCCCGTTTTTATCTTTGTAAGTGATTTAAAGAGGGCAAGGTGTTTCGTGAAATGTTTGAAAGGATTTCAACAACAATTCAAGGGAGGCTAAAATTTTGTCAGGTATTATTGTTATTTGCGATTATCAAAGGATGTAAATAATTTGAAGATTGAAGATAAATAATGAGTGTGTTCATTTGATTATGTTTTAGGTTTATGTTGAAATTGATCTTATTTAATTTGTAGGTGGATTTCGTGGCTTTAATTTCTTTTTTTTTTCAGGACCATGAATATGATTGTGGATTAAAGAAAATGATTATTTTACATTAACCCAAAGGTAAATCTCAAATATATGTGATAATTGTTGAATTGATTTTTTTTTTTTTTTTATCTTTATGCCATTTGTTAATAGAATCTTGATTGTGTGTTTTGATTTGTGTTATGGTTTTTTTTACACCTAAAATGGAGCCTAATGATTATAACAAAAAAAGGGACAATTTTAATGTGATGATTAATGTTTCAAATTGAAACTTTAATAAAAGTTGTGTTGTGGTTTGTTTTGCATGACCTGATAAAATCAAAGAGGGCAAAACACTTTATGTGAGTATTAGATCTTAGGTCCGAGAAATTACCAATAAGTTTGTTGAACTAAGCTTTTGCCCAAACACCGCTTCAAATAACCTTTTAATGATTATGTAGGGTAAAGACCAAATGAATCGACACGACCGAGTTCATCTCAAGAATCACAACAAAAAATTTCCTCCACGTGGTGAGTGCTTGAACTTTTATACTTTGTAATACTTTTTCTTCTTGGATTATGTTTAAGGTTTTGATACTTTGTATGATTTAAAGGCAAGCCTATGGAATAGTGATTTTAGGTTAAGTTAAGCGTGTTTGTCATGTCATGTTTGTGATTAGTTTGAGACATCTTAAAGATTCACGTACGGGTCAGGGTATGTGGATTGCATTGGTCATATCAAAGAATTGAATCATTATATTGAAAATGCTATAATCTATTCTCAGTTAAGATCACGTCATAACGTGTTTGGGTCGAAACATTGGTTAAAACAGATCTAAACTTGACTTTGCTATATCGATAGATTCTTAAAGATCACGTCATAACGTGTTTGGGTTGTGTGTATATGTAGTTTTTTCGTACAACTTATAGATCATGTGTATTTTGATGTGTTTTTCTTAATCATCAATATAGTTGTGTTTCAATTCAATTTATAAAGAAAAGTATCTAATTTCGTTTCTGCTCTTTAAATATATTTATATTGATTTGGGTGTTTTTGGATTTTGTGTTTTCTTTTAAGTTTGTTGCGATACCTACCCAGATAGATGACAATTTTGGCAATTTCTATACAACAAGTAACTTTTTGTAAACTGGTTTAATTTATATTGATTTGGGTATTCTTTGCTTAATTATAGATTATAGTTGTATTGATCTAGATTTTAGTATGATAATAGTATATTTATTTGATTTTTATGAGTTTTTTTTTAGTTTTAGAGTTAATTGGGTGGTTTTAGTGATTACCTAATTGGGTCACTCTTATTGTTTGGATTTAGTGCCTACTGAATTGCGTGAGGAAAATATGGTGTCTGCATTTTCCTTCTTTGATAAGCAAATGAATGGTTATATAACGATTGCATACAATTTTGTCAGTCATGAAGTGAAAAATGAAACTTATGATATCCGTATTATGTCACAGGTCCTAATATGGGGGGACGTTGAATAGGAGACCCAAAATACGGAGAGGCTAAGGTGACGAACAAGGCCACCGGGTTGAACTTTTGTGACATTTATATCCGTAGAGGTATTATATTCAAGGCACCTCTGATGCCATTCACACAAGCTTTGACTCTTATATGGTCTCTTCTTAGACAATAATTTTGATTTCTGAGATATGTGTGTACTTATATGTACTACTCTCTTCTGTCACAAAATGAATGTATCTAAACAACCGTAACAAGAAGCCATTTTTGTTAAAAACAAAGGAAGATGCGTTTGAAATGTGAGTAAAAAGTGTCTCTTATCAAATCAAAGGAATGATTTAATTAGCGGTTTTACATTACGCTTAGATAATTGGTGTTGCAACTGGTATCAAACTGATCACAGTAACTTCCAGACACTAACATGAACTAATTAATTTTCTGATAGGACATTCAAGTTGGGACGAATGCGATAGTTATGATTTATCACGATATGCAGTTTCCAATTCTTTATGATTATCTATCATTTTAGTGTAAACCCTCTATTTTGAGAATTGATATGTTGTTTTTGGTATTATCAGATGACAAAAAAAAGCGGCAAAAGCTGAAAAATGTGCCAAAACAGAAGAAGTTCTTGATATTGTCACCAAAAGAGAAAGGACCATATAAGAAAGTCACAAACTTGATGAAAAAACATAAGTTGTATGCTGTAGGGCGCATCAGGAAGGGACATGATGATTCAAACTATGGTCGCAGACTGTTTGACGATACTACCACCACCGCTTTAAATTGGTGAACAATCCAACCCATGGAACATACTACGGGTGGCGAAGAGCCGGCATCGAGGTGCCCAACCACCACCAAAAATACTACTTTGTTTTTATAGGAACAAACGACGTAGGTAAACTGTTAAACCATAAAACATGTGTAATTCATCACAGTGACACTTTTGTTTTTATAGGAACCTATGAAAGTCAGGAAAATCCAAAAATAAGTTTGAGTAAACCGATAAATCTGAGAGCTGTATGGACAGTGTCACTATGATGAATTACGCATAATCCATTAGAGATCAAAGTAATTCCAAAGTCATCCATTCATATTTGCCAACTTTAGTATTCTGGAAAGATCAATAGATTCTCATGTTGTCAATTCTCATGCAGGGTATGCCCGGTTGTGGATTGATTGTAAAACCTGTTGAAAATACCGGTTTTATCCCCGAAGAAGCTGCAATTGTAGGAAACACGTGCTTATACGGAGCAACCAGAGTCAACTATTTGTTAGATGCAAAACCAGCCTGTGTTTTGCTGTCAGAAATTCAGTTGCACAGGTGGTGGCTGAAGGCACTGGTGATCATCGTTCCGAGTACATGACAGGAGGTTGTGTTGTTGTTCTTGGAAAGTAAGCATCTCAATTTCTCAACTAAACAAATACATCTTTTAAAAATGTTTTATACTTGGTTACTTAGTGGCCGTTATTAGTAATATCTTATTACAAATGGCTTTTCAAATTTTGATGATTAAAAATCACAATCACTTTTAAATTGCACATCTAAACACCCCCTATAATATTCTTAAAGCTCATGCTAAAGTTAGATAAAGGAAGTCCTATAAACATGCTGGCTAAACGATGCATACAAAGGCTACCCTCCTGAGCCAGACAGTCCAAACTTTGAGCTTTTGTGCACCAGACATAATACTTTGTGCATACCCAAGTACTGTTTTTTGTGTAAGAAGATAGACGAGATATGTTTGTAGTGCATCCCCTCTTTTGTTTTATTTTTTTGGCCAACTTTCTTATTTCTTGCAGGAAAAAGATTTTTGTGGTTTACAATGTTAAAAGTTTAACGATTAGTTGCACGTTATGACGTGATCTTTAGGAATCTATTTTTAACCTTTTTTATGTTAGAAGTTTAACGATTAGTTGCACCTGTAGTTGTGTGTATATGTAGTTTTTTCGTACAACTTATAGATCATTCTTATAGGTTTTCAATATGATTCCAGTGAACATGTATATGTCCGTTCTGCATCTGTGTTACACGTTAATCTTCAGCCCCCTTTTTTTTTTGATAAGGCAATATATATTAAGGAACCGAAAAATTACACAATACAAAATAAATGGCATCCCACCTCTTTAACAAGACCATTAAGGAGGATGAGACCCAAAGAAATAAAAATAGCACAACATTGTGCTTATAACTGAACCATACAAGAGACAAGATACAATATCCTAAAACATAGGATCAAGTAGCACAAAGGACATGACATACCAATGCCGCATTTCCACTATCCCATATCTATTTTGTAAAAACAAAATCTAGTTCATAAAAATCAAAAACTACAATATGTACTTATGAAACTTCATATTCTATTTGGTAATAACAAAAAAAAAATAACTTACATACATCAGGATTCTAATTCAGAGGCATTTATAGGAGCGTTCTAAAATTCTTATAAGTAACAAATATTTAAATGATTAACATTACAAATGAAAAATGTAAGAACAAAAAGAAATGAATTTATATACATCAAGATTCTAATTCGAAGCAGTTATAGCAGCGTTCTAAAAATCTTAGAAGTAAGAAATATTTAAATGATTAACATAACAAATGAAAAATGTCTTATATGTACCATTAATAACTTCCTTTTAATTTGACTTCTTTTTTCATATGTAGATGTTCACGGAATGAACATTGACTACTCAAGTGTTTGACTTTCATTGGATAACTTTTCTGTCCAAGAGTAAGACTATAAATCAATTGGAGAAGATGATGATACATGAGCGTCTATTTTCTTAATAGTTACAAACCAAATTGTTTATCCTATCATTGACAAAAAAGTAATGGAATCTATTAACTTTCGTTGTTGTTTGTTAATTTATTCACACGTCTAACTTCTTAATGAATATTTTTTTAGAAATTCCTGTAATTTCACGAGTCTATAAGCCTTTTTTTTAGATTTACATATACTATCAATCACAAACTTATTTTACTTACATTTTTTTAAACTTATTATGTGCTCATAGAATGGACACTGGTTTATCACTTAATCAACGCTTACTACATACATTTGCTTTTCAAAACCATCAAAATTGGAGGCCACGATGCAGGTGCATGGACGTTTATCAAATTAATAGTTACAAGCTTAGTAGTTTATAGTATCATTGAATTATTACTTATTATTCTTTTAAAAGAATAATTCAACCTGTTTACGTTCATTGTTATTTCTTACTTCGTTATTTTTTCTTAGTTTACTCACCCCATTAATTTCTTGATGCATTCATTCTTTTAAAAACCCGTGAATTTCACGAGTGTATATACTGCTTATGTTTTTTAAGCACATAATGTATCTAACAAAGCATAATTAGTAAAAAGGATTGGCAATTCTGATGATATAACAATTTAAGAAGTCGGACAAATTTGTAGAAGACAACGCATAAACGTTTATTATTTAAATTGTTACAAACTCAATTGATTATCGAATAATTCACGTATTATCTCATTGTTTCTTTCATATATTAATGGAACATGTCTAATTTCATTGTTTTCTTATTATCTCATTTCATATTTCTTAAAAAACCCCGTTAATCTACGGGTCTTTAAGCTATGTACAATATACATATCACAAGTTTTTTTTACCATATTTTAAATTATAATAGATTATGAATCACAAACTAATTTTACTTACATTTTCTATGGAACATTAGGTGTGCACGGAATGGACATTTGCTATCGAATTGATTAGCGCTCACACATGTCATTTGCTATTCAAGACCGTCAAATTTGGAGACAACAACGACATCGATGTTTATTATTTTAATTGTTACAAACTCAATTGTTTGTCGAATATTTAATGTAATTTATCATTGTTTCTCTCATATCTAATGAATATGTTTACGTTTGTTGTTTTCTTATTATCTCGTTTTTATATTTCTTTAAAAACCCCGTGAATCCACGGGTCTTTAAGCTATGTACAATATACATATAACATGCTTTATATCATATTTTAAATTTAATTTATAATTAATCACAACCAACTTTTACTTACATTTTCTATGGATTATTAGGTGTTTACGGAATTGACTTTTTAACAAACGAAGGAGAGGTTTCGATAGATGTGTCGGAAGATATTCTAATAGATGCTGCTGATGACCCCATAACATCTATTATTGACTTTACTTATCCAAACATGTTGGATAACATACATGATCCGACCTACTTCCAAGAAAAGGCGATTTTGGCACCCACAAATGAGTTAGTCGACACTATAAATGAACATTTGTTGGCCAAATTTCCAGGAGAAGAAATGGTCTACTTAAGTTGTGACAACGTGGATAAAAGTGAACGCGGTGCTGTCACAGATCATTCTATTTTCTCGCCTGAATTTCTAAATGGATTGAAGTTCTCAGGTGTTCCAAACCACATGCTTGCTTTAAAAGTCGGAGTGCCGATTATGTTGTTAAGAAACATAGACCAATCAAATGGTTTATGTAATGGTACAAGACTTCAAGTACTTAAATTAACAAGAACCTCTATTCAGCGCAGATCATTAAGCGGAACCAACTTGGAAAAAGGTGATTATTCCAAGGTTGAGGATTACTCCGTCAGATAAGCGTTTGCCTCTTAAGATTGTCAGGAAACAATATCCGATATCAATATCTTTTGCCATGACAATCAACAAAAGCCAAGGGAAATCGCTTTCTAAAGTTGGTTTGTACTTGCCCCGTCTTGTGTTCACACATGGACAACTGTACGTTGCCGTATCAAGAGTAAAAAGCAAGCGGGGTTTGAAGGTTGTCGTTTGTGATCAGGATGGTAATCTCTCCAAAACCACAACAAATATCGTTTATAAAAAAGTATTTGAAGGTCTTTGAACAAGGTTCATGTTGTATCATGTATGTATCATTGGTGTAATCACGTTATATTATATTATGGTTCATTATTTTTAATGTTACAAGGTTTGTTAGCAACTCAATTGATCATTAAAATCACACATCATTTTATGTTCGAGTGAATCTATTTTAGATTGGCAACGCGATGGTTGTAAATCGATTGTGACTCACACATATTTTAGATTTAACAAATTTACGTTATTACTTTTATTATCATCTCATTTATCTATTTCTTTAAAAAATAACCCGGTGTCAACGGGTCTCTAAGCTAGTTAAATATACTAGCAGGGTACCCGCGCGTTGCAGCGGCGGGTACCCTGAAATAAAAGTTTTCAATGAATAATGTATTTTAGTTTATTATGTTCTTTTAAACAATAAATTTACGGATATCTAGAATTTCGTATAGCCCGTGCCCGTTCGGGCTCGAACCCGTTGGCCCGTATCTGCTTGGGCTCGACCCGTTTGGTCCGCGCCCGCTCGGGCTCAAGCCCATTTGGCCCATTGCCCGTTCGGGCTTGAATATTTGTATAATGTGCTTTATTATTTGTAGTAGTGAAATTTAATGCAGGAATTGTGTTTAATTTGATTGTACAATATGCTTGATAATTTGTATTTCTTATGTAAGGGGTGTTTTAATAACTGTATTAATTGTATTTATTGACCAATTAAATAATTGACTACATTAAATAGCATTAATATGGTGTTTTGCTGTACACTATGCTTCTTGTCTTGTACGTCTGAAAATTATGTGCATTAAAGTGTTGTACGCTATGTTTCTTTTCTTGTAAGTAGTAGTCACTATAATCATTAATAACATTGACCACTTTAATAACATTAATGTTGTAAGTCTGAAAATAAGTCTGAAATTACATCATGCTTATTTTGTTGTACACTATGCTTATTTTGTTGTAAATCTGAAAATTGGTTGCAGCTATTGTACATTGTGCTTAAATGGTTGTAATTTTTGGTGAAGGGGTGTTTTTAATAGGATTAATGTTATTTGATAGAATTTTGGTCTTAAAATGACACCACCCTTTATTTTGTTGTACAATATGCTTACTTTGTTGTAATTCTGAAAATTGGGTGCATTAAAGTGTTGTAAACCATGCTTAATTTCTTGTACGTCTTAAAATTAAAAGTAAGAGATGTCTTCGTGCATTATATGTAGTATAGATAACTTAGAATAAGTCTTCGTATTAGCATAATTACATTTATGATTAATCCATGAACTTTTCATAAGAACAGAGGATATTAATCCATTACTTCGTGAACAATTATTTTGAGCAACTTAAAAGATTGTCCACTTTCTTTTTTTAGTAAAAATTAGAGAATTTAAAGAAGGAATATTCTATTCGTGTGGTTAAAAATTAAAGTGGCCCCACTTTTATTAAACTTTGCGATTTCTCTCTCTTGACAATTAAATTGAGACGGAGGGAGTAACTTTAATTGCATATGGAGTTTCTATATATAGTTTGAATTAATAATGCTAATGCCACCAAGTTAGCTTCAATTAAAAAGAAACTTAGAGAATGTGCGTGCACCTGTTCCATTATGTATCTTTATAAATATGCGTCGACCCATATCAAAATCACACAGTTGACAAAATATAATTATTCAAACATGCTTCATTTTCCACAAGTTATAGTTCTACTTCTAGCCTTTATCTGCTATCAACATGAAGCCATAGCACAATCTGACTTTTATCTTCCACTAAACAAACATACAGATGCTGCTAAGCCGCTCTACAGCGCACAGATTTATAAAGAACGCACAAACTACCTTATAGATATCGACGCTCCTTTCACATGGTTTGGTTGCTGGCCCACCTGGGATATGCAACCAGGCAATTATTGCCCTGGAGTTTGTACCCCTGTTGTCCCTTCCTACGAAGATATGTGTAACAAAGTGAGAACTTCTTCCTCTTCTAAAAGTCCTTCCTGCCCTCCGGCCGAAGATGCATGCTACGAGGAGGGATGGTGCTACTGTCCATACAATGTGGTGGACCCACTTGACGGTAGATGTGTCATAAGCTATCTCAGCAATGACACTTTTTATATGAAGATGAAGCCAAGTAATAATATCTATTATGCTAATGCTAACGTGGGTTGTGTTGATCCTTCTACGGCATTCCTGTCATACCCTAGAGATGTTACTGGTGTCCTAGCTTTGTCGACATCCCCATATGCATTGCCAGCTTCCTTAAATCAACCATCACTCAATAGAACATTATCTCTATGTTTACCTAGCGCATCTGCCGCTCCTGGGATTCTGTTCTATGGAAATGGTCCCTATTATCTTTCAGATGTTGATGTAAGGAGCTTACTCTCTTATACTCCATTGCTAAAGCATCCTGATTCTTTTGGATACTTTATCAGTGTCAATTCTATTGTAATTAAAAAGAGGTCAGTTGACCTTCCAGTAAATACAACTGCTAAGCTTAGTTCAGTTGAGGCTTACACAACTCTTAGAACAGATATTTACGATCCAGTGGTTAGGAGGTTCTCAATGGTTACAAAACGAATCCCAAAAGCAAATCCAATCGCACCATTTAGCCTTTGTTACAGCACCTCCACAAATGGTACCCAAGCTGCTTTAGAAGTTCCTGATATCCTTTTAAATCTCCAGGGTGGAAAGAACTGGGCAATTTCCAGTGCTAACTCTATTAAACAGGTAACAGAAGAAGTGGCGTGTCTGGCTTTGGTTGACGGTGGTGCTAAAAGTGAACATGCAATCATTATCGGGACACATCAGTTTGAGGATAACTTTCTGTTGTTTGATGTAGAGAATTCGTCTTTTGGGTTTAGTTCTTCGTTACTACGTAAGCAGACTTCTTGTGCGAATTTCCTCTGAACCATTCATGATTAGCGGTTAATGCTGCTTTAAAAGGCTCCCAAATACATATATATCCAAAACTTAATAATGTATCATTCCCATTCTTCCAGATCACTATGTCTTGTACTTATTTCATGACTTCTAATATGGAAAATAAATGCAATGTCTAAAGTTGATCACTACATGACTACATCTTGTAACTTATTTTGTATGGTAATTTTTAACAATTTAAACTTCAAACAACTTATGTGAAAAAAAATTAAATCCATTAATCATGCCACCAATTTATTCTATAAAAGAAGTTATATAAATCTCCTTGATCAGCTTAATAAGTTAGCATTTGATCAAAAACTTCAAAAATGCATCTTCTGCAACGAGCCCTTCTCTTTCTGGCATTCTTCTCGCTTCAACAGGATGCCATGATTTACACTTCCGTCGTTTTTCCCTAAAAATAAACATACCGATGCGCCAAGCCTCTCTATAGCACGACTCTCATGACAACATACGTGAACATGCAATTCTGGCACGCTAATTTCCTAATAGATATTGAAGAAACTCCTTTCTCTTGGCATGACCGTGTCCAGGTAAGGATTTCAAAAGGCAGTTGCTAATAACAAGCTTTGTTTCAGTCCTATATATTGTGAAAAAAAAATTGATAGCACATAGATGGATAAGGTTTTCACTTTTGAGGTTACCTAAGGAGAGTGAGTCATCTCACACTTCTGAGTCATCAGTTTGGCAAATTGTTTACACGGTTTGTTATTTGCTAAACCAAATATAATGTTATCCACATATACTTGAGGATGACATTAGATTTAGTTTTGTAAAAAAATAAGGTGTTATCAATATTTCTTTTTACAAACTTGTGTTGAGTGAGTTATGTTGAGAGATTCCATGCCATGCTTTTGGAGCTTGTTTAAGTCCATAAAAAACTTTGTCCAATTTGCGTACATAATGAGGAAACTCATTACTCTCAAATCCAGGGGTTGCTAGACATAAACTTCTTTTTTGAGTTTACCATGCTTTTGGAGCTTATAGTTTGAGATTCCATACCATGCTTTTGGAGCTTGTTTTGAGAAATCCCTTATTGTTGGACCTTATAGTCTTCCCCGAGAACAATTGTGAGCCAAATTGAAATGAGTAAAGTGCATTTATAACACAAAACAATGTAAAATTAAAACATTATAGATTAAACATGCAAATATGGAATAACAGATTATATGAATAAAATAACAAATACCTCGTATCTTTATTTATCAGAAAGTAATAACTGTCTTACAATTCCAAAATTATCCAAATACTAATTAACACACAGATTTACATGAGACTACTAGCACGTATTAAACCTATACCTCTAGACAATTTAGAATGCTTAGGATACGCTAAAGCTTTCGTAAATGGATCTGCTAGGTTGTCATTTGTGTGAACATTTGATATCTTCACGTCTCCCATCTCAATGGTCTCTCGAAGATAATGAACTTTTGCGCGATAATGTCTAGCACCTTTAGTGATTCCACTTTCACTAGCTATAGTAATGGCTCCAGTATTATCACAATACGTATTTATGGGTTCTTCAATTGTAGGAACAATACCAAGCCCAGAAATGAATTTGCGAACCCATACAGCCTCTTTAGATGCATCACAAGCGGATATATACCCAGCTTCTATAGATGAAGTAGCAAAGATACTTTTCTTTGTGCTTTTCCAATCAACATCACCTCCATTTAGAACGAACACATATCCAGTATGCAATTTTAAGTCATCAAGATCATCGGATATCCAAAGATCGATGTAGCAAGAAACCACGAGTTCTTGTTCCGTCTCCTCCATAAACCGAAACATATCCTTAGTATTGCGTAAATACTTAAGAATATTTTTAACAGCAGTCCGGTGAAGTTCACCTTGATTCTGTTGAAATCGGCTTGTCACATTCTGAGCGAACGCAACATCAGGACGAGTGCATCTCACAACATACATAATAGATCCTATAGCCGAAGCATAAGGAACTCTTTGCATGCGCTCTTTCGCAGCAAGTGTCTCAGCACCTTGTGACTTACTCAACTTAGGCTCCTCTTGCATTGGATAGCTCCACGTTTGGAATTCTCCATATAAAATCTTTTCAATATTTTCTCAATGTAAGTACTTTGACATAAATCAATCAGTTGTTTAGATCTGTCTCTATAGATCTTGATTCCAAGAATATAAGTAACTTCTCCTAAATCTTTCATGGCAAAACATCTTCCAATATAGGATTTTACATCTTGTAACATTGGAATGTTGTTTCCCATAAGCAATATGTTATCAACATATAGAATTAGGAAAGTGACATAACTCCCACTAGCTTTTTGATATACACATGGCTCATCTTGATTTTGAGAAAATCCGAATTTCTTAATCTCATCATCAAAACGCTTATTCCATTGCCTAGATGCTTGCTTAAGTCCATAAATGGAACGCTTGAGCTTGCATACACGGTTAGGATATTTAGGATCAACAAAATTCTCAGGTTGCTCCATATAGACCTCTTCGTAAAGATGTCCATTGAGGAAGGCGGTTTTGACATCCATTTGCCATATCTCATAATCATAGAACGCAGCTATGGCTATGAGAATCCTTATAGCTCTAATGTCTGCAACAGGAGAAAAGGTCTCTTCATAATCAATCCCGTAGGTTTAAGTGAAGCCCTTTGCTACGAGACGAGCTTTAAAGTTGTATACCTTACCATCCATGTCGGTTTTATTCTTGAAAAGCCACTTGCTACCAACTGTCTTGCAATTAGGAAGAAGCTCTACTAAAACCCAGACATCATTGTCTTTCATGGATTGCATTTCCCCATTCATCGCATCAAGCCATTTCTTGGATTCAGGATCTAGCAATGCAGCTTTATAGTTATTGGGTTCACCAAGATCCCCTAACTCATGTTCCTCAGCATCGATGTATAAGCACATACGATCAGGAGCACGGCGTGTCCTTGCGGACTTTCGAATTGGAATAATATCACTTTGAGGTTCATCAATTTCTTGATCATCCTCATCATGATGTAAGCTAGTGTCTAAAAAAGGATCTGTATCTTCATCTTGAATTATTTCAAGATCTTCTAGACTCCCACTTGCTTATTGATCTATGAGATTGCTCTAAAAGAACTCAGCATTTCAAGCAACAATAACTTTGTTATGAAAGGTAGAAAGAATATCCCATTGTTTCCTTTTGGTATCCTACAAAGATACACTTAACAGATCTGGGTTCAAGTTTGTCAGGTTTGGTAAGTGTATCACGCTTAACAAGTGCCTCACAACCCCAGAATTTTAAGTAAGACAACTTACGGGCTTGCCCATGCCATACTTCGTATGGTGTCTTATCAACCTTCTTAGTTGGAACCATATTGAGAATGCGTGCAGTAGACTCAAGGGCATAATCCCAAAAGGACTTTGGAAGAGTAGTTTGACTTATCATGGAGCGAACCATGTCAAGCAGGGTTCGATTTATCCTCTCTGACACACCATTATGCTGTGGAGTGTAAGGAGGAGTTCGATGGACAATAATCCCATGCTCCTTTAGATGATCCAAAAACTCTTGACTCACATATTCACCCCCACGATCAGAACGTAGTGACTTAATGGTCTTCCCGTGTTGGTTTTCTACTTCTTTTTGAAATACCCTAAATGTTTCAAACACTTCATGTTTATGTTTCAGCAAGTAAACATAACCATACCGACTATAGTCGTTAGTAAAAGTGACGAAGTAACTTGCTCCTTGTCTTGAAACAATTCTAAATGGGCCACATACATCTGTGTGTATTAGTCCAAGTAGATCTTTAGCCCTTTCCACTTGATGTGTATAGGGTTTTCTTGCCATCTTACCAGACATGCATGAAACACACTTTTCAAGTGACTTAATGTCAATTGAGTTGAGAAGTCCATCATGTTGCAACTTCTCCATGCGTTTCTTGTTAATGTATCCAAGACGACCATGCCACAAGAGAGCAGAGTCCAAGTTAGACTTGGCTCGTTTATTGCTTACAGAAAACATAGAACTATCATTTGTATTTGAACAAGACATATCAATTTCATAAATACCATTCCGTGGAATAGCAGTAAAATAAACAACGTTATTCTTAGAAACTGAAATTGCATTATTTGATTCTAAACGATTAACAAAACCATCGTCATACAAATGTGAAACTGAAATAATTCCTCTAGTAATAGAGGGAGCATAATGTCAATCGTTCAAAACAATTACTAATCCACTAGGGAGACATAAATGAAAAACACCAATAGCTTCAACTCCTGTCCGTTGACCATTGCCCACGTACAAACTTAAAGCTGCTGGCTTCAGCTTCCTACTTCCCCTGAGACCCTGAGTAGTATTACAGATGTGAGTACCACAACCCGTGTCATATACTAAGGATGTATTAGAAAAAGAGTAGAGTTCTATAGTGAAAATACCTGAAGAACTAGCTGCAAGAAACTGTTTCTTCTTTTTCATCAACTCGGCGAGATACTGGGGACAATTCCTTCTCCAATGACCCACTTCACCACATTGGTGGTAGGCCGCGTCCTTATCAAGATTATTCTTCTTGGGTGGTGGAGGAATCTTAGGCTTGGAAGCATGAGATGGTTTATACTCAGGAGCATAAGCCAGCTTGTACTTTCCATTTCCTTGATTCCCCTTAGCAGCCTTAAACGATTTATTCTTCTTATGGTTTTTCTGGACCTTTCCCGCACGTATGTTATGTAGTGCAAGTGCAGCATCTTTCTTTGGCAACATCTGCTCATGTTTCTTAAGCATAACATGTAATTCATTTATGGTCTTCCCCATGTTGTGCATATTAAAGTTCTGCACAAACGAAAAGTACTCTTTAGAGAGACCAATTAAGATCAAACTAACTCCATAGTTCAGAGTAACTGGTGACCAAGACGTTCCAAGTTGTCAATATAGCTCTTCATCTTTAGAACATATGAGCTAATAGATTGACCTTCTTCTTGCTTGCACGCGTGAAATTCACGTGCAGTTTGCAGAAGCTCTTGTTCTGCCTGTTGGGAGAACATGGACTTTAACTCCTGAAGCATGTCATAAGCACCAAGATGAGTTAGATTTCATTGGATCTCTAACTCCATGGCCATGAGCATGAAGGCAGCTATGTCCTTTGAGCCTTTGACCCAAGCAGTGTGAGCTGCAAGAGCCTCGACAGGGACAGGGTGGCCAGGAGTTGCAGCAGGTATGGGATGCTCCAAATAAGTTTCCTTATCTTCAGCTGACAGTATAATGCGAAGCTGGCAATACCAGTCAATGAAGTTAGGTCCAGTGAGTTTTTTTTCTCAAAGAAACTCCTGAGTACCGAATTGTTTCCGACTGAGGTAGTCATCTACAATTTAGAAAAGGTCAAATAATTAGTATTTTCGATAACTACATTCTTGAAAGAATTAACTACCCAATTAATTACTAATAAGACTAAGATCCATCTTGTACTCCCAGTTATTTACCAAAGGTCTGACCAATGAGTAACTAAGTAGGACAAGAGGTAAGCGACGAGCGTTAATTGCATAATGCAACTCTTAAACTTTATGAGACTGTTTAAGGCATTAGTAAACAAGTAATAATGTCAAAAGCATGTTTAGTTCTCATCTTATGCCTCGGGTCCAAGGTCTGACCAAGCATACTCGAAATAAGTCGACCAAGTAAGAACTTGCAAAAATCACCAAAGGTCTGACCAATGAGTAATAATCACCATGGGTTGGAATGGACATAAGTTCTGACCAAAGAGGTCAAGCCAAATGCACGCGTTCATAGTTGGTTAGAATAGACTTAAAATTTAATACATAGGGTATTCACATAAATGTGGTAAAAATCGTGTACAAAGAAGCATGCAAAACAACTTTGTAATACTTATTTTAAAAACTTTTGGTAATCACACTGTAGTGATCATCATGGTTCACGGTAGCTCCAATCGAACTCGCAGGGAGGGAGAGGACCAGGTCAGCGCTAGGAAATAACCGGAAATCCGTTAGCTGTGATTGTGCGCACCTCCTTAAACCCCCTTTATAGTCTGTTCTAGTGGGTGAGCCGTACATCCCAAGTGTCCATAACGTCTAGTTTTTAAATTCATGAAAACTTGTTTCAATTTTTTAGGTCACTTTATTTAACAAATTCTTTTTCCACGAATCAAATAGCAGGTCACAATGAGCATGGTATTTAGGCGTGTAAACCATTATTAGTGTTATGATTACGATATGTATTATTTCATATTACATACAATTAGGTATCAAATACAAGTAACAATTATGCACATAAGGAATCACAAACATATAAACATAAAACATTAATAAACACATATTGTTCCGAGTTCTCTCACGAGTCTTCCCCAAAAGGAAAACCATAAGACCGTCACTAGGTACGAAACCTAGATCGCCCCATACATCACAAAAAGCAATTGAGTGGGTCTTATAGCCAGAAAACACATAAAAGTCATGGCAAACTTAATTAACAATTAATTATGCTATTTTATGTATTTAATAACAATATGTAATTCTAGCTATCAATATAATTCCAATTAACAAATAATTCTAATTAACAAATAATTCTAATTAACACTTTAATTCTAATTAACAAATTAATTCTAATTAACAATTTAATATAATTTGTTTGTGTCTAGGTATTTTTTATTAATAATTGACAAGTATTGCATTATAGTTATCAAAACAAAAATAAAACGAATAACTAATTAGATTTCGTGCATCCTTTTAACATGTTTATTAAAGTGTGTAATCCATAATCACAAAAACGAGTTGACTATCTGATACCACTGTTGGGATTTTATATCTAGTTAACCAAGTAACGCAACGAGTATGCAGCGGAGTTGGACCTAGTTTATGCAATTAGGTTAACACATAATTAATAAACAATAATAAATAAAATGATAAAGAAAACTAACCCTCGTAGTCACCCGCAAGTAATAAACGAACAAGAAACCAAGTATTCAAAACGAATACCTCTACGAGTCCACACACAAACACTTAACCACAAGTACGTTCGATAAAGCTAGTCGAGAACGTTAACCCAATTCAACCCTTGAATACTTGAACCAATCACGAACAAAGAAAAACCCAAGAACTTGTCTTTAACCCTCTGTCCGAGATCACAGCTTGCACCCGAGAACTTTCTTTGCACTTCACCCGATATGGGACAAACCTTGTCCGATATATACTATGTGTTCTATCCGAGATCGAGACGAACAGAAACCACCTTTGTCTTGCTTACGAGATCGACTAGGAACAAAGCAATAACACCTCTAAACGAAACACTAAACAACTTCTTGGATCTAAGTGATGCAAGCGTTAGGAATCAATAAACCAAACAAAACCCTAATCGGATTTTATGGAAAAACCGATTGGTAAAAATCTTGAGGAGGAATCGGTTTGGCAGAAGTTTAGGGATAGTATGTGGTGGGTTTAGATAGCATGGGTTGTTTGTATTTATAGTACTCGAACCCTAGTTGTACTTGGACTCAAACTTGAGCTCCAAGTAACAAATCCAAACACCAACAGATCATAACATGGACTAGGCCCAAGGCAACCATAAACCTACCCAAGTTGAAAAGAAAAACATCCAATGGGTCGTGTATAATAATCGGGTCTCATGCATGCAAACGGGTCGTGTATATATATCAAGTGTAAACGTTTTATTACGCACTCTCGTGTTTAACGTGTGTGCCCCCATAGGCTCACACACTTCTAGTCGTTTCGTGTGTATCCACTCCCACAAACTAACAAAAACGAGATTAAAGAAGCATGAAAAGGAGGACTAATAACAATTACTATCAGTTTTAAATGATGGTGCAATTTGATATAGAAAATGTGTTCATAGTCATTAGAAGTGGCAAAGTGGGTGGGTTGCGTTGGATAAGAGGTCAAAATGAGCTGTTTTTATTGCTTGTAGATATGGCCGGTTTTACCAACAATATTTGTCCATTTTTAGCATAGTTGATGCATCCAGATGATCTATAAAAGTGTTTTATTACATTAATGATCTAGTTATATGAGATAAGAAGATTTACGATGCTATAAGCATTAATAAATACACTTTGGACACCTTTCAACCCCCGCCTGACTCGTATGATCCATTACATTCCATTTGCCAACCAAACACATTAAAAAATGGAATTCACTACTACAACAATGCTTGTGGATTTTGCGGTGGCAGTGGATTACAATGTTGGAAGTCCAAACGGAGGGTGGGACATGTCTACTGATTTGTCATCATGGGCTTCATCCCAAACATTTTCAGTAGGCGATAATCTAGGTAATAGATCTTAGCCTTGCAGCCACTTAGGGCATCCACTATGGTCATTTCAAGAAAAGGTTTAAAACATATGAAAAGGTTTATAATTTGTTTTAACCACAGTGAGTTGATGTTTCATGTCCATGTGGAATGAAGAGGTTTGAAATCTTGAACCTTTTCATAATTTAATGCATGTGTATTTGTTAAGGATTTTATAAACTTTAAAAGATTTATACATAGTGCAACAAGATTTATAAAATTAAAAGCTTTATAAATTAATGATTTAATAAATGTTTAGACCTTTTAAAAGGTCCACCATTGTGGATGCTCTTACAAATCCAAGATTTTTTACTAATAGCAATTTTGACCTATTTACTTATGTATGGGTCTCATACGGGATTATCTCGAATGGGTAAAATATAAAAGTTTGCCAAAAAGAGGGGGGGGGGGGGGAATCCATCCAAAGTCTAATTTTTTTTTTTGAACGGCGGTTTTTTATTAGAACACAATACAACATCCTAGATCATTTTACGTCAAACTTAGCATTGCAATGTTCTTGTAATCACGAATTACTCGTTAACTCTCACAGCCCTCACAGCCCACTATACTGTTCATTTTGACATATCTACTTTTCACCATAGCATGCATTACCATAACAAAGACCAAAAAAAAGATTGTTCTTTCTTATACTAAGAAAAGTTTCCAACCTCTCTAACATTTATCTTTAATTTTTGCAGATTTTCAGTTTACAACACTAAAGATCTGCTGGTCTTCTGTTTGCAGGTTTCGTTCTATAACTGTTTTCCCAACTTGAAATGAAACCATGTATCTTACGTTTAGCTTAATTTTTGTGCACTTCTAAGGTATTTATCTATTAACTGAGAAAACAAAATGCATGAAAAAAACTCAAGGACTGATAATTTCAGTTCGTTATAGAAGATGGAACAAGCTAAAGATTTTTATAGTCGCTAGATGTATCAAAATGAGCAGGTTGGGTAATAAAAGTCAAACCAGATGCCTTTGGTTCGAGTCAAAACTACTGGGTCACAAACAAACATCGTTTTGCCCATCTTTATTTATAGTTTCTTCGTAAATATGAAAAAAAAAAATATTCTGTTCGAATTCATAAAACTACAAATCACCTCGTTCGTATGTAAATCAGTTAAAATACTCATCTAAAATGCTTCTACCAGCCAAGTCAAGAACAATTCTTAAATAACAAGAGAAGTCAACTACTCTATTTGTCAAAAGCCAAAACAACACCAGTACACCACCATGATCACAAACCAGAATAACATGCCTGCAACTATCACCATTTGAATAATGCACAAATGAAACCTTCAAAGAAAATTTGGAGCAATAAACAACTCGGGTCAGATTCGTTCTTCCCTTGCTATCTTCTTATAAATACATGGTTTACATAAAGGCTAAATCTCATATCCATGTACCTTCTTGCAAAACCAAGTAGTCTCGGTTCAAGAAAGAAAGGCTATGGCTAAGGTGTCGGTTTTGAGGATACTAATGTTGTTAGCTGCTACAACGATACTCGTGGATTTAGCAGTTGCGATGGATCACAATGTGGGATCTACAGCTCCATCCCGAAGCCAATATTTTATCCAAATCTTAGGTACAAAGCGTAGCCCAGGAACGACGGTTCGGATTGAGGTAGTGAAACCCCTACCATCAAAGGCCACCGCTCCTCCATCCCCGACGCCACCAAGAACAACCACTCTACCACCAACTCCACCAAAATATGGTCCTAAAAGCAAATCTCCACCATCACCTCACGTCACCAGTCGCACTGTAACCCCTCCTTCTTCGTCTATAACACTAAAGTTGACTGCTGGTTCTATACTCGGGTTTCAGCTCCTTGTTATGATGCTACTATCACCCCTCTAAGAATTTATGCAAAAATTTGAGGCTTTTTGTTTGTTTTGCATTCTAAAACTTTCATCCTTCACTTGCAAGTTGCAATAAACCATGCATCTTCCATTTACGGAAGAAGATTTCAATAACGATTTTGCAGCTGTAACTTGTAAGGTATTCATTATATATAATAGTTTAAAAAGACATGAAAAAGAAAACAAATAACAATTGCTATTAAAGTAGAAACTCTATAATATAATACGACCACCAAAATTTATTAATTAAAAGAGTTATTAATTAATCGATAAATTAATAATTATTAATTTATATATTAATTAATATTTTATTAATTTATAGTAGAATACTTAGTTTACAAACACCTTTCAAGCTTCCACTTAATAATCTTAATCTTAATCTATACTACTATATAAAGTGTTTAGGACATTATAAATAAAGAAGTCTAAAATTTTTTAAGACAAAAAAACATTTCTAATAAAAGCAACCCACTAAACTTGTAACCAAAAGTACAATTCATATAGCACTTGGTACAAAACAATAATGCATAAATCATCTAACTTGTAACATTTGTGTATATTAATGACATAATTAATGTATCATAAAAATACCCTCACTAAAAAATACAATTAATATAGCACTTGGTACAAAACAATAATGCATAAATCATCTAATTTTTCTTTTTCATTAAAACACTCACTAAATGTAATTTACAAATCATTAATAATATAATTAAAATACCCTATCACTCAAAATTACAATTAATATATCAAATGATACAAGACAATAATGCATAAATCATTTTATCACTTACATCTTTCAAACACCCATTAAATGAATTTTACAATTCATTAATGATATTATTAAAATAACCTTTCACTCAAAAGTACACTTAATATGTCACATGGTACAACAATAGCGCATAAATCATCTTATCTTTTATTTATGTTTTAAAACACCCGCTAAGTAAAATTAATAAATCATTAAGTGGATCATAGAAACCAATTTTTTATGTAGTCAGACTTTCGGACACCACCTTTTCCAACCATGCAACTGACCACCATTTACCACGACAACTTAGCAATATAGACACCACTAGATGGTGCTAAAGCCGCTATTTTAAAACACCATTTATTTTTAAATGATATATAATATTACACGTCCTAAACGACTAGCAATATCGTTGTTGCATTGTGATGCATGTCTGCCATTTTTTTAAAGCAAAGTTGTGCGGTAAAGTAGTTCCATTAAGTTAACCCCACGTGTTAAGTTAGCACCATGAAAAATATATAATCGCATGGGCACCTTGCTATAAAAGCTTTTTATTATGTTACTAAACGCGTAAGTAAGAAAACAAACTAATTTTCAATTGATAACCTCTGTGTTGGACATTCTTTTTTTCCTTCTTTAAAAGCAATGCATTGAAAAAACCTTGCTATCGCCAAAAAATATAGTCACACGGGTACCTGCCGCCGCAACGCGCGGGTACCAGGCTAGTACCTTATAATGCATTTGAGACTTCTATTAGTGGAAAGGCTTAAAATTCAGATTCAACTACTTACCTATAATAGAAAGAATTATAATAACTTTGCTATTAAATTAATATTAATACATAGACATAAAACAGAGGTTACATTGAAAATTAAATGTATTCTAAAAATCCTATAACAGCCCATTAATCACTATCTTTAATCCTCCATCCCAAGTCCAAATATAAGTGTACACAGTACACTTTGGAATATCATACGCAATATAAGTGTACACAGTACACATTGGAATATCTCATACACATATAAACAAAACTATCTTCCTTCTCTCAACACTTCCGGCCGTGCACGTGCCACCGCTCCTTTTGCTGCCACCGCTCCCTTTGTTGCCACCGCTCCTTTCTTAACCTCCAAGCACCATCTTTAATGATCTATATAAACCGATCATCGATCTACAAGAACTCAAAAAAGTATTTTATAAAGTTACGACTTACGAGGTTACAAATAACGAGATACCATAAGATACCCGTCACTCCTAGATACAAAAACCTCACCCGAGACCTCATTAAAAGATCTTAGCCGAGACCTTGTGTTTGTGTTTATGTTCGAATAAAAAGAGATTACAAGTTGATTTGTTGTTCGGTTATTGACAGAGTTAAGAAAGAAATAAAAAGGTGACATTTCATAGTGGCAAGTTTGGTTTATGAGAGTGTGTAGGCGTGTTTATGTGTGAGTGATATTAGGGTTGCTAAGTTTTATAACGGGTAAAGTAAAGGTTTAGGGTTGATATTGGGTCAAGGCTTATAACTAAATTTTGGGCTTTCTATCTTGTGACATATGAAATAATGAAAACCATAGATAAAATTTGGGTTGGACATTTTGTTTTAGTGAGTCTGTTCACTGTTGGGTCAAGTATAAAACGCAATTCATATATTCATTTTGAAAAATATATTCAGAGTACATCTTTATCTCTATCTCTACTAATATATAAAGGATTTGAGACGATTTCATAATTAACAAAACTTGATCAATACTTATAACCTCAAAACTTGTAACCGTCATATTAATGATCAAATAAGTGATTTAATGGAAAAAATGTATAACCACCATATCAATATAACATATAAAACTGAAAAAAGTTATTGATATACATTAAACTGTCAGTTATGAAATATTAATATAAAAAGAACTCATGGTTTATAAAAGAATCAAAAAGCTACAACACAAACTAATCATACTTCACACAATAGATTCACCATCCAAGGTTCTTACGGCCTTAAACCTCGCCCAACCCTCTTCCTGTTAGAAAAAGCGTGTAACCTAATAACATTTGCTCGCATAAAATATAGTCACATGGTACCCGCCGCCGCATTGCTCGGGTACCCTGCTAGTTGTATACAATGCATGTATATCAAATGAATTAGGGGTTCCAAATCCAAAAAAATAAATGTATTAGATGCAATGAATCTTGCACTTTCGGCATGGACTATGGATGTTCGTGCAAATACAATTCTGAATCGCGTCATTGTAAACTTCGATCAACGAGATAACATGACTTTTGAGAACTCGGATGAAGGTGGTGAAAGCACTCAAGAACTCAATTTGATCAAAGAGTTGGGTTATCGCAATGCAATGGATGTCGAAGATATTCGACTCACCCGTAAGAAAATGTAGTTGCGAGTTGTTGATTGATGAAGAAATTATTGAAAGCGTTATTGGAATTAATAAAGATGATATCGATGAAGAAGATGATGAAAGTTCTACAATGGAGCCCCTTCGAAACGAAGCTATTAAAGCGGCAATCACATTGAACAATTTCTTGTTGAGCTATGAGAAACAAAGACGGAAGTTCTTACCATGCTAAGGAAAATTATAGACGAGATTCAAGGGGAAATTGATTTCAACAAAAAACAAAAGACAATTGAGTCATTTTTCAAGAAACATTCATAAATCATTCATGTAATATGCTATATATAAGGAATTATTAATTTATATTTTATATGGGGTCTAAAGAAATTATCAAAAATGTATTATCTTATAATTTTAGCGAATTATTAATTTAGCACCCTATCCCCGAATCGGGACCGGCAAAAAATATTATCTTAGAGAGTTTATTAAATAATTGAGTATTAATTTATCGAGTTTCTACTGTAGTTTTAAAAGATTGTAAATTTAGATAGAAAATATGTAGACTAGAACTGGTAAAATGGGCTGGTTGTTTTGGATAACAGGTCAAAATTAGCTGTATTATTGCATGTCGAAACGGGTTAAGTTTACCCCACAAACATTATTTGTCAATATTTTTTATAGTTGATGTATCCAAATGATCTATAAAAGTATGTTATTACAATAATGATCTAGATTTTCAGAATAAAATGATGTAGGAGGCTATAAGCATTAATAAGGGAAAATTCGTCAAATAGACCGCGCGCCCTGGTGCATATCACTTTATGGACCACGCTTTTTTGCCTTATGGAAATGGACTTGTTGCCATGACTTTCTTGTAGCCAACCATATGGTGCCACGTGTCCGACAAAGGTACAATGTAGTACATATTTTGAGCGTATTTGTCATGTATTGTTTTGGGTAACCAAAATGTATTTTCGAACAACTATATATTATTGGGCAACTTGTATTTATACACGAGGATAATATGGTCAATTTACAAGGGTCAGATTATAAAAGTAATATTAATAAGTCGACACGTACTCACACACCATCACGCGCAAACACACAATCAAACATCTTCTACTACAATTTAACGACTTCTACAATTAAACATCTTCTTCTAGATCACGCGCACACTCACAAACCACATCTTATTCACGAACCCTCTAACCCCTAATTAATTTTCTTGTATAATTACGTATGACAACATTAAAGTTG